>JAQQAF010000005.1:15780283-17142283 GCA_029747655.1 Ensete ventricosum
CAATGGAGACGTCCAATGTCGAACCACGACGAGAGGAGAGGGGTCTGCCACAAATCAGGACCTCTATGGATACTAACGGGGCTAGCGACTGCTCGTTCGTATCGAGAAAATAGAGAAAAGGATGCTCTGTTTTGTCGATAAAATAGAGATCCGGTTGTTGAGGCTAGAGATCGCTGATGCCAAGGTTCTGCAACTAGTTGTGAGGCCGGAAGGTGCTGCAACCATTTGCGGGTGAAGATGGGGTGGGCTCTGGCGATGACTTCCCGGTGGGTATCACCGGCTCTACGCACACTGTTGTGTGCGATGAAGAAGAAGGCGGTGTGGGTGGGTTACAGCGGTGGATCGATTGCGGCTGAAAGAAACTATTGTTGCTGTGTTTTTGTCAGGAAATAGAGCTTCGTAGGAGGAGTCGACCGGCGGCTGCGGATGCGGTCAACAACGACAAAATTGACAGCGACGACAGCGAGCGACCTAGAAGATATGTTGTCACGGTTGGGAAGCAGGGGAAGGATCAATCTCGGTTGGGAAGGAGCACCGAGGGTTGTAGTTGAAGGAGAGGCTTGGCTGTGGCCAGTGTCTTCTATGGCGAACCCATCGTTCTCCTCGGATGAGGCACCGACGAAGATGGTGGAGCGATGCGAGCACTACGGTTTCTTCGAAAACTCCGCAAAACGTAGCATCTGCTCAAGCGCTACCGAGACCTCTGGCTCAAGGAGAGGCCCACGATATGGAAAGTTGCGATGTGTGCTGCGTCTTCTGGGGTTGAGAAGAGCCATGGCGCGGTTGACAACGAGAGGCTTGCACCGGTGGTTCGACAGGTGACAGACAGAGGTGGATTATTTCTGTCGCACAGAACCCTTGTCGATGCTTAATGAACGATCGATAGGTGACTGCGGCTTCGCAGTAGAGGAGTCGACGGGCGGTGGCCCTATCGATGCTCTGATACCATGTTGAAAGTGAATTGGGAAAACAAAAGCACACTTGTTATTGAGGTTTCAACATCTAGATAATCTCGTTCAGTTAGGGAGATTTGTTACAACTAATAGTGAGGCTGAATGGCGACTCGGTTGTTGAGGTTTTTAGGGTTGTTCTTGAAGCCCACAAGATAGTAAGGAGCTCATCGATCCAAGTCCATTGGCTTGGGGGTGCGTGACCGAGCTAAACTTGAGCTGCATGCTGAAGCTTTGGTAGAATTCTTTAAACTTTGAGTTGTTGAATTGTGTCCCATTGTCCGTGATAATAGCTTTGGGTATGCCGAATATAGTGATAATATTTCTCCAAACAAAGTTTTCGATCTACTTCTCTGTGATTGAGGCCAGTGGTTCGGCCTCAACCCACTGCTGCTCCGAGCAGGGGGGAACAAGCCGAGCAGGTCCATTCCCCACTGGGCAAATGACCAGGTCACGTCAGAAGTCATCAAGGGAGTTGCCAACTGGTGCTGCACATGGGCATGGTGTTGGCACTGCTCACATTTTTGCACATATATTTGAGCATCCTTGTGTATCGTCGGCCAATAGTAGCCTTGCCTGAGGATTTTGTGAGCTAGAGTGTATGCATCGATATGCTCCCCGTATACCCCTTCGTGTACCTCAGCCCAGGGTTATCTATGCTTCACTTGGGTGCAGGCATCGAAGCAAGGGTCGGCTAAATCCTCTTCTGTAAAGGCGCCCATTGATCACGCAATACCAGGATCCCGACCACTTCACCAGATGTGCCTCAGCTACCCCACCGGGGAGGATGTCGTCCATCTTGAATCAGAGGAGTTTGTCAACCCAACTTCGCTCGGTTTCTACCACCGCCACCTCGGGTGTGCCGATGGAAGGTCGGGCAAGCCTTATCAGTCGAGCAGTTTGTTCGTTGATGCCTTGATCTAAAGCAAGTTTTGCTAATGAGTCCGTATGTGAGTTCTCGGCCTAGGGCACCTTGGTGATAGTGAAATGGTGAAAGGTGCTGATCAACTGACATGCCTCAGCCAGGTACTTTGCCATGGTATCATCCCGAGCCTCAAACTCTCCTCGGACCTGCCCGACTACCAATTGGGAGTTGGTGTAGGTCTTGATTTCCTCCACTTGAAGTTCTATTGCTAGCCTTAATCCGAGGAGCAACGCCTCGTACTCTGCTTCATTATTGGTGGCTTTGAAGTCGAGACGAAGCGCCTGTTCATAGATCTGGTTCGTCGGACTTTCTGGAATGAGGCCGACACCCCCTCTCTTTGCATTTGCCAACCCGTCCACATATAATTTCCAAGCAGAGAGCGGGTTGGATGAGTTGGGCATGGGGGTAAATTCCATAATAAAGTCGACCATTGCCTGCGCTTTGACGGTCGTTCTGGGCACATACTTGAGGTTGAACTCCCCCAGTTCAACCGACCACTTCAACATCTGACCTGCAACATTGAATTTAGATAAAATCTGACGAAGTGGCTGGTCAGTTATTACCTTGATGGGGTGCCCTTGAAAGTATGGTCTTAGCTTTCTTGCCGCCATTACTAGTGCTAGGACCAGCTTCTCAACCAGAGGATACCACTCTTCTAGGCCATTGAGAGTGTGACTGGAGAAGTATACAGGCATTTCCCCTTCCTTGCCTAGCATAACTAAGACCGAGCTGACGGACGTCGCCGACGCAACCATATACAACCCGAGGGGTTCCTCGGGAGGAATCGCAACGAGTTAGGGTAGTTGAGTGAGATGCGCCTTTAATTCTTGAAATGCTTCTTTGCATTGCAAAGTTCAGTAGAAATCTTTTGCCTTTTTCAAGGTTCGAAAAAAGGGGCAAGTCTTATCACCAACCGGAGAAATGAACCGGCTCAAAGCCACTAGTCTCCCGGTAACTACTGCACTTCTTTCACCATCTCGGGGGACTTCATTTGAAGGATCGCCTCTACCTTTTTTGGGTTAGCATCGATCCCTCGTTGGTGGATCACGAAGCCAATGAATTTTCCCGAGGTGACCCCAAAAACACACTTATTGGGGTTGAGTCGCATCCCGACTCGTCTCATGGTTCGGAATGCTTTCGTCAAATCATACAAGTGATTGGCTGCGGTTCTGCTTTTTACAATCATATCGTCGACATAAACTTTCATGGTTCTGCCGATCTGGTATTTGAATAGGCTATTCACCATCCTTTGATAAGTGGCTACAACGTTCTTCAGCTTGAATGGTATCACTTTGAAGTAGTACGTGCCGATATGGGTGATGAAGGTTGTGCTCTCCCGATCTCGAGGTACCATCCGGATCTAATTGTATCCCGAGTAGGCATCCATGAAAGAGAGCATCTCATGCCTCGACGTGGTGTCGACTAGTTGATCGATGCGAGGTAGGGGATAATAGTCCTTCAGGTAGGCCCGGTTGAGGTCAATGTAGTCAACACACATCCGTCAATTCCATTAGGTTTTTTAGCTAGTACAATATTCGATAACTAGGTCGGATATGTGACTTCCATAATGAAATCGACTTCAAGTAGTCGTGCCACCTCATCCTCGATAGCCCTTTGACGATCCGAGGCAAATCTCCTCAGCTTTTGTTTGACTGGACGGGCACCAGGAACTACGTTGAGGTTATGCTATGCCTCTTCAGGATTAATATCGGGCTTCTCTTATGGGGTCCACGCAAATAGGTCAGAATTCTTGCCAGGAAACTCTACCGTTTGAACTTGTTGCTCGCCCGAGAGTGTCGAGTCGATCATCAAAGTTTTGTCAGGTCGTTTCGGATCAATGACAACCTCCTTCACCCCCTCGACTGGCTTGGGGTTAAGAGTAAGCTTGTTGGGTTCCCTTGGATCGGTCACTGGGGTCGGTATCATGGGCTTCTTTGGGAGTGTGGTGGCTGTTAGGTAGCATCGGCGAGACTTCCGTGGGTCGCTGCGGTATCACCAACCTTAGCATCAGTCTGGAACTTTATAGAATGGTGGAATGTTGACACCACAACCGTCAACTTATTGAGTGTTGGTCGGCCAATTATAACATTGTATGCCAATGGGAGGTTAACTACCATAAAAATGACCATCAATGTTTTGGCACGTGGTTCCTCGTCGATCGTCACTAGAAGAGTTGTCATCCCGAGAGGGGAGATGGAGTCTCCTGTGAACCCTATCAATGTAGATGTCAGTATAGTTAAGTTTTGGTTAGTCAAACCCAGCTTCTGGAAGGTTTCAAAATATAAAATGTCTGCAAAACTCCCTGTGTCTATCATTATCCGCTTGACCCGAGCATTGGCGATACGTATGGTGACGACCAGGGCATCGTCATGATCTGGATATTCTTCCCCCTCGGGTTGGAAGATGATCTTGGGATTGAGGTGGCATCTCGACCTCTTCTCGACTGTGGCCTTGGCATAAGCCTTATGTGCCAAGGAGTTGTCGCCTCCCGCGGTTGGTCCACCCACTATGATGTTGATCTGCCTTTCGATCAGCTCAGTTGGGCGCGACCATTGATCCCTTTCGGGACTCCTGTTAGGGTTGCTTCTTTCATCTCAGACATAATGATCGAGATGCCCTTGGCGGATTAAGTCCTCAGTCTGATACTTGAGGTATCGGCACTCTTCGATGTTGTGACCATATTCCCGATGGTCGTCGGTGGTCTCGACCAGCTGAGGTCCGACCCCTCTGCTGGTTACAGGTGGAGGACAAGTCAATCACGTGAGTGATGGCACGTGTGACACACTGCATAATCTTTTTTTACTTATGATTAATATTGGCATATTCTCACATTATATTATTTGTTGTATATATATTGTGATGTCATTGGTTTTGTGCAATGAGAATCGAATCGTAATGAGATCACGATAATAAGATCGATTCACCTTTAAACATAGAGCCTAAATAATTCTGGTCATATGTTACTCAAGAGGGACATTGAGATAATCGGATAGATCGGTATACTATATACCCGTCCATATGATGGAGGTGGCTGGTCTCATAGCCACTTGTGTGAGGACACTAAGGATATAGTACAGGTGCTCATTAGAGAATGAGTTCACTCATTGATCCGCTTATGGAATGCTATATAGTTAATGATACCTAATGTCAAACAACGATTTCATAGTCCCAGTTGTGTATCTGGTCCTTAGACTTGAGACACCAAGGATGCCTTGTATGAGTACTCCTTTCTTTAATGTCAGACTTACAGGTTTGGAAAGTTTCAGATCTGGTACAATTGGTTATCGGGATTGGTAGCCAACCTTACAAAGGTAATTGAGTGTCAATAGAGGATCATCCACTCTCGGTATCATGAGAGGAATATCCCATATGTGCTTGCTCAGACAAATTCCTGGCCAGGGTTATTCGGATTGTGAGAGGAGTTCTCTGGTAGAATCCGAATAGAGCAAGACAAACTGATTCTGTATGTGACCTGACAGTGCCATGTCTAATATATGGTCTCTGAGATATTATTTAGATGTGGGATTATAGATACATGGTAACTATGGATAGACAGGTCCGACGAATTTGATCCCCCTATACCGTCTGGGGACTATGGTGTAGTGGCCTAGTACGTCCATAGTCGATGAGTCGAGTGAATTATTATGAGGATAATAATTCACTATATCAGAAGGAGTTCTGATAGGAGTGACTCACGACCAGCTCGGTATCAGGCTTAGAGGGTCACACACATATGGTGGATGCTTCAGCGAATAGAGGATTGGATGCAGATCCAATTAGCCCCTATTCTCATTAGATGAGATCCTATACTGATGGGCTCCTTGCTTAAGGCCCAATTAGAGGCTTAAGGAGATTATTGGATAGAGATCCAATAATATAATGTTAGTGGGTTATTGGATGGAGATCCAACACCCACTAAGGTAGGAGCTCTAGGGTTTTTGGTGGCTCTCTATAAATAGGAGGGGAGACTCATGGTTGATAGGCTGCAGCTTTAGCCACCACCTCCTATTCTCCTCCCTCCCTCTGAGCAAGAGTTGCAAGATCAGATTGCAGGAGTTTCGCTGTAGAGATCCATCGTGTGGATACCACTAGAGAGTAAGATGTTTGACCTCATTCATCTTCTCCATCCGGATCTGGAATACGGGATATACGATCTCCCTAGGTAAAATCAATCTCTCACACATCGTGGTTTTTTTTTATTTTTACGGTTTTACTCGTGACCCTAATCTTTTGCACGATGATTTGATCAGCGTGGGAAACTAATTTTTATTTTGATTTCTGCTGTGCATGTGATGCACCCGCTAAGGTTTCCCAACACCCTCCATCCTCCTCCTTAGAGGTCCCGAGGTGGACCCCCGGGATGGTTCCATTCGGGGGTGCTTCTGCTCCTCTCATTTTTCGGCAATTAGTGTCTCGACCGTAATGTAATGATTGTTTCTCTGCATCATCTCAGAAATAGTGGTCGGAGGTTTTTCCACCAGCGACCAAAATAGCTTGGAAGGTCGTACCCCATTAGGAATGTTTGGATAACCAAGGAAGGATAAGCATTGGGAACTGCTCGGATCTCGATCGTAAACTGGCCGACGAACTGGGCAAGCAGTTCTTCCCTCCCTTGGGTAATGCCAAGGAGCGAAGCAACGATGGATTTTAGTCAAATATTTTCCAAGAAATTTTGTTCCAACTCCCTTGCGAGCTGGTCAAATGAGAAAATTGAGGTCGGATTGAGCTAGCTGTACCACATTCGAGCTAGTCCCCTTAAAGTGGTGGGGAAGACCCGACACATGAGTGCGTCAGACGAATCACACAAGGCCATCTGAGCTCGAAAGGTGGCCACATGTTCAAATGGATCCGAGCTATCATCATTCGATTCTAGGACAGACAACCTGAAATCAGTTGGTATAGGCTTGTCTTGTATCTCGGGAGCAAAGGGTGAACCTCACTTGGAGTTTTTACTAGTCTCCTCCTATGACTTTGTGACCTCTTTTTGCACCTCATCCAGTCGCTTGTTCACATGTCGGAGCTGCACTCAAAGTGAATCAGTTGAGTCTGATGATAGCGTGTCGGGCTCCCGCGAGGAGTGCTCCACCTCGAGATGGGGTGTGGCCGACTTCTCCGGGACAAGCGAGGGGGCTTCCGATCGAGTTTCTTGTGTGAGGTCCTGTGCGGCTAAACCATGCCGAACCGGTGCTGCATGCTCCCGAGAGCCGTCTAAGGTGGTATGCAGCTGTTGGGGCTCCAGTTGAGGAGGAGCCAACATCTATGTCAACTGTGGGATGTGTGGGATGATGGCCAGCATCATCCCACTTAAGGCCTGGACCTGATGGGATAGACCGAGGAACACCTCCGCAGAGACCATCGGAAACGAGGGATGTAAGTGATAGAACCCCAGAAGGAGCTCTATAGATTTTGATCCTTGAGGGGGATCAACCCTTGGAATGTTATAGGGGTTCTTCCCTCCTAAACTCGGCACAAGGCTGAAATAAAATTGATAATTGCTTGATTCAAGAGAGGGGGGGGGGGGGGGTAGCTACATATTTAAATAGGGATCAAAACCCTAGCCTAAGGGGTGCTTGCCTAAGTAAAATTATCCCTTTGCCCCTCCTATAGCTGACCTGCCTTAATAGGAATAGGGGCGGCTAGGTTGGCTATATAGCCGACCTAAGCAGGGGGAAACCCTATCCGACCAACCTAGTAAGGGAGGTGGCGGCCACTAAGCCCTAAGGGCTAATCTAAACCCTAGCCATACTCTTTTATAAGACAAGAGTGACTTTATTATAATCTAGCAGGGTTTTATTGACTACTTCTTAGGGAGATTAAGACTCAACCCTGATGGAGTCCTATCAAACCCGCCCTCTTAAAATCAGTCTTGTCCTCAAGGCTGAGGTTCCATGATCTCAGGGAACCAGGTCTTCAGCTCCTCATATGATTCTCACGCTATTATCAACTAAACTTTGGCCTCCTCATCAGCTGGGGTGTTAGTTGGAAGGATTTGGGCTGAGTTATCTTTTTTAAATTTTCATTTAAGGTGGGATACCCGACGGATCAACTGTAATCTTGATCTGGTGCGTGGATCCGATCTCCAGGTTAGGGCTCCAATGTGGTCCCCAATTTTGCAAGGCCTAAAGAAATAGGGAGACCACTTCCTTAAGGCTCAAGTTTCTTGCTAATCGGGCCGGAGGTGTAAGAAAACTCGATCTTCAATTTTTTGTCCATTCCGAAGTTTGTCGGGAGGCCATTTCTTCTTTGCATGTGCTGGCGTGAGCATGGATTGTAATTCTTTTGGGCTTACTCCTCTTTTGTGCTATGGATCATCTTGTATAAGGGTGACGTCGATCCCAACTTTGGATGTGTCTGCTCCAAGTTCGAACACATTGTCATGTTTAGGTAATGTTAGCATCAATATAGATGGCATCATAGTTGTGGGGGTCATGTGGATGTCTTGCTCCTGTTCCTTCTTGCGATCGTGGGCCGTGGATCCGAGGTCATCATCAAGAAAGATTTTTTAGCATCATGGTCCGCTCCTCGGTGAAGTCATGGAAGTAGCCCGAAATGAGGGAGCACTGCATCAGAACCCATAGTTGGTTCAGTTGAATATGACACTTCAGGAAGAGCTTATCCTTGCAGACAAAGTGGCAAAAAGTGTCATTGCAAGAGAAGGTTGTGGTTGAATGATCTGTATCTCTCACGTCTCCTGGACGATCATTTTAGCTTCGGTCCTCTGAAAATGTGGACAGCAATATGGCCAAATATGTGCTGGTGGTTCCCCTTGTAAAACCAACATACGGGGGTTGTGCAGTTTGGTAGGAAGGAGTCGGCTCGGTTCAGCGGACGTGCCTGAGATTTTAACGAGCTTCTCCAAGCACTATGTCGAGATAATCTTTTCTTCGTTCTCTCCTTTCCCACATAAGGTCACCTGTTTTTTTTTGTCATTTATAAGGTTGTTGGAGCTCCTGGTGTCGGCGAGGATGGTGACGGGCTGATGCTTGATGAAGCCATTAATGTCCAATATTTGTGGTGGAGCATGAAAGGTGCGGGTGGCTGATTATGGTTTTTCCTTCATATCCATCTCCTCAGACTCGAGAGCCATATCTTTGAGTTTGGGTTCTTCGATGGGCTCAACCAATAGAGGTCTCTCTTTTTTACAATGGTGGTCTCGGCTCCACATTTTATTACAATGCCAACATAGGCCCTTTACCGATCTGTCACGAAACTCTTCTCTTATTAACTTTTTCGACTGAGGTGACCGACTGGTGGTAGATGGGGTCGAGAGTCTTTGTGCTGCTGGTCATGCGACTACTTTGGTCCTCCAAGCATCTTGGTTCAGCTTGTCTTCGTGTAGTCGTGCGAAGGAGATGGTTGCCTTAAGTGTGTACGGTTGCCGCGCTTTAACTTCTTTTTGAATTTACAGCTTCAAGCCCTCAATGAAAGTCCTCAATATCTGTATTTCAGACTAATCACGAGTTTGATTAATTAACATTTCAAATCTGATTTGGTACTCTTGGATGGTAGAGGTTTGATGGATCTTCGTTAGTTCTTTGTCAAGGTTCTTGTAATTGATTGGTGCTGAAGGTTTATATGCTTTTGGTTGGGATGTGGCTCTCATGCTCTGAGCATCTTGATTGAGGTGCCCTTCTTGAAGTTATACATAGGAGATCGACGTTGTCGAGGTGTAAGGCTGCTATGTCTTATCCTCGCTTCTTATCTTTGATGGATTCTTTTTGCAATCAGAATTTACTCCATATTGTGATCTTCTTGAGCTTGGTGATCGGCCCAATCTAAACTCCTCGAAGAGAGCATATAATTTAGCATCCATATGCATCTCGAAAGCCTCCAATTTGACTTCGAATAAGCCCAGCGATGTCATGACGTAAGGATCTCCAACCTGTCAAACAAACCAACTGAAAAGTATAGCTGTAATTTTTAGGTTGAAGGCAGTGAATGACAGCAATGTCGGGACTGCAGGGGTGAAGTATCCAAGTGGAGGATGGTAGCCAAGGGTAGCAACGATGGTGGAGGAAGAAGAGGGTAGCAGCAACGTCGATTGCGACTGTGCTGTGACTTCGTAGCTGCATGTGGCATCGATTGCAATAGGAGGAAGACGGGGCAGCGATGTACACGGCTGTTGCGGAGGAAGGCAACAGTGGTATGGAGCGATAACGGCTACTATTGTGTTCAATTTGTTGTTGGTCGTAATCAAGATAGTTGGCAGTGAACGATTGTTACGGGCTGCAATGTAAACAAATTACAGCTAAATATCGCTGCTGGTAGCTTTTTGCCGCAAGGATCGCTACTGGCTGCGATCAAGGGGAATGGCAGCAAGAGGTCACTATTGGCAGCGTTGGGCAGTGAAAGATGCGTGCTACGATTGAAGGGATAAGGGAGATTGGGCGACTGAAAGATTGGTGGACCGAAGGCTTCAGTTTTTGGGTGTGGTTTATGGCTGTTTTGGGTGCGATTTGGGGCTGTGGTTTTATAGAGTTTAGGCTATGAATTGGTGTGGTTTTAGGGCTGTGATAGTAGTAGATGAAGGTTAGGAAAATAGATTTTAGATCTGGGATAGATGGCAGCAAAGGTAGGTGTCTCGGTAAGGAAAGTTGGCTAAAAAGGTAAGTGGATCGATAAGGAAGTAGGTTGCAATTAGGGCTGATTTGGGGTGGCTGTCTGGTTTTGGTTTAGGGTAGGGTTTTGAAGGGCTTTTGGTAAGAATGGAAGGATTTGGTGATGAGGAAAAGAGAGTCCAAAATCCCACAAAAAATAGCACTCAAATCCAATAGAATTCGACAAAAAAATGTGTGGCGATGTGCAGTCCTGTCGAACAGATTTTACATCAGAGAAACGATGACTTCTCAACATAATTTCCAGAGGAAAGTTTAAGGAAATTATGTAGAAACCCTTGGTTTAGATATTAGGAATACCAGTAAAACGTTTGGCGAAATTTTGGTAGCGCAACAGTAGGAAAATAGGGCAAAAGACCAAAGGTAGATCCTTCATTATAAAAATTTCAGAACTGCGTGCTGGTGAAAGATTGCACGAGAAAACCGCTTCCGGAAGGAATTTTTTTGAGAAATCAATCCCAAATGAAAGCCAAGTTGATCTTTGGAATTGTATAAAAATTTCGGCCAAAAAGGATAAACAAAAGTTTGATTTCAAGAGGCCAATAGATGGAAGGTAGATTCTCCATTATAAAATTTCAGCACTGCGCGATGAAGAATCGTAGCACTATAAGTCCGGATCCAGAATGAGTTCTTTTATGAGATCAGTCTTAGATAAAATCCAAGATGATCTACGAAATTGTATAAAATTTTCAGCCAAAAAGGATAATTAAAAGTTCAGTTCCAAGAAGCAACAATCAGTTGAAAATTTCTACAGTGTTTCACCTTCGCAACGATGATAACGTTTGCGACGATAAAATTTTACACCAAGAAAATTTTGGAAAAACTTCTCCCATATAAGATAGAGGAATAGCAGTAGCAAGAGGTGTGGGCTTTGGAGTTTTTACCAAATCTTTGATGTTGATGCAGAGGAGGACAGCAGATTGATGGATCTGCGGCTTGGTGGGCGACGATGGAGGCAACATCAAAAGCAATTGTGGGAATTGCTTGGGAAGGTCGAGGCGTGGATGACAGTTACAGGGGCAGCAAAATTACTGCTCTGATACCAGATGATAGAACCCCAGAAGGAGCTCTATAGATTTTGATCCTTGAGGGGGATCAACCCTTGAAACGCTATAGGGGTTCCTCCCTCCTAAACTCGGCATAAGGCTGAAATAAAATTGATAATTGCTTGATTCAAGAGGGGAGGCAGCTACATCTTTAAATAGGGATCAAAACCCTAGCCGACCTAAGCAGGGGCGGCTAGGTTGGCTCTATAGCCGACCTAAGCAGGGGGAAACCCTGGCCGACCAACCCAGTAAGGGAGGTGACGGCCACTAAGCCCTAAAGGCTAATTTAAATCCTAGCCATACTCCTTTATAAGATATGAGTGACTTTATTACAATCTAGCAGAGTTTTATTGACTACTTCTTAGGGAGATTAGGACTCAACCCTACTGGAGTCCTATCAGTAGGATAGGGGGCATGAGCCCGGGATCATTGAGGAACCTCCAATATCTATCCGGAGTTGACAAAGGTTGTCTAGCGTCTGTCAACCCCGCTTGGGGAGTAGAGGGTGCGGTCACAACCGGGGGCATCGGAGGAAGAGCCTCCTCGGCCATCGTCTCGAGAACAGGCTGGATGGACGCTCTTGTGACATGACTCTCCTTTTAGCGTCAAAATGTTGGGATCGTTCCACGACGTAGATTGGTGAGTCAGCCCGGGGAGGTTGTTCGTGTGCGCAAGCTCGCCTTCGTGGACTGGCAGTGTGGTAGTTCGGTCCCGACCTCGGGTCCGCTCCTTTGGAGGCAGGTTTGCTCGTCCCACCTGCAAAAAGACCATGACCGAGCTATTGGTGCTCGGTCAAGTCCCTCCGACGATCAAGTCAGGGGCTGGATTGAGTAAGTGGGAATAAGATCACTGAGTTATCGATCCCCCTTATCCGTGGTGGTCTGGGGGTATTTATACCTGCTGAGGAGGAGGTTGTCATGCACCACTGTTGTTGTTGTTACAATACCTGACGATGTCGGGGATGGACTTTTTGGGGGTTCCTGGGTC
This sequence comes from Ensete ventricosum, assembly GCA_029747655.1. Classification (NCBI taxonomy): domain Eukaryota; kingdom Viridiplantae; phylum Streptophyta; class Magnoliopsida; order Zingiberales; family Musaceae; genus Ensete; species Ensete ventricosum. Next base: position 15,792,807 of record JAQQAF010000005.1, read on the forward strand.
CTCTGACGGTGCTACATCCCGTTCAACCGCGTCGCCAGCCGCTACTGTAGATCGGTCGATGTGCCAGAACTTCTGGTTGTACTTGCCGAGGCTAGGTCGACATCCGACGTGCGTCCAACCTAGTAAGACCTTGACGTGGCCGAATGATGTGACAGAGAAGGAAGTTGTCGTGTTCTGGTGTTGGTGGGCTGGCCATTATTAACCCTATCAACACCAAATGGTTATTAATTTTAATTCACTGAATTTAATTATTATTTTTTCTTGTGACACAGATCAGATTTTGATAAAATATAATGTTATAATTAATTACCATTAATAATCCAATTAGTTTTCACTTTTCAAATTCAAGTCGAGAGCCCCTTAAGTTACAACTTTTGATAAATAAATATTTCATATTTAGAATATCAATAAATCTCTACGTGGTCTTAAGGCGCATGATCTGAGTCGCAACTTTTGAGAGCCCATCCTTAAGTTCCAATATTAAAATTTCTCGATTTAGAAGACAAGTCCAACTGATTAGAAAAATAAGATAATTCTAATTTTCTTTAATAATGTCATGTTCTTAGTATGTTCAATCCAAAACTTTTAAAAATAAAATTATTTTATAAGTAGAAGATGAGTTGCCAAGAAGATTTAACTACGAGACATTAGCAAATGCACGATCTAAATAGACCAGAGTCCTAATCAAACCACAACGAATTGTTGGACCATATAAATCTAGAGATGATAAAACCTAAATCTTAAAAAAATTATTATTATCAATAAAATCCCTTAAGCAATGGACGGATGGAGTAATAGAAAACCTCGATCCATCATATTTGTCACAAGTATCCAGAACATAATTGAAGTTCATGATAAAACACTAAGGAATATCTTGAAAACCAATGAAAGACAAGAGTTGTAAAAGACATTTCATAAAAACCTATGATTAGTAGCATAAACAACTTATAACAAACCATAGAGAATAATCCTTATATTGAACGACATGCATACAATAAAAATGGTGTATTTTCTCTTGACATTAAATAGTATCTATCATCCTTCCAAGCAATCGTGATACCTTCGGTAGTGCCAGTCACAACTTGGGCAAAGAAAATTTTCATGATCTTTTTCTTTTCTTGTAAAGAATAAATAGTGAAGGCAGGATTCAAGTCCAATTCATTATGATAAACTTGTTGACACATTTAAAATAATTTATACTCTACTAGAGCATATGTTCACTTATTGATTCTCTTAAAGGAAGAAGGATGGCATCATATCATATTTCCGAATGATATAAGCTAAACATTCCAACTTAGTATAAGAAGGAAGTATCAAAGAATCATGAGATGATGTAACTTAATCATCAAATCCCTTTGTATGTCGACTACACGTTGTCGAAGCAACAACATAAACATGTTGCTTTATAGCATCAGGTATAGGAGGGGAGCATTGAACATCTCTTCAATACCATCGCAAAGGGTGTGCCCCCGGTCTCACCAGTCAATGCTTAAGGAGATTCCATGTTTAGAAGAATTGGAGTCAGTCGATCCATAGTTGGGTAAAAGAAACAAATGGGTTAGGCTCATCAGCCGGGCTTCCACCGGTAGCCTCGAGAACAGAAGGGCTCCCTACCATCACAACCACCACAGATGAGAAGTTTTATGAGAGAGAGAGATATTGTCAATGATCAAATCTCATCCCTCAAAAAAGTAAGCCATGAACACTAACAAAGGAAATCATCTTTAGGAGCCATTTAAATATTCTAAGATAATACATCACTTACTTCGAAAGATAAATCAAATACGCTGATAGAAAAGAAGACCATAAGAGCCATGCAAAATATCAGATTGAAAAATCACATTAGATTTAGAATTATTATTTACTTAAAAATCATTTTTTAAGACATACAACTCATAAAAAATACCTCTCAAATTTAACGTCACAACTAACACCAATGCTACCCCACTTGTTGAATCTCGAATTTTGATGATCAAATCAATTGATGAGTATTTAATCTAACATGTGTGTTAAAGAAAGTTAACTACAATGGAGAAAAGGAGTTACAACTAGATGATTGGGCCAATATCCAGCTTAGGCGTCGGGCCAAGGTTTAGACGATACAATGGGAGTTCGCCGGGAGTTCATTAGGAGTTCGTCGAAGGAATCAGGAAGCTAACTAGGAACACGCCGGAAGATCGCCAGAGGAAGATCGTAAAACTCACTGCAAGAATGTCGGAGGTTGTTGGATTGGTGAGAGTTAGGTAATTGTTTAGCTCGATGGTTGTAATTAGTGAGTCATAGTTAGGGATTGAGTTCTAATTGAGTCAGATTTGGAAGGAATCCAAATCAACTCAATGTAAGGCAATCGGGTCCACAAAGGGAATTGGATCGATCTCACGTTGAGCTCAATTAGTTGACCTGAGAATTGGTCAATAGGAGATATAAGTCGAGATTGAAAAAGTGAAGAAAATCACTTTTTCAGAAACCCTGGCGATTGTACCATCGCGTATAGGATTTCGGGCAGCAGGCGGTGGTTGTACCGCCACTGCCTAGGTTTTCGGGCGGCTGCCAACGGTTGGACCGCCCAGGCCGGCGGTTGTATCGCCCTTACCCTATTTTCAGGGTAGCTTTCGATGGCAGCATCGTTGGCATCAACGGTTGTACTGCCCATATCCGATTTTTTCAGGTGCATTTGAATTTTGGCTCTATTCTTCTGGAGTCAAATGGGGTCTATAAATATCCAAAATTTTCTTACATTTAGCACAAGTATTCACATAAGTCATTGGGCAAAATATGTGAAAACAAGTGTGTGCTAAAAGTGTGTAAGAAAAAGAAAAGGGGGAAGGGGTGAGCTAAGTGTTGTATTCTTATAAAGAGTCTACCTTGTAAGTTGAAAGTTTGTAAGGGTTTAGTCTTCACCCAAAGAAAATCGGTAGTGGACACCAGTGGGCCTTGACGAAAATGACTCGGAAGCGGATGTAAGCCAAGATTGGGGTCGAACCACTATAAATCTGTGAGCATATCTCTACTTTGTTATTTTTTATTATACATATTCTTATACGAAGCTTTCTTTTAGCATAATCATAACGTAGCTTCATTTAATAGCTTATTGCTTACTCAACGAAACACTTCTGATTTTCAATTTTGATTCTCACGAAAAGTTTTTCTTAAAATGAAAGATTTACAACTTGTACTAATTCACCCCCCCTCCCCTCTTAGTGCCAATTGATCCTAACAATTAGTATCAAAGTAATGTTTTACTCATTGGATTAACACTCACTTGCGTAAATTACTTTGTTTGACATGAATGAGGGATATTCTATTTCACGTCCTCTCATGTTCAATGGAACAGATTACACTTATTGAAAAACTAGAATGCGTATTTTCTTGATTTTCATGAATCTTGATTTATGGCACATTGTAGAGAATGGTTTCGAAAAATCTTCCAAACCAATGAATGAAATGAATGATTTGGAAAGGAAGAATTTTTTGTTTAATACAAAGGCTATGAATGTTTTATTTTATGCTCTTAACAAAAATAAATTTAATCATATTTTCGTTTGTGAATCCACTTATGATATTTGGTATACACTAGAAATCACACACGAAGGCACTAGTAGAGATAAAGAATCTAAGATTAATATTTTAGTTCATAGTTATGAATTGTTTAGAATAAAACCAAGTGAGTCCATTGGAGGCATGTATACCCATTTCATGAATGTTGTCAATGGCCTTAAAGCACTTGAAAAATATTTTTTGAATTTTGAACTCGTGAGTAAAATTTTAAGATCTTTACCTTAAAATTGTGATCCTAAAGTAACTGCTATACAAGAAGCCAAAGATTTAAATAACTTGCCTCTTGAAGAACTTATTGGCTCACTCATGATATATGAACTAAACTATAAAGCTCATGATGAGCTTGATGAATCCCTTCCAGAGAATAGGAAGGACGTAGTACTAAGAACTGCAAATGACTTTTCGAGTAAAACCTCGAGTGATGAGGATCATGATATTGCACTATTATTAAGAAAATTTAAGAAGTTTATGAAAAAGAATAAAAACTATAAAAATAAAAATGAATCGAAAAAGGACAATGTCATATGCTTTGAATGTAAAAAATCGGGATATTTCAAAAATGAATGTCCGCAATTGAAGAAGAAGGCATCCCACAAAAAGAAAGCTCTTTCGGCAACTTGGGATGACTCAAGCTCTTCGGATGAAGAAGATCATTCCAAAGAAGAAGTTGCTAACTATGCTCTAATGGTGATCAAAGATGGGGTTAGTGATTCTTTAAGTATTTCCTTTACCGAGTTATTAAATATGTTTCATGAATTATTTGATGAGTTTAGAAAAATTAGTAAATCTTTTAAGTTACTTAAGAATGAACATGATTTATTAATTAGTAGACTTGATGAAATGTTTGATTCATTAGTATCACACAATCCTTGTTGTAAATATGAAATACTAGATAATATTAAAGAAGAAAATATCATGCTAAAGCAGACCTTAGAAAATTTTAAAATAAAAAATAAATCTCTTAATATGATTCTTGCTAATAAGGGTCATATTAATAGAATAAATAGTATAGACTTTGTGGGTAATACCCAACAAAAGCTAATGCCTTCGTTAAAGGACCTACTCTAAACTTACCGTCAAAAATAAAATGTAACTTTTATGGTAGATTAGGACATACGGCTTACAAATGTTCATTTAACAAGTATAATACTCACAAATTAGTTTGGATTCCCAAAGGAACTACAAACAATAAAAATCTATTAGAAAAGAAAGAAAAAATTCTTCATAAATGACCCAATGTAAAATGGGTATCTAAATTAAAACCATTTTTTTTGTAGGTTTATCCATAAACTAAAGCTAGGAGCACCAAATGATACATTGATAGTAGATGCTCAAGGCATATAACCGGAGATCCAACTTATTTTTCTAAGCTCACTACCTTAAATGAAGGAGTTGTCACCTTCAAAGACAATAACAAACGAAAAATCATTGAGAAAGGAACTATAGGTAACACATCAAACCTTTTGATTGAAGATGTGTTGTTAGTTGATGGCTTGAAACATAATTTGCTTAGCATTAGCCAATTATATGATAAATGTTATGTGGTTAAATTTCAACCTAGTGCATGAATAATTGAATTACCACACAAAAATAAATTTTTGATTATCTTAAGAAATAATAATGTGTATATTATAAATATTGAAAAGTTTTATGATAGAACTTATTTTTCTGTTTTGAATTATGATGCTTGGATTTGGAATAGAAGACTAGGTTATACTAGCATGAAACTTTTAAACCAAATTTTAACTAAAGATTTAGTAAGAGGATTACCTAACCTAAAATTTATCAAAGATAAAGTATATGATACTTATCAATTAGGAAAACAAATAAAGAATAGCTTCAAGCTAAAAAATTAAATAAGCACCTCTAGGCCACTTCAATTGATCCATATGGATTTATTTGGACTAATTGATATTACAAGTTTAGGTGGAAGTAAATATGCATTCGTTATAGTAGATGATTATAGTAGATATACTTGGACTTATTTCTTGGCACACAAAAGTGACACATTTAAATATTTTATAAAATTTTGTAAAATAATTCAAAATAAAAAGAGATTATGATTTTATCAATACGTAATGATCATGATGGTGAATTTTAAAATAATGACTTTTAAAATTTTTGTAAATCAAATAGGTACATTCATAATTTCCCTACTCCAAAAAAGCCACAACAAAATGGAGTACTAGAAAGAAAAAATAAGAGTTTACAAGAAATAGCTAGAACCATATTAAATGAACATAGTCTATCCAAATATTTTTGGGCCGAAGCCGTTAATACGACATGCTATGCTTTAAATAGGATTCTTGTAAGACCATTACTCACCAAAACTCCTTATGAATTGTGGAATGGTAAAAAACCTGATATATCTTATTTTAAAATATTTGGTTGTAAATGTTTTATTTTGAATGAAAAGGATGCCTTAAGAAAATTTGATACAAAATCCGATGAAGAAATTTTCCTAGGTTATTCTTATATTTCAAAAGCTTATCGTGTATTCACTAAAAGAACTTAGTAATTGAAGAATCTATTTATGTTGTTTCAATGAGATTTTCGAACCTAAAAAAATTGATTTTGATGATGAATTTGATTTTGGCACTTTGAATTTAAATGATAACTCTCCTAAAAGCCACTTGAATGAATCTACTTCCAAATACTTACCGAAGGAATGGAAGCATGTAAATAATCATCCTAAGGAGCTTATAATAAGAGATACATCAAGAGGTATTCAAACTCGTTCTTCCTTTAAAACTTTTTGTACTAATGTCGCATTTCTTTCTCAAGTTAAACCAAAATGCATTGATGAAGCCCTGAGAGATGACTCTTGGGTTATTGCAATGCATGAAGAGTTAAATCAATTTGAGAGAAATGAGGTATGAGAGCTTGTTCCTAGACTTAATGACCATTTAGTGATTCATACTAAATGGGTTTTTAGAAACAAACAAGATGAAAATGGTATCGTGGTTAGAAACAAGGCTAGATTAGTGGCCAAAGGTTTCAACCAAGAAGAATGAATCGATTATGAAGAAACCTTCGCTCCTGTGGCTAGACTTGGAGCCATAAGGATGCTCCTTGCCTTTGTATCTTTTAAAGATTTTAAATTATTTCAAATGAATGTTAAAAGTGTTTTTCTTAATGGTTTCATTCTAGAAGAAGTATACGTTGAACAACCCCTTGGTTTTAAAAATAGTCATCTTCGTAATCATGTTTTCAAACTTTCTAAAGATCTTTATGGATTAAAACAAACCCCTCGGGCTTGGTATGAAAGACTTAGTTCTTTCCTTATTTCAAATATTTTTTTGAAAGGTAAGGTCGATACCACATTATTTTTTAAGTATTTTAAAAATAATTTTCTTGTTATTCAAATTTATATTGATAATATCATTTTTTATTCTACAAATGAATTATTGTGTGAATCTTTTGCCAAGAGTATGAGCTAAGAATTTGAAATGAGTTTAATGGGTAAGTTAACATTTTTATTAGAATTACAAATAAAATAACTAAATGATGGCATATTTATTAATCAAACAAAATATACCTTGGACTTGCTAAAATATTTTGGTATAGAAAATGTTAAAACTATAAACACTCGCATGAGCATATCTACAAAGTTAGACTTAGACAATGAAGGAGAAAATTTTGATAAAAAAACTTATAGATGAATGATAGGTGGTTTGTTATACTTAACTGTACTAGACCAGATATCATGTTTAATGTTGGATTGTGTGCAAGATTTTAATCTAACCCTAAGCTTTCTCACCTTAAAGCAATTAAAAGAATATTTATATATTTAAAAGTAACTTATAACTTAGGATTATGGTATCCAAAATGTAAAAATTTTAATTTACTTACTTATGCGGATGCCGATTTTGGAGGATGTAGGATAAATAGAAAAAGTATACTAGGACATGTCAATTTTTAGGCCATGCACTTATTTTTTGGTCTTCCAATAAATAAAATTCGATTACTTTATCTACTACCGAAGCTAAATATATTATAGCTAGTGCTTGTTGTGCTCAAGTTATTTGGATAAAAAATACATTAGAAGATTATGAAATTCATCTAAAAAATATTCTTATTAAATGTAATAACACAAGTGTCATATGCTTGACCAAAAATTTTATTTAACACTCAAGAACTAAGTACATTGACATTAGACATCATTTTATTAAGGATCATATGAATAGTCAAAATATTTCATTGGAATTTATTGATACTAAACATCAACTAGCGGATATTTTTATAAAATCATTAAATGAAGAACAATTTAATTTTATTAGAAGAGAGCTATAAATGCTAAATCATGAGAATACATGATTTATTTGATTTATTATTTTAAATTAAATTGCATAAATATTTGATTTATACGCTTGCTTCAAACATTACTTTAGATTTCAAAATTTACTAAGATGAACATATATTTTTGTAATGATATTTTTCACTCCCCTTCCTTATTTTTACCTTCTTGTAAATCAAAATTTACATGATGATTTTCTATTTTTTTGATTTCTTTGTTACAATTGCTTAAAATTTACATGAGATGATCTTAAATGCATGAGCAGCTCCTAAATTGTTGAATCTTCCCAGATTTCCTAGATTTTTGAGGTCATCTTCCAAATATTATTTCAAAATTTACTTCTATAAGATTGAGAGCTCTTCTTAATAATGTTTTACAATTCCTCCCTTGTTTTCTTTCCTTCTTTTTCATAAGAGGAAGAAAATTCTTTATGGCTCATATCTTATTTTATAAATGAAGCAATGACACACGTGGCTTAAAATTATTAGTTCTACATTTCACCTTTTTGTTCATGACAAAGAGAGAGAAATGGATATTGATGACACATGTATCATTGCTTCATTTGACCTGAGAATTAGTCAACATGAGGTACAAGTCGGGATTGGAAAAGCGAAGGGAATCGCTTTTTTGGAAATCCTAATGGTTGATTCTTGATGGCAAATTCAATGTAGGTCATCTTACAAAGATGGTTGGCTTTTGTTGAATATTTCCAATAAAGCCTATGTCATGTCTATTATTTATATGACCCTTATTGACAAGGATCATATTTAGGGATTATTCTCTATCTTAAATTTCTCTAGTATTATTTTAAGTATGCAATTCTCTTCATTAACATTATCTAGCATATCACATTTAGAACATGATTTATGTAATACTAATATATCATACATTTCGTCAAGTCTTTTAACGAACAGATCATGATCAACTTTAAGCAGTTTAGAAGACTTGCTAAGTTTTCTAAACTCATTGAAGAAATCATGAAACATACTTGATAATTCTGAAAATAAAATATCTAAAGACTCATTAACCTTATCTTCAAATGCCATTAAGGCATAATTAGCCACCTCTTCTTTAGATTGGTCTTCATCCTCCGAGGAACTTGAATCATCCCAAGTGGCCGAGAGTGCTTTCTTTTTTAGCACCGGTTTCTTCTTCAATTGGGGACATTCAATTTTGAAATGTCCCAATTTTTTGCATTCATAGCAAATGATGTTGTTTTTTTTTTGTTCCTTTTTATTTTTATAGTTTTTATTTCTTTTTATAATTTTTTAAAATTTTCTTGATAAAAGTGTAATATCACGGTCCTCATCACTTGAGGTTTCACTCGAGGAGTCATTTGTTGTTCGAAGTGCTATATCCTTCATATTTTTTGGAAGGGGTTCATCAAGCTCATCATGAGCTTTACAGTTTAGTTCATAAGTCATAAGAGAGCCCATCAGTTCTTCAAGAGACAGGTTATTGAAATCTTTGGCCTCTTGAATAGTGGTTACTTTAGGATCCTAATTTTTAGGCAAAGATTGTAAAATCTTACTCACAAGTTCAAAATTTGAAAAATATTTTCCAAGTGATTTAAGTCATTGACGACATCCATGAAACGGGTGTACATGTATCCAATAGACTCACTTGATTTCATTCGAAATAACTCGTAATTATGATCTAGAATGTTTATTTTTTATTCTTTTACTCTACTAGTCCCCTCATGTGTGATTTTTAGCGTATGCCAAATATCGAAAGTCGATTCACAAATGAAAATATGATTAAACTCATTCTTATCAAGTACACAAAATAAGGTATTCATAGCCTTTGCATTTAAAGAAAAATTCTTCCTTTCCAAATCATTTAACTCATTTATTGGTTTGGAAGATTTTTTAAATTCATTCTCAACTATATTCCATAAAACAAAATCTAATAAGATGAGAAAAATATACATCCATGTTTTCCAATATGTGTAATCCGTCCCATTGAATATGAGAGGATATGAGATGGAATGTCCTTCATTCATGCCAAAACAAGTCATTTACTCAAGTGAGTGTTAATCCAAAGAGTAAGTACATTGTTCTGATACCAATTGTTAGGATCAATTGGCACTAAGAAGGGGGGAGGGGGGTGAATTAGTGCAAGTGTAAATATTCGATTTAGATAAAATCTTTTCGATTAAACCAAGATAGAAAATTTGAAGCTTTTCGTTCTTAGTGAAACGAATGAGTGATTAAAAGAAAGTTGCTAAGTTAATAAGGAAACCAGAAAGATAAGCAACATTTGAAAGAAAGAACTTATCGTAAAAACTTTGCTTTCTAAGAGTTGAGATAAATCGGAAGCTTCAACACAAGAAATATGTAAGTAATGAAAGCAAAAAACCACTCACAATTTTTATAGTGGTTCAGTGCCAAAGGCCTACGTCTACTCCCGAGTCCTCCTTCTTAAGGCACACAGGTGTCCACTACCAATCTTCTTTGGGTGAATATCAAACCCTTACACTTGCTTACAAGGGAGACTTGAGAAATTTTCTAACTCTAACCTCTCTCCCTTTCCTTTTCTTTTTCTTATAAATCACACATAATTTCTTTCTCACATAATTTAATTTTCCAAAAAGAGTTATTGTAAATACAAGAATACTTGGGGTATTTATAGACCCCAAGTGGCTTCAAAAATTGGAGCCAAAAATCAAAGCTCCAAAAATCAAACATATCCAAAAAAACCGGATACGAGTGGTTTACCCGCTGACCTAGGCGGCTCAACCGCCCGAATACCTGGGTACGGGCGATTTACTCGCGGACCCTGGGCAGCTCAACCGCCCAAAGTACCTAGATTATTGGGTACGGGCGATTCAACCACCCAGCCTAGGCAGGTCAGTCTCCCGAAAACCTGGGTGGCAGTAGTGCACCCGCTGCTCACCAGTGGTTTACCAGCCGAAATTTTCACAAAAGTGATTCCCTCCACTTTTCAAATTTTAGCTTGAACCTGATGTTGACCAATCCTTTAGTCAACCAATTGAGCTCAACCTGAGCTCAATCAAACCCCAATAGTGGACCCGATTACCTTATTGAGTTGATTTGGATTCCTTCCAAATCCAACTCAATTTGGACTCACTTCTACCTACGACTCAATGATTACAACTCTTAATGACCATAAGCTAAATTAAGACCTAACTTCCGCCAATCCGGTAGCCTCCGACATACTTGCGGCAAGTCTTCTGGTCTTCTCCTCGGTGATCTCCCGATGTGTTTCCAGCGAGCTTCCCGATCCCTTCGACGAATCTCCTAGCGAAATCCCACCGCATCGTCTGAGCCCGACCCGATGCCTAAGCTTGATCTTGGCCCATCATCTGATTGTAACTCTATTGATCTTGTCATAGTAGACCTATAATTTTTCTTCTAACACACATGTTAGATAAACATACATCAATTGATCTCATCATTAAAATCCGAGATTCAACATACGTGCCATGGCGCTGCCAAGCCCATGACACTAATATCCATTATCTTGCATCTACGTCCATTTCTTCATGATCGGTAGATCCGTCTCTGCGGTACTGTGGCACTCGTCCGAGTCCACATCTATTCTGACCAACGCTTAGCTTTTTGGGTAGTTGTGCCCCTTTGGATCGTCATCGCTTTCTTGCCCTTTTTGACTACTTGCTTCGACACCTCTGTGTTCTTCGAGCAGTTCCCCTTGGTCGATGGAAAGATAGACTATAACTCTAATGCATGGCCTCCGCATCTTGTTATTAGGCTTGCGCCAATTTTATTCTCATCGGTTTCCTTGGTAGTAACGTTTGCTTACTCAGTCTTGTCATCTGACTTATCAGGCTCTCTTAAGTAAATATGAGCACTATAGTAGTCTAACTCTCTAGCCACTCTGATTATAACTTTGTATGATTATGTCCCCCTCATGGGACTCATTGGTACATAACCCTCCATATGTTGATAACCAAAACTTTCATCGAATACAAAATTTGATGCACTCAATGAAGACCCACCTCTGCGGTACCATGATATTCACTCCTTGAATCCTTATATCTTCTTGTCGTTGTATTGTTCACCGAAGTGGAGCTCCCAATAGCTCTTAATCATACCTCTACATGATCACATCTCTCATGAGATTTGTCCCATATATGTTGTATTACCTCGAATTGTTCCACCATAATCCACTACACTATGTCGTCTCCTGGTGACATCTTCATTGCATTCAGATTCTTGTGTGATAAACTTAGACTACGATCTCTTCAAATCTGGCCTCTACTAGCACAACATAAGGCCTCCGCCATCTCCAATGGTGTTCGCTCCCTTGACAATTGACCTTTATCCACCCATTCTCGAGTCACACCCAGACGAAATATCACTCTAGGATAGTCTGTCACCTAGTAACTCTTATAGTCCATAGACTTCGCTGAAATTAGTGCACCATTATCTGGATCCTAGGCATTTATCTCTCACCAGCACAATCTCTACTGCGCATCGCTTTCTTCATGATAACTCAAATGATAGCACTATGACATATTCTTCAAGAGTACATGCATTTGCGTCCTCTTACCCTATGCTAAGGCCTTTCTGATCTCAACTCTGCCTCTGTAAGTTAAATCACCATAGTCCCTCTATTAAATGCTTTTCTAAGAAAAAGTACATGTGCCTTAAAGCTCCCTTCATCTTTAGCACCATGTAGAATGAGTTTTCTCCATCATAATGAAAAACCCATAAAATGACATGATCTCACTCTTGTCTCTATAAAAGTTTATGTCCTTTACCTCTATCCAAGGAAAGCTTCAGGCCTACGTTTCATATTTCATCTTATATGTTGACTCCCTTCATGCGGCATGGGTACTTCACCAAGTTTACCTTAAGTTGCTAAGCCTTTTGATTAGTATTGAGATGATGGTGACCCTTATAACCACAATTCCATTGGTTAGCCCTCCATTGAGTCTAAATTCCACATCGACTCTATGTGTCTTCGTGTGATGTTGCCATGGGTCGCTGCCCCACTTGATTTTGTAATGCATCCGTCAATACATTACCTTATATGAGATCATGCGATGACTCCTCGCCTCTCGCTTGGTCCATTGAGCTTTGTGGATTTACTGTCTTGAGATACTCCTCCTCAACATGTGAGGTCTGTTGCACATGATTCTCCCTCTGGAGAACCTGAACTTATCCCTCCTATATATCTGTCCTGTTGGAGCAACTTTTCTCTTTGCATCTTTCCATCTGAAAGTTTTGGAGACTATCATCCCCTTGCACTACTCCGTTTTGCTGAACAATCTAGGCATTATTTTGCCCCCGCAAATGCACTTGCTAGATTGTGATTCTTCGCCAATACAGTCCTGCTGCATCATTCAAGGCAATAGCAACATATTAAACTTATTGCACATTTCAATCTCCTATGGACGTATCATTCTCATGCTGAAGAGAAAGTTTCAATGTTTCATAGCGTCGGTCGCCTTGGGATGGCCACAGACACTCCATCGTCCGCATAAAGCCCCTGCAAAAGGAAAAATTCTTCGAGTTAGCGATTTCCCTCACTTCTGTGAGCTTTGCACAACTCTTTCCGTTATTGTGCAACCCCTCCCACATTGCATGATCTCGTCTTTTGCCAAGCGCTTCACTTGCCTTGAGCATCGTCAAATTTGGTTGCTAACATCAAGCCGTAGCTCAAACTCAGTCATTTCAATCTTTGTGCGCTACACATTCCTCATAGCTCGCTTGTTCTCGTGGTGCCTCTTACGCAAAGGGTTGTCATTCTTCTAAATGTCAATCTTGGATGTCTACCCCTTTGAGAAACACCTTTCCCTACATCCAATGTCTGTTTCCCCCAAACGGTTGCGTATGCTGGTTGCCCTCCACGCAACCCTACTAGGTCCCCTATTTTTACATGGCAACTGTTTCTACGTGTGCTTGTCTCACTCTGATACCAAATGTCATGAACTTAGTTGATTTAGATTAAGTCATGTGGCACCACTGCTGTCCATCCACAAAGGTCAACCTCCCTGAAATCTTCTATGGTCCCTTAAGACCTACAAAAGAGAAAACAGGTTAGAGAAAATATTTTTCACAGGATTCACAAGCGACTATTCCAACAAAACACTTTATATAACTAATACAAATTTACAATCATAAATTTTATAAGTTCTAATAGTCGCACACAAAGGATCATGATTCATTATAGATCGAAGTCCCCACAAATATCCACATGATAATTATTATTTAAGAATAAAAAATAACCACAAAAGTTATCAAAATTATAACTAGCGAGCTACTGCTAGCTGCTGTACAAAAATCTAAAAAATAAAAATATACATAAGCATTACATTTAGTATTATTTTTATATTTTTATCCATAACAATATGTAAAAACTCGTGAGATTTATCATCAAATTTGATAAGATCTATAAAAAAAATTAATCATTTCATATATAAAAATCAAAAGAAGGAAATTTTAAAAATTTTATCTCTCAAGACAAAGTCGATGGAGTAAGTACTCTTTCGAAACAGAAAGAGGAGACGGACGTAGAGGAAAGAGTCGAAGGATCTTGTTGACGCTGTAGGTAATCAGGAATATCCGAGTTCAAATTGACTCGTTCAAATCGGTCGGTTAGTAAGTCTTCATAAGTCGCGTCGAATCATGCCCATGTTGCGCACGCGTCACATAAGTTTTGGTGTTGACACAATGATTCATGCCATCTCAATTCACGGATGTGCTTCATACAACGGTTGTTATATTTGGTGATGGTTCGGGCACGGCAAGCCCTGGCGGGATAATATGACTTCGAATAAGTGGGTCCCACGTGTTATGATATACGTGTCGAGAAATAATCGCTCATCAACTGTGTTGGTTGTTCAGGCCGATGAAGTCCGGGATGCGTTGCACCGCCGACACCGACGAGACCTTAGTCCGTTCGTTCCTCGAGCGGAATCAGACGGCAGCGGTCGATCATGACGAGATCATGATTTTTTGGTATGGGAGATGAGACTGGGCGGCGACGGAGCGCGCCAGCCGCCGGCTCTGCCCCTTTCTCTGCCTATAAATGCGCCATCCTCCTCGAATCACCACCCACCATTCCCCCCTCCTTTTCTTGCCGTTACTGCGATCTCTCTCTCCTCTCCTCCATCACCTCTTTCTCCCTCGAAACGTTAACCCCATCTCGGTCCCCCGTCCGTCGCTCTCGCCTATAATCGGTCTCTAGAGGCGAAACCCACCGGATCTCGGCTTCGCTCTGGGGGTCACGTCGGTCGGTGCGCCAGATCGGGGTGGCCCTTCCCGGAGATTGGCTTTCGTGAGGCGCTGAGTAGCCATGGCGGTGCTGGCGACGGCGGCGACCACTGGCGAAGGTTCGGCTGCCGGGAGGTTCTGGATCAGCTCCAAGGAGGAGGCCATATTCGCATCGTATTCTCCGTTCGTGGTGTGCCTGGCGTCAGGGAAGCTCCACATGGAAACCTTCCGCAACTACATTGCGCAGGATGTGCACTTCCTAAAGGCGTTCGCTCAAGCGTGAGTCAGTGTTACCTTTCTTGTACTCTATTGAAAGACTGGAATCTAGTCACATATCCCTAGCTTCTAGTTTCCTTGCAGTTACTATGGCTGAATTTTATTAGATTTGTACGTCCTTCTATTGCTGATGCTTACAAAAGCGTGTCGATTGTGTTTCCTGGAATTTGTTAGCTACGAGATGGCGGAAGAATGTGCAGACGATGACGCCAAGGCTGCAATCGGTGAGTTGAGGAAGGCTGCTCTTCATAAGCTCAAAATTCACGATTCAGTAGCCCAAGTAAGATGCCGAACAATATTACCCTTGGCCACATGAAGTTCTCAGTCCCTATGTTCCATTTTGTCAATCGATCTTCCGTATTTGATATCTATATATGCTTGTCTTGGGTTGTCTATACACTATTTTGTTACTGACCAATCAGGGTTTTGCAAATGATGCAACTTCTAGGTATATCGTCATGGTATTTAGTTGGCCCTCCTGTTATTTCCTATTGTTCCCTTTGATATTGGAAAGGATAATGTGCTTAAAGTACAGAATACTTCTGAACACTTTTACATTGAAATCTCTGGGCTTCCTTTCAATCAGGTATTGATATATAGCTTCATTGATCACATCAGAGTCAGGATATTCTACTAAACCTGACAACAAAAGTGATCCAATTGAAAATGGATCCTTGTTTTTGGTTTCTAGTTCCTACTAGTCATTCTTGCGGGTTATCATTTACTTGCATTTCAGGATTTTGTATTTCATGACCATACTGGTGTGATCTTTCACTGATCACTTTTTAATGTTTACGGATTCTTTACTTTTCAACCATTAATTTGATGAAGTAGGGTGGTTTATATTCCCTAGAATTTAAGAATAATGTTTCAAATCACATGCTGCTAAGGTGGATTACACTGCAATTTAAGCAATGGGCAATGCAATTACTTTGTTCCAAGGGTTGTCGTTTTGACGTGTACTGTCCAGTATAGGTGGTATGTACCGGTCCGTTAGCTGACCGATACACAGACCGTCCATTATTGTCCGTTACCGGGCAGTACTGTCGATTGGGACTGTTTCCGTCCTATTATCACCCGAAATCGACCGGCAACGATCGATTTCGATTGTCGGCGACCGATTTCGGACGGTATCAGCTGAGGGAGGGAGAAAGAAGAAGAGGGAGAAGAAGAACGAGAAGGAAAACCTGGAGTTGCGTTGCTCTTCTGCCATGCTATCCGTCGCCCGTGGGCGATTTCTTCTCCCCGCGTGGGGAGAAGGAACGAGGCGACGTCGCTCTTTTTTTTTTTTTTACTTATATTATATTATATTACATTATATTATATATATACCAAGAGGTATGCCTATGCGTACCAATTGGTACTGGGGTACCGTATTGTACCGAGCTGAACCTGGTATGCTAGTATGAACCGGTACAGCGAACCTTGCTTTATTCATCTTTGACTCTTTTAGATTTGAGATTCATCCAAGTTTTACACTGTCCTAATACCTGTTTTTATTTTATTTTTCTTTAATTTTTGCTAATTTCCTGTCATTTATCCAAAGAAGGGAAAAGATCCATGTGGTCATCCCCAAAATAGTTATATCTACCCAAAACAGATTGTTCATTCTTGAGCTAATATGGGTGTGAATCCTTGTGCTATATACGATTAGCTTATCTTGCGACTCTGTCTCTGTTCTGTCTAAGGACCATTTTGATACAGACTCATACATCGCTTGACCATGTGAATACCTGTGTGTATATAAGTTTCTAAGAGACCCAGTTATGCAGGAATGGGGAATTGACATGACCAAAGAGATAATTCCGAATCCTGCAACACTAAAGTACACTAGTTCCTGCTTGCAATAGCTTCTGGTAAAATTGAAGGAGGGAAAGGTCCTGGAAGGATAGACACCTCCTTTGAGAAGACTAAAATTGCTGCCTATACAGTAGGTGCCATGACCCCTTGCATGAGGCTTGATGCATTTTTGGGCAAAGAGCTTCAACTGCATCTACAATATGAAGGAAATGGTTATCCATACAAGAAGTGGATCCAAAATTATTCCTCTGCTAGTTTTGAGGTATCTTAATACTTAAAAACAATTAAGCTGTTTATTCCTTTCATCTATTATTAAATCCCTTCAATTATTATTCCAATCTTATGTGTTCTTTTTATAGTGTTTGCCTTTCCTCTCTCCTTTCTTTTATGCAGGCATCTGTTGCACAAATGGAAGAGTTGCTTGACAAACTGTGTGTTTTGTTAACTGGCGAGGAGCTTGAAATCATTGAGAAGCTTTATCACCAAGCTGTGAAACTTGAAATTGAATTTTTTAATGCTCAGCCAATTGTCCAACCAGTGGTAGTTCCATTCAAGAAACTTCATGATGCCAGTAATAAACTGGTTATTTTTTCCGATTTTGACTTGACGTGCACTGTGCTCAATTCCTCTGCAATATTAGCAGAGGTTGCAATTTTAACTGCATCCAAGGCTGTTCAGAGTGGGACTGATAATCTGAGTGCTCAGAGGTCTCCGTCAGATGTCAGGGACTCCTGGAGTGTTTTCTCTAAGCAGTATACTGAGAAGTTTGGGAAATGCATAGAAAGCTTACTTCCATGGAAACAAGGTAACTATGCTATATATTTACAAGTATGTTACTTTTAATAGCAATTTTAGTGGTAAAGATTGTCAGTTTTTTTAGAAAAAAATTAAAGAAATTACAAGTGTTAATTCTTATATATTTTCAATTCATCGTTCATGTGCAACTGAGACTTTTGATTATGAAAGTCTGTACAAAAACTATGAGCAGCTATCCTATTTTGAAAAGCGAGCAAATTCTAGGGTTATTGAGTCAGGATTGCTTAAGGGAATAAATTTAGAAGACATCAGAAGAACTGGGGAGCGATTGGTCCTCCAAGACGGATGTAAAGAACTTTTTCAGAGGGCTATAAACCTGAAAGAAAAACTGAAATGCAGGTTTTCATATACCATCATATTGTTGGTGTGCAGGCCTCATAAGATCAGTCTTTGGCTCAGGTAAATCCTGCTGTTGTCTTTCCCTTGTGAGTTCTGCAATCCAATTTAAAAGTTTACTGGTTGATCTTGCTGTTCTTGATTCGATACTTTTAGTATGAAGTGACTATTTTTACCTCTTTTTTCTGAAAACGAAAAAACAACTATATTAATCTATTGGCATCCAAAATGCCCTTTGTGAAAAGTTGATTCGACGACTATCTTTTTCCTCTTAGTGACCAGAATTGATGATGCTAATGTTATAAAAATTTGTCTTTTTTATCTATGATAAGTTGAGTGATTTGTACACAATTGAGACAATTGATTTGACATTTGGAATTCCTGATGGACAAAAATGAAAATTTACGTTTCATTAGTTTGATAATGTAATTTGTTCTGGTGTTTCTCTCTTTGTTGAGGCAGTGGTATGTATTAAGTTCAATTTCTTGCCTACCAACTAGCCTGATAGGTTTCAAGGCAATATATTATTGTCTAAGTTTGTGTCGATTAGGAATTTGTTCCCACCTCCAGAGGATTGTCATCATGTTATAAATTTCATCAGGCCTTGTGTTTGGCAGCAAACCCAATATCAGTGGAATAAGAGTTACATGTGATCTGATCTTTCTTTTGTTTTGTGGAATTGCCTTTAGCAAGACAATTTTTGTGTTCGTATGAAGGTTCTATAACACAAAAGTCGTTATGGCACATGACTTCTCCTTTACTTGTAAATGACATGAAAGAGTGGCATGCTACTTAGTGGCTATCTGAAGTTTCGTGAACATTATATCAGAATGCTGTAAATAGTTGCATACTAGGTTTTCTCCATGGAGCGGTGGCAAGTCCATCTGAATATATGTCTTTGAACTTATTCTATACAAGGTTGTGAGGCGACACTAACACTATCATGATTGTTTTTCTCCATGATGCTGTGGCCAAGCTGTCTGAATTTGTCCTTATTTTGTTTAGTAGGTTCTCCAAATGATTTGAGCATACACTCGAACGAGTTCAACTACGAGGGATCTGTTTCAACAGGTGAAATTGTCAGAGCAATGGAGTCTCCTCTGGACAAGGTTAAGACATTCAGAAGCATCTTAGCTGACCTTGGCAGGGAAAAAGAACATATGTCTGTCTATATTGGGGATTCAGTTGGTGATTTGCACTGCTTTCTGGTGGCAGATATTGGTATTGTGATGGGATCAAGCCTAAGCTTGAGGAGAGTTGGGGAGCAACATGGTGTATCTTTTGTTCCACTCTATCCCGGTTTAATAAAGAAACAAAGGGAAGTTCTAAGAGAAGATTCCCGTGTTTGGAAGGGGTTGTCTGGTGTTCTCTACACAGCATCTAGCTGGACAGAGATACATGCTTTCATTTTGGGGGCATAAGTTTTAAGATGTCTCCTTTTTGTTTTTTTTTTCTTTTTCTTTTCGTAACAAGTTAAAGAAATATCAAGTACATAAATTTCAATCGGCCATCGGTTTTCTTAAGCCGCACGTACTCAAGAGATCTTCAAAAGTCATACCTTTACATATTTCCCATTCATGATCGAATGGGATCGGCTGCTGGCTCTGCTTAGATGCTCAGGTACTTGAATTTCCTATATTATTTATTGATTCCATTCTTTCCATAATTAATTAATGATGGAAGTTTTATGTTTTTCAAACTTTGCAGGCCATTTGTGTCGATTTAGTTTGATGGTCGAGCTTCAGTCTGTGCATTTAGTTGTCTGAAAATTTTTTTGGGTTATAAGAATAATGTTGTAAAACCTATCATTTTAGAATCAGGACACTTAATTTGATTGATGTACCAATTTTAGCTTAGGATTTGAGGATAACATACATCATAAGATTTGTGTGGTAAAGACTCCTTTATGACAACTCAAGTCATTGGAGGTGCCAATTCTCGAGTCTCCTTGAGATGCACATTGTAACTGTAATTATTTCTGTAAATTCTGATGATGAGACTTCATCAAAGATAAAAAACAACCACTCGTTGGTATGACTTAACATGCTTCTTGCAACTGTCTTATAACAGTGATCTTTCCCTTTGCTTGGCTTTTCATTCTATGGATTGGGGTGTGACCTCTACATACATTTTTTTTTTTTTTAATGTCAGGCTGGACGTGATGGGGCTGCACGGCAATTCAAATCAGCGTGTGTCAGATAGCCACTTCGAATTTTCAATCTCGGCAGAGCTTCGTTGACTTGGTTCTTTTTTCTTTTATCTCTCTTTCTGTCTGCACGGCAATTTAGATCAGCGTGTTTCGTGGACGACTTTGGTTTCTCAGATTTGGCAGAGCTTTGTCGACTTATCTCTCTCTCTCTCTCTCTCTCTCTCTCTCTCTCTCTCTCTCTCTCTCTCTCTCTATATATATATATATATATATATATATATATATATATCTGTGCATCTTGAGGAAATTTTAATTGGTCTCAGAACATTTTGAGATTCCGTGTGATTTGTCATGTTCCTTCAGGTTTTGGCAAAATGCGAGGGATGGCAGGTATGCGCATGCTGTGCACGGTTGGTTCTACCTAAAGGGGCCTCCAGGCTCCATGAGCTGCGCTCTTCCTGTCCAAGGAAACTTACTTCTCCCATTATCTGTACTTGATCCATCTTCCCTGTTGTAATTTTCCCATAATTTGAAACTTTTCCAATTCGTAAACACAACTTTTGGCAAATACTTGTGCTTAAACGTTTCCAGTCGGTCATGTCAAAAGCTTTTACAGTTTCAGCAAACTCCCATGATCTTCCCTGTTAGAACAAATGACAGAATGGTATTGGTAACTCTGATTGTTATGGAGCACGGAATATAATAGCTGAACTTTAATGGATAAGATCCTACATTTCATGAATATCATAGAGAATGATTGATTATGTTAAGATTTAAAGAAAGAAAGAAAGGAAAAAAACACCAGAACTACCAAGTTTGCCTACGTAGCACGCTCCATTGTTTTTGGTGAAGCAGCTACATCCACTAACCTAAAGGAGTATTTATAGGGGAAATGTTTATCTCCTGTTTGGGTTCGATACATAGCTATCTACCAGCACAAGCAAATCAAGCTTCTTAGTCATCAACTAAGTCACATCAAAGCATAAATACTTAAAGATATTCTTCTCACTCCGCAGAATATTTTTTCCAATTGAACCGACTATGAAAAATATAGTTCTCGAGTTCAAACATTGTTCACCCTCTTTTCTTCTTTCGTTTTTTTCTATTCTATTCCAAACGCTAACTTGAGATATCGAGAACTTGAGATCTTAATTTTCTTGCACCATATTGAGTGTCCCAAATCTCCTTGTTCAGACTCTAAAAACTTGAGATCTTAATGTACGTTGGTCCGAATCAAGTTGGACTAACGCAGTTAGTTATCACTGATATCCTCCATATCAAGTATAGAATCCCATAGCTATGTTCACTAGTGAATCCAATCGACTCACACAAGCAAAAATTTGAGGACATAAGTTCAAACCGTTAGAAATGAGAAGAGGGTTGAGTGGAATAATGTGTCGATTGGTTTTGTTCATTCACTGATGGCTATTTATACAAAGGAAGAGAGGGATAGAGATGTTAGACGTTGAGGATTTCCCTCAACAGTCTAACAAATCTGATATTAGTTGTTACAACAGATGCTAACAACTCTATCATTTATTATGCCCCGCAAGATCGTGCTCCAACCAAGGACGCCGATCTTGGACTGATGAAGTGAGAACAACTTGTGGGAGAGTGGCTTCGTGAGGGAGTCCGCCAGTTGATCTGTTGTGTGAGTATGAGAGACACGTAGTTGATGATTCACCACTTGATCTCGTACAAAGTGAAAGTCAATTGTTATATGTTTAATACGAGAGTGAAACACTGGATTGGCACATAAGTAGGTAGCCCCGATATTATCGCAGTATATTATAGGAGTAGCAGAGGAGCAGATTCATTATCCAGTTAAGTTTAGCAGTTGCAGTTGCAATGGAGCGATACTCAGCTTCAGTAGAAGATCGAGCAACTGTCTTTTGTTTCTTGGAACTCCAACTGATTGGATTGACTCTGAAGAATATAATATACCTAGATATTGATGTTCTATCTTCAAGGTTCCCAACCCAATCAGCGTCAGCATAAGCATGAAGTTGAAGAGGACATTTTTTGTTGAGAATGATGCCATAGTCAAGAGTACCTTTAAGATATCGTAATACTCGTTTAACAGCGGACTAGTGTGTGGTAGATGGTCTATGCATGAATTGAGACAGTTTGTTAACCGCAAATGAGATATCTGGACGAGTGAGGGCTAAATATTGCAAGGAGCCAATCACTTGCCGATATTGTGTAGAGTCTGTAGCAGGACTACCGTCATTTAACCGAAGCGATTCACTAGTGGAGAGAGGAGTCGAGACAACATTTGCATCCTTCATGTTTGTCTTAACTAATAAGTCATGAGTGTACTTCCGTTGAGAGAGGAAGAGTCCCGAAGATGTAGATATTGCTTCTACACCCAAAAAATAAGTCAAGGGACCGAGATCTTTGAGGGAAAATCTGGCGGCCAATTGGTTAATGAACATTGCGACCTCTATAGAATTACTACCTATCACAATAATATCATCAACATATACCAGAAGATAAAGTGTACTATCAGGTAGTTGCCGGAGAAATAAGGAGGTGTCAGACTTGGAGTTAGAGAAGCCGACGGACATCAAAAAGGAGCCAAGTTCCATGTACCAAGCTCTTGGAGCTTGTCGAAGATCATAAATGGCCTTGTGGAGTTTGCAGACATGTTTCGGATACTGAGGATGAATAAAACCAGGAGGTTGCTCCATAAAGACCTCGTCAGTTAAAGTTCCTTGTAAGAATGCATTGTTCACATCAAGTTGTCACAGTCGCCATCCTTTTGAAACTGCTAAACTCAGAATCTGTCAGATTGTTGTGGACTTAACAGCAGGACTGAATGTCTCAGTAAAATCAACACCAGGACGTTGATGGAAGCCTTTGGCTACCAAGCGGGCCTTGTACCGAGCAATGGACCCATCAGGGTTCCGCTTAACTCGAAAAACCCACTTACACCCGATGACATTTTATGTGGGATGACACAGAACAAGTGTCCAAGTAGACTTAGAAAGTAGGGCGTCATATTCATCATACATAGCTTGACGCTAATGGGGAGACTTGTGGGCTTGAGCGATCGTGGTAGGTTCACAGGTCTCAACAGAGGGAGTCACAACTATGTAGAGATCGAGGACCTGACGGGGCTTGAAAATGCCACTTTTAGAGCGTGTTGTCATTGGATGTCCAAGTGGTTTAGGAGATGATGGTGGAATGAGTGTGGGTGAAGTAGAACAAGGAGAGTTGGACTGTGGAATAGTAGTGGTAGTAGACTGAGGCGAGGGAAATGCCGGTTGTTGAGTGTCCGATGATCGGATGTTTGTGGTAACAGAAGAGGGAGAGAGGTGTTGTATTAGAGGGATGCTCCATTCAGGAGTTGGAGTGGGTGATTCGTATGGCGGTTCAGTAGATAAAGACATGTGCCACTGATGCATATGCACCGGAGTGGTTGATACAGTGGTAGATTGGTGTTGTTGAGATAGAAAGGAAGACTCCACGAAGATAACATGACGAGACGCAAAGACCTTGTGAGTGGAAGGATCATAGCATCGGTAAGCATTGTGTTCAAGGGAGTAACCAATGAAGGTACAAGGCTTTGACCGTGGTGCTAGTTTATTTGATGCATAAGGACATAGCCAATGATAGCAGACACAACCAAAGACCATAAGTTTTTGAAGATTTGTGGATCGATGAAACAACTTTTCAACGGTGATTGATTATTGAGGACAGGAGTAGGCATACGATTAATCAGATATACGATGGTCTGAAAGGCTGCAGACCAGAAGGTAGTTGGCATGGAAGTATGATGGAGAAGTGTGAGTCTAGTTTCAACTATATGTCGATGTTTGCGTTCGGCAGAGCCAACTAGCTTAGGAGTGTACGGTGGAGATTTGAGATGCTGAATACCATAGGCTAACAAGTGTGATGTTAGTGTTTGGTATTCACCTCTACCGTCAGAATAAATTATTTTGATAGAGGATTGAAAGACATTTTTGACCATTTTTTTTTAAAGTAAGGAAGATGGTAGAGACCTCAGACTTATGTTGAAGAGGATAAAACCAAGTATATTTAGTAAAATAATCAGTAAAGATAACATAAAATCAGCATTTGTCAAAAGAAATACTTGGTGCAGGGCCCCAAACATCAGTATATAGAATTTCAAATGGATGTGTGCAAGAAATAGAAGAATGAGCAAATGACAGTCAGTGACTTTTATTGCTAAGACATGCATTACAATGATGTGGGAAAGAAACGTTTGTAGAGTAGAGGTAGAAGGGTGACCAAGACGATGATGCCACACATCCGTGGAAGCAGCAACAAAAGAATAGGCAATAGGCGGAGAGGTGGATGGCCACTGGTAGATGTTATCTTTACTCTGGCCTTGAACTAATGATGCCCCCGTGTTCAGATCCTTGACAAGAAAATGGTCAGAAAAAAATTCAATAGAGGTATTATTTTATTTACAGAATTGAGAGACAGAGATGAGATTCCGTTTGATATGAGGTGCACACAACACATGACCGAGTGTAAAGTGAAGATAATTCGAAGTAAGCTTTGTGGAACCAGTATGAGTAATAGGAAGTCGCTTACCATCACCAATGATGATGTCATCAGTACCACCATAGCTGTTGGAAAAGGACAAGTTCTGGAGATCCGCGATGACGTGATGAGAGGCTCTAGAGTCCAAAACCAAGGAGTGTTGATCAGAAGGTGGAGCAGCAGTGAGATGTGCTTGGGGCAGAGGTCGTGGATGAGATCGATAGACCTTGGTGGAGTGACCAACCTTATCACACAGCTGGCAGACAATCCAGCTCTAATACCATGTTAGAAATGAGAAGAGAGTTGAGTGGAATAATGTGTCGATTGGTTTTGTTGATTCACTAATGGCTATTTATACAAAGGAAGAGAGGGATAGAGAGAGAGATAGAGAGGTTAGACGTTGAGGATTTCCCTCAATAGTCTAACAAATCTGATACTGGTTGCTAACAACTCTATCATTTATCATGCCTCCGCATGATCGCGCTCCGACCAAGGACGCCGATCTTGGACCGATGAAGTGAGAACAACTTGTGGGAGAGTGGCTTCGTGAGAGAGTCCGCCAGTTGATCTGCTATGTGAATATGAGAGACACATAGTTGATGATTCGCCACTTGATCTCGTACAAAGTGAAAGTCGATTGTTATACGTTTAATACGAGAGTGAAACACCGGATTAACACATAAGTAGGTAGCCCCGACATTATCGCAGTATATTGTAGGAGTAGCAGAGGAGTAGATGTCAAGCTCTTTGAGCAGATTCATTATCCAGTTAAGTTCAGCAGTTGCAGTTGCAATAGAGCGATACTCAGCTTCAATAGAAGACCGAGCAACTGTATTTTATTTCTTGGAACTCCAAATGATTGGATTGACTCTGAGGAATATAATATACCTAGATGTTGATGTTCTATCTTCAAGGTTCCCAGCCCAATCAGCGTCAGCATAAGCATGAAGTTCAAGAGGATATTTTTTGTTGAGAATGATGCTATAGTCAAGAGTACCTTTAAGATATCGTAATACTCGTTTAACAGCGGACCAATGTGTGGTAGATGGTCTATGCATGAATTGGGACAGCTTGTTAACTGTAAATGAGATATATGGGTGAGTGAGGGCTAAATATTGCAAGGAGTCAATCACTTGCCGATATTGTGTAGAGTCTGTAGCAGGACTGCCATCATTTAACCAAAGCGATTCACTAGTGGAGAGAGGAGTCGAGACAGCATTTGCATCCTTCATATTTGTCTTAACTAATAAGTCCTGAGTGTACTTCCGTTGAGAGAGGAAGAGTCCCGAAGATGTAGATATTACTTCTATACCCAAAAAATAAGTCAGGGGACCAAGATCTTTGAGGGAAAATCTGACGGCCAACTGGTTGATGAACATTGTGACCTCTATAGAATTACTACCTATCACAATAATATCAACAACATATACCAGAAGATAAAGTGTACTGTCATGTAGTTGCCAAAGAAATAAGGAGGTGTCAGACTTGGAGTTAGAGAAGCCGACGGACATCAAAAAGGAGCCAAGTTCCATGTACCAGGCTCTTGGAGCTTGTCGAAGACCATAAATGGCCTTGTGGAGTTTGCAGATATGTTTTGGATATTGAGGATGAATAAAATCAGAAGGTTGCTCCATAAAGACCTCATCAGTTAAAGTTCCTTGTAAGAATGCGGGGCAGAAGCAGGGTCGGCAGCGATAGGTGGCAACAAGTGAGCAACAGTTGATCCTGATGATGGATCGCTGCTGGTGGCAGCGAAGGACAACAGGTGAGAAGATATGGTACTGGAGCAGCACCAGATCTGGTCTGAATCGCTTTGGAACAGAGGAAAGCAACAGAGTGTTCGGTCCTCTGCTGTGCTGGTTTGGGCGAGCACGAGCGGCGGTCGCGGGAGGTGGACCTCTGTTCGTGATCGCTCAGTGAAGGAGAAGCAGCAGATCTGGTTTGGGATCGCTCGCCTTGATGCTCAGGCTGCTGCCGAGGCGGGTTTGTCGTGGCCGCGGCTGCCGTTGGGGCGGATTAGGCGTTGCGATTACCGCTGAGGAGAATTAGGTATTACGGTCGTAGATCTCAAGTGATTTGGGGCTTTCGCTGCCTTTCGGCGGTTCAACCCACTCGTCGCCGTCATCGATCCACTCTGACCCGTCCGTTGGCAATCGAGTCACCTGTCGGATTTCTCTGATTCGATTGCCGAGGCGGACTAAGCTTTGCCGGAGGAATACGTCTCCGGCTTCCACAGATGTGAGAAAGAAAAAAAAAAGAAATGCAATGATAGAAAACTTGCCGATAGAGAAGGCAGAAGTGCGGCGACGACAGATGGGTAGGAGTCTATTGCAGCTTCTACCTGTAGCCGAAAATTGGTGAAAATTTACTGTCGTTTGACAGCGAGAAGAGAGCTTGCTCTAGGCAAGCAGCTCTGATACCATGTTAGAAATGAGAAGAGAGTTGAGTGAAATAATGTGTCGATTGGTTTTGTTCATTCACTAATAGCTATTTATACAAAGAAAGAGAGGGATAGAGAGGTTACACGTTGAAGATTTCTCTCAACCTTCTAATAAATCTGATACTGATTATTACAATATATTATAACAAATCTATATTTTATCACAAACATTTTACAACAGGTTAATTTTTGTTATTTTTTTTTATAATGCACTCTCCCACCAAATGGAGGCGGGCGGTAAGCATCCTAGCAATATCTGAACCTTATGTGGGTCTCGTCACTACGGTTGTGTCGACGGTTTTTTAAAAGGTCCTTTATCCACAACATAACATGTGGTAAGTTCACGTTACGGTCAGGGTACTGCTTTTACTCAACTAATGTCAGCTCACTGTAGTGAGAATAATACCTCAGTCAGCTGGCGGTTCTAAATTAGTTTAACTATTTTAGAATAGAGGTGTCGAAAGAGGTTAGTTAAGTTAAAATAAGATATTTCGAATCTAAATAATTTTAGACCAATCTAACCTAATCGATTAATTGGATTCTATTAACTGATTATATATATATATATAATGAAAAATTATGATCTAATTAAATCTAAATTGTCAAAAAAAATTTATATCACAAATATGGTTCTTAACATTTTCAATAATTGGACCTACTTTTAATTAAAGTATATCTTAAAGGAATAATAATTTTATTTATTTATTTTTTGATGAGGAGGATATATGATAATATATATAAATTGATAGAGCAAGTATTGGGCCGACCCAAATCCACGCCAACTCAACAGTCTACGACAGCACAAAGATCCAACGTCGGTCCAATTGGCGTGGAGCCAAGACGAGGTGGCACAGTGATAACTCGGCTGCCCCGATAGCAAAAGTTGATGTGCAACCCTCATAAATGAAGGATGGTGCGCCATGCCTTTGCACCACTTCGACCGGACGAACAGTAGCCGATCGTACGCATCGGCCTTGCCCAACACGCCGGTAGAGGTAAGGTCGAGAGTACGATCGGTCGCCTACAAACCCCCCCGGGAACAAGGTGAGGGGGGATTGAATCCTCTACTACACTAAAATAAAGACATTCGGGGCACTAACCTAATCATTAGAGGGGCCACGTCGGATGCCCCCACTCCGACGAGGCCTTTGTGCAGAAACCCCCATGGCAAGCCCGACGGAGGAGGAGTTCGAGGTATCGACCCGAGGAAGAGGCGCCCGGGGAGCAGAAGCTAGATGTCTTGTTCCCGACCGACACAGACAAGCTTGCGCACATGGAAGGAACCAAGCCGTGCTGACTCCTCGGCCACGACATAAGTTCCACAATATTTTGACGCTAGAGGAAGAGCCTTTTGTCACAAGAACGCTCATCAAGCAATCCGAACCCAGAGCATCTTAGTGGACAGACTCATATTCCCTCACCGACCCTGCAAACTGGAGGGCCAAGCTCCTTTCTCCCGGTGGAGGAAACAAATGTGTCGGCACCCATGCCGAACCGCTATTGAAGGCTGCTTAACGACCCAAGATTCTCCCCGCCCCTCTGATAGCGAATCCGGGCCACCCGTCATCATCGCCGAGGCCTTCCTTGGCCTTGCCCACCAAGTCTAAACACTGGCCGAGATGATGTAGACCATTGTCCCATACATACCCCAATTTGTACAGTCAATGGCATCCCAGTAGCCGATCCCTCATCCATCACCCCAGCAATCAAGGCCATGATCGTCACCTATCCGAAAAGACCAACCCAACGAGGGACAAAAGCGCCCCATGACCGAAGTGATGTCGGGAAACCCAAGCGCCGCCACTACACTATCGGCGAGTCATTCTCGGGACACTATTCGTGTGATTCTCGAACTAGACATCCTCTCTTCATATTCAACCAACTCAATGAGAGAACAATTACGCCAAGTTAACCAGAGGCTGGATAAGGTCCAGAAAGAATTTGTTAAATTAAAAGAGGAACTCGGTGAGAGCTCCAAGGGCAGACCTCCGTTCATCCCCGAGATACAGGACAAACTAATCTCAACCAACTTCTGACTGCTTTCGCTTGAGTCTTATGACAGCAGCTCAGACCCGTCAGAACATGTTACGGCTTTCCGAGCCCAAATGATTCTCTATGACACCTCAGATGCATTTTTGATGTATCAAGCTTTCCCGACCACTCTGAGAGGTCCGGCTCGGATGTGGTATAGCCTACTCAAATCGTCATCCATCTCCTCATTCGACTCACTCACAAGGGAGTTTGAACTTAACTTTTTGGCAAGTTCCCATCCGAGGCCTTCAGTTGCATCGCTCCTCGGCCTAAACCCAAGGAAGTGATGAGCCCCTTGCCCAGTTTGTCAGGCGATTTGCAGTCAAAATCTTAGGAATGCTCGATGCCCACCCCTCACTGGCAATCTAGGTATTCCTAATGGGACTCTGGCCCTCCAGGTTTTTCTGGTCATTAATTGAATGACGCCAATAACGGTGGCTGAGATCTACAATGAGCAAACCAGTACATAACTGTCGAGACTCTATTGGTCGGGAAACGAGACGATAAAAAATGACCTCAGACCGAATAGCCTCGAGGACAACCCTTGGGACCCCATAGAAGGAGAATGGACAGGCCAGAACTACCGTTGCCCAGACCACCGTCGATCCCCGTCAACTCAACTCGAACAAAAGTCTTCCTCTAAATTCGAGACAAGGGGCTCCTCAAGCCCCCTAACCCGATCAGGACAAGGCCCGAAGGGCGCAACAAGAGGAGATATTGTCATTTCCATCGAGAATACGAACATGACACAGAAGAATGCAACGACCTGAAGAATCAAATCAAGGACCTTATTCGGCAAGGACACCTTCATTGATATGTCCGAGACTAGTGGATACTTCCCAATGACAGTTGTCGCCATGATAGGGATTCCTCACCCCGCCCAAAAGGGCCCATCGATAAACAAATCGATGTCATCATCGGCGGCCTTGCTTTTGGAGGCAACAGCTCTTTGGTACGTAAAGCCTATGCACGATCCACAGTGGAGAAAAGATCGAGGCGCAATAATGATCTCGAGAATCACTTTCGGGTCATAGAACGAGGAGTACCTGGACCACGACGATGCCCTAGTAATCTCGGTATAGATCGTGAACGCCCAAGTCAAGAGGATCATGGTCGACAAGGAGAGTTCATTCGACATCTTATACCTTAACTGTTGGGAAACCTCAGCGGGTGCATCACATGCGCAGCGGAAATCAAAACAAAAAACCAGTTTCCCACGTAGATCAAATCATCGTGCAAAAGATTGGGGTCGCGAGAAAAGCAACAAAAATTAAAAATCGTGATGTGTGAGAGATTGATTTTACCTAGGGAGATCGTATATCCGTATATTCCAGATCCGGATGGAGAAGATGAAGGAGGTCAAGCGTCCTCCTCTCTAGCAGTATCCACACGATGGATCTCTGCAGCAAAACTCCTCCAATCTGATCTCGCAACTCTTATGCAGAGGGAGGGAGGAGAATAGGAGGTGGTGACTAAAGTTACAGCCTATCAACCCTGAGTCTCCCCTCCTACTTATAAAGAGCCATCAAAACCCTAGGGCTCCTTCCTTAGTGGGTATTGGATCTCTATCCAATAACCCACTAATCTTACATTATTGGATCTCTATCCAATAATCTCCTTAGGGCTCTAATTGGGCCTTAAGCAAGGGGCCCATCAGCATAGGGTCTCATCTAATGAGAATAAGGGCTAATTGGATCTTCATCCAATCCTCTATTCGCTGAAACATCCACCATATGTGTGTGACCCTCTAGGCCCGATACCGAGCTGGCCGTGAGTCACTCTCATCAGAACTCTTTCTGATATAGTGAATTATTATCCTCATAATAATTCACTCGACTCATCGACTATGGACGTACTAGGCCACTACGCCATAGTCCCCAGACGATACAGGGGGATCGAATCCGTCAGACCTGTCTGTCCACAGTTACCATGTATCTATAATCCCTCATCCAAATAATATCTCAGAGACCGTATATTGGACATGGTACTATCAGGTCACATATGGAATCAGTTTGTCTTGCTCTATTTGGATTCTACTGGAGAACTCCTCTCTCAATCCAAATGACCCTGGCTAGGGATTTATCTGAGCAAGCATATCTGGGATATTCCTCTCGTGATACAGAGAGTGGATGATCCTTTATTGACACTCAATTACCTTCGTAAGGTTGGCTACCAATCCCGATAACCAGCTGTACCAGATCTGGAACTTTCCAAACCTATAAGTCTGGCATCAAAGAAAGGAGTACTCATACAAGGCATTCTTGGTATCTCAAGTCTAAGGACCAGATACACATCTGGGACTATGAAATCGTTGTTTGGCATTAGGTATCATTAATCATACAACATTCCATAAGTGGATCAATCAGTGAACTCATTCTCCAATGAGCACCTGTACTATATCTTTAGTGTCTCCACACAAGTGGTTATGAGATCAGCCACCTCCATTATATGGATGGATATATAGTACACCGGTCTGTCTGGTTACACATGCCATCACTCACGTGATTGGCTTGCAGGGCACTTGTAACCAGCAATCTCCCACTTGACCAAAAGCCAATTACCTATGTGTCTGATCCTCATCAGACCCCTGTGACGCTCAGATACAATCTGAGCCAGCGGCTTCGTCAGTGAATCTGTAATGTTATCTTCGGATGGAACTATTTTCATTGCTATATCTTTTTGGGTCATGATCGCTCTAATCAGATGGAACCTCCTCAGAACAATTTTGTTGAGACCTGAGTTCCTTTGTTAGAGTTATCGCCCTGTCGCTGTCACAATATATTGGAATCAGCTCCACGCTGCTTGGTATGACTCTCAAATCTTTGATGAACTTCTTCGTCCACACCCCTTCGTCTTGTTGCTTCTACTATAGCAATGTATTCCGCCTCTATGGTCGAGTCAGTAGTAGTATCTTACATAGAACTCTTCCAGCTTACTGCTCCTCCATTCAGGGTGAAAATAAACCCTGAATTTGACTTGCTATCATCAATGTCAGACTGAAAACTTGAGTCTGTGTAGCCCTCAACCTGGAGGCTACCTCCTTCATATACTAGTAAAAGATCCTTAGTCCTTCTCAAGTACTTAAGGATACACTTTACTGACTTCCAGTGTTCTAAACCTGAATCTGCTTGATACCTGCTCGTGACACTTAGAGCTTGTGCTATATCAGGTCTAGTACATAGCATCACATACATAATAGATCCTATCGCTGAGGCATAAGGTATCTTATCCATGTTTGCCCTTTCTTCAAGAGTTTTTGGGGACATACTCCTAGAAAGTGATATTCCTTGTCTCATCGGTATGAGACCTCTCTTGGAATTTTTCATGTCAAACCTTTTGACAATGGAGTCTATGTACCTAGACTGGGACAAGCCAAACATCCTTTTGGATCTATCTCTATAGATCCGAATCCCCAAAATATAGGATGCTTCCCCTATGTCTTTCATAGAGAAGTTTCTAAATAGTCAAGCCTTTACTGTGGAGAGCATTCCTACATTATTTCTAATGATTAGGATGTCATCCACATATAGCACCAAGAAGGTGATAGCGCTCGTATCTTCCTATACACACAAGGCTCATCTTCGTTCTTAACGAAGTCTTAAGATCTGATCACCTCATCAAATCTTATGTTCCAACTCAGGAAGCTTGCTTCAATCCACTCCGATCTTCCTCTTGAAGATCCATTTGCAGCCGATGGGTATAATACCCTCATGTGCATCCACAAGGTTCCAAACCTTGTTAGAGTACATGGAATCCATCTTAGAATTCATGGCTTCTTGCCACTTCTCGGAGTCTATACTCATAATAGCCTCCTCGTATGTCTGAGGATCAACATCCTAAGAGTCATCTCCACTGATATATCTCACATATCCTTTGGGAGGGTGAGATACTCTACTGGACCTACGTAAATTTAGAATTTGTGTGTTAGGTACCTGAACAGACTCGAGCTCTGGAATGGTGTTTGAGCTAGGTTCCCAACCTCGCTCAATTCTATCTCACTCCCACTGTTTCCACCAAGAATATGTTCCTTCTCAAGGAACACAGCTCTCTTGGCAATAAAGACCTTCCAGTCCTCGGGATAATATAAATAATACCCACAAGTTTTCTTTGGGTATCCCACGAATGTGCACCATTTTGTCCTTGATTCTAACTTATTGGGGTTGTGTCTTCTAACGTGGGCAGGATAGCCCCAAATCTTAACAATTTTAAGATTGGACTTCTTTTCTTTCCATATCATATGGTTAGACACTACCGACTTTGATGGAACTCTGTTCAGAAGGTAAGCTGCAGTCTCTAGGGCGTACCCCCAGAATGAGACGGGTAGGTCAGTGAAACTCATCATGGATCGCGCCATGTCTAACAGCGTGCGATTCCTCCTTTTTGATACACCATTGAGCTGAGGTGTATAAGGAGGTGTCCACTGGGATAGAATCTCATTGTCCCTGAGGAAATGGGTGAACTCTGTACTCAAGTACTCTTCTCCTCGATATGATTGAAGAGTCTTAATACTCTTTCCAATTTGGTTCTCTACCTCATTCTTATATTCCCTGAATTTCTCGAAGGTCTCAGATTTGTACTTCATTAAGTACACGTGTCCATACCTAGAGAAATCATCAGTGAATGTAATGAAGTATGAGTAACCACCTATAAGTTGAGTCGACATGGGACCACATACATCACTATGTATGAGTTCCAATAACTTTTCAGTTCCACTAAAAGGAGAGTTGATCATCTTCCCACGAAGGCAAGGTTCGCAAGTTACATATGTCTCATAGTCAAATGGATCTAAGTATCCATCTTTCAATAACTTTTGAATCCTTCCCTCATGTACATGACCTAGCATACAATGTCATAGGTATACATTATTCACCTCATCTCTTTTTCTCTTAGACATATTTATATTCATGATATGTGGAGAAGTGTCTAACACATATGAGTCATTTATTAGGGTCCCTCTAGTGATGATCTTATCATCCATAATTATTAAACAACTATTATTCTCAAAAACTAATTTGTATCCACTAATTGTCAAACAAGAGATAGAAATAATATTTTTGATGATAGAGGAAACAAAATAGCATACATCTAATGCAATAATAGCTCCACCAGGTAGATATAGGGTGAACTCTCCAACAGCAACTGCAGCAACTCTTGCTCCATTGCCCATCTTGAGGTCCATCTCGCCTCTAGTCAATCTCCTAGGTCTTGCCAGAACTTGCAATGAATTGCAGATATGATAAACACTCTCGGTATCCAATACTCATATGTTATCATGAAAATCTGACAAGTGGAGACTGATCATGAATATACCTGAAGCTTCTCCAAGCTTCTGTCTCGCCTTCTCTGCAAGGTAGTCCTTGCAGTTCCTCTTGCAATGTCTGTTTTGGCCATAATGGAAACATTTTCCTTTGTCCTTTCCCGGGTATTTCTTGGCAACCTTTGTCTTACCTGGTCTTTCTTTGCCCTTGCCATTCTTAAGTGTCTTAATGTCATTCCTTTTCTTTTTGGTCTCACCAATATATAGAACTGACTTCTCCTTCTTGATGGCACTCTCAGCTTCCCTTAACATATTGAGGAGCTCAGGGAGAGTCACCTCAAACTTGTTCATATTAAAGTTAATAATGAACTGTGAAAAGGAATCCGATAGGGACTAAAGTATAAGATCAACACATAGGTTATCCTCTAGGACTATCTATATACTTCACAAAGCGAGCGATCTCATCCTCGCTTATCCTTTCCTCCAGCGTAGGCACAATCATGTTAAGGACATATATGATTTTATCTTCTGTGAGAATAATTCTTAAAATGCGAAGCTTTTGGACCAATGAGGCGGTTAGCATCAAGTATGCCACGTAGGGGTTTTGCAAGCAACAAACAAGATATAGCGTAAATTAAATAACATACAGATTTTACAAAAAATATTAATTAAGATAT
Source organism: Ensete ventricosum (assembly GCA_029747655.1). NCBI lineage: Eukaryota > Viridiplantae > Streptophyta > Magnoliopsida > Zingiberales > Musaceae > Ensete > Ensete ventricosum. The sequence goes on from JAQQAF010000005.1 coordinate 15,828,158, forward strand.
AGACTTCTATCTTAATGTACTCCTACTATTTTCTTAGTGAATCACACGACACCCTCGACACATGAGACGGAAGTCTCCGACAGACTCCTAGTGGGGATCGGGATCCAATTGGCATCTTAGTGCAACCTCGAGGGACTCGACTAATTACACTAAGCCCAAAAGGTATGCAACTCTTGTCAATCACAACTCCTTATGGTTCCCGTCACGTTCAGCCTCCGAATCATCATGGTCTCGAGGGACTCGACCAACCATAACGTTCAGTTAAGTCATCACCATCATTACAAGATGAGTTTGATTCAATGATATGCCCTCGAGGGACTCGATGAAGCATACCATGTCCTCAGGTCACCGGTGACATCTCTATGTCATAGGCAAGAACTCGATCACATAGATAGGTGAGCCTCGAGGGACTCGACCAACTCAACCTATGTCGTGATTCAATTTCTTCCTATAACGATGGAAGGCCACGTGGGTCAATCATATTACCTCACGCTTACCGACTTAATATTATCTTAGGAGGGGTTTTTGTTTTCTATCGATCTCCTAATATGTCATGTCATACATATATATATTTAATATATATCTACATCGTATGCAAATATATATATATATATATATATATATATATATATATATATATATATATATATATATATATATACATACATATATCTATTAGGTGTATAACACATCACACATGCAATGGGCATAATCACTCACAATAGAATCTATGTGTGCATTAGCGCATCTCCATACCCTGTGATTGTTGATCTCGTCATCATCGGTTCTATCAGATCATCGCATCACCATGCGTCGTGATCTCCCGACACGGTATCGTGGGTCCTGTTGTAACCTCCACGCTCCCGCTGCGCCTCTTCATGTAATTACAAATAATCACAGGCACGCAGGCCCAATAATATATAAGAAAAACGTAGGCTCGCAAGTCCTAATAATAATAATAATCACACATCACAACATATGGCTCATGATCATCCATCCACAACATACATCACATGTACATCACATCATATGTAGGATTACTAGATATATATAATAATTAATTAAACTGTTTAATTAATTATTTTTTAGAAATCATGATATATTCAGAATTTCCAAAATTGTCAAGGGCATTTTCATAATTCTGGATGAGAGGATAGTCCTTGAAATTTCTAGAATTATTAAGGGCATTTTTAGAATTCTGCACATGAGGACAATCCTCGGATTTTTCAAAAATCAGAGGGGTAGGATCATCCTTTTACTTAAAAGGATGCCCTAGCCCTCTCCTCGCCCCCATCTGCGCCGTCGCCGCTGCTGCCCTGCATAGGTGGCGGCGCTGCTGCCTTCAGGCAATACCTCGCGGGCTGGCGGTCACTCCTGCCAGCAATCGCCCTTGCAGGCGGTAGCCCTGGCCGCGGGACTGCCCCTTGCAGGCGGTAGCCCTGGCCGCGGGCAGCCGCCACCTGCGGTTTGGCCACTGGCGGTAACCCCTTGCGGGTTGGCCGCAGCCATTCGTGCCCGCGGGGCTGCGGCCACTACGGGTGGCCGCCCCTTGTAGGGGGATGGCTGCAGCCAGCCGCCCCCTTGCAGGTGGCCGACCACCCCTGTAAGGGAGCTGGTCGTGGCCATGCCCGACTGCCCCTTGCAAGGGCTTCCTTCGATGCGAAAACGCAGCAAGAACACGTAGAACGATTCTACGTGATTCAATCTCATCACACGCAGTTTAAAACCAATCTTGCGCACGAAAACCTTGGCTCTGATACCGTTGTTGGGAAACCTCAGCGGGTGCATCACATGCATAGCGAAAATCAAAATAAAAAATTGATTTCCCACGCAAATCAAATCGCCGTGCAAAATTTTGGGGTCGCAAGAAAAATCATAAAAATAAAAAAAATCACGATGTGTGAGAGATTGATTTTACCTAGGGAGATCGTATATCCTTGTATTCCAGATCCGTATGGAGAAGATGAAGGAGGTCAAGCGTCCTCCTCTCTAGCGATATCCACACGATGGATCTCTACAGCGAAACTCCTCCAATCTGATCTCGTAACTCTTGCGCAGAGGGAGGGAGGAGAATAGGAGGTGGTGGCTAAAGTTGCAGTCTATCAACCCTGAGTCTTCCCTCCTATTTATAGAGAGCCACCAAAACACTAGGGCTCCTTCCTTAGTCGATATTGGATCTCTATCCAATAACCCACTAACCTTGCATTATTGGATCTCTATCCAATAATCTCCTTAGGCCTCTAATTGGACCTTAAGCAAGGAGCCCATCAGCATAGGGTCTCATCTAATGAGAATAAGGGCTAATTGGATCTTCATCCAATCCTCTATTCGCTGAAGCATCCACCATATGTGTGTGACCCTCTAGGCTCGATACCGAGCTGGCCGTGAGTCACTCCCATTAGAACTCCTTCTGATATAGTGAATTATTATCCTTATAATAATTTATTCGACTCATCGACTATGAATGTACTAGGCCACTACGCCATAGTCCCGAGACGATACAGGGGGATTGAATCCGTCGGACCTGTCTATCCACAGTTACCATGTATCTATAATCCCTCATCTAAATAATATTTTAGAGATCATATATTGGATATGGTACTGTCAGGTCACATACGGAATCAGTTTGTCTTGCTCTATTCGGATTCTACCAGAGAACTCTCTCAATCTGAATGACCCTGGCTAGGGATTTATCTGAGCAAGCATATTTGGGATATTCCTCTCATGATACAGAGAGTGGATGATCTTTTATTGACACTCAATTGCCTTCGTAAGGTTGGCTACCAATCTCGATAACCAGTTGTACCAGATCTGGAACTTTCCAAACCTGTAAGTCTGGCATCAAAGATAGGAGTACTCATATAAGGCATTCTTGGTGTCTCAAGTCGAAAGACCAGATACACAACTGGGACTATAAAATCATTGTCTGACATTAGGTATCATTAACCATACATCATTCCATAAGCGAATCAATCAGTGAACTCATTCTCCAATGAGCACCTGTACTATATCCTTAGTGTCTCCACACAAGTGGCTATGAGACCAGCCACCTCCATCATATGGATGGATATATAGTACATCGATATGTCTGGTTATCTCGATGTCCCTCTCGAGTAACATATGACCAGGATCATTTAGGATCTATGTTTAAAGGTGAATCGATCTCATTATCGTGATCTCATCAGGATCCAATTCCCATTGCACAGAACCAAGGACATCACAATATATATGCTACATATACTATAATGTTAGAATATGTCAATATTAATCATAAGAAAAAAGATCACACAGTGTGTCACACGTGCGATCACTCACGTGATTGGCTTGTAGGGCACCTGTAACCGGCATTGACGCCTTTCAAAAATTAGGATTAATTGACAAAGATCTTTCTTCCATGAGATCAACATTGATAGGATTCACAGGAGACTCCATCTCTCCCCTCAGAACAACGACCCTCCCAGTCACCATCGGAGAAGAACTAAGGTCAAAAACGTTGATGATCACATTTATAGTGTATCACGCCATCATCGATCATCCGACACTCAACAAGCTCTGGGCTGTCGTCTCAATATACCACCGAGCTATGAAGTTCCCGACCAGAGCAAGGGTTGGTGAAGCAAAAAAGTGACCCTCAAGAATCAAGACAATGCTACTTGACAGCAACGTCGCTACCCAAAAAGATCAAGACCCCGACACCTACCATCGACCCCCGAGATCCTGACAAAATGGCTTTAAAGCCCGAACCAGTCAAGAAAGTGGCGGAGGCTCCTCTCGACCCCAAGCACCCCAACAGGACCATTATAGTGTATTCATCACTTCCCAAGTACGACGAGTCCAGCTCAGAAAAAATGTTGACATCTTCGTTTGGTCCCCAAAGGATATGTCGAGCATCAGCCCGAAAGTGGCCCAGCATCACCTCAACATATCGCTCGACACCCGACCCGTAAAGCAACGACCAAGGAAGTTCATTCTTGACTGACAGAAGGTCATTGAGTATGAGGTCACTTGGTTGTTGAACGCAGAGTTTATCACAGAGGTCAAGTACCCGACCTGGCTGCCCAACGTTATACTCGTAAGGAAATCTAATAGAAGCTAGCATATGTGCGTTGACTATGCCAACCTTAATCAGGCTTGCCCAAAAGATTGCTACCCCCTCCCGAGGATCGACTAACTGGTAGACGCGACGTCGGGATACAAGCTACTTTCATTTATGGATGTTTTCTCAGGCTACAACCAAATCCAAATGGCACTAGGGGATCGGGAAAGCACAGCCTTCATCACTCACTATAGCACATATTGTTACAGGGTCATGCTATTCAGATTAAAAAATATTAGAGCAACTTATCAAAGGATGGTCAACCACCTATTCAAGAATCAGATCGGGAAAAACATGAAAGTTTATGTTGATGATAAAGTCAAAGGGTCAGGAGTCACCTCTCGGACCTAGTCGAGACGTTCCAGACATTAAGGAAACATAAAATGCATCTCAACCCGACTAAGTGTGTCTTCGGCATCGCATCAGGCAAGTTCCTCGGACTTGTCATTCAACAAAGAGGAATCAACACGAATCCCGAGAAGGTGGAAGCCATCCTGTAGATGCAATCGCCCTGGATCGGATATATAACGACTTACCGGAAGGCTGGCGACGTTGAGCCGATTCATCTTCAAGCTGGAGACAAAAGCTTTCCCTTTTTCTAAGCATTAAAGTGGGCAAAGGACTTCCAGTGGACACCTCAGTGTGAAGAGACATTCCAACAATTAAAGGTGCATCTCGCCCATCTACCACAGCTCACATCAACTACCCTCGGGGAATCCCTTGGGATATATCTTGCAGCGACCAATGTCATAGTCAGCTTGGTCTTGGTGAAGCTCGACAAGAACGAGCAGAAGTCAGTGTACCATTACAGCCATGTCCTGAGTGGTCCCAAGGAGTGTTACCCACTCATTAAAAAGCTAGCCCTGACACTAGTCTAAGCATCAAGGAAGCTGAGGCCATACTTCCAAGCTCATCCCATCAAGGTAATTATCGACCAACCCCTATGGTAGATCCTTTCAAAGTTTGACGCTGCAGGTCGAATGCTTAAGTGGTCAGTCGAGCTTGGGGAATTCGACCTTGAATATGTCCCAAGGATAGCAATAAAGGCCTAAGTGTTAGCCAAATTCATATCGAAATCGACGATTCTAAAGAGTTCACGATAGAGTCCAAGATGGATGTTGCACGTAGATCGCTCGGCCAATGTTGAGCACGGAGGAGCCAGGCTTATCCTCAAGGGCCCCATTGATCAAGTCTACGAACACGAGCTTCGACTCAAATTCAAGGCCACTAACAATGAAGCCGAGTACGAGGCATTACTGTCGGGCTAAAGCTCACCGACAAATTACATGTGGAAGATATTGAAGTTTTCACCGACTCCCAGCTTATCATCAGCCAGGTCAATGGAGAATTCGAAGCTCGAGAGGAGATAATGGCCAAGCATCTCTGATAGGACCCTAGGATTCTATCGTGGAGGAAGAAAGCGGAAAAGGGGATAATCGATCTCTTCGAGGGGATCAGGCCTCCAAGATCATTTCGAGGGGATCTGCCTCCTAGGGTTTTGTCTTTTGGCTAAAAACTAATACTTCTCATTGACTGATCTCCATAAATGAGTTTACAACCTTATTTATAGGGCTCTACCAAGAGTTTCACTAATCTTTGACTCTTGATAAACTCCTAACTTAAAATAATAACTGACTCAATCCCAACTGAAGATAAAAACCACTCAATCTACTCATAACCGACTTGATGAGATTCACCCGACCCATAACTGACTCTGGCTAATATGACTCAACTTGAATAAATGGACCCGACTTAGCTAGGGTCCTAACAATCTCACTGAGGCATGATATCACATCGGTAGATTCAATCATTTTGCATTCACAAAGGTGCCTCGGTCTGACAACTCGCAAGCCGATGCTTTGGCGAGACTAGCCTCCATACATGGGTCGGATGAATACCCGACATGGATGGCCAGGATCCCCAGACCCTCCATAGACTCGCGGAGGTGGCTACCTCCGAGGTAGGGCATGACTGGGTCAATGAGATGTTTGAATTCAAGAATGATGGCTCGTTGCCTGAAGACAGAAGGGCTGCCCGACAGATAAGAAGGGCGGGTGTGTGGTACTATATGGTTAACGGACGACTATATTGGCGAGGCTTCAGCCAACCACTACTTCGCCTGCGCCCAATCAAAGCACAAACTACACTGGCCGAGGTGCATGAAGGAATTTGTGGGGAGCATATCGGTGCCTGAACCCTTGCACTTAAAGTATTAAGACAACTGGCTGACCATGCGCCGAGACGCTCAAGCTTACGTGCAGAGTTACAAGCAATACCAGAGGCACACTAGGATTCAATGCCAATCGACGATTCTGTTATCAACCTCATACTATGTTTGGCCATTTGCGCAATGGGGAATGGATCTGCTCGGCCCTTTCACCCTAGCTTCGGGATAGTGCAGATTTCTAATAGTCGAGGTCGATTATTTCACCAAATGAGTTGAGGCTGAACCATTAGCATCTATTATGGAAAAATAAGTCAGAGTTCATCTAGAGAAACATAATCACTAGATTCGGCATCCTGAAGGTCATATGCTAATTACATGTGCCCTACAAGCCAATCACGTGAGTGACAGCACACGTGACACGCTGTGCTATCTTTTTGCTTATGATTAATATTGGTATATTCTCACATTATATTATGTATAGTATATATATTGTGATATCCTTGGTTCTGTGCAATGGGAATCAGATCGTGATGAGATCATGATAATGAGATCAATTCACCTTTAAACATAGATCCTAAATAATCTCAGTCATAGGTTACTTGAGAGGGATATCGAGATAACCGAATAGACCGATACTATATACCCATCCATATGATGGAGGCAGCTAGTCTCAGAGCCACTTCTTTGGAGACACTAAGGATATAGTACAGGTGCTCATTGGAGAATGAGTTTACTAATTGATCCGCTTATGGAATATTGTATGGTTAATGATACCTAATGTCAAACAATAATTCCATAGTCTCAGTTGTGTATCTGGTCCTTAGACTTGAGACACTAAGGATGCCTTATATGAGTACTCCTTTCATTGATGCCAGACTTACAGGTTTGAAAAGTTTTAGATCTAGTACAGCTGGTTATCGGGGTTAGTAGCCAACCTTACGAAGGTAATTGAGTGTCAATAGAGGATCATCCACTCTTGTATCACGAGAGGAATATCCTATATGTGCTTACTCAAACAAATCTCTAGCCAGGGTTATTCGGATTTAGAGAGGAGTTCTTCGGGAGAATCTGATTAGAGCAAGACTATGAAGGATTCCGTATGTGACCTGATAATACCATGTCTAATATACAATCTCTGGGATATTAGTTGGATGAGGGATTATAAATACACGGTAATTATGGACAAATAGGTCTGATGGATTCGATCCCCTGTATCGTTTGGGGACTATGGCGTAGTGGCCTAGTATGTCCATAGTCGATGAGTTGAGTGAATTATTATGAGGATAATAATTCACTATATCATAAGGAGTTCTGATGGGAGCGACTCACGGCCAGCTCGGTATCGGGCCCAGAGGATCACACACATATGGTGGATGCTTCAGCGAATAGAGGATTGGATTGAGATCCAAGTAGCCCCTATTCTTATTAGATAAGACTCTATGCTGATGGGCTCCTTGCTTGAGGCCTAAGGAGATTATTGGATAGAGATCTAATAATGCAAGGTTAGTGGGTTATTGGATAGAGATCCAATACCCACTAAAGCAAGGCCCCTAGGGTTTTTTGGTGGCTCTCTATAAATAGGAGTGGAGACTCATGGTTGATAGACTACAGCTTTGGCCTCCCCCTCCTATTCTCTTCCCTCCCTCTACGCAAGAGTTGCAAGATCAGATTGGAGGAGCTTCTTCCGCTAGAGAGGAAGGCACTTGACTTCCTTCATCCTCTCCATCTAGATCTGGAATACAGGGATATATAATCTTCCTAGGTAATTAATTAATCCATCACATGACATGGTTTTTCAGTTTTTACAGCTTTCTCATGACCCCAATAATTTTGCACGATGATTTGATATGCGTGAGAAACCGATTTTTTGTTTTGATTTCCTCTACGCATGTGATGCTCCCGCTAAGGTTTCTCAACACCATCATCATCGATAACGGGACCCAATTCAACAATCCAAGTGCAAAGCATTCTACCAGAATTATAAAATCCAGCTAAAGTTTAGTTCGATTGCACACCCCCAAGCCAATGGGCTTGTCGAGGTTACCAATCGGCCCATCCTCAAATGGTTGAAGAAAAGGGTCATCGGGGCACATGGAACCTGGGTGGACGAGCTCCCAAGCATTGTATGGGCATCCCGGATGACTTTGAAGACCCCAACGGGAGAATCTCCATTCAGCTTGGCTTTCGAAACGGAAGCGGTCCTCCCTCTCGAGGTGGTTTACCTAACTTTCCGGGTTGAGTCCGACGAAGAACCTATGTCATCCGACCGACTGAGGGAGAACCTCGATCTGCTTGAAGAGTGAAGAGCCGACGCACACTTGTGGGCACTCACATATAGGAAAGCTGTTGCGAGAATCTACAACCGCAAAGTGCGCCCTCAGCAGATTCGAACGGGCGACTTAGTACTGAGGAAGGTTGAGGTAAGCGACCCAACCAGGTCCCGGGGAAAGCTGGCCTCGAATTGGGAAGGTCCTTACCGAGTGATTGCCACCTCCCGAGAGGGAACTTACACGTTGAACATGATGGAAGAAAAGCAATTGCCGAGAACATGACATATTAAATCTATGAAAATTTTATATATAAGAAAAAGCCTGAATGATCGAACAAAATAGCTACTTGTATTTATTGAAAGTGGAGTACATGTTTGAGCTGAGGACCAAAATACCACAACCAGACCCGACATACCAAAAGTTCCCACAAGAAAGCCCCGAAAATAAAAACAAAAAGAACTTTACAATATTTCTACTCTTCGAGCGAGGACAGGGAGTCGTCAAATGGTTGTTGTTCTGCTGGCATTGGGACATTCGAGTCCTCAGGTAAGATTGTGAAAGGATCCTCCTCTATCTCGAGATCAGGATACTTGGCTCAAAACCATGCTAATGTGACACGATAGTCGTATTCAAAAGATACCTGACCTGTTCGGATCAGGCCCATCTCGAACCCCAGTGACTTCTTGTAATCTTCCATGACCTACTTGGGTAGGTCGGCCTTGAGGGCTTCCATGTCGCGGGTGAGCTTCAACAGCTCATCCTCTATTTGACATCTTCGGGTCTTGATGTCTTGCAGTTGGCCCTCGGAGTTGGCGAGCAGCTTCCGAGTTTCGGCTAATTGATTTTGCGAGTCGGCCAGTTGCCCCCGAAACTCATCTAATCGACCCTATGAGTCAGAGAGGAGTTCCCGAGCCTTGTGTGGTTCCTTTTCCAACGACTCCCACCAATAAGTCGCCTCCTCAAACTCGGTTTTGAGATTATCAATGAGGGATTGGCTTTAGATGCCCGCTGCTCGACCGCAGCAACTATGTCGAGGCTGACTTCAGCCTTCAGCTTCTGGACCTCCTTCCGAAGGACATTCGATTTGTTATTCAGAATAGTGATAACTCGATCGGCATCATGTACCGAATTGATCAAAACCATATAGTAATGTTGGTTCTACCAAGGGAGAGGTCAGATTAGTGCATCGACAATTACAAGGGAAAAGTAAAGTAAGGGCATCATGTACCGGATAGCAAAGTATAAAGATTAGCCGCTAACCGAGGAATTTGCATCTCCCGGGCATACTTCGCCGAGGCTGCACCATCTTGCCAGATTCACATACCGTGTTTCAGTAGAAACAAGTTCACCACCATTGGGGCGTCGGGATCACGCTCCGATTGATTGCTCACCCGAATGACATGGTACTCCCGACCATCTTCTCCGGGCCGAGCACTACACAACTCCTTCACCGACTTCGGCTTAGCTCTGGGAGCCAATGCCTCTTCGGCCGGGGCAGCTGGCTTCTTGCCTTTTGAAGCCCGAGATTTTGATCCTTCGCCTTCACAGCGAGATTTATACCAACCTGGGACTTTGGCCTTCTTTCATTGGCCAGATGGTGCCACGGTCGGATGATGCTTACTAGAGACTTCAGATGTCTTCCTAGTCGCCTCCTATAAGGGGATCTCTTGCACCTCGAGAGGAGAAGGGGTGGTAGTAGGCAGGGCTGAGGCCAGAGTGGCGGAGCTCGGACATCCTCCTCCGACCTTCTGTTGGCCGCTGAACAGGTTCATGTTCACCATCTCTGCAAAATCGATCATAAGTCGCATTGATCAGGCAACAAAACTCAAAAGAACGAGGGTGCATCACATACCTCGAGAAGTTGGACTGAGGCCCACCGCGACCAGCCACTGCTCGGTCAAATCCCTAATCATCCGAGAAGCGGATAGAATTCCTTTCAACCACTCGACCAGGACGGACTCCTCATCGGTAAGGTTGGGGGGGGGGGGGGGGGGGGGGGGGGGGGGGGGGGGGGGGGGGGGGGGGGGGGGGGGGGGGGAGGGGGGAGGGGAGACGTTATTAAATGGGATGAGCTGACCACTCGACACCAAAATCCTAGCCCTGACGACAACTAACGAACAAGAACTGTGCCTTCCAACCTTTGTTGTTGGAAGGAGCAACCCCAACTCTGAAACTAGCCCGAGCGATCAAATAGTAGCTTCCCTGAGCCTTGCACAAACGAAAACACAAAGAAACAGGTGTCGAGTCAAAACTATTCCTGATCCTTGGCACTCCCCGAGGAAGGTTATAAGGTATCGCTAGGAGTTCGGTGCCACTTGGCTAGGGGATATCCGCCACCAACCGAGACACTCACCTATCACTGGGTGAAGAGGGTTTAACCTCGCCTCCAAAGCATCAATAGAGATGATGAACCCTCCGGGACAAGCATGATAAGGGCGCTGCCCAGGTGATGGAGCATGCAAGACGTACTCGTTCGAAATGTTATAGCGCTTGCAAATTATTCCCAAAGACTCGATACTCATGGTAGAGTCAAAGTCATAATACAACTTCATTACCTCCAAGGCCTGAAGGGTCTTCAAGTCTGCTCGGGTCATTATGCTTGAGGATGAACCTGAAGGTTCGAACTGACCTCCTTCAGAGCCGCTAGGGCGACATACCTCCGCCGGAGGTGGAGGGACCAAAGAAGAAGAATGGGAAGAAGAGGCGAAGTCAAAGACAGAAAATGAAGGTGAGGAGGTCATTCCGACCTGATCAAACAAAGAGCTGAAGGTGGGCGATTATGGCGACCGAGACACGGAGGTTTGAGAGCTCAAGAGCAAAGGCTGAAGAAGAGAAAGTGACCTCTCACCACCATCGAGGTAAGGTTTATAAGGGGAGACATCACTTCGACAAGGGATGTTTCTGTTGAATCTCAGATTTTGATGATGAAATCAATTGATAAGTGTTTAATCTAACATGTGTGTTAGAGGAAGTATTGCAGGTCTAACTATGATAGAGCAATTGAGTTACAGCCAGGTGATGGGCCAAGATCAAGCTTGGGCATCGGACCGGGGTTTAGACGATGCAGTGGGACCTCACCGGGAGTTCACTAGGAGATTCGCCGAAGGGATCAGGAAGCTCACTGGAAACACATCATGAGATCATCGGAAGAAGACCATAAGACTCACCGCAAGAATGCCGAAAGCTATCGGATTAGGTATGAGTTAGGTCTTATTTAAGCTTGATGGTTATTACGGTTGTAATCATTGAGTTGTAGTTAGGGATTGAGTCCTAATTGAGTTTAATTTGGAAGGAATCCAAATCAACTCAATGAGGCAACCGGGTTCACTATGGGGTGTAATTGAGCTCAAGACGAGCTCAATTAGTTGACCAGGGGATTGGTCAACTGATGGTTCAAATCAGGATTAGAAAAATGAAGGGAATTAGTTTTTTGGGATTCCTAGCGGATGAACCGTCGGTGAACGAGGTTCAACCGGCGCCGCGTAGGTTTTTGGGCGGCTAAACCATCCGTACCAGGATTTTGAGTGACTATCAGCGGTTGAACCGCCCAGGCTCGGCAGCTGAACCGCTCGTACCCTGGACTATGGGTACTTTCGGTGGTTGACTCGCTCAGGCCTATGGTTGAACCGCTCGTACCCGAATTTTTCGCATATGTTTGAATTTTGGCTTCAATTTTTGAAGCCATTTGGGACATATAAATACCTCATATTTTCTTGCATTCCATACAATAATTTTAGGAATTACATTATGTGAAAATAATTATGTGTGAATTGTAAGAAAAATAAAAGAGGAAGAGAGAGAGCTTAAAGTTAGAAAATTTTTTGAAGTCTCCCTTGTAAGCTCAAGTGTAAGGGTTTGGTCTTCACCCAAAGAAGATCGGTAGTGAACGTCGATGTGCCTCAAGGAGGAGAACTCGGGAGTGGACGTAAGTCGGTTGGTGCCGAATCACTATAATTGTGAGTGTTTTTACTTGTTGCATTTACTACTTGCAATTGCCGAGTTCTTAATCGTTTTGAACTAAATACCAATAGACACTTCTGATTTTTAATTACTCTTTGAAAGAAAAGTTTCAACTCAAGAACTTCCCTTCGACATTGCTTATCTTTTTATTAGGATTTGCTTGTTCCTTCTTAAGTCATTTTTAAGCAATAAACTTAGCATTTTCTTTGAATCATTCATTTGTTACAAAAAACTTCATATTTTCTATCTTGCTTAAAGTGAATTGTTTTTTTGTTGAAATGAGAATTTAAACTTGAACTAATTCACGCCCCCCCCCCCCCCCCCCCCCCCCCCCCCCCCGGCCTTCTTTGTGTCAATTGATCCTAATAGTTTCATCTTCCCGAGGTAGCGTAATAACTTCACTTGGGAAACATGCGAATCGTATTAAATATGGTATGCCCCGGGGCGACGAAGCGTCGCGTCAGCCCTACACCTTCGAGGCTAACATGGCAGTGCCAGATTCCACGTTATCATGTGCCCACATAAGCCTCAAAGGCCAGTTCAGCAACATTACACCTCTCATCCATCGTGTGCCCACGCTTCCTAGCACGCGTGTTTACCGATCGCATTATGTGCCGACGGCATGCAAACCATACGTGTCCAGTTCAGTCAAATTTTTGCTTGAGTTGTGTATCTCGGCTAGTTCAGTCAAATCTTTGCCCAAGTTATGTATCTCGGCCAGTTCAGTCAATCTTTTGCCCGAGTTATGTATTTTGACCAGTTAAGTCAATATTTTGCCCGAGTTATGCATCTCAACCAGTTCAGTCAAATCTTTGCCCGAGTTGTATATCTTTGCCAGTTCAGTCAATCTTTTGCCCGAGTTATGTATTTCAGTCAGTTTAGTTAATCTTTGCCCGAGTCGTGTATCTCGGCCAGTTCAGTCAAATTTTTGTCGGAGTTGTGTATCTCGGCCAGTTCATCAAATCTTTACCCGAGTTGTGTATCTCAACCAGTTTAGTCAATCTTTTGCCCGAGTTATATATCTCGACCAGTTCAATCAAATCCTTGCCTGAGTTATGTATCTCAGCCAGTTCAGTTAATCTTTTGTTCGAGTTGTGTATTTTGACTAGTTTAGTCAATCTTTGCCCGAGTCGTTATCTTGGCCAATTTAGTCAAATTTTTGCTCAAGTTGTGTATCTCATCCAGTTCAGTCAAATCTTTGCCCGAGTTGTGTATCTCGGCCTGTTCAGTCAATTTTTTGCCTGAATTGTGTATCTCGACCAATTCAGTCAAATCTTTGCCCAAGTTGTGTATCTCAATCAGTCCGGTTAATTTTTCCCCGAGTTGTGTATCTCGGTCAGTTCAGTCAATCTTCATCCGAGTCGAGTGTCATAGCCAACCGATCTTTGACGATGAATTCCCCGATGAACTTGTCTTAGGCGCCCCCATGAAGACAAATCTAGCGTCGACCATGTGCTGACCCACGGCAACCGACGTCAGGGATCTTCCCCATGGCGTTTAGGGTGCCTTAGGAAGACCCTTTTCGGGGGGGAGGAGAGAATGATAGGGCGAGTATTAGGTCGACCCAAATCCACGCCAGCTCAATAATCTATGACAGCACAAAGATCTAATGTCGGCCCAGCTAGCACGGGGCCAAGCCGAGGTGGCATAGTGATAACTCGGTTGTCCCAGTAGCAAAAGCTGACGTGTGACCCTCATAAATGAAGGATGGTGTGCCACACCTCTGCACCACCCAGATCGGACGAACGACAGTCGATCGTAGGCGTCGGTCTTGCCCAGCACACCGATAGAGGTAAAGCCGAGAGTATGATCAACCACCTACCATATAGGTATAAACCCCAGACCCCCACATCCCACTCCCCCCTCCCCCCCCCCGCCCCAAGGACGAACAGGGTGAGGGGGAACTTAATCCTCTACTACACTAAAACAAAGACATTCGGGGCATTAACTTAATCATCGGAGGTGCCACGTCGGACGCTCCCACCCCTACGAGGCCTTCATGCAGGAACCCCCGTGACAAGCCTGACCGAGGAGGAGTTCGAGGTATCGACCCGAGAAAGAGGCGCCTGAGGAGTAGACCCGAGCGGAGCCAGACATCTCATTCCCGACTGACATGGATGAGCTTGCGTATTTGGGAGGAACCAAGCTATGCTGACTCCTCGATGACATAAGTTCCATAACAAAAATGAATAAAAAGAATATTAATGAATAAGTATGATAAATAAGAAAAAAGGGGTTCATACATAATATATGAGAGGAAGATAAAAGAAGAGAACAATGAGAAAGAGCCGTTGAGAGAAAGGAAGAGTAGTAAACTTATGGAGCTTGGGAAGAAACTTTAAGATTTTTGACATCTTTGATTGAGTTGATATTTTTTAAATTAAAAATAGTTGGAGCCGATTAACCGAACCGAAGAAAAGTATACTTTCAAATCAGAACTATTTATAAATTTTTAAAATTAAATTATCAATGAATCGATTCATTAGATTCAAATTTAAACACCCGAATTTTAGAATCCTCTAGTTAGCGAACGGTAAGATAACCACATAAAACCAGGCTTTCCGCTCTTCGCCCGAGGGTATCGAATTAAACCCATGTGGAGTAAAAAAAATGCACCCTAAACGCGGCGGTGAACCTTCTTCACCTCTTCCTTCGTAACACTGTTCCACATCTTCGCTCTTCAAGCTTACATGCTTTCAAAGGAAGGAAGCACTTCCCAACTACAGCTCATTAACCGGAGCGAAATCAACAGCTGTGCAAAATACACATCATGCGATAAAACAGTGCTCGTTCCTCCTCCTCATCACATGATACTGTCTCCAGCTTTGCTCTCTCCCTGTGATCGTGAACTCCTCCTATATTTCTTGTCAGTAAAGCCACGTCCTTGACTCAAACCATGATGCTGACTCCCTGTCCTGCGATAGATCTGAGAGTTCCTCAACTATGAGCCACGCAAGGCCTCTCTGAGCTGGTGCAAATCATCAGGACCTTTTTGTCTCCTACTCCTCCTCCGTTTTCTTGCTTGAGTAGAAAATTGATCAATGTAAAAAAGTAAAGCTATCAATAATACTTAAAACTGTGTCCGTGTAACGACAACCAAACATAGCAACGTGATATTGATAAAGACATTGACTCGATGATGATGATGATGATGATAGATAATAATTACAAGCTCAGATAATTTATTATTCTATAAATTAATTTAATCATTCAACAAATAATCTCATTATCGTGATCTTATATTAACAATCATTTCACAGATATATCCGCAAGTGATTTCTGATATTTTTACTATCTTACTATATCTTCTATTAACTTATTTATTAAATGTACATTTATCAGACACGTCCTTAAAATAGTTCTAATAGGATTATCGTCTAAATCCAGTTCTAAGATCTTAACTTGTGATGAACTCAAAAATGGATCTCCATTAGCTCCAACCCTATTGGATAACTAGAATATACTCTCATTTTTTAACATATAAAATATATATTAAAAATTTATAATTTGACATTAGAGTTTCAACAATACCTCGGCATATCAGTAGATTGAATTATATAAACTTATATGATATTTTAATATTATATATAATTATAATTAAAGTGTGTCATGTATTATTTTGTTGTTGTTTTGATAAGGACCACCAGAGTGGGTGGAGTCAACCTTGGCTTATTATTAGACTTTGGTTGTCGGACTCTAATTATGATTAAATATGTTGTTATTGAAGGCTCCTTCCTATTGGTGAGCCAATGTCTTTTGATACTAACGATAGGCACCATTTAATATGAATCTCAAAAACACTTATTGGATAAAAATCACATTAGACTATTTATTAGAGCTTAATTCTCCAACTTATCAATTAATATAAGAAAACATGATCTTATTGATATACATTCACAAAGTAAGATTATTTTTTGATAATTTATTTTTAATTACTTAAATTAACTTTTGAAGATAACAATGCACTGTATACGTATGTCAAATCTGAACCGTGCACGAATTTAATATGTAAATCAGTATGAAAGAAAAAGAAACAGAAAAAAAACTTATAAGCTTCCAAATTTAAAAAAAAAATTGTTCACCTTCCATTATATATATATATATATATATATATATATATATATATAGTTTTTACTCCTCTGTTATCTCAATCCATGCCCACTATATAAAACTAAACCCAATTAATCTCCCTTTCCAACCATGTTCTCTCTCTCTCCCTCCTCTCCTCACTCCCCTCCTCTCCCCCCGCAGCGTTTGAGTGAGCAGCCAACCGCGTGCAAGCAAACACCTGCGAACGCAGCGTCCGACGTTGGGCGTCGGAGGAAGAGGGTTGGGCTTGCGCTGTAGGAGGAGGAGGAGGAGCGTAGTATGGTCCTGAGCCTCCAACACCCTATAACATCATATGTTTTGTGAAAAGATTGGAGCCTTTTAGGCTTTGAAGTCGATCTGAAGTCAGATTCCTCTGCTTCTGTTGTAAATCTCCTGGAGTTTCTTCGCTGAAGCGATCTTTTTCAGAAATTGCAGCCTTTTGCTGTGAAATTTCTTTCTTTCAGCCCACCCTGTTTTATTTTTGGTTCATATTTTGCTATTTTATCTCGCCATTCTGCTTCCTACTTTTTGTATCACGTTTGATTCTTTCTTGTGCTACAACTTGAGCTTGGCATCTCTGGCTAATCTGCTTCCGGTGTTTGCATTTTGTTGAAGGCCATTTTCCTCCGGAGACTATTCTTGAGAGATCTCGTTACATGCCCATTTTGCGAGTTAAAAATTTGGGGTTTTTTTTCCTCGTGCTTTAATATATCATCTATCGTAAATGAAAAATCTTGGCTTTGTTCTGCTGCATTGCGTTAAATGCCTGCTGCTATCGTCTAGTCTTCCCATTTATCCTAATTTTTATTTCCTTCTCTTAGCCTGGAGGCGGTGGCAGAGGCCACCTTTCCGTTTTGTTACCAGTGACGAAGTTGTTCTCTGTGGCCTTGGTGAGTGATCTTAGATCTTAGCTTTTAGCTCTATGATGAGGATAGTTGAAGACAATGGTGTTCGTCTTTGTTTCCTTCTCAGGCAACTCGATGAACAGTTTCCAGTGGTAGCAAGGGGATGGAGCTGGCGGATTCTTGTCCAGGATGTATGGGAAGGATGATGAGCTTATTTGACTTGAGTGCCGGCATGGCCAAAACCAAACTGCTCACTGAAAGACCACATAGAGATGGTACTTCTCTTCATCATACTGAAATGTGGGTTCTTTTCTAGCTTGTTCAGTTCTTTCATGGGAGAGGAATGCATATTTTTTGCAACCCCCATATGCTCGAATGCTTCCCTTCTATTCAACCGTTGGTGTGCTAGAATTTTTCAGGTTATATCCTGCTTTTATTGTGGTTTTTTATTTTTCTAAATCATTTCCTTTTTATGATTGTTTATCAGCTGATTTCATCACTTATATTTTGTTCATCCTTTTATCTTTGATTTATTTTCTTTGTGCACATCAATTTTTCAGGTTATATCCTGCTTTTATTGCGGTTTTTTATTTTCTAAATAATTTTATTTTTTATGATTGTTTATCAGTTGATTGAATCACTTATATTTCATTCATCCTTTTATCTTCGATATTTTTTTTTTGTGGACATCCATTCTGTGGCTTTCTGTTCATGTCTTCCGAAAATGAATATGCTGATCTAGTATGATTCCATTCTCCAGCTGCTATGAATATGGAGTAAATTCATTTGTTGGTTTCTGCAGTCGTTAGGAATTGTTCTGATGTGGTAAAGAAGCCAATATATCCTGCAGTAGCCGAGACAGAGGGCAAACAAGTAGGACTCTTGACTTTTTTTCTTTTTTTCTACTGTCAAGAAATCTATTTATACAAACCCAACTATTTATAGAAATCCTTGGTCTTGCTACAGATGGTAAGCGAACAAAGGAGCAGTTCCCCGAACAAGAAATCAGGTCGATCACCGATTAAGATGCTTATATCACAAGAGATGTGGGATGATACAGAGTCTACACAGAAGCCACCAAGTGTTGTTGCGAGACTAATGGGGCTTGATTCCTTACCAATGCAGCAATCAGTCAAAACCGATATAGAAAACGGTGACAATAGTTTAACAGGAGAAGTTCAAAATTATCAACAGCAGGAAGGTGACTTTCTTGACAAATCAAGTGCATGTGAGGGTCAATTTTTCACCCATGAAAATAAAGATTATAGGGATGTATATGAAGTGCAGCAACAACCATCAGAGAATGTCAGGGTTAAAGATCAATCTCCACCAAAGGTCAGATATGAAGAGAAATCATATCAAATGAGGATGGCCCTTGTTCGCCAAAAGTTTACTAAAGCGAAATGCCTGGCTACTGATGAAAAGCTTCTTGATTCAAAGGAGTTCCAAGATGCAGTTGAGGTTCTGAATTCAAACGGAGATTTATTTATTAAATTTCTGGAAGAACCAAACTCGTGCTTCACAAATCATCTCTTTGAGCTCCAGAGCGTTCCTTTACCTCCTGCTAAAACGTGTATAACTGTGCTAAAACCTTCCAGTACCTTGGAGACAAAAGGTGACAAAATCATCGGAAGACAACCGTTTATAGATTCTGCTGAACATGTAGGCAAAGCTGATAAGCATTATTGGAGCTCTGGTTTCTCTAAGCCAAGAATTCAGAGTATATCTCAAGCAACGAGAATAGTTGTTTTAAAGCCTAGCCCCGGGAAACCTGACACCATAAAGACCACACTCCCAAACAATTCGCCAATGTTGCTGAGCAGGCGAGTTTCTCTGACAACTGATGAACTGGTAGGTTCAAGAGAAGTAGCCAAGGAAATCACTCGTCAGATGCAAGAGAACCTGAGCAGCAACAAGGATGAAGCCTTGTTGTCCTCAGTACTATTAAATGGATATATTGGGGATGAAAGCTCACTCAATAGGTCAGGAAGTGAGTGTATGGAAGATGATGATGGCAGTACAAGTGACTCTGAGATTGCAACTACAGCAACGGAGTATTCTTGGGCTTATGCCAACAGAATTGGTAGTCCTCTCTCATCCTCATCCTTGACTCGAGCATCTCATTCTCCTGAATCATCAGTTATTAAAGAAGCTAAGAAACGACTTTCTGAGAGATGGGCATTAGTAGCATCAAATGGAAATGGTCAAGAGCAAATCCAATTGCGGAGGACCTCAAGCACCTTAGGTGAGATGCTTGCCATTCCCGAAATAAAGAAAGAAGAAGGAAGCAAAGAGGAGCCTATTCATTCTGATGACAAGTCATGCAATGGAGGCCCAGTGCTCCCGTCATTCTTGTCTACATTTGCAACAAAGGATGAACACGCTGGAGAGAATTCCCTTAGGAACTGGTCAAGATCAAATTCCATCCCACTTTCTTCTTCAGCTTGTGAAGTTGATGAGTTGAATGTGGGGATCTCCCATTCCTTGATTGGCAAACCTGTTCTTCAGATGGAGGTTCCCAAGTCAAACATCAGAAAGTCATCTTTCAAGGATAAGATTTCTAGTTTTTTCTTCACTAGAGTCAAAAAACCAAGTGAAGAAAATCCCTCCAGATTTCCCTCCGTATGTGATGATAGAGTACAATCTGGCAGTTCTGACAACAATGGTTCAATTAGTTATGATTTATCACAATCCGTTAATAATACTCTCATGGCACAGACCTCTCTATTTAGTCTTGATAAAATTTGTGATGGAGCAACTGAGAAGACATGGCCTACTGAGGTAATACGTCTCCCTCCAATATTCCTTCTTTTTTTGTTGAGCCTTCGCTAGTTGTTTAGTAAACCTTTTCTTAATTTGTTAACTTGTCTCATGTCCCACATTCTGTTTTCTTCCCGATCCTTTTAACTAGATACATTTTTATATTGCTTACACTCTGGGGATTAATAGAGATGACCATATCATGGTGCTCCTTGGACATTCTGGCTGCACTCTGCTGACTATATTAGTCATTTTAAATTGTTAGATCTTTTTTTGTTTCACTCTAAAAATTGCTATGTACATAATCTGCAGGGCCTCGAGAAACCTGGGTTATCGAGGAACATCATGCAGAACCAGGATCGATCCAGCCAAATTTCAGTTTCAGAAGCAAAATCAGTAGATGATGTCAATTATGGTTTGTCTCTGTCATCTAGAAGTATCATAGCTGGACGTCCACGTAAGTCTCATCTACCTCTTTCCACTGATATAATGTGTTCCCCAAAGTGACTATCATGTCTTTTACCTGTGTCATCAGAAGCACTATTTAGATCTCCACCGATCGAATCCGTTGCTCGTACCCTGTCAAGGGGTGCCTCCTGGTTGGACATAAGATCAACAAAACCCTTAAGGTCTTCTATGATCATCTCCAAGGTGGACGAAGAACATGAGCAATTCGTCTTTGTCCACAAGCTGATATCATCTGCTCAAATGAAGAACAAGAAGGGCATGAAGTTCAGTGGATGGCATTCGCTCAACAGTCCTTTGAACCCATCATTGCTTTATGAGTCTTGGCACATGGATGATGAGGAAGGGAAGCACGGGAAGAGGCAAACAAGCCGGAGGCTCCTATTCGATGCTGTGAATGCAGCACTCTTAAACATTAGCCAGGCTGCATTATTTGCTGCGTATCCATGGACTGAACCGTGCGGTGGGCATCCGAAGGATGGTACAGTGGGCACTTCAGCGGCGGATGAAGTATGGGCACTCGTAAGAAACGGGTTGTCGGGCGAGAAGTGTGTACCGAATGAATCCACCAGCAGCAGCAGCAGCAGCAGCAGTATGATGGTAGATGGGTTCGTGATGAAAGAGGTGGGGGGAAGGCAATGGACTGAATCTAGGTGGTCGGAGCTGTGTGAATTCAGCAAGGAGATGGGTGGGAAGGTGTTAGATGAATTGATTGAAGAAGCATTGTCAGTATTATTTCATCAGTGATCGAGCTAAAGGTTTTTTTTTTTTTTTTTTTTGCTCTTGTCCTTTTTATTCCTTGTAGTGACTGACACATGATGTTTAGGGTTGTCATTATTGGTACTGTGATGCCTCTGGTGGTGGGTATCGCAGCCCTGACAAATACCAAGTTGTGGTGTGTGCCCATGGTTTGGTGGTTGATTGTTTATTCGTTGATGAAGAAGATGTATATTGAATTCATCTGAATCTTTACCCATTGCACCACTGCCTTGTGGTTACGATCCATCAGTTCACCATTAATGATTGAAGGCCTTTTTTTATTTATTTTGTCATGAAAACAAATGAGAAAGTTTGTGGTTGATCGGTTTGGTGTATGGGGACGGGTGAAGCGTCGAATACCACCGCAGCGTGCTGGCTGGCTGGCTGGCCAAGTTGGATTCTGTATTGTAATCTTGAAGCATGACGCGGCAAGGTAAAGCCGGCACCAACCGACCGGGGGTTTGTGTGCCGCCGGGTGAGGAGCCTATACTTTCTTCTCCGTTGCTCCCTATTTGGCTTTTTTGTTCCTTGCATCAAATTATTTATATACTCTCATCTACGAGTTATAGGGCCAACATATCTTTAATTCAACCTAAATAGGAGGTCTTTTATCAAGCACAAATAAAGTGCTTATTATTCGTCCGGCTTGGAATGGGATCGCTTGGATTGTGTGGTCGATTTGATGGAGCAAATACTGACTGTTTGACGACCTCTTAACGAATAATAAAGTGCTATTATTCGTCCGGTAGCTTTTAGAGTACGGATCCCAAGACGTAACGCGAGTAGAGCAGCGCGTGTGGGCACGCATTGCACTTACGATCATTATGATGATGTTTGGTCAAGACTTCCATATTTCATGTGATGAATGAATTCTTTAAAAAAAAATATTTCGAGAGAACTTACCATCATTATAACTAGGCATCGAGTTCGATTTTTCATGTGATGAATTCTCTAAAAAACAATTTCGAGAGAAAATATCCCTATAATATCAAACTTATCGAGCGACTTGAATCGATTTTATATTGGATCAATTCTCAAAGTATATAATATTTTTTTATTACATCCCTATATTGTTACGTGAAAAAGACGATGAAATTGATATTAAAGAATGTGACAAAGTACTAAAAAATTATAATAACTAAGATACATAGTCTTTTGCTGATTCTGGATCAATAAAATTAGTGGACTCCAAGTTATACTTTATCACGAGCCTCTACCACAATGGACGATCAACCCAACCTAATAAACTAACTTTTGAAAAAATATCTATGGAACGTTAATTTTAATTATATCAAATAAAACTTTTAAATATAGTCAATTATCAAATGACTCTCTCATGCCTTGATAATTGTGGGTATGTTGGAAGTGATCTTTCATCGTATCACATTTATAAAAAAATAACATCAAAATATAAATATTATATAATCTTACTCGGTGAAGATAATTAAGTTGATGAATACTTTGGCACGTTTCGAGAGGTAAGTTTATAAATTTCTTAATTGGTGATCAAATTTTAAATTATATATAAATCATGTATAAGCTTACCAATGGCCTCAAAAGATTGTTATTGGCGTCATAGATATATCTTTTTAAGTATCCAATCCTTCTATTTAACTTGAGTGTTAGATTTGAATTTCAGACATTAATAATTATTTGTCAAATCAATTTTTTCTTCTTTTTTTTATGTCCTTGAACAATGTTGTATTTAAGTTAAGTCATTGTGGATGGATAGGAACAAATTTGGCATCCTCCAGCTTACTCCATCATATGGACTAAAAAACAATAAAGGCATGGGAACTAGTAAGCATTAATACCAGCATGCCCTACCCTCTTCATCTCTTAGCTGACATCTCAAGCCATGCCTCTGCATCAATAACTAATAGTAAGTTATCCTCATTAAAACCTATACCATTCAGGGTAAGGGGAGCCTTAGCTAACGTTTGTCTATACCGTTTAGCACCGTAGTATAAAAATCATACCCCAAGCTATGCCAAAGGGGGCCAAGCAAGCAAAAAGTTTCTCTACTCTCTACCCTTTCATTTACACAGCTCACACTGTTGTCTTTATCTCCCTTCACCTTACGCTAACTTAAGCATCAGAGAGGTTCAGTCGAGAAGCCCCAATACAAACCTGTTGTGCAGGACCACCATAGGCTAGAAGACAACCCCATCGCTAAGAGACTACACCTCTATCTGAAAATGACCCGACAACAAAGAGAGAACCTCGTAGCCGAGCAGATCTCAATTCTTCTACCCGGCTTCATCACACCAAGGCCAGATCGACTCTGACGAACGGTGTCCCTTGTGGACCTCCTACATTGATTCGCCACGTTGACACTGCCACATCACCAAGAAGGAGACTCCAGGATGAGCTTGCACCTTCAGTAGTGAACCAATCGGGCCGACTCATTAGTCAATGGTATTCATGACACTGTCATTTTGGTGTTAGGAGGGTCAAACGTCATAGGCACGTCCTTCTGGTACTCCCCCCAATGAATGTTCGAGCGAGGAGATATTACCTCTGGTCCTAAGCCCCCTAAGGTAAAGAAGGGTTTTATCCCCTCTCCAAGGCCAGAGACGAGCCCCTTGCTATGCATTCCTAACCTCACTCAATAAGTCCAGACTTTTACCAACATGATGCAAACCTTCACTCCACTTCTCCCTTAGTTGACTCAGCTGACAACCTCGATGCAACGGCTTGCCCTCGGACTGTCGACTGCACCTCTTCTTTCCAAAGCCAAACTAGAGAGTTCACACCTCACTTTCCAATGATCTCTTCAACTAAGAGAGATGAGTGACCCCGCGCTGCATCTTCTGGTGGTGGAGTGCAGCTTTCTGTCAAGCCGCGTTAGAGCTCTGCTAGAGTCTAAGGCCCAGTCTGACGACTCCTGGGAACCCTTGATGAAAGCTCAACTCCAGGCTATGGTCCAAAAGTTGGACAAGGTCCAACAGGGGCCTTGTAATAACCTCGACAAGCACTCTCGTGGCATCCCTAGAGCACCAACAATGGCTTGCAATGGCTCCTTGGCCCCCTTGCTATGTTGTGTTGTCTCAACCTCGGCAGTGCCCTCTGGGTTTTCGCGAGCCTCTGCTCGACCACCTTTGCTCTCATGAGAGCTAGCTTCAGTGCCAAGGGTAACCCAAGGACCTAGGCCTCAGCCACCATATGCCTCCGTCTCATCCTCGGCAATGCCAGGGATGGCCTAGGGACCTAGGCCTTAGCCACGTTGTGCCTCATCCTTGGCAACACCAGGGATAGCCCAAGTAGCCCTGTGCCTCCACCTCATCCTTGGTAGTGCCAAGGGTAGCTTAGCCCCAGGCCTTAGTGGTCTTGCACCCTAAGGATAGCCCAGGGACCTAGTGCTCAGCCACTTTGTGCCTCCGTCTCATCCTTAGTAGCACCAAGGATGACCCAAGGACTTAGGCCTTAGCAGCCCTATGGTTCCGCCTCATTCTTGGTAGTGTCAGGGATAGCTCAGCCCCAGGCCTCAGTGATCCTGCACCCCACCTCATCCTTGGCAGCCTCCTGTGGGCCTTTGCTCGGTCTTAGTGGCCCTATGCCCTCACCTCGTCCTTGGTAGTGCCTACAAGCCTTTATGAGCCTTTGCTCGATTTCTTTGCTCACAGGTGAGTCAGACCCAAGTGTCAGCAGCCCTGAACCCTTGCCTCATCCTCCATAATGCATTTCGGCCTTTGCTCACAAGTGAGTCAGATCCAGACCTCAGCGATCATGCACCCTTGCCTCATCCTTGATAGTGCCCTAAGGGCCTTCATGAGCCTTTGCTCAGCCTCGCTTGCTCAATTTCAATGGCCCTATGCCTTCGCCTCGTCCTTGATAGCAACCTGCAGGCCTATGCGAGCCTCTGCTCGACTTCTGTGCTCACAGGTGAGCCAGACCTAAGCCTCAACAACTCTGTGCCCCGACCTCATCCTTGGTAGAGCCCTTCAGGCCTCCGTGAGCTGATGAGATAGCATCATCTCCGAGAAAAGCTCGTCAGCCCAAACTCAGCAACCCAGCACCCCGACATCCATTATTAGAAAAACACTACGATAGAAGCCCCTAAGGCATATCTATTCACAATGGTCGTACCCAAACCCGCACGCTAGCATAACCTAAAGTGGATCACAGCCCTCTAGGCACATTAAGTCTTAAGAAAATAGAAAGATCCTCCCAAGAATGAGCACCAAAGGCAATATAAATCTTAAGGGTAAGACGACATATCATGTCCTATACAAAGCACCTTAGCAACGACAAATGCCACCCGCTGCAGCATCAGACACCATCACTGGTCAAGTATCATGGTAAGTCCAATCTCCCACTTTAATGTGGTCGAGCCAAACCCCCTGAAGGATCTAGTCTCGCACCTGGGTTGAACTTACATGCTCCCTAGTTGTGCACCTCGGCATGAAGACTCGAGGGCTACACCTTAGTCGAGCTTACATGCTCCCAAGCCGTGCAGCTTGGCATGAAGACTCAAGAGCTACATCTCGACTGAGCCTACATGCTCCTGAGCCATGCAACTCGAAATGAAGACTCAAGGCTTACATCTATGATGGATGAAGTTAAATATGATTCACATCCAAGTCATACACCTCGACGTGAAGACCCAAGGGCTGATCCTTGGTAGCTAAAATCACTCCTGAGCTGTGCACCTTAGTAAGAAGATTCGAGTCTTGTACCTTGATCGAGCTAATACACTCCTGAGCCATGCACCTTGACCAGAAACCCCCATGCTAGGTCCATCCTCCTGCTTAAAAGTAATCAAGCTAAACAACATGATAGGTCTATCCTCTCGCTTAAAAGCAGTCGAGCCAAACCCCTTTGATTAACAATCCGTCACTCCAACTCACAACAAGCAAACACCCATATGAATGTAACACCTCTTGGTGCCACATTGGAAATGTGGGAATATATGAGTGCCTTATAAGGGTTGATAAGTGTACTACTGTTAACTCTTGGCTCGAGCATTTTGGCCAGTGATTGGGTCAAACTAAAGCTATCAGGATAGTTAGCTCATCAACCCGGGTCGTGACATTTGGTATTAGAGCCGACCTAGTATGTGTAGAGCATGGTGAGGGGGGCCCCGTCGGAAAGGGCTACTTATGTGTATGAAGTGCTCTGAACTCGACAAAGCGTGGAGCCACCACTAGGCTAAGCCTCACATGCATCATGCTAGAGTTCGATCTGGGAGCCTTGGCTAACGTATGTCTAGACCGCTCAATACCTAGGTATATAAATCATGTCGTAAGCTCATGTTGTTGTATTCTTCTGCTTCTGTCTTGCGCTGACTTAAGCATAGGAGGAGACATCAAGATGAGTCCGTCCCTTTGATAATGAACCAATCAAATCGATTCATCATATTAAATTATGAATTAAATAAATTAAATTATCATAATCAACAAATTTAAAAAAAATAACATATAACCAACAACTTATCTTACGACAACCAACAGGTACGTGGGCCCGAAAACGACAGAAAGGACAGGACGTTTCTCAAGAATGACGAAGCTAAAAAGGTAGAATGCAGTTGGACCGCCAGTTAATCCTCACGATCCAACAGTAGGAGCCAAGGAATGAAGGAGAAAGTGGAATCTCAAGCTAATATTGTCACAGTTGTCAAAGAGGGGCAGCCAACAACAGCCGGTGACTGTTGCAATCGGAAGCTCACCGTGCACACACTATTAAAATAATAATAATAAATTAAATTTATGATATCTATCTTTCGATGCTACTCAAAAAAAAAAAAAAAATTTACCTGATTTAAAAGATGTATCATCGTCAATATTCAAACTGCTCTTGACATATATATATTTCTCAACAGCCATGACTTATATTCGTATATGGATTTGTCATGGGACTCAAGACATGACGCTCTAATATACATATTCTATAAATAATAATTTCAGTAAATATATTGTAGCCTTTGGAACAATGCAAGCATCCACAAATATTCATTCCTTTGATGTATCAGTAATAATGGAACGGGCCTCGCAAAGCATATACCATCTGCATCTATGTGATTCTTACATCCTTTCTAATCTAATAACAATTGTATCTTATAATGTTAAAATAATATAATAAATTATTCCTCTGATATATATATATATATATATATATATATATATATATATATATATATATATATATATTATAAGATGGACTTCCTATTATCGAGATAAATTATAAAATCAATACTTATAAATTATCATCATTTTAAGTTTATATATATATATATATATATATATATATATATATATATATATATATATATATATATAAGCATATAATTGTTCATTTTAGATATTTTAATACTTAGTCCTTTTAATATTTTCAATCCTAGGTAACTCAAATATTTGCTCAATATTTTAACTATAAAACTGATATATGTTCTGTAATAGGCTTGAGCATAGACATCCAACTACGTATATATAAAAAATATTTCATTGATTCTTCTCAAATCATTTTAAAAGTATATGTTTTGACTAAAATTTTATTGAACAAAACTGTAAATTAAACATTTCCAACACTCAATCAATATAGCTTTTCTAAGATAATCTTAGCAATCATTAAGATTTATCCCTAAATATCTCAGTATTAATAACATAAGATGTCTCATTCATATCAACTATCTTAAATTCTTGGTGATAAATTTCATGATTTAATATAACAAACTAAGAACATTATTAGCTATGTAAAATATTATCCATGTATAAGACTAATATAATCAACTTGCTCTCACTAATCTTCATATATAAATAATGATCAATAATATTTTCTTAAATATGAAGAAATCAATAACATCAAGAAACTTTATGTATCATTGTTAGAAGTTTTTTTAAGATCATAAATAGATTCTTAAATTTGCATACCAAGTTTTATATTTCCTTGTGAATCATTTAGAGTAACTCATATAAAGTTATATCTTTAATAAGAAACTTATTTTTATATTAACTCTAACTAATAATGAGTCACTAATATCATAATGATTCTTAATGATTTTATTTAAAACTAAATATCTCATTATGGTCAATGCATTCTTTATGAGTAAAACCTTAAGTCTAACCATTATATCGTTCGTTATTTTCCTTGAGTCACATTTATATAACAGTATCTTTTATAATTATTGGACAATTCAACAAATTCATGAGACACCATTTTGATTATTAATTTTAACTCTTCTTTCGTTAGATCATATTACTTTCTGAATTGTTACCTTTCATGAATTGTGAAAAAATAATGAGGGATCCTTTTTTATTTCTATATTATAATATGATTCTTATCACATAATAATTATAAATGACAAGATTCATTTTCCTTGAGATATTTTTAAAACTATCAATTATGGTTATTCTACAAGACTGTTAACAATGATATCAATATTATGTGAGAGTTTAGTAATGTTATTTTGTTGTTCACCTTTATCAAATCATTTAATAATTTGAGTAACAATAATCTCTCGAATAATAAAGGAGTATCAAATTATATCTCCTTTATATCAAAATTAGATTTTTAAGATTTTCACTCTCACTGATTCACTATTTTATATGAATCTTACATTGCTAGATTTAACTATCCCCATACTATGATTAGGACAATAAGAAATGTACTTCTTTGAACTTTTTTGGATAAATCATAAAATATCTAAAAATAATTATTAAATTTATCTTTTTAATATGAATTGAAGATCCTTATCTCTACAGGACAATCTCAAATATGTAAATATCTTAAGTTGGGTTTTCTATCAATCCATAACTCAAAAGAAGTTGATGGAATTTACTTACTAGGAACCTTATTTAAGATATCCTTAGAGTTTTTTCTCATACTAATTCAGGTACAAAGAATAATTCACCATGCTCCTACTCATATTTATAAGAGTACGAGTATCTTTCAACAATCATATTCTACTATGACATATCTGATAAATCATACTGAATACATATATTCTACTTTTCTAATAATCTAGCAAATTATGAATGAGTTCATCATAAATACCATAAAAATTTATCACCCATGCCAGATATGATAATCTTGAATTTTCTATCTAATTGTCTCTCGATCTCATTATATATACCTTAAGAGTATTAACGGCTTGAGACCTTACATGAATTAGATATATATAATTATATCTCAACAAACTTTTTATAATATGATAAAAATGTCTCTCTTTAATAAGATAGAAATATATAATCATAATGTCAAAGAGTTTATGAAACTATATTTTATTTTAATATTTAATTATAAAATCATTGTAAACTCAAGATTCATATTAATTATGAATAAATTATCACACATAATTCAAAATTTAACTTTTATTGAATCATACTAAGTTAATAATCACCAAAAGATAATAATATTCTAACAATTCTAAGTAAAAAATCTAAAATTTTAAATTATAAGAATATAACATGTATCCTCAAGATCCATCAAATGAATCATATCTAAGTATAGCCGATATATACAAACTATTATCACTTTCACTTTAAGATGATTCCCTATAATGATGAATATTTCATTCTCTTTTAATTTTTCATATTAAAATAAATTTTTATTATTAGTAACATATGTTCAAGTACCAAAATTAATCCACCAATTGTTAGACAATGATTTCTATAATATTTGGTTTGAATCATACAAAGGTAAGACTTACACCTTTCTTCTTTCAAGCTAAATTTTATAATTCTTATTCATATCATTTTCCTTAGGAAGTAGCACTTTATTGTGAACACTTTTTCTTTTATGAATTTATATAGTATTTACAAACCTAGATGACTTGCATTTCAACTTTCTTTTATTGTTATCCATTCCCTGAGTAGTTCCCAAAATATTATGAGTCTTTTCTATATTAATTTTAATTTTTTTGTATATATATATACTAATAGACTCATTTAAATTTTATTTTTTCTTAATTAAATTTTAAATGAGTCAACCTAAAAAAAAAGATAATAAATTATGAGAAATAACTAAATCACAACCATGCTCAATGTTCTTGAACTTACAACTTCGTCAACTATATTGAGGACATAATATTAAAATCTTTAAATACTGTCATTTTTTAGTCAGTACTTTTATGAATGTGTTAGCTAATGACTTATCAGTAAATTGATCTATAAATATTATTATGCGCTAGTTGTAAACTATAATGAAGTCTAAATATTATTAGCAATTATCATAACATTGAGTATTTTAGACCTTTCCCAGTCAGTTATCTCAATTATTTATTTCATGACTTTCAATAACTAAGTTTGTATTCCTTTTCAATTAATCTGAACAATGTCTAACTTACTCAATACAAATTGTATATGCGTAAGCCATTTATTCCAAATACTATAGGGACATTACAAGAAAAAGCAGCATTGTAATAATATAATACTTTGAGTTTTTTTTAATAAAGGTTGAACTATTGATATCATCTCTATTTCACCTTTAGGTAAAATATTGATATATCTAGTTTTTACATAAAATTATTTATGAATGACTGATACCATCCTTGTGCAATAGTATTACTACATTTGGGTATAAAATCCTAAACTATAAAGATCCAAAATAGTATCATCATACCCCGTCACATAATTATTCGAAATAGATTCTCCTTTGGGATTATCTAAATCTCTTAATTATGTGTGATATTATGAATATTATTTTCTTTAATATCATTTAAGACTAATTTCATAATGTATTTTATAGATTATTGGTCAAGGCCACTTTGGTGGCTATAGGATCAATATAAGAATATAAAATACAATCCAAAATATCCTGTGGGTAGGTGCACGATCGCCGCCAGTTGTTGCCTACTCCTTGGGCGGCCACCACCCTTGTGGGCACTGCCACCTCTGTCCGTAGCTGTCGTCTATGCGCGCACCACCTCTGTGTGTAAGCAATCGTGTGAGCGGCTGGTGCTTGTGCGATTGCTGCTAGTGCGACCGTCGCCTATGTAGTCTTTGCCCATGCATGACCGCTGCCGCCTAGGCACCGCTTGCTGCTCGCGCACGGTCACGATGAGCGATTGTTGCCTGTGCGTAGTCGCCGTTATGCAGTAGTGTTATTGCAGCCGCTGCAAGCAGTAGTATTGTTGCTACACCTGCCATACCTAGCAACGCTACGTAATCGCTATCGATAATTAAACAGGTGATCGACAATGATCGTTGCCCTTAATAATATCGACAATAAACAACAAATCTATCGATCGAACACAAAAACTATACATTGCTCGTAAGCAAGTGATAAGATAGATTGGATAGAAAAATAGATCGATAGTACGACAAATCATTCATGCATCATAAATAAAAAATCGATTAACATCTTCTTGCGAACGAAAGATGTTGACAAATAGATCCAAAGTATTTGATTTCAAAACCATATCTTTGATATCAATTAGTAGAATAAAATCTATAATATGCTATCTGTTATGCGGAGAAACTTTAATGCCAGAATCTGATGTCAAATAAATAATAGATCTAAAAGATTATTACGATACGTTCCTTTTGATGTTGCTATTTAGAAAAATCTTCATCTAATCTGTAAGCGCTTTCATCATCGAATCTAAAATTTGTAATAATGTCAATATGTAAGGAGACAGAGACTCACCTTTTTTCCTCTTCCTATCATTTCACAGGACACTGACGGATTTCAGGAACACAAAAATGAGGAACTATAATCTCTCATTGACTGGTTCACGTAATAAAGAAAGATGGAGAGAAGATTTGTAATCTCTTAATTATGTCATGATGTTGTATTCTCATAATCGTTTATCGTAGTGTTCCTAAGAGGTCTTATCTATTTATAGGCATGAGCAGAGAGTCTAGGATAAGTAATTAAGAGAGTTACTTCACGTCTCTTAAAAAATATTATTTTAATTAAATTTTCTCTTTATTCACTAATAATCATAATTAAAATTAATCATATAATGTAACTGTATCGCAATATTTCGCCTCCTTACCACGAGAAAGCCTTCGTCGCTAAACGTAAAAGGTAACAAATGTACGTACCTTTGTGGTGGCGAAATCAGAAATGCTTGTTAGAGATGGAAATAAATTGACTCGATGCGATGATTTAATATATGGGCGGTGAGTCGAGGTCGAATTGACCGAGTCTGGTGATGAGTCGACTGGAAGGGCAGTACTTGTAATCGCCTGTATCGGCTTCCTATGCGGCACACGAGACTTGGGTTGCGTGCCGTCTGGAGTATCTCATTGTGTGCACGTTGCTGTTTCCACTAAGATGAGATATCGGCTATTGGCACACCCTTCCTTGTGTTTGGCGAACCTATGCAGCAAAATAAATTGGCACTGTAGGAGTTTGGTTCACAAAATTGAACTTTTTTCTAACTATCTTAGAGTTTGTAATTGGCACTCTCTTAAAGCGAAAAGAGCTCGATTTATGCCTCTATGCATGAGATTGGTAGTGATTGTGATTGCTTTTATAAGCGTCTTCTATTCTTTACTCTTTGGGGATGTTTGTATGATGTAATTTGAGGCAAAAGTCATGGATTAAATTTAATTCTAATGTGAATATGAGAAGCAAAAAAAAGAAAAAGTATTATTTTATCTAAATGTTTAATCTTTGTATAGGGATTGAAAAAAAAAATTAGTGAATTTCCCTTTAAAAAGAAATTTAAGATGTGTGTCGTACTTCACAAATAAGTAAAACCACACAGAGTGAGAGACAAACAAACCCGGCAATTCTCATAAGATATAATAATTGGCAGACGTCTTTCGGTACCTAATGCTGCGTGTTTTTTTTTCTTTCTTTTTTCTTTCACACGTGTTAAGCCGTCAAGACAGCAGCACCCATCCGAACTTGTGCACTTCTCCCACGGGATTGTTTTATGCGGATGACGTTCGCTATTCCTTCCGATACATCGCATCGTCTAGCGTTGCATTCGTACAAAACGCTGCGTTACGTCGTTCGTTCCTCTTTCCTCTCCGGGGATATACCGGTCTCTCTCGGTGCTGTTCCGCAGCATTTATAAATCACCTCAAAGTGGAAATCAAATAATCGGAGCTATTACTCGAATTCCCATGGCCAAACCTCCATCGCCACCGCCCGTAAAGAAGCAAGAAGACGTGAAAGCTGAAGAGGAAGAAGAAGAAGAAGAAGAAGCCCTTCTTTCCTCACAGCCAGCATATTCCTCCTCTACTTACCCAAACCCTAATCCTAGCCTTAAAACCCCTTCCTCCCCCCCCACCACCTCCTGCGTGTACCAACGCCGGGTCCGCCGTCGCACATTTCGCCACCCCCGCTTCCCCTTCTCCAAGAAAGCCCGCTGCTCCCTCAAACCTGCCGCCGCCGCCGCCGCCGCCGCTTCATCCTCCTCCGGCGGCTCCGCTGTCTCCTCCGGAGGACGTGTCAAGAAGTCGACAGCCGACCTGGACGGGGTCATCCTTGCAGCCGAGAGGCGGGCGCCTCCGTCGTCGGCGATGACGCGGGTGGTTGAAGGAGGTGGGGAACTGAAAGTTCGCTTGCTGGCCGCCGCCAAGAAGCGGCCGCCCCGGTCCGCCGAGATGGTGCGCGCCACCTGCAAGAGCAGCGAGGACCGGCTTGGCTGCCACCTCCTCGCCCGCCGCGCCCGCATCACCTTCCAAACGCTCCTTGCCCTCTTCCTCCGCAGCGGGAAGTTCCGGCGCCCAGACCTCAAGGCGGCGGAGCTCATGTGTGACCTCGGTCTCTGGCTCCATCGCGACCGCCGCATCGTGGGCCCTCTTCCCGGGTCCCTGATCGGTGACATCTTCTTCTACCGCTCCGAGCTCCAGGTCGTCGGCCTCCACGGTCTCTGCCAGGGCGGCATTGACTTCATACCTGCCAGCCGGTCGTCCTCTGGTGAGCCCATCGCCACCAGCATTGTCGTCTCCGGCGGATACGAGGATGACGAGGACCACGGCGACCAGCTCATCTACACCGGCCAAGGCGGCAAGGCCCGCAACCGCCCCCACCTCTCGGCAGACCAGCAACTCACCGCCGGCAACCTCGCCCTCCAGTACAACGAGCAGTACGGCATTGAAATTCGTGTCATCCGTGGCCTCACATACGAAGGCAGCCCCTCCGGTAAGGTCTACGTCTACGACGGCCTCTACACGGTGCACGAACACTGGCGCGAGACCACCAAATCTGGCTTCACCGCCTACAAATTCTGCCTTCGCAGGGTTGAGGGCCAGAAACCCATGGGCAGCTCAATGCTCAAGCTCGCAGAGGCGTTGAAGGCCTGTCCTTTACTGAAGCAGCCCAAAGGATACCTCTGTTGGGACATCTCCCGTGGCGAGGAGAAGGTCACCACCATTCCTCTGTTCAATGACATCGATGATTGCTGCGAACCTTTATCCTTTGGGTACCTCGTCAAGCCCCACTATCCTATCCATGTTCTTGACCGGGACAATGCCATCGGAAGCTGGGGTTGCAGGTGCACCTCGATTTGTTCGTCAAACTGCCATTGTGCAAAGAAGAATGGGGGACAATTTGCTTATGATGCAAATGGGGTTCTGCTTAAAGGAAAGCCGTTGATCTATGAGTGTGGCTCATGGTGTCGATGTCCTCAGAGTTGCCCGAACAGAGTGAGCCAGAGGGGAATCAGACATCGGTTGGAGGTTTTCCGTTCAAGGGAGATGGGGTGGGGGGTGAGGTCGTTGGATTTGATTCGTGCTGGATCTTTTGTCTGCGAATTCAGTGGGGTTGTGCTTCCAAATGAGGTGATTCCACTGGATGGCAGTTGTTTGCTCCGGTCCAATCAATTCCCAGCGAGATGGTGGGAGTGGGGGGATGTCTCTGATGTGTTTCCAGATCACAGGCCTCCTGACTTCCCTCCCCTGCCTCGGTTGAGCTTCATGATGGATCTGTCAAGGTCGAGGAATGTCGCATGCTATATCAGCCATAGCTTTTGCCCAAACCTGTTTGTGCAGTTTGTGCTCTATGATCACCACAATGAGTTGTATCCGCACCTGATGCTCTTTGCTATGGAGAACATACCTCCTCTGACAGAGCTGAGTATTGATCATGGAATCTGAGATTACGGGGTTGTTGGTTCTCGCATTTTTTAAGGTGTCAATCCACATATTATTTGAGCGCCTGCCGCAGCTTTTGTTGGATGACAATGGCATTGCCGGTATGCTTCTGAATTTTTCATGCTTAGGTGTAACTCCTCTGCCACAGCATATCTTGTTCAATGGTGTTTCTTCAAGCATTAGCCCAAAAAGCTCTTTTACTTTTACAGAATATTGTGTCCAGAGCAGCTTATAACATGGCTATGTAACATTGGAAAACATCCTAGCTTTTTACAAAGGTGATGTGTGGTTAATAATTAATATGGCTAGTCTTTCTTATCCCGTACCTTACAGCGGCAATTAACTAATCCGTGAACAGATGCCATGAAGGATTTCATTTTATACAAATGGTATCTTGTTTTCTCTTACATAAGCTTTGTTCATAAAGTCACATTGACATTGGTTCTTCTAGCAGTTAGGTCTTACTGCTGCTGGACCTTTTTTCGTAAAGCTGCTTTTGTGTTATTGCATGCAATTTCATTAGGGTAAACTTGTCATGTGCCGAATCGAGGGTGAACTCATGTTTGATTTGAGGAGTTAGTTGTCCAGTGGAACATGTGCGCTAGGAAATGCATGCATTTTGTATGCATAGAACAAAATAGTTAAGATACATGACCTTTTGTGTTTAAGCTCCTACAGGTCCATGACTGTTTTATTTGTAAATTGCTTGTAGATGTCCAATGGTACATTCTTTTGTTTGATTTGATGATACAAATACTTAAACTGCATTGTGTACCGCAAAGGACTAGGAGATTGAAATGCTAGCTACTATGTGTAATGTGATATTTAGAATTGTAATTCTAGAATTAACTGAATAATCAGTCTCATGCATTTGGCCCTCTCAGATCTTTGCCAACACAATTTCAGTTCTGTTGGGATTCTGAGCTAGTCATCTTACCTGAATATTCTCTTTTGACAACGAATACATAGGTTTGTGATATCTGACAAGTTTAGTCATATGTTTTAACAATTACATAAGACATAAATTTGCTGAATGATTGCCAAGGTTCTCAACGGAAGCTTTTGAATGTGATGTTTTTCCCCAGCTAATCTGGACTCTTCCATTCATCCTGTCAGTGGAGGGATTCATAGAAGTTCTGTAAAAGGCTAGGTAAGACTAATCATCCTATGGAATATGAGGACTTGTTTTGGGTTGTAGAAAAAGCTGTTATTTTAAGAAGATAACAGGAACACTGGGAAATAACATTGTATTACTTGTGTAACTTTTTTGACATGCAAAGCATGTACATAATATTTGTTGTCGATGGACAATAGAGGTGCATGTATGTTCTCAAGGATGATGGTCATGAGGTACTACTATCTTCTAAATGATATAAATCCCTCAAATATCTGCAGTTGTTTTCCGCAGGCAGCCCTTAACCATCCATATATACTGTGCTTTAAATTGAATGCTCTGCGGTTTGATGAACATGCATGGAACTCAACCAGCTTCTTTTTTTGCTAGGTGGCCAAACAGATGGAACAGTGTGATGCGGGTGGAAGAAGGCATTCAATGGTTAGTAACAAAACCATCGCCAACAAAGACTCTCATGTGCATCATCAAGGTCTGCATTCATAGAGATGCATGCACGAAGGTGAGTCGATGTTTTCAGTGCATTGCAGAGATGGTTGATGATTGATTCAGAAGATTTCTTTACCTACCAACAAATTCAATTACTGGGAGACATACTTGCAATTTTTACACCTTCAGCACCGCACGTTCACATCCACCTCAAGAATAATTGTTGACACTTGACACAACCACCACAGGAGCCACATAATTCTTGTAGAGGGGAGGGGGGCTGATCAATTCAACATTGGAATTTTCAGAAAGTAAATGATAAAAGCAAAGCTCTAGAGTGTGTTGTGTTGCTGTCTCAACTGTTCAGTCTCATGTAGAATTGACTTGACATCAGTTCCATTTGTGTGATGAGTTTCAGGATAACAAGGGACGGCTGAAGAAGAAACATGCATTGATTATTTCCATGAATCACCAAAGCTACCTGCATTTTTCCATCATTGTACATACAGATATAAAACAAGCTAGAAAAGTTGCAACTGTTCCAGACCTTCAGTTTGTCCATCATGCCTTGCCTTTGGTACAAAGGAACTATCCAACCAAAAGACCAGTAAGTTTGGCGGGAGCATTGGCAAGTTGCTCCTTTAGCACTTCCAAGCTGACACTGATACAAGTTCCCTGCGCTGCCAACAGAGGGAAAGGGAAGCTGGGCACTTCTCCACATGGAAGCCCCTTGCCAACAACACCTTCTTTAGAAGACACTCTGCTTGTGTCTCCGTGAAGTTGCTGAAGCGCATGGGCACAAATCCAGCTGAGGCGAAGAGAGTTCGCCATGGCAGTGTCTTCTTGTCTGACAACCCGCGGCGGCCCAATACAGCATTTTCTATCCTTGGCTGCACTAAGTATCGCTCGATCTTGTTCACCACGTCCCGATTGGCGCCTGCTGCATCAATCGAATCGAGGAGCACCGTGCATGACTGGAGTGCATGGAGGACGTGATGGGCAAAGGGTAGGTCGACGCGATCACATCCATGATCCACTGTGACCACAATCTTCGGGCAGAGCTGCGTCACGAAGCGCAAGAGAGTCGAGATGGGCGGGCAAGTTGCAGACCCTACACGGAGGTTGACGGCAACGGCAGCGTCGAGACCAGAACACATTCTGAGGAGAATTGACGGGTCGAAATCGTTGAGGTTAAGAACATCGAATTCGAAGGGGATGCTTAGGCTGCTGGCAAAATGGCACAGGTTTTGGTGGATGAGATGGAGCTCAAGGGGGTGGTGCGAGCTGGGCGATGTGAACGCTGTGATTTTGAGGTAGGGAACGGCAGTCATTGCCATGGACCAACAACGCTGGGCAAGCTCCTGCATGAAGGCTGACCACTGCACGCCGACCCCGATGTCCAAGTCGATGATGTAGATGCGAGTTGCACTACCAAGCGCCTCCAATAGGGCCTGGATGCATGTGAAACTTGTGAATTGGACGATGGGTGAGACGTCGGAGAAGGCCTTGTAAGTTCCGAGCTTGAGCACGACGTCCAATGGTGTGGAGATATGGGATGAAGAAGGCGGAGGTGAGCGGTGTGATTTGGCGGCGAGGAGGTGAAGGGCCTCCTTGAAGTAGAAGGCGGACCGCAGGAGTGGCTTCCCTACAGGAAGGGGGAGCTGGTGATTGAGCCGCGCCAATATCCCACGGGCGCTGACGATGTTCCCTGCTTCGATCAACTCCGCCGCCTTGGAAAGCTGATCGACCAATGCTTGGTGCATTGCTGCTGCTGCAGCGACCGACTCATTTCCGTCAGCTAATTTGGGCTTTGCCGGTGTCTGTTGAAGCTGGAACCCGGAGGCATTGAGGTGCTGACGGAAGCCCAGCTGCTGGGGCTGGTCGCCGAGGAGGAAGAGACCAGGGGTACGGGAGTCAGGGAAGGAGTCGACGACGGCAGGTCGTTTCTGCAGAGGAGAGAAGAAGTGCTGTGGCTGGTGATCCTCACGGTTGCCGGCAGAAGGGTGCAAAGGCAGGAAGAAGGAAGGGTAGTTTGGGGGTTGGGTCTGCTGTTGCTGGGCTAAGAGCTTGTTCATGCTGAAAGGGAAGGGCCTCTCCTCCATGGGTTCTTGGAAGAGGGACCCCGGCGGAGGAGGAAGGCTTGGATTGAGGTCTGTATTCCCACAATCGACGGCGGGACCTTTGGATTCAAATCGACCGGCAGAGTTAAGAGAGGAAACCAGTGGAGGAGGATTTATGGCCTCCGCCGGAACCGAAGCGCCTTCCAGCGCAAATGCCGGATCGAAGAGGCCTCCAAGCGGCAAGCCGGTGGCATTAATGCCCGCAGCAGGGTTATCGTCAACTTCGACAACGTTCCACCGGAGAAAAATCTGGTCTTGGCCAATGGAGGCAGCCGGCTCCGAGAGCAAAGCCTCGCAAACATCAACGCCCCCAAAGTTGCAGACCCCTCCCGCAGCCAGGTTCGGGGGGGTGGGCGGGAGCTCTGCAGCCCCTTCCTCCCTGCAGATCTCTTCCAGCGCCGCCGCCGCCGCCGCCGAGGGGATGGCGGTGGCGGAGCCGTCAGAGGAGGACGGCTCGCCGCCGCCGCCGCCACCCACTAGGGACGAAGACAGGGTGGAGGAAGCGGAGCTTGGCGGGCTGGGGCTCCGCCGGTTTCCAGGACTGACCGCGGCTCCGACAGCAATCCTTCCTCGTTGCTCCCTTCTTCCTCTTATTAGCAACACAAGCAGGAGGAGGAGGAATAGCACACCAAAAGAGGCCTTCTGCTCCTTCCGACCGCACCTGCAGAGGAGCCCTCTTGTCTTGGACAGCAAAGAGCATCCCTCCTTCTCTCATCTATGAAGCTGCAACACGTTACGGAACCCAACAAATATCCCACGTCAATTCCAACAGTGGTGCTCACCCGATGGATCCTTGTCTCTGCACTGTGCTGCGGGCTCAAGGAATGGTTGGAGAAGAGAGAAAGATCTGGTCTTTGTTTCCTTGGGAGAAATGACTGCGCCACCTTTAACTCTACTGTGCACTTGAAATCCAAAAGGAACCACGGAAAAGCCGTCTGTCTCCAGTTCTTCCTTCTCACTCTAATTCTCCAACTTTTTCTTGTTTGCCTCTCTCTCTCTCTCTCTCTCTCTCTCTTTCTCTCTCTCTCTCCATGGGAGAGGTTGTGGGTGGGGAGGGAGAGGAGGGAGA
Organism: Ensete ventricosum; assembly: GCA_029747655.1. NCBI lineage: Eukaryota > Viridiplantae > Streptophyta > Magnoliopsida > Zingiberales > Musaceae > Ensete > Ensete ventricosum. The sequence continues at coordinate 15,868,310 of JAQQAF010000005.1, forward strand.
TAGAACCGTAGAAGGAACGCCCTGTACTCGCCTCCTTTTTGTCAATGCGCCTCCTAGTTGTGAAGGACGCACGAACCAGAAAAAGGAGCCAAAATTATATACATGTACATTTCAACAAAATAACTGATCTAATTTTATTTTTTACATTACTAATTTTTTAGGACTACTACAAAAATTTTAAAAATGGTTTATATGAAGCAAGTTATTAATAATTAATGATTTCGATTTGAAATGATAAATCGGAATTTTTAAATAAAATTTAATGATGGTGACTATGTATAATCTTAACATAAGTCATACTAAGGTATACGTACATTGTCCGTACGCATAGGGTCAGTTTTGCCATTCCAGTGAATCTCTCGTTAACGAACGGAAAGCATACAGATCAAACGGTCACGAAGATCTAGTCGAACGGGTCCCACCTCGACCTGCCAATCGAAGCCGTCGCGCGGAGGATCCCGAAAGGAGAAAAAACAGCCCGTCAAGACCGTCGGATGGTAAACGACGTTGGCTCGATCTGTCAGATGGACGCTTGCGATCGCACAAGCGAAAGCAATGAACACTGCCAGCCTGGGCCTGTTCTGTGGCCCCCGATGGCGACGGAACGCGTCAGTGGCGGATTTATCTTATCCTTATCTGTACATAATGCCCCTGCTTCTACGATTTTATTACTGTCTCTGCCCAAATCAATGTTTAGAATATATATAAACCCACTATTTTGGGATTAATCGTTTCATTGTTCTTACCGTGTCCATTGGCCGATATAATTAGACAAAATTAACATTATAATAATTATCTAAAATGTGTCAAATGGCTTGCAATTAGACCAATGCCAATTCGATCGACCCACCATGCTCGACTGTATAACTTTGTGGATCAAATTAGATACTACTTCCCAATGGTATTATGAAAAGAAATATTTAAAATCATTATCGAGATGGATACAAAATAATCATATAATTTAAAAAAAATAATTTATCTGAAAAAATTATTCAATATAGTGATAGGACGCTAAGGTTCTATCTGGAGAAAGAAGTTGGAACGGGAGATAAACGATCTCTTCGATGGAATCAGGCTTCCTAGATCACTTCGGGGGGATCTGCTAATACTTCTCATTGATTTATCTCCATTTTGTGTAAGTAATAGATCGACCTTCTGGTGCAACTGTCATTGAAGTCTTGTGAGGAAGCCTCTTCATTCGATGGTTACTAACTGTTGTGACATTGCTTCCACATCTTCCTTTAATAAAAAACTTTATAATTAGTTTAGAAAGATTCCATGTGACATCACCCAGGGTTGACACCCATGTACCATAGTTTGATTCTTGAGCACTTACTATTACAAATTAGAATTCGACCATCAGCAACCTTGACTCCAAATCTATCACAGTCTTCAATTTGATAGGCCAATCGGTCAGCAACCCTTTTATCCATGAAATTATTAATGCTACCAGTATCAATTAAAATAGTAACAAGCTGTTGTTTCAAAATTCCCTCAAATTTCATGGTTTGTGGGTTAGAGTACCCTACTATTGCATGTACCATATGTATGAAAGGTCCAATAGCATTGTTAGAATTTGTACCTTCTCAATTAGAGTCTACATCATCATTCTCTGGTTCCTCTTTAATTGGTTCTATCATCAGAAGATGACACTGTTTGCATCGATGTCCTTTACTCCATTTTTCATCACAATGCCAGTATAACCCTTTTACTGATTTTTCCTAGAGCTCTTCTCTAGTAAGTCTTCGAGGGGTTGGAGTGGAGGGAGGTGGGGTTGTTGGTTTGCTTACTACTAGTTGATTTATGATTTTATTTCTACGATTGTCCCTATTGAGCTTTTCTTTGTGTATCTGAGCGAATGATATGACAGCCATCACAGTACGAGGTTGTCGAGCCTTAACTTCGTACCAAATCTCTGGATTGAGCCCTTCAATAAATGTTCCCAACAGTTGTTTTTCGGACCAGTCTTGGGTTTGGTTTGAGAGACGCTCGAATCTGCTATGGTACTCTTGTACGATAGAGGTCTGACGGATTTTAACGAGTTGTCCATCCATGTTTTGGTACTCCGATGGTCCGAAGCGAATCAAAAATCCGCTTTTGAATTGCTCCCCACGAGGGTTCTCCATGAGTATGCTCGTACTAATCGTACTACTAGATCACGTCTCTTTCAAGTTGAATGGAGCCGATCTCCACCTTGGATTCCTCCGGAGTCATGTGAAAACGAAAAAATCTTTTAGCACGTGAAATCCAACCAATCGGGTTTCCATCTTCTCATCTGGGAAACTCCACCCTCATGCATGTGTATCCTGTGTCCTGCACCTGATCATACTTTTCAGATCGACTCCCTTTGGAACTTTCATCATGTTGAGTTTTCTTGGGACTCTCTGATCGGCTTCTTCTAATTTCGCGAAGGAGCTCTTGAAATCTGTCTTCCATACGAGCCTCGAAGGCTTTAAACTTTGCATCAAGTGCATCATCTGTAATCATCGTGTAACATTATAGATCAGTGATTTCAATTTTTTTTCCTGCTGTCGAGTCAGATAACGACTGGGAGTGGCTGCGGCAGCAAATGAGGCAGCAATTGAAGAAGAGGTAGTGGCGGATTGCTGGAGATGCTGACAACAAGGAGGGCAGTGGGTTCCGATGAGCAACGGGGTCCAACGAGGAAGAGGAAGTGGGAGCAGCAGGGTCCGGCGAGGGGCGGCTGCTGGCGACAGTTGGGCAAGACTACGACAAAGGTGGCTGCAGAGGGAAGAAGATGAGGAGGGTGCGACTGGAGGCGACTACGACAGCAAGGGAGGATGGCTGCAGCCTTCGCCTTCGGTTGCACGACGGGGAGGAAGAATGGGTGACGGTGACGCGGTTGAGGGCTAGAAGGCAGCAGCGGCAAGGGAAGAGAAGGAGGCGCCGGGGGTCCTGCGAGGAAGCGAGGGAGGAAGGTGAGGGCAGCGGCAGTCCGGCAAGGGCTGCGGCAGCGGGAGAGGGAGGAGGCTGTGGCATCAGCATGAGGAGCGCCCAGCGGTGGTTGCGGCTGAGAGCAAGGGAGGCAGCGGCGCTGGCCGGCGGCAGGAGCTGGGGGGAAAGAAGGGGGCTATGCGCGGGTGGAGCAGCGACCGAGGAGGGTGTGGCTGCGGTTGTGGTTGAGGAGGGGAGGGCAGCGGCGATGTGCGACTGCTGTGGTAGGAGAGGAGGAGAAGAGGCAGAGGAGGCAATGGCTGGGGGCAGCGGGCGGGACAACAGCCACAACCGCGGGTGGCAGGTAGTGGTGACGCTGCTGTGCGGGAGCGGGCTGCAGCCGCAGATCTCGGATGGAGTCGAGGAAGAAGAAGTAGCGGCGGCAAGGATGGTAGGGGCGAGGGCTGGCAGCAATGGCGACGCTGCCAGCAGAGGAGGAAATTGGAGAGGGGCAGCGATTGTGGCCGGCGATGGCTGCGGCGGTGGTGGAGATGCAGGGGAAATAAGAGAGATGGCCGGCGGGGTGGGGCTGCAGGCAGCAGATGGGGACGGCGGCAGCAATCGACAGAGGAACGAGTGTGCAGCAGCAGCAGGAAGCAGAGGCGACGCTGCTGTGCGCTGGTGCAGAAGGAGTGGCCGGCAGCAGCGAGCGTTGAGGCACGGGTGCGCGCCGGCTAGGAAATTGCTACGAGCGGGGGCGTCGGCGATGGGCTCGGCTGATGTTGCTGCCAGTGGAGAAGAGTGGCTTGTGGCAACGCAGTGGATGAGGTGTCCGAGGGAGAGGGCAGCGGCGATGTGCGGCTGTGCGATAGGAGAGGAGGATAGGAGAGGAGAAGGTGTAGTTGTGGCCCCTTCTTTTCTTTCTCCTTTTTTTTTTCGTTCTCTTTTTTTTTTTTTTTTTTTGGAAGATGAGGAGACATTAGGGTGGCTGTTGCTTTTTTGTTTTTTTTTCTCTTCCTTTCTATTACAACAAGATGACCAATAGGACGATGATGATGGTGACGATGACGTTAACGACGGCGATAACAATGACGAGAGGAGCGATCGCGGAATCACAACAGAAACATCGAGGATCATTGCTTTGATACCAGATGATAGGACCCTAGGGTTCTATTGTGGAGGAAAAAGTTAGAACAAGGGATAAATGATCTCTTCGAGGGGATCAGACCTCCTAGATCACTTCAATTCGAGAGAATCTGCCTCATTGGATTTTACCTTTTGACTAAAACTAATAATTCTCATTGATTGATCTCTATAAAAGAGTTTACAATCTTATTTATAAAGCTTTACTAAGAGTTCCACTAATCTTTGACGCTTGATAAACTCCTAACTGAAAATAATAACCGACTCAATTCCAACTGAAGATAAAAATCACTCAATCTACTCATAACCGACTTGATGAGATTCACTCGATTCTAGCTAACATGACTCAATCTGAATAAATGGATTTGACTTAATTAGGATCCTAACATCAAGAGATGCAATACATATACTATAATATTTTATTAAGATGTAAATTTAGCTGAAGATTATAAGTAAATAATATATTCACATGTATTTCAATTTAAATTGATTAGCATCTTAACTCCACTTGGTGAATATATTAAAATAATAATTCTTTACGATCGTATCCTAGCAGGTGGAGTTGATTGATGAGTATTGTTCACAATCTTAGAATTGTTTCTTATTCCCTCCCATATGTGGCCATCAATTTGATGGAGTTTATCCATGATCGACTGACTGTCTGTCTGCTCGCTTTGCTATATATTAAGTGTTGGATGTCGGAAGATAGGGACTCCGAGGACTAACATAATTATACATCCTCGTCAAGATAATAACCAACCGGCAAGTGGGCTGATTACATCTTATCTTTTGTTTTTGTTTTTTTCTAACATATAACATCATATTTTTTTATATTAAATTTTTTTATAATTTTAAAAATATATAAAAATGATTTTATTTTGCTTAATATCATTTATTACATTAACGAAAAAGTATCTATCGTATGTGGTGTTGTTACATGTTGAATTATTGATTTTATGAATGATAAAAATGATCCTCTGAACGGTTGATTAAATGAAAGATGAAAGAGGAGATCATTTGCTTGGTAGGGTGGCCTCGCGTTAGACTGTTCTCATCCCCCAATTGAGTCCTTTGGTCTTCCTCATCCACGGAGAGCCCTATCGCCAAACTACTGTTACCATTTTGTATTCCCCCATCTCCAACAGGTTGAGCCATGAGATCCAACAAATTTTGTATTCCCCCTCCTTGTGTTCAACAAAGAACAGGATCAGGATCCCTTCACAATAGATGGCAGCTTCTTTTTGACATGGACGGACTTCTCTTCGTGCTTAGTTACAATTGGCTCCTCCAATTTGAACTCACTCAAATTGTTGATTGCTAATGTGAAAGTAAATCGGGAAAATAAACGCACACTTGTTATTGAGGTTTCAACATCTATTTATATAGTGATAAGAGACGAATTTTCCTCAACTGATGAACGAGATAATCTCGTTCGATTAGGGAAATTTGTTACAGCTAACATGCCCCCACAAGATCGAGCTCCTGTCAAGGACACCAATCTTGGATCGATAGAAGACAAATAGTCTACGTGCTAGAGACTTCGTGAGGGAGTCGGCCAGTTGGTCAGTTGTGTGGACATGAGAGACACGGAGCTGCTTGCGGGCTACTTGATCCCGAACAAAGTGAAAGTCGATAGCAACGTGTTTCATGCGGGAGTGAAAGACTGGATTTGTACAAAGATAAGTGGCCCCGATGTTATCACAGTAAATAACAGGCATAGAAGCAGAATGCATTTGAAATTCCTGAAGCAAGTGGCTAATCCAATTGAGTTCAGCAGTAACGGCGGCAACAACCCGATATTCAACCTCGGTAGTAGATCTGGCAACCGTCTTTTACTTTTTAGAGCTCTAGCTTATCGGATTAGCACTAAGGAATACAATATACCCAGATGTAGAGGTTCTATCATCAACGTTACCGGCCCAATCCGTATCAGCAAAGGCATGAAGTTGAGAGGGAGAATTCTTGCGAAGAAAAATGCCATGATCAATAGTCCCTTTGAGATAACGCAAAATGCGTTTGACAGCAGTCCAGTGCAAAGTAGATGGTTGATGCATAAATTGAGATAATTTATTAACCGGAAAGGAGACATCGGGACGAGTGAGTGCTAGATATTGTAAGGAGCCAACTACCTGTCGATATAGAGTAGGATCTGTGACAGGACTACCATCATAGAGATGCAACGATGTACTTGGAGATAGAGGAGTGGAGACCGCTTTAGCGTCTTGCATGTTTGTCTTCAACAGTAAATCATGAATATACTTCCGTTGTGAAAGAAAGAGACCAGAATATGTAAATGTAGTCTCAACATCGAGAAAGTAATACAAGATACCAAGATCTTTGAGGGAGAAGCGGTCTGCCAATTGCGTAATAAATGCCTGAACCTCCGTTGAGTTATCACCTGTGATAATAATATCATCCACATAGACGAGGAGATAGATGGTGCTCCCACGATGTTGGCGTAGAAATAAGGAAACATCAGACTTAGAGTTGATGAAGCCAATTGAAGATAAGTAGAAACCAAGTTCAATATACCATGCTCGTGGAGCCTAACGAAGTCCATAGATGACCTTTTTAAGTTTACATACATGCCACAGATATTGAGGATGTATAAAGCCTGGAGGTTGTTCCATAAAAACATCTTCAGTGAGGGTTCCTTGTAAAAGGGCATTGTTAACATCTAACTGACGTAAGCACCAACCTTCCGATATTGCCAGACTTAGAAGAAGCCGAACGGTAGTAGGTTTGACAACAGGACTAAATGTCTCAGTGAAGTCAATGTCAGGTCGTTGATGAAATCCTTTGGCCACAAGACGTGCCCTATAGCGAGCAATAGAACCATCAGGATTCCGCTTAATTCGAAAAACCCATTTGCACCCGATAATGTTTTGTATGCTTGTAAAAATACATTGTTAATATCTAACTGACGTAAGCACCAGCCTTTCGATATTGCCAGACTTAGAAGAAGCCGAATGGTAGTAGGTTTGACAACAGGACTAAATGTCTCAGTGAAGTCAATGCTAGGTCGTTGATGAAATCCTTTGGCCACAAGACGTACCTTATAGGGAGCAATAAAACCATCAGGATTCCGCTTAATTTGAAAAACTCATTTGCACCCGATAATGTTTTGTATGGAGAGAGGAGGAGTGAGAGTCCAAGTAGCATTGTGAAGAAGGGCATTATACTCCTCACACATGGCTTTACGCCAATGAAGATATTTCTGAGCCTGAGAGAAGGAAGTAGGTTCAACAGAGTCGAAAGAGGGTTCGGTGCTAACATGCAAATCTAGAACTCGACGTGGTTTAAAGATACCACACCTGAAACGAGTTTGCATAGGATGCCGAGAGGTGATAGTAGGGCTAGGAGGTAAGGGCTGTGGGTCAATACTGGTGGAGGCAGACGAAGGGACAATAGAAGTACCTTGGCATGGTGAAGACAAAGACACTTGGGGGGAGGAGCCGGAGGAGAGGGAAAAGAGGGAAACTACGGAACAGAAGTAACTAGAGAGTTTGAATCTAAGGAAGATAAAGTGAAGGAGGAAGATTGTTCATAGGGATCCAATAGAACTACAGATTGTCGATGATCTCGAAAGGGAAAGACAATATCCACAAAAGTAACATATCTGGAGACAAAGACTTTAGCAAAGTGAGGGTCATAACATCGATAGGTGTTATGTTCAAGAAAGTACCATATGAAAACACAAGGTCGAGATCGAAGTTGCATTTTATTAGAATTGTAAGGATGTAACCATAGATAACATAGACAACCAAAAACCTTTAAGGTTTGGATGTTAGAGTGTTTTTGAAATAGCTTTCCAAATGGTGAATGATATTGTAGGAGAGGAGTAGGCAAGCGATTAATAAGATAAACAGCAGTTTGAAAAGCGACGGACCAAAAGATAGAAGGCATGGAAGCCTGATGGAGCAATGTGAGACCAGTCTCAACAATATGACGATGCTTACGCTCAGCAGAGCCAACCAGTTGAGGGGTATATGGTGGGGACTTGAGATGTTGAATACCAAAGGTAGCTAGATAAGACGCAAGAGCTTGATATTCACCGCCACCATCAGAATAGACAGTTTTAATAGTAGTTTAAAAATAATTCTCGACCAAGTTCTTGAATTTAGAGAAGACAACAACAACCTTAGATTTTTGACAAAGAGGATATAACCATGTGTACTTTATAAAATAGTCTACAAAGACAACATAGAATCTGAATTTGTCAAAAGAGACAACTGACGAAGGGCCCCAGACATCAGTATAAATAACCTCAAACAGTTTAGAGCAGGAAACAGAAGATATACCAAATGGTAACTGATGACTCTTATTACTAAGACAAGCATCACAGTAAGTAATAGTAGAACCAGATTTAGAAACAGGAATAGAGTAGCGAGAAAGTAACTTTTGTTGAACAGGGGTTGACGGATGACCAAGACGTTGATGCCACATGTCGATTGGAGCAGCGGTGGAGGCGTTAGCAGTAGGCTGAGTGAGATATAAGGTAGATGGTCATTCATAGATGTTGTCTTTATTCGGACCGTGAACCAACGATGCCCCCGTGCTCAAGTCCTTGACAAGAAAATAATCAGGAAAGAATTCAATATAAGCATTATTTTGTTGGCAGAACTGAGAGACAAAGATGAGATTTCTTTTAATGTGGGGTGCACACAAAATATTATCGAGTGTAAAAGAAGTGACATGGGAAGTAAGCTTTGTTGTACCGAAATAATAGGAATTCTGTTACCATCACTGATGATAATATCTTCAGTTCCGCCATAATTGTTGTGGAGCGATAGGTTCTGGAGATCAGAAGTAATATGGTGGGAAGCACCAGAGTCTACAATCCAATTAGATCGATTGTCAGAGGGAGTCGTCATGACATTTGCCCGAGGCCAGGCCGACTGAGGTGGAAGACGAGGTCGAGACCGACAAACCTTTACCGAGTGATCGACTTTATCATATATTTGGCAGACAACTGGTTGCTGAAGCATGGAAGGAGGACAACGCGGCTGAACGACAGTGTTGAAGTGCGGAGAATGGGGAGACAGCAGTGATGGAGAGGGACCCGTAGAAGTGGGAGAAAAGTTGGTCACACCTTTTGAAGCATTCTTACGGTATTTATGATTTTGCCGGTTGGACTTTTGATTGAACTGAGCCGTGATAGGATGTCCTGGCAAGGAACCTGACAGTCTATTAGCACTCTTTAGGTAAGCTTCATAGTTGGTGAGCTTGTCATAGAGTTCTTCAAAGCAAATCGGAGAGTCACGTGCTCGAAGTGCGACTGCTAGTTCTTTGAACTCGGGACTCAATCCATTAAGCGTGTGGACAAGAACTTCTTCATCAGTTACGAAATGACCTATCAAAGCTAGGTCACCAATAAGCATTTTGATATGTTGTAAGTAATCGACAATAGTACTTCCCTCCTGCTTAAGGCTCATAAGGCTGGATAAGAGTCCAAGCATGCGAGTCCGGGAGCGATTCACGAAGGTAGTTTGTAACTTGGTCCAAGCTTCCGCAGCAGTGACACAGGAGGACACAAGCGGAGCAATGGATCCCACAACATAAGCTTGAATTGCTTGGAGTATTAGCCGATCTTGGCGCAACCAAAGTTTATGTGCAGAATTCGGTACTAGGTTGGGTTCTCCTGGAACATGTATCATCGTTGGTGGACAACTAAGAGAGCCATCAATGTAACCCAATAAATCATAACCAAATAAAAGGTTTGAGAATTGGGCCCGCTAGGACGCATAATTACCACCCTTGGATAATTTAAACGGAATCAAGGAGGCGGCATTGATGGAGGTGAGTCCTGAATGCGGAGAAAGATTGCCAACAGGAAAAAGTGTTAGAGTATCGGAGGTAGAGAAGGAAGACATCGAGGAACCAATACCAGGTCAAAGAGAAACCAAGAGAGAAAGGTAGGTAATCTCGTCGAGAAAACAGTTGCAAAAACCATTAAAAGATAGAGTAAGAGCGAGAGTAGGAAGCTGATTTTTGAATAATATGACGGAAGCATCCAAGAGATTGATGGTAAAAGAAATGAGGAATGAAAGGTAAGGAGACTCTACCATCGTCCTGATATGATGAATAGCAATGTTCGGGTGCAGCAATCCTATTGGAACCAGCCCTTCCGAATATGACACAGTGAGTGCAGCCACTGTTAAAATAGATCATCCGGCACTCCCCTCAAATCCAACAGGATACACCGGGAGGGAGAAGGCTTCTTGAGTGACTTCTCAGGGACTCTAAGGCTCCTCCTTCAATCATCAGATTGGTCTGGCGTTCATAGCTGACCAACTCGCTGAGACGAACCACGAGAGCAGGTTATTCCGTCTCAGGTGCCATGCATATAGAAGCTGGTGTAGCAGCACGTTAGAGCAGCTTTAGCACTGCGCACCCGCAAGCAGAGTGAGGGAGGGGGAGCGGGCAGGAGAGGCAGCAGTTAGTCCTGGGAGACGCGGCTGTGGTGTCCGCGTTTGGATCACTCTTTGGAGCTGCTAAGAGGGTAGCCGCTGCTTGGTGTTGGAGGCACAACATCCAGAACGGGGCGAGCGGCTGCTCATTTGTATCGAGAAAACAGAGAAAAGGATGCTCTGTTTTGTCGATAAAACAAATATCTAGTTGTTGGGGCTAGAGAAGAAGAGGAAGCAGCCGGCGATGAAGAGTGACGCTGACTGCGAATAGGTGTGGGACGCCGCAGGACTTAGGGATACTAAAGTAGTGGGCAGCAATTGCGACGGGAAGTAGAGGAAGGGCGACAACCGTGTCGATGTGTTGAGGATGAAGAGCCGAAGATGGGCTCTTCTTGCTGTCAACTGTGTCGATGTGTTGCGATGGGAAGCAGAGTAAGACCGACGGAATGAAGCAATGGGCAGAGGAGCAGCAGCGGTAGAGAGGAGATGGGCTACAGAAGCGCGTCGTTGGCTGTGCACTACGATATTGCTGGGCCAATCACAGCAAAACAGAGGAAGAATGAGAGGAAACATGGTAATGGTTACTCTGTTTCGATCTACTGTGTGTCGGCAGGAAGCAACGACACCCTGGAGCATTCGCGGGCGCTGCGTTTGCAGGGCCGGAGACCGCTGGTGCCAATGTGCCGGAGCGTTGGCGAGGCTAGAGACTGGGGAGGCGGTCGGGATTTCGCTGGAGATCTATTCCAGCGAAAGGAAGGATGCCAAGGTTGCGGCAACAGTATCATCGCTCGCTGGGAGATCGGTGCTGATCTCGTTGGTTCCGTCGGCAGCGGAGGTAGATGTCGCGACAGTAGATGGACTGGAGTCGACGATAAAATCTGCACGCGATCAGAAGCGGTGGAAACTTGCTGTCGTTTGACAGCAAGAAGAGAGTTTGCTCTAAGCAAGCTGCTCTGATACCATGTTGAAAGTGAATTGGGAAAACAAAAGCACACTTGTTATTGAGGTTTCAACATCTATTTATACAGTGATAAGAGACAAATTTTCCTCAACTGATGAACGAGATAATCTCGTTCGTTAGAGAAATTTGTTACAGCTAACAAGTACTGACTGCCAGAGTTCACCTTCGTTACGGTCCTCTTGATGTCCACTACCGAGCATGGGCACTATCTTGCTCAACAGCTTGAGCTACTCCTCCAACCACCTCCTCGTCCATGGAAGGGCACATCTCCTTGAGCGACCACACGCAGCTGGCAGCAAGGCGACACGAGCCACTTCCTCTCACCAATGGGTTCTTGGGCAACGTGATCGCCTTTTCACAACAGGGGGGACGAGCCTTTTCGCACTCCACCGCCAATGCAAACGAGAGGAGTGGGCAACGTCGATCGATCGCCTTCCGACCGCTCGTGATCTCGAGAAGAGGAGCCACCCACCCTATCCTTTTCTTCTACCATTTCATTAATTATTTTATTATTCACAAAATCGATAATTCAACATATCATATTTGATTTTCGTCGATATAGCAGACGATATTATAAATAAAAAATAGGATAAATTATCTCAATTTTATAATATTAAGATCTTAATATAAAATTTTAAAAATATAAAAATTATAATATTACTAGTGTTTAAATATAAAAGATAATATGTAATTTGTCTAGATTAATTTTTTTACTATGACTTCATACCAGAGAAGCAACGCAACTAAGTAGCAAAGTATATATCTTCCCAGCAAATCAAAAGGCTAAGCTTCAAATACACAGATTTTTAACATTCTTTAAGCCTCCTACTGCATTCCTTTCTCGTGGGTTGGTGGTCTGGGAGTCTTTTCTTTATTGGAAAAAAATAATTAAAAAAGAAAATTTTTAATTAAAAAATAGAAATAATATTAAACAATAGGCAAGACATACTAGTGGTAACTATCTTAACCCCTCATGTCACTAATGATTGAGCAAATGTAATCACTATCTCCATAACTTCTATATCATCATAGGCCACTACTTAAAATATGCTTATAACTACTTAGAACATAACATGTCACTAAGCGTTTCTTGGACTCCATTGAAAGCGAATAAGTGAACGATTTAAAACAAAGTCGAAAGATAATTTATGGTGGTTCGACCAAAATTTGACCTATGTCTACTTTTCAGAGTCCTACGTCGAGGCCCACCGGAGTCCACTAAACGATCTTCTTCCACAAGTGAAGACCAAACCTCTTACATTTTCTCTTTTTTATAGGTTCAGGAGAGGAACCTTTTATAAGAGTTTCTCACTTCCCTTATACTCATTCTTACACTTGGAAGCACTCAAGGAAAACTTTCAAATTTTACAATACTTTTTACAAGAATTTTCTTCCTTTTTCATTCACCACCTTTGCTTCTTCAAGTAAGAAAACTTGGGGTATTTATAGACCTCGATTGACTTAAAAAATAGAGCCAAAATTTAAACCTTTTTACAAATTCTACGTACGGGCGGTACTACCGTCAATGCTGATAGTACTACTACTGAAAGCACCCTAAAAACAGGGCGATGACGATACTATGATCGACCCGAGTGGTACTATCGCTGCTACCCACTAGCGGTACTAATATCGGGAATCCCGTAAAAGCTACTTTTTTCTGAACTTTTGTGTACTCGACTCGTACTGCTTGTTGACCCTTTTACAGGTCAACGAAATGAGCTCAACCTGAGCTCAAATCCAACCCAAAGTGGACTCGGTTGCTTCACATTGAGTTAATTTGGATTCCTTCCAAACCTAACTCAATTTGGACTCTAAACTAAATCGATGCTAACTACGACATATTAAGACATACAGATACAATCAATTTGACCAACGTGTCAAGTGACCTTCCCAACTCCCGGTGATCTTCTCGGTAACCTTCGACAAACTCCCAACGAGTCTCGATCATCTTCTAACGAACCCCTGACACATTCTCGGTAAGCTCCCGATCACATTCGGCGAGCTCCCAACAAGCCCTCGATACCTTCGACAAGCTTCCGGCAAGCCCCCGATAGCTTCGGTGAGCTTTCGACAAACTCCCAATAAACTCTCGATACCTTCAGTAAGCTTCCGATGATCTCCCGGCAAGTTTCCACTGCATCGTCCGAACCCTGGCCCGATGCCCGAACTTAACTCTGACCCAACACCTGATTGTATTACCTTATTATAGTTAATATTGTATCATTCATCTCTAACACACATGTTAGATCAACAAACTCATCAATTAATTTCATCATCAAATATGAGATTCAATAATCTCCCACTTTTTTATGATGACACCTAATTAATGACGTGAACTGACCTTAACTCCCATAGGATAAAATAAATTTTAATTCAAAAGAACCCAACACCTTTTCAATTCAAGCATGACACCATTCATAAATATTTTAAATAGAATAAACTTAAATTCAAGAGAACTAACCACTCTTGAACTCAAGTATCACGATATAACATTTCAAACACATTTCATTAAAAAATACAACATTACATTCATTTATCAACTTAAATCAATATTAAGCATTTTTGCCTTAAATCATCAATTATCAAATATTTTCAAGTATACAATAATATATTATGAAACAACATTAATTTCAAATCAATCATTAATACTCACCATTAAGTCACCAATCATTTCTCCCCTTTTGTTATCAACAAAAAGCAGAAATGCCCATTTAACAATTTTTCATTAATATTCTACATTTGTCATCAATAGATCATTTCTCCTCCTTTGTCTTCAATAAAAAGTTAAAATATTGAACAAATAATTTCAAAGCACATAATCTCATCATGTGTCAAATTTCTCCGTCTTTGAAAAATATATAAGTTGTATCATTGCTCCCCCTTAGTAAAATAGGATAAGCGACATAATTTTCTCATTAAAAAATTCTCTCTTTTTTTAATAAGAAAGCAGAAGAAACGAATGGGGAGGGGCAGGGGGGTTGAGGGTGTCAAAGATCCAAAAATTTAGTATCTAAGAAATATCAAGTAGAGAGTGTTACATTAGAAAGTATTCATCAAGGATATAAAAGATCCATGAATCAAAATAATTTTCGAGGATATAAAAGATCCATGAATCAAAATAATTTTCGAGAGATGATACAAAAGAGAGCTCATAAATCATAAAAGTTCATGTCATATAGTTTTTTTTTGTAAATATTCATCAAGATTAATAATCTATGAGAAAGTAAAATAACTTTGAATCTCATTCTTGTAATGTTAATTTTAAGTAGAATCAAGAAATCCAAGAAGAATTAAGAGCTACTCATGCAATTAAATTCATCTTGTGTAAATATTTATTCTATCAAAGATTCGATTAGACAAATAATTCATGAATCACATGACGTGAAACTATCTCATGCATTCGGAAGATTTGAAATCATCATATGTAAATTTTGAGAAGAAGCTCAATTTGCATAATATGATATAAACATATACATTTGAAGAATTTAAAATCATCTCATATAAGTTTAAAAAAAAAGCTAGTTTTGCAAAAAAATAAGAATATGATGACAACTCATGCATTAAAATCATTTCAATTTTTTTTATAATCAAATTGTTCCTTGTCTAGTGGCTTTGTTGTTAAAAAATTAATTTTCTCTCTTTGTGATTATTAAAAAGAAATATGATGGTATAATTTTTCTTTTACATCCATGTTCTGATTACACCCAAAAATACAAGGGGATTATGTCATTAAAGATGAAAAATCAAATCTTTAAGTACCAAAAGATGTGATTTAATAAATTTGCCCCTACTTTTTTGTTTGTAAATTTCAACATAAAAGTAATCAAGAAATCTTATGTATTTAAAATTTCAAGTAAACTAGAAATCAAATCATACAAATCTCATGTATTTAAAAATTTTAATTTTCTTTTAAGCAAAACGCGCCTCATCCAATGTTAGAAGGTTTTTTATAATCGAAGTATTTAGTTTTGTTATTACAAATATCACTTATGTCTCCTCCTTGATGATTGTTAAAGCAAAAGTTAAATACAATAGTACAAAATTAATTTTAAGATCATAATGAATAGTGTGACAAGATAATAGAATATAACATTCATTAATATAAGAGAGTCATAAATCATAACATGAAAGATATCAATTCATGAATACTAAATTTCATGATACAATTTGACATCTCTCCTCTTAGATAACAAAAATATTTTTTAAGAGATCAATTTTGTAAGTAAAATCTTAATTCATAAAAATTATTAAATTATAAATATCAAAAAATTAAGATCATGATTTTGCAAAATGAGATATGGAAATATAATATCTCAATTTATGTATAAGTGATTTAAAATCATCCAGATCATTGTTTATAAAAAGATTCATGTTATAGTTTCAAAAAGATAAACTCATAATTTATTTATAAAATTCTTTTTAATAAAGGAAAGAAATCTTAATAAATCATCTTGGTTTATATAAAGATCTCAAATTATAATTTTTATGATTTCAAGGTTGACAATAATCTTTTTAAATTTAAAACATCAAATTATTTTTGTAGTTTAAAATATTCAAGAATAATATTATTGTCTTTTATCTCTTGTTAAGGGTTGATAGGATATGGCTATAGTGGGATGAGATATTGGTAGTAAGTTCCCGACTATTTATACCGATTGAAATTGCCCGAGTAAGTAACTATTTTTGGGAAATGTATGTTAATATTATAAGCGTAATGGAACTTGACTCTGATTAAAGGACATTGTTGTTCAGGTAATAATGCTATATAAAGAAGCAAAATGTGTGCCATTTAAATGATTCTTGTTGCAACGACTCCATGAGAACGATTACTCGCATCGTATGGCTTATTGATTATCAATTGATCATAGTTCCAGAGATTAAATTCTCCTCTGTATATTGATACTGTAACTGTTGTCAGGCTTAAAACAACTTGGATGTATCTTTTCGATAACATAATTATAAACTATGGATTTGACAATTTTCCGACTTCACTTTTTTTACGTTATTACTTGATGGCATAGAAAATTCAGGAAACAGTAGAGATGACATTTGACAAATACTTTTATCCTTGAAAGAAGACATAAAGACAAAACAAAGTATCGTCTAATAAATCAACTTCATGAGTAATTAAAAGAAATCCGCCAATCAAAATTTTCAACCAAGCGAAACAAATAATGAACCTTTGCCTCACGAAAAATAAAGGCAAGTAAAAGAAAACATAATTCTTTGCAGACTAAGTAGACATACATTCTTTTTCATGGAAGAAAACCAATAATTTTGAGCTGTGTATTTTACTATGTATTTTACCAGGAAACTGTCAACTGTTACAGATTGAACCGGTCATGGATTAGATTATCTGCATGTATTTGTAGAATGACATGCCGTAATAAATTCACCTGAAAACTCTTCATCACTAGATATGCCATCTTATTTAAATATTATAAAAGAAGTTGCTTATTGATGAACTGCAAGTATAAAAAATCACCACGTTAGAAGCGTGAATGCAAATCCTAGCCAACAATGTAATGAACATGTGGCCACCTAAAAACATGTTGGTTCTTGTGTATGATAACATGTAGTAAAAAAAATTGTCCAGATAAGTCTGGTGCCTACAGGTGAGGCTATCAAACTAAAGCAAATAATAAAAATTTATAATTCTTCCACAGACCAGGAACCTATATTAAAACAAATTATTGTCATGGACAATAAGCTCTTTCGTTGATCGTTAAGAAATTAGGTTTTACTGAAAACAAGACAGCTTCGTGCCAAAAGAGTAGTACTATGGACAACAAAATAAGACTATGTCATGTCAACTTAGACTCCACAACTGAATCTAAGACAGTTATTAAGCAATGATGATAAATCGATGTTAAGCAACTTTAGAAAGGGAACTTGTCATGAAACCTAACACGATTTTAGAAAGGAAATTAATCATGAAACCTAACATTTCCTGAATAGAAATATCTTCTGTTTCTAGGTAAAGCAACAAGAGATGATTTTTAATAGACTAGTAAGTACTACTTTAGAAAAAAAAATAGTGAGCTAGGCATGGGGACCATTAGCATCAAATAGTTCATGTTTCTCATAGTTGCTGATGCAATCCTCATCCAAAAAATTTGTTTCATTTGGTGCTTCAATGTCACTTTTTTGGTGGTGGGTGAGTGCTGGTGGTTGTGATGGGGGATGAAGAAGGCGAGGGCTAGGCTGGATAAAAATCCTTCATGCATGTTAGATCACTCTAAATTAACAGCATGTAATATAATGAAAACTTCCTATTTATTTACCCATTCACATAAAAGCAAATAGAAGAATCTACATATGTAACAATAAGAAATGAAGAAGTTGACAAGGATGACCAAAATTTCCATTGTCTAAAAAGGTAGTGAAAGAGCCCCACCTTCTCTTAGGTTGAGATGCTGACATGATAAGTAGAGATTTATTAAGGTCCTTAATCATCTCCTCAACAATAGGAATGCCGTATTCTGTCATTGATCTCACAGAACAGATAGAATCCTCTATGTCCTCCGTATGCAGGGTTACTTCATGAATCTTTTACCCAACCTTGTCCTAAAATAAGAAAGATATATTCAATACCCAAAAAGCTAGTGGTTGAGATTTCTAAATATCCAAAATAAACAAAATAATGTAGATAAATATTCATCTCTGAGAACGTGAAAAACAGAATAAATTCTATAAAATGACAAATAAATGGTTATTTAACAGGTAACAACAAAAAGAAATACACAGAAGCATGTAGGAAGACTTGTCGTACTTTAAAGCAGTAAGGTTAGACCTTAAATACAGCATGTAATGTTTCCTTGTTCAGAGTCATTACAGTAAAGAGAATCTTATAATATAGTTTGCCTGCTTATAGATGGACTCCTCCCTACACGTAATAAACTACTCATTACAAACGAATTGAATACAAATGCAACATTTGGCTGATTGGGGATAAAAAAATTTGAATATGAGCAAACAAGTGGTTCTGCCACTTGCTGCTTTTTCAAAAGTAACATCACATGACTGACAAGCCATGAAGCCAACAAAGACAGTTTTTGCCAATTGTTTATCTATCCTGTTCTGCAGAATAGGTTCCATCTTTATGTCCTCTAGAAGAGCTTAAAATAGTACAACTGTGCACATTTTTCAGTCCCCAATACTTTTTAACTAAAGGTGAAAGAAATAAATGACATATAAAGAAACAATAAAGCATCTGAGGAAGAGAAAGAAAGAAGAAGACACTTGGTATGCTAAACCATCATTAAATATATTGTCCTATTCCAGTGAAGGAAGGCCTTACCCCATAAATTTCCTCTCTCTAAAAAAAAACACTTAACAAATTAATGTCTTCCACAACATAGATCTCCAAAGAGTAACTTCTAAGCAATCCCACGAGGGACAAACCTGATATCATTTTGGGCTAGGACGTTATGACTTTGTTGCTCATAGAAAGTGTTCTAGGAAGTAATACAAAGATCAAAGAATGAATTCAGAACAAGATAGGTAGCTGCACCACACACCAAACCTTGGAGAAAAAATATAATGCAATAGATGAACAATGAAAACCAAAAGATTCAACTGCCATACATCCTCGCCATGCAAGAAAATGCTTGCGATAATTATGGTCATCGTTCTGTCTAGCCACATCATGACAACTCCTTTTGAACATTTAGGTGTAGGAATCAAGAAAGGAATACCCCGGCTCAATTCCCCATTCTTCGACAACATTGTTTTCTAATGAATCCAATTTGTTAATGCCAGAAAATTTCAGATTAGGGTTGGAGGAAGTAGTGGCGGAGACGAAGACACACATACCTTGAGGCCGAGGTAAAGCATGGAGGTTTGGGCGTGCTGTTTCACAAAGAAGAGCCCCACGGAGGGTTCGTTGGCCAAGAACTTAATCATCTCAGCCACCCCTTCCTTCACTGCTTCCCAACGACAAGAAAATGAATCAATCAATTGATCGGTGGGTCAACAAAACCGAAGAAGTTGGAACAGATCACAAAATAACTGAATTGAGAGGGAGAGTAAGCAAGAAAAGAAGAAAGGAGGGAGGAAGAGATCATCCCAGGGATTAGGAGTTGAATTAAATCGATACCGTTCAAGAAGAAGCCATCGAGCCTGGCGAATCCATGAAGCATCTTGCCGCTGCCGGAAGAATCGATCAATAAAATAAAAGAAACATTCAAGAATTAGGAACGGACCAACCAGGGAAGGGTGGTGCGGTGGCGTGGCATGGCAGAGACTGTGGGTAGATTAAGTTAATACCGATCAAGAAGAAGCCGTCGACGGTGAAGGATTGTTGATGCATCTCGCCGTCACCGGGAGAGAACAGGCGCTCAAACCTGAGAGCGAGAGAGAGAGAGAGAGAGAGAGAGAGGTGGTCGGTGGATGGTGGGGGAGGAAAGCGCGTCCACCAAAGAACGGGCGAGGAAAGAGTCGTGTGATGATGACGAACCCTTATTGTTGGCCGCGGAGGCACAAAAACAAGAGGGTGGCCTTCGTGGTGGTAAATTAATAAAGAGAGTCAAATAGTAATAATAATAATAATAATAATAATAATACTAAGGAACGCAATGGGAGCGCACGAACAGCGGGGTCCATCGCCAGCGACAAATCGAACGGAAGAATTGCTTCGTTAATGTCTTTTTTATTTTGCTGCATGCACCGCCGCCCATCTTCGTCGGCTCATCGCCAAAAGAATCCACCAATACGCCTAAACTCCTTTCGCTTTTAGGTTATGTCCAACCTGTATCTTTGATAAGAAAGGTCCAATTCCAACCAAACCATAGACAGAGACCGCCCCAAGCAGTATATGGGTCCACCTCGTATAACCTTATTGCCTGAAAATGTAGTTGACCCGCCCTCTATTGGGCCATCAAAACAGGAGCTAGAATTAAGTTGACCGATGTTCGATGCTATTTTAAGTTTTTAAGTTTTGAGACAGTTGGGAATCAATAATGATAAACCATGATATCGATCTTAAAGGACATAAGAGTTCATGAGCATGGATACGAAGCATTCAGGCTGTCCTCCATATGCAGTGCAATGCACTGTAAAACAAATCATCAACAGCAAATTGAATGCGTATGATTGCGGGACATGTAGTTCTTATATGCTCTCTAATATGTGCTTCCTCGTGTCACCACTAGATATTTTATGATATGTTTTGACACAAAGCATAGATAATATCTTATCCTATTACATAAAAATACAATACGATTGTACCAAAAAATATATATTTTAACAACATCCACAATACAAGATATAATATCAACTAGTTTCGCCTCCATCCTTGTCCAGACCTGATTAAAGGTGTGTCCGTCCAGGTGAAATTAGTAGTATGAAAAGCTTTGAGGACTCTGACACCGGTAATTGATGGAGTCCCTGAATTGTTAAACCAGGCCATAAATAAGACAGTAATGTCAGAAATGTTACCATGATCAAGGCAGTTGTAGGAATTAAACAATAAGTCACTCGAGAACAGACCTGGAATCCCTATGCAGGTAGAACTCAAGGAAACCTGAAGTGTCATTCCAATCAGTCAATGTTAACAATGTCTTGAGTGCTAGCAGCAAGCATGCATGTCAGCACAAAAATGCAGGTATCACAGCATGAGCAAAACTGCTATCCTTGTATTGCAACATGAACATCAAATGGCAGAATTAAAGGATACCATTCCATTCCAATTCTACATGAGTTCAGCAATTTAGCTCCATTCGGTACAGGAATAAGTGGGTGGAATAATAAGTTGCTCAACCCAAACTTCCCAATTGCTCTCTAATTAAGTCCAGCTATAGCTTCAAACGGTACACGAGTAAATATCAACCTCCAAAGAACCCCTTCTAAGAACTCCTATTCTAGTAGCTTGGCCCACATATTTAGGTCCATTATACTATATTCTTTAGCACAGGTTGAGTATTACTTTCCTAATATATAACAAAGTCAAAATAGTAACTAGTTCGATCTAAAATGTAGAATAAAAACTAATTTGTTTATTACCTTTACATATCCAGTTGGTCAAGTAAAAGATTAAAATTTGACTAGCAATGGGTTCCTTAGGGTGGACACCACAACAAACAACAAAAACACAAGCTATTGCTTTCATCTCAATCAGAATTATTTCTTTTATTTGTTGGCATTAATATTGGATTAAATGGAGCCTTATAGTATAATGTGTTTGACATGTTCAAAAAGCTCCAAAAACAGACTATTGGTGAAATCGTTGTTCGTCAACCTCACTACTAAACTCCTAGGACTTTCATCTCAATAAAAGAGGACTGAAACTCATCATGAACTGCTAACACTCGTCAAACTTGTTAGCATATAAAATCTGGATGGCGGAGATATTAAAGTAGGGAATGTGGTTTAAAAGAATGCTATAAACACAGTCAAGGTTCCCAAGGAAAAAAATGTAATTTAGGTACAAAGTAGTTACAATAAAGCTCAAGGAGATCTTACTTTATGTGATGCATGCCCCCCGTTCATATTTATTTTGTAAACCAATATACAAAGAGTAGATAGTTGCAACTAATTCTAGTGGTGTCCCTTTCTAATATATGTTCAGATATGTTTTACCATAGGATTACAAACCATAAGGAAAGATCATTTCCAAAGGTGATTTGGTATGGCTACATGACAAAATTGCTTTCCTGAACCAGAATGAGAAGCAATATTAGAACTATGCCTTCCTTTTGTGCATCAGGTATAAAAAAAAACCAAAGTTTCATTATAAAAACAAATGGCAAGTTTCAAGGCTATTTATTTGCTTTTGGAAGACTATGCATCCAGTATCATGTAACACACCATCGTCTTGGTTGATAAAAACACAATATTAAAGAATGGTCTATGATTCAACAGAATTATCCCTCTCATAGTTCCACTAGTACATGTTATTTGGCTTTGATAAGGTATGCTGCCAGACTTTGTAGAATTACATTAATTACAAAAACTGAACATGAAAATCATGGATGTGTCATGCCTTAAAGTTTAGATATAGGAATTTGATGAGATCTGTTTCAAGTACCCATTTGGGACAGAAATGGATGTACCAAAATTTGACGAGTTTATGCAATGATGCTGGACCAAAGGGATCAATTCATTAAGGTCCAACTCAAGGTTTGCTGTGCCGCCCTGTACCGGTCGGTTTGGGCAGTACATACAGGTCCGACAAGGTACTGGTACACGGACCATCCCATACCGAGCGGTACAGATTAAATATATAATTTTTATATAATATAATATTATATAATATAATATAAATATATATTAAAAATTAGAAAAAAAAAGAGGCGTCACCTCGTCTTCCTGCGCGGTGATGAGGGCAAGGCGCCGCCTCATCTTTCCGCACGGGGACGAGGCAACGCCTCATTCGCCCGCTAGAAGACGAGGCGTTGCCTCCTCTTCCGGCTCGAGGACGAGGCACCGCCTCGTCTTTCCACGCGGGGATGAGGCAACGCCTCGTTCTCCTGCTGGAAGACGAGGCGTCACGTGATCTTACAGCTTAGGGATGAGGCGCCGCCTAGTCTTCCCGCGCGGGGGACGAGGCAACGCCTCGTTCTCCTGTTGGAAGACGAGCAGCTCGGGGACAAGGTGCCACCTCGTTTCTCCAGCGAGGCGAGGCGAGGCTATGCCTTGTTTATATATATATATATATATATATATATATATATATATATATTATATTTAATATTATATTATAAAAGTATTATATTATATTTTAATGTATCGAGCGGTATGCACTGTGCGTACCACTCGATACTGGGTACCGTACCATACCGATCAAATACTGATACGTCGGTATGAACCGATACGGCGAACCTTGGTCCAACTTGCATTTTTTTTTCATAAAGTAAAACAAATGAGAACACACCTATACGACGAAAGAAAACTACTCACAATAATTATAGCAAGGAACTTGCAAAACTTGCAAATTAAGAGCTTCCGTACCTGATTTCTTATAGTTCAACTAATAGGCTGTCAATAATCTTGAGCTGCTCCATCTCCACTCCTCGGGCAATCCCAGGATCAACATAACATAACTTTCATAATGTATGTCAGGGGATTGTAAATAGGCTAAAATTCAAGTAGAAAGATTATGAGAATTGAGATAACCTGATATTGGGGCTTTTTCAGTGAGTCAATTCCTCTTTTGATCAGCTTCTGCCAGCCATTATTATCGGCAAGAGACCTTTCCAAGGCAGCTGTTCTCTGAAAGAACCAATATGATATTATGAATTAGAGAAGCAATAATAGCAGGGACAAATTAAAAAACTCAATGTCAAACAGGAGCTTAAGAAGAAATTTTTTATAAATTATCACATATGCAATTATATCAACATATATTGTCAATGAACAAACTGAATGCCATCTGAATACCATGTTATCTTTGATTTATATGACAAGAGCTATCTTATTTTAAAAAAAGAACTATATTATTGGTGTCAACTGTCAACAGTTCAGTGGAGCGAGATTTAAGTTAATATGCCTTTACCAGTGTAAACCATTAGTTTAAGTGACCCATTTAACAACATGTCAAAATTCTTTACCAAATTCAGTCCATCTGGTATACAGTTGATGATTCCACCAGCAATATCCATACACTAAACAGGTCTAATTAGATAAGGATCAAGGATGCTACAGTTAACTATTCTCGACAAGCCATATGCCCAACTAGTTGGTGTAGGCTACATCAGCGCTGGATGCAGTAATTACTAACCATTAATAGCACAATTGGACACGTACAAGAGTCTTGCATGATAAGGCCAACAGGTCAACCTGATAATCATGTGTTTCATGCATCAACTCAATTAGGTAAAGTTCCTAAACCTGATTGAGGACTGTTAACACAGTATGTGAAATGATCTACAGCATTAATGAACTGGATCCATTTAAGACCAACTCAAATCCCAGTCAACTTCGCTTCAGTTTATTAAACTAAAGGGGTCATGACAAAAAAGAAAAATTCTACTTACATGAGCAGGGTCTAAAACCAATAACGAGTAATGATGCTCTGATGCACATTTTCCCTTTTGCATTTGAATCCCTACAATGGTTCGTGAATGTCCATCATGCTGGAAGTACAAGGGCCTGCTTGTGGATGAAAAATGATATATCATCGCATTGTCAAAACAAGATCTAAATAACAGGAAAAATGACAGAATAGAACAGTGTATGAGCAAATTGCCATTTTAATAGAGGTTAGATCATACATGTGTATAGAGAACTAACGTTTTCTCACTGATGAGAACAGACTTGGAACCGTCCAGTCTGCTATTGAATTCACAGGCAAAATATTTCCATACCCAATCAACAAGGACCTGCGGACCAAAGATTTTTCCTCGATTTTGCCTTGATGATGACATTCTTTTTCTGGTAAAGTGTGTATCACAGGCTGATGGACCTACTTGAGAATCTTCATTCATTGTGCGCTGCAGAAACTTATCAATTGGCCCATGACTCTGTTTTCCAGCCAATTTGCATCCAGGATTCCAATTATTTAGTGGCCGTTTAGAAGTTATACTGTCAAAATCTACAATTCTTGCTCGAAGCCCAAAGGAACGTAGGATTGTAGCACATTCAGTAGTTCCAATCCATTTCTTGGAGCCATAAATATTTTGACCAAAAGAATCAAATCCATAAGTATCAAAACCTCTTTTCCAGGCAATTTCCAGCCACCTCTGAAGTGACAAAATATCAGGAACAAATCCTGACCCACCAAACATAACATCTCTTGCATCTGGCCTTTGGACCAACAAATGAGAACTCAACATTTGAATGTTTCGCCATCCACATCCCCAACCAATATCTTCTGATTCATTACTCTGATAGTGATCAACACAACCAGAGACAATAGTTATTGTGTCGCCATTTTCTAACTCCAAGCATCGCCTAATCAAGGCCATGATACCACCTTGGACATTATAAAAGGTGCTTTTAATTTGTGAACCAATCAGCAAAGGCGTTTCTTGATCATTAACTTTCCTAGAATTAGGCAGATTATGGTTGAAGTTTGAATCATGCTGTCCTGGAGATTTTTCTGAATGAGCAGCATACAGGTCTCTATAATTTGTTGTTTCATCCTGAAAATGCACCACAATGCACACCAGCACACCATATGTTTATTCTTAGGCAAATGCAAGGAATCTGTAAAGCATCCAGCTAAAAGTTATTTTTGTACAGTTAGTCATCAAGTGTGCATATCCAGAAATGGACAGGAACCTTACTTAAGAAAATAGAATATAAATAAGATTTAGTTAAAAGTCTAAATCAATACTGAACTGTGATAATAACTAAGCCATACAGTAAGGGGGGCATTCTCATGTAAATTTGAAATTTATAGAGATGCTATGAGGGGGGACAAAATTAGAATTTTTTTTAACTGTGTGAATTAAAATGTTGCCAATCATTTAGTAACATGCAACAATTTATAAAGAACTGTAAACCCATATACACAGAATTATAGTAGTTTTGTCCTTGGCATGTTAAAATTCTTATCCAAGTCATAAATTTTATGTTTCAGTTGATGGTAATGGTATGATGAGTTTGCTTGGCACTTAAATACGAATGGAAATGAGCACCACATCATAGGAATTGAAGAGAGAAGCCAGAACGAACGGTTGTAATTTGTGCCTCGATAGGTTACCTGCAAAAGAACAAGATCGTAACCGATGTATATATCTTTAAACACATAAATACTCATTTATCTAGTAAGGAAACAGCGAAATTCTTGTCAAACATATGAATAATATTGCACAAAAGATATTTATGCCTAGAAATGCCACATGAAATAATAGAACCAATACTACCATTAATTCAGGACTTGGGGGTGCTAGTGCAATTTGTATAGCCAATTCCATGTCGCTTTCAAGTTCATCGTCCACAAAATGATTGTTTGCATGCCTATAAAAGCATGTTATGTAGAAAAAAAATATATTAGATGAGAATTAACTGGGGTTTTGGATTGTTACCGCTCCAACTCTGCTGAAGGAAGGCTTATATGACAAAAAGGGCAGGATGGGAGCATTTTTTGATGAGATCCTGTATCATAAAAAACTATATAACTAAATGAAAACAATGCTTTTAAACACAATAAATGTAATCCATGAACGAAACTTGGTATTCATCAAATGTTGTGGTGACTCAGTAAACAATGTTCTTTTACATACAACTTTATAATATATTTCATCACCACAACAATCATTAAGAGTCATTGCCGCATGATCTCATACATTGTTATAAGCCGAAGAGTAGGTTCCATCTGGGAAGGAATCATAAAACCAATACAAAACTGTCAACCAAAAAATCTTTTGGTTTTAATATAATCAGTGTCTTAAAAAAGAGAGAATACATTATTTCGTATAGTTGCAAACTGAACAAGAACAATCAGATATTATATCATGCAGTACACTTTGCCTCCATATCTAGGGTTCGTTCTAAATAGCCGATCTCTAACTTGGATTTCAAGTTATGAGGAAGCATCCAGCATCAACAAATATGAACACTAACTAAAGGTCAATAGCAGCCATGACAAATGATTGGTCTCAATTTCCATTGAACCAACACCTAAAGAATGTTCAGGCGAATGAGCGCATAACAGAATCTCGGCCAACTAGACGCCGGGAGATATCCAAAGCTTGACAACGTAGGATACAAGGGTTCAAGAATGCCCGATCAAAGAGATCTTCAAGCTCGGTAAGCTAAACCGAAGCATGGGAATCGCCTGTGCCTTAAAACATCGAAAGAAAAGCAAAACGAAACAAGCTATTCGGTTCAACAAGGGGGAAAGATTTCGAAGCAATACAAGAAAAGAAATCAAAACCCTCGACAAATAAAGAACGCCATGGGAACGATTTCAGAAGAAGTAAAGATCAATCAAAATTACAGGTCATCTGATGGAAGCCAACCACGAAACGATTAGGTAGAGAACGAATTCTTCCTTCTTTCCTGATGCAAAAGTTGGTAGCGAGCCAAAATGCGAAGCAGAAATCTGTACCGGACTTACGCCGGCCATAGCGTTTCTCGAAGCATCGATTTGGGTTTTGTATACAGCACACGCGTTGGGCTGCGGGGCGCATCCGTAATAGCTTACCATTAAGTCCCAATTTTGGTCCATTAGGAAAAGATTGCATATATTAATATATCCCTTCAAATCTAAATTTAGCATATATTCTTACCAAAATCAACTGAAACACATTATGATTATAAAATATTAAGAGTATTTCAAGTATTTAAATATATTTTTAGAATAAAACTACATGTACCCCATAAATTTTCTGAAAGGCTGCTAAGAGATGTACATACAAAGAATTATAATATTTGAAGGGACACATGAATCAGTTTGATAGTATTGTTCCCTTGTGATTTTTCTTTTATTTTACAAAGGACTCAAATATTATTGTTCTTGAAGTATATATTCTTCTTTCTAAAAGTATATATTTAATTTAAGAAGTCATCAAATAACTGTCTCACAGTAAGATAAGTAAAGAGCTCTTTCTTTGTTAAAAATGAGCAGATTCTTCATCCAATATCTAATATAGTTTCTTATTTGCTTACATTATCAACATCACATCACAATTTCTCTCTAAGCCCCCTCTCTTTCTCTCTCTCTCTAGTCCCAGGGTTAGGGTTCCATTTGAATCCAACAATCAAAATAAAAAATTGATAATTTATTTGATGAATAAATTTGATACCCAACGGTTCAATTGTAATTTCATCTCCATATATTCCTATTCGATTTCAAATCGAATAATAATAATTATTATTATTATTTCGGTTTTAAATCAGAACCCACACCATCGTCTAAAATGAATCTGATTTCAACCGGTTTAGAATCTGATCAGGTCTATCTGTGTTTGCGTCCGTGTTACTGCTTAATGCTAAGACGCCTTGTTCGTGACACCCTTGTTCTTGTCTAAAGGTATGAATGAAGAGGCCACGAAGCCATCGTATCGCACAGTGCTATACTCCTTACTAGCACAGACAGAGCAGTGCGTGTTAGTAGTAGTGAGGCCATGATGAATGCTGTTGACATTAATTATCATCAATATGGAGGGGTCATCTTTCGTCCTTTTGCCACACCGGAACGATAGCAACCCACGGCATTACAAAATGCCCATAATTATTACGTTTCCTCCACACCATTCTACAGGCTCTAATAGACCCCACACCCATGAGACTAGCGAGCCAATACCACAAACATAATATGCTGGATTTGATGTCAAGTCATACAAGTGGTATGTTATAATTTACTATTGCTAGCTAGCTTTCTTATAAACCTAAGGCACACTCGAATTTTAATTATAAAGATAGGAAAGAAACTTATAATGTTTCTTAGTAATTATATAATTGAAGTAACGAGGAGATATTATCGGATATACTACCGACATAAGACAAATTACAAGTCATGTTATCTCTGACAAACTCACCTTCGACGAGATCAACAAAATAGTTTCGACATACCTTATTTGAGAAAACGGGTCCGATGACCGAAATGCATATAAATAATATTAATTTAATTAAATCAGTACGATAGATCTTTTCCAATCTCACATCTATCTTCCTCTTAGATCAGTGAACTCAAGATATCCATGCTCAAGCAGTTTTCCTCCACGGCATAAGATGGTCAGTGCTCATCCTCACCCCAAGTGAGTTCAATTGTATGTTAGGGTAAATCAATGCCAGAAGCATACTAAACTGTGGGCGAGCTCAATACGAACACCACCTTTTGTTTAGCCACAGAAATGTGTGCTTTGTATTTATTGTTGCTGATCGAGTGGTTGGTTTGGTTTCCAACTTCATACGGCGACACTTATTCTCGATTGCTGCTTGTCAGAGTCACGCTGTGGAGCGCCCTAACGACCCATGCCTCATTTACTCGTGTGTTCCTCGTGCATCTCTCTTATATATATATATATATATATATATATATAATTTGAGCCCGCTTCGTGTTATATATATTATTTCCCAGCTAAACCAAACATGAAATAAGGCAACTATGCGGCCGCTGAATTGAAGCAAAGCACATAAGAAAGGAGAAGCAGCAAGCTTTCCCCTCCCCACTCCTCCCGTTGCCGCCTCTCGCGGGCCTAAAGAGACGCCGTTAGCAAGGAAGAACACGACCATGCCGGTCCCTCTTACGGACGACGCTTTCTTCCACCCTCCGCCGTCTACCAGAGTCGGCAGGTGCAGCAACGCAACCAACAACAAGTGGGGCCCCTACTCCGGAGCCGGCGACTTCGGTGCCGTCATGGCCATCGTCCTCGCCTCGCTGTTTTCCACCGTCCTCCTCGCCCTCTCGCTCGGCGCCGCCGTCCGCCTCGTCCTCCGCCGACTCCGCCGCGGACCCCCCGATATGCCCGAGAAGCCTGCGGCGCCGCCGCCTGCAGCGTCCGGCACGCCGACGACGTGGTTCTCGGCGGCGGGCACGAAGCTGACCGGGGCGGAGGCGGAGTGCGCCATCTGCCTGACGGAGTTCGTGGAGGGCGACGCCGTCCGGGTACTACCGGCGTGCAGCCACGGGTTCCACGTCCGGTGCATCGACCGGTGGCTGGCCAGGAGGAGCTCCTGTCCGACCTGCCGGGCGTGCTGCGGCGTCAACTCAGACAGAGCAGAGGAGACGCAGTCTCGGTTTGAGGTGGAGAGGGTTTAGTATCAACCCAGCAGCAGCAGCAGCTTCCGTTTGCCTTGTGTAATGATGCCGCCGATCGCGTTCTGAGAATGTGTTTTCGGGTTGCGATTAATTGTTCTTTGGAATCACCGTTTGGTAAGGACCTATCTCAAAATCAAAAGAAGTCAATATTAGGGTGTCAACACCATGAAAGATATATCATCTCTGCACTGCACAACGAGTGATACCATCTTGAAGTTGATTGTAGCATATGAGGATCTATCAATTTTAGCAATAGTGACTCCTGGTTTGGCAACCAGCGGGGCCTACCGACCGTCCATGTGAGATCAAGATACGGGCCTCGTTGCTGGACACATGAACTCGGCCGGATAAGCCAGCTAATAAATGCGTCATAGCCAAGCTGTACAGGTCAATGGGTTATATCATCAAATGACAATTTCTAATGGGGATAAGATCCATATCACGATAAATGTGATATAAGATAAGCTCGATTCATGTGTGATCAATTAGAATCGAGGGAAAAAAAAAACCCATTTAACGAACGCAAATTATCTCTTCGCAAGCGCACGTGTTTACCACGTGGAAGCAAGCGACCATCCCCCAAGATGGCGAGCCTAATGATCGGGGCCAATTCACGCCAGGACCCACTTTCCCCCTCCGGTGGGACCCGCTGCACCCCCACGCCCTCTCTCTTTCTGTACGCGCGCGCTGTGGAGAGGAGTCGCTGTCGGAGGTCAGTTCTTCGGGGATTCGCTGCTTGACAAAGCTGCTGCGTTAAGAATGCAAACGAAGAGAAACCATAAAGAAGACGATCGATTAGATAAAGACGTCTAATGGTGCAACGGGCTCCTATTTTAATGGCTGAAAGCTGTAGTAGAAGCATAATGTAAGAAGGTGGAGACTGCAGTGGGGACAATGGAAAGAAGAAACACAAGGAAAAGGCGATGGCGCGGGTGGTTCCATACACGGTGGAGTGGAGGACAGTGGAGGTGGTTGCTCGGCTACGTCTCCTCTTCTTTTCAAGTGTATATACGTTGGTACATTGGAGCACTCCTCTTCGCTTGTTGCCCTCACAGATCAATCTCGTTATATCCTTAGATTCAAAGAAACTAATGGAAAAAAAAAGAACATGTACACACGAAATGATCTGGACATGGATGTATATATGCAGGTAACGCTCCATCTAGACATTCTATTATGTTATGAATTAAGTGCAAAAATATGTCTTTGTAGGATAATAGGAAGGATCGTATATATGCGGACATGTCTTTTCATTCTTTACATTCCTCGGGATTTATATAGTGGGAAGGTTGTTGAAAGTGCAAGAGCTCTCAAGGAAGATTTACTTTTAGACTGCCTCTCCTCCGTTTCCGTTCTCTGCCTCTCTCCCTTTGTAGCGGGCACGCGAGGTGGGTGCAGCAGAGCCTTTCTCCTTTCTTCCTACCATCTCTTTTCATGGCAGAAAGCCTGAGATACATGTTATCCATGTCCAGTACTTGAAAAGCTATCCTCTGCTATCTATTCCTCCACCACTGCTCGCAGCTGCCTCCTATCTTTCCTCCCCTTGCGATCGGATCATTTGACGTACCAGCCAATCGAAATAGCACTTGTCGTTATTGCTTTGGTGTGTTCCAGGTGGTGCCAAGGTAGGTTTTGTGTTGTTTTTGTGATCCCCTCCTGCATAAAAGTGAAGGAGAACACAAGATCCATATCTTGCATACTGGGATCTTACGGACGACAACAAGAAGAGAAAGCGGTTCAGGTGATATCATCAGGTGAGCTTTTGTATTCAGAAGAACTCGTCGATCATGGATACACTTTCCTTTGCCTTAAAATGGAAGTAAGATTGTGTTATGCCTCTCTCTCTCTCTCTTGTTTTCTTGCATAAGCTACGTGAAACATAAGATCTCCATGGTTTTTTCCTCTTTAGTTTCCTTTCCTTGTATCGTTATTTCTTTTTACATCATTAATGAACGTTTATAGGCATACCGAACATCTGATCAATCCCATGCGGAGTTTTTGATTAATGACTGTCGTATTTTAAGGTCTCTCTGTCTTTTTCTTCTTTTTTTTTTTTTTTCCGTCTTACGAGTGATTATAGTGAGAAGTAGAAATTGCTTATCAAAAGATTTCTTCCTCTTCTTTCCAAGAATTGTTAGAAGAATAAGTTCAACCGGGCATAATACTTTATGTGGCGGATTAATTTGTGAACCACATGCAACTGGAAACCAGTTATATTTAGTTGATGATGATATATGTACTTCAAAAGGCTTGTAGATAATTTGTTCTTTAGAATATTTATGTGTATAATTTCTTTCTGCAATTCATCTATTATACTTTGTTATAAACATCTTTATACTGCCATCCAGTATATCTGACTACATTGCCAAGAAACAAAATCTCACTAGTCATCCAAAGTACCCATTCTTGATTTCATATTAGGAGATAACCTTTGAAGGTCTGTTTTCCCCTTCTTTCGGGTGTCCCGTAACCTCAAAAGACTATCGATTTCAACTCGTGTGCAGAAAGTAACAAATATATTGGAAAAAACAACATGAAAAGAACATAATAGTCGGAAACTAGAGAATAGGTTCATCTAATGATCTTTGCTAGTTCGATTTGTTGGAAAACCCCACATAGATAGATACATACCCAACCGATTCGTTCGTTGGGTGCTACATCTTTGATTTGGTTTATGACTGACACAGCCAGTTATCTTCAAACAAAAGAATGAATGATATGAGACTTCTTTCAAAATGATTAAATATTATGCTAATAGATCTGGCGATGTTTATTATCGAATAAAATCCAAGTTCTGTAAGAAGAATGAGGTGTTTTCTGAGGATGTCAACCACTTGAAACCAAAATTCCTTGCATGAAATATATCTGATTGGATTTTTGGAAAGTTTTATGAGTGGTTATTATGTGTGATCAACAACAAATTAGTTGGATCATGTACAGATGATGCCTTGACTACAGATCGAGCAGGCAATGCGTCAATCTACATCAATTACAAACAGGATAATACTACCCACCCCATCACAACAACCATTCCACCTCACTGAGGACATTAATCATAGAGTTGCATGTATTCAAGAACAAGCACTCTAAGCTACATTTTCGCAGAGCAATCTTCGTTACATCAACAGTAATTGTGGTTTTCATTACATCGCTTGCAGGAGAGACTCGACTATGAACAACATCTCCTGTGTTCCTCCGGGTTTCCGGTTCCACCCCACCGATGAAGAACTGGTAGGCTACTACCTGAGGAAAAAAGTGGCTGCAAGAAAGATCGATTTGGACGTAATAAAAGACGTCGATTTATACAAGATCGAACCTTGGGATCTTGAAGGTATGTATGTATGTACATCCGCTTCTACCGAGAAGAGAGTTATACAAACTTCATCTACTGAATGTGTATGTATGTGTGTGTGTGTGTGTGTGTGTTTTACGATCATATAGAGATATGTAGGATTGGAGCAGAAGAGCAGACTGAGTGGCACTTCTTTAGCCACAAAGACAAGAAGTATCCGACTGGAACTCGAACGAATCGAGCAACAGCAGCTGGATTCTGGAAAGCTACGGGAAGAGACAAGCCAATCTACTCCGTGCGTCGCTTGATCGGGATGAGGAAGACTTTGGTCTATTACAAGGGTCGAGCACCGAACGGGCAGAAGTCGGATTGGATCATGCATGAATACCGGCTCGAGACGAACGAAGATGGAACTCCACAGGCAAGCATTCCCTTCCATCTCTCACGGCAAAGATTTAAGCTTTTGGCATACGTTACGTGCATATTCTTTCTGATGTTTCTTCTCCGTTATCTGAAAGCCCAAGGCTACTTTTGCTGCTCTCTTTGGATCTTAATCAATAAAGACAATGCAACAACATGCTCATGATCAGATCCTCCGACTTCATATTGCAGGAAGAGGGTTGGGTGGCGTGTAGGGTGTTCAAGAAACGAATGCCTACTGCAAGAAAAGCGAGTGATGAATTGCCATGGTACGATGTACAAGCTTCCTTCGTGCAAGACATCTACTCCTCAAAGAGGACTATTCCGCAGGCAGACATAGGATATCACCACCGACTCTACCCCCACAAGAGAGAGATAAAGCTGCATCACCACTCACCTCATGAAGCTTGTCACCAACTCCCACCATTAGGGAGCCCTAAGTTCCTGAACTACCTAAATCATGAGAGCTCTCTGCAACGAGGTGTCATCTTAGAGAATGAAGCTTTGCAACCCGGCCACCAGACCTGCAACGACAATGAAAATACAAGTCAAGCATCAGATCAAATGACGGATTGGAGGGTCCTCGACAAGTTCGTCGCGTCTCAGCTTAGCCATGATGTTTCACGAGAGCCTATTTACTCGGATGAACCTAATATTCTTCAAGCTCCTGTTGAACAAGAAGTTGGAGTGGAGCTTCCGCTGGCATCAGCTTCAAGCTGCCAAATTGATCCATGGAAATGAAACAAGAAGATGATTAATGGAATTAGAAATATATGCTCTTATTTTTGCTAGAACAGTATAAATCATGTGCGTCATGATCATGGTTTTGTATGGTATATAAGCAACCAGAAGATTGCAATGTCGCTGTTATTCTGATATTGCTGGTTGTTAATGGTACAAAAATATAACTATCAATATAAATACCATGATAGGCCTCAGGCCAAGGATTTCTACAGCTCATCCTAAAACCTAATCTCCAATATAACACTGGCATTATCTGCTCCTTGTAATGCGCCTGACCAGATTCACTAGCTAACTCGAAAATATTACCTCCACCGATCGTTTCACGCAACGATGAAGAAGGCATTGCAAAAGTTCATCATCATAAGGTAAACATTTTACTGTGTCAAATACAAACAAACACATGAATACTAAAGCTCACGCAAAAGCAATACATGAGTGTTACACATCATATTAACGACAAAAAAATAGAACAACCTTAATGAATCCAATAACATGCACGATCAAAAAAAGCATCATTATATCATGTAATAATAAGAATAGTATCGACGATCATCCAGGAACTAGTTACTATAAGTTAATATACAATGATTCCAGGACTTGGACGATGTTACATGTACTAATGTGCTGAAGAACTACTGGGAAGTTGGACTTTTGTCGTGCCAAAATAATGATGGTAGGATGTGATACCTGTCGTGCTCAGTCTGCACAAGGCAAAGCTGGTGGCATGGCCAACACAGGCATATACATCTTTAGCATTCCATGGTCCTTTTATGCAGGCCGATAGATGAAGAGTACCTAGAGATCGTAACACAAAAGCTTTTCCTCCTAAACTATGACGTGAGACTATAATTCGAATCCACACCATTCGCACATCGCTAAACAAAATCTCTTCTCACTTGTAATGAGATAAAGACTACTATACGAATCCTAAATCTAACCTCTTTTCAACTCCTCCTACTAGTCGAGCTCCAAAGCAGTGGCAGAAGTTTGACTTCACAGTCTTGGCAACATCTATGCAGACTTTTAGCAGTTCTTCTGGAAAGTTGCTGAAGGAACCACCAGAATCGAGTGTAACGAAGCATCAGAAGCTGAAAGCCTTGCAGCAGAGACCGTCCAACAACGAAGAGATTACTCTAACACGAGAAGATGGATTCGATGTAAAGATCAGTAGAACAATATTGCTTCCAACATACCATTTGGGTTTCGTTCCCATGGACTGGACGAATCCACAGGAATCCGGCAGAATCGTCTCACTCAACCCTTTAAAGCCGATAAACTATCTCTGTCTATATATCACACAGACACACACACACAGAGGGATGTAAAAACGAAGGTGAAAAGAGATTGGCTGCTGAGAACAAAGTGGACATGAGATGCATGCAGTATAAAAGCACGGGACGTGGGAGAATAATTAGAGTTGATGGGAGTAAGTGCTGTTGTTTGTAGACGAAGATAACATGATGTCTGCGTGAAAGCTCTCATGTGACGGCTCATCATGCAACCAAACCCCATCTCTTCTTTCCTTCCACGCCTTGTTCTGACCCGCTCTCGGGGGTCTCTAATCAATCATCTTCCTCCCCTTCACGTTTCATCTCTCTGTCTAATTATAGATTTATTGGCTGACAAAGTTGTGGCCCACCTCACAATCCATACAACGTAATTAGAGCATCCAAACACTGTAATCATCCACACTGACTCTTTTAATACGGTTTTCTGCCTATTTAATTGCTTCGCTTATGGAATGAGGTGTGTAAAGGATATCAGTCCTATATATATATATATATATATATCCACTTGTCAGCCACCACAGATGAAAGCTGTTGCAAAGGGAACCCACTATGGAAACAATGCTTCTGACTTCAGTGACTGAGGCTTGCTTGGTATGAGCCAAAGAGCACGGGAAGCAAAGCTCATGATATGCTTTTGATCGAACACCTTCTGTCCTATCCCAAGCTTTACTTTGGTCTCATGTCACTCTGAGGTTTGAGCTTTTGTCCCCATTGACTTCTCCAGGCAAATGCCTTTCTCCTTTGGAAGGGCTACACTTGTTCTTGTGCATCGGAAGTGTCATTTTATGAAGTAAATATGGTTTGTGTAGTTCTTCTGGATCAGTACAATAGTAAATATGCTTTTGAAATGAAGTGTTAACTGTTATAGGACAATTAAAATGCAAATAATTATTTTAGGCCTCTCAAATATTATGTTGAAAACAAACACTCGGTAGACGAACTTTCGGGTAAAGAAAACTTTTCACTTGTCCTTTAAAATTGATATTGACTTTATAAATCCATCTACCGTTGTTGCAATGACACTGTGTTGAGACTATGCGTAAATCAACCACATATGAGCACATATATTATATATGAGTAGGTAGAGACATAGTACTGGAACAACTTGCAAATGTCCCAGCATCTCTTAAGAAAATTGAATGTCTCGCTCCGTGATGATTTTTACTTGAAATTGGCCTCATAATAGATTTTTTTATTATTATTTTTGTTATCAAATACTCTTTTATATGATTTTATTATAATATCTACACCAAATAACTCAAATTTATACTGTCTTTCCTCCCATAATTTTCATACAACTTTTTAATTTTCTTTTATAACGAGTTTTCTTTTTATAAGTAAGGGTAATTGCATTAAGTATAAAGTAGGTATAAAATAGCTTTGCCTACCGTATACAAAAGTTAAAAACAAATGGTTTCACTCCACCGTACTCATCTCCAAGAATAGTTAAAGAAAAACTTCATTGAAAAATATAATTATGTCTACACATGTTGTAGACTATGACTCATTATTGTAGTTAAAAAATAAAATACAATGTCCAGACATGCCTGGACTTGTGAATACATGATGCATTTAACCACTAAATATATATTGATCTTTATCATCAGAGATCATTAACTAATGGTAAGATTGAATCTAATAAAGATCCATTCCTCTCTTCTTGTTAAATGCTCAGTTTTCAGATCTTGCTCTATACATATTCTTGAGTCTCCAAGAATCTCAATCAAGCGTTGAGTATTATTTACTCATTTTTGTTTTGACACTCAAAGATTCTATCACACCTTTTTTTTCAAATCCACGAAATAACACATATGAAAGTAACCTTTGTTGTATAAGATGCTCTTTTCTAGAGAAGCTTTGCATGAACATTTCTAATTTTTGATGTAAGTTTAGCTGCGATAGTCTATTAAAGTCAAATTTCATTAGAATTTCCTTCCATATCCAATTAGTGTAGTCACAAGTAAAATAGAGATGGTCAACACTTTCTTCCTTTTGTATACAAGTGAACATCGATTTACAAGATAAATACATCTTCTCTTCATATTGTCCATTATAGGTAATTTGTCAAGAAAGACCTGTCATGTACATAAGGAATGTCTCTACGTGCTCAATCTATCCCATATCCAAGTGCTTGGGATCCACTTATTATTCCTTTGCCTAATTTGGTTCCATATAGATGCAACACTAAATTTATCATTGTTATGAAGCTATATTATCATATCTAAAGAGTTGTTCATGATTGAAATAGGTTGAATGATCGGCCAAAGTGATAATATTTGAAGCAAAGTAAGATTTTAGCGATAAAGTCAAAAACCTTCCAATCTTTGGGAGCCCCTAAATTTTATCATACTCTACCATTAAATAAGTGAAATATACTTTTCTCATTCACTCAAGGGTTACCATATATTAGTGCTAGTCTAAAAGAAATTGCATAAGAAATATTATTGATTAGCCAATTCTTTGCCTTCAGAATTCAACAAAATGCTATATTTTTTTGCTGAAGGTACCAAATTGATTCCTTTGATAGGTACCTAATAGAAACCCATTATGACCATAAGTAATATTTATTTTTACTAAACAAGCTTTATTTCAATCTCTAATATTTCTTAGATTCAACCCCCCTTCATCTTTTAGTTTTCAAATGTTATCCCAATTTACCATATGTATTACCTTAATGTCCGTGTCATTCAATATCCTAGAGAAGCCCAATAGGTAGAAGAAATACATTAGACTAATAAGTAAAGTAAGAGTCAGCACTAGAGGAGACTCCCCCTATTCGTCAGTGCAACTATTTAAAATGATAGCATCGACTTCGTGATGAGGCACTTGATGTAGTCGGTAGACCTATGTGATCTTTTCTTGAGTTTGCTGACAAGTGTCATTTGCATGGTCGAAAGATAAGCCCACCCTACATCGTTATGACTTCCAAGAATATGAGACATTCACCTTACAAGTGTTCCCATCAAGATCACAATAAAAGACCTTATTAAGAAGATCACCATTGGAAGAAACTATTACACAAGCTCGTGCAAAAATTAATCTCATTTACGAAGCTATTGCCTTGTCAATATATAGTGGTTGTCCTAAGGTGTTGTTGCATAGCTTTACAATAAAGCATCGAATCCAAAGATTGAGAGGAAGACCATTGAAGGATACCCATTAACGAACAAACTATTGGCTATTTAACTCCAAGCAAACGTCAGGAGACCAATGCTGCAGAACCCTTTAGGGACCCATTACAAATTTTTTTCATAGTAGATCTTACACATAAAGAAATTGTTCTCTAGTATATGGAGATCGAATATCGATGTTCCCCATCTAGTCTTGATGAATGAGGATAACGGAAAAAAAATGTTTTGAGACTAACCACGCAGGTGCTGGTTATAAGTGCCCTGCTAGCCAATCACGTGAGTGATAACACGTGTGACACGCTACATAGTCTTTTTACATCATTATTATTAGCATATTCTCATATTATATTATCTGTTGAATATATATATATTGTCATGTCTTTGATTCTGTGCAATGAAAATCAGATCGTGATGAGATCACGATAATGAGACTGATTCGCCTTTAAACACATATCATATAATCCCTATCATAGGTTACCCAAGAGGAAGATCGAGATAACCAGATAGACCATTATACTGTATACCTATCCATATGATGGAGGCGACTTGTCTCATAGTCACTTGTGTGGGGACACTAAGGGTATATTGCAGGTGCTCATTGGAGAATGAGTTTACTAATTGAGCCACTTATAAAATGCTGGATGGTTAATGATATCTATTATTAGACAGCGATTCTGTAGTCCTAGTTGTGTATTTGGTTCTTAGACTTGAGATACCAAAGATGCCTTGTTTGAGTACTCCTTTCTTTAACATCGGACTTACAGGTCTGATAAATTACAGATCTGGTATAGTCAATTATCGGGAATTGGTAGCCAACCTTATGAAGGCAATTAAGTGTCAATAAAGGATCATTCACTCTCGGTATCGCGAGAGGAATATCCCGTGTATTAACATTTTGATAAATTTTTTATCAGAGTCATTCAGATTGAGAGAAAATGAGTTCTCTAGGAGAATCCGATTAGAGCGAGACTCTGACGGATTTTCTATATGGTCGGATAGTACTATGCCTAATATACGATCTCTGAGATATTATATGGATAAGAGACTATAGAAATACGATAAATAAGAATAGACAGGTCCAATGGATAAGATCCCCTGTATCGTTTGGGGACTATAGCGTAGTAGGCTAGTACGTCCATAGTCGATGAGTCAAGTAAATTATTATAATAATTCACTGAATCGGAAGGAGTTTTGATAGGTAGGGTTCACGGCCAGCTCGATATTGGGCTAGAGGGTCACACATATATGGTGGATGTTTCAGTGAGTAAAGGATTGGATATGAGTTGTCCAATTAGTTCATGTTCTCATTGGATAATAACCCAACATTGATGAGCTCCTTGCATGAGGCATAGTTAGAAGCCAATTTATATTATTGGATAGAGATATAATAAAGTGGATAGTTGGATAGAGATCCAAAACAACTAAGGCAGGATCCATTAGGGTTTTATGGTGGCTTTCTATAAATAAGAGGCAGGGGCGACACAACAATGATAGGCTGCACCTTTGGTTGTCCTCTCTTATTATCCTCTCTCCCTCATCTTCTTAGCCGACCAATCCTTCCCTGCTGTGAGAGGCAATGCAGAAGATAGGTAATCTTCTTCCATGAGTGCTGCGAGATGGTGTGCAAGAGTTGTGAGTTTTGGGCTACGATTGGAGGAGCATCGCTGTAATGATTCATCGTGTAGATACTGCTAAAGAGGAGGACCATGTG
Organism: Ensete ventricosum; assembly: GCA_029747655.1. NCBI lineage: Eukaryota > Viridiplantae > Streptophyta > Magnoliopsida > Zingiberales > Musaceae > Ensete > Ensete ventricosum. Next base: position 15,908,955 of record JAQQAF010000005.1, read on the forward strand.
ACCTTCTTCATCCTTTCAATCTGGATCTAAAATCTTAGGGATATACAATCTCCCTAGGTAATCAATCTTTGCATGATGAATATACATGAAAAATATATTTTATCTTTTTTCTTTCATTGCACATGTGATGCTCCCGCTGGGTTCCCCAATAGTGGTATCAGGGTCAAGTTGCTAGTATAAAAGATTAGTTTTTAAACTGCATGTGATGAGATTGAATCGAGTAAAACTGTTCTACACGTTCTTGTAGCAAATACATGCCCGCAGGCAAGCTGCCTATAGGGGGAGCGATGGTCGCCCGTAGCTAGAGCCCCTACGTGGGCGACCACTCGTGGTCAGGGCCCTTTAGGGGCGGCTGCTTACGGCTTTCCACCACCAGGCGTGGTCGCCAGTGGCCATGTCACCCACGAGCAGGTCGCTGCGGCTAGAGGCGCCGGTGCCTCTGGAAGGAAACATAAGGGAATTAGGTTTTTTTTAGAAAAGGATGATTCTACCCCTCAAAATCTTAAAATTTTGATGTCTATCCTTCTTTCCAGAATTCTAAAAATTTCCTTAACCATTCTAGAGATTCCTAGTATGTCCCAAATTCTAAAAAATAATTAATTAGATAGTTTAATTAATTATTATTCATCTCGTAGTCTTACATGATGACGTGTGTACATATGATGTATGATGTGGATGGATGATCATGGATCATGTGATGTGATGTGTGTAAATATGATTATTATTATTTATTATTGATGCTTGTGAGCATATGTTTTTCTCGTTTATTGTCGGGTCTATGTATATGTTGTAGTTATACATGAATTGGCACAGTGGGAACGTGGAGGTGCTAGCGGGGACCCACGTTGTCATGTTGGGCAATCGCGATGCATGGGATGTGCTTTGGATCCGATGGAACTGATGATGATGAGAATGATGATCATAGGGCATGAAGATGCATCGATACACACATAGATCTTATTATGAGTGATTGGTCCCACTGGCTTAGGCCTAATCATATGATATGTGATTATACACCTACTAGATGTTTATATGTATATTTAAATATGATATAGATAATATTAAATATGTTTGTGTGACATGACATATTAGGAGACCGAAACAAAACAAAACCCCTTCTACGATAATATTAAGTCGGTGAGTGTGAGGCAACAAGATTGACCCATGTGACCTTCCATCGTTATAGGAAGAAATTGAATCACGATATAGGTTAAGTTGGTCGAGTCTCTCGAGGCTCACCTATCTACGTGGTTCGAGATCTTGCTTATGATATGGAGATGTCACCGATGACCTGAGGACATAGTATGTTTGGTCGAGTCCCTTGAGGGCATATCATCAAATCAGACTCATCTTATAACGATGGTGTTGACTTAACTGAACATCATGGTTGGTCGAAAGGTCGAGAGCATGATAATTCAAAGGCTGAACATGACAGGAATCACAAGGAGTTGTGATTAGCAAGAGTTGTCTATCTTTTTGGGCTTAGTGTAATTGGTTGAGTCCCTCAAGGTTGCACTAAGACGCCAATTGGATCTCAATCCCTACTAGAAGTCTGCCAAAGACTTCCATTTCACGAGCCGAGGGTGTCATATGATTCGTCAAGAAAATAGTGAGAGTAGATTAAGATAGAAGCTCGTATCTTAATTAGTTTTCTACAAAATCTGCATGTTATTCATTTATGCTACATCTTGTTTATCAAAAATATATCGCTTGCAAACTCTCTACATAGTATACTTGATGTCAATCGCCTCACTGGTCTAAACTACATGGATTGGCTCCGTAATTTGAGAATTATTCTCATGGTGGAAAAAATTATGTATGTCCTTGACATGACTCTGCCCAAGAAAGTGAAGCTAGTTCTCTATATTAGTGAGACCAACAAGAAAAGAAAGGCTGATAAGTTCCTTAAGAAAGGCAAAGGCAAGTGCAAACCGGATAAGGCAAAAATTACCAAGAAAGACCTGACCAAGGACAAGGACCAGTGCTTCCACTATGGCAAAGATGGGCACTGGAATGCAAGGATTACCTTGTAGAGAAGGTGAAACAGAAGCTTGGAGAAGCTTCACGCACATACGTGATCAGACTCAATTTGTCATATTTTCATGATAACACATGGGTATTGGATACCAGAAGTGCTTATCATATCTATAATTTGTTGCAGGTTTTGGCAAAGCCTAGGAGACAGGCTAGAGGTGAGATGAACCTCAAGATGCGCAATGGAGCAAGAGTTGCTGTAGTTGCTGTTGGTGAGGTCACCCTACATCCGTATGGTGGAGTTATCATTGCATTAGATACATGCTATTATGTTCCCTCTATTATTAAAAATTTTATTTCTATTTCTTATTTGATAGTTAATATATAAATTAGTTTTTAAAAATAATAATAATTTAATAATTTTGGATAATAAGATCATCACAAGAGGGACCTTGATTAATGGTTTATATGTGCTAGACATTTCTCCACATATCATAAATGTAAATACGTCTAAAAGGAAGCGAGATGAGATGAACAACACATACTTATGGCATTGTAGGCCTAGTCATATCTATGAGGGAAGGATTAAAAAGATATTGAAAGATGGATACTTAGATCCATTCGACTATGAGTCTTATGCAACTTGTGAACCTTGCATTCGTGGAAAGTTCATTAACTCTCCTTTTAGTAGAATTGGAGAGAGAGCCATTAAGTTATTGTAATTTATACATAGCGATGTATGTGGTCTCATGTCGACTCAGGTCATAAGTGGTTACTCGTACTTCATAACATCCATTGATGATTTCTCTATATATGGACACGTGTACTTGATGGAGTATAAGCCTGAGGCCTTTAAAAAATTCAGGGAATATAATAATGAAGTAGAGAATCAAATTATAAAGAGTATTAAGACTTTTTGATCAGATCAAGGAGGAGAGTACTTGAGTACCAAGTTCACATATTTCCTCAGAGACCATGGGTTCCTGTTCCATTGGATACCTCCTTATACACCTTAGCTCAATGGTGTATCAGAAAAGAGGAATCACACACTGTTATATATGGTGCGGTCCATGATGATTTTCATCGACCTACCTGTCTCATTTTAGAGATACGCTTTGGAGTATGCAGCTTACCTTCTGAACAAAGTTTCATATAGGTTGGTAGTATTTACACTATAAGAGATATAGAAAGGGAAAAAACATGATCTTAAGGTTGTTAAGATTTGAGGCTGCCCTGCCCACATTAAAAGACAACCTTCACAAGTTGGAATCAAGGATGGAACGATAAAAGTTTGTGGGATACCCCAATGAAACTTGTGGGTATTATTTCTATCATCATAATGACCAAAAGGTCTTTGTTGCCAAGAGGACTGTGTTATTTAAGAATGAATATATTCTTGATGGAAACAATAGAATAAGATAGAGTTGAGTAAGATTGGAGAACCTAGCTCATGCACCATTCCAGAGTCCAAGTTATTTAGGTACCTAGCACACAAGTTTCAATATTGTATAGGTCTAATAGAATATCTCACTCTCTTAAAAGATATGTGGGACATATCAGTGGAGAGAACACTTAAGATGATGATCCCTAGACCTACGAGGAAGCTATTATAAGTATAGACTCCAGGAAGTGACAAGAAGCCATGAATTCTGAGATAGATTCTATGTACTCCAAAAAGGTTTGGAACCTTATGGATGCACCTGAAGGTGTCGTACCCATCAACTGCAAATGTAGATGAAGAAGAAGATCAAAGGCAAGCAGTAGATGAAAAGTTAGAGACCTATAAGACAATGCTAGTGGCAAAAGAAAATCGTCAAAGGCAAGGAGTTGACGATGATGAGACCTTCTTACATGTAGTCATGCTGAAATCCATTAGAATTCTTTTGGTCATTATAGCACACTATGACTATGTGATATAGTAGATGGATGTGAAAACTATATCTCTCAACGGTAATCTCAAGGATGAGGTGTAAATGATATAATCAGAGGGATTCATATCCAGAAAGAGTCCAGATAAAATGTGCAAATTGCTCAGGTCCATCTATGGACTGATGCAAGCTTCATGAAATTGGAATATAAGATTTGATGAGGAGATCAGATCTTATAACTTTGTTAGAATGAAAATGAGTGTTGTGTGTACAGGAACATAAGTGGGAGCACTATCACCTTCATAGTGTTATATGTGGATGATATCATAATTATTAGGAATGATGTAGGAATGCTTCCAACAGTTAAGACTTGGCTATTTAGAAACTTCTACATGAAGGGCTTAGGGGATGCATCTTATATTTTGGGGATTTGGATCTATGAAGATGGATCCAAGAGGATGATTGGCTTGTCTTAGTCTAGGTACATAGACACCATCATCAAAAGGTTTGGCATGAAAAATTTCAAGAGAGATCTCATACCTACGAGACATGAAATATCACTTTCTAAGAGTATGTCCCCAAAGACTCATGTAGAAAGGGCATACATGGATATGGTACCCTATGCCTCAATGATATGATTTATCATATATGTTATACTATATAACAAGCTTAATATAGCTAATGCTCTGAGTGTCACGAGTAGGTATCAAGCAGATCTAGGTTTGAAATACTAAAGACAGTAAAGTGTATCCTTGATAGGAACCTTTAGGTTCTATAATGGATGAAGATGGAAAAGGGGGGATAAACAATCACTTCAAGGGGATCGACCTCCTTGATCTCTATAGGGGATCAGCCCTCCTTAATCTCTACAAGGGATCGACCTTCATAGGGTTTTGGCCAATAGGCTAAAACATATTTTCTTCCTTAATTGCTTAAAACAAAATATTTATACCCTTATTTATAGAGACTCTTAACCAACTATTAATTGAACTTAGACTCCTACCTCGACTCCTAATCAGATAGACTCCAACTTCTATTATGACTCTTAATCAAATAGACTCCAACTCCTACTAGGACACCTAATTGACTTAACTGGATTGCTCATCATGACTCAATAGATGAGGACCCAACCTTTTCAGGGTCTTATCAGACCCACCCTCTTTAAATTCGCCTTGTCCTTAAGGCTAAACAACATTAAATTTCAGGAGCAAATCAATATTTACTATACATCACAACCCTTTGATCAATTAAGTAGGATCTCCACCCTCATGCATTGATATCCTGTGTCTTGCCCTTGATCATATTTTTTAGATCAGTTCCCCTTGAGACTGAAACTTTCACCATGTTGATATTTGTTGGGGTCCTCCAATAGACTTCTTCTGAATTCACTGAAGAGTTCTTGCAATCTTTCTTTCATTCGACCTTCGAAGCTTCAAATCTTGCTTCCACTGAACTATCTGTAGCCATCGCATAAAATTGTAGATCAATAATGTTCAACTCCTATTTTTAATATTGGGTTAAGGATATCAACATGTCTCACACGGTGCAGCGGTTGTAAAATTTGCCCGTTGATGTGAGGGATCATGAGGCTACCGAGGAAGCGGACACTGAAGGTGACTGTGGCCTAGGGCTAGAAATTACGTTGATTTGGTCCTTCTGTGGGATGGAAATACTCGTAGAATTGCGAGTCGCTAGGGCTGTAAGGCAGTAGCATTGTAATAGGGAACGACTAAGGTTGCTGTAACAGGAGGTTCCAGCTATCATGCCCCTAAAAGATTGATCTCAATTAGGATCTTCTATCATGCCCCTAAAAGATTAAGTTTTTATAAAGCATATTAATCTTAGACCGATCTAATTGAAATGTTCTATGAGCGAGAGATTTTATGAGCGAGACATCAATTGGTCAGAAGTATAGATATGAGAAATACGTAGTTGATGTCTGATAATTTAATCTCCAATGAAATAAAAATTAATGACAATGTGTTTCATGCATGAGTAAAATATATGATTGGCAGATAAGTAGGTGACACCAGTATAGTCATAGTATATTATAGGAGTGGATTAAAAGGTAATGCCAAGTTGGTGTAGCGGATTGGTGACCCAATCAAGTTCTATAGTAGTGGTGGTGATAGCTTAATATTCAGCTTCAGTGGTGGATCTTGTGACTGTATTTTATTTCTTAGAACTTTGACTAATCATATTTGCTCAATGGAAGACAATGTAGGCTGACGTATATATTTTATCATCAGTGTTGCCTACTCAATCAGTATCGACGAAGACACGGAGATGAAGTGATAAGTAATTACGAATAAAAGGTCCATGATTGAGTCTCTTTGAGATATCACAGCACATGTTTTAGTGTAGACTAATGTGTAATGGAGGTTCGATACATGAATTATGATAATTTGTTGACTACAAATGAGATGTCCTGATGTGTGAGAGATAAATACTACAAGTAACTAAGTACTTGTTGATATTATGCAGGATATGTAATAGGGCTACCATCATATAATAAGAATAATTCATTGGTGGAGAGAAGGGCGACTTTTTTAGCAGCATATTCATCCTCGATAATAAATCTTAAATATTTCTTTCTAAAATAGAAAAAATCTAGAAGATATGAACATTTCTTCTACTCCCAAAAAATGGCTTAAAGTCCCTAGATCTTTTATGGATAATCGATCTACTAATTGCTTAAGGAATTATTTGATCTTCATGTGATTATTATCTATGATGATAATATCATTCACTTAAATTAGTAGATATATAGATTCCTTTTTGTTATTGTAGAAATAAATAGGTGTCAGAATTGGAGTTGTAAAGCCGATTGATGTTACAAATAAGTCGAGTTTGATATATCAGGTTCTTGGAGCTTAGCAAAGTCTATAAATAGCTTTTTATAGTTTACAAATATGGCTTGGATATTAAGGGTGGACGAAGCTAAGAGCTATTCTATAAAGACATTTGTCGGTTAAGATTCCTTATAAGAAAGTATTGTCAATGGCCAGTTGACGTATAGGTCAACCTTAAGTGATAACCAAACTTAAGATGAGTCAAATTATCGTTGATTTAACAATTATACTGAATGTTTTTATGAAATCAATACCTAATCATTAGTGAAACTCTTTGGCTACTAGATGTGCTTTGTATCTAACAATGGATTCATCTGGGTTCTGCTTAATTCGAAAGATTCACTTATACTCGATGATATTTTATATATGGTGGATGGTTTAAGGGTCCATGTGGTATTATGGAGTATGACATCATATCCTTCACACATGGTTTATGTCAGTGTGGAGATTTTTGGACTTTGGTGATGGTTGTAGGCTTATTAGGATCAAGTGGAGAGCATGCGGCAATATAAAGGTTAAGGATTTGACAGTTTAAAGATGTCATTTTTGGAGCATATTATCATATGATTTTCAGGCTCAGTGGTATTATTATGTTGTGTTAGAGGTAAAAGAGTTGGTGGAGGGCTAGTGACATGTACTTGATTAGGCTAATGCACTTTGGTGTCACTTGACCGAGGAGAGGATAACGATATTATTTGTGGTGTCGAGGGCATTACTTTATCGGGCATTGCAGAGTTAGTTGGTGGAGAAGTTACAAAGAGAGGGTGAGGTGCTATTCGGTTGGAGTGATAATATAATACAAGTCTAAAGGAGAACTGCTGGTTGATATGATGAGAGGTGAGCTCAAGGGGGTTTGAAGTGTACTCATCTAAAACCAGTAATGTATGATTGTTGTAGTAGTTTATATTGCCGAATGAGCAAGATTTTGAAAGAAAAATATAGACTCAACAAAAATAAAATGACATAATACAAAATACTTTTTTTGTTGAATCTCAAATTTTAATGATAAAATCAATTGATATTTTTATCATCTAAATTATATATTAGAGAAAGTGATGTAGCATTAACTACGATATGAAAAGGCAATACAATCTGATGTTGAGCCGGAGTCAAGTTCGGGCATCGAGCCGGGATTCAGATGGGAGCTCATTGGGAGTTCGCTGAAGGTGATTGAGAGCTTACTTGGAGCACGTCGGGAATTCGCTGGGAGCATGCCGGAAGATGATCAAAAGACTTGCTGGGAGTTCGCTAGAGGATGCCGGGAAGTTTGCCGAGAGTTCGGAAGATCAATTGACATGTCGGACAAGAACGATTGTAATTATGTAGTTTGTCATAGTTAACATCGTAACTAAGTCCTAATTGAGTTAGATTTGGAGAAATTTAAATTAACTCAATGTGAGACAACCGGGTCCACTTTAGATTTGATTTGAGCTTAGGTTGAGCTCATCTCGTTGACCCAGAAAGGGGTCAACATGAGGTACAAGTTGAGTATGAAAAAGGATTGAAAGTACCTTTTTTCGAGATTCCTAGTGGTAGTATCACCCAGGTAGCGATGGTACCACCCAAGCGGCGATAGTGCTGCCATCGCCTATAATGTATGGGTGGTACCACCAGTTTCGATGATAGTACCACTTGTACCTAGGTTTTTCAAAAATAGTTTAAATTTTAGCTCTAATTTAAAGTCAAATTGGGATCTATAAATATCCCAAGAATTGTTGCATGGTGAGGCAAGAAAAAGAGGTGAAAATACTAGGAAAATATTGTTAGAATTTATTGAGAACTTCCCTTGTATGCTTCAAGTGTAAAGTGAGGTTAAGGGAAGAGTAGAAGATTGTAAAGGTTTCTCTCCTGAACCTGTGAAAATGAGAGTGTAAAAGTTCTTCTCCTGAGTTTGGGAAAAGGAGAAAGGTGTAAAGGATTTTGATCTTCACCACTAAAAGAAGATCATTAGTGGACATCGACAAGCCTCGACGAAGGAGGACTTAGGAAGTGGATGTAGGGTAAGTTGGTGATCGAACCGTTATAAATTTGTAAGCCTCCTTTAATTGTTCTCTTTTAAACTTGTTTTCTCATTTTAGTAGTCCTTAACTAAATTAAAATTCTTCTTTTGAATTTGTTTTAAATTGCTCACATATTCAATTTCAACGAATTCCAAAAACATTTCTGATTTCTTCTTTACTTCAAGCAAATTTTTTGAAACAAATTATTTTTGCACTTGCACTAATTTAAGTGCAAACTTGATCCTCATAGTGCTAACTCGATCCTAACAGTGTATTAGCATGGGTTACACTCAATTGGATTAACATCCAAGTGAGTAAATTGTCTCTTTTGGCATTAACGAGGATCAATGTATTACACATCCTCCTATGTTCAATGGAATGGAGTACATCTTTTGGAGTACACCTTTTAGAAAACTGTAATGGGTATCCTTTTTATTTTGTTGAATTTTGATTTATGAAACATCATCAAAAATGGATCTCATAACTCATCCAATCTTATAAATGGTTGGAATGATCATGAAAGATAAATGTTTTCCTTAAATACTAAAGATATGAATGCTTTATTTTACGCTTTAGATAAAAATAAATTTAATCGGGTTTTTGTTTGTGATTCGATATTTGATATATGGCACAAATTAGAAATCACACACGAAAATATAATTAAATTAAAGGAATCAATCAATAAAATGACTTAAAAAAATGAATAAGAAGAACATCTTCCAAAGAACAGGAAGGATACTAAACTAAGAAACAAGAACAACACCTTCCAAAGAATATGAAGAAAATTGAATTGAGAACAACGCATGACTCCTCGAGTGAAACCTCGAGTGATGAGGACTATGATCTTGAACTCATGACAAAAGAACTAAAAAGATTCATGAAAAAAAATAAAAATATATAAATAAAATTAAAAAGGATAACTTCTTGCTAAAGCGGGGCACTCCGAAGATCAAGAAGACAACAAAGAAATGGAGAATCTCGTGCTTATGACTATCAACGATGAGGTAAGTAACTTATTTAAAGCCTTTTTTAACAAAATAAGTTATTAAATGCCTTTAATGAATTATTTGATAAGTATAAAAAGATTAGTGAAACTTATAAATCACACAAAAAGGATTATGTATCACTCTCTAGTAAACTTGAAACTTTGAATGATGCATCAACATCATGTAATTCTTGCTCGAAATATAAAATGCTTGATGAAATTAAAAAGGAAAATGTCATATTAAAACAAACCTTAGAAAAGTTTAAGATAGGTAACAAATCTTTAAACATAATCCTTGTTGATAAGGGTCATGTTCATAAGGAAGGCATTGGCTTTGTGGGTTATATTCATAAAAAATAAACTATTTTTATTAGAAGACCCACATTGCATTCTTAACCCGCAAACAAATGTAATTGTTTTTGGTGGATGTGAACACTTTGCCTATAGATGCCTATTTAGAAAATATAGTCAACATAAGTTGATTTGGGTTCCTAAAGGAAACATAAACAACAAAATATCTTTAGTTAAATTAGGTAGAGCTTTTCATGAGGGACCCAAACTCTAGGAGCAAAAAATGATAACTTGATAGTGGATACTTAAGGCATATGACTTAAGATCTAAAATACTTTTCAAGTTCACTAGCCTAAAAAATAATAATAAGAAAAATTATTTGAATTAAAATTATTGGTAATAAATATTTTGATAGTTTATGATTGCTTTTCGATGATGCATAACTTATGCATAGCTAGAGCATACCGGTACAAACATGAACTACACTGAAGAAACTTATTTATTGTCAATGAAAAATTATCTACGTTGAAATTTTTTGAAAAAGAGATTTTGATGATATTATATTGGTTGATTTAAATATAAATGCTAATGTTGAATGATTGACTTGAAATATGATTGAATGTTATATGATTGAAGGTTAGATCATTCTTGAATTAGGGCTTGAAATAAAGTTAAAAAAAATTGAATTGAGCATGGTAACTTATTTCACTAAATCTAAAGAGTTAGACTCACTTAAGAAATAAAAATCAAAGATTTTGTTTGAAAATATGTTATTGTAATAATCTTGATGATTTCATTTGGAAATGTTACTTAGTTTTCAGTTTTAAAATGTTTGAAAATATTTTACTTGGTTGAAAATATTTTATTATAAATATCTTGATGATTTTTTAAAACTTGATTTTTGGTTTTAAATGATTAATACCTTAATTTGGCATAAAAGATAAAAGAATTTTTGTATAAAATAAATCACATAAATTGAAACAAGAAAAAGAAAAATTCTTCTTGAAAATACCTATATCCTATCAGCCTTTCAAAAGGAGATAAAGTAATTCCATTATTATTGAATCTTTTAAACCACAAAGATGATGTTGATGATTGAAATTTGAATGAGATTTTTTTCCTATCCAAATCTTACACTTTCCCATGATTTTTTTTTCTTAAGGTATCTTTTATGGGAATTAATTTTTTTACTTTTATAATTTTTTTTACAAAGAGGCGATTTATGATCTTATAACTTTCGATTTTCATTATAAATTATGATCTTGATCTTTTATTTGTTCTCCTATATCCCTTTTTGCAACTGAATATAGAGAAGTTTTTTTTTTTCATTTTAATCATGATCTTAACTTATTGATGTTGATAACTTGATTTATATGAATCAAGGTCCTTTTTATTAAAGAATTAGATATGATAAAATTATTTTCTTGCTACAAAATTATTAAATGATGAATAATTTGCTTAGAATAAAATTAGAAATTTTAAATTTTCTAAATGAATGAGAAATTTATTATTTACAAATTGAGCTTGATTTGCTATTATACTTTTCTAGATTTCTTAATTTTTACAAATTGAGCTTCTTATTAAGTCAAAATGCATGATTTTTTATCATATTATTTTTTGAATTTCTTAAGCTTCTTCTTGATATTTACATAAGATGATCTTTTAAAATGTAATGAGTAGCTCTTATATTCCTCTCAGATTTCTTGGCTTTTTTATCTCTCTTTCGAAATTATTCTTTTCTTTTAAAATTGATATTTACAAAAAAGAAAATATGATTCAAATTTCTTTTTGTGATGAGATTCATTTTCATCCTCCCTTTCAAAAATTATTTCGATTCATGGATCTTTTAAATCCTTGATGAAATATTTTCAAATATATTCATCCTCTTGATATTTGATTTCTTTTGGAATACTTAATTTTTGGATCTTTGAGACCCCCCCCCTCCCCTCGCTTACACCTCTTCTTCTTTGTCTATCTTATCTACTAAGGGGGAGAAAAAAAATTTGATGTGACATTTGTGATGCATAAAAGTATATTCTTATCCTTCTTCTTATTTTATAAATGGGGAGAAATAAGCTAAATTCTTTCTTTATGTATTAAATATTTTGATAAATGTTTAAAAATGTTTAAATATAAGTTGAGTACTTCACCTTTTTGTTGATGACAAAGGGGAGAAATGACATAATTGATGACATAAGAAATGTTTTTAGATCTTTAAAATGTTTGAAATTTTTATGTGACACCAAGAAGATAGATTTTGTATCATGATTGATGATATGTTTATCATGTGAAACATATTTTTGGTTGAAATTATTTATCATGTGATACCAAGAAGATGAATGTTTTAAAAATTTTATCATGTATGGCATCATCAATAGTTCAATTGTGATAATTTTAATTTTATCAAAATACTATACTGAATTCAAAAGTGATGGGTTCTTTTGAATTCAAGTTTGCTTTATTTATCCTATGTCATATACATAAGGGGAGTTAAGGTTAACTCCTATCATCAGTTGGTTGTCATCATCAAAAGATGAAGATTATTGAATCTCATATTTTGATGATAAAATCAATTGATGGGTTTTATTATCTAACTTGTGTGTTTGAGAAAGTGATGTAGGATTAACTTCGATGGTGAAAAGGTAATACAATCTAATGTTAGGCCGGAGTCAAGTTCAGGCATCGAGCCGGGGTTCGGACGTGCAATGGGAGCTCATCAGGAGTTCGCCAGGAGTTCACTGAAGGTGATCGGGACCTTGCTGGGAGCATTTTAAGGGTTCGTTGGAGGATGTCAGGAAGTTCGCCGAGTGGTCGGAAGATCAATTGACATGTCAGACGATAACGATTGAATTTGCTTAAGCCGTGCGGTACCCTAGTGGTGAACTAGAAGACTTAATTGGAATTACCTAAGTCATGAAGCAACCTTGCCCAATATTTCGGACTTAGTTGGGATTGCCTAAGTCATGAAACGTCAAAGTGTTATTTACCTGCAAAAGGTCAGCCCGCTTGCAATCTCGTGCGGGTCCCGAAGGACCTGCGAAAGAGAAGTTGATTAGCTTGAAAATGAGCGACGGACAAGTCCCAACGTCTCGCAAAGAGGGAAGCTGTACAAGCAATTCGTTGAACACATTGAGTACAACAGAGAAAAGAGAGAAAGAGAGCGAACCAAGACTTTAGAGGGTTGTATGAATAGTCGCAAGTCTACAAACAATGGTTCCCAAGATATCAGACACAAGATAAGTTCAATTATTAATGAATGCTCATGCCTGACATATACCTGAAGCCCCATCCAGCCCGGTGCCACCAGGGGGGTTCAAGGGTGCTGAGATGACTGATATTTTGGGCTACTTAGAGTGCTCACCGAAGCACACAAAAATGACCCAAAAATAGAGCTGGTTTGGACTATTTTGGCTTCACGCAGTGAGCGATCATTCTGTAGTATTTCAGACTATTTTTGCTCATATTTCTTAGTCAAAACACATAAAATCAAGACAAACAAGCTGCCAAACATCTATACAAAAAAAAAAAGACGAACGATTCGATGAGCGAAGATGTTGCGGTTGAGTGACGACCATTCATGACATTCTCCCCCACTTAAACTGTCGATGCCTGTTGGTAGGCTTTAACGATGGCTTCCTTCTGCCGCAGGACATCTTCAATCTCCCAACTGGCTTATGTTCGGGGAAGCTTTCGCCACTTCATCAAGTACTCAATTTGCTCCGCTCTATTAAGTACCTTTGTCTTACGATCCGCTAGAATGGTTTCAACTCGCTTCTCATAGGAGGCTCTGGTGGGGGTGTAGTCGAGTTGGAATATTTCAAGAATCGTCTTATGGATCTGAGTGGTAGGCTTTCAAGTTGCTTACATGGAAGACATTATGAATTCTAAGCCATGTCGATAGTTGTAACTTGTAGGAGACATTGCCTACCCTGCTAATGATTGAGAATGACCCTTCTTACTTGCGTACTAATCCTTTATGCACTTTGTGCCGAAAGAACTGGAGGGATGTTGGTTGAAGCTTCACCACACGAATTCACTAACTTTGAACTCTTGTGGTCGCCTTCTCAAGTTGGTCCACTTCTTAATCTTTTTGGCCGCCTTCTCTAAGTAAGCCCCCGTAATATCTGCATTCCGATGCCATTCTTTTGTGAAGTGATATACTAATGGGCTAATCCCTATATAACCAATAGCTAAGGTGTGAGGAGTCAATGGTTGTTGTCCTGTAATAATCTCAAATGAGCTTTTGTTGGATGCAGAGCTCCGCTGCAAGTTGTAGGAGAATTGGGTTATGTCTAACAGTTTCACATAATATCGTTGGTTAATACTCATGTAGTGCCAGAGATATTGCTCTAAGAGCAAGTTGATTCTTTCAGTTTAGCCATCTGTTTAGGGGTGAATGCTTGTGGAGAAGTATAACTTGGACCCTAGCAATTCGAATAGTTGAGTCCAAAATCATCCCAAGAACTGTGAATCCCGATCCTCTGATGATGTTGCACGAGACTCCCCAATACTTCACCACATTCTTCATCATCAACTTGGCCGCCTCCTCTACTGAATAGTATAAAGGTGCAACAATGAAGGTTGTATACTTTGAAAACCAATCGACCACCATGAGTATTGATCCTAGTCCCCCTACTACCGGCAAGCTTGATATGAAGTCTAAGGAGATGCTCTCCCATGACCTTTCTTGTATGGGCAGCGGCTCCAAAAGTCTCACCGGCATAAAGTATGTTCGAACATAGTCCTCCACACCGGTCTCCATCTTCAGCCAATAAAAGGCCCTCTCTATGAGAGCCATTGTTCAGTGAATACCCAGATATCCAGCCCAAATGGAATCATGACACTCTTTCATGAGTTCACGCCTCAAATTGTCCGCTCGCGGAACATAAACTTTATTTCCTTTGGTATAGAGGAGTCCCTCATGGACCCAAAATCATTATACATTGCCCTCTTTGATGAGTTGCATCAGAGTTACTACTTGAGGATCACTGCACAGTCCATCTCTGATCCTAGAAAGGAAGTTGGAGTGCAATTGACGTGCTTGGCCTTCGCCCTCCAACTGTATAGCATTCACTAGTTCCACTTTTCGGCTCAATGCATTGACCATGACGTTTGCCTTTTTGGGCTTGTACTCCATTACCATGTCGAACTCAACTAAAAAATCCTGTCATCGTGCTTGTTTCGAGGAGAGTTTCTTTTGAGTTGGGAAGTAAATCAATGCGACATTGTATGTCCTTAGCATAAATAGTGCTCCCAAAAGGTAGTGTTGCCACACTCGTAGATATGTACCACCTATTGGGAAACCTCAGTGGGTGCATCACATGCGCAGTGGAAATTGAAATAAAAACTGGTTTTCCATGCAGATCAAATTGTTGTGCAAAATATTGGGGTCGTGAGAAAAATACAAAAATCGATAAAACCGCGATATGTAAGAGATTGATTTTACCTAGGGAGATCGTATATCCCTGTATTCCAGATCCAGATGGAGAAGATGAAGGAGGTCAAGTGTCCTCCTCTCTAGCGGTATCCACACGATGGATCTCTGTAGTGAAACTCCTCCAATCTGATCTCACAACTCCTGCACAAAGGAAGGGAGGAGAATAGGAGGTGGTGGCTAAAGCTGCAGCCTATCAACCAAGAGTCTCCCCTCCTATTTATAAAGAGACACCAAAAATCCTAGGGCTCCTACCTTAGTGGGTATTGGATCTCCATCCAATTACCCACTAATCTTATATTATTGGATCTCTATCCAATAATCTTCTTAGGCCTCTAATTGGACCTTAATCAAGGAGTCCATCAGCATAGAGTCTCATCTAATGAGAATATGGGTCAATTGGATCTTCATCCAATCCTCTATTCGCTGAAGCATCCACCATATGTGTGTGACCCTCTAGGCCTGATACCGAGTTGACCGTGAGTCACTCCCATCAGAACTCCTTCTGATATAGTGAATTATTATCCCCATAATAATTCACTTGACTCATCGACTATGGATGTACTAGGCCACTACGCCATAGTCCCAGATGGTATAGGGGGGATCAAATCCATTGGACCTGTCTGTCCACAGTTACCGTGTATCTATAATCCCTTATACAACTGATATCCCGGAGACCGTATATCGGACATAGTACTGTCAGGCCACATACAGAATCTGTCATAGTTTCGCTCTAATCAGATTCTCTCGAAGAACTCTTTCTCTCTCAATCCGAATAACTCTGGCCATGAATTTTTCTGAGTAAGCACATATAGGATATTCCTCTCGTGATATTGAGAGTGGATGATCCTCTATTGACACTCAATTATCTTTGTAAGGTTGGTTACCAATCCCGATAACTAGCTGTACCAGATCTAGAACTTTTCAAACCTATAAGTCTAGCATCAAAGAAAGGAGTACTCATACAAGGCATCCTTGGTGTCTCAAGTCTAAAGACCAGATACACAACTGAGACTATGAAATTACTGTCTGACATTAGGTATCATTAACCATACAACATTCCATCAGTAAACTCATTCTCCAATGAGCACCTGTACTATATCCTTAGTGTCTCCACACAAGTAGCTATGAGACTAGCCACCTCCATCATATGGTCAGGTATATAGTACACTGATCTGTCCGGTTATCTCAATGTCCCTCTCGAGTAACCTATGACCAGAATTATTTAGGATTTATGTTTAAAGGTAAATCGATCTTATTATCATGATCTCATCATGATTCAATTCCCATTGCACAGAACCAAGGACATCATAATATATATGCAACAAATAATATAAGGTGAGAATATATCTATATTAATCATAAGCAAAAAGATCACATAGCATGTCACATGTGTCATCACTCATGTGATTGGCTTGTAGGGCACCTGTAACCAGCACCACCATTGTCATCTCCTTCTCATGCACTGGATATCTCTGCTCAGTTTCGTTAAGCTTACAACTCTCGTAGGTGACTGGGTGACCCTTCTTATAAATACTCCTCCAATAGCGAAGTCAGAAACATCTGTATGGACTTCAAAAGATTTCTGATAGTTTGGTAATTTGAGTATTGGTTCCTCCAACACAGGAGTCATTAGGTCTTGGAATGTTGCTTCACATTTGTCCAACCATCTCCAAGAATGCTCCTTCTTCAGCAACTTTATCGGTGGAGCTGCGTGCTTCGAATATCCAGCTATGAAGCGTTGATAATAATTGATGAATCCATGTAAGGATCTCAGCTCTGCACCTTCTTTAGTGCTCGCCACTCTACCACAGCTTGCACCTTAGACTTATCTATTTGGATGGAACCATTACCGATTTGATGCCCCAAGGATAAGATTTTCGTCTGAGCAAAGTAGCACTTCTCCCTCTTCACGAATAAGATGTTCTCCCTGAAAACTTTAAAAATTGTTCGAATGTATTCAACAAACTTGTCCAAGTACCCCTTGAACAGTTGGTTCATTATAGTGCAGAAAGTTGTCAGAGCGTTGGTTAAGCCGAAAGGCATCACCAAGAACTCAAATGCTCCATACCTGGTCACACAGGTAGTCTTCACTTCATCATCTTCTGCCATATACACTTGCCAATTCCTCACTAAAAGGTCGAGTTTGGAGAAGTACTTGGCCTTGCCCAATTGATCGAACAAATCCGCGATAATCGGGATGAGATATTTGTTCTTTACCGTCACTGTATTTATGGCTCGATAATCAACACATAATCGAAGGCTCCCATCTTGTTTCTTCTAAAGAAGACTGGAGCTCCGAAAGATGCTTTTGAGCTGCGGATAAGACCACCACTTAGCAATTCGTCCAACTGCTTATTGAGTTCTATTAACTCTGGAGGGGTCATATGGTATAGTGGTCTCGCTAGAGGCTTAACTCCCGGCTCCAGCTCAATATGATGATCCTGTGTGATGGTAGAGTTGTCGACAACTCAATCAACATCACATCTAAGAACTCCTTCAGAATGTTCACCACTACGGTAGGTTCTTGAATGACCTCCCCGTCAAGTGTCTCTAGATTCATAGCGGCTACAAAGGTCGATTCACCTTTTCATACCCTTTTTTTTAATTATAATGCTTATATTTGTTGTGGGTCCTTGGTTCCTCCTCAAGAAACTAGAACCATGCAGGGATCGTCGCCTTTAGACATAGGGACTTCAGGAATGACATTGGCACCAACTTCGCTATGTGTATTAACTCCATTCCGATGATCACTTGGAATTCGTCCAATGGCACTGTCATCAAGTTTATGCTCTCACTCCATGTTCCGACCTTGATGGGGACCCCCTTTGCTTGTCCGAAGATCCACTTGGCCTCCGAGTTTATAGCTTTCATACGACTTGGGCTATTCTCCAAGATTAATCCAAGTCGCTTAACTTCTCGATCGGTAGTAAAATTATGGGCAGCACCTATGTCCATCATTACATGGGTTGTTCAACCATTTAGTTTGATGTCCACATACATCAACTCACTGCTCCCTTTCTTCAGTGGCTTTGCCTTCATATTCTCCCCCACTTGACCTCGCAACGCATTTAACAAATGTATTGCTCCCATTCAGGGTCCTTGCAACTCCTCATTTTTGCTGCTGGATTTAGAACTGCTTGAACTAAGGGCGATGACTTTGCCCTTGTCCGACTTATGTTTTGTTGGGTGATTTTCTGAGGATTGCTTCTTCTTTCCTAAGTCCTCCGAAGAAACAAAGTCAGTTAGCCTTTCTGTGGCTACAATTGCCCTAGCTATATCAATGACATTCCTCTGATGCAGTTCTTATTGTGCCTATGGCTTTAGGCCATGGAGGAAGCTGAATAGCTTGTCCTTCTCAGACATGTCTTGTATATCTAACATCAGTGCCGAAAATTATTTCATATAGTCTCGAATGGATATGTTTTGGCTGAGTTATCTCAGTTTCTTCTTGCGATAAACTATGTATTCTCGGGCAAGAACTGAGTTCTCAACTCTCGCTTCAAGTCTTCCCATGTATCCACTCGACATTGGCCTTGTTGGATCTCTTCCCAACGGGTTCACCACCAAAGTTTTGCATCTCCATTCAGATACGTTATTGCTATAGCAACTTTGGTTTCTTCAGAATCGGGTCTCGTAGCATGAAAATATTGTTCCATGTCGAACAAAATTTTTTTAAGCTCTTTGGCATCCCTGGCACCTCTGTAGCAATGCAGCTCTAGTGCCCTGAAGCTTTGTGGTGGCGCAACATGGGTATTATTCCCTCCCGCATTAAGAGTCCTTGTGAGCAACGTCACCTTGGACGTGAGTTCCGCCACAACTTCGTATAGATGTCATACGAAGTCTTTGGTGTCCTCCATTAGTTGGTCGACTAGGGACTCAACTCTCTCAATCCAAGTTTCATCTTCTTCTTGTGAGTTCTCTACCCCAAGGAGCCTTCGTTGGCCTTAAAAGAATTCCTCCAAGCTCGCTTCAAGAACATCAAGGTGGGTTTCCGCCATTGTAAATCTCTTCTTGTGGCTCCTTTTTCCGGTTGGCACTCCATATCGCGCCTCCTCCATTCGCGAAGAATACCCAACTTCACGCTCATCTTGTTCGCTGCCTCACTCCTCATCAGCGGCTCTAACAGGTTGCGAGTGAGTTTGCACTTACAGCCCACCTACGGCTGCTTGGGGCAAGGGTTCGGCTTGCCCATCTTGCTCAATTCACCATGGTGTTTCGCCATGGCGAGATTGTGAATCTTCTTCGCTATTCATTTAAATTGCTTGTCTACTCTGATACCACAATGTTACAGACTTAGTTAAATTTATCTAAGCTGTGTGGCACCCTAGCGGTAAACTAGAAGACTTAACTGGAATTGCCTAAGTCATGAAACAACTTTGCTCAATGTTTGCGACTTAGCTAGGATTGCCTAAGTCATGAAATGCCGAAGTTATTTGCCTGCAAAGGGTCAGCCCACTTGCAACCTCGTGTGGATCTCAAAGACCTATGAAAGAGAAGTTGATTAGCTTAAAAATGAGTGGCGGACAAGTCCCGACGTCTCACAAAGAGGGAAGCATACAAGCAATTCATCGAACACCCTGAGTGCAACAGAGAAAAGAGAGAAAGAGAGTGAAACAGGACGGTAAAGGGTTGTATGAATGATTGCAAGTCCACAAACTATAGTTCCCAATTATCGGACGCAAGACAAGTTCAACTGTTGATGAATGCTCATGTCTGACATATACCCGAAGCCCCATCCAAACCAGTGCCACCCAGGGGGTTCCAGGGTGCTGAGATGGCTAACATTTTGGGTTGCTCAGAGTGGTCATCGTAGCACACGAAAATGACCTAAAAATGGAGCTGTTTTGGCTTCGGGCAGCGAGCTATCATTTTACAATATTTCAGACTATTTTCGCTCGTATTTCTTAGGTAAAAACACATAAAATCAAGGCAAAACAAGCTGCCAAACATCTGTACAAATAAGAAAAAGTGACCAACGATTTGCTAAGCAAAGATGTTGTGGTTGAGCGACGACCATTCGTGATAAGGAGTTCACCGAAGGTGATCAGGACCTCGCTGGGAGCACACCGATGGTTCGTCGGAGGATGTCGGGAAGTTCATCGTGAGGTCGGAAGATCAATTGACATGCTAGAAAAGAACGATTGTAATTATGTAGTGTGTCGTAGTTAGGATCATAATTGTGTCCTAATTGAGTTAGATTTTGAGAAATCGTAATTAACTTAATGTGAGGCAACAAGGTCTACTTTGGGTTAGATTTGAGCTCAGGTTGAGCTCACTTCATTGACTTAGAAAGGGGTCAATATGAGGTATGAGTGGAGTATGAAAAAGGATTGAAAGTATTTTTTTTTCAGGATTCCTAGTGGTAGTACCATCGGTGGCGATGATAGTACCGCCCAGGCGATAATAGTACCATCGTCGCCCATAATATCTAGGTGCTTTCAACATGGTACTGTCGATGCCGATGGTAGTACCACCCGTACCCAGGTTTTTCAGAAACAGTTTGAATTTTGGCTCAAATTTGAAGCTAAATTGGAGTCTATAAATACCCCAATAATTCTTGCATGGTGAGACAAGAAAAAAAAAGAGGTGAAAATATTGGGAAAATATTATTAGAATTTGTTGAGAACTTCTCTTGTGTGCTTTAAGTGTAAAGTGAGGTTAAGGAAAGAGTGGAAGATTGTAAAAATTTTTCTCCTCAATATGTGGAAAGGAGTGTAAAAGTTCTTCTCTTTAGCGTGGGAAAATGAAAAAGGTCAAGTTGGTGACAAAACTAATATAAATTTATGAGTATTCCTTTACTTATTCTCCTTTAAACTTATTTTCTTGTTTTCCTTAACTAAATCAAGATTCTTCTTTCGAATTTATTTTAAATTGATCACTTATTTGATTTCAGTGAATTCCAATAAATGGTTCCAATTTTTTTACTTTAAGCAAATATTTAGAAATGTTATTTTTATACTTTCACTAATTCACCCACTCCTTTTCCCACTTTTTAGTGTCAACTCGATCTTATCACTTGTCAACTCGATCTTATCACTTTTAATATTACATATCATAACACCTAAATGTATTATATTCAAAGGAGTGCCTTATAAAAATACAAAGCCTAATATTAACTGCTGCAGGAGAGGATGTAGATCAGTGAGGAAGCAGTGTTGTCGTTGCTGCAACAAAGACAACAAGATGTCCTGGGGCAGATCAGTGTTATCGTTAATGAGGAGACAGTGCAGTTGCTGCAGCGATGAGGAAGAGGTGTTGTTGTTGCTATTATTGCTACAACGACGATAGCAGATCAGAGAGAACTGTGTTGGTGGAGATCAATGGCAAGAACTTCAAAGAGAGATTTGTTCGAGGCTAAATATATGAGCAAGACACCACGATTGTCAGAGCGAATAACTATCTGTGGTATACGAATGATGTGAGGAGGGGATGCCAACAATTGCTTATTGTGACAACAATCCGCGAGCACATTTATAGAGGTAATATATATTTATATATCGGGAAGGAGTCAAAGTCTGCTGAAGCCAAGATAAGCTCTGATACTATGATGAATTGAAGAACTTGAAGAACTTGTTGTGAATAGATATGATTTCATTTATAGAGGTAATATATATTTATACAGATTTTAAAGGATAGAGATTTTCTTCAATAATATACTCAAATTATACAATCAAATTATTCACTCAAATCTATGATTAATCCCCAAATCATAGATTGATCCTTGAATCTATGATTTGCCTCTATAATGATTTTCTATCAAAAAAGTTTCTCAAAGTAGCAACCAAGATCAATTGTCGAGGGACCTCCTTCTGGTCTCAGGTTACTCTATGATTGCAACAGATCTTCTGCCCTAATGGACAAACTCCATCTTCATGGCAAACAAGTTTCAAGGTTATTAAATGATCCATCATCTCCATCACCGGATTGCTAGTGTCCTTATGGTTTTCATTTGCCGATCAGCGCTCATATATATATATATATATACAAGAACTTGAAATATTAATCCTCTGTTATAAGAAATTTCTTCATTGGCATCAGAAAGAGCATAGAACAACCCTGGTAAGAATGACCAAGAATACATCTTGTTTAGATTAGAGAGCAAAAGTTTTTACAAGTAGAAAGGTACAAAAAATCTAAACACATGGAACCTTGTGGACATACCATATCTCACCCCGAATACTTAGATAATAACTCAAAGTCGCATTGCTAGATGATCAGTAATCCTTTACGGCTAAATGAATGATCACACAACAACCGTGAAGGTGATTGATACAAAACACAACAAAGAAACTTCACACCTACAACAGATATGCAAACCTAAAATCCTAGATTGGAAAGCTAATTGAAACAAGTCGGGTTTTCTTAAAGGGTTTAAAAGGACCCATCAAATACACTTCAATCTAACCTGGACTAATTATGGGAAAATGACAATTGAAGCAAAAATCATCATGCATGTAAGCAGCATGGGCCCAACATATGTGGTGAAAGAAGATGAACCCTGAGAGCCATGTGGAGTCTGCTGCCTGCAAAATTTGAAGAATAAGAAATTGGATGCATAAAGCAGTTTAAGAACATCATCCAAATTTAGGCTGGAACAGATGGTGTTAAGAATAATTTAAACATACTTCTGCTTATCTTTGAGGAGTCCACAATAGAGAACATTATCTGGCACCGGCAACTCTGTCTTGTTAGAATTATCTTCGGGATTGACAACCCTTACATACACCTCCTGCCCAAGGTACCATGTATCAAGATTCTCCACTCGCACATTCCAAAAACCTACACTGTCCAATGAAACTAGCACAGCAGTCCATGCCCCTGGGAAAACCTGAAAAAGAAAAAGTGTGCACAATGTTATCAGAGGCGATCATTGTGAGCAGCGAACTGGTATGGCATGATTTTGTAACTGAGAAGAGGAGACCCAAATTAGGAGATGAACAAGCGAGCTAAGAAGATATTTTGGTTGATAAAATTGTTACTTCCATCCAGTTGAAACAAGTACTACAAGAAAATTGCCAAAGGATCAGATGAGGTCATTAAAGAAGATTATTTATTTATGGATGATACAACATGATTATATTTCTTATTCAACAGGTGCCAGAAGACCTCAAAAATCAGGAAGCTGGAAAGCTATCTAATTAGACAAAACAAACTACACCTTCTTAATCACAATTTAGGACAAGACAAAGTTAAATTTCTATTTGACCTTGACCAAAATTTATTTTTCTGGCCTTTCTTAGACCACAGTTTCAGCTTTAGGAAAAAAATTGTAGATTGTTGGATAACTTCTTCCAAATGGAAGCGGAGAGGTGGCAAGTGTTTTTGCTTCTCCATGAACCTTCTCACCACAAGTAACTAAGCTGAAAAACATGTCAACAAAATATATATCTAAAAGTATATCATGTAAATTGTAAGGTCCATCATAGAGTGTGAATAACCCTGTGGCCACGGTTGTAGGGCCAACTTTGTGACCCTAGGGTGATTGACCTTATTATGGCAGCTTAAATGGGGTCATATGGGAGAACATAATAAGTGGGTGTGAAAAATAGCATCAGAGGATTTGAACCCCAAGGAAGCAAATGGCTGTGGACAACCACCCTCTGGAGATACAGATGAGGCCGCCAACTGTTGGCACATAAGATCTAATCTCCAGCAGGGCACGTAAATCACCACATGACATAGGCCAGTAGACCTGAACAAAAGTCAATTCATTTTGTAGCATCACAAAACTGACAGAAAAAAAAGCCACAAAGACACATCATAACATGTCAAACAGAGAAACTAAAAGAAAACTCATGAACCATAAAAATCAATATCAGATATCAGTAATAAGAAATTAGGAGATGAAGCATTGCATATCAATAAGTAGTTTTCTACAATAAAGTAGATAGCATTACCCTGAAACCGGAAGCCTGGAGGAGAACAGGAAAAATCCAGATTCAAGTTATACAATTTGATGAAGTTAATCAAATTGTTTGAAGAGCAAATCCAGAATTTTATGCACTCAAGTGTATGCCGAATTTTGGTTTCTGTATACCCATATCATCATATCATATTTGAAGTAACTTCACAGACTAGAGGGATAACAAAACACAGATCTCAACTATTTGGGAGGCAGAAATAATCATATAATATGTGAACAAATTCTTGCCACATCAATGCAAGAAAATCAACAAACACAAGTGAAGGCAGGTAATACATTCAAATATTTTTATAAGTTAGGAGAACCAATAGACTTTGAGACTAACTTTGAATTCAACAAAATGAATTTTACATTTGAAAGACTTTTGCAGTAAAAGAGGAAAAAAAAAAGGGTATATTGGTGTATTAAAGAATTAAGGAAATTCTCAAGCAAAGACCTGTGTGGTGCAGCGAGAAACACCATCCCATTTATTGTATGTGCCCCTACTGTTCTCTGTCCATTCTCCATAATCCATCCTGTATTAATTAAAACCAATGTCACGTATAGACAGATAAACAGCATAAATACAGTTTCCTATAGCTAGTATGCAACACTAAATGTTGTCCATACCCCACTACAAAGAATGCATATCCATCCATGTGGTATGTCTGAACTGTGGTGTCATTGTTTTGGAATATAATTTCCATGAAACCTCTATATGTGCCATTGATTACAGATGTTCCAAGTCGAGGTGGTCTATCAAGTGGTCTAGTGGGAAAATCAAGTGTATAAACTCCCTGCTTGTCAAACTCGTCAGCAAGCCTCAAAGGAGTAGCCGGAGGAGAATACGATATACCATTAAGTGTAGTCCTGCGCTTTCCATTGATGATCACAGGAGGCATATTTCTCAAAACATACACCTGGGTAACATTGATTGAACCATATCTGAATGATCCCTGAGGATTAGGACGTGCAGCTCCAGCACTTACATTTGTCCTGAAATGATATGACAACAACAATCTGAATGAAAAAAGTTGATAGTAACAACTGCAGATATGATTTTAGAATATACTACATAAACCATATGTAGAATATACTACAAGACCAATGAATAAGCAGCCAGCAAGAAATTCCCAAGAGAATAAAAGAGTACAATTCCAAATTCCAACATCAAAAAAGCCAAAATGACATTGTATAAGGAATATATGGCCTCTTTTTGCAAAACCAGATACATCAACTTGCAGAGCAGATTACAAAAAGAATACAGCATATTATGACGAAAGCAGGCATATTTTAGAAATGAACTTGTACACAAACCTGATAGATCTAGCCTGATTCATCGAAAAGGTTTTATCATAGAAATCGTTAGGGGGGTCAGGAAGAGGACCAGATGCTTTTCCCTTGGAATTTGAATAGTGTAAAATGGCAACACCAGTAACTCTGGTCCATAGCGACTCATTCACAAACCTAGCACTTGCCACAATATAGTAGTCACTGCTTGCATTCTGATCCATGGTAACCAAGAAGGAGTATGATTGACCCACATGGATATCGAGGTTGGTATAATTCTGTTGCACTGTATATGTTCCTTCTGTCTCCGCAAGAAGCAGGTTGTGATTTTGAATTCTAATATTCAAGCTAGTTGAGATGCCAACATTGTGAACACGAAAACGATATGTTTTGCCTGTTTCAAGGAAACAATTTTCTCAGATGTCATATAAAATACAACAAATAAGGACCTATCAATGAGAAGATAAAGAAAATATAAATCAACTACGGTCCAACAGACTTGGAAAATGAGATAATCTACAGAGTACAAAAGAGAACTCTCAAATTGGATAGAGAATAATGTTAGCAGTTGCTCCCAGACTAGAAGCATTCTATGTGGTGTGGAAAAAAAGGACTAAATCAGAAAGCATTTCTTGCATAAATTTGTACGGAATTAGCTGAGATGGCTTTTCATCTAACAAATCAAGTATGATGGTTAAAACTGGATACTGCATAACTCGAAGTGCGACATAGGTGTGCACATAAAACCTTTGTGTGATTTCACCAACTCTAATTTCTTACCACTACAACTAAAATCTAAAATTATTTGTCATTATCACAAAGAAAACTCTTCTAAATGTGCATTAATGGAATTAAACAACATCTGACCGAACAATGTTTTCTTCTAAATAATATAAGCTTTTAGCTCACAGTGATCCTGGTGTTTCAGAGAATTTAACCACATTGTTGGAATGAATTATAACCAGGTCCAAACTTACTGCCTAAAAATCAAAATCAACACCTAAAAATATAAATCAACACCTCGACATGAAATAATTCATCCCATAAACTTTTGATCTTACAAATTTTGCTGCTATTATCGAGAAGACCAAACTCCTGAGCAGTTCAAGCATACAAACTGAGCAACCTCCTTCAGGGAAATCAAAACTAAGGACCTGACTTAAAATTTCTTTATTCATAATTGATGGAGTCATAATCACTAACAATTACCTGGTTCGACATTGATGGTTTCATAATCGATGCCATCAGGAACAAGTGTAGTATTGTAACGGTATGGCCCCTTCCCATTCATCAGAACACCATCAGGCATACCAAGGTCCTTCCCCTCATCAAGGGCCTTCCTCAGGTCCTGCACACAGGATCCCACCAAGCTAAGGTCACGTGGATTACATGCTTACCCGTAAAGAGATGGCCAGCAATTGAGAATCCACACTGACCTTGTGGCTCTTGATGTACCAATCCCCGATGAAGAGAGTGATGTCCCCATCTGGCTTTCCAAAGGGCACAGCAATGACTTCACGGTTATTGACGGTGATCCCACCATAGCCACCGGCAGCACGCTGGAGGCCAAGGGAGGGAAAGTAGAAGAAGCTGCCGATCTGGTCCTTCACTTGGAACTGGTAGGTCCAGTTCCAGCCCTGGGGGATGGGGCAGTTGGTGCCCAGCACCCCGTCCTGCCAACAGTTCTTCCGGTGCTGGATTCCGTCCCTAGATTCAAGCAGACCGATCACACAGACAAAACACCAATCAACATCACGAAACCAAACTCCAAACCTCGTTCGTTGTCCCCGAGCAGAGCAAGCATATAAACGAACATCATATCGACAAGAACCCTCAAAACAACCAAGTCCACAAGAGTAAGAACTAAAAGAAAAGGAACACCATGTCGCACCAAATCAACGCCAAGAAGACGAACTTGAGAATCCCTTCAAACCCTCGAAGGAAAAAGGGGAGGGATCAAGAAAGAAAAAGGAGAGAAAAAAAAGGAGGCATGGCATCAAAAACACAACTTGAAAGCCTACTTTAAAACCCTCGAAAGAAACAGCAAAAAAAGAGGATCAAGAAGAAGAAGTCAAGAAAAGATACCATGTGAGTAGTAAGGGCTCATCCAAGCTGTTGAGCACGTTCACGACCACATTCCAGTTGGTGGTAACGTTCATAACGGGGCCGGGAAATTGCTTCGAGATCGCGATCACCTGCCATCAATCGCCGCCATCACAAATCAACGGTGACTACAAAGTCCGAAAGGAAAAAGAACGTAACAAAACCCTAAGAATCACCCTAGGAGTTGTGCGCCGCTTCACCTAAACCCGATGAAGAAAAGCTAATCGCTTCCACGTACTAAACTAAAGTAATGAACAAGCGTCACCGCATGTTCTTCTTCGGATCAAGCAGATTTCTAGATCTAAAAAGTAAACGTGAAGGGAAAAGAGGCGGAAACACAAACGGGAGTAAGTAACCTGCTGGGGGACGCCGAGAGGGGAAGCGGTGATGTAGGAGACATCAAAGTCGAAGTAAGCGAAGGGGTCCCCGGCGGAGCAGGGGCCAACAAAGGCGGCAGCCCACACCACCGCCACCCACCCGACGCTCGACCACCACCGACCCAGCATTCCCTTCTCTCCGCAAGACTAGTAATTCTTCTCTATTTTCGTACAAGAGCTGCCTCAGAACTCTTCCGCCCTCGACAGAGCAATTTGCTTGCCAGGGAATCGGAGAGAGCGGAGCAGTTGAGAGCAGAAGAAGACAAGGGAGATCAGCAAGAGCAGCGGTGGTATCCTCTGTATCAACTCTCTCTTTCTGCGTCGCTCGCTGGTTGGAATGAATGGCAGGTTGTACTCCCAACACCGACTGTCTGTCTTAAGGAGCGTCTTTTGGTTGTGGTTAGGGGAAAGATAGAGAGAGAGAGAGAGATTAATAGCGTTTGCCTCGAGGACTGGTATTATGTGTGGAGATTGAAAGAGAAAGGAGTTGCGCTGTTATTAATTAGTCTACTAAATTAATATTAGTGTGTTAATTTTATTTACTTATCTGTGGTCTAATAAAAAGGGAAGGGGATTTAAATGCTGGGCTTTCGAAACGTTTAGGTATTCCTGGAAAGACGTGTAGTTCTTGTAATTTTTTATTTGCTATTATTCCTTTTCTTCTCCGTGTTGATTAAAGAAAACAGGGAGTGTGTGTGTGTGTGGCGAGAAGGGGAGGCGCGGGCCAGCGAATCGCCAACGCACGGACGCTAGTGGAGCGGAACTGAGTTGTTGTCGGATCAGCTGTGCTTCAAGATAAGCGAGATGCGTAAGAGGCCACTGGTTACATGCCACTTGGGTTTTGACGTCAGGATTTGATCTTTATCCTTGAGATCGCCCTGTTTGGTGATGGGAGCTCCGCAGCTGCTGCCGTAAGCATTCAAAGACGGGCACATGGAACGAGGAGGAAAAAAAAGCGCGCGGGTGTCAGTGGAGTGCTTCGGAACGCGTCACGACTGAACCAGCCAAGGGAGTTTCCCGGGTGACGTCGCGTCAGAACATGTGAGAGACCACATCACCCGAGAAAGCTTTCCTAGTTGAGTCAGTCGGGGCCGGGGCTACTACGGCCTTGGCTCGAGTCTTATTGTCTCCAAATTAGAAAACGAGACGAGGCAGTGGACCGTTACAAATCCTGGTTCGAAATGAAAAGCATCCAAAGTTCCAATTTGACTCTCGTGGCTGCCTGACTGAATTTGATCCTGTGACGGTCGCTTGTAATTAGCAGGACAACAGGAAATGAAGACAATCTAATCATCACCATGATTAAAAACATCCAAATTCCATTGCTCCCCAGTGCATGTCCCAATTTGATCTTGAATAAATTTAAATACTTACGTGGAATAAAAATACATTAGAAGCATCATACAACATCGTTAATTATTTGATCGATCGATCGATCGATATATGACTGACACCCTAATATTAATTAGTAGATGTCTAATTGATATTTTAACACCACATAATCGATAGACGATCGACATCTTAATACTACACAATCGACACATTGTTCATACCTCAATGTCCTAAATTTAACACATGGATAATATGGTAACCCCATGTGATTAAGTTAGTCAAATAATTACTATATATTAGATTCAACATAACATAATAATAATTGGGATTAGGAGAAACAGTTGACTATACCTAATAATCGACATTGATCATGGGAGTGATGACCATCAGAGCCATATATATATATATATATATATATATATATATATATATATATATATATATATATATATATATATACTGATCCTGATGGGTTACTACTGTACATGACCCGATCTCATTCTCGGATCAAATAAAACCAGATAAAATCGAATCGAATGGACCAGATGAACCGAGAACATGATATAATTTGAAGTCACCATTCGTTCTCACCAAGTTGGAGTCGAAAAAGAGCACCTGTTTGGATTTCGGTGCCTAATTTGTCTTCACTTTTGTATATATGTAATGACGTTAGGGAAGGGGAAAAGTTAGATAGCGGACAGCTCGGCCTTCCACATCGTTGAATGAATCAAAAGAAAGCTGTGAACTCTCATGCGACTACTGAACTGCTAGAGAGAAAGCTCAAAGATGCCTCGTTATCGATTGATGAGCACGAGAAAGTGTGAGCCGTCCCATCTTCCCAGTCTTTTAAATATTGCGCTCTCAAGCTTGGCACAATTACCGGCTGGAATATAGGGCGGATGGATGGGGGTGGGCCCCGTTGTTGTTGTCGTCCCACAAATGCCGTCTGTTGACAACAGACACATATGTATACAGAGAGAGAGAGAGAGAGAGAGTTGGCTCAGAACATACCGGAATAGTGTCGAAGAAAGCCAGGGGATGTGGTCCGTCTCAAATCTGCTTGTTTTATCCCACGATAATTAATGACTTCCACCAAGTTTAACAAGGTGCAGTTGAGGCTTCCTGTTGAGGCTATATTAGCGCACTAACATTATATGGCATGCATACATTACCCAGGTAGAAGATCCAACCAGCAAGCAGTTGTGGAATCCGAGTGTATTAAACAGTCATATTAGTAGTCTCTTTTCGAAACTTGATTCTTATTTATCACTACTGTCCCCGTCGACGATGATTAAAAATCTTTCCTCAAGACAACTTACAGTCTGAAAGCTATATATGTATGTCCAGCACCACCTCCAAATCGAAGTAGACAGCCTGAATGGAATATTAATATTGGTCTTCGAACTCACTAGATAGATAAGATACGACCTTATGCGATGAACCCACATGGGCAGACTGTCACCGACATGTGGGGCGAAGGTTCCACAATCTCTGCATGTGGAATGAGTGATTCAATGGATTCAGGTTGGTTGGAATGCTACATGCTTTCTTTCACACATCTAAATCAGTATGCAATGCAATCACTTATCGGTTCAAGTGGTTTGCATGCAATCACTCACGATATCAGTGGATGGGGTTCTCCCAAAGCACCGTAACAACCAAGTGCTTGGGGAGAAGCAAACTCATCGGAGTTCATAAACATTTTAACGCAGACTTATTAGTGCATCAAAGGCTTCGAGGAAATATGTGTGGCACGTTTCAGTTCGCTATTTTTGAATTCAATTGAAGTAATAATCAATAAAATGTCTGATTAATTGAGTATTGAAATAAAGAAAACTCAAAAGATTAAACTACAGGATGGTCTTTTTGCCTCCCAATCATTCTTCAACTATATTAGGTCATGTTGGGTCCAGTTTATAGATGGGTTTGGACCGAACATTGATTTATTATTAAAAAATAAAAACCTAATATATGCAGGTGTAAACGGTGCACTATGAAATGTGAACAGAAATGATTCAGGAAAGAGAGAGAGAGAAAAAAAAAAAGTTGATTTTAAAGTTTTTGTAAGAAGATCTAGTGGTAATTTTGTTGGTTTTGATCTAAATTTTATGTAAATAATCCTTGCAAAATCTTAACTATATTGATTTATGATTTATTCTCTTTACGATAATTTTCTAATATATCTATTTAGTGACTTTAGATCTTTTCCTTTTGTGAGATCCATCTATATTGATGATGATATATCATTGTTTAGTCAATATATATGTTCTTGATATTATTGTGATCAACTAGTTATTCTGGAGAAGTTTTATTGAAACCTATTATCATTATTAGTGATAGTAAAATTTGAGTGGACTATGATCCCGTGGTTTTTTCAGTATTGGGTTTTTCATGTTAAAAATATGACGTCTCACTTTGTGGTTGATTCATTATTCTATTGTTTATCTTGTTCTGGTTAATATTTAATTTTGGTAACAAGTTGGTAATTTGGTGAGAAACCCACTTTGATACACAAAGAGGAAAAATAATTATTCTGCTTCAATAGTTTTTCCTAACAATTGGTATCTGAGTACAGGTTGTTTGGTGTAAATTTTTCTTATATGATTGAAATGGAAAAGTCAGATGGTATGATTAAATTGAGCTCATCAAATTATTCCGCTATAGGCGTATGATGGAAGATTTGTTCTATTGAAAAGATTTGTATAAATCAATCAAAATTAAAGTAAAACCTTCTACCATGGAAGATGAGGAATGTGAAGTACAACATAAAAAAAAAATTATTACCTATATTAGAAGATGGATGGATATAAAAATTTTAATGAACATATTTATGATAAAACTAGAGCCGATGTTATTTGGTAGAGGTTAGAAAATCTCTTTGTGAAAAAGATAGTGGGAAATAAAATTTCTCTCCTTAGAATGCTTGTCAATTTAAAGTATAAAGATAGTAATATTATCATTGAGCACATAAGCCTATTTCAGAGTCTTACAAACAAGCTGGTTGCTATGAAAATGAATATATATGATAAGATGCAAGGATTGTTACTTCTCAACTCTTTACCAGACAGTTGGGAAACGTACTCGATGCTAGAGGGGACTCTGGCCATAGACATGGTTAAAGATAATTTACTAAATGAAGATGCTAGAAAGAAAGAACAAGAAGAATCTTCTTTTGGTGCACTTGCTATTGAAAAATAAGAAAGACATGGAAGAAGTCATAGTAGAAATCCACATTGTTATCAAGTCTAGAAGAGATATCAAGTGTTCATGCTAGGTCATGTGAAGAAAGAGTGACGGTTCTGAAAGCGAGAATAAAATGAAATAAAGAAAAATAAGAAAGAGACTATTACAATTGAAGTTGAAGGTGATATCATTATTATTTATGATAATGAATATGTCAGTCTTGCAGCTCAAGATAGTAACTAGGTAATTGACTTTGTGCTTCTTTTTATGTTACTTCTCATAGTGATTTCTTCATATCTTACACTACTAGTGATTTTAAAAATGTTAAAAAGGATAATAGTAGTACATCTAAGATTGTGTGTATTTGAGATATTTGCTTGGAGACCAGTATTGAGAGCAAATTGATACTCAAAGATATTAGATATATTTCAAATATTCATCTTAACTTGATATCTATAGTAAAACTATATTATGAGGGATTTATGCATTATATTCTTTTGGTGGAATCAAATAGAAGTCCACTAAAGGTTCTCTGGTTATAGCGAGAGGAAAGAAGCTGAACTCTTTTTATTTCATGAAAGTTAAGCTACACAAAAGAGAGATTAATGCAATTCAAAAGGATGAAAGCATAGATATTTGGCATAAGAGGTTTAGTCATATCAGCGAGAAGGGACTTCAAACTCTTACTAGGAAATAATTTTTACTAAAGTTGCAAGGTACATCTCTTAAATCTTGTGATCATTGCTTAGTCATAAAAACACATAGAGCTAACTTTCATACTTATCCATCATCTAGAATATTAAATGTTATTGACTTGGTTCATACTGATGTCTGCACTATGTCAACTATAACTCTTGAAGGTGCCTTTTATTTTATTATTTTTATTGATGACCATTCTAGAAAAGTTTAAGCTTTTGTTTTAAAATCTAAAGATCAGGTACTCGATATTTTTAAAGTGTTTCATGCCAGTGTTGAAAGAGAAACAAGAAGAAAACTAAAGTGTGTTCGAGCAGATAATGGTGGTGAGTACAAGGGCCCTTTTGAGAATTATTACAGGTTTTATAGTATCAGGCTTGAGAAGACAGTTTCTAAAACTCCTCAGCAAAATAGTATGGTAGAAAGGATGAACAGAACCATTTAAGAAAGGATTAGGTGTATGTTTTCCTATGCCAAGTTACCTAAGTCATTTTGGGGGGAGGCTATGAGAACTACAATTGATCTAATAAACCTTTCTCCACTGGTTCTTCTAAATGATGATGTTCTAAAGAGTGTATTAAAAGAGATAAATATATCTTATGATCACTTGAGAATCTTTGGGTGTAAAGCATTTGTTCATATTCCTAAAGATGAAAGGTATAAGCTTGATAACAAGACAAAATCATGTATTTTCTTGGGGTATGGTCATGAAGAGTTTGTGTACAGATTATGGGATCCAGTAAATAAGAAGATTATTAGAAGTAGAGATGTTATATTTTTTGAATACCAATTATTTGAAGATGGTGATAATATTGAGAAGCAAAATACCTCTATTTATATTCCTTGGAGTTTGAGCTTAGCACCTATAGTTCATGATAATCATGAGGGAGATAAACAAGAAGATTATGGTGAGAATGTTAGTGATGATGCTCCTACAGTTGATGAAGTTGATCGAACTGAACAATTTGAGCAAGTACCTCCACCACCAGCTGAGATTCCATTAAGAAGATCCACAAGAGAGTGATGACCATCTATAAAATATCCTCCACATGATTATGTTATGCTTACTAACGGGGAAGAGCTAGAAACTTACCAAGAAGCTATTCCTCATGAGCATAAGAATGAGCGGGTTTAAGTCGTGCAAGAAGAGATGAGATTCTTGCTTGAGAACCACACCTATGACTTGGTAAAGTTGCATAAAGGGAAGAAAGCTCTAAAAAATAAATGAGTTTATAAATTAAAGACTAAAATTAATAGCTCACAATAAAAATATAAGGCACGATTAGTTGTGAAAGGATTCAGTTAGAAAAAGGGTATTGACTTTGAGGAAATATTTTCTTCTATGATAAAAATGTCCTCTATTCGATTTATTCTTGGTTTTGTTGCTTGCTTGAATTTAGAAGTTGAGCAACTTAATATAAAAACTACTTTTATACATGATGACTTAGAAGAAGAAATTTATATGGAGCGACCAGAAGGTTTCAAAATCAAGATAAAAGAAAATCATATGCAAGCTTAAAAAAAGCTTATATGGACCCAAAACGGCACCTAGATAGTTGTATAAGAAGTTTCATTCATTTATGATGAGCTAAGGATACAATAAAAGTACATATGATCATTGTGTATTTACAAAGAAGTTTTCAGATGATGATGCATTATTATCTTACTATATGTTGATGATATGCTAATTGTTGGCCATGATGCTAGTAAATTGAGAAGCTTAAGAGAGAGTTAAGTAAGTCTTTTGCCATGAAAGACTTTGGGATTAGTGAAACAAATATTTGGCATGAAGATTCTTCGTGATAGAAAGAATTAGAAGATTTGACTATCTTAGGAGGCCTACATTGAAAAGGTTCTTGAAATATTCAAAATGAGTAAAGCCAAAATAGTTTGTTATCCACTTGTAGGTCATTTCAAGCTTAGCTCAAAACAATGTTCTATAAGTAAGAAAGAGAAAGAAGAAATGTTCATAGTGTTTTACTCATATATGGTAGGTAGTTTGATATATGCTATGGTTTGTACTAGGCTAAATATAACTCATGCAATTAGAGTTGCGAGTCGATTTCTCTCTAATCCTAGAAAGGAACATTGGATAGTAGTAAAATGAACATTAAGATATCTAAGAGATACTTCTAGTTTGAGTTTATATTTTGGCATTATTAAATATATGCTAAAGGGTTACACAGATGCAGGTATGGCAGGTGATACTGATTCCAGAAAATCCACTTCAGGGTTCTTGGTAGCTTTTGTAGGGGGAGTAGTCCCTTGGCAGTCTAAGTTATGGAATTGTGTTACTCTATTAACCACAGAAGCATAATACATAGTAATTACTGAAGCCTGAAAGGAAGCTTTATGGATGAAAAAATTTCTACAAGAATTAAGTTTAAGATATGAAGGATATACTATTTACTTTGACAATCAGAGTGTCATTCACCTATCCAAAAATTCAACATACCATTCTAGATCTAAGCATATTAATATAAGGTATCACTGGATTCGTGATGTGCTTGAGATGAAAGAATTGTACTTAGAAAAGGTGCATACTAATGAGAATGGATCATACATATTGATAAAGTATTTACCTAAAGAGAAGCTTAAAGCATGTAGACGACAAACGGGCTTAGTACAACCCACTATATGAGCTAGAGGGGGAGAATTGTTGGGTCTAGCCCATAGGTGGGCTTGGATTAGACATTTGGGCATTGAGCCCAAATCTGATTTATTATTAAAAAAAGAAAGAAAAAAAAGAAAAAAAGGTGAAAACCTAATGTGCGCATGTGTAAACGTGAATATCAATGAAGTAAGAAAGAGAGAGAGACAAAAAGAGAGAGAAAGTTAAAGGTTTTCAAGTTTATGTGAGATGATCGAACGATAAAACTTTATTGGTTTTGACCCAAATTTTAACTTTATTGGTTTTGACCCAAATTTTATGTGAAGAATCCTTGCAACAAGCTCTATAATCTTAATAGCACTGATATGTGGTTTATGCTCTTTATGATAGTTTTCTGATATACCCACTTAGTGAGTTTAGATCTTTTCCTTTTATGAGATCCATCTATGTTAATGATGACATGTCATTGTTAAGCCAAGATCTATATTCTTGATGTTATTATGATCCTCTGGTTATTCTAAAGAAGTTTTATTGTAAACCTATTATCATTATTGGTGATAGTGGAGGTTTGAGTGGACTACGTTCCCGTGATTTTTTTTGCATTAGGTTTTCCACGTTAAAAATCCTGTGTCTCACTTTGTGGTTGATTCATTATTCTTTTGTTTATCTTGTTATAGTTAATATTTACTTTTAGTAATAAGTTGATAATTTAGTGAGAAACTCATTTTGATATACAAAGAGAGAAAAGAATTATTATGCTTCAATAGGTTTTCTCAATAGGGCCAACCACTGCATACATAATAGGCACATATTTGAGACCTCTGAATGATATTTTGGATAGGAACATCAAAATGAAGCTATTTTTAATTATTTGGTAATTTTTTCCCATTGTATTGTGACCAACTATATGCATATAATTGTGAAATATGTTCTCGACCAACTATTATCATTATATAATAAAAAAATAAAGAAGTGAAAGGAAAAATAACAGCGCTACCAACTCACCCCGTTACCTGAGCTAAAGAAGGTAATAAGCAAAGGCACGAGTGACTCATGGAAATAGTCTGCTTGCCTCCACTTGTCTCAACCCCCGGAAAAAGGCCAATGAGGTTTGATAGGAAGAGCAGTGACATCAACATTGCCCTATTGAATCGACCAGTCATAGGTCACCACTTAGAATCGACATGCACACAATAGCTCGCATCATCCCCTCATGTAGTCATCAATTAGAACATGATCGTCGGAGAAGTCGCACGAGTCGACCATCAATACACAATGATCAAACCCGTCCTCTCAGCTTCCCTCGATTGCACCATTGGTGCCAGTGATCTGTCTCCCTCGATCATGATTTCAAAAGGGGTCGCACGCTTAATCGAAGAAAGCATTAATTTTTGATGACATGGCCGGACTCTTCGAGCACTAGACGTTAGTCCCCATACCTTATCCATTTTAGGCATGCCCCTACCTTGAAAGACGATGCACCCTAAATTGTCCTTCCTTGATGTAACTGATAGGAAGATGTGTCCACTAGCCATCAATATAAATAAACTCTTGATGGTACGAGAAGGTCAAGGGGGGACGAGCAGCCACCACCCGCCACGGACAAATCAGGTTATAAAAATAGCCACTAAAACCATACGGGGTGGGGGGGACTCGACATATGCTTGATTCAAGAGGGAGGGCGGCTACATCATTATATAGGGATCGAAACCCTAGCCTAAAGGGGTGCTTGTCTAAGTAAAATTATCCCTTTACCCCTCCTATAGCCAACCTACCTTAATAGGAACAGGGGGCGGGGCGACTAAGTTGGCTCTATAGCCGACCTAAGCAGGGGGAAACCCTTGGCCAACCAACCCAGTAAGGGGGCGGCTGCCACTAAGCCATAAGGGCTAATCTAAACCCTAGTCATACTCCTTTATAAGATAGGAGTGGCTTTATTACAATCTAGCAGGGTTTTATTGACTACTTCTAGGGAGATTAGGACTCAACCCTGCTGAAGTCCTATCATTGTAGTCGCTGGGCTCCCTCGTACGACCACATGTTTTTCTTTGCTGAAAAATTTCATGGTTAGCCTCGAAAAATTCCAGAAAACATCTCTAATCATGGACAACCAATCAATGCCGAGCATTATATCAAAATCATCGAGAGGGAGGAGGAAAAAATCAGCAACTACGTTTTGCTCTTGTAGGCTCAGTTTAACCCGCGAGCACTTCTGGTTGCACTTTAGAATTTGGTCGTTAGCTACCTTGACTTCGAACCCGTTGTAATCTTATTTTTGGAGCATTAAGTGGGCAGCAACCTTACTGCTCATGAAGTTGTGTATGCTCCCGGCGTCGACGAGAACGATGACGGACTACTACTCGAGAAACCCTTCGATCTTCAATTTTTGCAGGTTGGTGTAACCGACTAAGGTAGGGGTCGTGTGGGTGGCCGGTTGTGATGTATCCTTCTCTTTGGGCTCGAGAATCGTATCTTCAAGTTTGGGTTCCTTTGTCGATCCATCATGAAAGTCTTCTCTTATTAGTTTCTTTGGCTGAGGGGATCGACTAATAGTAGGGGGAGGTGAAAGCTTTGGTGCCGCTGGTCGAGGAGTGACCCTAGTCCTCTGGGCTTCATAGTTCAACCGCTCCTCTTGATGTCGTGCGAAGGAGATGGTTGCCTTAAGTGTGTATGGCTGTCGCGCTTTAACTTTTTAGCGAATCTCTAGCTTCAAGCCCTCAATAGAAGTCCTCAATATCTGCTTTTCAGATCAATCATAAGTTTGATTAGATAACCTTTCAAACCTGGTTTGGTACTTTTTGATGGTAGAGGTTTGGCGGATTATCCTTAGTTCTTCATCACGATTCTTGCAATCAATTGGTGCTGAAGGTTTATATGTTGTTGGTTGGGATGTGGCTCTCATGCTCTGAGCATCTTGATTGAGGTGCCCTTCTTGAAGTTGTGCAAAGGAGGTTGATGTCGTCGAGGTGTAGGGTTGTCGTGTCTTAACTTCGTTTCTTATCTCCGGTGGGTTCTTTTTATAATCTGAATTTGCATCACGTTGTGATCTTTTTGGGCTCGACAATCGGCCCAACCTAAACTCCTCGAAGAGAGCCCATAATTTAGCATCCATACGTGTCTCGAAAGCCTCCAATTTGGATTCAAATAAGTCCACCGACATCATGACGTAAGGAACTCCAACCTGTCAAATAAACCGACTGAAGAGTGTAGCTGCAATTTTCAGGTTGAAAGCAGCAAATGACAGCAATGTCGGGGCTGGCGGTGAAGTCTCCAAGTGGAGGATGGCAACCAAGGGTAGCAGCGATGGTGGAGTGTTAGAACCCTTGCAGATTCTAAGCTTGAGGTGATCTCTATAGGGGATCGGCTTCATTGAAACTCTATAGGAGTTCCTCCCTCCTTGGTTTTCTGCTACATGAGCTGAAATATAATTGATCTATTGATGATAAAAGTGGATGAGTACAAGGCTATTTATAGGTCTTCAATCCCTAATTCCTAAGAGGACTCCTACTTCAAGACTCCTACCCTCAACCAACTCTTAAAGCAACTTCTAATGCAACTCTAAGTCCAACCATCAACCGGTCCATCTAGGGGTGGTCGGTTGCTTTCTTATTTCCTAATCCTATTTTAATTTAATCCCTCCTTAACCAACCCCTCTTTAACTAGGATAAGGGGTGGTTAATTAAGGTAACATGCATCTTACTCTCCCTCAAATATCTTCCTCAACTAATCATAACCTAGCCGGCCTCTTTACTTTCCTTACTAGAGGTCGACTAGATAGGATTTACATGAATGCCCCTTAGATTTTACACGATTGCCCTCTTCCATGAAACTAAATTAGGACTCTCCTAGCTAGAGTCCTAACATGGAGGAAGAAGATGGCAGTAGCAATGTCAGCTGCGGTCCTTCGGTGATTTTGCAATGTTGATGCTGCAATGTCGTCGAGGCTGCAATTTTTTAGGTGGCTGATATCTGTCGAAAGATGACAGCCAAGAGACCTGAGTCAGAAAGCAGCAACGATGATAGAGGAAGAAGAGGGCAGCAGCAACGTCGGCTGCGGCTACGCTGCGACTTCATGGCTGCAAGTGGCGTCGGTTGCAGCAAGAGTGCGACTGCAATAGGAGGAAGATGGGCAGCGGTGTGCATGACTGTTGCAGAGGAGGGCAGTAGCGGTATGGAGCGAGAGATGGCTGTTGTCATGTTCAATTTGTTGTTGGCCGCGATCAAGATAGTTGGCAACGAACAATTGTTGCAGACTGCGATGTAAATAGATTGCAGCGAAATATCGCTGCTGGTAGCTTTTTGCCGCAAGGATCGCTGCTGGTTGCGATCAAGGAGGATGGTAGCGAGAGGTTGCTGTTGGCAGCGTTGTGCAGCGAAAGATGCGTGCTGCGGTTGAAGGGATAAGGGAGATTGGGTGGCTGAAAGGTTGGTGGACCGAAGACTGCGATTTTTTGGTGCGGTTTGTGACTGTTTTGGGTGCGATTTGGGGCTACGGTGTTGTGGAGTTTTGGCTGCGAATTGGTATGGTTTTAGGACTGTGATAGCAGTAGATGAAGGCTAGGAAAAAGGATTTTGGATTTGGGATAGATGGCAGCAAAGGTTTGATAGGGATCAGTAAGGGTATACTGCAATAGGTGCTGGTTGTAAGAGGCTGTGGTTTTAGGTTGTTTTGTGGCTGATTTGGGTATGGTTTTGGCTGCGGTTTGGTAGGGTTTTGGGGCTGTGATGGTAGAGGGTGAAGGTTAGGGAAAGATGGTTTCAGATCTGGAAGAGATGGTAGCGAAGGTTTGATAGAATTCGACGAAGTTCACTGCAATGCATGCTGCCTTGCAGAAGCGGAATTGTCGTCGAAGAAACAACAGTTTCTCAACGAAAATTCCAACCAAAAATTCTGAACTTTGGGGCTGTGGTGCTAGGGGATGAAGATGAGGAAAAGAGAGTTTCAAATCTGGAAATGATGGTAGTGAATCTGATAAAATTTTGACGAAAGATCGCTGTGGTATACATTGTACTGCCGAACAGAATTCCCGTCGAAGAAGCAGCAGCTTCTCGATGTTAATTCTAGCAAAATCTGAGAAATTTATGGAGAATTTCAATATCAAAATCTCGGTTTAGATGGTGGTAGTAATAGTAATTTGGAACAAAAAAATTTTGGCAGCGTAACCGTAGGAAAATTGTTGCAAACAAGATCGCAGAATTCTCGTCGTAAAATTTCAGCACTGCGCGACGAAGAATTGCAGCACTATAATTCCGGTTTCAGAAAGAATTTTTCTCAGAGATCAATTTTAGATGAAAGCTAAGACGATCTATGAAATTGTGTAAAAGTTTCGGCCAAAAAGGATAAACCAAAGTTCGGTTTCAAGAGGCCAACAGGTAGAAGGCAGATTCTTCGTCATAAAATTTCAGCACTGCGTGACGAATAATTGCAACGCTATAAGTCCGGATCCATAAGGAATTTTTTCCAGAGATCAATCTTAGATGAAAGCTAAGATGATGTAGGAATTTGTGTAAAAATTTCAGTGAAAAAGGATGATCAAAAGTTCAGGTTCAAGAAGCAACAATCGGTTGAAATTTTTCTGCAGCATTTTCCCTTCGCGACGATGATAACGTTTACGGCGGTAGAATTTTGCAACAAAGAAACTTTGGAAAAACTTCTCACACATATACGATAAAGGAATAGCAGTAGCAAGAGGCGTGGATTTTGGAGTTTTTAACCAGATCTATGATGTTGACACAGAGGACGGTAGCAAATTGATGGATCTGCGGCATGGTGGGCGACAGTGGATGAAGGTGATGTCAAAAGTAATTGTGGGAATTGCTTGAAAGATGGAGACCGTAGAGATGGCTACAGGGTAGCAGGAACGTAGCTCTGATACCAAATGATAGAACCCCAGAAGGAGCTCTATAGATTTTGACCATTGAGGGGGATCAACCCTTGAAACGCTGTAGGGGTTCCTCCCTCCTAGACTCGGCACAAGGCTGAATAAAAGATGATAATTGCTTGATTCAAGAGAGGGGGCAGCTATATCATTATATAGGGTTCTAAACCCTAGCCCATAGGGTGTTTGTCTAACTAAAATTACTCTTTTGCCCCTTCTATAGCCTATCTGCTTTAGAGGGAACAAGTGGCGGCTAGGTTGGCTCTATAGCCGACCCTAGCAGGGGGAAACCCTGGCCGACCAGCCCAGTAAGAGAGGCGGCGGCCACTAAGTCTTAAGGCCTCAATCTAAACCCTAACCATACTTCTTTATAGGATAGAAGTGGTTAGGTAGGATTTTATTACAATCTCAACGAGTTTTATATGACTACTTCTAGGGTGATTAGAACTCAACCCTGCTGGAGTCCTATCAGGTTAATTTCTAATTATGTGGAGCCTTAAATAATGCTACAATGTGAGAGTCTCTAATAATACAAAATGACTATCAGAAGAAATTTTGGAGCAATATTCTAATCATATTCTTGTGGACTTTTGCAAGTGTATTTTTTTTTTAGCAAATAATGCTGTCAAAATATTTTATTTGTTTGACACAAGTGAGTTTAAAAAGCTCTGTATCAATCGGCAAACTATCACTATGAAACCTCCTTAAAGAAGCATGAATCAAAAGAAAGTATTATTAGGCTTATCTCACAAAAGGGTGATCTTGTGGGGAAAGCTCTTGCCAATGTGAGGTCTCAAAATTGTCAATGCACGCAAGCTTACCCCTGCATATGTAGAGGATGTTCCTATGACTGGAAACTTAGTCCCCCAAGCCACAATACTGCAACTTGAAACTAATGCCAAGGTACCCCTCAATGATTAGGCTTATACCATCGTCACAAATTACCAATTATGTAAAAAATATGCCATGCCAGATGACCAATGATGAATATGATTACAAACTTAACATAAGATGGTCTAAATGGTAAATTTCATGCAAGTATGTCTGCCAGTACCCTATTCATGCAAAATGAATGCTTAAGAAGCATCTTAGTCAATCAAACAACTATTTTACATGACAAAAGCATTCATTCCATATATAGGCCTCAACAACAGTTTTCTTTAACCAATTCCAGTAATGTTACTAAAAGATGATTTATTAGCCAATTGCATATACCTGTATACAAATGTTAAATGTGTTTGTATAAAGATGATTTATTAGCCAATTGCATATACCTGTATACAAATGTTAAATGTGTTTGTATTCCTTCTAATTCCAGTAACCTGGAAGCTTCTATACCCTGAATCAAGGAAAAAGTTTTAATCCAAGAGGAAACATATTGAACAAAGAAATTAAACAGCATTTGCATCTTCAGAATTTCAAGAT
This sequence comes from Ensete ventricosum, assembly GCA_029747655.1. Lineage (NCBI taxonomy): Eukaryota > Viridiplantae > Streptophyta > Magnoliopsida > Zingiberales > Musaceae > Ensete > Ensete ventricosum. Next base: position 15,952,160 of record JAQQAF010000005.1, read on the forward strand.
ATGAAAATTGAAGTAATGCATTCAATTTTAGTTCTTACTTGCCAAGTTGAAGGAATTTTGAAAAGCAAACCCTGGGAAGAAACCTCTAATTCATTATATAACTTTAACAGCTCATGCACCTGGAATTCCCATATAAATTATAAGTACATCACACTAGAGTAAATGATTAACCAGAGATTTAAATGGATACAAAAATAAAGCAATTCAAGATGTCATGCTCTGCACACACATTTTACAAGCATATTAATCACTACAAATTAGAAAGGAAAAATCTGCTGCAATCTTTGCAAAGCAAAACTGGTCAATATTCTTGATAGGGTATAGTTGAGAGGAAGAAAGAGCCATCTTATCTTTTTACTCAAAAGACATTATAGGAAACTAATACATTCTGACAGTCATGCTCTTTATAGAGTACTTGGAAAAAGAAAAGAAAGTGTCCCTAATTCAGACTTACAAAATCTTGGAGGCAGACCAAAATTATCGTCATATTATCTGGAAACTTCTACTAGAAGGTGATACTAATTACTGGAAGAAAGCATCTGATTGATTTTACTGTTTTTTCTTTATTTAAAAAGTCAAGGTTTTAAATGAATAAGCATTGATGCAATGGGTGGTTCAAGTTATACAATATATTGTACCAGTATCATATAGTAAGAAAAAAATATAGCAGGCACCAAAATAGATCTGATTAGAGCAGCTATCAACAATGCAGATTTGACAAGGATAACATGAAATTCTAGTGTCTGTCTCAGATTACTTTAGGGGACAATTCAAGTATTCAAGTTGCAAAAATGTTAGGGTGATTGGGACAAAATTTGCTGATGTGCCAAGCAATATAAAATTCAAGTATCGAAGCATCTCAGAAGAAAGCAGGAAGGATTAAACAGAATCAAGAGAATGATTTTGCCTCACCAATTTGAAGTAATTTGGCATTGCTACAAGTTCAAGATATTTCACCATACCTTTCGGATGATGCCTTGTGTATCATACGCTAAGCGAGCGTCAACTTCGGTTGAAACCCTCCCAGGGACAAATCTAGCCAAGTCAGCTCCCATATTCACTAAGGCCTGCTTGTTCACAAGTAAACAATTTGTTTGAGAGAAAGCAAGAAACTCACAAAAAAAAAAAAAAAAAAAACAAAACAAAAAAAATCACAAAAAGAACAACACCATTTATCTAAAGCAGTAAAACAACAATAAACCTTGTTATAGAAGCAGGACAAGCGATCACTATAATTCTCTTTCCCATAGCATTCACTATCAGCCAGCGCTGTCTCTATTGCACGCTACCACCGAGAGGTACACACATTATTGGGAAGAACATAATCTTCTCCTTGTCTTCCAACAATTCAAGACTTTGTAAGCATAAAAATAATAATTATGCAAACTATTATGTTGAAAACTATTATGCCAGGATTGAAATCAAATAATACTATATTTGTTTACAATGCGTACCTTTAGATGCCATCTGAATAGATCCAATTAGATCTTCAAGAACACCGCCTACGGATCTGAATATCACCGAGATGTCGATCTGCAAGGAGAACTAGAATAGATCTACACCCTTTCTCCTCTCTTCCTATGAATAACCGTAATATCTTAATGTTCCTTGGATATTAGGTTTAGATGATGTCCTCTCCTTTTATAGGCGAGAGTAGAGGGTCTAGGGTAAGTTATTAGGAGAGTTTCTTCCATCAAGGGCATCCCTTAAAATATCCCAATATAATATGGACTTTATTTAATATTGGCTAGTATCTTTTATCAGAATCCAATTAATCCATAATATATCTTATTCAATTATAAAGGACCACATAATCTTATATTCTCCCACTTAGCCCATTAATTGATAAGATATAAAAATATCCAAAATTAAAATAAACAAAACAAAATTTATTTGAAAATAATTTTATATAATTGGATTCTGAAAATTTTGAAAAGCATTTTATGCATGGCCATGATTTTAAAAATAAGCCAATAAGTCCAATAAACACAATAATACTATATTTAGTCCAACTATCAATGTGAGTCATAGCGGTTGTATGTCATCAATGTCACACTTCCTTCTATGTACTATAACAATTTTAGTCTTTCCTTATATAGTCTATAATGACCCTTATAATTTATCTTGTCAAGACAATCATGTTTCTTGTATTTAACCATAATATGCATAATCATAAACACAAATAGGATAGCAGAAACAAATAACCTTAATTATGCAAAAGAAATGTCAATAATAGCATCCACTTAAACATGCATCACCATATCCTTTATGGCTTACTCACAAGCCTCATTCTAAGAACATGTTCTTTAAATGTTTTGCATTGCAAAACTTTAGTAAATGGATCGACAATCATCATAGTGGTGCTCAAATTTTCAATTGACACTTGTTGTTTCTGGACTCTTTCTCTAACCACCAAGTACTTTATCTCAATATGCTTGGAACCACTATAGTACTTGTCATTCTTAGAGAAGAAAACTGCTGCAGTATTATCACAAAATATCTTCAGTGGCTTGTCAATTGAGTCGACCACACCAAGTCCTGAGATAAAATTCCACAACCATAAAGCTTGATTTATGGCCTCAAAGCATGCCACAAATTCAGCTTCCATCGTAGATGATGCAATAAGTGATTGTTTTACACTTTTCCAAGAAATTGTCCTACCAGCCAACATGAACACAAATCCTGAAGTGGATTTCCTACTATCGAGGCAATTTGCAAAATCAGCATCTGAATATCCCGTTACTTCAAGCTGATCTGATTTCCTATATGTGAGCATATAATCTTTTGTCCCTTGTAGATATCTCATTACTTTCTTTGCAGCTTTCCAATGTTCCATTCCTGGGTTACTCTGGTATCTACCCAGCATTGTCACTGCAAAACTGATATCTAGCCTTGTACAGGTTTGAGCATATAATAAACTTCCAATTGTGCACCCATAAGGAATATTCTTCATTTGATCCCTTTCTAAGTCATTTTTTGGACATTGGTTTTGGCTGAATTTTTCACCTCTAGTAATAGGTGTATCATTGGCTTTACAAAGCTGCATATTAAACCTCTCCAAGATACGATTAATATGACCTTTCTGAGACAGTCCTAACAAACCTTGAGATCTGTCCCTGAATATCTCAATGCCAATAACATAAGATGCCTCATTCATATCAACCATCTTAAAGTTCTTGTTAAGAAATATCTTGGTTTCGTGCAACAAACCAAGATCACTACTGGCAAACAATATATCATCCACATATAGGACCAATATAATAAACTTGCTCCCATTAACCTTCAGATATATACACTGATCAACAGTATTTTCCTTAAATCCGAAGGAAGTAATGGTATCATGAAACTTTTTATATATCATTATCTAGAAGCTTGTTTAAGGTCATAAATGGATTTCTTAAGTTTGTAAGCCCAACTTTCCTTTCCCTTTTATATGAATCCTTCAGGTTGTTCCATATAGATTTTCTCATCTAGATCCCCATTCAGAAATATTATTTTCACATCCATCTGATGTAACTCAAGATCATAATGAGCTACTAATGCCATAATGATCCTTAATGAGTCCTTTCGAGAAACTGAAGAAAAGGTCTAATGGTAGTCAATGCCTTCTTTCTGAGAAAAACCTTTGGCCACAAGTCTGGCTTTATATCGTTTGATATTGCCCACGGAGTCGCGTTTAGTCTTAAAGACCCATTTACAACCGACTCTTTTTTAATTATTCGGCAATTCAATGAGTTCTCAAACACGATTCTGGTCCATTGATTTTAACTCATTTTTCATTGCATCATACCATTTCAGAATCATTACTTTCTATGGCTTATGATAACGATAAGGGGTCTCATTTCATTCCTATATCAAAATCTGATTCTTTCAGATATATCACATAATCATCAGACATGGTACATTTCTTTTTTCTTTGAGATCTATTCAAATTTGTCAATTGTGATTATTCTACAAGACTATCAGCGGCGACATCAACATCATGTGAGAATTCATCAATGTTATTTTGTTGTTCACCCTCATCAATTCTCTCATTGATTTGATGAACAATAATTTCTCGAATAAGGGATAATACAAGAGAAAAAGCCTGAATCTCCTCAATATCAAGATTAATCCTTCGAGACTTTTGACTCCCACTGATTTCACCATTTTCTAGGAATTTTGCATTACCAGATTCTACTATCCTTATATTATGATTAGGGCAATAAAATCTGTATCCCTTGGATCTTTCTGGATAACCAATAAAATATCCAGAAATTGTTCTTGGACCCAATTTCTTTTCACGTGGATTGAATACTCTTATCTCTGTAAGACAACCCCAAATATGTAAATGTCTTAAATTGGGTTTCCTACCAGTCCATAACTCAAATGGAGTTGATGGAACTGACTTACTAGGAACCATGTTTAGGATGCACATAATTGTCCTAAGAGCATCACCCCACATTGACTCAGGTACAGAGGAATAACTCATTATGCTCCTAACCATATCCATAAGAGTACGATTTCACCTTTCAGCAACACCGTTCTGTTGTGGCACACCTTGTAATGCATACTGAGCACAAATACCCCGCTGTTCTAGGAATCTAGCAAAAACACCAATATTCTGACCAGATTCATCATATCTGCCATAAAATTCATCACCCCTGTCAGATCTGACAATTTTAACTTTTCTATCTAATTGTCTTTCGACGTCATTTATGTATACTTTAAGAATGTCAACGGCTTGAGACTTTTTATGTATTAGATAAACATATCAATATTTGGACAGGTCATCTATAAATGTGATGAAATACCTTTCTCCACTAAAACAGGGAATATGGAGTGGTCCGCAAATATCAGTATGAATAATTTCAAGAAGTTCTTTACTTCTTGTGGCATTTTTCTTTGTATACTTAGTTTGCTTTCCTTTAATGCAATCTATGCAAACATCAAAATTAGTGAAGTCTATACTTTTCAAAATATTATCCTTCACTAATCTTTCAATTTTTTCCTTGGAGATATGCCCCAAACGTCTATGCCACAATATAGAAGATCTTTTATTATTGAAATTGCATTTCATTCCAACACTTGATTGCAGAGTTAATAATGTATTTGCAAACTCAAGATTCAAATTAATTCTGTACAAACCATCACACAGAATTCCAAAACCAACTTTTATTGAATCATAAAATATGCTGAGTTTACTATTACCAAAAGAAACACAATATCCTAACTCATCAATTCTAGACAGAGAAATTAAATTTCTAGAAATTGTAGGAACAAAACATGTGTCTTTAAGATCCATAAGATGACCCGTCTCTAGGCGTAAGCGATAAGTCCCTACTGATACCACTTTTGTCTTGAGACGATTTCCCATAATTATGAATCTTTCATGTTCTTTTGGTTTCCAGATTAAAAGGAATCCCTGCATATTATTAGTAACATGAGTTGAAGCGCCAGAATCAATCCACTATGTATTAGAAGGAACTTCTGCAATGTTTGATTCAAAACATACAAAGGTTGAGTTCATACCTTTTTTTTCGAACCAAGTCCTACGTTTAATGCAGTCCTTCTTTACATGTCATTTCTTGCCACAAAAAAAGTATTTTACTGAAATAGCTTTCTTTTTAATAGTCTGTCTAACATTTCCGGACCCAGCAAATTTCTTTGATGGATGATGCTTTGATTTTCTTTTCTTGTTACTAATTCCTTGAGTAGTTGTTAGTACATTATATGAATTTTCCTATTTTAATCTTAATTCTTCCTGAATACACATACTAGTTAACTCATTCAAGTCTCACTTATCCTTATTTGTATTGTAGTGAATCTTGAATGGGCCAAACTGAGAAAAAAGAGAATTAAGAATGAACTTCACAAGGAAAGATTCATCAACATTCATTCCCAACGCCTTAAGTTTTGTAACTTTATCAGCCATATTGAGGATGTGATCCTGAATTCCTCGAGTACCATCATACTGCGCGGTAGTCAGTTCTTTCATTAATGTGTCAACCAATGACTTATCAGTAGATTTAAATCTGTCTTCAATAACCTTTAAATATTCACGTGCGCTAGTTGCGACTAGTAATGAAGTCTTTATATTATTTACAGTTGTCATCCTTATAAACATTAAACTAAGCCTATCAGATCTTTCCCAAGCCTTCATTTCATTGACTTGTTCCACAGTACTTTCATCAGTTAATTCTGCGGGTTTTTCAACAAGTAATGCCAAATCAAGATCTAATACGCCCAATGTAAATTGCACATGCTCTAACCATTCTGAATAATTTGATCCAGAGAGTACAGGGACACTAGAAGCATGGGAATGTATGGACGAGAATACCACTGCAGAACATAAAATAACATTAATGCTTTGAGCTTACCAAAATATGATGAACTATTGATATCATCAATATTTAACCTTTGGGTAAAAATATTGATATATCTAGTGTTCCCTCAAGATCATTTATGGAGGACTGATACTATCCTTGTTGACTAGTTTTACTATATTTGGGTATACAATTCTAAACTACAAGGATATCCAAAACAGTATCATCCTACCCCATCACATAATTATTTGAAATAAATTATCCTTTAGGATTATCTAAATCTCCTAATTATACATGCAATTGTGAATATTATTTTCTTAATGTAATTTTATAAATCATTGATCTAGGCCACTTTGGTGACTACAAGACCAATGCAGTAATATAAAATATAAATTAAATTGTCCTATGAATGAGAAGACTTTAATTGTATTTTATATCCTATAAGACTATCATCCCATGCTACTTTGGCAACTACTGGTCAGGCATAACTTAAGAAGATGAATTACAAATAATATTCATCAAGTTCATTTGAACTAATTTATGTTGAAACAATTCAATAATATAATAACAACCATAATAATTATTGAACACTTAATCAGCGAAAAAAACTCATATGATAACTGTAATTATGATAATACATAAATCATGCCTTCATGTGAAAAATAAATATTATTTCATAATTACTAACATTTGCATGTGAATAGCTGAATAAATATCCAAGAAACAATAATTGGATGTAATACATGTAATTAATAATTCATATGAGAAAACTATAAAGCAACAATAATTTATAATTTTTAAAAAAAATTAAACTAATTTATTTTATTTAATTGGAGAAGCCCATAAGTCCAATTAAATAAATTGATCAAATAACAAAATTAATCAAGATCCACTAATTCTAATTTGATCAAAATAAAATGTAATCAATGAATAATCAAAATATAATTATGATTAAATTTTATTAGATTATATATTGATTAATTTCATAATTGAGAAAATAAACCATAATTTTCTAATTTTATAATAGAAGAACTGTAATTCTAAAAGGATATAAAAATAATTACAGAATTTATAAAGGGCAGAAATGGTATAGAATTAATAAAACACAGAAAGGGTAAAACTGTAAATAATCCTATTCAGCCAAAAGATAAAACTGTAATTTTCGCTAAATGGCAAAACTGTAATTTCAACTGAAGGCAAAATTATAATTTTTAGCTGAATAGCAAAATCGTGATTTCTGCTAAAGGGAAAACTGTAATTTTAACTAATGGTAAAACTATAATTTTCATTTAAGAAAAACCCTAACCCTAATTCCTTCCCTACTGCCGTTGCCGCCGTCTGTACGGTCGCCAGCGCACGACTGGGTATGCGCGACGTTTTGCGTGCCGTCGACCGCTTGGACGCAGCTGCTGGCGTGCGAGGCCGTGGGTGTTACTGCACGCGGTGGCCGCTTGACGCGACCCCTGCTGCACGCGACTGCCTCTTGATGCGGTTGCAGTCAGCTGCTTGTGGCAGACCCGTGTTCAACCGTCGCTTGATGCAGCTGCCGCCTACGCGCGACCGACTGGGCCGTCAGCAGCGTCACCGAAGCTGTTGATCTGTACGCACACTTGGTGTTGCCGCAAGCAGATCCGGCCAAAAACGCAATGAGATTGCTACGTCTTTTCCATGATGCATAATAACCATCAATAAGATCGTTAGCAAACAAACGATTAAACTTAACATATACAAATCGATCAAATATTCAGATCTACGCATCATAAACTAAAATAATAGATCTAATATTTTTTATCTCAAAGACCTATGCTCTGATACCAATTGTAAGCATAAAAATAATAATTATACAAACTATTATACGAAAAACTATTATGCTAGGATTGAAATTAAATAATACTAGATTTGTTTACGATACGTACCTTTAGATGCTATCTGAATAGATCCAATTAGATCTTCAAGAACACCGCCTATAGATCTGAATATCACCGAGATATCGATCTGCAAGGAGAACTAGAATAGATCTAATTGAATATTAGGTTTAGATGAGGTCCTGTCCTTTATAGGCGAGAGCAGAAAGTTATTATGAGATTTTCTTCCATCAAGGACATTCCCTAAAATATCCCAATATAATATGAACTTTATTTAATATTAATTAATATATTTTATCAGAATCTAATTATAATATATCTTATTCAATATTGACTCCAATACTGTATAATTCCATCATTTTCTCACCTTGAACTTGGTGTCAGTAAGGCAGCAAAGTCCCAAGAGGAGTGAAGAGCTAACCGTGGCAGCGGTAGGGCGAAGAAAATTTCGACCTTTAAAGGGGGACAAAATGAAATAAATCATGAATTCCGTCATGCCTTTCAAAATCATCGAAGACAACGGTATCAGGGACGATCTCGCTGAAGCTCAAGACGGCATCCAGCTCATTGCTCAGATCTTGGAATCCCAGAAAATACAAAAATAATTTGGATTTAATCAAAACGCCAATAATCACAAAGCCAAGCCCAATGAAACAGCAATAGCAAATCGGTGACCTACCGGTGTCTAGGGGAGAAGCGTTGCCAGCGAATACACGAACTCTCGGTAACGAAGGCTGGAGCCGGATCAAGAGGCTCGGAGGCGGTCCGGCGGAACCGGTCCAATTCTCACGCTAATCGACCACACTGAGGCGTCAAGAATGGACCAAACCAGGCGCAAAGAAGGGGAAATCGATAACAGAGAGAACAGACGAAGAACCGAAAGATCCAAAGCCTAAGAAGAGCGAGATCAAACCTTGGTTAAAAGAGCGGCGGAGGCCGGAGAGGAGGTGATCGAGATGGACATTTGTTCTTCCTCGAAACTGACTCGGTGGACGGAGCGTTCGGAGAAGTTGGTTTGAGCGGCTATTTATTTACTCAGGACAGGAAGATTAAGGTAATGACGAACTTGCCCCCACGCGCTGTCTCGGGCATGACAGATTAAGGTGTAATATAACGAGCACCGACAATTATGATAACGGGATTAACTTCTTTTAGCCGCCTTATCCAAATCAAGTTGAATAACGATATATCTTAAATATGAAATGATAATTTATTACCGCAACGGTCGTTAATCTACACTCCGTGGCGGTTCTTTTGCCGCCGTGGGCGCGACTGGCATTTGATGGCAAGAGGAATGGGAGTAATGTAATTGAATAAAGAGGCTTCGGAGGATTCGATACTCTCGAGGTAGCATGCGGCCTCACTCATCCTGCGGGCCCCCCCTTTTTCTGGTCGATTCACCGGATCGCCGTGGCAAGTTTACTTTTTTTTTTTTTTCCCAAAAACAAAATTAACAAGGTGTTATTAATTAAAATATCGATCAGCAGTATGCTTGGGAGAATTAATATTCGGTAAATAATAAATGATTAGAGGTTGGTCAGTCAAATAATCATCGACCCAACCCAACATTTAGGCCACCAAATAATAATTAAAGCCACCCAATTACTTTCTCGAATAGACCCACGTGTCCGAGTTGAAATTGCTCGACCAGGTCGAGCCCATTTTAAGCGGCACCCACGAACCACGCTGCAAGGCTGCGGAAATAAAGAGTCAAGTCGAATATTATTACATTATGCAGAATAGTCGTTTAGAAATAACATATAGTCAAGTTTCGCTCGACGGTGCACTTTCCATATCAAATTAGTTGGGTGGGGGGGGGGGGGCGGGGCGGTGGGAGTGGGGGGAGGAGAAGGTCAGAAGTATTTAGAGGGGCACGCACGCATCGTTCGACATGCTTAGAGTCTCATTATGGCTCGGCAGTGAGCACGCGAAGGGCATGGTTTGTGATTTGACACAACAAAAATATCCCACGTTCATACTCTCTCCACAATCCATGCCGTTTTGGGTCTCAAGCGACGATGAACCGAAGACTCCATGAAGCGGCGATTGCATTTCTTTTAGTCATGATCGTGTTGGTGGGCCATACGTTGCTCGTCTGGAGCTTTGTTCGACCTCATTAAAACCCACATGAAGGAATAAACGTGATATGGCAAATGCCGACCTGACTGTCAAGTCATCACATCCTAGGACAGCTAGGCCGCTGACGTGGCTAAACTAATGTAGCTGGTGGACCGGATGTACGAAGGACACCAGGTATCGTACAGCCGACCTGGCACAGGTAAGGTCGGCAACCCCTACCTGCAGGCGCACGCCTCACCACCAGTACGGAGGCATGGCAAGAGGCGCGACAGCATGGTGAGTCATAAATGCGGTAAGGTCGTCATGTATGAACAACCCACAGCACCCACTATAAAAGCTCATGCACCTCCACAGGGCAGGGGGATCGCAAAAAAGACCATAAAACTGACTTGATCGTCGGAGGGGTCACGTCGGGAACCTACCCGACCCGACCTCCTTGCAGGAACCAGCGGCTGACCCCAACAGGACGACCCCTTCTTCACCCGGGCTTCGCCACTCAAGCATCAGAACTCCCGAGCCGTCCCCTGAATCACCGCTCATCCGGACCAGCTCCACTCTATGCCGAAGAGATTGTGAAGCGGGCGGCCTAGCGCACACGGGCCTGGACCAGCGAAGGCTTGCTCAGCATATTTAAAGGCGGAACACACCCACCAGGCAAGCCCCATAAAAAGCACTATCATTTTTGGCGCTAGAAGGAGGGCCCATGTCGCCAGAACGCCCACTCGCTGACTCGGGAGCAGAGCGCGGGACGGAATCTGATCACCCTCGGTCGGCCGAGGAAGCCCCGGCTGCCATGCCGACTCCCAACCATTTTTTGAGAATGATGACCGACCCCGGGTTCCCTTCACCCGCGTCAAACCCTGCACCCCCCATGGTCACCGCTGAGGCCTTCCTCGGCCTCACCAGCCAAGTCCAAGCACTTGCAGGCATGGTGCAGACTATAATCCCGTATCTGCCGCCACTGACGCATTCGGCAGCGCATCAACCAGCGCCTCCACGAGCGGAGTCACCAACGGCCCCAAGTCGGGGAATCCCGCCAGTCGTTGAGGTGCCACCGCCCCGGGTCACCGAGGCCCCTCCACCTCGGGTCCCGGCTTCGCCGACATCGACACCAACCCGATCCCAAAGCCGCTCTCACAACCCGGCATCGACTGAACCTGATCTCGACATCCTATCGGCTGACTCCACCGACTCTTTGAGGGAGCAAGTTCGTCGAGTCCATCAGCGACTTGACGAGGTTCAGAAAGAAGTACACAGATCGAAAGATGAGGCTGGGGAAAGCTCCAAGGGAGGCTCCCCATTCACCCCTGAGATACACTCAAAGCCCCTGCCGACCACTTTCAGGCTACCAGCCCTCGAGCCCTACGACGGCAGCGGAGACCCAATAGAGCATGTCGCTACGACACTTCGGAGGCGCTGATGCCCAGATGGCCCTTTACGACACTTCGGAGGCACTGATGTGTCGAGCCTTGCCGACCACCCTCAGAGGATCGGCCAGAAACTGGTATGCTCGGCTAAAACCCGCTTTCATACCGTCATTTGACATATTGGCGAGGGAATTCGAGTCGAGTTTCCTGGCAAGCGCTTGCTCGAGGCCCACCACAGCCTCGCTCCTTGGGATGGCCCAAGGGAGCGACGAGCCCCTCTCCCAGTTCGTAAGAAGGTTCACCTCATAAGTACAGGGCATTCCGGACCTCCATCCATCCCTGGCCATCCAGGTATTTCTGACGGGGCTGAAGCCGTCAAGGTTCTTTTGGTCGCTAATCGAGCGGCCACCGATGACTCTGCCCGAGATGTTGCAACGGGCACATCAGTATGTGGCTGCCGAGACCCTAATAGCCGGCAAGCGAGACGAGGCGAAACGCCCTCGGGGTGAACAGTCTCGGGGGCATCCAGCCCCGCCTCCCAAGAAAAGGGAGGACAGGTCGGGCCTGCTGCCAGCCAGACCTCCTCCAATTCCCCTCAACTCAACCCGAACGGAGATCTTCTTCCAAATACGGGAGAAGGGACTCTTGAAGGCACCAAGCCCGATGAAGTCGCATCCTGAGCGGCGTGACAAGAGGAGGTACTGCCGGTTCCATCGAGAGTATGGTCATGACATCGAGGAATGTCGCGACCTCCAGTACCAGATTGAGGACCTCATTCGGCGCGGTCATCTGCGGCGATACGTCCGCGAGCAGCCCCCTCTCTCGGATGGTCGACCACCCCGAGACCTATCCCCCTGACCGCAGGGCCCGGTCGAAAAACATATCGATGTCATCTTCGGCGGCCTAGCCTCAGGCGGCAACAGCTCGTCGGCACGCAAAGCATATGCGCGATCTGAGGTCGGGAAGAGGCCGCTACATCATGAAGAGCTCGACGTCACGTTCAGGTCGCAAGACGAAGAGCATGCATCTCACGATGACGCGCTAGTAATCTCAATCCGCATGGCAAACGCCTACGTCAAGCGGGTTATGATCGACACGGGAAGTTCGGCCGACATTTTATATTTCGATGCATTCCAACGGTTGGGACTGACCGACCTAGACCTCACCCCCCTAACATCTACCTTGACAGGGTTCACTGGGGATTCCATTTCTCCCATGGGGACGACTACGATCCCTATCACGTTCGGGGGAGAGCCGAGGTCAAAGACATTGATGGTATCATTCATGGTGGTCAGGCTCCCATCCGCATACAACGCCATCATCGGGCGCCCGACCCTAAACCGGCTCAGGGCGGTCGTCTAAACGTACCACCGGATCTTGAAGTTTCCAACTCGAGCCGGGGTCGGCGAGGTCAGGAGTGACCCGAAGGAGTCCAGACAATGCTACCTGACGGCGACAGCGCTGTGCAAGAAACCAAGAGCCGAACCGATCGACGCCACGCATTCTGACCCAGTGGAAGCTGCCCCGGACGCCCACTCCGCAGAGAAAGTTCTCGAGCTACCGTTGGACCCGAGCCGCATGAGCAAGCTGGTAAAGGTCGGGTCGGAGCTTACGGAGAATCAACAAGTTCAGCTGATAGACTTCCTGAGGAGGAACGACGACGTTTTCGCGTGGACCCCGAACGACATGCCAGGGGTCGACCCGGAGATTGTCCAACACTACTTAAACATCTCCCCCGACGCCCGGCCGGTGAAGCAGCGCCCTCGGAAATTTGCTCTGGATCGCCAGAAGGCCATAGAAGACGAGGTCACACGCCTGTTGGACGCACAGCTCGTCGAAGAAGTAAAGTACCCGACCTGGTTGTCCAATGTTGTACTCGTTAAAAAGGCAAATGGAAATTGGCGGATGTGTGTTGATTATACTAATCTCAATCGGGCTTGCCCGAAGGACTGCTACCCCGCTCCCCCGCATCGACCAACTTGTGGACGCCACGTCCGGGCATCAGCTGCTCTCTTTTATGGATGCCTTCTCGGGATACAACCAGATCCAAATGGCCCCGAGAGACAAAAGAAACACGGCATTTATCACGCACAATGGAACATACTGCTACAAGGTGATGCCGTTCGGATTGAAGAATGCCGGCGCGACCTATCAGCGCCTCGTCAATCGAATGTTCAAGGACCAGGTCGGAAGGAACATGGAAATATATGTCGACGACATGATAGTCAAAAGCCAACATGCCGAGACCCATCTCTCCGACCTGGAGGAAACATTTCGCACGTTGAGGAAATACAGGATGCGCCTCAACCCAGCGAAGTGCACTTTCGGCATCACGGCCGGGAAGTTTCTCGGCTTCATAGTGCATCAACGAGGAATCGATGCCAACCCCGACAAAATAAAAGCCATACAGGAGATGTAGTCCCCTAAGACCGCAAAGGACGTACAACGACTTACGGGAAGGATAGCGGCCCTGAGCCGTTTCATTTCCCGGGTCGGTGACAAGAGTTCAGCCTTTTTTCACGCATTAAAGTCGGCAAAAGACTTCAAATGGACCCCCGAATGCGAGGAGGCCTTCCACCAACTCAAAAGTCACCTCGAGAACCTGCCGCAGCCGGCCTCGGTGAAAGACGACGAGCCCCTCGGCCTATACCTCGCTGCGATCGATCTGGCAGTTAGCTCGGTCCTGGTAACGCTTGACAAAGTCGGGGAAAGGCCAATCTACTACACCAGCCACGTTTTGGCAGGGCCTGAGCTTCGATACGCCCTCATAGAAAAGATAGCCTTGGCGCTTATTCTGGCCTCCAGAAAACTGAGGCCATATTTCCAGACACACCCCATTAAAGTAATAACCGACCAACCCCTGCGCCAGATCCTCTCCAAGTTTGATGTTGCAGGTCGGCTGCTGAAGTGGTCGGTAGAGCTGGGGGAATTCGATATCGAATATGAGCCAAGAAAGGCAATCAAAGGCCAAGTGCTCGCGGATTTCCTATCGGAACTCATGCCGCCACCAGTTCTTCAAAATCCGACCCCCGGATGGACCTTACATATGATGGGTCAGCCAACTCGAAAAGAGGAGGAGTCGGCTTGGTGCTCAAGGACCCCTCTGGCCACGTTTATGAACATGCCTTGCGACTGGGGTTCAGAGCTACAAACAATGAAGCCGAATATGAAGCGCTCCTGTTCGGCCTCAAGGTCGCAGCCGATCTGGGGGCAGAAGACATAGAGGTGTTCACTGACTCCCAACTCGTCGCCGGCCAAGTCAGTGGCACGTTCGAGACCCGGGAGGCAGCAATGATAAAATACCTTGCCGAGGTGCGGCTGGCGGCGACGCGGTTTCAGAGGTGTACCATCACCAAGGTGCCCCGCAACGAGAACACGCAGGCTGATGCCTTGGCCAAATTGGCTTCCTCCCGCGTGGCCGACACACCAACCGGAGCAATGGTAAGGACCGTCGGGCCATCCATTGGCCCGACCCTTATGACTGTCGGTCAAGAAGGCGGAGGCTGGACCAACGAGATCCTCCGCTTCAAACAAGCGGGAGTCCTCCTTGAAGATAAGGCGGTCGCCCGAAGAGTCAGAAGGGCGGAGTCATGGTACTGCATCATCGATGGCCGCCTCTACCGGCGAGGCTTCAGCCGACCCCTGCTTCGCTGTTTGAATCCGACCGAGGCACAGACCACGTTAGCCGAGATCCACGAAGGAATATGCGGAGACCATGTCGGCGCGCGCACCCTGGCACACATGGTCCTCAGGCAAGGTTATTATTGGCCCACACTACGAAAGGATGCCCAAGCTTATGTCCGAGGCTGCGAGCCATGCCAAAAGAACGCCCAACTCCAACATAGACCGATGGTACCACTTTCGACTGCCGACTGCGCATGGCCCTTCGCCCAATGGGGAATGGACCTCCTCGGCCCCTTCCTCCCAGCTTCGGGACAGAGAAGGTTCTTGATAGTCGGCGTCGACTATTTCACCAAGTGGCTCGAAGCCGAGCCGCTGGCTTCCATCACCGAAAATCAAGTCGAAGGGTTCGTATGGAAGAGCATCATAACCAGGTTCGGCCTCCCAAGGGCGATCATCACCGACAACGGCACGTAGTTCAACAATGCGAAGTTCAAAGCGTTCTGCCAGAGCTATCGCATCCAACTAAAGTTTAGCTCGGTTGCCCATCCCCAAGCTAACGGCCTGGCCGAGGTAACAAACCGGGCCATCCTTCAAGGATTGAAAAAGAGGGTCTCCAACGCCACAACTTCTTGGGTAGAGGAGCTCCCGAGTGTCCTATGGGCGTTGAGAACAACCCCTAAAACCCCGACGGGTGAGTCGCCTTACAGCTTGGCGTTCGGCACGGAAGCCGTACTGCCCCCCGAGGTGGTTTTCCCGACTCTCCGAATCCAGACCCAAAGTCAGGAGGAGTCCGATCAGAACCTCCGCAGGAACCTCGACCTATCAGAGGAAAGACGGGCCGATGCTCATCTTAGAGCGCTGGCCTACAGGAGGGCTGTCGCAAGAATCTACAACTGACGCGTACGCCCACAGCACATCGGGACGGGCGACCTGGTCCTCCGGAAGACTGAGGTCAGCGATCCGACTCGGTCCCGTGGCAAGCTGGCCCCGAATTGGGAGGGTCCTTACCGGGTCGTAGATACTATCCGAGAGGGGACTTATACTCTGGCAACCATGGAAGGTCGGGTATTACCGAGAACCTGGCACATCACAAACTTGCGAAAGTTTTACGTGTGACCATGTATTACGACTCATACCGAATCAAGATGCAACAATGGCACCAAAACGCCAGGGCTTGTATTGACTTGCGGAAAATACAAAACAGGTCAGGGCCGATCTGAGGGCTACCTGACCCGAGTTACAAGCTTCAAAAAGGAAAAGGAAAAGTACAAAACAGGTCAGGGCCGATCTAAGGGCTACCTGACCCAAGTTACAAGTTCCAAAAGGAATAAAAACTAAGTGGAGAACAAAATTAAGACTCGGGAGGCACCGAGTCGTCAAAATCCTGCCGACGCTCCATTGGTACCGAGTCATCCTCGGGGTAAATGGTGAACGGATCCTCTTCGACGTCGGCATCGGGGTGGCGGGCACAAAAGCGAGCCCGCGCCACCCGATACCCGTACTCGTAGGTGACCCGCCCCATCCGCTTTAAACCCTCTTTGAAGCTGAGGGACTCCTTGTATTCCGCGACGGCAGTTATGGGCAGCTTAGCTCGGGCATGCTCCAAATCCTTCACGGATTGTAGCAGCTCGTCGTCCATCCTCCTGGCCCGGGCCTCTTTCAGCAGATGATGGGCATCACCCAGATGGCCCCTCAGCTCTTTTTCCGAGGCCTCATGCCTGAGGAGCTCCTCCGCTTTTTCGACCTTGACCTTCTCGAGCTCCTCCTTCAGCTTCGACGCTCGCTCCTCGGCCTCGGCAACCGCCTCGGGCCCGCCTTTGGACTTCAGTACGTATAGCTCCTCTTGCTGCTGCTTGACTCGATGGTCCATGAAAGTGATCAGCCGGCCAGCATCATGGACCCGATCGATCAGTGCCATTTGAAGGTGTTGGCTCTGCATGGAAGAACTCTGTTATAAAAAAAAAAAAAAAAAGAGAGGGCGAAGAGGAAACAAACTCACAAGTCGGAACACTTACCAGGACGAGCTCTTTGGTGGCTCGGGCCATCAAAACCTCCGACGGGAGCGTGTACAGCTCCCGCGCCAATTGGGGGTGGAGGATCCCCCTTTCATACTCCTCGACGGCCGACGAAGTATGCCATACCTTCGTCGAGTTCCTTAGTCCCGCCCACCGAGCCTGTAGCTCCTTCTCGGGGTCTTGGTGCCCCAGGTTAGACATCATCAGGGCATAGTAGCCCTGGTCTCTCTTGTAAACTTTTGTCCTGAAGAGGTCCTTCATGGACCTCGGACGCTCATGAACCGGAGAAGCGGCCCCCTCCTCAGACTCGGCGGGCGCTTCCGGCATGGCGGGCAACGCGGCTGGCTCCTTACCCTTGGAGCGGGGTCGGGAACCACCTTCGCCGACTGGGGACTTGTGCTTCCTCGACAGCACCTTTACCTTCTTGACGGATTTCCCCGTCGCGTCGGCCCGTTCAGTCGGAGGGGGAGCTGGTCTCTTCACCGACGCCCTCGGAGCCTCTCGAGCTGGGGATGCACTGGCCTCACGGGCGGAGGGGCGGCTCGGCGGGGCCCGTCCCCCAGCTACTCTCGGCATCCCACGAAGATCCCCGAGATCCATCCGGTCTGCATCACAACTTATAGGTCAGTAAAAGATTAGTAAGGTTTGAGCAAAATAAAATGCTAGTACCCTTGGAGGCCGGACTCAAACCCGCCTCAACGAGCCAAAGCTCGGTCATTTCCTTGATCGCACAAGAAGAGGAGAGGATCCCCTTCAGTCGACCGACCAGGACGGCCTCCTTCTCGGACAGATAAGGGGGGGCGTTGCCAATCGGATGAGCCGACCAACTGAACCTAAATCCCCAACCCAGACCACTGACATAAAGGTAGCGGGACTTCCAACCCTTGTTACTGGAAGGTGCCCCGCTAACCCTAAAACCTACTCGGGCGGTGAGGTAGTAACCACCCCGACTCTTACATAGGCGAAAACACGCCATGAACAAGTCCCGAGTCGGGATAATTCCCGCTCCTCGGCACTCACCTAAAAAAACCACTAGGTAACGCCACGAGTTGGGCACTACCTGGCTCGGAGAGATTCTCCATCGCTTCAGGCACTCCTCGATCAGGGGGTGCAAAGGAAACCGAAGGCCGGCTTCCAGGGCATCCACCGAGATGCACATGCCAGGGACGTCCAAGCTATAAGGACGCTACCCCGGCTCTGGAACATACAACCCGTATTCAGCCGGGATGCTGTACCGTGCCCTGATCGCGGCAAGTGACCCCTCGGTCACCGCCGAGTCGAGGTCATGATGTGACATCATGACCTCCAAGTCCCTCTGAACCCGCGTGTCGACAGGCGACGGGGGCCCGGAAGACGCTCCCGAGGAACTAACCCCGGGACCGCTATGACTCGACTCCCCCGACTCCGAGGGAGAAACGACCCTGACACTAGTCGAGGAGTCCGACGAGGTCATCGCGACCTGTTAAAAGGGGCTGCCGAGCTAAAAAGGCGAAGGGTACTATGGTGGTCCGAGGCAGAGGCAGGAAGAAAGCGAAATGAGCAAGTGAGGTCTCTGCGCAACACCCCCACCAATTTATAGCACCCAGGCGAGCCGTTTCAGCTTCCCGAGGTGAGAGAAAACGCCGCCGCACCGAAGAAACACTCAGCGTAATGAATGCGCCATGATTATGACTGAAACCCTAAGCAGAAGACCGAAACCCTAGGAAATATATATATATATATATATATATATATATATATATATATATATATATATATATATATATATATATATATATTATATGCGTACGAAAAAAATAATAAAATAATAATAATAAAATATTATCGTGGGGGCGCAAATCTCCAGATTTGCGCCCGAGTTCACCCTCTCGGCCAGATCTCCGGATTTGCGCCCGAGTTCACCTTCTCGGCCAAATCCCCGGATTTGCGCCCGAGTTCACCCTCTCGGCCAGATCTCCGGATTTACGCCCGAGTTCACCCTCTCGGCCAGATCTCCGGGTTTGCGCCCGAGTTCACCCTCTCGGCCAAATCTCCGGATTTGCGCCCGAGTTCGCCCTCTCGGCCAAATCCCCGGATTTGCGCCCGAGTTCACCCTCTCGGCTAGATCTCCGGATTTACGCCCGAGTTCACCCTCTCGGCCAGATCTCCGGGTTTGCGCCCGAGTTCACCCTCTCAGCCAGATCTCCGGATTTGCGCCCGAGTTCACCCTCTCGGCCAAATCCCCGGATTTGCGCCCGAGTTCGCCCTCTCGGCCAGATCTCCGGATTTGCGCCCGAGTTCGCCCTCTCGGCCAGATCTCCGGATTTGCGCACGAGTTCGCCCTCTCGGCCAGATCTCCGGATTTGCGCCCGAGTTCACCCTCTCGGCCAAATCTCCGGATTTGCGCCCGAGTTCGCCCTCTCGGCCAGATCTCCGGATTTGCGCCCGAGTTCACCCTCTCGGCCAAATCTCCGGATTTACGCCCGAGTTTGCCCTCTCGGCCAAATCCCCGGATTTGCGCCCGAGTTCGCCCTCTCGACCAGATCCCCGAATTTGCGCCCGAGTTCACTCTCTCGGCCAAATCTCCGGATTTGCACCCGAGTTCACTCTCTCGGCCAGATCTCCGGGTTTGCGCCCGAGTTCACCCTCTCGGCCAGATCTCCGGGTTTGCGCCCGAGTTCACCCTCTCGGCCAAATCCCCGGATTTGCGCCCGAGTTCACCTTCTCGGCCAGATCTCCGGGTTTGCGCCCGAGTTCACCTTCTCGGCCAAATCTCCGGATTTGCGCCCGAGTTCACCCTCTCGGCCAGATCTCCGGATTTGCGCCCGAGTTCACCCTCTCGGCCAAATCCCCGGATTTGCGCCCGAGTTCGCCCTCTCGGCCAGATCTCCGGATTTGCGCTCGAGTTCACTCTCTCAGCCAAAAATCCGCATTCACCCCCGAGCTCACACTCGGTCGGATCTACTCGTGCTGCGCCATATTCCCGAGTTCACGCTCGGTCGGATCTAGCCTCCTGCGCCATATTCCCGAGTTCACGCTCGGTCGGATCTACTCGTGCTGCGCCATATTCCCGAGTTCACGCTCGGTCGGATCTAGCCTCCTGCGCCATATTCCCGAGTTCACGCTCGGTCGGATCTACTCGTGCTACGCCATATTCCCGAGTTCACGCTCGGTCGGATCTACTCGTGCTGCGCCATATTCCCGAGTTCACGCTCGGTCGGATCTACTCGTGCTGCGCCATATTCCCGAGTTCACGCTCGGTCGGATCTAGCCCCTTGCGCCATATTCCCGAGCTCACGCTCGGTCGGATCTACTCGGGCTGCCCCGCGTTCCACATCATTCGAAATCCTTAGAAGTCCGCGCTCAGGACTAGTTTAAGGCAACCCCAAACAGCGATCAAGCGCAAGACCTCATCTTCGGCACCCCCATTAGGCGCCTCGAGAGGGTCTGCCTGGGGGGGGGGGGGGGGAAGAATGATATGGCAAATGCCGACCTGGCTGCCAAGTCATCACACCCTAGGACAGCTAGGCCGCTGACGTGGCCAAACTAACGTAGCTGGTCGACCGGATGTACGAAGGACACCAAGTGCCGTACAGCCGACCTGGCACAGGTAAGGTCGGCAACCCCTACCTGCAGGCGCACGCCTCACCATCAGTACGGAGGCATGGCAAGAGGCGCGACAGCATGGTGAGTTATGAATGCGGTAAGGTCGTCAGGTACGAACAACCCACAGCACCCACTATAAAAGCTCCTGCACCTCCACAGGGCAGGGGGATCACAAAAAAGACCATAAAACTGACTTGATCGTCGGAGGGGTCACATCGGGAACCTACCCGACCCGACCTCCTTGCAGGAACCAGCGGCTGACCCCAATAGGACGACCCCTTCTTCACCCGGGCTTCGCTACTCCAGCATCAGAACTCCCGAGCCGTCCCCTGAATCACCGCTTATCCGGACCAGCTCCACTCTGTGCCGAAGAGATTGTGAAGCGGGCGGCCTAGCGCACACGGGCCTGGACTAGCGAAGGCTTGCTCAGCATATTTAAAGGCGGAACACACCCACCAGGCAAGCCCCATAAAAAGCACTATCAAAACGATTGGTAGTTGTAACAAAATCTCTAAATGTTTGGAATAGAATGGGAGATGTAGTACCAAATCGTGGAGCCAAGTAGCCGCAGGAGGATTAAAAGGTTGGTTGGCGTATCCTGGCCCACGACAACGACTATTCTATATGTACCTCGTATCACTGTAACATCATCATGACAGTCTCTTGGGTTCGGGAACACTTTTTCTGTGACCAACAACCAAAATTGATGCCAAAATAACTAATTGCCTTAACATTAATATCAATGAATATTTTTTTATTATTTTCATTAAATTTTTGTATAAAATATGAGAAAAATAATATTCCGTACTAATTTAGGATCAAACTGTCTCAACCACAACACTTATCGGGCTCATTACTCTTCGCGAATTGAGAGATCGATGATATTCTAACGTCAACAAATGATATAGGTGATCAATATATGGAGCGTCACCCATTTTGAAGATCATCATTTTATGGTATTCGTACTATTGCCAATCAAAGCATGACTCTCCAATCAATAACGATCTCCACTTAACATGTGAGGACGCTAGTTTATGATCCCCGTTGTGTTGTGTTGGTGTCATTAAGTTTTTTTTTATCACCGGTCTAATTTGATCTGATGGGATTTTAAACCCAACCAAAATAGCTACTGATTTGATTTAGATTTAGGGGTGATCTTGATTAACGTCGTCCGCGTTGCTAATAAATGGTCCCACGGTGTCGGCGGTCCCTCGAAGAAGATATTTTATCTGCAGGGGAATAATAGGAGAAGAAATAATAGAGAGGGGGAATAATAGGAGAAGAGAAATGGTGGCCTATTGGTTGGTGCAACTCGTGTCCTGTTTAGTTTAATGTTGTTCATTGCATCTCGTGTGTGTGCGGTTGTTGGTGTGATCTGTATCAAATCATGAGTCATGGTGGTTGGTGTGATTTTTCATGCTACTCACCCACTTCTTTACGTTGAGATCCATGCTGTCAAATTTCGTTCCATAAGTGCAGATAATTTTACACGACACAAATTTAGTATGTTTTAATGTCAATAATTAGTCATAATTCATGTTAAGAGAAGAAAAAGGCGAAAAAAGAGAGAGGATATTTAGGAAGAGATGAGGAACGTAGACAGATGAAGTAACCAAAAGGAGGCGAAAGCTTTCCAATGTGCTGCATGCTCGCCACTAGGAGATCAATCCAACGCCACCTTCACCAATAACCCCTTTGTACAACACTCATCTCTTTTGGATACAGAAGCCTCAACCAAGTAAAAATAGTAAATTCCACTGCCTTGCTTTGTACTCCTCCTCACCTTTCATTGTTCTCCATCTTACAATCTATGTTTTGCCATCACAATTATTACTAGCTCTTGCTAGCGACAGTTCGTCAACATAAATACACGCGTGTAATTTTCTAGGACAAACAAATTATTAAGAAAAATAATATTTTTTTAAATTATTTTTCCTGCAAACTAGCCTCATTAATTGAATTTCTTACAAAAAAAAATCCTGTTTTTTTATAAATATCAAACCATCCTTCGAACTATGAACATCAGGGCAAGCAATATAAAGTTAATTTTGTAAATAGTGAAAATCTGGTGTGCTCTGTGGAAAATTTGAAAAAGGTTTTTCTAGAAAAATCATTTATTTTCTTACTTTTAAATTTACTAATCTTTTTAGTCCATTGAAAAACAAGTCTCCTAAACGAGCCACATAATAATTTGCATCAGTTTACATGTTTATAGAGAGTAAAATGAGACGATCAATTTGCTTGCCAAGAACGTTAAGATTAAGATTATTTTTTTATTTTTATTTTTTCTGGGAGGGGAGTGATCCCCTTAGCTAACCTAGTTTTTGTGCTTCTTATCTAGGAGTCTTTGACCGTAATGTTTTGCAATATAATTTTCTTTTAAGAAAAAAAAAGTTATCTTATACGGTTAAATTAGATGTCATTGCAGTTTTAAGGCTCAAACTAAATCACCCAAGTGATTGGGATTGATCTATATCCGTTAAATTTTCTAAAATATTGTATCTATATTTACCTCATTAATCCTAAAACTTATCTTTGACATAGATATTACGGGGTGTTGAATTAACTGTTGAAGGTAACGCTGTAGATGTAGTTGTTGGAATACATACATATATAATTACTATTTGTCATTGTACTCAAATGTAAGTCATGAATGAGAAGAAGAGTAGAGAAGCAAAAAGGCCAACAAACGAGAAGAGAAGGAAACAAAAAATCGGAATTCAATTTTCTGTTTGGAGTGTGACTTGTGAAACTTTAATAGTAAGGATTTATTTATATAAAAGATATTTTTATATAATCCTATATTAATAAATGAATTACTTATTGGAGAAAACTTGTCAGCAATCTAATAACTTGTAGGTTGATGGGTGAAAATGGGTTCCATATTTTACTTGAAGTAATGTTGTGCTTATAATTTGCTCAGCAGATCTTATATTTTTCACATAAATAATTTCTACGACTGTGATAAGAGATTCAATCTCAAGACATCTTAAGAAAAAAATACATCCAATGAAGTTTTTAAACTCTCGACATTAACAAAAATGTGCAATATATGACAAAGGGATTATGTTTAGTCTTCAAAGATCAAACATAGACTTCGGATCTTTGGATTTGGTTCCATGTCGATCATTGCATCAGTTTTCTTCCTTATTTTTTTTATTTTAAATATAAATATAGAATATTAATCCTTTTATGCACCGTATAAAAAGTAAAATTTACCAAAAAAAGG
Organism: Ensete ventricosum; assembly: GCA_029747655.1. Classification (NCBI taxonomy): domain Eukaryota; kingdom Viridiplantae; phylum Streptophyta; class Magnoliopsida; order Zingiberales; family Musaceae; genus Ensete; species Ensete ventricosum. The sequence continues at coordinate 15,976,229 of JAQQAF010000005.1, forward strand.
GGAAAGAGAAGAATAATACTCACCCATATTTGTGGATTTAAACGAATGTCTGCAAATTAAATGAGAATTGCATGAATGGTTGTCAACTATTCTCGAATACTGAGCTAAAATCGACTATATATATATATGATAATAATAATATGTCACCATCAAATCACAGCCCCAAAAAATTCATATATATCTATATATATATATATATATTGCATAGAAAGCCCTTTAAACCAAGTAGCGCAGGCTCGTTTCTCTTCTTCAAATCACCTTCTCCCTCCTGTCTCTCCTCTTCTTCTCCACCTATTGTTTAATTAATATTTATATGTATATTTAGACTATACAGCGCACACGGCACACACACACATACACACACTCTCTCTCTCAATCGTAATTCTTTATCTTGACGCCAACCTCACTCCCTTTCTTTCTCTTATACCACAAAAATCGGCAGGTTTAGGGATCTCTTGATCCAATGCGACCGGGATCGTGATCGGATCGCATTGTGATCGACAATGAGCGCGCCGAGGGCGATGCACCCCCTCTGCTGCATCGTTCTCGATCGCCCCGGCGTCGCCGGTGACCAGTCCCCCGACCTGCCGACCAATGCCGCGGGGGGCGGTGGTGGGCCGCCGCGGACCAATGGCGAGGACGTCGGCGTCGCCGGGTTCCTCTACAAGTGGACCAATTATGGTCGGGGGTGGCGGTCCCGGTGGTTCTCCCTCCGCCACGGCGTGCTCTCCTACTCCAAGATCCGCCCCCAGAACGGCCTCCCCCCCGCCGGAGAACGGCGGTATCCGGCTCATCGGCGACGCCTCCGCGCGGATCTCTTCCCGGGAGGGCGGCCTTAGGGAGGCGCCCGCCAAACCCGTCGATGTCGTTTACCTCAAGGTGAGCAGCAGATCCCAACCATCAATCTCATTTTTGGAACGGCACAAAAACACCTCTTTTCCCTAATTAATTGTCATGGCAAAAGAAAAATCTCCTCGAATGGCAGTGCATCAGATCCGCAGCTTCTTTTGGGCAATATGTGGGGTTGACTGGAATTTGACGTGTTCGACCAAAGCCTTCCCCGATTTCGTCGCTCCTCTGATCGATTCTCTCGCCTAGGCATCTGGAACGCGTGGGGTTCAGGCATAAGACCGCCAGATCTCTCTCTTTCTTCCCGACTAACCAAAACAATCTCTCGTTTATCATTATTTCGCTTCCATCTTCTTAATTATAAGAATTACCTTTCCCAAGTTCCACTTCGATTTCACATAAAACATTGGCATTTGTTGGCCTTCTTTTTCTTTTACCCTTGGTTTCTCGCGGTGAAAGAGATGACTTTTGAGCGTGGGTCACCCAGGGCTTTGTAGCCTTATCTAAGCCATGGGCACGGTGGATTCGGCTTTTGGTGTTGTAGCGGGGGCAGCACGGCTTTGCTTCGACCCCGCACCACGGAAGTGAAGCTCTGTTTCGTCTTGCTTCGACATAAATTGTTGGTTGTAGTTCGTGGCTCGATGAAGCAGGTTGTACGAATCGCTGGCGTCAGTCTACTGTTTATGCTCGTTCCCGAGAACTGCTGGATTTGGGGCACAGGTGCACGGTTCTAGTAAGTCACGAATTGAAAGAAGTTGCCTAGGGTTACAGATCAGCTGGACTTTTCATCTTTTACTGGACAATTTCGTTTATTTCTGTTTCTTTTTCTCCAGAAAATATTTGTGTAGGGATTTGTGTTTTATGATGTTTTTCGTTGCAAAGCTTAGATAGCTTCTTGTTTTCATTTTCTGTGCTTGCTTTTATTCTCTTCCGTTTCTTCTTTTTGACATTCAGATTCGTTTAATTTGCTTACAGAAAAAAAATATTGCCTTTTGCACTATTTTGTCTAATTGTCCTCGATAGTTTTTAATATGAAGGGTTTAGTAGTAACAGCTGTTAATCATCCTTCTGCTTTAGCTGCCTGGAGAATTATCATATGCTTCTGATCTGATGGTGCAAGTATTAGTTTTTAAGTGTGGCAGTGAAAGCTGAGCAGGGTAATCTATCAACTTGATGAGCAGTGTTTTGCCAACATGAAGATGGGAAAGAATCTATTTTGACATGGTGTTGCCTTGTGTGTTAGTTGATAGTCTCTGTGTATGAATGCATGAACTTAAATGCTATTTTAACTTATTTCTTACTTTTAAGTTTAATTTGTAGATAGGAGCATCTAGGTACTGTAGAATTATCAAATGGATGCTGCAAAGACCAATTTGTGTAAGATGCAGATTTGTTATAACTGACAGAGAAGTAAAGTGTAGCTGGTTGTATGATAAGTGGCTTAGAAGCATGACATCACCTAAACAAGTTATGTCAAATATTTGGCAAAAGCCAATTCTGATAAGAAAGTCAGTATGAGGTTATTTTTAGTTTGCATTAATCAATAATAAGTAAAAGTAATCTATATATGACAAGCTTGCTCAACTTCTCAAGGAAATCGATTCTGCAAATTTTACTCATAATGGGCAGTAAACCTATCTGAGTTCAGATTGGTACATAACCACTCATTTTAGGCCGAAACCAGAGAATCTTGTTCGAACATGCTTGTGATTGGAACACACCAAATTTTAATAAGTTTCAGGTGTTTGGTCCCTCTAAAGCACATTCGGCTGGATTTAATCATGTGACAAAACAGCTTACCTTCAAAGTTTCAAGGGCATGAGCTTCAATATGCTGCTGTGACAAAAGAAAAAAAAGAAAAAAAAAAGAAGAGAAGAGAAGAAAAGGAGGAACTACAGTAGCTGTCAATTAACAAAGAGCCTTAGGCTAAAAGTAATAGTTACTTTAGCTCATTTTTCAAATTTTCCTATCAAAAATTATTTTATAATTTTTCTTTTTGTTTTTTTCACTTTTTTATCAACATAGCTCATAGTGCAGTTTGTTGGCATTTAAGGATGGGTCCTTAACTAGACTGGTATCAACTACTGCAGGGAATGCAATCGATTGTGTTTGCAAAATTATTTAAGTTTGACATGTATGTTCTTTGATAATTTCATATCCATTATGTAACACCCTGATTAATTCCACATCGGAAGTGGGAAAAAAAAAATTGCTTATAAGGGTTTGATGGGTATATTAATGGCTACTATTATTTAATTTATAATAAATTATTTAAATTGATAATATCATATCTGTATTGAGGTATGGTGAGAGACTCGAGCAGTGTGGAGTGTGGAAGGGGCCAGAGAGGGCACGTCACAGCCTAGAGCCACCACTGAGTTATACCTCACATGCATCATGCAAGGGTTTGATATTGTGTTAGGTCTTGGGAATGACGTTAAGCTCTTAAGTGGGAGAGATTGCAACATCTTGATTAGTGCCACATTGAAAGTGGGCAAAGATAGATTTGTTTATAAGGATATGATGATATACTATGGTTAACTTTGAGTTAAGCATTTTGGATTAGTAGTTTCTGTTCAACGAAGTTAATAGGTTAGTTACGTTACAAGTCGTGGCACATTATTTCTCCTGGCATTAGTATTTGAGCCTGATATACTATTGTCAACTTTGACTTAAGCATTTTGGATTAGTAGTTTATGTTCATCGAAGTTAATAGGTTAGTTATGTTACAAGTCATGGCACATTATTTCTCTTGGCATTAGTATTTGAACCTGAAGTAAATTATTTAGAATTTTAGATAATATTGCCACTCTAACAGTTACCTACAAGAAAAAAAATATTTTTGTCTAATGACTCTCTCTTTTCTTGATTTAATTAGTCTTCTGATTTCCATTTTGTTGATGTTGTGCCATATTTGTGGCAAGTAGAAGATTATACATGTAGGGGTGAGGACAAGTTAATAGTAAGACAATATGAGAGAAGACTGAGAAACCATGGAGAAAATATTTCTGAGTTCCATAAGGAGTTATTTTGCTGTCACCAAAGATGTTCTAAGTATATATTAATATATTATCCACCTCTGCTTATTCCCATTGAAACATTGCTTAAACAATCTGAAACCTGTGGTAGGAGCACGGAAGCAATTGAGCTCACCATATCAAAGATGACACTTTCTCTACTTTTGGCTGCTTGTATCTGCTGTAAATAACAAGAAAAAAGAACATGGAGATGTTCAGGCCAAGATGCTTGAGATGTGTGTATGTCAGTGACTTACTAGTGTATCATACCTATAATTAAGGTTTCCCCTGCGGAATTATGTCAGCATACGCTACAAGAAAGGTGCAAAACTGGATCTGTACTGGGACAACATGAGGATCAATGTTTAAAATATGATCCTATAACTGCTATAGTGTCTGTTGTATTGATTTCATGTATATTATCATATTATGTTATATACATGAAATCAGCAAGAAATACTCGTAGTGATTGTAACTTGTGATTGCCCATTATAATGGATGTGCTTGTGATAGGTAAGTTCACTTAATTGGAGATGATCCATTGCAATTGTTGTATTAGGTCATAATACAACAATTGAATTATAGCATAGCTTTAAAACCTTGAATTATAAGAGGCTTGGCTCTTGAACATTTAGTTTATAGTTCTCAGGAAACAGCATGGCTCACATAGTCTGTTCTTACCTTATCTTAGTACATACTTGGAGCATATTATACAAAAATATGTTGTGAACATAGCCAATGTGCTACTCCACATCTTCAGCCTTCATGTGAACTGATCTTTATTAAATTATGAGTTGTTTGAAATTTATTGCCCCAATTAGCTGACCGACCTGTGGGTTTGTTTTTTCTCTGCACTGCTAGGTGTCATCATTTCGGGAAAGCAAGTCTGATGATAGACGGTTCTATATATTTTCTCGCACAAAGACACTTCATCTGAAGACTGATTCAAAGAAAGATCGTGTAGCATGGATCGAGGCTTTGGTCTTGGCAAGTAGTGTATATTCCTTAAGAACATTGAGTGAACGTATTTCCTTTATCCCAAATGATATAACCTTCTCAACTGAAAGACTTAGAGACCGCATGCTTGTTGAGGGACTTAGGGATGATGTAATAAAGGACTGTGAACAGATTATGTTATCAGAATTTTCAGAATACCATAGACGACTAAAGATTCACTACGAAAAATGTTTAAACTTTCTTGGAACAGTTCAGCAACAGTTAGAGGTAACATGCACTTTTCACTCATTGATGCTCTTGTTGTTATGGGCTTATTCTTTTTTGGTAAATGATAGTGATAAATTTACAATTTAATAAAGTTGGAGAGGTTTTACACTAACAATGTTAGTTTGAAATGATGATTTATATTGACAATCCATTTTGTTGAAATTTAACAACTATCATACTTCTTTTCAAATTTAATAAATATGTCTTTTTGATATTGTTCCTAGGCGTTCATCTACTTTTACCTGTTTTTGACATGTTCTCCAAGAGTTTAATTACCATTTCCATCTATCAAGAAAAAGAATTTTTACTGTTATTATTGCATAAAACATTCTTTAAGCATTTATATCTATCAAGAAGATAATTCCTTCAAATTTTTTTTCTTGTCTAACCTCAATGTCTCCTGACTCTTAACCTGATAAATTATTTCATGTGTATCAACAATATCCAAGTATTTAATAAATTAAATGATCTCCATGAGTCTAAACGTAAGGCCAAAACTTCTTTAGAGTTTTGTTGTTACTTCCTACGAAGAAAAAATGAGTTCTAGTTGACAGTTATCGTATTCACTGGAATTGAATATGTACTATGTGGCATTGTGCTTGCCTTTGTGCAGGAAGTCAATATTGAAGACGAAGCAGCAAGTTGTGAAGGCCACTTGCAGCTGATGAAAACTGAATATTCTTGCTCTGGACATGGAAAGTACAGTGGTATAGCATATCTCCATTTTCTCTTTTCCTTTGGGTCAAGAATTGTGTTCATTCTGCTGTCATATACTATATTTGCATTTTTTTATGCACAAACTGCTTATTTATTCTATTTAAGTATAGTGGAGTGAAGTGATAGACACTTTGTTCTTGTCCATATATTTCAGTTCCTGCATATACAATGTCAATATTAAAATGATTAATTTATTGGTTTTCTGCTGATATTAGCATGTCTCGGCTTCCTTTCTCGATTGTGTATATGCAATGCTACACGATGGTATAAATTGGCATCTGATCAAAGAAACTAAAAAGACAGTCTAGGATTCTCCTACCAGCGTTTTTTATTTGGTCCAGTTACTGAATCTTCATTTTGTTTTTATGTTTGCTAATGTCATCATGTCTCTACTAACTCTGCCGTTGTGTATATCCACTGCTACAAGATGGTATAATCATTAGTCTAACACTCCATTGATTCATGGTATCTTGAGAAACAGTTGTCTGTAGTGTCACTATACTTGTATGTGTAAAACATATTTGTGGTATCTTGCAACTGTGAACTCGATTCACTTGGAGAGAGTTCTTTCAAACCCCATGTATAACCATATGACAAATACTCTAGGTATTTATGTGTTATGTGTTCCATCCCTTTTTCTTCTTCTAGTTTTGGTGTATTGTTAGCAATTTAACAGCAACTCAGAGAGAAATTGGCTGAGAACTCATTTGCTGATATTCTTGGACTTTTGTGTAACTGGAACTTGGTTCATGTGACCAAAATAATATAGATACGATTGTGCTTCTGAACTATGGCTAAGTGACATATGCAAATTTTGCTGTTCGCATATCAAATTAATTGAAGGTGTCCGATTTTCATAATTTAAACCTGGTGAAGAAGTTATTTTCTTGTCTTCTAATATTCCATCAGAAAGCTACTTAGTAGTATCTTCCTTTGTTGAAAGTACAGCCATCGAAAAGCCTATCCTTGCACGTCCTCCTTTCTTTAAGAATAATCAGCTTTAAATTTTTATTGTTTACCTTTTCTCTCATTTACTTCTCATTTTATTTTGTTACAAGTTACAACTGGCTTGTCTTATTACTATTATGCAAATAGGTCACAAATAATTACTTTGTTTGTGAAGAAACTAATTATTGTTTTGTTGTTGAAAAAAAGGATAACTTTTGTCTGTAGGAATGATATGCATCACCTCTTTCTTGCTGCTTTCTGGTTTTTACCTTTTCATATAAATTGATTTTAGAAGAAAAGAAATTGATTCTAGTTTCTTGCTTCTTTGTATGACAAAGTTTATCTTGTTCTAGCATATCTGTTTTGACAAACCATTTGCTTCTACATAACACTGATCTCATAGTTTTTATTGGTATTCCACTATTCTTGTCCTATGTTCTCAAATTGAACTTAAAATCTTTTGAGAAAGACAAGATCGTTGCTTCCAAGTAATTTTAGCATTTTGGCAATTTTTGACTTGATGTTGTTTCTTAGGCTTATAGGATTTGCTCTTCAAATGCCACTACAGTGATCCAGTTTTATGTTAGACCTTTTATGGTAGACCTGTTTATCTTTCGATTGTATCAATAGCTTACTGATTGTCTTGTCTACTTTATCATCTGTTCTTTGTCTATTATAGAATTAATTTGTTCATCTTGGGCTTGAATTCATCTGGTTGATGCTTGCCTTGCTGACTTGATTATAATGAAAAATGTGTAGAACTCGTGCCAAGGTTTCTGCTAAATATAGTTATTTCCTTGATGACTTTATTGATTGATGTCAAGAGATTTTACTGAGTTCAGCTGTGTGAAGTTAACACTATCAGCCTTATATAGTTGATTTTATCAGCAATCAATTATGCGAAAGAACTGCGTCGCATTTGGCATGCTTGTTCCACCTGGAAGAGGTGGTGACAAAAATATTGGTTATCCGTGAATGTTTGTCATGAGTTGTTCCACCATAGTTTCTCTTGAATGTCTGGTGTTGCTATACCATCATTCTCAAAAACAAAAAAGAAACAAAAATGCCTGAATTGACATTTGATGGAAGTCACTGATTGCTGATTGCTGTGATCAGATCAATCTACATCGTCCGAAACAGAGATTTTCATAGTTGACTGTGGTTTAGGTATAAACAGCTTTTTGATTGATATACCTAGAGGTTGAGCTTTAACAATATCGGTAAGTTTGCTCCTTTGTAACATGGGTAACCAAGATTAAAGTCATGGAAACAATCTATTTGCTTGCAGGGGTAAGACTGCACAGATTGTCCTTTCCTAGGCCTTGCATTGGTGGGAGTTTCATGTGGCAGTTCACATTTTTTATCTTGTCAAATGTTTAGCAACCATTTTTATTCTTCTTTTAGCATTAAGATTCATTATAATTCAGGCTGGAGGGTTACATATATTATTTGATTACATGTAAGCTATATAAAACAGACATCTACATGCACATGAAAATATTTCACTTATTTTTTTCGCCTCTGATATCACCTCAAGGCATAGTCTTTTCTCATAAACCATTTACACAAAGTAGGTCAACAAAAATATCACTCTTGACTTTACACTATGGCCAATCATTTCTAAGTATTTTTTCTGATCTTTTCATGGTGTTTTCTCTTTGTGCTGCTCATAGCTTCTATTTTGTTCAGAATATAGCACAACAGAATCATCTGATGATGTTGAGAAGCAAGAGATTGATGATATTTCAGATGAAGAGGAGTCTTATTTCTTTGATACAAAAGAGAGTTTTAATGATGTTTCCGATTCCTGTGCTTTTAATATAAGGGTGGAGAATCATGAAACTACAACTTCCAAAAGAGAGAGCAAGACTGGTGATGTGGAGATAATGTATACCGAAGAAGAACTTCATTGTCAGCATATGTTCCCCCATATTGAAAGGCGAAAGAATCTGCCAGCACCACTTGAGAAGGAGAAAAGTATTAGCCTTTGGTCTTTGATTAAAGACAATGTGGGAAAGGATTTGACACGTGTTTGTCTACCAGTCTACTTCAATGAACCATTGTCATCCCTTCAGAAGTGCTTTGAGGAGCTTGAGTACTCGTATCTCTTAGATCAAGCATATGAATTTGGCAAAAGGGTGAGCCTCTTTCTGATTTAGCATTATATCCTTTATACAATGTCATTCTCGACCGTTGCTTCTTTTATAATTACCAAATGACTGCATAATATATTGTTAATGATTCCATGATTCATTGCATCAGATGGTCTTGAAACCCCTGTAACATCAGGGAGTCAGGTGCAAAAGGGTTGGACTTGGATGGAAACATCCAAGTCCAGACATAATTTTCTTTCACTGAATCCAGACCATTTCTTTGACGACCAATCTGGTTGACATCTGGCAATAATCATCTTATGAAAGTTGATTGGACACAATTCTATTGCATATTCTAGTGTCGATCCTGATTCCAACTAAATCTCTCCTGTTTGTTTGATAACCATTAACTTCCAGCAATATTTTTTTTAAAATAACTAATTTGGATGATTCAACAGTCTTTTCTCTTATGCTAATGTTGATCCTGATTCCAATCACTTCTTGGAAAACTTGATTTGTACTCATAGCTGGACAAACAATCATTACAAGAAGGTGAAGAACTCCATTTAGACACAATGAAGCCTGATATTTGAGGCCTTCATAACTGTTGTAACTTTTTATCTAAGATGTTATTTATTGTTCAGGAGATTTTGAGAAAAAGAATTTTAGTTGAACTCCTTTGTATTTGAATTTTTTTTATTGGTTGTAGGGGAACAGTCTCATGAGAATTCTGAAAGTAGCTGCCTTTGCAGTCTCCGGTTATGCTTCTTCCATTGGTCGAAGTTGCAAACCATTCAATCCTTTGTTAGGGGAGACATACGAAGCCGACTTTCCCGAAAAGGGAATCCGCTTCATCTCAGAAAAGGTAATTCTGTAAAACCAATAAAACCAGTAACATGTTCAATACATATCTTTGGCTTATGATTCATTTTCAGATCTTGTGCTTACCTTTTTAAATTAGAAATATTTATCTGATGTTTATATTTCCACTAGTGAGAGTCCAAACACCTTTTCATTTAGTAGTTGACAGTGACTTACAGTAGTTGACAGTGACTTACATGAACTGACTTTTTCTGGCTATTAATTACTATTGGAAGTATCAGTTAACATAAGTGCCTAGTTTTATTTTTAACTAAAAACATTAAATTCTTTTCATAATTCAGATACAAGAGAGGACTTTGAATTGCATATGAGATTCATTATTTTAATTTCTAGGTTAGCCACCACCCAATGCTCATTGCCTGCCACTGTGAAGGCAAAGGTTGGAAGTTTTGGGGTGACAGCAATCTCACCTCTAAATTTTGGGGCCAATCTATCCAGCTTGATCCCGTTGGTGTTTTGACCCTGGAATTTGATGATGGTGAGATACTCCAATGGAGTAAGGTTTGTCTTCTTAACATCCTTATGATACATTTACCAATTCAAGTTTTTAACTGGATTTCATTCTGTCATGCCTAACAGAACTCTCTCAATTTTAGGTAACTACTACTATATACAACCTCATCTTTGGCAGACTTTACTGTGAACACCATGGAACTATGAACATAAGAAGCAACAGACAATTTTCATGTCAACTCAAGTTTAAGGAAAAGTCTCTTTTTGATCGCAATCCTCGGAAAGTAAGAAGCAACATATTAATTCTACATTTAGTTTACACTTAGAAAGTGTACCAAATATGTATCAACTGTTTTGCAGGTTCAAGGCTATGTTGAGGATGTCAAGGGGGAAAAAGTTGCCTCCTTACTGGGAAAATGGGACAATAGCATGTATTACAGCAAAGGAGATGATGTTTCTAACAAGACTTGTAATATAACACAAAACATGTGTTTATTATGGGAAAGGAGTGAGCCTCCTGCTAATCCAGCTCGATACAACTTAACATCATTTGCCATTACACTAAATGAGCTAACTTCCGAGCTGCAGGTATAGATGAACTCATGAAAGTGTAACGAACATATAGCTTTTATTTTACTGCTATTCAACTTCAGTTGTATTCTACTCATCTGATCCAAACATTTGATCGTGAATCAAGGAGAAACTTCCACCTACAGATTCAAGACTTCGTCCAGACCAGAGGCATCTGGAAAATGGGGAATACGAAAAGGCAAATGCAGAAAAGTTGCGATTGGAGAAAAGGCAGCGAATGGTATGCGTCTAGACATACTGAATTTTTGTATTTTTTGTTTTCATATCCCTACTGTGATTACCACCTGTTTACACTATCAACAGCAAATGGAGTTCCACACTTGATTCACTAATGTAGCTAGATGTTGTAATTTTCTAAAAAGATTTATTGTTCAGGGAAATAAGCACGTAGAAGTTGGACAAAATACACTTTTATTTGAACTCTCTTCGTTGTTGTGATCATTGAACAAGATTTATTTTTGCTTCGTAAGATTGTTTTAGTGCTAACAAAGTCAAATTCATGCATATAAACACCCATATTACAAAACTAATCTCCATCTCTGGTATTCACATGCCTTGTTTTGACAGTCGAGGAAATTGCAAGAGAATGGTTGGAAGCCGCAATGGTTCCAACAAGAGGGTGAAGATGGCACATATCACTATGTTGGTGGATATTGGGAAGCAAGAGAGCAGAAGAAGTGGGATGGATGTCCAGATATATTTGGCAAATTTTAGATGATGCTGGTTACTCTCCCGACACTGAACATTGTTTCAGGTGGGTACTGCTCAACATCGGACATCCCAGATGCAGGAGGTTATCTTTGAGCAGGTTGCAGATTGGCAGCATTCTGGCAGTCTGATGTAGCACTTTTGTTGCATTTTGCAGTACGAAGGGAAGGCCACTCTAAAGTTGTCCTCGAATCAGAGTAGTTTTCCTTCATAGATTTATACTTCTTTTCCATCCATTTGTTACATTAGTAATTTGTTTATGTAGCCAATACCGATTCAGTCCCCTATGGGAAGTTTAGTCGACAAATGAGTGTCAAAATATGTAATCTTTCCAATAGATGAAGCAAAAATCGTTAATTTTTGCCGCGAGACCCGCGAGAGCCTTAGGAGCGATATTTAAGCTATGTAAAATGATGGCAATAAGATGGTCATCCTGATTCATCTTTTGTCCAAATGTTGTGTTGTTTGATATCTTGTATGTTCAATACAATAAATGTAAGCTTGACATCAGAATCAGATGTAGAAGGAATAAATGGAAGTTTAACAACAAATGGGATTTGAAATTTATTTTAATTGTTTAGGGTTCATAATTTTATCTGACAAACTTAGATACTTAATTGTATTTTTTCTTTTTTTTTGGTGTGCTTGTTAAGATGGGATTTAAGCTCAGCATCTTACAATGAGTTACCAATCTTTAAGCTTGGATTGAAATTTGTCTTCACAATTTATTCTTTGTTATATATATAAATTTTTTTACATCAACATGTACAATCTGCAAACTGAAGTCTCAATCACTTGCCTAACATTTCAGTTCGCTGAATTATAGACATGGAACACCCATACTTGATAATCTTGTCACCTTCTCATCATCCCAATCGAGGATCTGTTGGGTCATATACATATGCATGACTCGTACATCGTGTGTATATATAGTATCCATCCATCGGAATATTCGTTCCTTTTATGATGTCCCAAAACATCAAAAGAAATGAGTTTTTCTCTTTGTTCTCACGGTACTTATTTTATGTTTCACCATCTATGGAGAAAATGTTGGATGAAATGGACACATGTTGACCGGGACCCGGTTGCATGGCTCCCATTTGGGCCTGGTGATGGGCCATGGTTGCTCATAAGTCCTTCGGATCGGTGTCCCGACAACACTATGGCTGCGAATCCGACTCGATGGGGAAAGCATCCGAACCCTAAGGGTATTATCGTCCATGAGAGTTGTGAGGACAACCAAAATAGACTGTTGTTATTACACCCAACTGTTCGACAGAGGAGGAGAGGGACCCGAGAAGAGAGATCTACACTCCCCCCAAACCTACCCATTCGCTCCCTGTTCTCCCACGCGAGAGAAGAGATCTCTTCCAATCTTTGGCGCTTTCCATTTCCAAATTCCAAGTGGAGGGGGAGGAGAAAAGAAAGGAAGCCGAAGGGTGAAAGAAATCTTGGATCGTTGTTTTCTCCCCGCATTCTCGTATATTAATTCTTGGAGGAGTGGATCTGAAGGTCTAAGGAGATATGAGTGACGAAGGGTTTCTGGAAATCCATCCTACGGAGCTCAAATTCCCCTGTAATCGCCCGTTCACCTTTTTGGTCTTTGTCTGTCTGATTTTGCATTTTCCTTTTAATTCTTGATCGATAAATGTTTTCTTTTCTCATTTCTTATTTTTCGGGCTTTTCGGTACGAGATTTGAGTAAGATTTAAATTTTCACTCGATGACACTTTCTGTTTTTGATCCTTAAATGGGTTTGCGTTGTTCTTTCGATCTTCTTGAATGCGAGATTTTTGCGACTGGGTGATTTACTTATCCTTTTGTAAACTGTTCTTCCTTGTTTCCATCGTTAAGCCTTGATTATTTTCCCGACTCTGGTTTTATCTCCTTGATCGCAAATAGTAGTATTATTTGCTGACGATACATGTGCTTTGTGCATTGGTCATGCGTGAGAAGTCGAGTTGAAGAAGCAAAGCTCATGTTCCATGCAGCTGATCAACAAAACAGATCATTATGTTGCCTTCAAGGTAAATTTTTATCTTCTCTATCAGGTTATTGCTTCGTTGCCATTTCTTCATATATTGTCTTAATTATAATAATTTATATCTCTGACATTTTAGGTTAAAACAACCAACCCAAAGAAATATTGTGTTCGCCCCAATGCTGGGATCGTCTTGCCCAGGTCCACCTGTGATGTCACTGGTATGCCCCATTTTCCAAATCAATGATGGTTTTTCCTGGATTTGATTGGGGATGTTAACAAATTATCTGTAAGTTTTCTGTCTTAATGTATATGTTCCCTCGATTTGCTTCTCTAGTCACAATGCAAGCACAAAAGGAGGCTCCACCCGACATGCAATGCAAAGACAAATTCTTACTTCAGAGTGTTATCACAGAGCATGGTGCGACGATCAAGGACATAACATCCGAAATGGTTTTGACCTTTGTTCGCTTCATTAGCATATCCGTATATCTCTTCTATTGGATTTTCTTGCACGATTCTGACTTATATCGAGCTTACTGCTAAATTGTCAGTTCAATAAAGAACCTGGTAAGGTTGTTGATGAATTCAAGCTGCGGGTTGTTTATGTGCCTGCTGGTCCTCCCTCACCTGTTCATGAGGAATCAGAAGAAGGATCCTCACCAAGGTCCTCGACATTTGAAAATGGGACCCAAAGTTTGCAAACACTCGACTCTGTAAGTAGTTCCAATCGGCTAAAGCCCTTAGTAAACCAAACTTGATGTTTTATTTTTCTTTTATTTATGTCATCTTATAAAGGGTCATTTGATCCCAATAAAAAATTTAGGTATCAAGATCCAATGAACCCTCAAAGGAGAAGTCCCCTGAGGTACCTTCTTCCCCTTTTCTATCTATTATTGGTCTAGAAATTTTAGAAATTTTTTTGAGCTTTTGCAGTCTATTTTATATGCTTTTGGCATTTGAAGTCCTGTAGATTGAACCTGCACGATATCATCCAGAAAGGAAACGATTAAATAATGAAGTATTATCTTAGTCAGTCAGCAGCAACCTGGGTCTTCTCATCTTAAGCGTCCTGTGCATAAATTGAACTTCATGTAAAGAGCACTACGGGATGAGTGTTTTTTTGTTTCCTCAACCAAATTTTTTCTTTTTTATGATTCCATTGGCTTGAAAGTTGTGGATGGCATGCCGATTAGCTGCTCTAGCCATGACAATCTTCTTGGTTTGTAATTCTCTCTTTTTGCATAAATCATCATATCGATGTTTTCTCAATTGTAAAGATCGAAATCATTAATACTAAAAGAACTAATTCTGAACATTTATGTGACAACCATCCATTTATATTCCTTTGCTAGGCTAGTCTTCTGTTCTTCTGATGGTGGCTATCTTATTCTACCACTTTGAATTGCGTAGATGTCATTGAACCTATGCTGTCTTATACTTGGATGAATCATTACACCATTATGGTCCATTAAATAGACAATATTAGTCAGCTAATAAAATTAGTCAATTTGTTGTTTAGGCTAGATTTACTCCAATGTTTCTCAATTGACTTATGCCAATCTGATGCAGACTTTGCTGTGATCAGCCAAAAACAATTGATCTAGTCCAAGATAGATCTGAATTAATAGATTTTGACCAAGTCTGATTTGGGTTAACTGATATGCTCAACTCTGTCCCATTAAGTTAAATATCAGGGCCAGTTTGATATTCCTTCCATACCCCACATCTCATCAGATTGCTCCTTTCCATGTTCATTATTTTGATCTCTGAATTTGTTGCCTGCTAAACTATATGAGAAAGGAAGAAGAGAACTCATTATAGTATTTGACCATGACTGGAGGGCTCAAGGGATGAACCCGTGAAATTTGGCCTTGGGGGTTTCAAAAAATTCTAAGACAGCACCCTAGTTTTTGCACTTAAATGTGTTATCTTGATAATAAATTCAACATATACTAACAAAATTGTCGTATGTGATCATGTACAATGTGTTAATGTTTTATTGACACCAAAATAATATTATGACTAGGTTTTGTGTATATTAAAAAAATTCCTTCTACCTTAATTTATAAAATTAATTTGATATCTGTTTTGGTTGTCATTTTGGCAGTATCAATCTGCCAGAGCCGATTTAAAAAGATGCTGACAGAGCAATCTTCTCAGATTTTTTAGAACTAATTGGAAGGGTGTAGGTTCTTAGATGAGAAGAATTTTGGAAACCAACCCATGAAGATCATGGAGTCCTAAAGATTTTAGGATAATGGTTGCCTTCTTAGTTAATTATGTCATGGTCTCAAATTTCACAGTATACACTGATCGTAGTCTCATAATTTGATACTCTACTGTTGTATCAGTGCAGCAACCATACAACTACGTATCAAGCAAAATGTTGTGTATTCCTTTCATTGTTAACTGAGGCATACTGCGTTGGTATATCATTATTTGAAACCTTGAAATAGATCTCTTTCATTTACCAAGAACTTTGAACTCTGGTTTCTTGTACATGTTCTCTTTTGACTCTTCTGTTTGTAGAAGTTCATTAAAACTTGGGCAAGTTTAATTTTCCAACGTTGTATTTATCAGGGTGATTGAGAGTCTAACATGAGGGCATTCTTGTTGTAGCTAGAGAAGAGAATTTGTCATTGGCTGTGCATAGTTGTTTTCCGACATTTACTCTCTTTTAAAATATACTCCTATACATTATAAAGTTTTGATAGAGGAGTTCTTGGCTGGTTTTTGTAGACAAGGAATTCCGATAGCTTGACAAGCAGTATGGCAATGAGAACAGATAATGGAAAACAATTGCAGATTGCAAATCTTTGGACCTGGCTTGTTTTTTTTTTTCCTTAGATTTTCTACCTCTTGTGGAGTGTCTAAGGCCTAGGACGAATTATAATGCTCCAGTATACTAATAGTAAGCACCTCAATATGTAAATTGGTTTATTGTCAAAATGATATTGATAAGTTTCCCCCTTATGTAAGTATCAGCTATATTGTAGCTGACATTCTTACCTGGCATGCTGTTCTTATTGTGTATTTTAAGAATGAGCTTTAATTTGATTGTATGCACTACTAGCTTTGTAGTGGCAATTGTTCAATAATCTTTTATAATATGTAGGCATTGGCTATGATTTCAAAGTTGACTGAAGAGAAAAATTCTGCCATTCAGCTAAACCAGAAGCTTCGACAGGAACTGGTACGTGTTTTGTTTACATGAAAAATATATGGTACACTTAAAGGCGAGCAATTATCCATTCGTAGCATATGTATGCCAGTAAATAAGCTGTAACAAAAGCATAGGAGTTTGCCATGGTGAATGCCACCTCATTTCTATAATATGGTTTGTTTGTATACTTTATTTATCTGTTTTTTATTTCAAAATAATTGTTTACCCAATTCCTTTTGTATAAGAAAATAATACTTTCATTTAACGAAAGTACCCAATTCCTTGTGTAGGGCCAACATGTCTTTGTGGGTTTCAGAAATAAAGGGTGCGTGAACGCCATAATCCTGTCTCTGACCAAATATAGGGTAAACTGATAACATTACCAGGATAACATTTGCAGCTAGCAAATGGTGTTCTTTTAGCTTTTAAGGCAGACCTTCTCTTGTGAATCACGTAATCATCTATTTGAGATTAGTAAAGAGCAGTGAAACAGAAGCTGTAGTCATCCAAAGGTGTTTATTCAAGATTGGATCCATATAATTATCAGATGGATGTAGGATGAAACAGGTAAAGATGGTTTGAGTTAGTGACTTTAGTTTCCTTTCTTTGGTCAAATAGCTCTGTTTCATTTTTGTGAATGCTAACAACATAACAGTGCATCTAAAATTCTATTCAGTATATTATATGTTGAGAGGACTCTTTGCTCTCATTACTTAGCCCATAATTTATTACTGGAACAAGTCTAAGCCATAATCATGGTCAGTAAAGAGCAGCTTTGCAAGGAAAAGGTCTCTGCAATGGGTATTGTAGGCTTATGTTGGGGGGTACCCTTAACCCGAAAGTATTTAGGAAGTGCATTCACAAGTTTGGCCTGTGAGCAAATGTAAACTAGTGAAACACCAGTTCGGATTTGGTGATCTCACTGGCAAGATCCACCATACGAAAGAAGGGCATGTCAAATGAAAAGAACAACGAAAACAATTTCAGCCTTAGATATATTAGTTTGGATGATTCATTCAATCCTCCATTTCTTTCTTGAATCTTGGACCGAAATCATGATGATAACAGGACGTGACTTTTTTTTGGTAACAGTACTTTGGTTAACATATTAAGGATGTTGCTGGTCGAGGTTCTTAGGTTTTTGTCATGATACTGCTGATTCCCTCACCCTACTCTCAATTGCAGGATCTGCTGCGAAAAGAACGGGGCATGCACCATGGCGGCTTCAGCGTCACATTTGTGGTGTTGGTGGGTCTCCTAGGTGCTCTTATTGGGTACATCATCAAGAAGTCATAGATCTGAGCACAAAATGATGAGCCTATCCAACCAAAATGGTTTCTCCCCCCTGTTTTCTCTATCGATGGACTTAATGATATTGACAGTGTTGTCACCCAGCACTAATCCATGCGGACTGTTTCGTTCTTGGATTCAAATTCATGTACCAGCGATGGTTAAGACGTCGAGGCACTGCACTAAATCCATGTGACCTTGGACTTCTTTTGCTAGATTACTGCGATGTGTTCTTTTCCCCTTCGTTGGCCTGCCTTGGAGTTTTTTGCACTAGTGTGTGC
This sequence comes from Ensete ventricosum, assembly GCA_029747655.1. Taxonomy (NCBI): domain Eukaryota; kingdom Viridiplantae; phylum Streptophyta; class Magnoliopsida; order Zingiberales; family Musaceae; genus Ensete; species Ensete ventricosum. Next base: position 15,994,428 of record JAQQAF010000005.1, read on the forward strand.
TCTCTGTCTTTCGAGGCTGTTTTAGAGCAGGCTTAAAACCCTGGTTCCAACCGCCACCTTTTACGATAGCCCAAAGAAGTGCATCGATTAGTATCTTTCATTACTTATAACAAGGCCGGCGGCATTGGATGATATGCAACAGGAGACCTGCAGTATCGTGTCGTCATGCATGGCAACACGCCGCTTCCTCCGTCAGTTCTACCACGGCCATGCTGTCGTCGTCAACCGCCTTGCACTGCTCCTTGTACGTGTACCACCTGGCCGCCACCAGGTAGGCCACCAGGTTCACCAGGCACAGCACCGCCAGCAGCCAGTAGAAGTTGTAGAGCTTGCCCCGGTTGAGGTTGTCCGCCAGCCACGCGCCGTGGCCCCTCTCCCCCGTCACCTTGTGCACCACCGTCACCAGGGCAGAGCTGACGAAGAAGCCCAGCGACAGGGTGCTCAGGAACAGCCCCGTGCTCATGGTCTTCATCCCCTTGGGGCACTCCCTGAGGAAGAAGTCCAGCTGGCCGATGTAGGTGAAGGCCTCGCCGGCTCCCACCAGGAAGAACTGCGGGATCAGCCAGAAGACACTCATGGGCACGGTGGCGCCGTTCTCGAGGGCGGCCGGGGTGGAGCGGGCCACCCTGAGGCGCTTGATCTCGGTGAGGGCGGCTGCGGACATGGCCAGGATGGAGAGCACGAGGCCGGCGCCGATGCGCTGGAGCGGGGTGAGGCCGTGGGGGTTGCCGGTGAGGCGGCGGGAGACGGGGACGACGACGCGGTCGTAGACGGGCACGGTGAGGAGGATGGAGCCGACGAAGAAGACGGTGAGTGCGCCGGGTGGAATGCGGAAGGAGGGGCCGATGCGGCGGTCCATGGTGGTGGCCTGCGACACCGAGAAGGTAGTCATCTGGGCGTACACGGTCCAGAACATGATGGTGGTGGCCCATATGGGCAGCATCCGGATCACGATTTTGACCTCCTCCACGTCGGTCAACGTTGGGAGACGCCGTTTCCCCTGCGTTGCCCCCAGGTCGACGTCGATCGCAGCCCTGTCCAAGAAACTGCACTCAACAGCAGAAGACCACGATGATGATGATGATGACGATAAGAGCAGACTCATACAACTATTTATTAAGGATCAGAACTTATCCCCTTGAAATGGAGGCAAAAGATGAAACGATTTCAGAGACATGGAGCGAGATCAATGCTTCCAATTTTTCTCGTCTTGATTCATCCAATTTTTTTTTCTTCAAAGTTTTCTTCATATTGTATATCCATGGAGAGAAGAATAAATCCTAGTGATTCTTAACATCGAACAACAGGATATTTAGGTTCAGCAGATAGGAAAAAAAAAGAAAAAGAAAAAAGAAAGAGAGTTGGAAGAAACTGCAGAAAACAGAACATAGCTAAAGAAAGGAAGACCGAAAACAGGAAACCAATTACTCTTATCTGAAGCATCTCACCGAAAACACGGTGAACAATGTGCTACCAGGCCACATGGTCCTTGCCGGTGCACCACCCGACAAGCATATCGCTGCCGATGGCGCCCTTAAATGGCTCACCGAATCCTTGTAGCACTCTCCCTCCCTCGCTCAGAGATGGCTTCTACTCTCCCAAGGCCCAGGGTAAAATGTCGACTAGTTTTATCCTTTCGATGCAGCATCACTAGTACACTCTGACCATCCACTAGTCTATCTTGCTCGGCTAAAGATCCCCCCACCCCGCTACTTCTGATTCAGAACCAGTGGATTGTCCTGTGTCTACCATCTCCCTCAATCAACTTCTTCTTGGTGTCGGCAGCTTTCTCGTGGTGCACGTTTTCCAAAAGCATGACAGCGGAATGCACCGACACAAAGCAGCGTCAATCCATGACCAGGATCTTGCGAGATGTTCCCAGAATCCATTCCTCCACGTTTCTTCTTCTTCTTCTTCTTCATGTGAGTACGCAGCAAGACTAGTAGTGCAGGGAAAGAAAGGTTCATAATTCTAATGCTTATGTGTGGACAGCAAGAGACCACACGAGAAACCTGCAGTCGGTGGTCTCAACCATTTGGCACTTCTCATCAAACTATGTCTGACATTACCCCCCTCAAACTACATGCTATTATTCATCACTGCTACAAAGCTTAACATATGGGAAGCACAGAGTTCCATAAGCAGCACACGGAATCTCATTCTTATTTTGGTTACCCTGTCGTGATTTGATTGCTAAATGATTAGTTCACGGTGGTATTATTTAGTCATATCCGTGCAGAAAAAGCCATGGGAAAAGCACGGGCCTCCTGTTGGACGTCTGGCCATGCAGTGCGTGCACAGGAGCAACATTAGTTTATGCTCTTCTATCCGCTACAATGGAATTCAATTCAATTCATCTACCCCATTTCTGGAATAATTATCTTTTCTTTCAGATAACTCATCTACCTTCTTCGGTGATTTGTTAAATCCTCCATGAACCCCAACCCCATCAATAATTGACATGTCCTGGAATTGTTTGTGAGCTGTTACACCTCTGCTTTCTTCTATGAACTCATTTTCTCTGTTCTGTGTGTTTCTTCCTAGTTTTTGTTTCTGAATTTTATAGAAACATATTCTCTAAATTAATGACGATATTCTCTAATCGTAAGAAACCATGATCAGTGGAAACGTAGGAACCAAATGGCGACAACAGGAGAGCAGAGAAGAATTAAGTGCGTACCGGAACTGCTTGGTGTGAGGCACCCTTTGCTTTGCGTTGCTCCTCTTCGATCCCTTCTCCGCGTCCGTGGCCGCCTGCCTCTCGTCGATGTCATGCAGCAGCGAAGGGTCCGACGGCAGCTCGAGGCCTCGCTTCCTCCACGCCGCCGCCACCACCACCGCGATCTGTGTCAGAGGACTCCCCACCAGCTTTTTGAACCTGTACCTCCACGTGCCGGAGAGGAAGACCACCAGGCCGAGGGCGATGGCCGTGGCGCACAGCCCGTACCCCCACTCTCGTCCCAGGTTGTCCTGGATGTACACCAGCACCGTCACGGCGAGCAGCGAGCCCAGGCTGATGAAGAAGAAGAACCAGTTGAAGAACTTCATCATCTGCGCCTTCTCCCCGTGGTCGGTCTCGTCGAACTGGTCCGACCCGAAACCGGACACGCTCGACTTGAGGCCTCCGGTGCCGAGCGCCGTCAGGTACAGTGCCAGGTAGAGCACCCCCAACTGCGCCCCGGAGGCCTTGACGCAGCCTCCGGACGCCAGGTCGGTGCATGCAGGCGGGCGCAGCCCTGGCACGGCGGTCGAGATGGTCAGGATGGACACTCCCTGCATGTCAATTCCATCGAACACTGTCGATAAGCCCGTAGCTGAGGAGGAAAGGGGTTTGGAGATGGAGGTGGCAGTGGTGCTTACGGAAGCTTGCACAGCTGCGAAGATGGCGATGGTGAGGTAGCGGCCGAGGAAGGTGTCGGCGACGAAGCCACCAAGGAGGCAGAGCATGAAGGAGGTCCCCATGAAGTTGGTGACGGTGTTGGCGGAGGCGGCATTGCCCAGGTGCATGGTGCCCGTCAAGTACGTCACCAGGTTAACCGCGATGCCGAGCGTCGTCAATCTCTCGTTCAGCTCCACCACTTCGAAAAGTTTCCCCACAACCATGAATTCAGGTCAAACACGAACTAGAAAGACGAACACCTGCAGTAGATTGACACTAACTGCCAAAGGCCATAGATTAAGATTGGGATACATGCCTAGGATCATGGCAGCGCCGCTCCAGCCACCGGTACGGGAGCGGACGGCGGGGCGGCCCTTGTAGTTCCAGGCGTCCGATAGGATATCGTTGGTCTCCGGCAAACCCACCATGTTTGCCTTCACCCGCACTACTAGTAGAGACCTAACTAGAGACACTGCGGGATGTGGAGGCCGGAGGAGGATATGGCCAGGAAGAGGAAGCTTCTATCTTCTTGCGTGTAGGCCGCTGTTAGCTAGGGACTATATATAGATCAAAAGGCAGCGCAGGTTCAGGTCTCCCTGCATGCGAATCTAATGAAAAAATGCTGTGGCCCAATCATCGATCACTGTCTACAGGGAATCTCTCTCTCTCTCTCTATCTAATGAAAGAATGCGGTGGCCCAATCATCGATCACTGTCTACAGGGAATCTCTCTCTCTCTCTCTCTCTCTCTCGCTCTCTCTCTTAAATTTGTATAATGATTTCCATCGAACTAAATGTCGAGGTCTTCTGTGGCATAGATATCAGAAGCCATTGCTGTATTCCGATCTGCAATAAGAAGGGCTTGATCAGTAACATACCCTGCAGCTAAATGTCCTCGTTCTTTCCACCTCACAGCATACAATTAATGGCCAAACTTATCCCACCCAAGACAGATGGATTGACACCATCTTCAATGATAAATTTCCACCCTGGTCATGCAGATTCGCATTAAATATGTTTGTCTTAGCTGATACAGGTTCATATCTCGAAGAATTATACACGTAAAGCAGCAGTAGATACGTATGTTTCTTCAGCAATCTTGGCTACTACTTGCAGCATTTAGTTGCGTGCCTCGAAGAATCTCAAGCAGGTTAAGAACACAAGCCTTCAAATTGACGCATGGATTTTGGCCATAGAACAGCAGAGCAGTGGATGCAATGCCACGAACAGGAGCCGACTGGATCAGGTCACAGGGATCAACAACTCGAGCAAAATCCACCACGATCTGATCCTGTTGAACTTGACCAAATTCCAATTAGGAATTCTATTCCGGTAGGGTCATTATCGGATTGGTATTAAGATAGATTTGGGTTTGGATTCGAGCTCATCCGGTGGATCGACGGGAGGTCGCGAGGGGGTGTAGCCATCAGAGTAAGCTGTGGTGATGTGAACTGGTCGTGTGTAGGACCGGCGAAAGAGAAGAATATGAGGCTGATAGCCACCTCGGCGTCCAAAAGCAGAGACTGCCTTGTTGCGCTGCTCCATGAATTTGAGCTCGCAGGGATGCAAGTCGTCATCTGCACTGTGGATTGGAGATGCAGCAAAGATTCGTCGAGACCAACCCCGGAATAATCTTCGAGAACAGTGAAGTTCTCTCGCCTTCACACTCTTGCTTTCGGAGCATCTGATCCTTCCCACCAGCTTTTCTTCCTCCTTTGTTTTCTCACCTTTTTCGGCTCTGCTTCACTTTGCTCTTCATTGTCACTCATAAGATTTGCGTCCTGTGCGTCGAAGTAGAGCAAAAACCCATGCTTTATTCCCGGAGGTGGAACAGCGACCACTGAAGCAGGATTAAGACTAGCAGAGACACAAAATTTTCTTGCATTTGCCTTTAATGCTGCGGTGATGCTCGCCTGTGCAATACGCACCTCATGAAATGGCTGTATCTTAAAGCTGCTCTCCTCCTTGAGATGCTTTGTTTGGTGACAGCATGAGAGGACTGCTCCAAGACAGGAAAGAAAACAAGCCAACATTAAAGGCCACTCTTTTGCATTGTTGATTCTTATCTGCTCCCAAATAAAAGAAGCTGAGTTGAAGCGTGCATGAGTGTCGTTGTTAGGTGAGAGGTCCCATATAATTTACACATAAATCTTTTTGACTGCATGTTAAATAAAGCAAGAGTTAAGAAGAGATAGGGTGTGCTTTAGGATAGAGCTTCAAGTTGGGACCAAACCGGTGGTTTATGCTTTAGGATTAATTGCCTTCATCGGTAATATGAGCTGGGAATCTGCCATGAATAATAAATACCCTACCTATGCATGACCACGGTCCAAAAAAGTAGACAATCCAGTGGATGCGTCCTCTTCCAGTCTAAGACGAAGGCATAGGAAGTACAGTACACCATAAGAGCCTCCGGTGACACTGACACACACATTACATTTGCAATTAGACACAGTTTCAACGTGGAATCAAGACTTTTATTCGAATTTATCTAATCCGCTTAGATGTTATTTGGATACTATCTAATCGGATTTAAGAGATGAACTTTATAGATCAAAAGCTCCAATAAACGAGATATTACGATACAAGTGGTCATTAAAATGTCAATAATTATATTATTATTTTAGTAGCTAATAATGGAGAGCCACCCCCCATAAAGCATTATTGTTAGGCACATAATGGATGAGAGAGAAGTGAGCCTTGTGAATAGGAGAGCTTCACAGTCGTAAGACTACATGCAAAATACAAACATTATTAGGTAGGTCCTAATTTGATGTCCACCATAAGGCTTGAGCCATTAAGTTGAAGTGTCTCAACTACATCTTCTTGAACGTCAACTTATGCTATGTCTCATTAGAAGCTAGTGGGCGTCAACATGGAATTGAGCGCGACTGATTGAAGCCCACCCTTATCTCTGAGAAACGACTCGACGTATACAGCTTTTCTTATTACCTTAGTTGAAGGTTAAAGTTCTTCTTGTTTACGTACCTATTCACGTACCCAGGTCAAAGTATTGTCTTAATCTTATGTAAATATGGGTATTTAAGAATTTTTTATTGACATCCATGAGATGTACAAGCTCCTAGGGATGTCAACCGGTAGATTAGGAACCTGAGCGATTGACTTTCGGTCCATGGCAGAGCTATAACTATTCGGGGTCTATTGCGGTATTTCGGGGGGGGAGGGGGTTGCTTGCCCTTATCGAGGAATCTCGTTCGGTCGGCTACTAAGGATTGAGCTTCATTCTTCTGCGAGTGTGTCCTTCCATTCCTCGACTCATTCATCAGTCGTCGATACCTGCACTAAAGCCGTGTCGGGGATATCTGTCCCGACGTGATCCATCCAATGGTTAAAGAGATTAATGCACGTGGGTGGTAGGTCCGCATCATATGCTAATTAGTGGCTGAAACCCCAACCTATCTGTCCTATCTCGCTGCGACACTAGTTATCTTTATTGTATATTTGTGGTAGTCGTAATCCTTCCTTCGGTCGATGTCTGAGTTGAAATAGGTCCTTCTACTGTGTAGGAGACGTACCATGGTAACCTTGCGGGGGAGGCAGGTGACAAGGCCTGAATCTAGCCCCTCGAGCAATAGTCCGGGACAATGTTCCTTCTCGAGACCTTAATCTGAACTGAGTCAGCAGTTTCTACGTGAATTTTTTTAAGGATGATGCAGAAGTATACGTTGGATGGGCAAAATGTGCCCTATCATTCTCTCCCCCCAAAAGAGAGTTGCGTTTTGAGAGAATTAATAGCGCGTGGTTGCAAGTTCGATTGATCGTCGGATTTATTCTGTGATTGATTTTCAGGATCAAGATTGAGAGATGGTAGGGTCGGGCCGAGCTAATAGTCAACAGGACTGGATGAATTGAGAGTTGGTAGGACTGGCTGAACAGAGAGTCGGCATGGATGGGGTATTCGGCTCATGGTTGGGTCTTTTGCTCACTTCGCAGGCTTTGTCTCGTGAGTGTTGACTTTTGGGTCAGAACCAGATCTAGTGGATTGACCGAGATAAGCGGGCAGAGTTAATCGAGATTTATAGTCGATATGAATGGTCAGGAAGGAGTTATTACCATAATCAAGGACTTTTTTTCTTGTATAGATAGCCCTTTGCAGGCTTATTCAGAACCGAATTTCCTTTGGAGTTATTCGGGGTTGGAGATTGATTAGGGTTGAAAGCTTAAGAGCCCTTTGTTTTCATATAGTGAGAGTCTTTTGAGGGCTTGGTAGCTCTTGAGGATTTGTTCAGGGCTGAGAGCAATGTGTTTGGGACTGAAAGCCCTTTGGGAGCTTGAAAGTTTTCAGAACTTGTTTGGGACTAAAAGTCCTGTGTTCATGATTGAAAGCCCTTTACGAGCTCGGAAGCTCTTTAAAACATGTTCGACACTAAAAGCCCTTTATTCAGAACTAAAACCCCTTTGTTCGAGACTGAAAGCCATTTGAGAGCTTGAAAGCTCTTTAGAACCTATTGGGATTGAAAGTCCTTTGTTCAAGACTGAAAGCCCTTTGAGAGCTCGGAAGCTCTTTAGAACCTCTTCATGATTGAAAGCCCTTTGCTCAGGACTGAAAGCCCTTTGGGAGCTTAGAAGCTCTTTAGAATCTATTTGTAATTGAAAGCTCTTTGTTTGGGAGCTCGGAACTCTTTAGAACCTGTTCAAGACTGAAAGCCCTTTGTTAGGGAGCTTGAAAGCTCTTTAAAATCTATTCGAGACTAAAAGCCCTTTGTTCGGGACTAAAAACTCTTGAGGTTGGTCAAGCTTATGCTCAAGCGACATTTGTAATAGGGGCTGAAAGCCCTTGAGGTCGGTCGGGCTTATGCCCGAGCGACATTTGTAACAGGGGCTAAAAGCCCTTGAGGTCGGTCGGGCTCATGCCTGAGCGACGTTTGTAAAAAGGGTTGAAAGCCCTAGAGGTCAGTCAGGCTTATGCCCGAACGAAGTTTTAACAAGGGCTAAAAGCCCTTGAGGTCGGTTGCGCTTATGCCCGAGCGATGTTTGTAATAGGGGTTGAAAGCCCTTGAGGTTGACTGGGCTTACGCTCATGTGACATTTGTAATAGCGACCGAAAGCCTTGAGGATGGTCGGGCTCATGCCCGAGCAACGTTTGTAACAAGGGATGAAAGTCCTTGAGGTTAGTCATGCTTATGCCCGAGTGACATTTGTAATAGGGGCTAAAAGCCCTTGAGGTCAGTCGGGCTCATGCCCGAGTGACATTGGTAACAAGCGCTGAAAGCCCTAGAGGTCGGTCAGGCTTACGCCCGAGCAAAGTTTCTAACAGGGGCTGAAAACCCTTAAGGTCGATCGAGCTTACGTCCGAGCAATGTTTGTAATAGAGGCTAAAAGCCCTTGAGGTCGGTAGGGCTTACGCTCGAGTGACGTTTATAACAGTGGTTGAAAGCCCTTGAGGACAGTCGAGCTCATGCCCGAGTGATAATTGTAACAAGGGCTGAAAGCTCGTGAGGTTGGTCGGGCTTATGCCTGAGCGACATTTGTAACAAGGGCTGAAAGCCCTTAAGGTCGATCAGGCTTATGCCCGAGCAACATTTGTAACAGGAGCTGAAAACCCTTGAGGTTGGTCCGACTCATACCCGAGCTACGTTTGTAACAGGGGCTGAAAGCCCTAGAGGTTGGTCGGGCTTATGCACAAGCGACATTTTTATAGGGGCTGAAACCCCTTGAGGTCGGTCAGGCTTATGCCCGAGCGACGTTTGTAACAGGAGCTGAAAGTCTTTAAGATCGGTTGGGCTTATGCCCGAGCGACGTTTGTAATAAGGGCCGAAAGCCTTATGAAGGGGCCAAAATCCCTTAAGGTTGATCTTACCCCCGAGCGACATTTGTAACAAGGGCTGAAAGCCCTTAAGGTAGGTCAGGCTTACGCCCGAGCAGCATTTGTAATAGGGGCTGAAAGCCCTCGAGATCGGTTGGGCTCATGCTCGAGTGATGTTTGTAACAGGGGTTGAAAGCCCTCAAGGTCGGTTGAGCTTACACCCGAGTGACGTTTGTAACAGGGGCTGAAAACCCTTGAGGTCGGTCGGGCTTATGCCCGAGCAAAGTTTGTAACAAGGGCTAAAAACCCTTGAGGTCAATCGGGCTTATGCCCGAGCGACGTTTGTAACTGGGGCTGAAAGCCCTTGAGGTCGGTCGAGCCTATGCCCGAGCTACGTTTGTAATAGGGGTTGAAAGCCTTGTGAATATGTCGAAAGCCCTTAAGGTCTGTTTGGCTTACATCCTAATGACGTTTGAAACAAGGGCTGAAAGCCCTTGAGGTCAGTCGAGCTTACGCTTAAGCGACATTTGTAACAAGGGCTGAAAGCCCTTGAGGTCGGTGGGGCGAACACTCGAGTGACGTTTGTAACAGGGGCTAAAAGCTCTTGATGTCGGTCGGGCTTATGCCCGAATGACCTTTGTAACAGGGGTTGAAAGTCCTTGAGGGTGGTCTGGCTTCCGCCCGTGCAATATTTGTAACAGGGGTTGAAAGCCCTTGAGGTCAGTCGGCCTTATGCCCGACACCCTTAAGGTGGCTGGTGGCGCATTCCGATGAGACCTTGATCATGGTAAGGCTAGTTGAGCGCCCTTCTTTTTTGCTTGCTAGTTCTTGACTAAGGAATCTTATTCACAACATCTTGTTTTACTGTGAGGCTCGAGGCGGGGGCCTCTGCCATCTTGATCATGGTAAGTCGTTTGTCGAGGTGGCCCTCCTCCCTTCTTTTTTAATGGGTCATGATCAGGTGTTTTTCTTTGTAGCATCTTGTTTTATCTTGCCTTTCGTCCCTCGATCATAAGGCCCTAGAAAGTTTTTTCAACTACCCCTATGGCTACCGGCACTCCCCCTAGTGCAATAGCCTAGATGAAGGAGGTTTGGTTTTAAAGTTTGATCTGGAAGAGACCCTAGCGAGGGACGGGGAGGCAGAGGATCTCCCTTTGACTGGAGAGGACCGAGTGACCAAGGGAGAGGGTGTGCTCCCCTACTTTCCCAGAAGCGACTTTGGCACACATGGGTGTCAGTCGCCCATCATCATAGGTCGACAAGCCCTGAATCTGGCTGAGAGGGGTGCATTTGCATTTCGCTATCAAGCAGTAACCTGAATAAGGCTCCTCCTTTTACTGGAGTTGATAGTTCCTTTTCATCGCATGCAAACGTATGTGATAGAAGATAGGATTTAGATATTACTATAGATACTACCCCAAAGGCCCATCTAACCATGTAACACTTGCATAGATCTTAGGTGCTATACTAGCTAATACTCAATACCATTCTACGGAGCTCAAAAACCCCTAAAATGGCTACTTGGAGGGTTTGTTTCTTGATAGTTTTTTCTCTACGATATGATGACACACAACCAACATTTATAAGCCTAAAACGGCCATAAAAGCTAACCAAAATGAGGCTGTTCAACCTACAACAAGCCCTCTATATGTTGTGCAAAGTATAAATAAAACTAAAAGAGATAGATATACATGAACATTACATTAGACATTCTATTTACAGCTTTGTTCATGACATTTTTTCCCACTTATTCCTTCGACATCCTCGTTAAAGCCATTATAGACATTCATTTTTTTGCTCTAGTTGTAATGTGCCTCTTGGCTCCCAATTGCTCTCCGCCATTGTTATTAAGTAGTTAACCTTTGATATATTATACTACTTCAACTCATCAATAACTATGACTTTAGTGTGGGTTCAACCAAGTTATGTTGATCCTTACTAGTTCCTGTAAATCCTTCAAATAAAGGAATAAATCTTTCTTGTTATGTATCAGTCTCTTAAATGTCTCACGCCGTTTGAATTGGGTGGATGGCCATCAGAGCTTTAATGAGTATTGCCTCAAATTTTAAAATTTTTGAGGTCTTTCCTCTGTAATATTTGCCCATCGATTCTTCTTCTACTTGTCGCCTCTAAGTAGGTCTACATCACATTTGCTTTCTATTGGTATTCTATTAGGAAATAAAACAAATAATCTACTCTCCAGAGAACTAGTCATTGTTAGTGAAAGTTTGACAATTGTTGTCTTCCATATTCTTCGAAAGGTCTTTGAGCATGTGCATAGCTCCTCTACTAGATAAATAAGAAAACTGAGGTACTTGATTTTGTCTATTCTTTTAAGAGTTTAGAAAGCAATGTTACTTGACTTTGCTTCTTCTTCAAGGGTTGTACTTTATGCGTCGAGCTGGTTACTAGCCTTCGTTGGCTCTTTGCCTATCCTTCCAAAGAATCCGAAGTATTTGCACTCCTTGTATTGAATTAGCTACTGTGATTTGCCTTCTCATTACCATCGAGCTTTTGAAATACGAGAAGTTTTACCTGAAAAGAGCAAAAGTTAGCCCTGACTTGGAGCAAGTCTCTAATTGTTTTGGTTGCCTATATGATTGTACCATCTTCGTCATTTCTATCACCTACTCCTTTGAGTAGAAAAGCACCGCTTACTGCCTACTTCATTCTTTGGTCAAAGACTCTTGCATTAACCTGAAGTTCTCCACTTTTGGTTTTGATGAGAAGCCCATTGATGTTGGTCTTATGAAGTTCCCTAGCCATTGTCCTTTAACCTTATCTGAGTACTTGGAGTTTATCTTTATATTCTCCATCTCCTCGACTCCTTTCATGATTAAGTGCTCTCCTTCTATGAGAGCAAGGGATCGATGACTCTATAGAAGTCTTACCTCTACTATTTATCACCTCGCATCTACGTTCCTTTTTTTACAATTAATAGATCCACCTCTATAGCACTATGACACTCCCCACCATCTACATCCATTCTAACCGATGCTTGGTTTTTAGGTAGCTGAGTCCCTCAGTCTACATCCATTCCTCGCCTCTTTCGACCACCTGCATTAACACCTTTGTGTTCTTCGAGCAATTCCTCTTGGTCGATAGAAAGACAAACTACAACTCCTATGCATGGCCTCCACCATCATGTTATAGGACTTATATCGATTATGTTCTTTGCTTTCTTGGTAACAATGTTTATTTACTTGGCTTTATCCTTTGACTTGCTAAGCTCCCTTGAGTGAATATATGCTCTAGACTAGTTCAACTTTTAAGCCGCTCTGATCATACTTCTATATGATCAAGTCCCTCTCATGGGACTCACTAATACTTACACTCGAAATTCTCTCTCGATAGTACATAACCTGATGGGAACCCTTAATAGGGCATCACATATGCAGCAAAAAATATAAAACAAAACTGGTTTCCCGTAACAAGTCTATCTAGTCGTCGTGTGAAGATTAGTGGGCGAGAAATGGTAAAACCAAAAAACTATGCGTCTTAGTGTTAGATGTAATACCTAGGGAGATCCTATATCCCTAAAAATTTTAGATTCATAGGAGAGGGTGAAGGAGGTTAGATGTTCTCTCTAAGGGATGATCCACACGGTAGATGGGATGATGATGCTTCTCAAATTGTAGCACTATAAGGTTGCACTATCATCAAGGAGGGGCCGACCCTTCTTGTTGTCCATACTATCATGGATTTAGCTGAATTTGCCTAAGTCGTGCAGCACCATTGCGGCAAAGTTAAGGACCTAGTTAGAATTGTCTAAGTCATGAAGCACCCTTGTGCCAATGTCTCGGACTTAGTTGAGATTGCCTAAGTCATGAAATGCCCATACGTTATTCATCCGCAATGGGTCAACCTAGATGCAACCTCGTGCCGATCCCGAAGGACCTGCAAAAGAGAAGGTTGATTAGTTCGAAAGCGAGGCGACGGACAAGTCCCGACGTCTCGTGAAGATGGAAGCTTTACAAGCAATTCAATAAACACGTTGAGTGTAAGAGAGAAAAGAGAGAAAGGAGCGAAAAAGGATTTTAGAAGGTTGAACGAATAGTCGCAAGTCCACAAACGATGGTTCATCGGGTGCTAAGCGTGAAGAATGTTTAATTCTCAACACTATACCAAAGCCCTATCCAGCTCTGTGCCACTTAGGGGGTTCTAGGGGTATGAGATGGTAAACATTTTGCATCGCATTGTGGTCTATAAAGATCAGGCCACAACATGTGAAAATAGAGCTATTTTGGGCAGTTTTGGCCCAACATAGTGATTGATCACACTACAGTATTACAAACTATTTTCTCTTATATTTCTTAAGTAAAACCACATAAAACTAAGGAAAAGTAGGTTGTCAAACATCTATATAAGTATGTAAAAGTGATGAATGGTTTGTTGAGTGAAGATGCTATGGGTGTGCGATAGCCTTTCATGACAACATACCCTAAACAAGGGTTGTCAGCTGAGGAGGAGAAAAGAGAGAGGAGAATAGGAGGGGCGACCAAAATGAGTCTAGCCTATGATCCATATGGCTAGTTCCTATTTATAGAAGTTCATTGCAACTTTAACCCTAATGGATCCTACCCTATGAGGTATTGGATCTATATCTAATTACCTAAGTTTCTTAGATTAGTGAATCTTTATCTAATAATCTCTTATTAGCTCTTATTGGATCTCATCCATATGATCCAATAATATAGAGACTTACTGGACATCCAATAAAATAGGAGCTTCATGGATATCTCATATCTGAACCTCTACTCATCGTACTATCCACCATATGTGTGTGACGCTCTAAGCCAAATTCTGATCTGACTAGGAGTTACACCTGTCGAAACTCCTTTTGATTCAGAATTTGTTTTAACTTAGTGAATTATTATCCCATAACAATTCACTCAACTTATCGACTATGAGCATACTAAGCAACTACGCCATACTCCCTCGATGGTACAGGAAGATCTAATCCATTAGACCTGTCTGTCCTCAGTTATTATGTATCTATAGTCCCTCATCCATCTAATATTCTAAAGACCATATATCAGGTATGATACTATCAGGTCTCATACGGAATCCATCTGAGCCTCGCTCTAATCGAATTCTCCAAAAGAACTCTTTCTCTCTTAATTCGAACGACCCTGGTATAAGATTTGCCTGAGTATATAGGATTCCTCTCATGATACTAAGAGTGGGCGATCCTTTATTGACACTCAATTACCTTCGTAAGATTTGCTACTACACCGAATAACCAACCATACTAGATCTGAAACTTTTAGACCTATAAGTCTAGTGTCAAAGAATGAAGTACTCAAATAAGGCATCATTGTAAGTTTAAAGACTAGACACACAACTTAAACTACAGAATCACTGTCTGATATCAGATATTATTAACCATCCAACATTCTATAAGTGGATCAATCAATAAACTCATTCTTCAATAAGCACCTATACTATATCCCACACAAGCAATTATGAGACCACTTGCCTCCATCATATGGATGAGCATACAACACACTGGTCTATCCGGTTATCTCGATGTCTCTCGAGTAACCTACGATCGGGATTATTTAGGGTCTGTGTTTAAAGATAAATTAGTCTCATTATCATGATCTCATCATGATCGAATTCTCATTGCACAGATCCAAGGATATCACAATATAAGCAACAGACAACATAAAGTGAGAAAATACCAATAATAATAATAAATAAAAGGATTGTGCAACGTGTCACATGTGTTATCACTCGTGTGATTGGCTTACATGACACTTATAGCTAGCAATCTCCCACTTGACCTAAAGCCAATCACCTATATGTCTGATCCCCTACCACACTAAAAGATAATATGAGATAATTACTTCGTTAGTGGATCTGTAATTTTATATTTGGATGAAACTCTTTCCATTACTACATCTCTACAGGCCACAATCTCTCTGATTAGGTGGAACCTTCTTAGAACGTGCCTCGGCTTATGATGAGACCTAAGTTTCTATGCTTGAGCAATCGCCCTGTTGTTATCATGATATATGAGAATTTGCTCCTCAATGCTCGATACGACTCCCAATTTTGTGATGAACTTGTTCATCTAGACTCTCTCCTTTGCTACTTTTATCGGAGTAATGTACTCTACCTTTGTGGTGGATTCAATAGTAATATCTTGCTTCTAACTCTTCCAACTTACTACTCCATTCAGGGTGAAGATATACTTTGACTTTGACTTGCTATCATCGACATTGGACTGAAAATTCAAGTCTGTGTAGCCCTTAGCTTGTAGGTTGCCTCCTCCATGTATCTAGTAAAAGATCTTTAGGTCTTCTTAAGTACTTAAGGATGCATTTTACTGCTTTTCAGTGTTCCAAACCTGGATCTGCTTGATACCTACTCGCGACACTCAAAACATATGTTATATCATGCTTGGTACATAGCATATCATGCTTGGTACATAGCATAACATACATGATAGACCCTATTGTAGAGACATAGGGTATCATATCTATGTCTACCCTTTCTTTAAGAGTCTTTAGGGATATACTTCTAGAAAGTGATATTCCATATCTCATCGGTACGTGAAATATTCTAAGCTAAATCTTTTGGCAATGATATCTATGCACTTGGATTGGGATAAACCAAGCATCCCTTTAGATCTCTCTATAGATTCGAATCCCCAAAATATATGATTAAGTCATTCATGGAGAAGTATCTAGATAACCAAGCCTTAACCGTGAAGAGAGTTCTTACATCATTCCCAATGATAAGGATGTCATCCACATATAATACCAAGAAGGTGATAACATTCCCACTTACCTTTTTGTATACACAAGGATTATCTTTGTTCTTAACAAAGTCATAGGATCTGATCACCTCATCAATCTTATGTTCCAACTTTGGGAAGTTTGCCTCAGTCTACAGATAGACTAGAGCAATCAATCTGCACACCATATCTGGACTTTTCTCGGACATAAATCCCTTAGGTTGTATTATATAAACCTCCTCCTTGAGGTTGTAATTGAGGAATGTGATTTTTATGCCCATCTATTAGATCTCGTAGTTATAATGTGGTGCTATAGCCAAGAGAATTATAATAGATTGCAACATGGCTATGGTGAGAATGTTTCATTATAGTCAACACATTGCCTTTGACGATACTCTTTAGCCACTAGCCTTGACTCATAGGTCTCCACCTTTCTATCTACTTCAATCTTCTTCTTGAAGATCTATTTGTAACCGATGGGTATGATATCCTCAAGTGCATCAACAAGGTTCTATACCTTGTTGGAATACATGAATTTCATCTCAGAATTTATGACTTCTTATCATTTCCCAGAGCCTATACTCGTATCTCTCAAGGGGGTGGGTCACTCTGCCTGACTATGGAAAGTTGAAACTAGTGTGCTAGGTACCTGAACAGACTCAGTTTTCAGAATATTGCTTGAGCTATGTTCTCTAACCTCACTCAACTCTATCACGCTCCTACTGTTTCCACCAAGAATATGTTCATTCTAAAGGAACACTGCCCTCTTGGCAACAAAGACCTTGTGGTCCTCAGAATGATAGAATTAATACTCACAAGCTTCCTTGGGGTATCCTATGAACGTGCATTACTCTATTCTTAATTCCAACTAAGGGATTGTGTCTTCTAATGTGAGCAAGGCAATCCTAAATTTTAATAACCTTAAGATTAGATTTCTTTCCTTTCCATATCTTATGTTGTGTAGACATTACCAATGTAGAGGAAACTCTGTTCAAAAGGTAAGCTGCGGTATCTAAGGCATAACCCTAAAATGAGATAGGTATGTTACCGAAACCCATCATGGACAACACCATGTTTAACAACGTGTGGTTTCTCCTTTCTGAGATACTATTGAGATGAGGTGTATAAGGAGGTATCCATTGTGATAGAATCCTATGGTCCTTGAGAAACTAGGTGAACTCTATACTCAAGTACTCGCCCCCTCGATTTGATCGAAGAGTCTTTATACTCTTTCCAATATGGTTCTCTACTTCATTCTTATATTTCATGAATTTCTCGAAGGCTTTAGACTTGTATTTCATAAAGTACATATATTCATAGCTAGAGAAATCATTGGTGAAAGTAATGAAGTAAGAGTAACCACCTACGGCCTGAGTCAACATGGGACCACACACATCGCTATGTATAAGTTCTAGTAACTCAGTGGCTCTCTCTCCAGTTTCACTAAATGCAGAGTTGGTCAACTTTCTATGAAGAAAAAGTTTTGCAAGTTGCATAGGATTCATAGTCGAATGAATCTAAGTACTCATCCTTCAGCAACTTTTAAAATTTTTCCTCGTGGATGTGACCTAGGCTATAATGCCATATGTATACATTATTCAACTCATATTGTTTCCTCTTGGGCACATTTACATTCATAACATATGGAGCAATGTCTAGCATAAATAAACCATTATTCAATATTCCTCTAGTAATGATCTTATCACCTAAAATTAATGAACAACTATTATTCTTGAAGTAGAAATAATATTTTTGATAATAGAAAGAACGAAATAGCATGCATCTAATGCAATAGTAGCTCCAGACAAATATAGGATGACCTCACCAATAGCCACTAAAGCAACTCTTGCTCCATTGCCCATTTTGAGATCTATCTCGCCTCTCACTAATCTCCTATGTCTTGCTAGAACTTGTAATGAATTATATATGTAATAAGTACTATTGGTATCCAATACCCATGTGTTATCATAAAAATATGACAAATGGAGATTAATAATGAATATACCTAAAGCTTCTTCAAGTTTTTGTTTTATCTTCTCTGCAAGATACTCTTTACAATTTCTTTTTCAATGCCCATCTTTGTCGTAGTGGAAGCACTTGTCTTTGTCCTTTGTTGGGTCTTTCTACTGGGTACAAGTGCCCTATAAGTCAATCATGTGAGTGATGACATGTGTGACACGCTGCATGATCTTTTTACTTATGATTGTTATTGGCATATTATCATATTATATTATATATTATATATATATATTATGATGTCCATGGTTCTGTGCAATGAGAATTAGATCATAATGAGATCATGATAATGAGACCGATTCGCCTTTAAAGATAAATCATAAATAATCCCGATCATAGATTACTCGAGAGGGATATCGAGATAACCAAACAGACTGGTGTACTGTATACCCATCCATATGATGGAGGCGACCAATCTTATAGCCACTTATATAGAGACATTGAGGATACAATATAAATGCTCATTGGAGAATGATTTCATTAATTAATCTGCTCACGGAATGTTGTATGGTTAATGATACCTAACATCAAATAGCGATTCCATAGTCCTTTTATGTCTGATCCTTAGACTTGAGACATCAAGAATGCCTTATTTGAGTACTCCTTTCTTTGATGCCAGACTTATAGGTTTAGAAAATTTAAGATATGGTACAACCGATTATCGAGATTGGTAGCCAACCATATGAAGGTAATTGAGCATCAATAGAAGATCATCCACTCTCAGTATCATGAGAGGAATATCCGTATATTCTTATTCGGACAAATTATTGGTCAGGATCATTCAATTAAGAGAGAAAGAGTTCTCCAAGAGAATTCGATTAGAGCGAGACTTGGACGAATTTCGTATGTGGCCTGACAGTACCATACCTAATATATAGTCTCTAGAATATTAGATGGATGAGGGACTATAAATACATAGTAACTGAGGATAGACAGGTCCAATGGATAAGATTCCTTATACTATGTAGGGATTATGACGTAGTGGTCTAGCACGTCAATAGTTGATGAGTCGAGCGAATTATTTTGAGATAACAATTCATTGAGTTAGAAGTTATTTTGATAGAGAGGACTCATGGCCAGCTCGATATTGGGCTTAGAGAGTCACACACATATGATGAATGTTTTAGCGAGTAGAGGATTGGATATGAGTTATCCAATTAGCCCCTATTCTCATTAGATGAGATCAAACATTGATGGATCACTATATGAAGCCCGATTAGAGGCTAATTGAGATTATTGGATATAGATCCAATAATCCAAGAATAGTAGATAATTGGATGGACATCCAATACCCACTAAGGTAGAATCCACTAGGGTTTCTTGGTGGCTCTTTATAAATAGGAGGTACGGGCAGTACTTTAATGATAGGCTGTATCTTTGGTCACCCCCTCTTATTCTCCTTCATTCCTGATCTTCTCAGCCGACTAGCCATTCCCTGCTGTAAGAGGGCAGCGAAAAAGATAACAAATCTTCTTTCACAAGTGCTACCAGAAGGTACGCAAGAGTTACGAGTTTTGGGCTACTTTTGGAGGAGCATCGTTGTAATGATCCATCATGTGGAGATAGCTAGAGAGGAGGATGTTTGACCTCCTTCATCATCTCCATCTGGATTTGGATTTTTAGCGATATACGATCTCCTAGGTAATCAATCTCTTATGTGTCACAGTTTCGATTTTGTGATTTTTTTTTCGTGCACCAATCTTTGCACGATGATTTGATATACGTAGGAAACTATTTTGTTTTATTCTTCTGCTAAGCATGCGATGCTCTGCTGGATTTCCCAAAAGTGGTATTAGAGCCATATTGCTCGTGTAAAAGATTAGCTTTTGAACTGTGTATGATGAGATTGAATTGCGTAGAACTATTCTATGCATTTTTGCAACGAACGAAGCGCGGCGGGGGAGGGGGGCTGCTACTTGTAGCTAGGGCCACCTGTAGAGGCAGCCAAGCCATCTACAAGTGCGGCCAAGGCCCTGCAGGGGTAGTCACTCACAGCCATGGCACTTATAGGGGTGGCCATTTACAAGCACAGCCCCATGGGCAGGCTGCCTATGGCCAAGTCATGACCTCCGCGGTCGCCAGCAGCTCACAACACCGCTGATGCACAGGGGCTGTGGTGGTAGCCAGCAGGAAGGTGAGCAGGAGGGCTAGGGCTTCCTTTTGTCAAAAGGATAAATATACCTCTTAGAATTTGAGAAACTCCATGATTTTTCTTTTATCCAAAATTCTAAAAATACCCTTAATAATTCTAAAAATTCCTAACATGTCTAAATTTTTATAAAATAATTAATTAAATATTTTAATTAATTATGAATTTTTTAGTAATCCTCATGATGATATGTATACGTGATGTATAATGTGGACCAATGATCATGAGTCATGTGTTGTGATGTGTGTAAATGTGATTATTATTATTATTATTGGGGCCTACGAGTCTCCATTTTTATCACTTATTATCAGACATGCGTGCTTGTGATTATGTTGTAATTATACTAAAAGGCACGGTGAGAGCATGAAGGTGTCAACGGGACCCATGATGTCATGGCGAGCGATCGCGAGGCATGGTGATGCGCCGAGAATCCGACAGAGCCTATGATGATGAGAAAGATGATCACAAGGCATGGAGATACGCCAATACACATATAGATCATATTGTGAGTGATTGAGCCTACTAGCTCGGGCATAATCACATTAGGTGACAGTTCATGATCATCTGGTCTGGCATATATATGTGATATATGATTATACACCTACCAAATTATATATATATATATATATATATATTACAATGTAGATATATATTAAATATGTATGTGTATGACACAACATATTAGGAAACCAATAAAAAATAAAAAACCCCTCCTACGATAATATTAATTCGGTGAGCATGAGGCAATGAGATTGACCCATATGGCTTTCCATTATTATAGGAAGAAATTGAATCACGATGTAGGTTGAGTTGGTTGAGTCACTCGAGGCTCACCTATCTGCATTATTGAGATATTGCCTACAACATAGAAATGTCATCGATGATATGAGGACGCGGTGTGCTTAGTTGAGTCACTTGAGGGCATATCATCAAATCAGACTCATCTTGTAATAATGGTGATGACTTGATTGAACTTCATAGTTGGTCGAGCCGTTGAGACCATAACGATTTAGATGTCAAACATGACGGGAATTACAAGGAGTTGTGAATGGCAAGAGTTGCCTACCTTTTTGGGTTTAGTGTAATTGGTCACTTCATATTGCACTAAGACGTCGATTGGATCTCGATCCTCACTAGAAGTCTGTCGGATACTTCTGTTTCACGTGTCGAAGGTGTCGCGTGATTAGCTATAAAAATAGTGGGATTAGATTAAGATATAAGTCTGTATCTTAATTATTAATTTTCTATAAAATCTGCATGTTATTTATTTATGCTACATCTTGTTTATTAGAAATATATCGCTTGCAAACCCCCTACTTGGTATACTTGATGTCAACCGCCTCACTAGTTCAAGCTACATGGATTGGCTCTGCTATTTGAGAATTGTTCTCACAACAAAGAAAATTGTGTAAGTCCTTGGCATGGTTCTATCTAAGAAAGAAAAGCTGGTTCTCTATATTAGTGAGACCAAAAGGAAAAGGAAAGCTGATAAATCCCTTAACAAGAGCAAGGGGAGACTGGGTAAGGCCAAGGTTGCCAAGAAAGACCCGATAAAGGACAAAGACCAGTGCTTCCATAGGGACAAAGACGAGTACTAGAAGAGAAATTGCAAGGGTTTTCTTGTAGAAGGTGAAGCTAAAGCTTAAAGAAGCTTCAGGCACATTCATAATCAGTCTTCACTTGTTAGATTTTTATGATAGCACATGGGTATTGGATACCAGGAGTGTTTATCATATATGTATTTCATTGAAGATTCTGACAAGGCTAGGAGACTAGGCAGAGGTGAGACAGATCTTAAGATAGGCAATGGAGCAAGAGTTGTTGTAGTTGCTATTGGTGAGGTCATACTATATCTGTCTGGCGGAGCTACTATTGGATTAGATGCATTTTATTATGTTCCCTCTATTATCAAAAATATCTTTTATATTTTTTATTTGATAATTAGTGGATATAAACTAATTTTTAAAAATAATAGTTGTTCACTAATTATGGATGATGAGATCATCATAAGAGGGACGTTGATTAATGACTTATATGTGTTAGATACTTCCTCACATATTATGAATGTAAGTATGTCCAAGAGGAAATGAGATGAAGTGAATGAGACATACCTATGACATTGTAGGCTAGGTCATATCTATGAGGGAATGATTCAAAAGTTGCTAAGAGATGGATATTTAGATCCATTCAATTATGAGTCATATGCAACTTGTGAACCTTGCTTTCGTAGAACTGGAGAGAGAGTCATTGAGTTATTGAAACCCATACATAGTGATGCATGTGGTCCCATATCGACTCAAGATATAAGTGGTTACTCCTATTTTCATTACGTTCACTGATGATTTCTCTATGTATGGATATGTGTACTTGATGAAGTACAAGTTCGACGCCTTCGAGAAATTCAGGGAATATAAGAATGAAGCAGAGAACTAGATTGAAAAAAAATATTAAGACTCTTTGATCTTATGAGTATAGACTCCGGGAAGTGGCAAGAAGCCATGAATTCTGCGATGGATTCCATGTACTCTAACATGGTTTGGAACCTTGCGGATGCACCTGAGGGTATTGTACCCATCGGCTGCAAACGGATCTTCAAGAAGAAGATCAGAGTGGATGAAAAGGTAGAGACCTATAAAGCAAGGCTGGTAGCTAAAGGATATCGTCAAAGACAAGGAGTTGACTATGACAAAACCTTTTCACCTGTAGCCATGCTTAAGTCTATTAGAATTATTTTGGCCATTGCAGCACACTATGACTATGAGATATGACAGATGGATGTCAAAATGGTATTCCTCGATGACAACCTCGAGGAAGAGGTGTATATGATACAACCAGAGGGATTCGTATCCAAAGAGAGTCCAGATCTTATGTTCGTTAAGAATGAAGATGAGCCTTGCGCATACAGGAAGGTAAGTGGAAGCGTTATCACCTTCTTGGTGCTATATGTGGATGACATCCTAATCATTGGGAATGATGTAGGAATACTCTCTACAATAAAGGCTTGGTTATCTAGAAACTTCTCCATGAAAGACTTAGGGGAAGCATCCTATATTTTGGGAATCCAGATCTATATAGATAGATCCAAAAGGATGCTTGGCTTGTCCTAATCTAGGTATATAGACTCCATTATCAAAAGGTTTGGCATGAAAAATTTCAAGAGATGTCTCATACCGATGAGACATGGAATATCACTTTCTATGAGTATATCCCCAAAGAAAGGGCAGACATGGATAAGATACCTTATGCCTCAGCGATAGGGTTTATCATGTATGCGATGCTATATACTAGACTTGATATAGCACATGCTCTGAGTGTCACGAGCAGGTATCATGTAGATCCAGGTTTAGAACACTGGAAGATATTAAAGTGTATCCTTAAGTACTTGAGAATGACTAAGGATCTTTTATTAGTATATAGAGGAGGTAGCCTCCAGGTTGAGGGCTACACGGACTCGAGTTTTCAGTCCAACATTGATGATAGTAAGTGAAATTCGAGGTATATTTTTACCCTGAAATGGAGGAGTAGTAAGCTGAAAGAGTTCCAAGCAAGATACTACTGTTAGCTCGACCACAGAGGCAGAATACATTATTGTAGTAGAAGTAGCAAGGGGTGTGGATAAAAAAGTTCATCAAGGATTTGGGAGTCATACCAAGCAGCGTGGAGCTGACTCCCATATATTGTGACAGCGACAGGGCGATAACTCTAACAAAGGAACTCAGGTCTCAATAGAATTGTTTTGAGGAGGTTCCATTTAATTAGAGCAATCATGACCCAATAAGATATAGCAATGGAAAGAGTTTGATAGGACTCCAGCAGGGTTGAGTCCTAATCTCCCTAGAAGTAGTCAATAAAACCTTACTAGATTGTAATAAAGGCACTCCTATCTTATAAAGGAGTATTGCTAGGGTTTAGATTAGTCCTTAGGGCTTAGTGGCCGCCGCCCCCCCTTACTGGGTTGGTAGGCTAGGGTTTCCTCTTGCTTAGGTCGGCTATAGAGCTAACCTAGCCGCCACCTGTTCCCTCTAAGGCAGGTAGGCTATAAAAGGGGCAAAAGGATAATTTTAGTTAGGCAAGCACCCCCTAGGGCTAGGGTTTGGAGCCCTATATAAGCATGTAGCCTCCACCTCTTTTTATTAAGTAATTATCAATTTTATTTCAGCCTTGTGTCAAATCTAGGAGGGAGGAGCCCCTACAACGTTTCAAGGGTTGATCCCCCTCAAGGATTAAAATCTATAGAGCTCCATCTTGGGTTCTACCATCTGGTATCATAACAACAATCTTGCTACCCCTGTAGCCATCATCCACGTCTCCACCTTCCCAAGCAATTCCCATAATTGCTACAACACGTGCCTCCACCTTCCACCCCAGTAGTAGATCAAATCAGTCTACCGTTGCCCCCTGCATTTCATCTAAAATTTTGGTACATTTTTATCATCCACGCCTCTTCAATACTACAAGATTCCTTACTTTACATGTTGAAGATTTTTCCCAAATTTTATCCGCTACAAATTTTGTTCGTCCTAAACATTATCATCGTTACAAAGGCAAAACACTGCAGAAATTTTCAGCCGATTGTTGCTTCTTGAAACTAAACATTTAATCATCCTTTTTGGTTGAAACTTTTATACATTTTCATATATTATCTTAGCTTTCATCTAAGACTAATCTCGTATAAAAACTCCTTTTGGATCTGGACTTATAGCACTGCGATTCTTCATTGCATAGTACTGAAATTTTACAATGCAGAATCTGCCTTCCGTCTATTGGCCTCTTGAAACCTAACTTTTGTTCATCCTTTCTGGCTGAAATTTTTATACAATTCTCAAGATCAAGTTGGCTTTCATATGGATTTAATTTCATGAAAAAACTCCTTCTGAAACTGGTTTTTTTGTGCAATCATTGACCATCACGTAGTTCTAGAATTTTACGACGAAGGAATTTGCCTTTCATCTTTTGCCCTATTTCCCTACTGTTATGTTGCCAAAATTTCGTCAAAATTTTTACTAGTATTAACAACATATGAACCAAGGGTTTCTATATAATTTCCTTGAACTTTCTCTGGAAATTACGTCAAGAAGTCATCGTTTCTCCGACGTAAAATCTGTTCGGCAAGACTGCACATCGCCGCACTTTTTTTCGTTGAATTCTATCAGATTTGAGTGCTATTTTTTATGGAATTTTAGACTCTCTTTTCCTCATCACCAAAACCTACCATCCTTACCAAAAACCCTTCAAAACCCTACCCTAAACCGAAACCAAATAGACCCCAAATCAGCCACCCAAATCAGCCTACTTCCTTATCGATCCACTTACCTTTTTAGCTAACTTTCCTTACCGAGACACCTAACTTTACTGCCATCTATCCCAGATCTAAAATATATTTTCCTAACCTTCATCTACTGCTATCATAGCCCTAAAACCACACTAATTTACAGCCTAAATTCCATAAAACAGCAGCCCCAAATCTGCCCTAAACCACAACCTACTTCCATCCAAACTGATTCACCTCCAAACCGGCCACCCCCTTCTCCAAAATTCCCATGCCACTAACCCGACAACAGAAAAAAGATCTCAATATTACAGATCTAGAAGCGTATACTATGGCATCAGAGGAGGCAATAGATGCAAAGCTTGAAGCCTTTAGAAACCGCACGGAAGAGAAGATGCGATCCCTTTTCGCCGAATTCAGCATTGGCCAACTATCGAACCCGAGGAAATCACAACACAGAGAAACTTTAGATCGGTGAGATGATCCTAAAAAAATATGGCCACATCACCTCTGATCTCAATAATCCACACGTGAAGGTTGGCTTCCCTAGATGCGAAGAAGGAGACCCGATCGGGTGGATCTCGCGCGCGGAGCGCTATTTTCGGTTCTACCGAACCGCCAACGCCACACGGGTGGAGATTGCTGCCATCCACCTCGAGGGAGATGCTATTCAGTGGTTTAAGCACACCCATGGAGGACTCTCTTGGCAGCGATTCAAGGAAGGACTACTAGACCGCTTCGGATCAACCGATTTCAACAATATCGACGAACAATTGGCAAAGATTCGTCAAACCTCTATAATACAAGAATACCAAGCAAGGTTCGAGCATTTATCTAAACAAACTAAGAATTGGTCTGAGAAACAACTTTTATGTACTTTTATTAAGGGCCTAAAGCCGGAGATCTTAGGAGAAGGTGCGACAACCGTACACTCTTACGGCGACGATTTCCTTCGCGTGTATCCAGGAAGAATAATTAAACCATGAGATACGAAGGACAAGGGTCGCTCTCCGACCAGCCATGCCAAGGACTACTGCCCCATCTACTGCCATCCAAGCCCTTGCACCAAAAAAGTTGATAAGAGATGAGCTTCACGAACGATCGACCAAGGAGTTGTGTTGGCATTGCGACGAACCGTGGAGCCGCGAACATCACTACAAAAAGGGCCAGCTCCTCGTGATTGAACCAATGGAGGATAAGGACAATGAAACATCTGAAGAAGCCCTGAACCTAAAGAAGAAGCCATGGAGGAAGAATCCCAACCGGCCAACTACGCAGTGCATGCATTGGCCGGCTATTCCAACCCGCTGATGATTGCGCCCACTAAAGAACCCAAACTTGAAGATACGACTCTCGAGCCCAAGAGAAGGATACACCACAACTGGCCACCCGCACGGTCCATACCTTAGCCAGCTACACCAACCTGTAAAAATTAAAGATTAAAGGGTTTCGCGAGCAACAGTCCGTCATCATCCTCATCGATGCCGGGAGCACAAACAACTTCATGAGTAGTAAGGTTGTTGCCCACTTAATGCTCCAAAAAGAAGATTACAACGGGTTTGAAGTTAAGGTAGCTAACGGCCAAATTCTGAAGTGCAACCAGAAGTGCCCGCGGGTAAAACTGATCCTACAATAGCAAGATATAGTTGTTGATTTGTTCCTCCTCCCTCTTGATGGTTTTGATATAGTGCTTGGCATTGATTGGTTGTCCATGATTGGAGATATTTTCTGAAATTTTTTGAAGTTAACCATGAAACTTTTTAGAAAAGGAAAGCAGGTGATTATACGAGGGAGCCCAGCAACTACAACCACAACACCACACTTGGAGGGGGTACCAAAAGAAGAATCCAATGGTTTCCCAATTCAAATTCAAGAGTTTCATCAGATTGAAGATAAAAATCCACTCCCACAGCTTACTAAATTTTTGGGCGTCTCGACCCAACCGAGCCGACTACCTCCTCTAGAGCTGGCCGACCCCCCTATGCTGAATAGGTCGAAACTTCTACCAGTTGTTGCTCAACCAGATTACTTCATACAACCTC
This sequence comes from Ensete ventricosum, assembly GCA_029747655.1. Lineage (NCBI taxonomy): Eukaryota > Viridiplantae > Streptophyta > Magnoliopsida > Zingiberales > Musaceae > Ensete > Ensete ventricosum. Next base: position 16,021,791 of record JAQQAF010000005.1, read on the forward strand.
AGAAGGTCGAAGATAAAAGGGTCGTCCAAGAGATAACAGAGACACAGATTGTTCAACCATGCTTATTTTCCGCTACACCACGTCCCTACATCCTTTTCCCCAGAGATAAGCTACTTCTAAAGTGTTACATCCTGTTGAACTCACCATGGTTGCTGATGCAGCACTTCCAGATCTCAGGTGACTTCCACGACTTTTCCCATAATCGGACCATGAAGCTTAAAGACTTCCTTGATGATGATATTCGATCTATAGCCCAAGACCGTGAGAAAATTGAGCCCCTCCACTAGTGAAATCAGAAAAGGGGAAGGATCATTTGTAGGACTTAATGAAGCATGAACATTATCCCTCTCATTATAAAGAAAGATGCACCACCTTGGTCGAGTGGAACTATAGCCCTCACGGCCACGATGTCGTCCACACCAAATCGTGGCCAGTTGTTTATTATTGGAGTAGATACACCCAGAGTGGGGGTTAGCACCATCCTCATACAAGATGATCAACAATATGAAGAAGTGAAAATGGGCTCGAAAAAATTACCACTCCTACCCACCTCGGACTTAGATCGAGTTCAGACCACTAGAGATTTTATCATAGGACAATCCTTACTCCAAAAGAAGGCAAAACTACTATTACAGAGCAACCACATGATAACCCATGCAAGGAAGAAACTTTCCCTTGACAAACGTCAGAGCAGAAGAAAGTTTCCTGAGAAAGATCAATTCCCCCTTCATCTCCAACTCCACCAGCATGAAATTCAAACCTCAAGAGAGTGGTCTCCCTATTTTTTTGGGTCCTACAAAATTTGGTATCATATTGGGGCCTTAACTTGGAGATCAGATCTGTGCACCAGATCAAAATTATAGTTGATCCTCCAAGTATCCCATCTCAAATGGAAATTTAAAGATGACGACTCAGCTCAAGTTCTTCCAATTGACACCCAAGCTGATGAGGAGCCGAAGACCTGGTTTCCTGAGTTCATGGAACTTCAGCCTTGAGGACAAGACTGATTTTAAGAGGGCGGGTTTGATAGGACTCCAGCAGGGTTGAGTCCTAATCTCCCTAGAAGTAGTCAATAAAACCCTACTAGATTGTAATAAAGCCACTCCTATCTTAGAAAGGAGTATGGCTATGGTTTAGATTAGCCCTTAGGCTTAGTGGCCATCGCCTTCTTACTGGATTAGTTGACCAGGGTTTCCCCCTGCTTAGGTCGGCTAGAAAGCTAACCTAGTTGCCCCCTGTTCCTATTAAGGTAGGTTGGCTATAGGAGGGGCAAAGGGGTAATTTTAATTAGGTAAGTACCCCCTTAAGCTAGGGTTTTGAGCCCTATATAATGATGTAGTCGCCTCCTCTCTTGAATCAAGCAATTATCAATTGTATTTCAGCCTTGTGTCGAGTCTAGGAGGGAGGAACCCATATAGCGTTCCAAGGGTTGATCCCCCTCAAAGATCAAAATCTATAGAGCTCATTTTGGGGTTCTATCACTTCTCCATGAAAGACTTAGGGGAAGCATCCTATATTTTGGGGATCCAGATCTATAGAGATAGATCCAAAAGGATGCTTGGCTTGTCCCAGTCTAGGTACATAGACTCCATTGTCAAAAGGTTTGTCATGGAGAATTCCAAGAGAGATCTCATACCGATGAGACATGAAATATCACTTTCTAGGAGTATGTCCCCAAAGACCCATGAAGAAAGGACAAACATGGATAAGATACCTTATGCCTCAGCAAAATGTTCTATCATGTATGCGATGCTATGTACCAGGCCTAATATAACACATGCTCTGAGTGTCTTGAGCAGGTATTAGGCAGATCTAGGTTTAGAACACTGAATGCAGTAAAGTGTATCCTTAAGCACTTGAGAATGACTAAGCATCTTTTACTGGTATATGGAGGAGGTAGCCTCCAGGTTGAGGGCTATACGGACTCAAGTTTTCAGTCTGACATTGATGATAGCAAGTCAAGTTCAGGGTATGTTTTCATCATGAATGGAGGAGCAATAAGCTGGAAGAGTTCCAAGCAAGATACTATTGCTGACTCGACCACAGAGGCGGAATACATTGTTACAGCAGAAGCAGTAATGGAAGGGGTGTGGATGAAGAAGTTCGTCAAGGATTTGAGAGTCATACTATGCAGCGTGGAGCTGACTCCCATATATTCTGACAATAATAGAGCGATAACTCTAGCAAGGGAACCTAGGTCTCATCAGAATTATTTTGAGGAGGTTCCATCTGATTAGAGCGATCATGACTCGAAAAGATATAGCAATGTAAAGAGTTTCATCCGAAGATAACATTACAGATCCACTGATGAAGTCGCTGGCTCAGATTGTATTTGAGCGTCATAGGGGTTTGATGGGGATCAGACACATAGGTGATTGACTTTTGGTTAAGTGGGAGATTGCTGGTTATAGGTGCCTTGCAAGCCAATCACGTGAGTGATGGCATGTGTGACACGCTGTGTGATCTTTTTGCTTATGATTAATATTAGTATATTCTCACATTATTTATTACATTTATATTGTGATGTCCTTGGTTATGTGCAATGAGAGTCAGATCGTGATGAGATCACGATAATGAGATCGATTCATCTTTAAACACGGATCCTAAATAATCCCGGTCATAGGTTACTCAAGAGGGACATTGAGATAATCAGACAGATTGATGTACTATATACCCATCCATATGATGAAGGCGGCTGGTCTCAAAGTCACTTGTGTGGTCTCTTTTTTGTTAATGACAAAGGGGGAGAAATGACATAAATTATGACATAAGAGAGATATTTTAAGATCTTTAAAATAGTTAAAATTTTTATGATGACATGGTATATTAAGAATATAATGATTGAAATTTTTATGTGATACCAAGAAAATGAATCTCTAAAAATTTTATCATGTTTGGTATCATGTATAGTTAAATTATTAAAATTATCAAAATGCTTGAATTCAAAAGTTTGTTTTATTTATCCTATGACATATACATAAGGGGAGTTAAGGTTAACTCCCATCATTAATTGGTTGTCATAATCAAAAAGGGGTTGTTGAATCTTAGATTTTGGTGATGAAATCAATTGATGAGTTTTATGATCTAACTTGTGTGTTAAAGAAAATGATGCAGGATTAAATGCGACAGTAAACGGTAGTACAATCAGATATTGGGCCGGAGTTAAATTCGAGCATCGAGCCGAGGTTCAGACAATGCAATGGGAGCTCACCGAGAGTTCGCCGGAGGCCGACCGAGGTTCGGACGATGTTGTCGGGAGCTCGTCGAGAACTCACTAAAAGTTTGCCGAGAAGTTCATGGGGAGTTCACCGAAAGGTTGTCAGGAGCTCGCCAGGAGTTCACCGGAAGAATGCTGGAAGTGATGGTTACAAGTACCCTGCAAGCCAATCACGTGAGTGATGACACGTGTGACACATAGTGTGATCATTTTGCTTATGATTAATATTGGTATATTCTCATATTATCTATTACATATATATTATGATATCCTTGGTTTTTTGGAATGGGAGTTGGATCATGATGAGATCACGATAATGAGATCGATTCACCTTTAAACACGGATCCTAAATAATCCTGGTCATAGGTTACTCAAGAGGGACATTGAGATAACCGGGCAGATTGGTCTACTATATACCCATCCATATGATGAAGGCGTTTGGTCTCATAGCTACTTGTGTGGAGACACTAAGGATATAGTACAGGTGCTCATTGGAGAATGAGTTCACTGATTGATCCGCTTGTGGAATGCTGTATGGTTAGTGATACCTAATGCAGACATGATTTCATAGTCCTAGTTGTGTATCTGGTCCTTAGAATTGAGACACCAATGATGCCTTGTATGAGTACTCCTTTCTTTGACGCCAGACTTATAGGTTTGGAAAGTTTCAAATCTAGTACAACTGGTTATCGGGATTGGTAGCCAATTTTACGAAGGCAATTGAGTGTTAATAGAGGATCATCCACTCTCAGTATCACAAGAGGAACATCCCATATGTGCTTGCTCAGACAAATCCCTGACCAGGGTCATTCGAATTAAGAGAGAAAAAGTTCTCCGAGAGAATCCGATTAGAGCAAGACTATAAAGGATTCTATATGTGACCTGATAGTCTATATCCAATATATGGTCTCTGGAATATTAGTTGGATGAGGGATTATAGATACACGGTAACTGTGGACAGATAGGTCTGATGGATTTGATCCTCCTGTACCATCTGTGGACTATGGCGTAGTGGCCTAGTACGTCCATAGTCGATGAGTCGAGTGAATTATTATGGGGATAATAATTCATTATATTAGAAGGAGTTCTGATGGAAGTGACTCATGGCCAGCTCGGTATCGGGCCTAGAGGGTCACACACATATGGTGGATACTTCAGCGAATAAAGGATTGGATGAAGATCCAATTAGCCCATATTCTCATTATCTCATAACAATTCACTCAACTCATCCATAGTCGATGAGTTGAGTGAATTGTTATGAGATAATAATTCACTGAGTCAGAAAGAGTTCTGACGTACAACTCGATATTGGGCGTAGAGGGTCATACGTATATGGTTGATATTTTAGCAGGTAGAGGATTGAATATGAGTTATCTAATCAGCCTCCTATTCTCATTGGATAAGACCCAACATTGATGGATCACTACATGAGGCCCAATTAGAGGCTAATTAAGATTATTGGATAGAGATCTAATAATCTAAGATTAGTGGGTAATCGGATGAGATCCAATACCACATAAGGTAGGATCCATTAGGGTTTCTTAATGGCTCTCTATAAATGGGAGGCAGGGGTGGCACATTAGTGATAGGCTGCACCTTTGGCCACCCCCTCCTATTCTCCTTCCTCCCTCATCTTCTCAGCTGACCAACCCTTCCCTACTGCAAGAGGGTAGTGAAGAAGATAACAGATCTTCTTCCACAAGTGCTGTGAGAAGGTGCACAAGAGTTGTGAGTTTTGGGCTGTAATTGGAGGAGCATCGCTGCAACAATCCATCGTGTTGATACTGTTAGAGAGAAGGTCATTTGACCTCCTTCATCCTCTCCATCTAGATCTGGATTTTTAGGGATATACGATCTCCCTAGATATCAATCTCTCACGTATCGTGGTTTTCAATTTTGTAGTTTTTTTTCTGTGCACCAATCTTTGCACGAATATTTGATATACGTGAAAAACCATTTTGTTTTATTCTTCTACTGCACATGTGATGCTCCCGTTGGGTTTCTCAACACTTTCTTGGCAACCTTCGCTTTACCCTGTTCGCCCTTGCCCTTCTTAAGGGACTCGCCAGCCTTCCTTTTCTTTTTGGTCTCACCAATATGGAGAACCGACTTCTCTTTTTTTATGATGCTTTCAGCCTCCCTCAATATATTAAGGAGTTTAGGGAGAGTCACCTCAAGCCTATTCATGTTAAAATTCATGATGAATTATGAAAATGAGTCTGAGAGGGAATGAAGTATGAGGTCCAGACATAGGTTATCCTCTAGGACCATTCCTAGACCTATGAGTTTCTCAATTCGCTCAATCATTATAAGGACAGTTCTGAATTGATGTCTCCTTAGTCATCCTAGCATGAAAGAAACTATTGGATATCTCAAATCTTTGAGTTCTTCCCTGTTCCTCAAATAGTTGTCAAAGATAAAGGACAACGAAATTGACATCCATACTTTTATGTTGTCTCTATGGCTTAAGAGTCATAGAGGCCAATATATGGAACTTAGCAAGAGTGGAGATGTCTATGTACTTTACATAGTGAGTGATCTCATCCTCACTTGCCTCTTCCTTTGGCATGGGCAATATCGTGTTAAGGACATATGTGATTTTCTCCGCTATGAGAACAATACTCAGGTTATGGAGCCAATTAGTGAGGTGATTGGTATAAAGGGATTTGCAAGTGACATATTTCTGACAAACAAAGATGTAGCACAAATAAATAATATTGCATTCCTTTCACCGAAGGCTAAGATGTCATCTCGGCTTGGTTCGTCTCATATGTGCAAGGATGTCTATGCGACTTTGAGGGACATATCCAGGTGGTGTGCTACCTTGGAAAGGGGCCTCCCTGGTGGTCTTAGGCTTGTCGACCCACTGATCCCCAAGTTCGATTCTCGCATCCTACACCAAGGCCTTAGTCGGTGGTGTGGTTACTGTGACTCGGCCCCTTCGACGATCAAGTTAGTATGAGAAGTCAAATATTAGAGAATGGTTCAAGCGGGTTGGAATCCCCCCTTACTGTTTTACCTAGGTGCCTTTTATCCTCTCTCCTAGGAGAAGGACTTGTACGAGATTGTTTAATGTGTGTGGGCACTAGTTCAAAGCCTTCATACGAGGTTGTTTAATCTGTACCAGTGTTGGTTAATAGTCGTACCTTATCGTGCTCCTTGGGCGAGAAGCAGACTGTCAATCTGTCTTGTTGACGTCGACCTGAGGTCCTCGAGCAATAGACAAAGAGCGGACTATCAATCTGTCTGTTGATGTTGACCTGAGATCCTCGAACGGTGGACTGGGTTGGTGCTCCTTCTCGAGACCTGGCCCAAGCTGAGTCAGATGCGTCTAGCCGGCTTCTGTCGAGACTAACATGGAGGTCCATATTTGACGAGTCAAAAATATGCCTTATCAAATAATATATAGATTTTACAGAAAATTAAACAATTAAGACATAAACTTCTATCTTAATCTATTCACACTATTTTTTTTGATGAATTACGTGACACCCTTCAATGCATGAAACAAAAAACTTCGATAAATTTCTAGTGGGGATTAGGATCCAATCGGAATCTTAGTACAATCTCGAGGGACTCGACCAATCACACAATACCCAAAAAGGTAGGCAACTCTTCTTGATCACAACTCCTTGCGATTCACATCCTGCTCAGCCGTTGAACCATCATGGCCTCGAGGGACTCAACCAAACATGATGTTCGGTTAAGTCATCACTATCGTTATAAGATGAGTCTGATTCAATGATATAATATTGAGGGACTCGACTAAGTATACCATGTCCTCAGGTTGCCGGTGACATCTCTACGTCATTAGCAAAATCTCGAATCACAATATAGATGAGCCATGAGGGACTCGACCAACTCAACCTAAGCCGAGATTCAATTTCTTCCTATAACAATAGAAGACCACGTGGGTCAATCTAATTGCCTCATGCTTACCGACTTAATATTATTGTAGGAGGGGATTTTGATTCGATCTCCTAATATGATGTGTCACATACATATATATTTAATATATATCTACATCACATGCGAATATATATAAGTATCTAGTAGGTGTATAAGCAATCACACATCACATATGAGAAATCACACCAGATGATGATGGACCATAACTTAATGTGATCAAGCTCGAGCTAGTGGGTCCAATCACTCACATCATGATCTATATATGCATTGATGTATCTGTATGCCCTGTGATCATCCATCTCATCCTCATCGGTTCCGTCGACACCTCGGTGCATCTCCATGCACCGCGATCGTCCATCTCGATCTCATGGGTCCCGTTGGTACCTCCATGCTTCCATTACGCCTCCTCGTTAATTACAACCATAGGCATGTAGGCTGATAATGAATGAGAAAAATTAGTGGCTCGCAAACCCTAATAATAATAATAATCACATATATATACATCACATCACATGGTCCATGATCATCTGCCCACATCATACATCACATGTACACATCATTATATAAGACTACTAGATAATTATAATTAATTAAATAATTTAATTAATTATATGCAATGGTTTTGGGAACCCTATCATAGGGTGCCCCTCATGGTAGGATATCCCTTATATGACTAGGAAACCCTAGTCGTGAGGGATTATTGAATCCCAGATTTTGATGATAAAATCAATTGAAGAATTTATGGACTAATATGCTTCTAAAATAAGTAATGTACAAAAAACATCCATCATGGACTCGAACCATCAGAGGGCAAATTGTCAAAGCAAAAAAATTAGATGTTGGGTCGAAAATCATCATGTCAAAGATTAGATGTTGGGCTAGAGGATTGGTCTATTGAATCTCGGATTTTGATGATAAAATCAATTGATAAAGTTATAATCTAATCAACATTTGAGAAAAGTGATGCAGGACTATCTTCGATCATGAAAAGATAAAACAACTGAAGCAGAAAAATTAGACATTGGGCCAGAGTTAGAGATTGGGCATCAGGCCAGAATAATCGGACATTGAGTCAGGATCAGATATTATGGGAGTCAACATGCCGATGGATCGAGCAATATACCGAAGGAGAGCATGATGCACCGAGAATTCAGATAAACCAATGACATGTCAAACAACACATGATTTGACTTTGTAATTATTTATGTCATGATCATCATAGTTTAGGTCTTTATTGAGTTAGTTTTAGGTGTAACCATACTAACTCAATTAAGGACCCATTGGGCCTTAATTGGAGCTGATTTGGGCCCATTGGGAGGCTCATTCAGTGACTCAATATTGGGTCAGGCGGTGGCACTGCTAGAAGACAATCTTCGAGACTATGTCAGGCGATGATACTACCCAGGCTGGCGATACTACCACTGGAGCCTAGTCTCCAAGACTATCAGATGACGATGGTACTGCCCATTAATGCGGTGGTGCCACTTGTATCCCAAGAAATTAGAAATTTGAATTTTTGTCTCCAAGTTTTGAAGTCATTTAGGTCTATGAATACCCTACTCATTCTTGCTTAAGGAAGTAAGAACTGAGGCAAAAAAACTTATGATTCTCAGTGTGCAAATATTGTTGTAATATCTTGAGAGTTCCCCTCATCTTAAAAGTTTAGAGTTCATTCTAAGAGAGGTGTGAGACTTGTAAATGTTCTATCCTAAACCTGTGAAAAGGATAAAGGGTTGTAAAAGGGTAGTTGATCTTCGTCCATTGAAGAAAAATTGTTAGTGAAAGTCGGTGGCCTCGATGGAGGCGAAATCGGAAGTGGATGTAGGTTACAATGACCGAACCACTATAAACTCGATATGCATTTCCTTTTATACTCTTCATTATTATTGTTTTCTGATTTAACTATTTATAACATTTCTAAGTCAAAGTACACTTTCAATATCAGTTTACATCAAATGAAAATTTCAAACCATGGTTTTTTACGTTAGCACTAATTCACCCCCTCCTCTTAGTGCCAATAAAATCCTAATAGTTGGTATCCGAGCGACGTTCACTCAGTTAGATTAATGGCCAAGTGAGTTTTAATGGTTTTTTTCTAGCATTAACGAGGGTCACACTATCACTCATCCTCCTATGTTTAATGGGACAAACTACACTTACTGGAAAACATGAATAATAATTTTTTTGATTTCTATAGATTTTGAATTGTGGAACATCGTTGAAAATGACTTTTAAAAATCTTCTAATCCAATGAATGATTGAAATGATTTTGAAAAGGAAATATTTTCTTTGATGCTAAAGCTATGAACGATTATTCTGCCTTGGATAAAAATAAATTTAACCGTGTTTCTAAGTATGACACTGCATATGATATATGACACACACTATAAGTTACACACGAAGGCACAAGTAGAGTAAAAGAGCCAAAAATTAATCTCTTAATACATAATTATGAACTATTTAAAATGAAGCCAAGTGAAACCATTGGTATCATGTACACCCGATTTACGGATGTTGTCAATGGTTTGAAATCTCTTGGGAAATGTTATACTAATCTTGAACCAATATATAAAATTTTAAGATCTCTACCTAAATGTTGGGATCCAAAAGTAACTGTCATTCAAGAGGCAAAGGATTTGAATAATTTTCCTCTTGAATAATTTATAAGGTCATTAATTACCTATGAAATAACTTATAAAGCACATGACGAACAAGAGGAAAACCTTCTAAAGAATAGGAAGGATATTGCATTAAGAACAAAAGAAGATTCTTCGAGTGAAAGATCAAGTGACGAGGATAATGAAATTACACTTGTAACAAGAAGACTTAAAAAATTCATGAAAAGGAACAAAAATCATAAGAATAGAAATGAATAAAAAAAAGGATGTTATAATTTGTTACGAATGCAAGAAACTATGACACTTCAAAAATGAATATCCATAATTGAAGAAAAAGTTGCCTAACTCAAAAGAAGAAAAAAGCTTTAAAGGCAACTTGGGATGATTCAAGCGTATTGGAGGATTAAGAGCAAACCAGCAAAAATAAAGTGGCAAACTAGGTACTGATGGCCCTTAATGATGAGGTATATGACTCACCCGAAGCATCTTTTTCTTTTGATGAATTACTTATTGTGTTTCATGAGTTGTTTGATGAGTTTAAAAAAGTTAGTAAAAATAATAAATTACTAAAAAAGGATCATGCATTACTTACTAGTAAATCTGAAACTTTACATGAAACATCAACATCATGTACTCCTTGCTCTAATTTGAAGAGTTAGATGCACTAAAAAGGAAAAATATGTTATTATAACAAACTTTAGAAATATTTAAAATTGAAAATAAATCATTAAACATTATTCTTGCCAACCAAGGTTGTGTCTATAAAAAGTATGGAATTGGATTTGTAGGTAGTAATGCTCAACTATAGCCAACAAAATTTATAAAAAGTTTTACACTACATATTCCCCACAAATATAAATGTAACTTTTATGGAAGATTTGGTCATTATGCCTATACATGTTCATTCAAAAAAATATAGCTCCCATAAATTAGTTTGGGTTCCTAAAGGAATGAATAATCAAAAACTTAGTGCCAAAGGCCAAGAGAGGTAGATCTAACTATGAAGGACCAAAGTTAAATTGGTACCTAAAGTAAACCCCTTATTTTTGTAGGTATGTCTCCAAACAAGAGCTGGGAGTAAACAATTGTATCTTGATAATGGATGCTCAAGACACATGCTCGGAGATCCAACATAATTTTTTAAAGCTGACTAACTAAGACGGAGGGTATGTCACCTTCGGAGACAACAATAAAGGAAAAATTATTGACAAAAGAAATATAGGTAACAAGTCAAATCTTTTGATTGAAGATGTCTTATTAGTAGATGATTTAAAACATAATCTACTAAGTATTAGTCAATTATGTGATAAGGGTTATAACATCAAATTTGAATCAATGTTTGCATTATAGAGATACCTCATAAAAATAAATCAATGATTGCCTTAAGAACTAATAATGTGTATACTATTGATCTTGATGACTTTTATGATAAAACTTATTTTTCAGCTTTAAATGATGATACATGGCTTTGATATAGAAGATTAGGTTTGCAAGCATGAAACTATTTTCATAAATTACAACTAAAGAACTTGTAAGAGGTATACCTAGAAGTAAGTTTGTAAAAGATAAAGTTTGTGATGCATGTCAACTAGGTAAACAAACAAAGAGTAGTTTTAAATCTAAAAATCAAGTAAGCACATCTCAACTACTACAATTAATCCATATGGATTTATTTGTATCAATTGATACCATAAGTCTAGGAGGTAGTAAATATGCGTTTGTAATCGTTGATGGCTATAGTCGATTTACTTGGACATACTTTTTGGCACATAAAAGTAATTTTTTTAAATATTTTTTGAAATTTGGTAAACTAATTTAAAATAAAAAAGGTTTTATGATTTTATCTATTCATAGTGATCATGGTGGTGAATTTTAAAACTATGATTTTTAAGATTTTTATGAGTTAAATAGGTATGACCACAATTTCTCCACTCCATAAAATCCACAACAAAATGGAGTTGTTGAGAGAAAAAAATAAGAGTTTACAAGAGACGGCAAGAACCATGCTAAATGAACATAACCTACCCAAATACTTTTGGATCGAATCGATTAACACAACATGCTATATCATGAACATGGTTCTTGTAATACCACTACTTTCTAAATCTCTCGATGAATTATGGAACAATAAAAAAACCCAATATTTCATATTTTAAAGTTTTTTATTATAAATATTTATTTTAAATGAAAAAGATGTCTTAGAAAAGTTTGATGTAAAATCTGATGAAGACATATTTCTTAGATATTCCTTTATTTCAAAAGCTTATCGTGTCTTTAATAAAGAACTTTAGTTATTGAGAAATGTATCCATGTTGTTTATAATGAGTTTCTCGAATTGAAGAAAAATGATTTTGATGATGTTTTTGATTTTGATATTTTAAATTTAAATAAAAATTCTCCTCTCCCAAACAACTTGGATGCATATACTTCTATAGAATCCTTACCCAAGGAATGAAAGTATATAGATGCTCATCCTAAATAGCTAATAATTGGAGATACATCAAAATATGTTCAAACTCTTTCATCATTTAAAAAGTTTTATGCTAATGCCATATTTTTATCTTAAATTGAACCAAAATGCATTGACGATGCTGTAAAAGATAATTCATGGGTTTTTGTAATGCATGAGGAGTTAAATATGTTAGGATAAAGTTGGCAATAAGAGAGGGGGGAGGGGAGGGGTTGAATTAGTGCAAGTGATAAAAACTTGGTTAGAAAAATTTCACTTGAATTAAAACTGAAATCAAAAGTGCTTTTGTTGGAACTCGTTAAGAGCAAATAAGTTAAAAGGTGATTTTAAAGATAAAACCGAAAGGAGAAGCTCGAGCTTTTCTTAGAACTAGTTAATAGCATCTAAGCTCAAGAGTAAAATTAAAGTAAGATAAGATAAAGATGCTTATAGTGTTTTTATAATGGTTCGATCAACCTGACCTATGTTCACTCACGAGTCCTCCTTCGTCAAGGCCCATCGATGTCCACTAACGATCTTCTTTCAAGGGCAAAGATCAATTACCCCTTACACACCTTTCTTCATTTCACAAGTTCAAGAGAACAACACTTTACAATCTTTCACTTCTTCCCTTAAACTCACTTTACACTTGAAAGACACAATGAAAGCTTATAATCAATTTTCACCGAATATTTCCAAATATTTTGTTCACTTTCTTGCTATCCCAAGTAAGAATACTAGGATATTTATAGACCCCAATTGGCTTAAAAAATTAGAGCTAAAAATCAAACACCCCGAGATTTTGGGATATGGGCGGTACCACTGCCGGCACCGACGGTACCACCGTCGGCACCGACGGTACCACCATCGAACAGAGCCCAGGATTCTGGGCAGTGGTGGTACCACTACTAGAACCGAATTGGCACTAAGATCTTCTTTCACAAGTGAAGATCAAAACCCCTTTACATTTTTCTCCTTTTCACAAGTTCAGGAAAGGAACCTTTATACTTTTTTTCTCTTCCCTTAAACTTTTAAAAAATTTTACTCAAGATTTGACCACTTCTCTTGCAGTTTCTTTCCACTTTCTTGCTTCACTATGCAAGAATACTCGATGTATTTATGGAACCTAATTGGCTTAAAAAATTTAGCCAAAATTTAATCTTTGCCGGAAAAGTCGAGTACAGACGCTACTACCACCAGACTAAATGAAGAATCTTGATTTAGATAAGGATTACTAAAATAAATAGTAAGTTTAAAATAGGACAAGTAAGGAAGTCTTATAGAATTTATAGTGGTTCGGTCATCAACATGACCTAGGTCCACTTCTTGAGTCCTCATTCATCGAGGCCCACCATTGTCCACTAATGATCTTCTTTCACGGGTGAAGATCAAAACCCTTTTACACTTTTCTCCTTTTCACAGGTTCAGGAGAGGAACCTTTATAGTTTTTTTTTCTCTTCCCTTAAACTCACTTTACACTTTGAAACACAAAGCTCTCAATTTTTTTAAAAAAATACTCAAGATTTGACCACTTTTCTTGCATTTTCTTTTCACTTTCTTGCTTCGCTTTGCAAAAATACTTGGGGTATTTATGGAACCCAATTGGTTTAAAAAATTGGAGCCAAAATTCAACCTTGTAGAAAAATCCTGGTACAAGTGGCACTACCACCAGTATCAATGATACCACCGTCGAAAGCATCTTGACATTTTGGGTGGCGACGGTACTACCGTCACCTAGGTGGTACCACTACCGCTTGGGTGGTACTATCATCGCCCACTGGCAATACTACCGTTGGGCAATCCAGAAATAGTACTTTTCCATACTATTTCATACCCGAGGTATACCTCCTGTTGACCCCTTTCCAGGTTAATGAAATGAGCTCACCAATGAGCTCAAGTCTAACCCAAAGTAGACCCATTTGGCCTTTGATTGAGTTAATTTAGATTTCTCTAAAACTAACTCAATTAGGACTCAAGACACACGATGCTAACTATGACACTTAGGACACAATTACAATGGTTCTTGTCTGGCATGTCAATCGATTTTCTAAACTCCCAGCAAACTTTTCGGCACCCTCCGATGAACTCTTGCCGAGCTCTTGATCATCTTCTGATGAACTCCTGGTGTACTCCTAGTGAGCACCCGATCACCTTCGACGAACTCCCAGCGAGCTCCCGCAGCATCGTCCGAACCTCGGCCCGATGCCTGATCTTGAATCTGGCCTAACTTCAGATTGTATTGCCTTTTCACCGTAGTTAATCCTTCATCACTTATCTATAACACACAAGTTAGATCATAAACCCATCAATCGATTTCATCATCAAAATTTGAGATTTAATAATTTTCTCCTTTTTTATGATGATAACCAATTGACGACAGAGTTAACCTTAACTAGCAAACTTGAATTCAAAAGAAATTATCACCTTTGAATTCAAGTATAAAATTTTGACCATTTTGACGAAATATTAAAATTTTTATAATCTAACCATTCATGATACCATGCATGATAATATTTTCAAAGCATTCATTTTCTTGGTATCAAATGATAAATAATTTCAAACAAAAATATGTTTCACATGATAAATATTTCAAACATTTCACTTATATCATCAATCATATCATTTCTCCCCCTTTTGTTATCAACAAAAAGAAGAAATGCTCAATTGTATTCGAATATTTTTTAAACATTTATTATAACATTTAGCACATAAAAAGAAGAATTAGTCCATTTCTTTCCATTTGTAAAATAAGAAGAAGGATAATAATAGAATTATGCATCCCAAATGCCATATCAAATTTCTTTTCTCTCCCTTTATAAATAAAATAGAAGAAGAAGAAAGGGGGGTATTAAATATAGATCAAGTATCTAATAAAATTGAATATCAAGAGAGAGAAGGGGGGGGGGGGGGGGGGGGGGGGGGAGTTGGGGGGATACATGTGAAAGTGTTTCATCAAAGATTTAAAAGATCTATAAATCAAAATATTGTTTCTTAAGAGAGAGGATTTAAAGGAGAGCTCATGAACCTTATCACAAAAAAAAATCGAATCACGTTTTATTTTTTGTAAATGTCAAGAGGAAAGAATCATTTCCAAACAGAGCTCGAAAAGCCAAGAAATTCGAGAAAAATATAAGAGCTACTCATATCATCTCATGTAAATATCAAGAAATATAAAAAGAGTATGATAGTAAATCATGTATTTGGATAGTTTAATATTTCTAATTCTCTTCTAATAAAATTAAATTACTCTTCATTTAATGGCTTTGTGAAAATATCAGCTAATTGGTGCTTTATATAAATAATTTCAAAGATATATCATGATTATTCACATGATCTGATGCCTAATGTCAATATGTTTAGTTTCTTGAAAGTTAAATGAGATTTTTTGTTAAACATATTACAGTAGTTTTTATCACATTTGATATGAATATTTTTTAAGTGAATTATATAATCTTCTAGGGTATTTTTCATCCAAATGACTTGTGCATAACATGTGCTAGCTGCTATGTACTCAGCTTCGGTTGTAGATAATACAACTGAATTTTGTTTCTTTGAAGACCAAGAAATAAGAGCATATCTTAAGATTTAGCATGTTCTGATTGTACTCTTTCTAACTATTCTACAACCTCCAAAATCGACATTCACATAGGCAAGTAAATCAAAATTTTTTGGCCTTAGGATACCATAATCCTAAATTAGAAGTTCCTTTTAAACATCTAAATATTCGTTTAACTACCATAAAATGAGAATATTTAGGATTGGAATGAAATCTTACACACAATCCAACATTAAACATTATGTCTAATCTTGTAGCAATTAAATATAACAAACTACCTATCATTCCTCTATATATTTTTTGATCAAAATTTTTACCTTCATTATCCAAGTCTAATTTCGTAGAGGTGCTCATCGGTGTGTTTATAGTTTTAGCATTATCCATATCAAAATATTTTAACAAATTTAAGATATACTTAGTTTATCTTATAAATATGCCATCATTTAATTATTTAATTGTAATCCTAAGGAAAAAAGTTAACTCGCTCATTAAGCTCATTTCAAATTCTTGGCTCATACTCTTGACAAAAGATTCATCTACATAAATTTGAATAATAAAAAAATTATTTTTAAATACTTAATAAATAATATGGTATCAACCTTGCCTTTCAAAAAAAATTTGAAATAAGAAAAGAGCTAAGTCTTTCATACCAAGCCCTAGGGGCTTGTTTCAAACCATAAAGAGTTTTGGATAATTTGAAAACATGATTCAGAAAAAGATCATTTTTAAAACCGAAGGGTTGTGCAACAAAAACTTCTTCAAAAAGAAACCATTAAAAAAAGTACTTTTGATATCTATTTGAAATAACTTAAAATTTTTAAAAGAAAAAAAGGCAAGAAAAATACTTATACCTTCAAGTCTAGTCATAAGAGCGAAAGTTTCTTCATAATTGATCCCTTCTTCTTAGTTGGAACCTTTGGCCACTAATCTAGCTTTGTTTCTAACCATGATACTATTTTCATCTTGCTTGTTTCTAAAGACCCATTTAGTACCAATCACTAAATGGTCACTAGGTCTAGGAACAAGCTTCCACATCTCATTTCTCTCAAATTGGTTTAACTCTTCATATATTACAATAACTCAAGAATCATCTTTTAGGGCTTCGTCAACGTATTTTGGTTCAATTTGAGATAAAAATATGGTGTTAGTACAAATTTTTTTAAAAGAATAATGAGTTTGAACAATTTTTGATATATCTCCTATTATAAGCTCCTTAGGATAAGCATTTACATACTTTCATTCCTTAGGTAAAGATTTGAAAGTAGATTCATCTAAGTTGCTTTTAGGAGGTTTTTCATTTAAATTTAAAGTGCCAAAATCAAAATCATAATCAAAATTAATTTTCTTCAATTTAAAAATATCATTAAAAATGATATGAATAGATTCTTCAATGAATAATGTTATTTTATTAAAAACACGATAAGCTTTTTAAGTTAAAGAATAACTAACAAATATGCCTTCATTAGATTTTGCATCAAACTTTCCTAAGGTATCTTTTTCATTCAAGATAAAATATTTATAACCAAAAACTTTAAAATATAAAATATTAGGTTTTTTACCACTTCACAATTCATACAGAGTTTTAGAGAGTAATGGTCTTACAAGAACTCTATTCATAATATAGCATGTCGTGTTAACGACTTCGGCCCAGAAGTATATGGGTAGGCTATGTTCGTTTAATATGGTTCTAGTCATTTCTTATAAGTTCATATTTATTCTGTCTACTACTCAATTTTGTTATGGATTTTCAGGAGTTGAGAAATTATGGTTATACCTATTTGATTCATAAAAAAGTTTAAAAATCATGATTTTGAAACTCACGACTATGATCACTACATATAGATGAAATCATAAAACCCTTTTTGTTTTGAACAAATTTATAAAATTTTAAAAAATATTTAAAAGAATCATTTTTGTGTGCTAAGAATTAAGTCCAAGTATATCTACTATAATCATGTGTAATAACAAATATGAATTTGCTACCTCTTAAGCTTGCAATATCAATTGGTCTAAATAAGTTCATATAGATCAATTGTAGTGGCCTAGAGGTGCTTATTTGATTTTTAATTTAAAACTATTTTTTATTTATTTTCCTATTTGGCATACATCACAAACATTGTATTTGACAAACTTAATACTAGACAATCATCTCACTATATTTTAACTTGAGATTTGATTTAATAGTTTCATATTAGCATGATGTAGTTTATTATGTCAAATTCAAGCATCATCGTTCAAGGATGAAAAATACATTTCATCATAAAATTTTTTAATATCAATTGTATACATATTAATAATTCTTAAGATAGTTATAGATCTATTTTTGTATGATATTTCAAATATATAAGCATTAGATTAAATTTAATAATGTATAGCTGAAGAAGTTTGATCGTGAAACAGAGACCTACTCTTACTCAACTTTATTACTTGACCTCAGACTTTGGGCAATCACCTCTCTCTTCTTGTCTAATATAATTTCCTCTCTCGCTCCCTTACGCACTTCCTTGCCCGTACCTTATTGATTCTTTTCGTGCTCTTTCTCTCTATCAACTAAGAATTGAATGAAACTCTATATAGCCAACCTTGTCTTTTGTAGAACCGCTTGTTGCTGACTTTTTAACAAATGCTATTCTATATGGGAGATTACTCTCACAGACTTAGACATAAGTAACATAAAAAGACTCATCTCCAACAAACAAGGGGCAAATAATAAGTCTGGTTTACACTGTTAGTCTTAGTTTTCATTCAACAAGCCTAAGTGCGTTAGCCAGCTTCCTAGAGTAAGCAGTGAGGTTAGAGTTAGTGTACAAGAAAAAGCAACTATACTAATTCTTTATCACATAATTGATTGATTAATACTTAGTAGATTATCTTTCAAATCGTTAACTAATAATACCTTTTTAATTAATAGATTTTATTTATTATCTATGATTTTTTTCTCAATGATTTTTCTCTTGTTGTTGTCTTCAAAAGTGATATCATTCATTTAGGCTAGTAAGTTCAGAGAAATGAGTTAGAACTCTGGTCATATGTCTTAAGCATCTACTATCAAAGTTGTTTTGATTTAGATAACCATTTGACTCGGATCCCTTATAAAAAAACTCTATTTAATTTTACTAAAGGTATTTGATTGTTTATGCTTTCTTTAGGAACCCAAATTAATTAATATGGACTATACTTTCTAAATGAGCACTTATAGGTAAAACGTCCTAGTCTATCACAAAAATATATTTTAGTTTGGGTGAAGAGTGTAAAATAGGTCCTTTAACGAAGATAGTTGGCTTTTGTTGATATTACCCATAAACATAACCCTTATTAGCAAGGATCATATTTAGAGATTTACTGTCTATTTTAAATTTTTCTAAAGTTTGTTGTAGTATGCTATTTTCTTTTCTAATTTCTTCTAATGTTTCACATTTAGAGCAAGAATTGTATAATGTTGATGTTTCATGCATATTTTCAAGTTTACTAACTAATGATACATGTTACTTAAGTAAATTATAGGTATTGCTAATCTTTTTAAATTCATCAAATAGTTCATGAAATATATTTAATAATTCATCAAAAGTAAAGGAGTCTTTAGAAGATTTATTTACCTCATCATGGATGGCCATGAGCATGTAGTTAGCTACTTCTCCATTGTTGTTGTCTTCTTCATCTGACGAGCTTGAATCATCCCATGTTGCTCAGAAGGTCTTCTTCTTATTTGTCACATTTTTCTTCAACTATGGGCATTCACTTTTGAAATACCCTGACTTCTTATATTAAAAATATATTATATTATTTTTTTAATTTATTTTTATTTTTATGATTTTTATTCTTTTTTATGAGTTTTTTGAGTTCTCTTGTTAGTAATGCAATATCATTGTCCTCATCACTCGAGGAGTCATCTATTGTTTATAGTGCCAAGTCCTTCCAGTTCTTTAGAAGATGTTCATCTTTGGTGCTCAAGGAAATATTCTTCCTGTTGAATTTTGGATTTTGATGATAAGATCAATTGATGAGTGTTTATCTAACATATGTGTTAGAGGAAGATTTGCAGGTCTAACTATGATAGAAGCAATAAAGTTATAACCAGATAATTGGCCAAGATCAAGCTTAGGCATCAGGCTAGGTTTGGACGATACAGTGGGACCTCGCCGAGAGTTCCCTAGGAGATTCACCGAAGCGATCGGAAAGCTCACTGGGAGCACACTAGGAGATCACCGGAAGAAGACCGGATGACTTACTACAAGAATGCTAGAGGTTACCGGATTGACGAAAGATGGGTCTTAGTTTAAGCTTGTGGTTTTTAAGCATTGTAATCATTGAGTCATAGTTAGAAGTGAGTGAGTCCTAATTGAGTTAGATTTGGATAAAATTTTCTCAGTAAGAAAATGGAAGGAAGAGAGCTTAGAGTTAGAAATTTTCTCAAAGTCTTTCTTGTAAGCAAAGTGTAAGGGTTTGGTCTTCACCCAAAGAAGATCCATAGTGAACGCCGGTGTGCCTCAAGAAGGAGGACTTGGGAGTGGATGTAAGCCATTGGTGCCGAACCACTATAAAAATTGTGAGTTCATCTTTTGCTTTCCTTATTAACGCTTCCGATCTTGTTTACTCTTTGGAAGCAAACATTTTACTTACGACGTTTCTTATCTTTTGGATTTCCTTACTCTTTCTTAAGTAATTGATCCAAACAATTGGTATCAGAGCAAGGTACTTACTCTTTGGATTAACTCCCACTTGAGTAAATGACTTGTTTTGGCATGAATGAAGGACATTCCATCTCACCTCCTCCCATGTTCAATGGGATGGATTACACGTATTGGAAGATAAGGATGCATATTTTTCTTATCTCTTTGGACCTTGATCTATGAAGTATTGTTGAGAATGAATTTGAAAAATCTTCCAAGCCAATGAATGAACTAAATGATTTGGAAATGAAGAATTTTTCTTTAAATGCCAAGGCTATGAATGTCTTATTTTGTGCTCTTGATAAGAATGAGTTTAATTGTATTTTCATTTACGAATCGACCTTTGATATTTAGCACACTCTAGAAATCACACATGAGAGGACTAGTAGAGTAAAATAATCCTAGATAAATATTTTAGTTTATAACTATGAGTTGTTTCGAATGAAACCAAATGAGACCATTGGAGACATATGCACTCGTTTCACGGATGTCGTCAATGGCCTAAAAGCACTTGGAAAACATTTTTCAAATTTTGAATTAGTTAGTATGATTTTAAGATCTTTACCTAAAAATTGGGATCCTAAAGTAACCGCTATTCAAGAGGCCAAAGACTTAAATAACTTGCCTCTTGAAGAATTGATTGGCTCTTTTATGACATTTAAACTAAATTGTAAGCTCATGATGAGCTTGATGAACCCCTTCCAAAGAATATGAAGGATATAGCACTTCGGATAACAAATGACTCCTCGAGTGAAACCTCGAGTGATGAGGATCATGATATTGCTTTGTTATCAAGAAAATTTAAAAAATTTATAAAAAAGAACAAGAACTATAAAAATAAAAAAGAACCAAAGAAAGACAATGCCATTTGCTATGAATGCAAAAAATCGGGACATTTCAAGAATGAATGTCCTCATTTGAAGAAGAAGCCAACACTAAAAAAGAAATCACTTTCGACTACTTGGGATGAATCAATCTCTTCGGATGAGGAAGACAACTCCAAATAAGAAGTTGCTAACTATGCCTTAATGGCGATCGAAGATGAGGTTAGTGAGCCTTTAAATATTTTTTTTTTAGAATTATTAAATATGTTTCATGATTTATTCAATGAGTTTAGAAAACTTAGCAAGTCTTTTAAATTACTTAAAGTTGATCATGATTTGTTAGTTAAAAGACTTGATGAAATGCATGATTCATTAGTTTCACATAAACCATATTCTAAATGTGATTTGCTAGATAATGTTAAAGAAGAGAACATCATGCTTAAAACCACACTAGAAAAATTTGAGGGAACAAATCCCTAAATATGATCCTTGCAAATAAGGGTCATATTAATAGAAAAAATGACATAGGCTTTATTGGTAATGTCCAACAAAAGCCGACTATGTTTGTAAGAGGACCTACATTAAACATGCCACCAAGAATCATGTGTAATTTTTATGGTAAATTAAGATATAAGGTAAATAAATGTCTGTTTAGAAAATGTAGTCAACATCAACTAGTATGGATTCCAAAGAAAACCTTATATAATAAAAATCAATTAGAAAAGAAAGAAAGAGTTCTTTATGGAGGACCCAATGTAAAATGGGTGCCTAAATCACATATATCCTTCTTATAGGTTTGTCTCTAAACTAAAGCTAGGAGCACCAAATGGTATCTTGATAGTGGATGCTCAAGGCATATGATCAGAGATCCATCTTATTTTTCTAAGCTCACTAGCTTAAGTGAAGGAGTTGTTACATTCGAAAATAATAACAAGGGTAAAATCATTGGAAAAGGAACAATATGTAACACATCAAACCTCTTGATTGAAGATGTGTTGTTAGTTGATGGCTTGAAACATAACTTGCTTAGTCAATTATGTGATAAAGGATATGTGATTAAATTTCAACCTAATACTTGCATAATTGAATTGCCACACAAAAATAAATCCTTGATTGCCTTGAGAAACAATAATGTATACACCATAGATATTGAAAAATTTTGTGATGAAACTTATTTTTTGGCTTTAAATGATGATGCTTAGATTTAGCATAAAAGATTAGGTCATGCTAGCATAAAACATTTAAACCAAATCTCTATCAAGGAACTAGTAAAAGGTTTACCTAATCTTAAATTTATCAAAGACAAAGTATATGACACTTGTTAATTAGAAAAATAAATAAAAAGTAGCTTTAAGTTGAAATATCAAATTAGCACCTCTAAACCACTTTAATTGATCCGTAAGGATCTATTTGGACCAATTGACATTACAAGTTTAGGTGGTAGCAAATATGTATTTGTTTTAGTGGATGGCTTTAGTAGCTATACTTGGACCTATTTATTAGCACATAAAAGTGATACATTTAAATATTTTGTAAAATTTTGTAAAGTTGTCCAAAATAAAAAAGGATGCATGATTTCTTCAATACAAAGTGATCATGGTAGAGAATTTTAAAATAATAATTTTTAAAATTTTTGTGATTCAAATGGATATATCCATAACTTCTCTACTCCATGAAATCCACAACAAAATGGAGTAGTAGAAAGAAACAATAGGAGCTTATAAGAAATGACTAGAATAATGTTGAATGAACATAGTCTTCCCAAATATTTTTGGGCCGAAGCCGTTAATACGGCATGCTAAGTTTTAAATAGGGTTTAGTAAGACCATTACTCACTAAAACTCCTTATGAATTATGGAATGGTAAAAAGCCCAATATTTCTTATTTTAAAATATTTGGTTGTAAATATTTTATTTTTGAATGAAAAGGATGCTTTATATAAATTTGATGCAAAATCCGATGAAGGTATTTTTTTAGGTTATTCTTCTATTTCAAAAGCTTATCATGTTTTTAATAAAAGAACATTAGTAATAGAAGAATCCATTCATGTTATTTTTAACGAGCTTTCTGAATTTAAAAAGATTAATTTTGATACTTTGAATTTAAAAGATAACACTCCTAAAAGTAACTTGGATGTATCTACTTCCAATACTTTACCCAAGGAATGAAAGTATGTGAATGATCATCCTAAGGAGCTTATAATAGGAGAAACATCAAAAGAAATTCAAACTCGGTCTCCCTTTAGAATTTTTTATGTAAATACCATATTTCTTTCTCAAATCGAGCCAAAGTGTATTGATGAGGCCCTAACTGATGCTTCTTGGGTTAATGAAATACGTGAAAAACTTAATCAATTTGAGAAAAATGAGGTATGGGAGCTTGTTCCTAGACCTAATGAGCATTTAGTGATTGGTACTAAATGGATATTTAGAAACAAGCAAAATAAAAATGGTATCATGGTTAGAAACAAGGCTAGATTAGTGGCCAAAGGTTTCAACAAAGAAGAAGGAATCGATTATGATGAAACCTTCGCTCCTATGGCTAGATGTGAAGCCATTAGGATGCTCCTTGCATTTGCTTCTTTTAAAAATTTCAAGTTGTTTCAAATGGATGTTGAAAGTGCTTTTCTAAATGGTTTTATTTCTAATGAAGTGTATGTTAAACAACCTCCCAATTTTGAAAATAATCTTTCTTCTAATTATGTTTTCAAACTTACAAAAGCTCTTTATGGATTAAAACAAGCCCCTCGGGCTTGGTATGAAATAATTAGTTCTTTTCTTATTTTAAATAAAATTTTAAAAGACAAGGTTGATACCACATTATTTCTTAAGAATTTTGAAAATGATTTACTTGTTATTCAAATTTATATTGATGATATCATTTTTGGATCTACAAATGAATCTTTATGTGAGTCTTTTGTTAAAGAAATGAGTCAAGAATTTGAAATGAGTCTAATGGGTGAGTTAATATTCTTCTTAGGATTATAAATAAAATAACTTGATGATGATATTTTTATTAGTCAAAATAAGTATACATTGAACTTCATAAAATGATTTGGGATGGAAAATGCTAAAGCATTAAACACCCCCATGAGCACATCTACAAAGTTGGACTTAGATAGTAAAGGAGAAAACTTTGATTAAAAAACTTATAAAGGTATGATAGAAAGTTTATTATACTTAATTGCTACAAGACCGGATATCATGTTTAGTGTTGGATTGTGTGCAAGGTATCAATCTAACCTAAAACTCTCTCATTTGAAAGTAGTTAAACAAATTTTTAGATACTTGAGATGAACATATAAACTCGGATTATGATATCCTAAATCAAAGAACTTTGACTTGATTATCTATTCTGATGTTGATTTTGGTGGATGTAGACTAGATAGAAAAAGCACTACTAGAACATGTTAATTTTTGGGCCATGCACTTATTTTTTGGACTTCCAAGAAATAAAATTCAGTAGCTTTATCTACTGTGAAATCAGAATACATTGCAGTTAGTGCATGTTGTGCCCAAGTCATTTTGGATGAAAAGCATACTAGAAGACTATGGAATAAAACTGAAAAATATTTCTATAAAGTGTGATAATACAAGTGCTATATGTCTAACCAAAAATCCTATTCAACATTGAAAAATCAAACATATTGATATTAGACATCATTTTATAAGAGATCATATAAATTGTCAAGACATCTCTTTGGAATTTATTGACACTAAGCATCAATTAGCGGATATTTTTATAAAATCCTTAAATGAAGAATAATTTAATTTTCTTAGAAGATAACTTGGAATACTAAATCATGAAAATATATGAATTGCTTAATTTCATGAGAATGAGATATTTTTGTGATAATATTTTATTATTCCCATGAGATGTTTATCTTATTATTCATAAAAAGGAGAAAAAAGTTGCATGATGATGATTTTATTATTTTATGGATTTATTTGCTACGTTTGCTTGAAATTACATGAAATAATTTTTAAATGCATGAGTAGCTCTTAAACCTTTGAATCTCCTCGAATATTTTAGATTTTTGAACTTATTTTTGAAATTTTACCTCTACAAAATTGAAAGCTCTTCTTAATGATGTTTTGCAACCCCCCCTCTCTTAGTGCTAATTGATCATAACAGATTCGAGTCGTGATTCAAGCCGAGATCCTAATACTTCAAACTTGGCATCAATTGGATCTTGGGAAGCCATGGCGTATGCTTGTAGATCAGATATGTCCTTGTCTTTTTTCTTTTGATGAGTCAATGGCATGGGTGGTGGAAGATTCAGACAATCGGTTGGTGATAGAAGGGTTCGGCTGTAATGGTTTTTTGTTTTGGGCTATGGTTTATGGGAGTGTTAGGGTTATGAAAATAGGTTATGATGGCTACATCTTAAGGCTAGAGGGATGCCCTAAAGAGTCTTGGGTGATGGTAGTAAGATGGTTGGGTTTAGATGGGTTAAGAAGAAGAAGAAGGACAAAGGTGTTGAAGTAGATTTTTCATTAAAAAAATTCTAGTAGTGAAGACGTAATTTTTTTATAGAAATTTTCAATAAAAATTTAAGTGAAACTTAAGGGGAATCTTTGGTAAGAGATAGTGCCGACAAAAAATTTGTGGAAAGAAATAACATCAATTGGTTCGACAAAATCAAAGATTACGAGAAGGTATTACTGCAGAATTTTTTCAGCGAAAGATTTCAGCAGTATAGTCAAAAAATTTTGTAGCAGTGCATAACAAGGAATTGAGTAAAACTTAATGGGAATCTATTGGCAAGGGAAAGGTAATGCTGTCAAAAAATTTGTGGAAGAAATCAGTAGCAAAAGTTTTGGCAAGATCAAGGAATACGAGAAGGTACTGTGGTAGAATTTTTTTATCGAAAGATTTCAGCAATATAGATGAGATTTTTTTCTAGTAGTTCAAAACAAGGAGTCTAGTAAAACTCAAAGAGAATCTGCTATTAAAGGAAAGGTAATGTCGATAAAAAATTTGTGGAAGAAAATGGCAGCAAAAGGTTCAGCAAAATCGAAGATCACGGGAAGGTACTACAACATATTTTTACATCTAAACTATAGCAGATTGGACGTAAAAGATGAGCAGGTTATCTTGATGATTTTTCAAAAAAACCAAATGGAGATCCGAGGATAGGAAGTCATAAAGCTGCGGTAGAAATTTTGTAGAAATTTGATTAGTAAAAACACAGCAGCAAATCAAATAGTAAGGGGTGTGCCGCTGAAATTCTGCAATGTAACTTTCATCGTGAAGATGGAAACATTGTGACGAAAAGTTTATGCAGCAATATGGGAATAATTTTTTTTGAGTTTTTGGATTAAGGATAACTAAATTAAAGTAGTAGTAAGGTAGAAAACCAGAACTATTGCAATTCACAAGGAGATCAAAGGATGATCTGCGATAATGGAGATGGCGGTGGAGTTTGGTGACGATCTTCGAGCAATTGTGGGAATTGCTTTGGACGGCTGTGGGGGGATGATGGATGGCTGTGGAAGGGCAGCGAGATACCAAGAATGCTGCTCTGATACCAAGTGTTAGAACCTAGTGGATTCTAAGCTCAGGGGTGATCACTATAGAGAATCGGCCTCCTTGGAACTCTATAGGGGTTCCCTCCTCCAACTTACTGCTCAAAGGCTATATAAAATACTCTTATTGATGACAAAAAGTGAAGGATTACAAGGCTATTTATAGACCTTCTAACCCTAATTCCTAAGATGACTCCTACTTCAAGACTTCTACTCCTAACCAACTCCTAATGCAACTCTAAGTCCAACCTCCAACCGACCCATCTAGGGGTGGCCGGTTACTTTATTATTTTCTAATCCTATTCTGACTTAATCCCCTCCTCAATCAACCCCCTCTTTAACTAGGACAAGGGGTGGTTAATTAGGGTAACATGCATCTTACTCTCCCTTCAAATATCTTCCTCAACTAATCCTAACCAGGCCGGCCTCCTTACTTTCCTTAATAGGGGTTGACTAGATAGGATTTACATGAATGCCCTTAGAATTTACATGATTGCCCTCTTTAATGAAACTAAATTAGGACTCCCTTAGCTAGAGTCCTAACAGAACTCGTATAGCACTCCAAGGGTTGATCCATCTCAGGGATCAAAATCTATAGAGCTCATTATAGGGTTATATCAACCTCACTCCTGTAATCTGGCAACCTCCGGCATTTCCTGCGGCGAACTCCCGACGAGCTCTCACCGGATCGTCCAATCCTTAGCCCGATGCCTAAGCTTGATACTGGGTCCATGTCTGATATGTAACTCCTTTTCACCGTCATGGTTAAACCTGCACGATGTTAACTACAACTTAATTAATTACAATCAACATGGCCACAAATCCACTTCAAGACCTTCCCAACTCCCGGCAAGCCTTTTGGCTACCCCCGACAATCTTTTGACAAGTCTCGGTCTTCTTTCGGCAAACTCCCTTGCGCCCTCCTAGCATGCTCCCGATACCCTCGGCGAGCTCCCAACACACTCCAAGCGAGTTCCCAACCGGATCGTCTGAACCTCGGCCCGATGCTTGGACTTGACTCTGGCCAAATCTCTTATTGTAATAATCACGCTGTCATAGTTAATCCTGCATCAATCAACTCTAACAACAATGTTAGATCAAACACTCATCAATTGATTTCATCGTCAAAATATAAAATTCAATAAAAAATGGGAGATAAAATTATCAATGTGATTAGAAGCAAATTGGATATGATAACATTGAATGAGAAACAATTTGCTTAGAAGAAAATTTAGAATTTTAAATTTTCTAAATACTTAAGAAATGCATAATTCAATATTTGAGTTTGATTTACTATCATAGTTTTCTTTAGATTTCTTGACCTTTATAAATTGAGCTTCTTATCAAAATTTATATGAGATGATCTTCAAAATGCATGATTTACTTGATTTGCTATTTTTTCTTGAAATTTATATAAGATGAATTTAAATGCATGAGTAGCTCTTAGCTCTTCTTGGATTTCTCGGATTTTTGAACTCACATTTCCAAAAGGATTTATCTTAATATTGACATTCAAAGTTCCTTTTGTGACAATATTTTTATCCTTTCTCAAAAATCATTTTAATTCATGATGAATATCTAACAAAGAAAAATGTGTGACATGAACTTTTATGATGATTGATATTAGTTCTATTTTTGTGATGATGTTTTTAACTTCCCTCCATTGCTTCTACTTTCTTATTTACAAAAGGGAGAAAAATTTTCATGAGAAAATTATGTTTTTATCCTATTTTACTAAGAGGGAGCAATGCAAAATTTATTTTATAAAAATATGAAAACTTTGACACATGATGACCTTTTGTATCATAAAATTACTTGTTTGTTATTTCACCTCTTTTTGATGATGACAAAGGGGGAGAAATAGCAAATTGATGATACAAAAATGATACATGCATGTCAAAAGGAAAAATTTTTCTTGAGAAAATTATTGACACTTGTGCCTTGAAATTATTTGATCTAACATTTCAAATTTTTGTTGATGACAAAGGGGAGTAATGACATATTGATGACATATGTAGAAAAATAAAAAAATAAATATTTCTCCTATTTTGTTTGATAAACAAAGGGGGAAAAATAATTAATGACTTATGTAAAATTGATGCATAATTTTTGAAATTCATGAAAATATTTGATGAGTTGATAATTTAAAATAAATTTTTGTGGATGTATGAGTGTCTCGTTACATCCTTGAAATATTATTTACTTGAAATATTAATTGCTTCATGA
Source organism: Ensete ventricosum (assembly GCA_029747655.1). NCBI lineage: Eukaryota > Viridiplantae > Streptophyta > Magnoliopsida > Zingiberales > Musaceae > Ensete > Ensete ventricosum. The sequence continues at coordinate 16,050,788 of JAQQAF010000005.1, forward strand.
TACTTGAATTCAAGAGTATGTGGTTCTCTTAAATTTAAGTTTTCCTTATTATGTCATGGATTTAGGTGGAGGAAGGTTTAACTCCCATCATCAATTGATTGTCATCATCAAAAAGGGGGAGATTGTTGAATCTCGGATTTTGATGATGAAATCAATTGATAAGTGCGTTAGAGAAAGTAATGTAGGTCTAACTACGATAGAGGAATTGAGTTACAACTAGATGTTGGGCCAGAGTCAAGTCCGGGGCAAGCTGGGCTTCGGACGATACAATGGGAACTCATCGAGAGACTCATCGGAAGCTTACCGAAGGTATCAGAAGCTTGTCGGGAGTTCATTGGGAGCTCACCGAAAGGGATCGGAGGCTTGCCAGGAGTTCGTATCGAAAGCTTGTCGGGAGTTCACCAGGAGCTTGCCGAAGGTGATCGGGAGCTTGCTAGGATGGCATCGGGAGTTCACCGAAAGAAGACCAAGAGACTCGCTGGAAGATCGTCGGGGGTAGCTGAAAAGCTTACTGGGAGTCAGGAGGGTCTTGTTGGACTTTATGGTCACATTGATTGTAACTAATTAGTCGTAGTTAGCATCGTTAGGTTTGAGTCAAACTTGAGTTAAGTTTGAAAGGAATCCAAATAAACTCAAGTGAGGCAAACCGAGTCCACTATGGGGTTTAGATTAAGTTCAAGACGAGCTCAATTGGTTGACTTCGGAATTGGTCAATAGGAGGTACAAGTTGGGATTGGAAAAGTGAAGGAAATCACTTTTTTAAAAATCCTGACAGTTGTACTGCTGCCGCCCAAGAATCCGGGCAACAAGCGATGGTTGGAACACCCAAGTCAACGGTTGTACTGTCCATACCCTAATTTCAGTATAGCTTTCGGTGGTTGTACCATTAGCATTAGAGGTTGTATCGTTGTACCCGGATTTTTCAGGTGAGTTTGAATTTTGGCTCCATTCTTCTGAAGCCAATTGAGGCCTATAAATACCCCAAGTTTTCTTGCATTTAGCATAGGTTTTTGCATAACAATTGGGCTAGAAATTATATGAAAAATTAAGTGCTAAAAGTGTGCAAGAAAATGAAAAGGGGGAGGGAGTAAGGAAGTGTTGCATTTCTCGTAAGAAGTGTCCCTTGAGTTGAAAGCCTGTAAGGGTTTGGTCTTCACCCAAAGAAGATCAGTAGTGGACACCGGTGGACCTCGAAGAAGAGGACCCGAGAGTAGACGTAGGCCAAGTTTGGGATCGAACCACTATAAAATTACGAGTGCTCTTTACTTGTCTTATTTGTTACTTTAAATTGTTCTTAATTATAAAGGCAAGAGCATCATTTTTCAATTGTGTTTTAAATCGTTTACTTATTCACCTTCAAGTCCAAGAAATGCTTCTGATTCCAATTTTATTTAAACAATTTTTTTTTTTAAAATATGATTTTACACTTGCACTAATTCATCCTCCCACCCCCCTCTTAGTGCCAATTGATCCTAATAGAAGGAGGACTTGGGAAGTGGACGTAGGTCAAGCTTTTGACCGAACCACTATAAACTCTATGAGCCTTCTTTACTTGCTTTTTATTTTAGCATTCTATAGCTAAATCAAGATTCTGTATTTAGTCTTAAGTTTAATCTCTCTTAACTTGATCTTGACAAAAAATGCTTTTAGTTTCAGTTTTTACTTTAAGCATAATTTTCAAACCGAGTACTCCTTGCACTTGCAATAATTCAACAACCCCTCCCCCCCTCCTCTTAGTGCCAACTCGGTCCTAATATAGGTTACTCGAGAGGGATATCGAGATAACCAGATAGATCTATGTACTATATTCTCATCCATATGATAGAGGCGGCTAGTCTTATAGTCGTCCGTGTGGAGACACTAAGGTTATAGTGAAGTGCTCATTGTAGAATGAGTTTATTGATTGATCCACTTATAGAATACTGAATGGTTAATGATACCTGGCATTAAATAGTGATTCTATAGACCCTGTCATGTGTTTGGTCATTAGACTTGAGACACTAAGGATGCTTTATTTGAGTACTCCTTTCTTGGATGCTGGACTTATAGATCTGGAAGTTCCAGATCCAGTATAGTCGGTTATCGAGAATGGTAGCCAACCTTACGAAGGTAATGTTAGGACCCCAACTAAGTCGGGTCCTAATCAATTAATTTGAGTCCTTAGATTAGGCCTTCTTGGCCAACGTAGACTTGACATTAGGTCGGCTAGGAGGTGATTTGGGTCCATTGTAATAAATCAACCCAAATCCTAGTAGGGTTAGGATTTGGCTGAATTGGAGTCAGGTTAAGAGTCAGAATTGGATTCGGGTTAGAATTAATTGAGTCATAATTGTAATCAATCCTAATTGGCCGCCCACCTTAGTTGGGGAAGTTGACTAGGGCTAAGTTCCTTCTATGGTTGGGACTCTTCTAGAGTTAGGAGTCCTTATGAAGAGGGGAGAGTTCCATTTAGCTAGGACTCTCCCCTAGATTAAGTAGGAGTCCCCTATAACCGTCAGCCACCTAGTTAGCTAGGGGTTAGGAGTTAAGGGGAAGAGAACTCTATTAGAAGTATGAGTTAATTTAGGAATTATGACTCTTTTAGTGAGTTTCACTTAAAGTAGGAGTTGGAGTTAAGAGTTTTAGTAGGTCTCTTATTAGGAATCCTAGTTTAGGGGGTCTCTTTATGAGGCCTATAAAAAAAGCATGTAAAATTCTCCTTTTTTATCATCAATAGATCAATATTATTTTCAGTCTTTGTGCAGAAAACCAAGGAGGGAGGAACCCCTATAGAGTTCTAAGGAGGTCGATCCTCTATAGAGATCACCCTAAGCTTAGAATCCATAAGGATTCTAACACTTGAAATTAGAGCAACATTCTTGGCATCTCACTGCCCTTCCATAATTGCCTATCATCCTTCTATAGCAGCCTAAGCAATTCCCACAATTGCTTAGTTCATCGACGAATTCTCTCGTCATCTACACCACCGCAGATCACCTTTTGATCCCCCCGAGAATTGCATCAGGTTCTGGTTTTCTACCTTACTACTACTGTAATTTAGTTATCCTTAACCCAATAAACAAAAAAAAAGTGTTCCTATCTCGCTGCATAAACTCTTCATCACAAAGTTTCCATCTTTACAATAAAAGTTGCACTACAGAATTCAATCGCATACCACTACATATTTTTGATCTTCCTACCATAATTTTGCTGACCAATCTTTTACAAGTTTTTTACAATGACTTTAGCACTCCTTAACATCGGTTTCCTTTTGGTTTCATGCAAAAATTGTCAATATAAACCGCTGATCTTTTACATCAAAACTGCTAAACTTTTGATATAAAAATCTACAACAGCATCTTCTCGTAATCTTTGATCTAGCCAAATTTCTTGCTACTGCATTCTTCCACGAATTTTTTGTCAATATTATCTTTCCCTTACCAGTGGATTCCCCTTAAGTTTTACTCGAATCCTTGTCATGAATTGCTTGAAAAAAATTGTATCTATCTTGTTAAAAATTTTTGATGTAAAATTTTACTGCTACCATACTTTTCGGTGTTTCTTACTGCATAGACACCTGATCTTGACCCAACTTGTTACTACCATTATTCTTATCCATCTCACTGATATCCTCATGGCTTTTTTGCTATCGTAATACTCTATATCATTGCTAGATCTTTCATCACAAAATAGTTGTTCTCGATGAAAAAAAAAAATTCTACAGTAACATCTTTGGCACTTCTTACTGTAGCCTTACCAAACTGGTTGCTGCCACCCACAGCAACCTTAAACCATCTTCCTAGCCATAAATCACTATCCCAAACCCCCATTACAACCTCCATAATAGCTTCATACTGTAGCATCAACTACACCTCTGACAGTAGCTTATCGACGTAGAATTCTGTTGCACTACCTTTCGATGTTTTTTGCTGCACCCATATCTAATCCTTACCGAAATTGTTGCTGCCACCCACATCACCCTTCAGGCACCCTTCTAGACTAAAGACACAGCCATCATATCCTATTTCCATAACCCTAATAGCTCCCAAAACCGCAGCCCAAAATAGCCACCTATCGTAGCCACAACCCTCCACCACTGATCTTATCTTCTATTGCCACTAAACCTTCTACCACCCTATGCCCTTGACCCAACAATAGAAAAAAGACATAAAAATCTCATATCTAGAGGCATATACAGTGGCATCTCAAGATTCAATTGATGCCAAGTTGGAGGCATTTGAATCACGACTTGAATCACGCATAGAGGACAAATTACACGCTTTTTTCGCTGAATTCAAAATTGGACGATCTCCAAGCCCGACAAAATTACAGCAAGGTAAAAGTTCAGAGAGGCCTCCCAAAAAGGAAGAATGATCTACTAATTTGATACAGCCATGTATGAGGATGGACTTCCCCAGATGGGAAGAGGGAGACCTGACAAGATAGCTTTCGCGCGCAAAATGCTACTTTTGTTATCACTAGATATCAGAGGCTTCCATGGTGGGCACCACTGTCATCCACCTTGAATGAGATGCAATTCGAATATACAATTAGCTTGAATACACCCAAGGAGTTCTGACATGGATACAATTCAAAAGCGAGCTGTTGAACCGCTTTGGACTGATCAAGTACAAAAATATCAATGAACAACTCACGAAGATTCGACAAACCTCCATGATCAAAGAATACTAGATCAGGTTTGAGAAATTATCTCACCTCACTCATGATTGGTCTAACAAATAATTATTAGGGACATTCATCAAAGAACTCAAGCCGGAAATAAAAGAAGTTAAAGCGCGACAGCCCCGCACCGTGATGACCGTAGTTTCCTTCGCTCGAATCCAAGATGCTCGAAGGACGAGGACCACTCTTAGACTAGCAACATATAAACCTTCAGCAGCCCCTACTCCCAACCATCCTTCGCTGCCAAAGAAATTGACGAGAGAAGGACTTTGCGATAGATCGGCGAAGGGCCTTTGTTGGCATTGAAACGAACTTTGGAGCCACAACCATCATTGTAAAAAAGGAAAGTTTTCTATGATAGAACCTATTAAAGAATCTGAACAAGAGGACATTGAACCTGAGGAGGAGAACATGAAGGAGGACCTGTAGTTGACCGATTGCACGACTTATACTCTAGTCAGCCATGTGAACCCGCAAGCAATGAAAGTTGAATAATCTCTTAAGCAGCAGCCCATCACTGTCCTCATCAAGAACAGGAGCACCACCAACTTTATGAATAGCAAGGTTGCTGCCCAATTGATGCTCTAAAATGAAGATTACAGCAGGTTGATGTTGAGATCACCGACGATCGAATTTTGAAGTACTCGCATGTGAAATTATTTCTCCAAGGCCAAAGGATCATAGCTGATTTTTTTCTCCTCCCTCTCAATGACTATGAGGCCATGCTCAACACCAAATGGCTGACTACATTAGGTGATGTTCCCTGGAATTTTTTTAAATTTATCATAAAAATTTTCAGCCATAGGAAACAAGAGATCCTACGCGGGAAACGCGAGAGCAACGTAATGATAATTTCAATGCAATGAATGGAGAATGTATTGCACAAAGTGAATAGCAGCTCTCTAATGCAACTCCAACAGCAATATATGAGGGAGCCGACAAAAATTGAAGACCCAAACTTTCTCCAATTACTTGCTAAATTTTTAGACTTTTTCGCTGAACCACACAGCCTACCTCCTACCCGACGACGTGACCATCGAATGTTGATTCTCCTAGGCAAATCAGCAGCAAACACTTGGCGATATCATTATCCTCACCTCTAGAAAGCTGAAATAGAGAAGATTGAAAATGAGATGCTTGAAATAGGGGTCATCCGACCAAATTGCAGCCCCTACTCTTCGCTAGTGCTAGCGTTACCCGACTTCGACAAAGTGTTTATGATTGACGCATCGGGAGCTAGAATTTGTGTTATCCACATGTAAGATTACTAACCCCTAATATGTACCGGGGCTCTTCCTACACTTCATATGATGCTTCTGATCTATAAAGGGATGCTAATTGCTACTAAATTTTAAGTTTGGCATGATATAGGTCAACAGCACGAAGGAGAGATGAAAACAGGCTCGGTAAAATTATTGCTCCTATCCACCTCAGACTTAGAACGGGCTCACACCACCGGGGACCTTATCAAAGGGCAGCCGTTATTCCGAAAGAAGACTCGGTTATTAAAGAACAACCAAGTGACAGCCCATGCAAGAAAGAAACAACCCCATAACAATTACCGAAGTAGAAGAAAGTTTACTAACGAAGATCAAGTTTCCCTTCATCTCCAGCCCTACCAGCAGGAAATTTGAGCCTCATGGAAGTGGTCCCCTACTACTTTGGCCCTGCAAAATTGGAGATCACATTAAAGCTGTGACTTATGAATTAGATTGGTACACTAATTCAAAAATACAATTAATCCTCCATGTATCTCACCATAAATGAAAGTTTAGAGAGGACGACTCAACCCAAGTCCACCCACCTGATATTTCTACTGATGAGGAGACCCAGGTTCACCTGATGATTGTATGGGATCACAGGATCACGATGGATCACCGTCGAGACATTATTGCAGATGCTAGACTACAGGAGCATGGTGCGCCTTCTACAAGAACCACGAGGAAGCCTCATGAGGAGTTGCATATCAGGACTCGGAGTCATGGAGTCTCAACCTTGAGGATAAGGTTAATTTGAAGAGGGTGGGTATGTTAGAACCCCAATTGAGTCGGGTCCTAATCGATTTAGATTGGGCCTTGTTGGCCAACCTAGACCTGACAATAAGTAAGCTAGGAGGAGATTTGAGTCCATTGTAATAACTCAGCCCAAATCCTAGTAGGGTTAGGATTTGGCTAAACTGGAGTCGGGTTAGGAGTCGGAGTTGGATTTAGGTCAGAGTCAATTGAGTCATAATTGTAATCAGCCCTAATTGGCCACCCACCTTAGTTGAGGAAGTCGGATAGGGTTGAGTTCCTTCTAGAGTTAGGAGTCCTTGTGAAGAGGGGAGAGTTCCATTTAGCTAGGACTCTTTCCTAGATTGAGTAGGAGTCCCTTATAGCCGCCGACCACCTAGTTGGCTAGGGGTTAGAAGTTGATAGGAAGAGGAGTCTTTTAGAAGTAGGAGTTAAATTAGGAGTTATGACTCTTCTTGTAGAGTTTCACTTAAAGTAAGAGTTGGAGTTAAAAGTTTTAGTAGCACTCTTATTACGAGTCCTAGTTTATGGGGTCTCTTCTTGAGCCCTATAAAAATCATGCAAACTTCTCCTTTTTTATCATCAATAGATCAATATTATTTTCAACCTTTGTGTAGAAAACCAAGGAGGACGGAACCCCTATAGAGTTCCAAGGAGGCCGATGCCTTATAGAGATCACCCTAAGGTTAGAATCTGCAAGGGTTCTGTTAGGACTCTAGCTAATAAGGTCCTATTTTTTTAATTTATTAAGCACACATGTAAATCCTATCTAGCCGCCCACTATTAGTAGATTTAGGGGCCGGCTTTGTTAGGGCATTTGGATGAGACATTGGGCATGTGTAAACCCTAGTTAGCTGCCCCTTACTCTAGTTAATGGGGGGTCGGTTAAGGTACGATTGAGTTGGAAGTAGATTAGGAATTAATAAGTAACCAACCACCCCTAAATAGGCTGGCTAAGAGTTGATTCTTAGAGTTGGAGTTGGAGTCGTTAGAAGTAGGAGCCTTGAGTAGGAGTCCTATTTTGAGTTAGGGCTTAGAAACCCTATAAATTATCTTGTAATTAGCCTCGTTTCATCATTAATAGATCAATTATTTTTTCAGCCTATGTGCAGAAAACCAATGAGGGAGGAACCCCTATAAAGTTCCAAGGAGGTCGATCCCCTATAGAGATCACCCCAAGCTTAGAATCTGTAAGGGTTCTAACACTTGGTATCAAAGCAGTGTTCTTGGCATCTCACTGCCCTTCCACAGCCATCCATCATCCCTCCACAGCCATCCGAAGCAATTCCCACAATTACTTGAAGATCGTCACCGAATTCTGTCGTCATCTCCACTACCGTAGATCATCCTTTGATCTCCCGGTGAATTGCAATAGGTTTTGGTTTCCTATCTTACTGCTGCTGTAATTTAGTTATCCTTATTTAAAAAAACCTAAAAATTTGTTCATATTTTGCTACACAAACTTTTCGTCATAAAGTTTCCATCTCTACGACGAAAGTTGCACTGCAGAATTTCAGCCGCATAGTACTGCTTATTTGATCTTGCTGTTGCATTTCTTCTATCCAAATCTCTATGAAATTATTACGATGGATTTGACACTTCCTAATAATGGATTTCATTTTGGTTTCATCGAAAAATTCTCTATATAAACTACTAATCTTTTACGTCCAAATTGCTGCACTTTATACATAAAAATCTGTTGTAGTAACTTCCTGTGATCTTTGATTTTATGATAGAACCCCAGAAGAAGCTTTATAGATTTTGATCCTTGAGGGGGATCAACCTTTGGAACGTTGTAGGGGTTCCTCCCTCCTAGACTCTGCACAAGGCTAAATTAAAATTGTAGATTGCTTCATAAAAAGAGGTAGAGGCAACATGCTTATATAGGGCTTCAAACCCTAGCCCTAGGGGGTGCTTGCCTAACTAAAATTATCTTTTTGCCCCTTCTATAGCCTACCTGCCTTAGAGGGAACAGGTGGTGGCTAGGTTAGCTCTATAGCTGACCTAAGCAGGGGAAACCCTAGCCTACCAACCCAGTAAGGGGGGCGGCGGCCACTAAGCCCTAAGGGCTAATCTAAACCCTAGCAATACTCCTTTATAAGATAGGAGTGACTTTATTACAATCTAGTAGGGTTTTATTAACTACTTCTAGGGAGATTAGGACTCAACCTTGTTGGAGTCCTATCAATTCCGCCCTTTTAAAATCAGCCTTGTCCTCAAGGCTGAAGTTTCATGAACTCAAGGAACCGGGTCTTCAGCTCCTCATCAGCTTGGGTGGCAGTTGGAAGAACTTGAGCTGAGTCGTCGTCTTTAAATTTCCATTTGAGGTGGGATGCTTGGAGGATCAACTGTAATTTTGAGATGATGCACGGATCTGATCTCTAAGTTAAGGCCCCAATATGATCCCCAATTTTGCAAGGCCCAAAGAAATAGGAAAACCACTTTCTTGAGGCTTGAATTTCGTGCTGGTGGAGCTGGAGATGAAGGGGGACTTGATCGTTCTCAAGAAACTTTCTTCTGCTCCGACGTTTGTCAAGGGGAAGTTTTTTCCTTGCATGGGCTGCCACGTGGTTGCTCTGTAATAGTAATCGTGCCTTCATTTGGAGTGAGGGCTGTCCTCTGATAAAATCTCTAGTGGTGTGAGCCCGATCTGAGTTTGAGGTGGGTAGGATTGGTGATTTTTCGGGGCCCATTTTCACTTCTTTGTGCTGTTGACCATCTTGCATGAGGATGGTGCTGACCCCCACTCTGGATGTGTCTGCTCCAATAATAAACATCTGCCATGATTTGGTATGGACAACATTATGGTCGTGAGGGCTATAGTTCCACTCGGCCAAGGTGGTGCATCTTTCTTTATAATGAGAGGGATGATGTTCATGCTTCGTTGAGTCCTACGAATGATCCTTCCCCTTTTATGATTTCGTCACTGAAGGGGCTCAATTTTCTCGCGGTCTTGGGTCGTAGATCAAAGGCCATCATCAAGGAAGTCTTTAAGCATCATGGTCCGATTCTGGGGAAAGTCATGGAAGTCACCTGAGATCAGCAACCATAGTGAGTTCGATGGGATGTAACACTTTAGAAGTAGCTTATCTCCGGGGAAAAGGATGTAGGGATGTGTCGTAGCGGGAAATAAGTATTATCGAACAATCTGTGTCTCTATCATCTCTTGGACGACCCTTTTATCTTCGACCTTCTGAGGTTGTAGGAAGCAATATGGCCGAGCAACATCTAGTAGACGTTTCGGTCTGTTCAGCATAGGGTGGTCGGACAGCTTCAAAGGAGGTAATCGGCTCGATTTGGTGGAGATCCCCAAATTTCAGCAAGCTGTGAGAGAGGGTTATTATCTTCAATCTCATGAAACCCTTGAATTTGAATTGGAAAACTACTAGATTTTTCTTTTAGTACCCCCTCCAAGTGTTGTGTTGTGGTTGTAGTAGCTGGGCTCCCTCGTAGAATCACCTGCTTTCCTTTTTTGAAAAATTTCATAGTTTGGTTCAAAAAATTCTAAAAAATATCTCCAATCATGGACAACCAATCAATGCCAAGCACTATATCAAAACCATCAAGAGAGAGGAGGAAAAAAGCATCAACTACGTCTTACTCCTATAGGATCAGTTTTACCCATAGGCACTTCTGGTTGCACTTCAGAATTTGGTCGTTAGCTACCTTAACTCTAATTTGAAGAGTTCGATGCAATAAAAAAGAAAAATATGTTATTATAACAAATTTTAGAAAAGTTTAAAATTGAAAATAAAGCATTAAACATTATTCTTGCCAACGAAGGTTATGTCTATAAAAAGTAAGGAATCGGATTTGTAGGTAGTAATGCTCAACCACAGCCAACAAAATTTATAAAATATTTTACACTATATATTCCCCGTAAAAATAAATGTAACTTTTATGGAAGATTTGGTCATTGTGCAATTGACATCATACAAGCAAACAAGTTTTGCTCCCCCTTGATAATTTTCTTATGAAAGAATTTTCTTACTTTTCTTTGAATAATAAATAAGAAACAAGGGAGTGGGGTGAGAGACATTATATCACAAAAATACGGCTCAATCTTTTAGATGTAAATTCCACAATCCAAGAATTGATATCTACCCATGTAATTTAATTCATTTAAATCAAGAGTAGCACATCAAGTGATTCATTAAAGATTTAATATCAAAGACTTATTTCAAGCATTATAGAAGTTTATGTTATATATATATTTCCCTTTATAAACATTCATCAAGATTCATGAAATGAGAATAATCTTTTAAAAAATCTTATCACAAAAATTTGAATCCTCTTCTTATGTTCATTTTAACTAGAGTGATTTCGAAAGTGAGCTCAAAAATCTAAGAAATCCAAGAAGAATTAAGAGCCACTCATGCATTTAAATTATATGATTTTCTAACATAAATAGCAAATCATCTATTTTTGTAGATCACCTTTCATTTATATTTTGATAATAAGCATCAAAAAATCCAAAAGAAAACATGATAGCTTAAATTGTTAATCTAGAATTTTGCATGCATATTTTGATAAGAAGTGTAATTTATACAATCCAAGAAATCCAAAGGAAAATATGATAATACATCAAGTTCAAATTATAAAATATGTATTTCGTATGTATTTAAAAAATTCTAAATTTTTTTCTAAGCACATTGTTTCTCATTCAAGGTTATCATATCCAATTTGCTTCCTATCATATTGATAATTTTATCTCCCCCTTTGTTAATGTCAAAAAGAAATATGATAGCATAATTTCTTCTTAACATCCATATTCAAATTATACCAAAAAGTAGAATATCATGTCATTAAAGATAAAATCAAATTTTTAAATATCAAAAGACATGATTTCGTTTAATAAGTTTATTTCCCCTTCTTTTTTTGTAAATAATAAAATGAGTCTTAGGGGATAATATCAATTCATCCAAGATAAATCTTTTTAATAAAGAAGAATGATCCTTGATAACAATTTCAATTAATATTATTAAGATAATAAATTATATTTTTATTTAAAAGAGAAAATCATAGAGATCAATAACGTGATTCTCATAATATATAAGTCAGGTCAAGAAATTAAGGGAATATTCATGATAATACAAATCTATTTCAATTTCAACTTATCACAAATTTAAGAAATATTAATTTTAGTGATAAGTTATACTAAGAAGAAAGTCATAAGTAATCATGTCATGAATAATATTATTATCAAATCATAAATGCCAAGAACATGATTTATTTTGACACATTTCTTCCTAGATGTAATTTCAAAGCTTTTGAAATCTTAGGAGATCAAATAAGAAGGATATTGATTCTTATAGAAATATCAAATTATAAATATTGAGAAGTCAATATCATGATTAGGATGAAAGCTTTTCTTTAATAAAGGAAAGGAATCTTAATAAACAATCTTGGTTTATATAAGGATCTTAAATTTTAATTTTTAAGATTTCATGGTCGTAATTTATGTTATCAAAATATCAATAATGTTGGATAGATTTAAACATATCCATTCTTTAAAATAAGATCATTTGAAAACATATCCAAAATCATCATCAAAAATCACTTTTCAAAAAATTTCAATAAAGTAATAATAGATTATTTTTCCAACATAAAATAGCTAAAGTTTTCTATTTATTTTTATATTTAAAGAGATTCAATAATAAATGTATCATTTTATCTTTGTTGAAGGATTCATGGGATAAATATTCTTTCAAGAAGAATTATCCTTCTTTTGAAATTTATTTCAAGAATGCAATGACGTTTAATGTCAAAAATGAAATTTCATTAAGATCATTGCAAAAATATTTTCAAACTAAAGCTTTGATTCATTTTAAATCCAATGATTTTTACATGTTGGAAGATTCAATCATGTTACCAAGAAGTTTTTCTTTTAAACAAAGATGATTTAATATATTATTTTTAGATTAAAAAATAACATACATCATCAACACAAGTTAATACACATCAATACAATAATCATCATTAAAATCTTTCTTTCATACATATGACTTTTATTAAAGTTAACTAAACTTTCTCGTTTTTAATTCTAGCATGCTCTAGCTATGCATAATGCAAAGATTATGCATCATTGAGAGCAATCAAGATTAATTATAACAAAGAATCATCTTTAAGATTTATTACCAATAATTTTATTTTTAATAATTTTCTTTTATTTACTTAGGCTAGTGAGCCTTGAAAGAGTATTAGATCTCAAATCATATGCCTTGAGCATGTACTTTCAAAACATTACTTAGTGCTCCTAGCCTTGTTAGGATGTAACTTTATATTATGGGAGGTTTTGATTTAGGTACCCATTTAACATTGGGTCCTTCATGACATGTTCTTCCCATTTTCTCTAATGGCATAAGATTATTTATGGTTCCTTTAGGAACCCAAACTAACTTGTGAAGACTATAATTTTTATATTGACATTTGTAAGCCATATATCATAATCTTTCACAAAAATTATACTTAATTTTTTGTGGCATATTTAATGTAGGTCCTTTTGTAAAGATGGTTAGCTTTTGTTGAACATTACCAACAAAGCCTATGTCATTTCTATTATTAATATGACCCTTATTGGAAAGGATCATATTTAGGGATTTATTCCCTATTTGAAATTTCCTAGTGTTGATTTAAGCTTGATGTTTTCTTCTTTAATATTGTCTAGCGTTTCACATTTAGAACTAGGATTGTGTGATGCTAATAACTCATGCATTTCATCAACTTTACCAACTAACTGTTGGGAAACCTCGGCGGGTGCATCACATGCGCAGTGAAAATCAAAAACAAAAATTGGTTTCCCACACAGATCAAATCGTCGTGCAAAAGATTGGGATCGCGAGAAAAATGTAAAATCCAATAAAATCGTGATATGTGATAGATTGATTTTACCTAGGGAGATCATATATCCCTGTATTCCAGATCCGAATGGAGAAGATGAAGGAGGTCAAGCGTCCTCCTCTCTAGCGGTATCCACACGATGGATCTCTACAGCGAAACTCCTCTAATCTGGTCTTGCAACTCTTGCTGAGAGGGAGGGAGGAGAATAGGAGGTGGTGGCTAAACCTGCAGCCTATCAACCCTGAGTCTCCCCTCCTATTTATAGAAAACCACCAAAATCCTAGTGCTCCTTCCTTAGTTTAGTGGGTATTGGATCTCCATCCAATAACCCACTAATCTTGCATTATTGGATCTCTATCCAATAATCTCCTTAGGCCTATAATTGGGCCTTAATCAAGGAGCCTATCAATATAGGGTCTCATCTAATAAGAATAGGGGCTAATTGGATCTTCATCCAATCCTCTATTCACGGAAGCATCCACCATATGTGTGTGACCCTCTAGGCCCGATACCGAGCTGGCCGTGAGTCACTCCCATCAGAACTCCTTCTGATATAGTGAATTATTATCTCTATAATAATTCACTCGACTCATCAACTATGGACGTACTAGACCACTACGCCATAGTCCCCAGACGGTACAGGGGGATCGAATCCATTGGACCTGTCTGTCCACAGTTACCATGTATCTATAATCTCTCATCCAAATAATATCTCAAAGACCATATATTGGACATGGTATTGTTATGTCATTTATGGAATCAGATTGTCTTGCTCTATTTGGATTCTACTGGAGAACTCCTTCTCTCTCAATCCAAATGATCCTGACCAGGGATTTATCTAAGCAAGCACATATGGGATATTCCTCTCGTGATATCGAGAGTGGATGATCCTCTATTGACACTCAATTATCTTCGTAAGGTTGGCTACCAATCCCGATAACCAATTGTACTAGATCTGGAGCTTTCCAAACCTGTAAGTCTGACGTCAAAGAAAGGAGTACTCATACAAGGCATCCTTGGTGTCTCAAGTCCAAGGACCAGATACACAACTAGGACTATGGAATCGCTGTTTGACATTAGGTATCATTAACCATACAGCATTCTATAAGCTGATCAATCAGTGAACTCATTCTCTAATGAGCACCTGTACTATATCCTTAGTGTCTCCACACAAGTGGCTATAAGACCAACCGCCTCCATCATATGTACGGGTATATAGTACACTGATCTGTCCGGTTATCTCGATGTCCCTCTCGAGTAACCTATGATCAGGATTATTTAGGATCTGTGTTTAAAGATTAATCGATCTCATTATCATGATCTCATCACGATCTGATGCCCATTACATAGAACCAAGGACACCATAATATATATGCTACATATAATATAATATGAGAATATGCCAATATTAATCATAAGTAAAAAAGATTACGTAATATGTCACACGTGTCATCACTCACGTGATTGGCTTGCAGGGCACCTGTAACTAGCAATCTCCCACTTGACCTAAAGCCAATCACCTATGTGTCTGATCCCCATCAAACCCCTGTGACGCTCAAATACAATCTGAGCCAACGGCTTCATTAGTGGATCTGCAATGTTATCTTCAGATAGAACTCTTTGCATTGCTATATCTTTACGGGCTATGATCTCTCTTATCAGATGGAACCTCCTCGGAACATGCTTAGACTTCTGATGAGACCTGGGTTCTTTCGCTTGAGCTATTACCCCATTGTTGTCGCAGTATATGGGAATTGGTTCTACACTGTTTGGTACGACTCCCAAATCTTTGATGAACTTCTTGATCCATACCCCTTCCTTTGCTGCTTCTGTTGCAGCAATGTATTCCGCCTCTATGGTAGAGTCAACAGTAGTATCTTGCTTGAAACTCTTTCAGCTTACTGCACCTCCATTCATGGTGAAAACATACCTTGAATTTGACTTACTATCATCAATGTCAGATTAAAAATTTGAGTCCGTGTAGCCCTCAACCTGCAGGCTACCTCCTCCATATACCAGTAAAAGATCCTTAGTCCTTCTCAAGTACTTAAGGAAACACTTTACTGCCTTCAGTGTTCTAAACCTGGATCTGCTTAATACCTGCTCGTGACACTCAGAGCATGTGCTATATCAGGTCTAGTATATAGCATCGCATACATGATAGATCCTATCGCTGAGACATAAGGTATATTATCCATGTCTGTCCTTTCTTTAGGAGTCTTTGGGGACATACTCCTAGAAAGTGATATTCCATGTCTCATCAGTATGAGACCTCTCTTGAAATTTTCCATGCTAAACCTTTTGACAATGGAGTCTATGTACCTAGACTGGGACAAGCCAAGCATCCTTTTGGATCTATCTCTATAGATCCTGATCCCCAAATATATGATGCTTCCCCTAAATCTTTCATGGAGAAGTTTCTAGATAGCCAAGCCTTTACTGTGGAGAGCATTCCTACATCCTTCCCATTGATTAGGATGTCATCCATATATAGCACCAAGAAGGTGATAGCACTTCCACTTACCTTCCTGTACACACAAGGCTCATCTTCGTTCTTAACGAAGTCATAAGATCTGATCACCTCATTAAATCTTGTGTTCCAACTTCGGGAAGCTTGCTTCAATCCATAAATGGATCTAAGCAACTTGCACACTTTATCTGGACTCTCTTTGGATACGAATCTCTCTTGTTGTATCATATACACCTCTTTCTCGAGATTGCCATTGAGGAATGTCATTTTGACATCCATCTGCCGGATCTCAAAGTTATAGTATGCTGCAATGGCCAAAATAATTCTAATGGACTTAAGCATGGCTACAGGTGAAAAGGTTTCATCATAGTCAACTCCTTATCTTTGCCGATATCATTTAGTTATCAGCCTTGCTTTATCTACCTTTCCATCCACTCCGATCTTCTTCTTGAAGATCCATTTGCAGCCGATGGGTACAATACCCTCAGGTGCATCTACAAGGTTTCAAACCTTGTTAGAGTACGTAGAATCCATCTCAGAATTCATCGCTACTTGCCACTTCCCGGAGTCTATACTCATAATAACCTCCTCGTAGGTCTGAGGATCAACATCCTGAGAGTCATCTCCACTGATATGTCTCACATATCTTTCAGGAGAGTGAGATACTCTACTAAACCTATGTAAATTTAGAATTTATGTGTTAGGTACCTGAACAGACTCGGGCTTTGGAATGGTGCTTGAGCTAGGTTCTCCAACCTTGCTCAATTCTATCTCACTTCCACTGTTTCCACCAAGAATGTGTTCCTTCTCAAGGAACACAGCTCTCTTGACAACAAAGACCTTTCGGTCCTCGGGATGATAGAAGTAATACCCACAAGTTTCCTTTGGGTATCCCACGAATGTGCACCATTCTGTCCTTGATTCCAACTTATCGGGGTTGTGTCTTCTAACGTAGGCAGGACAGCCCCAAATCTTAACAATCTAAAGATCGGGCTTCTTTCCTTTCCATATCTCATATGGTGTAGACACTATCAATTTTGATGGAACTCTGTTCAGAAGGTAAGCTGTAGTCTCTAGGGCGTACCCCCAGAATAAGACGGGTAGGTCAGTGAAACTCATCATGGATCGCACCATGTCTAACAACGTGCGATTCCTCCTTTCTGAGAAACCATTGAGCTGAGGTGTATAAGGAGGTGTCCACTGGGATAGATTCTCATTATCTCTGAGGAAATGGGTGAACTCCATACTCAAGTACTCTCCTCCTCGATCTGATCGAAGAGCCTTAATACTCTTTCCAATTTGGTTCTCTCCCTCATTCTTATTTTCCCTAAATTTCTCGAAAGCCTCAGATTTGTATTTCATTAAGTATACTTGTCCATACCTAGAGAAATTATCAGTGAATGTAATGAAGTATGAGTAACCACCAATAGCTTCAGTCGACATGGGACCACATACATCACTATGTATGAGTTCCAATAACTCGGTGGCTCTCTCTCCAGTTCCACTAAAAGGAGAGTTGGTCATCTTCCCACGAAGGCAAGGTTCACAAGTTTCATATGTCTCATAGTCAAATGGATCTAAGTATCAATCTTTCAGCAACTTTTGAATCCTTCCCTCATATATATGACCTAGCCTACAATGCCATAGGTATACATTATTCACCTCATCTTTTTTTCTCTTAGACATATTTATATTCATGATATGTGGAGAAGTGTTTAATACATATAAGCCATTTATTAGAATCCCTCTAGTGATGATCTCATCATCCATAATTATTGAACAATTATTGTTCTTAAAAACTAATTTATATCCACTAATTGTCAAACAAGAGATAGATATAATGTTTTTGATAATAGAGAGAACAAAATAGCATGCATCCAATGCAATGATAGCTCCACTAGGCAGATGTAGGGTGATCTCTCCAACAGCAACTGCAGCAACTCTTACTCCATTGCCCATCTTGAGGTCCATCTTGCCGGTGGCTAATCTCCTAGGTTTTGCCAAAACTTGCAACGAATTGCAGATATGATAAACACTCCCGGTATCCAATACCCATGTATTATCATGAAAATCTGACAAGTGGAGACTGATCATGAATATACTTGAAGCTTCTTCAAGCTTCTATTTCGCCTTATCTGCAAGGTAGTCCTTACAGTTCCTCTTCCATTGCCCGTCTTGGCCATAGTGGAAGCATTATCTTTTGTCCTTTGTCGGGTCTTTCTAGGCAACCTTTGCCTTACCCGGTCTTTCTTTGCCTTACTAGCCTTCCTTTTCTTATTGGTCTCACCAATATAGAGAACTAGCTTCTCTTTCTTGATGGCGCTCTCAGCTTCCCTCAACATATTGAGGAGCTCAGATAGAGTCACCTCAAGCTTGTTCATATTAAAGTTAATAATGAACTATAAAAAGGAATTTGATAGGGACTAAAGTATAAGATCATACATAGGTCATCCTCTTAGGTTATCCTCTAGAACTATCTATATACTTCATAAAGTGAGTGATCTCATCCTCGCTTGTCCTTTCCTCCGGTGTGGGCACAATCATGTTAAGGATATTTAAGATTTTCTCCTTCGTGAGAATAATTCTCAAATTACGGAGCCTTTGGACCAATGAGGCGGTTGGCATCAAGTATGCGACATAGGAGTTTTGCAAGCGACAAACAAGATATAGCGAAATAAATAACATACAAATTTTACAGAAAATACTAATTAAGATATGGACTTCTATCTTAATGTACTCCCACTATTTTCTTAGCAAATCACGCGACGCCCTCGACACGTGAGACGAAAGTCTCCGATAGACTCCTAGTGGGGATCGGGATCCAATTGGCATCTTAGTGCAACCTCGAGGGACTCGACCAATTACACTAAGCCCAAAAGGTAGGCAACTATTGCCAATTACAACTCCTTGTGATTCCTGTCACGTGCGGCCTTCGAATCATCATGGTCTCGAGGGACTCGACCAACCATGACGTTCAGTTAAGTCATCACCATCGTTACAAGATGAGTCTGATTCGATGATATGCCCTCGAGGGACTCGACCAAGCATACCATGTTCTCAGGTCACCGGTGACATCTCTATGTCGTAGGCAAGAACTCGATCATGTAGATAGGTGAGCCTCGAGGGACTCGACCAACTCAACCTATGTCGTGATTCAATTTCTTCCTATAAAGATGGAAGGTCACGTGAGTCAATCTTATTGCCTCACGCTTACCGACTTAATATTATCGTAGGAGGGGTTTTTGTTTCGTATCGGTCTCCTAATATGTCGTGTCACACACATACATATTTAATATATATTTACATCATATGTAAATATATATATAAATATATCTAGTATGTGTATAACAAATACATCACATATGCAAGCCACACTGGATGATCATGAGCAGTCACCTAATATGATTAAGCCCGAGCCAATGAGCCTAATCACTCACAATAGGATCTATGTGTGCATTGGCGCATCTCCATGCCCTGTGATTGTTGATCTCACTATTATCGGTTCCGTCGGATCATCGCACCACCATGCGTCGTGATCTCCCGCCACAGCATCGTGGGTCCTGTTATCATCTCCATGCTCCCGCTACGCCTCTCCATGTAATTACAAATAATCACAAGCACGCAGGCCCAACAATAAACGAGAAAAACGCAGGCTCGTAGGTCCCAATAATAATAATAATCATAATTACACACATCACAACACATGGCTAATGATCATCCATTCACGTCATACATCACATGTACATCACATCATATGTAGGATTACTAGATATATATAATAATTAATTAAACTATTTAATTAATTATTTTTCTGAAAATCAGGATATGCTTGGAATTTTTAGAATTATCAAGGACATTTTCATAATTCTAGATGAGAGGACAGTCCTCAAAATTTCTAGAATTATTGAGGGTATTTTTAAAATTCTGTACACAAGGATGGTCCTAGGAATTTTTTGAATTCTAAGGGGTATTTTAGTCATTTTTTAAAAAGAAGCCCTAACCCTCTCATTCACCCTCCTACGTCGTCGCCGCCGTCGTTGCCCCTGCGCAGGCGGCGGCGCTATGCGTTGCGGCCGATAGCCGCCCTGCCAAGGGGCGGCCACCCCTGCGACCGACATCGTCGCCCCTGCTGGCGATAGCCCCTTGCGAGAGCACAACGGGCAGCCCCTTGCGGGTGTGCCACTAGCAGCCTCTTGCGGGTTGGCAGTTGGCGACTGGCCATTGGCGGTCATCCCTTGCGGGCGTGCCGCTAGCAACCGCCCCTGCGGGATGGTCGTAGTCGGCCGCGCCCGCGGGTGGCCGCCCCCTACGGGCGGCCGCCCCTTGCAGGTGGCCGGCAGCCCCCTTTCAAGGGGCATTGGCTACAACCGGTCGCCCCCTTGCAAGGGGCCTTGGCCGCAGTCGGCTGCCCCTTGGAGCCAGCCATGGCCAGCCCCTCCTCCTCGTTGTTCTTGTTGTGAACGCGTTGAACGATTCTTTGAGATTCAATCTCATCACACGTAGTTTAAAACCAATCTTTCACACGAAAACTTAGCTTTGACACCACTGTTAGGAAATCTCAGCGGTTGCATTACATGCGCAGTGGAAATCAAACACAAAAACCAGTTTTCCACGCAGATCAAATCGTCGTGCAAAAGATTGGGGTCGTGAGAAAAACGTAAAAATCGATAAAACTGTGATGTGTGAGAGATTGATTTTACCTAGGGAGATCGTATATCCCTGTATTCCATATTCGAATGGAGAAGATGAAGGAGGTCAAGCGTCCTCCTCTCTAGCGATATCCACATGATGGATCTCTGCAGCGAAACTCCTCCAATCTGGTCTTGCAACTCGTGCTCAAAGGGAGGGAGGAGAATAGGAGGTGGTGGCTAAAGCAGCAGCCTATCAACCTTGAGTCTCCCCTCCTATTTATAGAGAGTCACCAAAACCCTAGGGCTCATTCCTTAGTAGGTATTGGATCTCCATCCAATAACCCACTAATCTTGTATTATTGGATCTCTATCCAATAATCTCCTTAGACCTATAATTGGGTCTTAATCAAGGAGCCCATCAACATAGGGTCTCATCTAATGATAATAGGGGCTAATTGGATCTTCATCCAATCCTCTATTCACTGAAGCATCCACCATATGTGTGTGACCCTCCAGGCTCGATACCGAGCTGACCGTGAGTCACTCCCATCAGAACTCCTTCTGATATAGTGAATTATTATCTTCATAATAATTCACTCGACTCATCGACTATGGACGTACTAGGCCACTACGCCATAGTCCCTAGACGGTACAGGGGGATCGAATCCATCAGACCTGTCTGTCCACAGTTACCATGTATCTATAATCCCTCATCCAAATGATATCCCAAAGACCGTATATTGGACATGGTACTGTCAGGTCATATATGGAATCAATTTATCTTGCTCTATTCGGATTCTACCGGAGAACTCATTCTCTCTCAATCCGAATGACCTTAAGTAGGGATTTGTCTAAGCAAGCATATATGGGATATTCCTCTTATGTACCAAGGGTGGATGATCCTCTATTGACACTCAATTGCCTTCGTAAGGTTGGCTACCAATCCCAATAACCAATTGTACCAGATCTAGAGCTTTCCAAACCTATAAGTCTGGCGTCAAAGAAATGAGTACTCATACAAGGCATCCTTGGTGTCTCAAGTTCAAGGACCAGATACACAACTGGGACTATGAAATCGCTGTCTAACATTAGGTATCATTAACCATACAGCATTCCATAAGCGGATCAATCAGTGAACTCATTCTCTAATGAGCACCTGTACTATATCCTTAGTGTCTCCACACAAGTGGCTATGAGACCAGCCGCCTCCATCATATGGACGGGTTTATAGTACACCGGTCTGTCCGGTTATCTCTATGTCCCTCTCGAGTAACCTATGACCGGGATTATTTAGGATCTGTGTTTAAAGATGAATCGATCTCATTATCGTGATCTCATCACGATCCGATTCTCATTACACAGAACCAAGGACATCACAATATATATCTACATATAATATAATATGAGAATATGTCAATATTAATCATAAGTAAAAAGATTACGTTGTGTTTCACATGTGCCATCACTCACGTGATTGGCTTGCAGGGCACCTGTAACTAGCACTAACAAATCATGTTCATGTTCAAGCAACTTAAAATATTTATTAAGTTTTTTAAATTCATCAAACAAAATCATTAAGCATATTTAATAATTCTGAAAAAGAATTACTTAATGAATCACTAACCTCATTGTCGATGACCATAAGAGCAAGATTCTCCACTTCTTGATTGTGCATTTGATCTTTGGAGCTTCTTGGCTTCTTGCATTCATAGCAAGAGGTTTTGTCCTTCTTTAGATTATTTTTAAGGTTCAAGTTCATTAATTTTTCTAGTTCATTTGTCAAAAGTTCAAGGTCCTCATCACTCAAGATTTCACTCGAGGAGTCGTATGTTCTCAGTTCAAATTCCTTCCTATTTTTTGAAGGTGTTCTTCAAGTTTATTTTTGTAAGACATTTCATTCATTGATTCATTTATATTAATTGTGCTTTCATGTGTGATTTTCAAAGTATGTCAAATATCGAAAGCTGAATCACAAGCGAAAACACGATTAAACTCATTCTTATCAAGAGCACAAAGTAAGGCATTCATAGCCTTTGCATTTAAAGAGAAAGTCTTTATCTCCAAATCATTCCAATTATTTATTGGAAGAGAAGACTTTTCAAATCCATTTTCAACAATACTCCATAAATCAAGGTCTAAAGAAAGAAAGAAAACTCTCATCCGAGTTTTTCAATAAGTGTAGTCAGTCCCATTTGAATATGAGAGGATGAATGATAGAAAAGCCCTCTTGAAAGCCAATAAGAGCCATTTATCTTGGATGTTAAACCAAATGAGAAAAATGGACGCTCTAATACTAATTGTTAGGATCAATTGGCACTAAGATTGGGGGGGGGGGGGGGTTGAATTAGTGCAAGTATAAATTTTTGGTTTAGATGAAATCTTTCCGATTAAACTAAGATAGGAAAACCGAAGCTTTTCGTTCTTAGTGAAATGATTGAATGAATAAAGAAAAGTTGCTAAGTTAATAATCAAACCGAAAAGATAAGCAACGTTTGAAGGAAGGAACTTATCGTAAAAAACTTTGCTTTCTAAGAATTGAGATAAATCAGAAGCATCAATACAAGAAATATGTAAGCAATGAAAGCAAAGAACCACTCACAATTTTTATAGTGGTTCGGCGACAAAAGCCTATGTCCACTCCTGAGTCCTCCTTCTTGAGGCACACCGACGTCCACTACCAATCTTCTTTAGATGAAGATCAAACCCTTACACTTTGCTTACAAGGGAGACTTTGAGAAAATTTTTAACTCTAAGCTCTCTCTATTACCCCTTTTCTTTTTCTTACAATTCTCACACAATATTTTCTCATAATATAATCCCCAAAAATTGTTGTCTTGAATGTAAGAAAACTTGGGATATTTATAGGCTCCAAATTGGCTTCAAAACAGGAGCCAAAATCCAATCGTATTCGAAAAATTCGGGTACAGATGGTTCACCTACCGACCTAGGTGGCTTAGTTGCCCAAACACCTGGGTACGGGCGGTTTACCCGTCGGCTCTGGGCGGCTCAGCCGCCCGAAGTACCAAGATTCTTGGGTACGGGCGGTTCAACCGCCCAGCCTGGGCGGGTCAGCCGCTCGAAAACCTAGGTGGCAGTGGTACACCCGTCGCTCACCGGCAGTTTACCCGTCGAAATTTTTGCAAAAGTTGTTCCCTCCACTTTTCGAATTCTGGCTTGAACCTGATGTTGATCAACCCTTTGGTGAACCAATTGAGCTCAACCTGAGCTCAATCAAACCCCAATAGTGGACCCGATTGCATTATTGTATTGATTTGAATTCCTTCTAAATCCAACTCAATTTGGACTCACTTCTAACGACAACTGAATGATTACAATGCTTAATGACCACAAGCTAAATTAAGACCTAACTTTTATCAATCCGGTAGCCTCTGGCATACTTGCGGTAAGTCTTCCGGTCATCTCCCAGTGATCTCCCGGCGTGTTCCCAGCGAGCTTCCCGATCCCTTCGATGAATCTCCTAGCGAACTTCAACGAGATCCCACTACATTGTCTGAACCTCGGCCCGATTCTCAAGCTTGATCTTGGCCCATCATCTAGTTGTAACTTCATTGCTCCTGTCATAGTTAGTCCTGTACGATGCTAGTTACGATTTAATTAAATACAATTATAATTGCCAAACATCCATTACAATACCATCCTAACTCCTAATAAGCTTTTCGGCTACCCTCGATAATCTTCCGATGAGTCTTGGTCTTCTTCTGGCAAACTCCCTTGCGCCATCCTGGCAAACTCCTGATACCCTCGGCGAGCTCCCGATGCACTCCTGGCGAGTTCCCAACCGTATCAACCCGATGCATGGACTTGACCTTGGCCAATCCTGATTGTAATAATTATTCTGTCGTAATTAATCATGCATCAATCATTTCTAACAATCCTATTAGATCAATAACCCATCAATTGATTTCATCATCAAAATTCGAGATTCAACAGTTATTTTGCATTTAATGCTCCAAAAAGAATATTACAGCTGGTTCGAAGTCAAGGTAGCTGATGGCCAAATTCTGAAGTGCAACCAGAAGTACCCGCGGGTTAAACTGATCCTTTAGGAGCAAGACATAGTTGTTGATTTTGTTCTCCTCCCTCTCAATGATTTTGATATAATGATTGGCATTGATTGGTTGTCCATTCTAGGAGATATTTTTTAAAATTTTTCGAAGCTAACCATGAAATTTTTTAGCAAAGAAAAATAGGTGGTCCTACGAGGGAGCCCAGTGATTACAGCCACAATACAACACTTGGAGGGGGCACCAAAAGAAGAATCCAGTGGCCTCTCAATCCAAATTTAAGAGAAGAAATGGCCTCCCGACAAACTTTAGAATGGACGAAAAATTGAAGATCAAGTTTTCCTACACCTCCAGCCCGATCAGCAGGAAACTCAAGCCTTAAGGAAGTAGTCTCCCTATTTCTTTGGGCCTTACAAAATTGAGGATCACATTGGAACCATAACCTGGAGATCAGATCCATGCACCAGATCAAGATTACAATTGATCCTCCAGGTATCCCACCTCAAATGAAAATTTAAGAAGACGACTAAGCCCAAATCCTTCCAACTGACACCAAAGCTGATGAGGAGACCAAAGTTTAACTGATGATCGTATGAGATCATAGGATCATGACACACCACAGTCCTGCTAGTACTATTGAGGCTGGATCGCAGAAGCAGGAAATATCTACTATAGGAGCCACATGGGGCACATATGAGGAGCTGAAGACCTGGTTCCCTAAGTTCATGGAACCTCAGCCTTGAGGACAAGACTGATTTAAATAGGGCGGGCTTGATAGGACCCCAACAGGGTTAGGTCCAGCTCAACCAAGTAGCACTCGATGAAACCATGCGAGATTGTAATAAAACCTCACATAGTCACCTCTATCATATAAAGAAGTGTGAGTAGGGTTTGTTTTGGGGCCTTAGGGCTTCTTGGCTGTCGCCCCCTTTATTGGGTTGGTCGGCTAGGGTTTCTAGCAGAGGAATGCGGCTTGTGCGACCACTTAGGCCGCCGCCCCACCCAACCCCCCCCCCCCCCCACCTTATTTAGGTAGGGCAGCTATAAGAGGGGCAAAAGGGGGAATTACTTAGGAAGCACCCCCCTAAGGCTAGGATTTAGAGCCCTATATAAGCTTATAGCCTCCACATCGTTTTATTAAGCAAGATCAATTCTATTTCAACCTTTTGGTCGATCCTAAAAGGGAGGAACCCCTATAATGTTCCAAGGATTGATCCCCCTCAAAGATCAAATCCTATAGAGCTCCTTCTGGGGTTCTATCAACACCCTACTGTATAAAGAAGCCCACGTCAAAGCATACCAACAAGCATCGATGAGGGTGTCGATAGTTTAATTGGGAGAGAATGTCACAAACGGTCATTGCTCAACCAAACACCTTTGCTCAACAGACCGTTTGCCACTTTTGCTTATTTGTACAGATGTTTGGTAGCCTATTTTACCTTGTTTTATGTGTTTTTGCCTAAGAAATATGAGCAAAAATAGTTTGGAACGCTATAGAATGATCGTTCACTATGCAGAACCAAAATAGCCCAAACGACCTAGTTTTGGGCCATTTTCGCGTGTTATGGCATGCATTTTGAGTGGTGCGAAGTGTTTGCCATCTCAGTCGCTTGGAACCACCTGGGTGGCACATGGGGGGATAGGGATTTGGGATAGTATCGGGCGTGAGCATTCATAAAAATTTGAACTCGACTTGTTTCCGATACCTCAGGAACCATCGTTTGTGGACTTGCAACCATTCTTACAGCCCTCTAAAGTCTTGTTTCGCTCTCTTTCTCTCTTTTTCTACTGCACTCAATATGTTCGATGAATTGTAAGAGCTGCCCTCTTTGTGAGATGTCAGGACTTGTCCATCGCTCATCTTCAAAACTAATCAACTTCTCTTTTGCAAGTCCTTCGAGACCCGCACGAGGTTGTAAGTGGGATGAACCTTTGCGGGCAAATAACGCTTCGATGTTTCATGACTTAGGCAATCCTAACTAAGTCCGAAACATTGGGCAAGGTTGCTCCGTAACTTAGGCAATTCCATTTAAGTCTTCAAGTTTACCACTAGGGTGCCGCACGGCTTAAGCAAATTCAGCTAAGCCCGTGACAAGCCACTGCCATCATCCCTTATTGCTGCCATCATTAGCAACAACTATCTCATGTCCCTAACTCGTCAACAAACGAAGAGCTTGAACATTGCAGATCAGCAATCCTATGTGATGGCCTTAGACGATGCAATCAATGCAAAGCTTGAAGCCATCGAGGCCCGCATGGAGGATAAGTTATGTGCGCTCTTTGAAGAATTCAGATTGGGCCGATCAAGGAGCCCAAAAAGACCTCAATGCGTGGAAAGTTCGGATCCTAAGGAGAACCCAGCAAAGAAAGGAGATCAATCATCAAACTCCTTGTGGCCCACGTATGAGGGTGGACTTTCCAAGATGGGAAGATGGAGACCCAACCAGGTGGATTTCACACGCGGACTGATATTTCCACTACCAGAAGACCTCGAATGCATCCATGGTGAAAATTGCTGTGATACACCTTATAGGAGATGTGATCCAGTAGTACAACTGGTTCGAATATACTCACGGAGTCCCCACATAGAGGTAATTTAAAAGCGGGCTGCTAATCCGCTTCAAACCATCATAATACGAGAACATCGATGGCCAACTTACAAATATCTACCATACCTCGACCATCCAAGATTACTAGATCAGGTTTGAACATCTTTCAAATCAAACTAGAGATTGGTCCAAAAAGTAATTGTTAGGGACTTCATCAAAGGGTTGAAGCTGGGGATCAAAGGAGAAGTTAAAGTGCAGCAACCCTACACACTGATGGCGGTCATCTCCTTCACCCGATTTCAAGAGGAGCGACTGAACAATGACGCACGGGGGACTAAGATCACCACCTGACCAACAACTTCTAGACCTTCGGCCCCCCCTGCTGCTAACTAATCTCATTAGCCCAAGAAATTAACTCGAGAGGAACTCTGTGAGAGATCTGTGAAGGGGTTA
This sequence comes from Ensete ventricosum, assembly GCA_029747655.1. Taxonomy (NCBI): domain Eukaryota; kingdom Viridiplantae; phylum Streptophyta; class Magnoliopsida; order Zingiberales; family Musaceae; genus Ensete; species Ensete ventricosum. Next base: position 16,078,430 of record JAQQAF010000005.1, read on the forward strand.
TGTTGGCACTATGACAAGCCATGGAGTCGTGATCGTCGCTGCAAGAAAGAAAAACTTTTGGTGATCAAATCGAATGAAGGTCCAGAACCTGAGGATGTAGATCCCAAACCTGGGGAGGAAGATGCAGGAGAAGAAGAACAACCGGTCGTCAACACAGTGCATGCCTTAGTCGGCTACACGAACCCCCAAACCATGAAGATCAACGGGTTCCTTAAGCATAAGCCAATCACCATTCTTATCGACACTAGAAGCATTTCATGGACAGCAAGGTTACTACCTGATTAACTCTCTAGATTGAAGATTACAGCAGGTTTGATGTAAAAGTCATAGATGGCCGAACCCTCAACTGCAACCACAAGTGTTCATGAGTGAAGCTAATCATGCAGGGCCAAGAGATTGTTGTGGACTTCTTCCTATTGTCGATGGACAACTACAAAGTGATACTCACCATCGAATGATTGTCCACTCTAGGTGATGTCTCCTAGAATTTTTTTAAATAAATTATGAAAATTTTCAGCCATGGGAAACAAGTGATCCTACGAGAAAAACGCGAGAATGAAGTATTGACTGTTTCAACGCAACGCATGGAGAGCGTGTTGCATGAATTTCATATCGGCTTCCTAATACAACTTCAAGGGCTACAAACAAAGGAACCGATGATGAAGAAGATCTAAACCTTCCTTCATTGCTTGATGAATTTTTAGATGCATTTGTTGAACTGATAAAATTGCCCCTTACCCGATCGCATGACCACTGCAAGTTCATGACTTACGATGGTAAGATCAATGCTCCCTCATGGCATTGTTGAAAAAAGATGTCTTCCTCTGATCAGATGAAGCTATTGTAGCCTTCAGTGCCCTCATGGCTGCAATGTCGTTTACACTAATCTAGCCTTCCCTGACTATGATAAGTGTTCGTGATCGAATCTGACATGTTGGGAGCCAGAGTTGGTGCTATCCTCATGCAAGATAGCCGACCCCTCGCCTACATCAGCAAAGTCCTCTCTCCATTCCACCTAAAGCTATCAATCTATGATGAGAAGATGCTAACCAATGTTGAATTTATGGCTTGGTGTGATATCGATCAATGACACAAAGGAGAGACGATAGCAAGCCTGAAAAGATTGTAGCCTCTAACCACTCCGGACTTAAATTGGACTGGCATCTTCATGGACCTCATCAGAGGGCTGCCACCTTCTCATAGAAAAGTTTTGCAAACATTAAAGAATAACCACATGGCAACCCACATAAGAATAAAACAACCACTAACAAACGCAGGAGCGATAAGAAGTTTACAAGAGAGACAATAGTAAAATCTAAGCCCTACCCACTTTGGTTTCAGCTTGGACCAACATTCTCATAGACTTCATCGAGGAGCTACCATCATCTCAATGAAAGACTATTGAAGGACAACCCCACGGCAACCCAAGCAAAAATAAAATTGTAAGCTGACAAACACGAGAGCTAAAGGAAGTTTGCTATTGAGGATCGAGTCTTCTTTTGTCTTCAGCCCTACTAGCAGAACACCATGAAGACTCAAGCCTCAAGGAAGTCATCTTCTCATTTCTTTTGACCCTACAAAATTGGAGAGTACATCGAAGCTGTGCCCTACATATTGGATCTACACGCCACTCCAAAATACACTTGATTGTCCAAGTGTTCTGCCTCAAATTAGAGCTTAAAGATGATGAATCAGCACAGAGCCATCAACCTGACATCTCAGTTAATGGAGAGACCTAGGTTCAACTGATGATCACATTGGATCATAGGATCATGATGCAACGTCGATGCCCTTCCACAGGAGTACTGGTGTAGTTGACCCACTTGCTCACTGAGGACGTTGCTTGGGAACCCTATGACAAATTGAAGCTGAAGGTTCCAGAGTATATGGAGGCTCAGTCTTGAGGACAAGGTTGATTTGAAAAAGATAGGTCTGATATGACCCTAGCTACATTGGGTCCTAATCGGTTGAGTCAAGTCAGTAGATTCGGCCTTGTTGGTTGACCTAGACCTGACATTGAGTCGGCTAGGAGATGAGTTGAGTCAATTTGAATAAGTCAGCCTAAATCCTAGTAGGATTAGGATTCGACTAAATTGGGGGTTTGATTAGGAATAGTAGTTGGAGTAGAGTCAAAATCCTAGTCATAATTGTAATCAACCCTAATTGGTCACCCACCTTGATTGGGAAAGTCAACTAGGGTTGGGATAGGAGTGTTTCACTTGGAGTAGGAGTCTTACTAGGAGTATTTTACTTGGAGTAGGAGTCTCTCTAGGGTTAGAGTCTATAAGTCCTATAAAAGCATGTAGCCACCCACCTCTTTCTTAAACAATAGATCTATTTTCTTTAGCCTTGTGGCCGAATACCAGGAGCGTGATAAGACTTCAACAGGGTTGAGTCCTAATCACCCTAGAAGTAATTAATAAGAACCCTGCAAATTATAATAAAACCTCACCTAGTCACTTCTATCCTATAAAGAACTGTAGCTATGATTTATTTTGGGGCCTTAGGGCTTCAAGCTGCCACCACTCTTACTGGGTTGGTCGATTAGGGTTTCTAGCAGAGGGGCGTGGTTTGTGCAGCCACTTTGGCTGCCGCCCCTGTTATTTAGGCATGACAGCTATAGGAGGGGCAAAAGAGGGGAATTCACTTAGGAAGCACCCCCGTTTTGAGCCCTATATAAGCTTGTAGCATCCACCTCTTTTCATCAAGCAAGAATCATCTTTTATTCAATCTTGTGCCAAGTTCTAGGAGGGAGGAACCCCTATTATGTTCTAAGGGTTGATCCCCCTCAAAGATCAAAATCTATAGAGCTCCTTATGGGGTTCTATCATCTAGTATCAGAGCAGTGATCTTTCTGCCATCTCTGCTGTCCCCATCAAGCCAAGCAATTTCCACAATTGCTTTTGACATCGCCTCTACCGTCATCCCCAAACCGTATATCAAATTAATTTGATACTACCCCCTGTGTTTGAAATTGGAGATCTGATATATTTTTATCACCCACACCTATTTGCTACTGCTATTCCTTTACCTTACACATTGGAGAAGTTTTTTAATATTTTTCTTACTGTAAAATTTTACCATCGCAAATGTTATCATCGTTACGAAGGGGAAACACTGCAGAAAAATTTTAATCAATTGTTGCTCATCCTTTTTGGATAAAATTTATACATAAATTCATAAATCATCTTAGCTTTCATCTAAGATTGATCTCTAAATAAATTCCTTCTGAAATCAAACTTATAGTACTGCAATTGCTTATTGTGCATTACTAGAATTTTACGACGAAGAATTTGCCTTTCGACTTTTCATCCACTTTCCTACCGTTACTTAATTATTGATATTACCCACATTCGAGCCCAGGATTTGTGACAAATTTTTACATATTTTCCTTGGATTTTCATCTGGAATTTACGTCGAGAACTCATTGTATCTTCGACACAAATTCTGTTCGGTAGGACAGTACGTACATATTCCTTTCTTCATCAAATTCCATCGGATTTGAGTGCTAATTTTTGTGGGTTTTTAGACTCTCCTTTCCTCATCTTCATCCCCTACCACCACAGCCCCAAATTTCATAAATTTTGGCTGGAATTTCATTGAGAAACTATTGTTTCTTTAATGACAATTCTGCTTCTGCAAGGCAGCATACACTGTAGCAAACTTCATCGAATTCTATCAAAACTTGGCTGTCATCTCTTCCAGATCTAAAACTATCTTTTCCTAACTTTCACCCTCTACTATCACAACCCCAAAACCCTACCAAACCGCAGCCAAAACCATACTCAAATCAGCCATAAAATAGCCTAAAATCATATCCTTCTATAACCAGCACCTATTCGCAGCATACCCCCATCGATCCCTATCAAACCTCTACTGTCATCTATCCCAGATCCAAAACCCGTTTCCTAACCTTCATCCACTACTATCATAGCCCTAAAATCACACCAAATCATAGCCAAAACTTCAAAAAATTTTAGCCCCAAACCGCACCCAAAACAGTCACCCAATCTCCCTTATCCCTTCAACTACAACACGCATCTTTTGCTGCCATATACCTTGATCACAACTAGTAGCAACTTGATCACGTCCAACAGTGATCCCTCACTGCACAATGCTGCCAACAGTGACCTCTGGCTGCCATCCTCCTTTATCGCAACCAGCAATGATCCTTTGCGGCAAAAAACTACCAGCAGTGATCTTTTGCTGCAATCTGTCTACATCATAGCCTGCTGCAATCTTTCACTGCCAACTATCTTGATCGCTGCCAGCAATGAATTGAACATGGCTAGTAGCAGTCTCTCACTCCATACCACTACTGGCCTCCTCCACAACAGTCGCGCACACTGCTGCCCCGTCTTCCTCCTATTGTAGCTGCACCCTTGCTACAACCAACGCCACCTGCAGCCATGAAGTCATAGCGTAACCATAGCCGATGTAGCTGCTGCCCTCTTCTCCCTCCACATCACTGTTTCCTTTCGACTTAGACCTCTCGGCTGCCATCTTCCAACAAATATCAATCACCTGAAAAATCACAACCTCGACGACATTGCAGCATCACCGCAGAACTATAACCGACGTTACTGCTACCATCTTCTTCCTCCACCATTGCTGCCACCCTTGGCTGCCATCCTCCACTTGGAGATTCACTATCGCAGCCTCGACATTGCTGCCATTTACTGCCCTCAACTTGAAGATTGTAGCTACACTCTTCAATCGATTTATTTGACAGGTTGGAGATCCTTACGTCATGACATCGGTAGGCCTACTCGAAGTTAAATTGGAGGCTTTCAAGACATGTATGGATGCTAGACTATGTGCTCTCTTTGAGGAGTTTAGATTGGGCCTATCATTGAGCCCAAGAAGATCACAACATGGTGCAAATTCATATTATAAAAAAAAGCCCATCGGAGATAAGAAGCGAGGATAACACACGGCAGCCCTACACCTCGACGATATCGATCTCCTTTGTACAACTTCAAGAAGGGCACCTCAATCAAGATGCTTAGAGCATGAGAGTCACATCCCAACCAAAAGCATATAAACCTTCAACACCAATCAATTACAAGAACCTTGACGAAGAACTAGCGATGATCCGTCAAACCTCCACCATACAAGAGTACTAAAATAGGTTTGAAAGGTTATCTAATCAAACTTATGATTGGTCTGAAAAGCAGATATTGAGGACCTCTATTGAGGGCTTGAAGCTGAAGATTTGAAAAGAAGTTAAAGTGCGACAGCCATACACACTTAAGGTAGTCATCTCCTTCGCGCGACATCAAGAGGAGCGATTGAACTATACGAAGCCCGGAGAACTAGGGTCGCTCCCTGACCAGCAGCACCAAAGCTTTCACCTCCTCCTATTGTCAGTCGACCCTCTCAGCCAAAGAAGTTAATAAGAGAAGACCTTCATGATGGAGAGGCAAAGGGCATATGTGGGTATTGTGATAAATTATGGAGCCTAGAATACCAATGTAAAAAGGAGACACCGCTGATGATTGTGCCTACTAAAGAACCCAAACTTGAAGATACGACTCTCGTGCCCAAGGAGAAGGATACACCACAACCGACCACCTACACTGCCCCTACCTTAGCTAGCTACACCAACCTGTAAAAATTAAAAATCGAAGGGTTTCTCAAGCGGCAGTCCGTCATTGTCCTCATCGATACTGGGAGCACACACAACTTCATGAGCAGTAAGGTTGTTGCCCACTTAATGCTCCAAAAAGAATATTACAGCGAGTTTGAAGTTAAGGTAGCTAATGACCAAATTCTGAAGTGCAACCAGAAGTGCCCGCGTGTAAAACTGATCCTACAAGAGGAAGACATAGTTGCTGATTTTTTCCTCCTCCCTCTTAATGATTTTGATATAGTGCTCGGCATTGATTGATTGTCCATAATTGGAGATATTTTTTAAAAAAAATTTGAAGCTAACCATGAAATTTTTCAATAAAGGAAAACAGGTGATTCTACAAGGGAGCTAAGCTACTATGACCACAACACAACACTTGGAGAAGCTTGCTAAAATTTGGGAGTCTCTACCAAACCGAGCCTACTACCTCTTGTCAAGATGCCCGACTCCCCTATACTGAATTGGCTGAAATTACCATCATCTGATTCTCAACTAGATTGATGCCCGTAGAAGATCGAAGATACGAGGGTCGCCCAAGAGATGATAGAGACATGGATTGTTCGACCATGCTTATTTTCCGCTACGATACATCCCTATATCCTTTTCCCTAGGGATAAGTTACTTCTGAAGTGTTACATCTCACTAAACTCATCATGGTTGCTGATGCAGTACTTCCAAATCTCAGGTGACTTCCATGACTTTCCCCAAGATCAGACCATGAAGCTCAAAGACCTCCTTGATGATGACCTTCTATCTACGGCCCAAGACCGCGAAAAAATTGAGCCCCTCCAGTGGCGAAATCAGAATAAGAAAAGGATCATTCACAGATCTCAACAAAATATCATCCCTCTCGCTGTGAAGAAAAATGCACCACCTTGGCCGAGTGGAATTATAGCCCTCACGACCATGATGTTGTCCCTACCAAGTCGTGGCCAAATGTTTATGATTAGAGCAGACATATCCAGAGTTGGGATTGACATCACCCTTATGCAAGATAGTCGACTCCTAATTCACACCAAGGCATCTCCCACACTCCACACGAGATTTTTAAAGGTGATACTCATTGCTACCAAATTTAAAATTTGGCTGGATACAGGTCAATGGCATAAAGGGGGAGAAGCCCAGAAGAATTGTAATCCATGCTCATGCCAGATTGGGCTCTTATCATCCTAAACCATACCAAAGGGCAATCACCATTCTAGAAGAAAGGTCGACTATTACTAAAGACTAACCATATGGTAGCATATGCAAAGAAGAAATGGCCTCCCGATAAACTATAGAATGGATGAAAAATTGAAGATTGATTTTTCCTACACCTCTAGTCCAATTAGCAGGAAACTCAAGCCTTAAGGAAGTGGTTTCCCTATTTCTTTGGGCTTCACAAAATTGGGGATCACATTGGGGCCTTAACCTGGAGATCAGATCCGCGTACCAGATCAAGATTACAGTTGATCCTCCAAGTATCTCACCTTAAATAAAAATTTAAAGAAGACGACTCAGCCCAAATCCTTTCAACTGACACCCCAACTGATGAGGATGCCAAAGTTCAGTTAATGATAGCATGAGAATCATATGATGAGCTGAAGACCTGGTCCCCTGAGTTTATAGATCCTTAGCCTTGAGGACAAGGCTGATTCAAAGAAGATGGGATTGATAGGACTCCAACAGGATTGAGTCCTAATCACCCTAGAAGTAATTAATAAGAACCCTGTGAGATTATAATAAAACCTCACCGAGTCACTTCTATCCTATAAATAAGTGTGGCTATAGTTTATTTTGGGGCCTTAGGGCTTCCCAGCTGCCACCCCCCTTATTGAGCTGGTCGATTAGGGTTTCTAGAAGAGGGGCATGGCTTGTGCAGCCACTTAGGCTGCCGCCCCCTTTATTTAGGCATGATAGCTATAGGAGGGGCAAAAGAGAGAATTCACTTAGGAAGCACCCCCTAGGGCTAGGGTTTTGAGCCCTATATAAGCTTGTAGCCTCCCCCTCTTTTCATCAAGAAAGAATCATCTTTTATTTAGCCTTATGCCGAGTTCTAGGAGGGAGGAACCCCTATAGCGTTCTAAGGGTTGATCCCCCCAAAGATCAAAATCTATAGAGCTCCTTTTGGGGTTCTCTCAGAGCGAAGAACCCCTATAGAGTTCCAAGGAGGGTCGATCCCCTACAGAGATCATCTTCCAACATTAGAATCCTTTGGGGTTCTATCAGAGACTTATGTCTGATGGTTATCCAGAAATAGATGGATCATATTATGTTTGATCCCACTTCACCCTCTATATTTTTGATATGATATTGGATCATATTCGGTCTATGATCTCACTTCACCATCTATGTTTTTTGATGTGATATCCAAAGCATTACTTATAAGTTTGTTTATACGCTTTGGATAAGAATGAAATGAATGTGACATCAGATATGACATTTGAGCTTTTGTTTCTTATTTATTTATTCATTTGAGAAGCTATGAGATAATTCATACACCATTAATATGCCTCAAAATATATTTATGTCTTCAATATACTCTGAAATATTTCATATGTCGTTGATATGTTCTGAAATATTTTATCCATTTTTTATATACTCTGAAATATTTTATATGATGTTGATATGTTCTGAAATATTTCATACATCTGTGATATGCTCTGAAATATTTCATATGTCATTGATATATTCTGAAACATTTCATACATCTTTGATATACTCTAAAATATTTCATATACCATTGATATATTCTTAATCATTTCATATATCATTGATATACTCTGAAATATGTCATATATCTTTGTTATACTCTAAAACATGTTTATACCTTTGATACGCTCTAAAATATTTCATATACCTCTGATACGCTCCGAAATATTTTCTACACCATTGATATGTTAGGATCAATTAGCATTAAGAGGGGAGGAGGGTGAATTAGAACGAGTGTTGAAAACCTTAGTTTTAGAAATACTTGTTTAAAATAAAATCGAAAATCAAAAGTGTTTCATTTAAGTTGAATATGTGAGCAATTAAATTATAAACAATGCTAAGTTACTATCTTTCTTAAGGAAACCTCGAGTAAGAATAGGTAAATTCAAAACGTTAAGGAAGGCTCACAGTTTATGGTGGTTTGACCAAAACTTAGCCTACGTCCACTTTTTTGGTCCTCCTAATTGAGGCCCGTCGGTGTCCACTAATGACCTTCTTCGGGTGAAGATCAAACTCTTACACTTCTCTCTCTCTTTTTCACAGGTTCAGGAGAGGCGCCTTCTTACAATAATCTTTCTTCCCTTTGTCTCTCTTTTCACTTGTAGCTCACAAGGGAAGCTATCAAGATTTTTACAACACTTTTCACAAGAATTTTTTTCCTTTTTTGTTCACCATCCCTTGCTTCTTCAACCAAGAAAACTTGGGGCATTTATAGACCCTAATTGGCTTCAGATATCAAGCCAAATCTAACCAATCCTGAAAAATCCAAGTAGTGGCAGTACTACCACCAAAAGCACCCCTAAAACAAGGGTTACGATGGTACTACCACCAACCTGGGCAGTACAACCGTCGACCTAGGTGGTACTACTGCCACCCACCGATGGTACTATCATCAGAAATCCCAAAAAGGTATTTTCTATACATTTTCATTCTCAACTTGTACCTTCAGTTGACCCCTTCCTAATGAATTTGCCTTATTTGCCTCACATTGAGTTAATTTGGATTTCTTCCAAATCTAACTCAATTTAGACTCTAAACCAAATTGATGCTAACTATGACATACTAAGACATACAAAGACAATCAATTTGACTAACGTGTCAAGTGACCTTCCTAACTCCTGGCGATCTTCCCGACAACCTCCGGCGAACTTCCAGCGAGTCTCGGTCATCTTCTGACGAACCCCCGGTGCATTCCCAATAAGCTCCCGATCACCTTCGGCGAGCTCTCAGCGAACTCCCGGCAAGCTCTTGAGCTTTCGATAAGCTCCCAGCAAGCCCCTGATTACCCTTGGTGAACTCTCGGTAAGCCCCCGATACCTTCGGTGATCTTCCGACGATCTCCCTTGTGAGTTCCCACTACATTGTCTGAACCCCAACCCGATGCCCGAATTTGACTCTGGCCCAACATTTGATTGTATTACCTTATCGTAGTTAATCCTGTATTATTCATCTCTAACACACAGGTTAGATAATAAAACTCATTAATTGATTTCATCATCAAAATCTGAGATTCAATAATCTCTCCCTTTTTTATGATGATAACTAATTAAAGACGGAGTTAACCTTAACTCCCCCTATATAAATGCCATATGATTAAATAAACTTGAATTCAAAAGAATCCAACACTTTTGAATGCAAGCATGATACCATTCATGACAAAAATTTTAAATATTCATCTCAACTACAAAATTTACCATAAATCATACGTTCATGATACAACATCAATTTCAGATATTTTAAATACTTTAAAATAATAAATCATTTGTCCCCCTTAAATCATCAATCATTTCTCCCAATTTATCATCTACAAAAACAGAAGAAATACTTATTTTAACATTTCTCATTAATATTCAACATTTGTCATCAATATACTATTTCTCCCTTTTGTCATGAACAAAAAGGTGAAATATTTAGTATATTATTTCTAAGCAAATGTTAAAGACAAATATTCATCATATTTTAAATAAAATATTATATCATATCATTTCTCCCCTTTTGTTATCAATAAAAAGGTAAAATATTTAGCATACAATTTCTTAGCAAATGTTATGTTCATCATAGTTCAAATTTCTCCCCCTTTGTTATCAATAAAAAAAAGAAAATATTGATCATATTTTTAAATACTAAATATTTAACACAAACATTCAGTACATTAAGAATTTATTTCATTGCTCCCCCTTCGTAAAATAAGATGAATGATAGAATTTTCTCATCAAAATTCCTTTCTTCTCTTTTGTAAATAGAATAGTAGAAGAAGAAGAAGAAGAAAAAGAGGGGGTTGTGAAATCAAATATCTAAGCATTTAGTGTCCCAAAGATATTAAGTGGGGGGAAATACTGAAAATATTTATAAAGGATCATAAAAATCTCATCATAAAGAAGAGCTTTGAATCTCAATCTTATAAATGTCAATCTCGAAGAGAATTATTTTGAAGGTGAGCTCAAAAATATGAGAAATCCAAAAGCTACTTATGCATTCATCTTATGTAAATTTCAAGCAATTCAAAAAATAGTAAATAATGTATTTGAATGAGTTAGCATTCCTAGCTTTCTTCTAATAAAGTCAAATTGTTCTTCATTTAATGGCTTTATTATTAAGATATCAAATTTTTCTCCCTGTGTGATTGTTAAAAAGGAATATGATAACATAATTTTGTTTTTTACATCCATATCCTAATTAAGACTGCAAGTACAAAGAGATCATGTCATTAAGGATGAAAGATCAAATTGTGAGTGCCAAAAGACATTATTTTTTTTAAGAAATCTCTCCCCTTTTTTCTTTATAAATAATGAAAATGAGTATTAGGGGATTAAATGATCTAGATTCATCTAAGATAAATCTTAAGACACTTAATTTATTTAGATAAATCTTTTTAGTAAAATAAAAGAATGATCTTAAAAAAATCTCAATTATAATTGTTAGGATCATAAATCTCCTTTTTATTAAAAAAGATGAAATCATAGAGATTAGAAAATAATTTCCATAAAGGATAAGTCAAGTCAAGAAGTAAAAAAAATCTTATTTAATTTTCAACTTATCACAAATTTAAGAAATATTAATTTGGTGATAAAGTATACCATTCATGAAAGGAAGTCATAAACAAATCATATCATGTAAGATATTAATATCAAATCATGAATGTCAAAAGATATGATTTCTTTTAACAAATCTCATCTTAGATGACAAAAAATAATTTTAGGATATCAAATAAAAAAGAGAACTTGACTCATATCAAGTTATAAATATCGAGAAAATAAGATCATGATTGGAATTCTTCTATGATAAGTTGCATTGGAGAAAAGATAAAAGATCTTGATTCATGTATAAGAAATTTCAAGCTATCAAGATCATGATTCATAAAAAAAAAGTTATAGTTCTAAAAGATCAAAAAGATAAATCATGATTCATTTGGATAATTTTCTTTAATAAAATGTAAGAATCATGGTAAACGATCTTGATTTATATGAAGATCTCAAGTTACAATTTTCAAGATGTCAAGATTATGATTTGGACAATAAATTTTTTAAGTTTAAATTATCAAATCATTTTTGTAGTTTAAGAGATTCAACAATAATGATATCATTTCATCTCTTATCGAAGGTTTAATAGGATAAAGATATTTTCAAGAAGAATACTTTTCTTCTTTTGTTGTTTCACTTTATGTGAAATGTTTCAAGAATGGCTTCCAAATCCATGCATGGTCATTTGACATTGAAAACCAAGTATTATTTCAAAATAAATCGACAATATCATCAATATAACATATTAAAATAATAAAATTCTTCAAACAAAAAATCTGATTTATTTTAATTCCAACATTTAAGTGATTCTAACTCTTTACACTTAGTACAAGGAGTTGACATGACTTGACATGCTTATTTCAAAAATATTTTTAATTTTTAAAAATACCTAAAATTAAGCATGATATTTCTCTCTCCTTTTTTCATTATATTATTATTCTAATTCATTTTATACTAGCATGCTAAAGATAGAGAATCAAAATTAATTATAACAATGAATCATCCAAAGATTCATTATCAATAATTTTTTTTGTTATTACTTAGGCTAGTGAGCTTGAAAGAGTGTTAGCTCTCAAATCATGTGGCTTTAGCATCCACTTTCAAAATATTATTTAGTGCTCTTAGCCTTTTTAGGAAGCAACTTTATAATATGGGAGGTTTTGATTTAGGTATCAATTTGAGTTTGGGTCTCTCATGAAATATTCTTCCCATTTTCACTAATGGTTTTAGATCGTTTATAGTTCCTTTAGGAACCCAAATTAATTTATGTGGATTATATTTCCTAAATGAACACTTATAAGTAAAGTGTCTACATTTATCACAAAAATTACGTCTATTTTTCGGTGAAGAATGTAATATGGGTCTTTTAATAAGTTAGTTGACTTTTATTGAGTGTTACTCATAAAACCAATACCTTTCCCATGAATATGATTCTTATTAGCAAGGATCATATTTAGAGATTTAATGTATATCTTTAACTTTTCTAACGTCTGTTGCAATATGATATTTTTCTTTCTAAGTTCTTCTAATGTTTCATATTTAGTGCATGAATTATGTGATGGTGATACTTAATGCATTTCTTCAAGTTTACTAACTAGTGATGTATGCTCTTTTTTAAGTAGTTTATATGATTTGTTAATCTTTCTAAAATCATCATAAATCTTATGAAAAGAACATAATAACTCATTAAAAGTAAAAGAACTTAAGTTTTTTCTTTTAATAATTTATTTAGTTTAATTATACTTTCATATGTCATTTCTAATTTATGTCAAATCTCAAAAGCTGAATCACATATAGAAACCAGATCAAACTCATTTTTATTTAAAGCAGAAAACAAATCATTCATAATTTTGGCATTTAAAGAAAATATATGTTTTTTATGATCATTTTAATCATTTATTTAATTGGATGACTTCTAAAAACCATTTTCGATAATACACCATAAATCAAAATCTAGCGAAATCAAGAAAATACGCATTCGAATTTTTCAAGAGGTGTAGTCTGTCCTATTAAACATAGGATGACTTGTGATATATTGACCCTCGCTAATGCCATAATAAGTCATTTACTCACTTGGGTATTAATCCAATGAGTATAATATGAGTTTGATACTAATTGTTAGGATCAATTGGCACTAAGAGGGGAGGAGGGTGAATTAGTGTGAGTGTTAAAAACCTTAATTTTAGAAATACTTGCTCGAAATAAAATCAAAAATTGAAAGTGTTTCATTTAAGTTGAATACATGAGCAATTAAACTATGAGTAATGCTAAGTGACTATCTTGCTTAAGGAAAGCTCGAGCAAGAACGGGTAAATTCAAAAAGAAAAATTAAGGAAGACTCACAATTTATAGTGGTTAAGCCAAAACTTAGCCTACATCCACTTTTGGAAGTCCTCCTTGAGGCCTACCAGTGGTGTCCACTAATGACATTCATAGGGAGAAGATCAAACCCTTACACTTCTCTCTTCCCTTTTCACAAGTTCAAGAGAGGAACCTTCTTACAATAATCTTTCTTCCTTTAGTCTCTCTTTTCACTTGTAGCTCTCAAGATTTTTATAACACTTTTCATAAGAATTTTCTTCCTTTTTTGTTCACCACCCGTTGCTACTCTATGCAACAAAACTTAAGGTATTTATAGACCGCAATTGGCTTCAGAAATCAAGCCAAAATCCAACCAATCCCAAAAAAATTCGGGTACTAGAGGTACTACCACCAGCATTGATGGTACTACCATTAAAAGTACCCCTAAAATAGGGGCTGTAGTGGTACTATCGTCGCCCACCGGTGGTACTATTATCGCCCATAGACGATACTATCATCGGGAATGCTGAAAAGGTGTTTTCTATATTTTTTCATTCCTGACTTGTACCTTCAATTCACCCCTTCTTAGGTCAACCAAATGAGCTCAACCCAAATCCAAAGTAGACCCGATTTACCTCACATTGAGTTAATTTAGATTTCTTCCAAATCTAACTCAATTTGGACTCTAAACCAAACCGATGCTAACTATGACATACTAAGGCATACAAATACAATCAATTTAACTAACACGTTAAGTGACCTTCCTAGCTCTCGGCGATCTTCCTAGCAACCTCCAGCGAACTTCCGGTGAGTCTCGGTCATCTTCTAGCGAATCCCCAGCGCATTCCTGGTAATTTCCCGATCACCTTCGGCGAGCTCCCAACAAACTCTCAGTAAGCTCCCGAGATTCTGACGAGCTCCCAGCAAGCCCCCGATTACCCTCGTCGAGCTCACAGCGAACTCTTAGTAAGCCCTCGATACCTTCAGTGAGCTTCTAGCGATCTCCCTGGTGAGTTCCCACTGCATCGTCCACACCCCGGCCCGATGTCCGAACATGACTCCGGCCCAACATCTGATTGTATTGCCTTATCATAATTAATCTTGCATCATTCATCTCTAACACACAGGTTAGATAATAAAACTCATCAATTGATTTTATCATCAAAATCCGAGATTCAACATAATATTGTCTGAAATATGTTTATGCCTTTGATATGTTCCAAAATTTAATATATCATTAATATACTCCAAAACATGTTTATGCCTTTGATATGTTCTGAAATATTTTATTTATCATTAATATACTTTGAAACATGTTTACATTTTTGATATACTTCGAAATATTTCATATATCATTAACATGCTCCGAAATATTTCACATTCCATTAATATGCTCTGAGTTATTTGATACGACATTAATATATTCTGGGATATTTCATACCAATGATATGCTCCAACTACTCTTCCTCTATTATTATGATCAAAGTATATTTTGAACTAAATGATTTGTGATTATGTATCTAACAAGATGTTATCTATGGATTCTTATATCATTCCCTTACTATTTGATATCAAGTTTGTTTTGAAAACTATCCTACTTTATCTTGGATATGTTAGTCACTTGCTGAGCTTTATATGCTTACTCCATTGCTATATAATTTTTTTAGATTAACTTATCACTCACGAAAAAAGTTAGAATTGGGCTAAGGCAAAGGAAAGCTAAAGATTTTGGGCAAATCATTTTTAGTTGATATATTTTTTTGTATAGTACACTTTGCGTCTAATGAAATATTGGTAGTAAATTTATACTTATGTGTCTTGTAAATGTTTAAAGGACCTCTCATGTTTAGGATTCTGGAATGCCAACTTAAATTTGTATAATAATATGAACTTATGGTAAGTGTTGGTTTTGTGATTATATAGATTTCCACACTGGTGGACTTATGATATGGATATGGTTTAGTTGAGTTGGCTTAGATTTCTAGTATCTACTTGGAGTTAGGGATAAGACATTCCCATCCCCAGTAAGAGAGAAGGAGACTGATCCCCCAAGGCTGGGGGCCAGGTTTGCAATGTGGCTCCCTTCCCCCGGGTGTTTCCCGAGGTTGCTGGATGGCTATTGGCTCTCTTGCAACATGGGCCCTCCTTCTAGTACTAAAGAATGTTGTGATTCTTTATGTCGAGTCTAAGGTGTCATCTCGGCATGGTTTAACCCAAATGCACAAGGTCATCCACGCGGCTCAGATGCACCAAGGGGAAGATGCGATGAGTTGGACTCTCCTCCGTTGGTGATCCGAGATGCCTTTCCGGGTCTAAATTGGCATTTACTCGATCCTCTCGCTCCTCCTGTTGACGCTTGCATCCTGCAAATACGGCCTAAGCTAGGCGGGGGGATGTTGTTAGGAGACCAAGCGGGAGCATCACATGTGTAGTGGAAGAAAAAAATCAAATCAAATTTTCATGTAGATTAAATCATCGTGCAAAGGTTGGTGCATGAAAAAATAACAAAATTTTTTTTAAAAAAACTACAACATATGAGAGGTTATTTACCTAGGGAGATCATATATCCCTAAAATTTTAGATCTGGATGGAGAGAATGAATAAGGTCAAATGTCCTCATCTCTAGTGGTATCCACACGATGGATCGCTGCAACGATGCTCCTCAAATCGTAGCCAAAATATCGTAACTCTTGCGTAACTAATCACAACGAACATGGATGAAGATCCTTTATCTTCTTCACTGCCATCTCATAACAGAGAGGGGCTAGTCGACTGAGAAGATGAGGGAGGAAGGAGAATAGGAGGGGGCGACCTGATAGGACTCCAGCAGGTTTGAGTCCTAATCTCCCTAGAAGTAGTCAATAAAACTCTGCTAGATTACAATAAAACCACTCCTATCTTATAAAGGAGTATGTCTAGGGTTTAGATTAGCCCTTAGGGCTTAGTAGCCGTCGCCCCCTTACTGGGTTGGTTGGCTAGAGTTTCCCCCTGCTTAGGTCGGCTATAGAGCCAACCTAGTCACCCCCTGTTCTTTTAAGGCAGGTTGGCTATAGGAGGGGTAAAGGGGTAATTTTACTTATGCAAGCACCCCCTTAGGCTAGGGTTTTGATTCCTATATAATGATGTAGCCACCCCCACTCTTGAATAAAGCAATTATCAATTTTATTTCAGCCTTGTGCCGAATCTAGGAGGGAGGAACCCCTACAGCGTTCCAAGGGTTGATCCCCCTCAAGGGTCAAAATCTATAGAGCTCATTCTGGGGTTCTATCATTGGATATCAGAGCCAGGTTCCTGCTACCCTGTAGCCATCTCAGCCACCTCTACCTTCCCAAGCAATTCCCACAATTGCTACGACACGCGCCTCCACCTTCCACCCCAGCAGCAGATCAAATCAATCTGCCGCTGACCCCTGTGTTTGATCTGAAAATCTGATATTTTTTTTTTATCATCCACACCTCTTCAATACTGCAAGATTCTTTATTTTACACATTGGAGATTTTTTTTCAAATTTTATCCACTGCAAAATTCGTTCGTCGCAAACGTTATCATCATTGCAAAGATGAAACACTGCAGAAATTTTCAGCCAATTGTTGCTTATTGATACTAAACTTTTAATCATCCTTTTTGGCTGAAACATTTATACAATTTCATAGATCATCTTAGCTTTTATCTAAGACTAATCTTGTGAAGAAACTCCTTCTGGATCTGGACTTATAGCGCTGCGATTCTTTGTTGCACAGGACTGAAATTTTACAGTGCAGAATCTACCTTCCGTTTATTGGCCTCTTGAAACCAAACTTTTGTTCATCCTTTTTGGCCAAAATTTTTACACAATTCTCAAGATCAAGTTAACTTTCATCTGGATTTGATTTCATGAAAAACCTTCTCCTGGAACTGGTTTTCTTGTGCAATCTTTGACCATCACGCAGTTCTGGAATTTTACGATGAAGAAATCTACCTTTCGTCTTCTGCCCTATTTCCCTACTGTTATGTTGCCAAAATTTCGTCAAACTTTTTACTGGTATTAACAACATCTGGACCAAGGGTTTCTGTATAATTTCCTTGAACCTTCCTCTGGAATTTACGTCGAGAAGTCATCGTTTCTCTGACGTAAAACTGGTTCAGTAGGACAGCACATCGCAACACTTTTTTTCGCCGAATTCTATCAGATTTGAGTGCTATTTTTTGTGAGATTTCAGACTCCCTTTTCCTCATCTCTAAACCCTACCATCCTCACCAAAAACCCTTGCAAATATTAACCTAAACCGAATCAAAACAGCCCCCAAATCAGCCTACTTCCTTATCGATCCACTTACCTTTTTAGCCAACTTTCCTTACCAAGACACCTACCTTTGCTGTCATCTATGCCATATCTAAAATCTATTTTCCTAACCTTTATCTACTGCTATCATAGCCCTAAAACCATGCCAATTCATAGCCTAAACTCCACAAAATTGTAGCCCCAAATCTGCCCTAAACCGCTGCCTACTTCCATCCAAACCGATTCACCTTCCAACCGGCCACCCCCTTCTCCAAAATTCTCATGCCACTAACCTAACAATAGAAAAAAGATCTAAATATTATAGATCTTGAGGCATATACTATGGCATCAGAGAAGGCTATCGATGCAAAGCTTGAAGCCTTTGGAAATCGCATGGAAGAGAAGATGCGATCCCTTTTCGTCGAATTCAGCATTGGCCGACTGTCGAGCCCGAGGAAAACACAACACAGAGAAACTTTAGATCGGCGAGACGATCCTCAAGAACATGGCCACATCACCTCTGATCTCAATAATCCATGCATGAAGGTTGACTTCGCTAGATGGGAAGAAGGAGACCCGATCGGGTGGATCTCGCGCGCAGAGTGCTATTTTCGGTTCTACCGAACCACCGATGCCACACGAGTGGAGATTGCTTCCATCCACCTCGATGGAGATGTTATTTAGTAGTTTAATTGGTTTAAACACACCCATGGAGGACTCTCTTCGCAGTGATTCAAGGAAGGACTACTAAACCATTTCGGACCAATCGATTTCAACAACATCGATGGACAATTGGCAAAGATTCGTCAAACCTCTATAATACAAGAATACCAAACAAGGTTTGAGCGTTTATCAAACTAAACTAAGAATTGGTCTGAGAAATAACTTTTAGGTACTTTTATCGAGGGCCTAAAGCCGGAGATCCGAGGAGAAGTAAAGGTGCGACAACCGTACACTCTTAGGGCGGTGATTTCCTTCGCATGTATCCAGGAAGAACAATTGAACCACGAGGTATGAAGGACAAAGGTTGCTCCCTGACCAGCCATGCCAAGGCCTACTACCCCCTCTACTGCCATCCAAGCCCCCGCACCAAAAAAGTTGACAAGAGACGAGCTTCGCGAACGATCGGCCAAGGGGTTGTGTTGGCATCACGACGAACCGTGGAGCCGTGAACATCACTGCAAAAAGGGTCGACTCCTCATGATTGAACCAGTGGAGGATGAGGACAATAAAACATCTGAAGAAGCCCTTGAACCTAAAGAAGAAGCCATGGAGGAAGAGTCCCAACCGGCCGACTACGCAGTGCACGCATTGGCCGGCTATTCCAACCCGTAGATGATGAAAGTTGGAGAACTTCTAAGATAGCAACCCATCACGGTTCTCATCGACACAGGCAGCACCGATAACTTCCTCAATAGTAAGGTTGTTGCACGTTTGGTGCTTTAAATCAAAGGTTGCAACAAGTTTGACGTAAAGGTCACCGACGATCGAATCTTTAATTACGACCAATGGTGCCCGCGGGTGAAACTACTCCTCCAAGACCAAGAAGTGGTAGCTGATTTCTTCCTCCTACCTATCGATGATTATGAAGCCGTACTCAGGATCAAATGGCTCATAACACTAGGTGATATCTCTTAGAATTTTTCTAAATTAATCATAAAATTTTATTGCAAAGGGAGACAGGTCACGTTACGAGGCAAGCGCGGGAGCCAAATTTCCATCATTTCGTCGCAACAAATGGAGAAAGTTTTGCACAAAGCACATGATGGGTTCTTGATGCATATTCAGCAACCAACTACGGGGGAGAACATACAAAACTCAGATCCTAAGCTTGCCCTTTGCTTGAATGAATTCGTGGATATTTTCTTGGAACCGCGTGGGCTACCCCCTAACCGGCCGCATGACCACTGTATTTCTATTTTACCAGGCAAACCTCTAGCAAATTTGTGACCATACCACTATCCTCACTTGCAGAAGGATGAGATCAAGAACATTGTTAAAGAGATGCTTAACACCGGGGTGATTCGACCGAGCTGTAATCCTTACTCCTCATCGGTGTTGCTAGTGCGCAAGAAACATGGTACGTGGCAGATGTGCATTGACTATCGGGCTCTAAACGCCATCATCGTCAAGGATAAATATCATATCCCATTCGTAGATGAACTATTGGATGAATTAAAAGGAGCCCGAGTCCTCACTAAATTGGATCTTCGATCCGGATACCATCAGATTCGGGTATGCACTGAGGATATTCTGAAAATTGTATTCTGCACGCATAACGACCACTACAAGTTTCTGGTAATACCTTTCAGACTTATGAATGCTCCTTCTAATTTCCAAAGCCTGATTAATGACATCTTCTGTAGTTTTCTATGCAAGTTCATATTGGTAGATGATATTCTCATTTATAGCCCTACGTTTGATATACATTTTCAGCACTTACGAACTGTTCTAACGATTCTTCGGGAGAATATTTCTTATGTTAAACAGTCAAAGTGCAGCTTCTTAAAGCATAAATTGGAGTATCTTGAGCACATTATATTAAAGGATGGAGTGATGGTGGACCCGACAAAGATCGAGGCAATGCAAGGATGGCCGAGACCTACAAACGTACAATCATTACGCGATTTCCTTGGACTCACGGGCTACTACCAAAATTTTGTGAAAGATTATGGCAAGATCAGTGCCCCGCTCATGTCCTTACTAAAGAAAGACTCCTTCTTGTGGTTGGATAAAGCCTCCGCAGCCTTCGAATGACTCAAGGCAGCCATGACGATGACGTCGATCCTAGCGCTGCCCGATTTCGGTCGCACTTTGGTCATTGAGGCTGATGCGTCGGGAGTTAAAATTTAGACTATTCTTATGCAAGATAGTCGACTCCTAATTTACACCGAGGCTTCCCCCACACTTCATACGAGGTTTCTACAGGAGATACTAATTACTACCAAATTTAGAATATGGTTGGATACAGGTCCATGGCACGAAAGAGGAGTTAAACTAGAAGAATTATAATCCATGCTCACGCCAGATTAGGCTCTCATCATCCTGAACCATACCAGAGGACAGTCATCATTTCAGAAGAAAGATTGGCTATCACTAAAAACTAACCATATGGCAGCCCATGCAAGGAAGAAATTTCCCCCTGACAGACGTTGGAGCAGAAGAAAGTTTCCTAAGAAAGATCAAGTACCCCTTCATCTCCAGCTCCACCAGCATAAAATTCAAGCCTCAAGAAAGTGGTCTCCCTATTTCTTTGGGCCTTGCAAAATTGGGGATCGTATTGGGGCCCCAACTTGGAGATTAGATCCGTGCACCAGATCAAAATTATAATTGATCCTCCAAGTATCACAGCTCAAATGGAAATTTAAAGATGACGACTCAACTTAAGTTCTTCCAATTGACACCCAAGCTGATAAGGAGCTGAAGACCTGATTGCCTGAGTTCATGGAACTTCAGCCTTGAGGACAAGGCTGATTTTAAGAGGGCGGGTTTGATAGGACTCCAGTAGGGTTGAGTCCTAATCTCGCTAGAAGTAGTCAATAAAACCCTGTTAGATTGTAATAAAGCCACTCTTATCTTATAAAGGAGTATAGCTAGGGTTTAGATTAGCCCTTAGGGCTTAGTAGCTGTCGCCCCCTTACTGGGTTGGTTGGCCAGAGTTTCCCCCTGCTTAGGTCGGCTATAGAGCCGACCTAGTCACCCGTTATTCCTATTAAGGTAGGATGGCTATAGGAGGGGCAAAGGGGTAATTTTACTTAGGCAAGCACCCCCCTTAGGCTAGGGTTTTGATCCCTATATAATGATGTAGCCACCTCCTCTCTTGAATAAAGTAATTATCAATTTTATTTCAGCCTTGTGCCGAATCTAGGAGGGAGGAATCTCTATAGCATTCCAAGGGTTGATCCCCCTCAAGGGTCAAAATCTATAGAGCTCTTTCTGGGGTTCTATTAAGACCAAAGGTGTAGCCTATCACATATGTACCGCCCCTACCTCCTATTTATAAAGAGTCACCAAAAACCCTAATGGATCCTGTTTTAGTTGGCATTAGATCTTCATTCAATAACCCACTAATCTTAGATTATTAGATCTCTGTCCATCAATCTCCTTCGACCTCTAATTGGGCCTCAAGCAATGAGTCCATCAATGTTGGGTCTCATCTAATAAGAACAAGAGCTAATTGTATAACTTATATCCAACCCTATACTCGCAGAAACATCCACCATATGTGTGTGACCCTCTAGACCCAATACTGAGCTGGCCGTGAGCCTTACCTATCAGAACTCCTTCTAATTCAATAAATTATTATCTCATAATAATTCACTCGACTAATCGACTATGGACATACTATGCCACTACGCCATAGTCCCCAGATAATATAAGAGATCTTATCCATTGGATATGTTTATCCTCATTTACAATGTATCTATAGTCCATCATCAATCTAATATCCATAGATTATATATTGGGTATGGTACTAGTACTGTCAAGCCACATACAGAAACTATCTGAGTCTCGCTCTAATCGGATTCTCCTGAGAACTCTGTCTCTCTCAATTCGACCAACCTGATCAGGGATTTACTTAAGCGAGAGCTTCGAGATATTCCTCTCGTGATACTGAGAATGGATGATCCTTTAATGATAGTTAATAGTCTTCATAAAGTTAATTACCAATCTTGATAACCGGTTATACCATATATGGAACTTTTGAAACCTATAAGTTCGATGTCAAAGAAAGGAGTACTCAAACAAGACATTCTTGGTGTCTCAAGTCTAAAAACCAAACACATAATTAGGACTACGGAATCATTGTCTGATGTTATGTATCATCAATTATATAATATTTCGTAAGCGGATCAATCAGTGAACTCATTCTCCAATGAGCACCTATATTTTATCCTTAGAATCTTAACACAAGTGGCTATGAGATCATCTGCCTCAATCAAATGGACAGGTATATAGCACACTGATCTATCCGGTTATCTTGATGTCCTTCTCAAGCAACCTATGACTAGGATTATTTAGGATTTGTGTTTAAAAATGAATCGGTCTCATTATCGTGATCTCTTTGTTGAGAAACCTCAACGGGTGCATCACATGCGCAACGAAAATCAAAATAAAAACTAATTTCTCACGCAGATCAAATCATTGTGCAAAAGATTGAGGTCGCAAGAAAAATCATAAAAATAAAAGAAAAAATCACGATGTGTGAGAGATTGATTTTACCTAGGAGATCTTATATCCCTGTATCCCAAATCTTGATGGAGAAGATGAAGGAGGTCAAGCATCCTCCTCTCTAGCGGTATCGACATGATGGATCTCTGCAGCGAAACTCCTCCAATCTGATCTTATAACTCTTGCTCAGAGGGAGGGAGGAGAATAGGAGGTGGTGGCTAAAGCGCAGCCTATCAACCCTGAGTCTCCCCTCCTATTTATAAAAAGCCACCAAAACCCTAGGGCTCCTTCCTTAGTGGGTATTGGATCTCCATCCAAAAACCCACTAATCTTGCATTATTGGATCTCTATCTAATAATCTCCTTAGGCCTATAATTGGGCCTTAATCAAGGAGCCCATCAACATAGGGTCTCATCTAATGAGAATAGGGGTTAATTGGATCTTCATCCAATTCTCTATTCGCTGAAGCATCCACCATATGTGTGTGACCCTCTAGGCCGGATACCGAGTTGGCCGTGAGTCACTCTCATCAGAACTCCTTCTGACATAGTGAATTATTATCCCCAAAATAATTCACTCGACTCATCGACTATGGACATACTAGGCCACTACGTCATAGTCCCCAGACGGTATAGGGGGGATCAAATTCATCGGACATGTCTGTCCACAGTTACCATGTATCTATAATCCCTCATCCAAATAATATCCCAGAGACCGTATATTGGACATGGTACTGTCAGGTCGCATACGGAATCAGTTTGTCTTGCTCTAATCGGATTCTACCGGAGAACTCCTTCTCTCTCAATCTGAATGACCCTAGCTAGGGATTTGTCTGAGCACGCACATATGAGATATTTCTCTCATGATAACGAGAGTGGATGATCCTCTATTGACACTCAATTGCCTTCGTAAGGTTGTCTACTAATCCCGATAACTAGCTGTACCATATATGGAGCTTTCCAAACCTGTAAGTCTGGCATCAAAGAAAAGAGTACTCATACAAGGCATCATTGATGTCTCAAGTCTAAGAACCAGATACACAACTGGGACTATGGAATCATTGTCTGACATCAGGTATCATTAACTATACAACATTCCATAAGCGAATCAATGAGCACCTGTACTATATCCTTAGTGTCTCCACACAAGTGGCTATGAGACCAGCCGCCTTCATCATATGGATGGGTATATAGTACATCGGTCTGTCCGGTTATCTCGATGTCCCTCTCGAGTAACCTATAACCAGGATTATTTAGGATCTATGTTTAAAGGTGAATCGATCTCATTATCGTGATCTCATCACGATCCGATTCCCATTGCACAGAACCAAGGACATCATAATATATATGTAACAAATAATATAATGTGAGTATATGCCAATATTAATCATAAGCAAAAAGATTACGTAGTGTGTCACACATGTCATCACTCACGTGATTGGCTTGCAGGGCACCTGTAACTAGCAATCTCCCACTTGACCTAAAGCCAATCACTTATGTGTCTGATCCCTATCAGACCCTTATGACGCTTAAATATAATATGAGCTAGTGGCTTCGTAAGTGGATCTGTAATGTTATCTTCGGATGGAACTATTTCTATTACTATATCTTTTTGTGTCATGATCGCTCTAATCAGATGGAACCTCCTCAGAACAATTCTTTTGAGACTTGAGTTCCTTTGTTAGAGTTATCGCTCTCTCGCTATCATAATATATGGGAGTCAGCTCCACGCTGCTTGATATGACTCTCAAATCCTTAATGAACTTCTTCATTCACACCCCTTCGTCTTGCTGCTTCTACTACAGTAATGTATTCTGTCTCTGTGGTCAAGTCAGCAGTAGTATCTTGCTTGGAACTCTTCCAGCTTACTACTCCTCCATTCAAGGTGAAAATATGTCTTGAATTTGACTTGCTATCATCAATGTTGGACTGAAAAATCGAGTCCGTGTAGCCCTCAACCTGGAGGCTACCTCCTCCATATACCAGTAAAAGATTCTTAGTCATTCTCAAGTACTTAAGGATACACTTTGCTGCCTTTCAGTGTTCTAAACCTGGATCTGTCTGATACCTGCTCGTGACACTTAGAGCATGTGTTATATCAAGCCTAGTACATAGCATCGCATATATGATAGACCCTATCGCTGAGGCATAAGGTATCTTATTCGTGTATGCCCTTTCTTCAGGAGTCTTTGGGGACATACTCTTAGAAAGTGATATTCCATGTCTTATCGGTATGAGACCTCTCTTGGAATTTTTCATGCCAAACCTTTTGACAATAGAGTCTATGTACTTAGATTGGGACAAGCCAAACATCTTTTTGGATCTATCTCTATAGATCCGGATCCCCAAAATATATGATGCTTCCCCTAAGTCTTTCATGGAGAAGTTTCTAGATAGCCAAGCCTTTATTGTGGAGAACATTCCTACATTATTCCCAATGATTATGATGTCATCCACATATAGCACCAAGAAGGTGATAGCACTTTCACTTACCTTCCTGTACACACAAGGCTCATCTTCATTCTTAACGAAGTCATAAGATCTGATCACCTCGTCAAATCTTATATTCCAACTTCGGGAAGCTTGCTTCAATCCATAAATGGATATAAGCAACCTGCACACTTTATCTGGACTCTTTTTATATACGAATCCCTCTGGTTGTATCATATACACCTCTTCCTCAAGGTTGCCATTAAGGAATGTCGTTTTGACATCCATCTGCCAGATCTCATAGTCATAGTGTGTTGCAACGGCCAAAATAATTCTAATGGACTTAAGTATGGCTACAAGTGAAAAGGTTTCGTCATAGTCAACTCCTTGTCTTTGACGATATCCTTTAGCTACCAGTCTTGCTTTATAGGTCTCTACCTTTCCATCCACTCTGATCTTATTCTTGAAGATCCATTTGCAGCCGATGGGTACAATACCCTCAAGTGCATCCACAAGGTTCCAAACTTTGTTAGAGTACATGGAATCCATCTCAGAATTCATGGCTTCTTGCCACTTCCCGAAGTCTATACTCATAATAGCCTCCTCGTAGGTCTGAGGATCAATATCCTGAGAGTCATCTCCACTGATATATCCCACATATTTTTCAGGAGGGTGAGATACTCTATTAGACCTATGTAAAGTTGGAACTTATGTGTTAAGTACCTGAACAGACTCGGGCTCTAGAATAGTGCTTGAGCTAGGTTCTCCAACTTCGCTCAATTATATCTCACTCTCACTGTTTCTACCAAGAATGTGTTCCTTCTCAAGGAACACAGCTCTCTTGGCAACAAAAACCTTTCGGTCCTCAGGATGATAGAAATAATACCCACAAGTTTCCTTTGGGTATCCCACGAATGTGCACCATTCTGTCTTAGATTCCAACTTATCGGGGTTGTGTCTGCTAACGTGGGCAGGACAGCCCCAAATCTTAACAATCTTAAGATCGAACTTCTTTCCTTTTCATATCTCATATGGTGTAGACACTACCGACTTTGATGGAACTCTGTTCAGAAGGTAAGCTGCAGTCTCTAGGGCATACCCCCAGAATGAAATGGGTAGGTCAGCGAAACTCATCATGAACCACACCATGTCTAACAGCATACGATTCCTCCTTTCTAATACACCATTGAGCTAAGGTGTATAAGGAAGTGTCCACTGGGATAGAATTGCATTATCCCTAAGGAAATGGGTGAACTCCGTACTCAAGTACTCTCCTCCTCGATCTGATCGAAGAGTCTTAATATTCTTTCCAATTTGGTTCTCTACCTCATTCATATATTCTCTGAATTTCTTGAAGGCCTCAGATTTGTACTTCATTAAGTACACATGTTCATACCTAGAGAAATCATCAGTGAATGTAATGAAGTATGAGTAACCACCTATAGTCTGAGTCGACATGGGACTACATACATCACTATGTATGAGTTCCAATAACTCGGTGGCACTCTCTCCAGTTCCACTAAAAGGATAGTTGGTCATCTTCCCACGAAGGCAAGGTTCGCAAGTAGCATATGTCTCATAGTCAAATGGATCTAAATATCCATCTTTCAGTAACTTTTGAATCCTTCCCTCATGTATATGACCTAACCTACAATGTCATAGGTATGCATTATTCACCTCATCTCTTTTCCTCTTAGACATATTTATATTCATGATATGTGGAGAAGTGTCTAACATATATAAGCCATTTATAAGGGTCCCTCTAGAGATGATCTCATCATCTATAATTATTGAATAACTATTGTTCTCAAAAACTAATTTATATCCACTAATTGTAAAACAAGAAATAGAAATAATATTTTTGATAATAGAGGGAACAAAATAGCATGCATCTAATGCAATAATAGCTCCACCAAATAGATGTAGGGTGACCTCTCTAACAGCAACTGCAACAACTCTTGCTTCATTGCCCATCTTGAGGTCCATCTCGCATCTAGCCAATCTCCTAGGTCTTGCCAGAACCTGCAACGAATTATAGATATGATAAACACTCCCGGTATCCAATACTCATGTGTTATCATGAAAATCTGACAAGTGGAGACTGATCATGAATATACCTGAAGCTTCTCCAAGCTTCTGTCTCGCCTTCTCTGCAAGATAGTCCTTGCAATTCCTCTTCCAATGTCCGTCTTAGCCATAGTGGAAGCATTATCTTTTGTCCTTTCCCGGGTATTTCTTAGCAACCTTTGTCTTACCTGGTCTTTCTTTACCCTTGCCCTTCTTAAGGGTCATGCTGGCCTTCCTTTTCTTTTTGGTCTCACCAATATAGAGAACTGGCTTCTCCTTCTTGATGGCACTCTCAGCTTCCCTCGACATATTGAGGAGCTCAGGGAGAGTCACCTCAAACTTGCTCATGTTAAAATTTATGATAAATTGAGAAAAGGAATTTGGTAGGGACTGAATTATAAGATCAACGCACAGGTTATCCTCTAGGACTATTCCTAGACCTGTGAGTTTCTCGATCCACTCTATTATCTTTAGGACATGGTTCTCAACCGATGTCCCTTCTGTCATCCTGACTTGGAAGAGTTTCTTAGATATCTCATATCTTTGAGTTCTTCCCTCTTTCTCAAACAGCTGGCGGAGATGAAGAAGGATAGAATCTGCATCCATGCTCTCACGTTGCCTTTGTAACTCATGAGTCATGGAGGTCAACATGTAACATTTTACCAACATAGAATCATCTATATACTTCACAAAGCGAGCGATCTCATCCTCGCTTGCCCCTTCTTTCGACGTAGGCAGAATTGTATCAAGGACATATGTGATTTTCTCCGCCATGAGAATAATTCTCAAATTGCGGAGCAATCTGTATAGTTTGGACCAGTGAGGCGGTTGGCATCAAGTATACCATGTAGGGGGTTTGTGAGTGACATGTTTTTGACAAAACAAGATATAGCAAAAATAAATAACATACAGATTTTACAGAAAATACTAATTAAGATATGGACTTCTATCTTAATATACTCCCACTATTTTCCTAGCGAATCACGCGACACCCTCGACACGTGAGACGGAAGTCTCCGGCAGACTCCTAGTGGGGATCGGGATCCAATTGGCATCTTAGTGCAACCTCGAGGGACTCGACCAATTACACTGAGCCCAAAAGGTAGGCAACTCTTGCCAATCACAACTCCTTGTGATTCCCGTCACATTCGGCCTCTGAATCATCATGGTCTCGAGGGACTTGACCAACCATGATATTTAGTTAAGTCATCACCATCGTTACAAGATGAGTCTGATTTGATTATATGCCCTCGAGGGACTCGACCAAGCATACCATGCCTTAGGTCACCAATGATATCTCTATGTCGTAGGCAAGAACTCGATCACGTAGATAGGTGAGCCTCGAGGGACTCGACCAACTCAACCTATGTCGTGATTCAATTTCTTCTTATAACGATGGAAGGCCACGTGGGTCAATCTTATTGCCTCACACTTACCGACTTAATATTATCGTAGGAGGGGTTTTTGTTTTGTATCGGTCTCCTAATATGTCGTGTCACACATATACATATTTAATATATATCTACATCGTATGCAAATATATATATACATATATCTAGTATGTGTACAACACATCACATATACAAGCCACACCGAATGATCATGAGTCGTCACCTAATATGATTAAGCCTGAGCCAATGGGCCTAATCACTCACAATAGGAACTATATGTGCATTGGCACATCTCCATGCCCTGTGATTGGTTCCGTCGGGTCGTCGCATCACCATGCGTCGTGATCTTCCGCCACGATATCGTGGGTCCCGCTGTAACCTCCACGATCCCGCTGCGCCTCTCCATGAAATTATAAATAATCACAAGCACGTAGGCCCAACAATAAACGAGAAAAACGCAGGCTCACAGGCCCTAATAATAATAATTATTATAATTACACACATCACAACACATGGCTCATGATCATCCATCCACATTATACATCATATGTACATCACATCATATGTAGGATTACTAGATATATATAATAATTAATTAAACTATTTAATTAATTATTTTTTTGAAAATCAGGACATGCTTAGAATTTTTAGAATTATCAATGGTATTTTTGTAATTCTGGATGAGAGTACAGTACTCGAAATTTTCAGAATTATTGAGGGCATTTTCAGAATTCTGTACATGAGGACAGTCCTCAAATTTTTTAAAATTTAGAGGGGCAGGATCATCCTTTTCTCAAAAGGATGCCCTAGCCCTCTCCTTGCCCCCCTCTGCGCCGTCGCCGCCGCTGCCCCTGCGAAGGCAGTAGGGCTAGCCGTGGGGGGGTCGTTGGCGGTCGCCCCCTTGCAGGCGCGTTGCAGGCAGCTCCCCTTATGGCCTGGCTGTTGGCGACCGCCCCTTACAGGCTGGCCACAGCTGATCGTGCCCACGGGCGGCTGCTGCCCCTACGGGTGGCCGCCCCTTGTATGGGGCCTGACCACAGCCGGCATCCCCCTTGTAGGTGGCCGGGCCATGCCCTGCTGCCCCTCCTCCTCGTTGCCTTCGCTGCGAAAACACAGCAAGAACGCGTAGAACGATTCTGCGTAATTCAATCTCATCACACGCAGTTTAAAACCAATCTTTCGCACGAAAAACCTTGGCTCTGATACCACTGTTTGGAAAGCTCAGCGGGTGCATCACATGTGCAGTGAAAAAAAAAAAAAATTGGTTTCCCACGTAGATCAAATCGTCGTGCAAAAGATTGAGGTCGCGAGAAAAATCACAAAAATAAAAAAACCACGATGTGTGAGAGATTGATTTTACCTAGGGAGATCGTATATCCCTATATTCCAGATCCTGATGGAGAAGATCAAGGAGGTCAAGCGCCCTCCTCTCTAGCGGTATCCACACGGTGAATCTCTGCAGCGAAACTCCTCAAATCTGATCTTGCAATTCTTGCTCAAAGGGAGGGAGGAGAATAGGAGGTGGTGGCTAAAGCTACAGGATATCAACCATGAGTCTCCCTTCTTATTTATAGAGAGCCACCAAAACCTTAGGGCTCCTTCCTTAGTGGGTATTGGATCTCCATCCAATAACCCACTAATCTTGTATTATTGAATCTCTATCCAATAATCTCCTTAGGCCTATAATTAGACCTTAATCAAGGAGCCCATCAATATAGGGTCTCATCTAATGAGAATAGGGGCTAATTGGATCTTCATCCAATCCTCTATTCGCTGAAGCATCCACCATATGTGTGTGACCCTCTAGGCCCGATACCGAGCTGGCCGTGAGTCACTCCCATCAGAACTCCTTCTGATATAGTGAATTATTATCCCCATAATAATTCACTTGACTCATCGACTATGGACGTACTAGGCCACTACGCCATAGTCTCCAGACGATACAGGGGGGATCAAATCCATCAGACCTGTCTGTCCACAGTTACCATGTATCTATAATCTCTCATCCAAATAATATCTCAGAGACCGTATATTGGACATGGTACTGTCAGGTCACATACGGAATCAGTTTATCTTTCTCTAATCGGATTCTATCAGAGAACTCCTTCTCTCTCAATCTGAATTACCTTGGCCAGGGATTTGTTTGAGCAAGCACATATGAGATATTCCTCTCGTGATATCGAGAGTGGATGATCCTCTATTGACACTCAATTGCCTTCATAAGGTTGGCTACTAATCCCGATAACCAGTTGTACCAGATCTGGAGCTTTCCAAACCTGTAAGTCTAGCGTCAAAGAAAATAGTACTCATACAAGACATCCTTGATGTCTCAAGTCTAAGGACCATATACACAACTGGGACTATGGAATCATTGTCTGACATCAGGTATCATTAACCATACATCATTCCATAAGCGGATCAATTATTGAACTCATTCTCCAATGAGCACCTATACTATATCATTAATGTCTCCACACAAGTGGCTATGAGACCAGCCGCCTCCATCATATGGATGAGTATATAGTATACCGGTCTATCCGGTTATCTCGATGTCCCTCTCGAGTAACCTACAATCGGAATTATTTAGGATTTATGTTTAAAGGTGAATCGATCTCATTATCGTGATCTCATCACGATCCGATTCCCATTGCACAAAACCAAGGACATCACAATATATATGTAATAAATAATATAATGTGAGAATATATCAATATTAATCATAAGCAAAAAGATTACGCAGTGTGTCACACGTGTCATCACTCACGTGATTGGCTTGCAGGGCGCCGGTAACTAGCACTCTTTACGATCAGATTCTCATTGCACAGAACCAAGAGCATCACAATATATATATTTAATAAATAATCTAATATGAGAATATACCAATAATAATAATGAAAAAAGACTGTGTAGCGTGTCACACATGCCATCGCTTACGTGATTAGCTTGTATGGCACCTATAACTAGCAATCTTCCGCTTGACCTAAAGTCAATCACCTATGTATCTAATTCACATCAGACCCTTGTGACTCTCAAATACAGTTTGAGCCAATAGTTTTGTCAGTGGATCTTTTATGTTTGGATGGAACTCTTTCCATTGTTTCATCATTTCGGGCTATGATCTCTTTTATTATGTGGAACCTCCTTAGAATGTGTTTAGACTTCTGATGAGACCTGGATTCCTTTGCTTAAGCAATCTCCCCGTTGTTGTCGTAATGTATAGGAATCAGCTCCACGCTGCTTGGTACGACTCTCAAATCCCTGAGGAACTTCTTCATCCACACCCGTTACTTTGTTGCTTCTACTGTAGCAATGTACTCTAACTCTATATTCGAGTCAACAGTAGTATATTGCTTAGAACTCTTCCAACTTACTGCTCCTCCATTTAGGGTAAAAACTTTTCCTGAATTCAACTTGCTATCATCAATGTCGGACTGAAAACTTGAGTCCATGTAGCTCTCAACCAGGAGGCTACATTTTCCATATACCAATAAAAGATCTTTAGTCCTTCTTAAATATTTAAGGATATACTTTACTGTCTTCTAGTGTTGTAAACCTAGATCTACCTGATGCATGCTCATGACACTCAGAGCATGCGCTATATCAGGCCTGTTACATAGCATGCCATAGATGATAGACCCTATCGCTGAGGCATAGGGTATCAAATTCATGTCTGCCTTTCTATAGGAGTATTTAGGGACATACTCTTGGAAAGTGATATTCTATGTCTCTTAAGTATGAGATCTCTCTTGGAATTTTTTATGTCAAACATTTTGACAATGGAGTCTATGTACCTGGATTGAGATAAGCCAAGCATCCTCTTGGATCTATCTTTATAGGTCCAGATCCCCAAAATATATGATACTTACCCTAAGTCTTTTAAGGAGAATTTCTGGATAGCCAAGTCGTTATTGTGGAGAGCATTCCTATATCATGCATTCATATATTATTCCCAATAATTAGGATGTCATCTACATATATAACCAAAATGGTGATAACGCTCCCACTTACCTTCCTATATATACAAGACTCATCTTCGTTCTTAACAAAGTTATAAGAGCTAATCACCTCATTAAATCTTATGTTCCAACTTCGGGAGGTTTGCTTCAATTTATAAATGGACGTAAGCAATATGCATATTTTATCTAGACTCTCTCTGGATATAAAAAAAAATCTCTTTGGTTGTATCATATACACCTCCTCCTCGAGGTTGCTATTGAGGAATGTAGTTTTCACATCTATCTGTTAAATCTCATAGTCATAGTGTGTTGCAATGGCCAAAGGAATTTTGATGGATTTAAGCATGACTACGGGTGAAAAAGTTTCATCATAGTCAACTCCTTATCTTTGACAATATCCTTTGGCCACTAACCTTGTCTTATATGTCTCCACTTTTCATCAACTTCGATCTTCTTCTTGAAGATTCATTTACAATCGATGGGTACAATACCCTCAGGTGTATCCATAAGGTTCCAAACCTTGTTAGAGTACATGAATCTATCTCAGAATTCATTGCTTCTTGCTAGTTCCTAGAGTCTATACTCATAATAGCATTATGTCTCACATATCCTTCAGGAGGGTGATATACTTTGCTAAACCTAAGTAAAGTTAGCACTTGTGTGCTAAGTACATGAACAGACTCGGACTCTGCAATGGTGCTTGAGCTAGGTTCTCCAACCTCGCTCAACTCTATCATACTCCCACTGTTCCTATCAAGAATATATTTCTTCTTAAGAAAAATAGCCCTCTTAGAAATAAAGACTTTCTAGTCCTCGGATAATAGAAATAATACCCCCAAGTTTCATTGGGATATCCTATAAACTTGCATCATTCCATCATTGATTTTAACTTATCGGGATTATATCTTCTAACGTGGGTAAGACAACCCCAAATCTTAACCACCTTAAGATTAGCTTCTTTCCTTTGTATATCTCATATGGTGTAGATACTTCCGACTTTGATAGACCTATGTTCAGAATGTAAGATACGATCTATAAGGCATATCCCCAGAATGAGATGAATAAGTCAGAGAAACTCATTATTGATCGCACCATGTCTAACAACATGTGATTCCTCCTTTCTGATACACTATTGAGCTGAGGTGTATAAGGAGGTGTCCACTGGGATAGAATCTCATGGTCCTTAAGGAAATAAGTGAACTTTGTACTCAAGTACTCTCATCCTCGATCTGATAAAAGAGTCTTAATACTCTTTCCAATCTAGGTCTCTACTTCATCTTATATTCCCTGAATTTTTCAAAGGCTTTGGACTTATACTTCATCAAGTACTGTGTCCATACCTAGAGAAAATTATCGATGAATGTAATGAAGTATAAGTAACCACCTATAGCATGAGTCGACATGGGACCACATATATCACTATGTATGAGTTTCAATAGCTCAGTAGCTCTCTCTTCAGATCCACAAAAAAAAGAGTTGGTCATCTTTCCATGAAGGCAAGGTTCACAAGTTGTATACGACTTATAGTCAAATGGATCTAAATATTCATTTTTCAGCAACTTTTGAATCATTTCCTCATTGATATAACATAGCCTACAATGTCATAGGTATGCAATGTTCATCTCATCTCATTTCATCTTGGACGTATTTACATTAATGATATGTGAAGAAGTGTCTAACACATATAAGCCATTAATCAAGGTCCTTTTGGTGATGATCTCATCATCCAAAATTAATGAATAACTATTATTTTAAAAAATTAATTTATCTTCACTAACTGTCAAATAAGAAATAGACATATTATTTTTTATATTAGAGGAAACATAATAGCATGCATCTAATGCAATGGTAGCTCCACCAGGCAGATGTAGGGAGATCTTGCGAATAACAACTACAATAACTCTTGCTCCATTACCCATCTTGAGGTTCATCTTGCATTTGGCCAATCTTCTAGGCCTAACCAGAACCTACAACGAATTACATATACGATAAGCACTCCCAATATCTAATACTCATGTGTTATAATAAAGATCTGACAAGTGGAGATTGATCATGAATGTACTTAAAGCTTCTCCAAGCTTCTATTTCTCCTTGTCTGCAAGATAATTCTTACAGTTCCTCTTTCAGTGCCCGTCTTTGCTATAGTAGAATCATTATCCTTTGTCCTTTATCATGTCTTTCTTCGTAACATTTATCTTACTTGATCTTTCATTACCCTTGCCCTTCTTAAGGGTCTTTCTGGCCTTCCTTTTCTTCTTGGTCTCACCAATATAGAGAACTAGCTTATCTTTCTTGATGGCACTCTAAGTTTCCCTCAGCATATTGAGGAGCTTAGCTATGTTAAAGTTTATGATAAAGTGAGTAAAGGAATCTGGTAGAGACTAAAGTATACATTCAACACACATGTTATCCTCTAAGACTATTCCTAGATCTGTGAGTTTCTCGATCCACTCTATCATCTTTAGGATATGGTTATGAACCGATGTCTCTTATGTCATCCTAGCTCGAAAAAGACTCTTGAATATCTTATATCTTTAAGTTCTTCCATGTTCCTCAAAACTGACGAAGATAAAGAATGATAGAATTGACATTTATGCTCTAATGTTGCCTCTATAATAAGGGAGTCATGGATGCTAACATATAACATTTTGCCAAAGTAGAATTATCTATATACTTCACATAGCGAGCGATCTCATCCTCGTTTGTCCCTTCTTCTAGTGTAGGCACAATCGTATCAAAGACATACACGATTTTCTCTGTCGTAAGAATAATTCTTAAATTACGGAGCCAATACGTGTAGTTTGGACCAGTGAGACGGTTAGCATCAAGTATGTCATGTAGGGGATTTACGAGCAACATATTTCTAACAAACAAGATATAGTGTGAATTATTAACATGCAGATTTTATAGAAAATTAATTAAGATATAGACTTCTATCTTAATTTACTCCTAGTAATTTTCTAGCGAATCACGCGACACCCTCGTCATGTAAAATGAAAGTTTTCGGCAGACTTCTAGTGGGGATCGGGATCCAATAAGCATCTTAGTACAACCTCAAGGGACTCGACTAATTACACTAAGCCCAAAAAGGTAGGCAACTCTTGCCAATCATGACTCCTTGTGATTCCCGTTATGTTCGGCCTCGGAATCATCATGGTCTCGATCTCTCGACCAACCATAATATTCAGTTATGTCATCACCATCATTATAAGATGAGTGTGATTTGGTGATATGATCTCGAGGGACTCAACCAAGCATACCATGTTCTCATGTCATCGATGATATCTATGTATCGTAGGCAAGATCTCGATCACATAAATAGGTGAGCCTCGAGGGACTCGACCAACTCAACCTATATTGTGATTCAATTTCTTCCTATCACGATGGAAGACCACATGGGTCAATCTTATGTCTCATGTTTACCGACTTAATATTATCTTAGGAGGGGTTTTTATTTTATATTGGTCTCCTAATATGTCATGTCACGCACATACATGTTTAATATATATCTGTATGGAAATATATATATATATATATATATATATATCTAGTAGGTGTATAATCATATATTACATATGCATATTACACCGGATGATCATGAGCCATCACCAAACATAGTTAAGCCCGAGCCAATGGGTCTAATCACTCATCATAGGATCTATGTGTGCATCAATACATTTTTATGCCTTGTGATCATTGATCTCGTCATCATCAACTCCGTCGGATCCTTTGCACATCACCATACATTGGGATCTCTCGTCACAACATCGTAGGTACTGTTATCACCTCCACACTCCCATCGCGCCTCTTCATATAATTATAACATAATCACAAGCACGCAGGCCTAACAATAAATAAGAAAAATAAAGGCTCACAGGTTTCAATAGTAATAATAATCACATATACACATATCACATCACAGGGCTCATGATCATTCATCCACATCATACATCATATGTACACATCACCATATAGGATTACTAGATAATTAATAATTAGTTAAACTATTTAATTAATTAATTCTAAAATTTTAAGATACCCTACCATAGAGTTCCCAATATTGCAGGAAAAGACTCCTTGTGCGGTTAGGAAACCCTAGTCGTAAGGAGTCCCCTACGACCATGAGTCCCTAGCCATATGGGAACCTTGGGAGGCCAGGAAACCTTGGCCCCTAAGGAATTCCTTTACAGTCATCCTCATGGCTGCAATCTACCATGGGCAGCCAATAAACCCTGGCCACCCAAACAACCCTTGCGGCTAGGAATCCCTGGTCTAGGGTTCCCCATGCAGTCAGGACTCTTAGCTGCATGGGAGGCTGTTGCCATGGCCGAGAGCAACATCCTTGCTCTCGGCCAAGGTTGCAAGTAGCCTTTGGCCACGCCACAGGGTAGTAATAGTTGTTGCCCTTTCCCCTCCTCTTTGTGGCAACAATTTTGACATTAAAGGACCTTAGAATACCTCTCTACAACACCTCTTCATAGTGAGAAAATATGCTATCTAGATCTAATAAACTATGAAAAATCATAGCAATGTATGTAGGAAATAATTTACATATTTCAATCTTATCACACACAGTTTAAAACCAATCTTTTGCATGAGCAACATTGGCTTTGATACCATTGTTAAGAAACCAAGCGGGAGCATCACATGCATAGTGGAAGAACAAAATAAAATTGATTTATCATATAGATCAAATCGTTGTGCAAAGATTGGTGCATAAAAAATCATAGAAACTGAAAATTGTAATGTGTGAGAGATTCATATAGAGAGGATGAAAAAGGTCAAATGTCCTCCTCCTTAGCGGTATCCATATGATGCTCCTCTAATCATAGCCAAAATCTCATAACTTTTGTGTAGTTTCTCATAACGAACATGGATAAAGATCCTTTATCTTCTTCGTTGTCCTCTCGTAGGAGAGAGAGGCTAATCGATTGAGAAGATGAAAGAGAGAGGAGAATAAGAGAGAGCGGCCAAAGGTGCAACTTATCACATATGTGTCGCCCCTACCTCTTATTTATAAAGAGCCACCAAAAATCCTAATGAATCATGCCTTAGTGGGTATTGGATCTCCATCCAATAACCTAATAATCTTAGATTATTAGATCTCTATCCATTAATCTCTTTTAGCCTTTTATTGGGTCTCAAGCAAAGAGCCCATCAATGGCGAGTCTCATCCAATAAGAATAGGGGCTAATTGTATAACTCATATCTAATCCTCTACTCGTTGAAACATCCATCATATCTGTAGGCCCAATACCAAGTTGGTCATGAGTCCTACCTATTATAACTTCTTCTAATTTAATAAATTATTATCTCATAATAATTCACTCGATTGATCGACTGTAGACATACTAGGCCATTACGCCATAGTCCTCAGACGGTACAAGTGATATTATCCATTGGACATGTCTGTCCTTAGTTACAATGTATTTATAGTCCATCATCTATCTAATATCTCATAGACCGTATATTGGGCATGGTACTACCAGGTCACATACGGAATCTATTTGAGTCTGCTTTAATTAGATTCTCCCGGAGAACTTCGTCTCTCTCAATCCGACCGACCTGATCTGGGATTTACCTGAGTGAGAGCATACGAGATATTCCTCTTATGAACTCCTATTGTGCAGAACCAATGGCATCACATTATATATATTCAACAGATAATATAATATGAGAATATACTAATAATAATAATACAAAAAGATAATGTAGCGTGTTACACATGTCATCATTCACGTGATTGGCTTGCAAGACACCTGTAACTAGCAGACGTCCCTCCGGCTTAACCCCCTTTGATGAATAAGTTACTAGTATGCTTGAGCTCCCTCTCTTTGAAGCCTCCCCCCCCCCCCCCCCTCCTTATTGTTCATCGATGTGGGTTTTATACCTCTAGTTGGTGGAGGATACCGTATGAGACTATTTAATGCGTGCTGGTGCTTGGGTTACATCGTGTGTTTTCATGTTCCTCAGATGGTGGGAAGGACCAACGATCTATCTGCTGAAGTCGACTAAGACGCGTCATGCCGCACTTTGCCTCTTGGGCAGTGGGATAGAGCAGCGTCCCATCCTGAGGTCACGATCAGAACTGAGTTGAAGGTGCCTAGTTAACTCTACTATGATGACCTAACAGTCTGGGCCAAGATATAATCTACCATTCATCAAATACCATACCATGATACACCCTCTTGATATTCTTTCAAGGTTCAAATTTATTTCTCGTCAAATACCATAGCTTGATAGATTCTCTGGATTCTCTTTCATGTGCGGCCTACACGGTGATAGCATGACATAGATTTATAAACCTGATAGACTCTATTTATCCTCACGTGAACAGATGACCTACGTTTGGTGAGGAAACCCTCCCATATACTTTTAGCGGTAATAGACAAAAAAAAAAAAAAAATTGTCACCATAACATTTTGATTAATATCAGTACCTTGATTTGACAACCATCTTTACTGCAATTTATGTCACCATAACGCCATTTGGTTATGCACCATCATAACCTCGCTGCTGATAGCCATTTTATGTTAAAACTATAGCTTAACATCTAACTATCATACCGATTCTCTTGGCTTCATTGTTATGCATCTCAACGATCGATGAGTTGATTTTTAGTGTTACCACTTCACTCCATCCTCCGCCGATGCCTATTGACAGCACATGATTTGTCTTTTTGACGATCTATTTGGATATGAAATCGACGGTAAATTTTCAAAATGGTGACGCATCGTTTCATTATATAATTCAAGAAAAAAAAAATCTCGCTCTTTCTAATGGAAGTAGGATTTATTGTCCTGCGACAAAAAAAAATAGCTCTGGCAATATTTATATGGCAAAAGATTTGGTAATTCTTTTATTAAAGAAAATGGTAAATAGTTAGTCTTGCTTTTAAGACTTGGTAATGATCTCACGATATCTTTATCGTTATCACATTCAGACTCGATATTTTTCACTTTTGTCAACCAAAACGCTAATATCTTTTCTCAGGTCATTGACTTAATTATCTTCGGAATCGTTGACATCTTCGGATTAATTGATTAAAGTTAGAAGGTTTACATTGCTTTTGGTAGAATACGGAAATACGTCAAGTCATCCGATCCACGAGAGGCTGCTCCACGAATTCATGCGTGTATCATTTCATATTTCCAAGTGATTAAAACAATGGTCTTGCTTTTATACGACAACAATGTTTTTTTTTTAATTATAATATTTGATAATTTGATCATCCAATTCCGACATGGTGGTGGAACCGCGATAAATGGGACCCATAGCGTGCGTACGTACATCACCACCACCACACAGATTTAGTTAGTAGTCACAAACCCATATCGGTTAAATGGAAGGGACTCGCTTTGTGGGAGGGAGTCTTATTTTAAACGTCCGGTCCCACACCAAGGCTCGAGGGCATTTTTTCGTCAATGTAATTTGTGAGAACTGTTTTTTATTTATAATTCTATTATATATGATTTGGAACACTTATCACTTGGTAAGTTAGTAAGTAATTTTTTTTTTGTTTAAGATTTATAAAATAATATTTGAGGCTCATAATCCTTAATAAATAGATCTGATGCATCCTAACATCTTATTTCGAACCCTTATCATTTGATGATTTAGTGAATAGGGCTAAATACGTATCGAATATTCTAGACGTTAAGATTTATAAAATAATATTTTGAACTTGTAAGTTTTAATAAATAGATATGATTCATCCCGTGAGCAGAAGAGGCAAGAAAAGTTGTATGCCACATGATATCGAGTGAAAATTTGATTGCATTAAAAAAATAAATAAATAACAATGGTGCTCGATTGGTCCATCCACCAAGTTGTTAAAGCTTCCATCCAAAATTACACCTCGAAAAAGACACCTATTTCATGCATAAATCTTCGTACGCTACAATGTTTGCCACGTAAAGCATCGAAACATAATCGGAGATTATAGCATCATTAATTATATATATATATATATATATATATATATATATATATATATATATATATATATATATATATATATATATATATATATATGGAAGAACACAAAAAGGATCAACCGAGAGTTCCGAGGGGACTCTCTACTTAAAAGTAAAACTACTCATCCTTCACTATCTCCGCTTATGTGTAAAAGGCGTGAAGTGATACGTACACGTATTTTCTATTCTAGTGGCTACCAAATAACACAGACACCATCTTTGATGAGGCCATTAATTTTCTCAATCTCAACGCAATGTCCCAAAGATACGAATGTGATGTGATTGTTTTCCTTTCAGCAAAAGTTAGTACCGCGCATGTGCACCGGAACAGTGCACGGCCACTTCCCAAACTGCCTTCGTCTCCGACCCTAA
Organism: Ensete ventricosum; assembly: GCA_029747655.1. Taxonomy (NCBI): domain Eukaryota; kingdom Viridiplantae; phylum Streptophyta; class Magnoliopsida; order Zingiberales; family Musaceae; genus Ensete; species Ensete ventricosum. The sequence goes on from JAQQAF010000005.1 coordinate 16,119,698, forward strand.
ATTACAACTTCTATCTCTTCTACTCTTTTTATGTTATTTGTTATTGTGGAGGTAGGAAGATAGGGAACTCAATAGGGAATTATGATGAAAAAAAGGAAGTAGCACCATTTAATTAAATAAAATACATAAATATATATAACATCAAATTTAATGTTTATCCTCGTACATTATACAAGTAAAAAAAATAAAAAAAATCATATGTATTGACCTCATTAAGATATTTATGAAACAAATCCATTTAAAATTTTTAATATAGTGACTGATGTATTAATTTTCTTAGGTTCTTATAATAATTTATAAAAATCTTTACCGATTAAGTTACGTAGAAATTGTTTCCTAATTAAGTTAAATTCTCAAGTCTTAATGATACATCATCTTCAAATTAATATTTTATATGTCATTCTAAAACGAAGTTAAGGATAGAAACTTGATGCTATCGTACATAAATGTAAAAAAAAAAAAAATTAATTTTAATTAAATATGCCAATCGTCCGATCGATCACATAGCAGTAGATAATGTATTTATTGTGCTTTTATCTATATTTAGCATCTTCAATTAAATACATAATTAAGATATAGCAATCGATTGATAAATTTTATAAGAATATAATTTTTCTGGAGGTAAATAGTTGAAAGTGCATGATCAGATCAGAACCTCTCAATGACTTTTTGTGTATTAATTAATATTCAGAGGACAAAAGGTGCTAGGATAGATTTAACAATATATTATTTTGAAACAAAATAACATGTGTATAAACAAACAAACAAATTAACGAGCGAAAAAGTTAGTAAAAAGTGCCTTTAAAATAGTATAGTAACACTTCTTTTACAAAAATCTCGTACTAAGTAAGTTAATTAGGCAATTACCGACAAGTGATGAGGCAGTGAATCCCACTTTGTTTCATCCCTGGGAGGCAATGACCATTAGAAAGGCCACTAAATCATCCACCAGTAATACACACTTCGTAAAATTCTTAATCTGTGCCTATTGCAGGTTTATTAAGGACATCATTTTAGCTTAAATATATATACCTCCATGGTGTTCTTAAATATTTGTTCAAAACAAAAGAAATCACTGTTATCAAATCTTTTTACTTTCCAGAAAATGTTAACGTGATGCACGTTAAGCATATGAAAAGGGAGTGAGCAACCGAGAAAAATTCATGGCCTTAATCATATAGCAGGGGCAATTTGGCCAGCTGAGAATACAAGAAAGAAGGGTGTGAATGTGATTTAGATAAGAGGCAGGGTCAAGAGTTAGTTAGCATCATTACAGTTCATTCTTGAATAATATCAGCAAAAAAAAAAAAAAAAAAGGAGGAGAAAGAGCGAAGGTAGAAAAGCTAATAGAGTCAGACAGTAAAGGACGGCTCTCTGAAAACTCCTCCATTTTCTTTGCCCTTTTGCCCCCATTACCACTTTTCTCTCTCTCTCTCTCCGGAGTTGCTGTTAATGTTGTACATCAGGCCTGCTTTTGGTGGAGAACCTGATGCCATAGATGTGTGAGTGGGTGGTCTTTTCTCAATCTTATGTTTCCTACAATCTCTAGAACACCCCCCTGCTTTCTCATCACATCTTCCCCCCTTCCTTTTCTTTGTTAGAGCAGGCAACTCTAGAGTAAGAGTTCTCTTCTCAAGCCACCTTGACTTTTTCACTTCCTTTTGGATCCAAGACTGGGTAACGCCTGGAGGTGCTTCTCTTCTTCTTCTTCTTCTTCTTGTATGTGATTTATTTGTATGTGTATACTGTTTTCTTTCTGTCATGGGCTTTTTCTCTTCTATCTCTTGCATGTGGTTCTTCTGTTCTCATCTTGGGGTCTCTGAAAGTTCCTGGTGGGTTGCTATTCATGGATTTTCCTTGGGATCTTGTTTTGGTCCCTGCATCAGTTTGCATCAGCCACGTCCTTGTTGGATCTTTCATCTGATCAATCGTTCTGCCCCATCTCACCCCTCTCTCTTTGCCATCCTTGAACCTTTTGCTTGGATCTTCTTGGGTGTGTGTGTGGGTGGGGTTCCTGGTACCTCTTTAGGAAGAGAAAAAAAATCTAGGAAGAGGAGATTTGCCCGTCTTTTTTGGCCCAGGAGGGATGAGATGAGCTTCTTCATCATCCTTCCTTGATACTCTTGTGTAATTTCGGCTACTTTTAGTCCCTTATGTTCCATCCTAGGAATCCCTCATGTTAATTCTCATCTCATGACCTTTCCTTTGCGTCCTTTTTTTTTTTTTTCTTCTCTTCTATCTAATTCATTTAGTGGGTGGCTATGCTTTTGATTCTCCTCGTTGGGTTGGTACTCATACCTTGCTTCGTGTTCTGGTTCTTTTGTGTATTGTATTATCATTTCATGTGCAGGGCTCCGGCAAAGCTCTTCTTTTTCCTCCTCGTACTCTTCCTACTAATCTTTCAGTAAACTGGCTTTGGCTTCCTGTAATGTTTTTAGGGGTGTGGCTGCTCCTTCGGTCACATAAAATGACAGCTCTGGAAGTTTTCCAGCCACATCAATTTTCATATTTCTTTGCACCGGAGTCTTCAAGTGCCTTTTTTTCCAAGGAGACTGATCTCATCTTCTTGGCTTAGACCCACATGAATCCAGTTTTAAGTATACATGAAATAATGTTTTAGAAGCCTCCACCTTGTAAAAAGTGCGCTATTTCTTCTCTAGTAGGTGCCTTCACTTTTGCCTAAGTTTAGTTTTCTTTCTTGCTTTGTGCAATCTTGCAGGCATCGTCAGGTGAAGAGAGGGAGAAGGCTGGTGTTGTTTGTCCTTTGCTGGATCTTACTGCTCTCCTTCTTTTGAGGGGTTTTTAGGGAGCTCAAGTCCTTTGTTATGCTGGAGGCTAAGGATAAGAGAAGGCACAGTAGCAGTAGTGCTCTTGGGCTACTACTCCTGTTGGAAGATTTAGGAGGGAAACCGGAGAAGGCTTCCTCAGATGTTATCCACTAAAAGCACACCAGACCCTTCATGTTCCTCCAAGCTTCCAGCACTGGGAACAGGTGAGAGTGCTTCTGGAAAGCTTCCCTTCCAAGAGAGAAATCCCATCCTTGAAGAGACACCAACTCCTAATTTCTCTATAAGGTAACAGCTTCCCAGAACACTGCCTTGTGTTGTTATTATACTTCTTTCAAGGTATGGTTATTGCTTATATCAATCAGATTGGTGGGTTGACTTCTGTAGGACCTTATGCTTAAGATTTTCCTTCTTCACTTACAAATCTGTAGAATATGGGCCAACCTTTAATGGATCTACGAGCATACCTGCCAGGATCTTTATGTTGATATTCTTCTGAGACCTCTTAAGTTTCTAAAGCAAGGAAAGGCCTAGTTGTACTTTTTTTGGGATTATTATGTTTTTATCTATTTTCATACTATTTACCTATGTGAGTTTAATCATTTATATCACCTGTTAAAATAAGTTGTCCTTTTGTCAATGCTGACAGATCTCGAGGGCCATGGCTTTCCGGAATATTTGTCTAGTTCTTGATTTGTGGTATCAATTTTTATCTAGTTTTGGTAATTAACAAGTGTACAATTTGAACTAGTTCTTGGTAGAATTTTGTTGTGAAAGCTGACCTCCTTAATTGCCTATACCAGAAGTAGGGAGCTGCATTGAGGATCTTACGTCCACAGATTTATGCCTTGGTAACAAATATACTGGATGTTCATTCTGATGGATCTTTTTCTTGGATTTCAGAGATTATGCTTTTGCAACGAGGAGAAAAGGCCTCGAGTCAAGTTGGCCATTTACGCTGCATTTCTTGCAGCTTTTCCTGAAGCATGGTGTCAAAGATCTATTGCCACCTTTCGAAACTCCAAGTTTGGTGAGAGTCGGGTGTAGCAGAAAGGGATCAGAATCTTTACAACCTGTTATATGCCCAGAAATTGAACAGATCCTAGCGCCTGCTGATCCTCCAGCGGAGGCTGCTATTGTCAGACAGCAATCGTGTTCATTATTAGAGGAACCATCTCCTGATAGGAAAGCGATAGGTTGCCAGATAATCTGTAAAGATGAACTGGCTCATTGTGATGCCAAAGTTGGCTGGATAAGAAACCATGAGCAAGCCGAAAGAACTTCCAGTGAAATTGGTGGACTTTCCTCATTATCTAAAGCACCTTCAGAAATAGATGTTTTCGAACCTACCAAACGCCTTCAAAGCTCACATGAATCATTAGAAAAGAATTGCGGGTTGATTGTCAAATTAGGTGTTGTATCTAGGAGCTGTCATGCAGAGGACATAATATCTAACTCTAGCACAGTTTCAGATCATATGGCTTCAAAGGTTTGTCCAGTTTGTAAAACATTTTCTTCCACTTCAAACACAACTTTGAATGCTCATATAGATCAGTGCCTCTCAGTGGTCGCCAATAACAACCGGGTTTCAAACAAACTCTTAAAACCAAAAGTGAAACTGAGGAAGAAAAGACTGATGGTGGATATTTATACTACTGCTCCTCACTGCACTCTTGAAGACCTTGATAGGAGGAATGGCACAAATTGGGCCATCGAATTGGCATTTACCACAGCAGCAACTGTTGGAGTTGATATGGAAGCAAAGAAACCAAAGTTGTTACCAACAGATTCTAGAGATGACGTAAACGAAGGAGCAGTATATGTTGATTCAAATGGCATAAAACTCAGGATTTTATCCAAGCTCAATGATATACCAGAGTTGAAGGAAGAACGGATGTTTTTGAAGCATGCAGAAGTTGAGACAACCAAAAAAAATTTCATCAGAAAGAAGAAGCACTTGACAACACAGTACTCGAAGAAGATGAAAGTGAAGGCACAGAGAAAGAAACTGAGCTCATATTTGCTGTTGAAAGCACAGGTACTTCTTTTTTCATCAAGAAGTCTATGGCTGCATGTGTACTTGTACCCACAACCTTTGTTACCTGAGATCATCCAAACACAAAATATGGAAATTTCAACGATTCAGTAAGTTCATGCTCTTTTGGAAGTAGGTTTTTGGTATTTTCAATAATATGCTATATGAGAATAATAGCCACTAGCATCATTTATTTTTGTAGTTACCTTGCCACATGTTTAAATTCTATATGTACTTAAGATATCTGAAACAACCTTATAGTGACTTCTAAAGACAGATTCTGACCACTACTTCTATGGACTAATCAGCAATTCTTTTTATTCCTTTCCTCAATTTCTTTGATGTTGGAAGTTTGAATTTGTGACTATTTCTATCCTCATTTTTCTCTTTCTCAGGCTTTCTCAATTATGATCTTTGGCTTGTAGTAAGTCATTAAGTTTGTTAAACTTGATGCTTTCTAATTTGATACCTTTTGCTTTACGTGTCCAACTTTGCAACTTCTTCCCACTGTCCATTTCATTGCTGAATTTTGCATGTCAACTTATTTTAAATTAGTTTAAGTCTCACCAGTGTTGATCATTTTGGAATTTGATAGCATGACTCGTATATTTGCTAAACCAGATGAAAACTGCCCCTGAAGGAGATTGTACTATGGATACTTGTTATGAGAATGAAGAATCAATGAACCCAGAAAACTTCGCCAAGGGCAGTGGATCTGCTTCTTCAAGGCAGTGGATGTGTTCTAGACAATCCGATATCCTGAAAAAGCCTCTCAGAAAGAATGTTCACTGTGTCTCAGATAATAATGTCACCAGAAGCAGGCTTGCCAAGAGTAGCCATCTGGATCCTGGTGAGTCTTCTGTTGCTATAAGTGATCAATTGAAGTTTTCTAGGTTATCTGAAGACTTGGTCAGCTCTCCAAAGATGATCCATTCCATGGTTAATGGCTTTGAAAACTCTGAAAAGCATCCTATCTCCACTTGCAAATGGTCATCAAAAAGTACTGTGAAACATGGTCTCCTAATGAGAATATTAAAATCATCTGGGAATTCTGTGACTCCTAGGATCAAAACAAAGGAGATTGATCTGGACATCCACCAGGAATCTGATAATTCTTCTCGGATGACAAAACTTTTTTCCAAGATCTCTCATTCCTCAATAGAGGACCAAATCAATTTAACTTGGCAACAGGATGATTCAGTTAGAAGACCATCCATCAACTTGGAAGCAGGGAAAGGTGATCTAAGTGAGAAATCCTTTTCCTTTAAAAATTTCTGTAAGCATAGATCCATTTCCAAGAGCGGAGTAGAATTTCGGACAGCTATCCGCAGAGGAGTGCATGGACTTGGTGTCGATATTTCAAGAACAAGTAATTCACTAGGATCCCATAAATCTGGTTGCTCGAAGAAGAATGTTGCAATATGTGCAGAAGGAGAGATGGTGAATCATGTATCTTCAAACAGGAAAGATGTCCTAAGACCTGAGAAAACAGATAACAGAAACATAATGGAAAAGCCGAAACACTGTGCTTTGAAGAGGTTGCGTCTTGAAACTGAAAACCATGTTCCTGATTCTGAAAACTTGAAAATGCAACTAGAGGTCTTTGGCTCTGGAAATTGTGTCAGTAAATCTTCTATGGAAATGGCTACTGCCAAAACTTCCCGTAATGGTATTGTGAGTTCAGGAAACCTGCAAGTAACATTTGGTGCTAGAGCAGAGCTTTTGCCATCAGCTGAACAAGTTCAACCTATACCTAAAAGCAAGGCCTACAAAGAACAATTAGTGGAAGGATACGAGAAGCAAGAGGTGAACTGTGGTAACTTGCCCAGCGAAGATACTGATGGCCTTGATATCCAAATAACAGATGAAATGGCAGTCAGAGGGGAAAAAGGCTCTTGTGCCATCAAGCTCACAGAGTGTATGGCTGATACCATGTCCATCCAAGAGTCTCGTGGCTGCTTGACTAGTCACGAGGACGTGGGGCCTCAAATGCCCCAAAAGGGGACATCGATAACCTCAGTTATAACAACTACAATTGATGAACCATGTGGATCACCTGTGTCAACTGCCTCAATTCTCTCTCTCCCCTCTTCAAAGGACTCCAAATACATGGATTCAGAGGCTCAACCATTAGCAATTGCTATTAAGTGTCCAGGCAAGTCGGTTTTGATGGCACCAATTACTGCAGACACAGTAGCAACTGCAGAAAGAAATGCTGAGGACAGAGATCACGTAGTCAAGGAAAATCTGCCAGCAAAAGAGCCTAACCACTCACTGGAGGATAAGTTATTCTGTTGCTCATGTAGGGAGAGCCTCTCAAGAGAGTCTCAATCATTAAGATCAAATGCTGCCCACAGGACAACCAAGGGAAAGCAGCTGCCCAACTTGTTTGCCAGGCCAGTAGTCTCTTCTTCTTTTAGTTCGTACAAGAATCAGAGAATTAATAATATGGCCAGCTCCAGCTTGCAACCAGATAGGCATCCTACTTCCGTTCAGGGTTCATCAGATTCTTCAGCCAAGGTTCAAACTTCCAGTGTTGCTACCTCATCATCTCAGCCACATAACCAGTCAATTTCCAGTCCGATCCTTAGGTTGATGGGCAAGAATTTGATGGTGGTGAAAGATGAAGACCTTGTGCAATCCCAAAGTAGAGTTTTGGATTACCCATCACATGTAAATTTCCTGTCTCCTCCTGGATTTGGCTCATCCAACAGCCTTCTGAAGCGGGAGAATTTTCGACACCATCACCAGATCTTCGGTGGTTCTCCTGTCCTTAACTCGGCAGTCTCGATGGATGAGCACAAATTTCCCATATGCCTGCCTAGCACACCGATGGCTGGTTATTCAGTCAGTGCCCAGCGTGCTTTTTTTGTGCCAAGACCTGATCAGCAGATTCAGCAAAAGAATGCATATAAGAGGGCTAAATCCTCTCCATCTCCTTGTATGATGAATGAACTGATTGTGATCAGCGACTTTCCCGACACTCATAAGGAACCAACTTTAAGCAGTCCGACGAGCACTTTGCCTTTTGCTTCCTCAGGTTTGAATCCTTTGTCTCAGAGATCATTTACCTGCTTTTCTTCACAGGACCACATAAGGGACCTTCCTGGTGGCCTGAGACCATTGTTACCAAACCCATTCACCAGGGTCAATACTAGTTTGATGAGAAGAGGAAGCACTTCAGATGGACATGGTCCTCTACTGCCTAGCCGCTTTGTGTTTCACTCAACTGCAGCTGCTCGCATGCATCCATCATTGTATTACTCGCAGACCCTTCGCTGATCCTCCCTGTCTCGTAGAACAAATCTCTTATCGGGTTTCTTTTGCAGCCATGTAGCCACCAAAATTGGTTGTTTTACAGTTGGGTTACCTTGGATGTACAGGTCTTTTAAACAGTCATGAAGCATCCACCTGAAGAAAAAGACCGCAATCAACTAGAATCTCAGTACTCTTGGAATTTTGAAGTGTTGTGTATCAAAATATGGATGCTTCCAAGGCCTTGTTGGCTGCAACAGAGATCTTTTCTCTCTTCAAAGTGTATGTAAAACTATGAAGAATCCATGCATATGAATCTTCCCATCAACTATGGCAATAATTTTGTTTTTTGGTCGAATTGTCTTTGGTCATTCCCTCTAATTCTAGTTGGGACTTTCTGGTTTCTTACTTGATGCCTGATAATGAAAGTTGAATTAAACATTTTATGTGTTCTGCAGGTTGATTTGTTTATTGTCTCAAAATGGATTTGGATATAATTAAACCTTGTAGGAATTTTGTGATAATTTCTTGTTAGATTTTCCCCCATTACATGTTACAAGGCTCGAGAGTTTGCAAATCTTTCTTGTTTTCTACCGCTTAATTGCTTGTCGATTCACTGTCGGTTCAGTTAGTAGTTGATGTAACCGAAACCACCTACACGAGCAACAAAAGATCCTTATTCCTTCATTCTTTACACATTAGTGTATGATTCTTCAAGCTAGTGATCCACTGCGTGTGCTTATGAATCCAAAGATGATTCGGAGAAATCCGACAGCGAGGAGGACAACACGAGATCAGCTCATGAAAGCTTCCATAGACTGCCACATGAAATATAGCCGTTGGACAAGCGAGATAGTCTTTTTTGCGTGAACAGTAACAGAGAACAAGAGAGAGAGAGAGAGATGAAAACAGTGGTCAAGAGACGTAAAAAAATCCTACTTCGTTTGGTTGCAAACTGACATCACGAAGTCCCTTTGATGCTGCTGATGCTGAAGAAGTAGCGTTGTAACAGTCGCTGTACAAAGACACGTAAAAGCTGTCATCCATTGGCTGGAAATTTGAAACGGGCAGATGGCCATTGCCTCTTCTTTCTTCCGCTTCGCCTAACTGCTGGTTAGTGTATTCTACGTGGTGGAGTTTGGCGCTATTATGGGCCTCGATGTGTGTGCAACGCGTGGAGAATGAGAGACAGGATCATGCAATAGAGCTCAGAGATACAGTGGCAGGGGCCCACGTCGCGCTGTCCAAGGATTTCCCACCACGTAGGAACAGGTGACACGCGGCCGTACGTGTGCTTCCCACGCCTCTCTCCTTCCCGTCGTCATCCCCGCCCTCTTTGAATTCTCTAATCATACACAAGAAGACACGAGGAAGTCGTCATCATCATCATCATTACCACCTCAATGGACACCGTTCCTGGTTTCCTAGACTGGGAAGCTTTTTGTGTGAAATTACAGATAAATCTTTCCAGTACCATTGAACGGTGGTAAAGCATGCCACAGAGAGGGATTAAGGATAACATGGCTGGAACTTGAGATCGGTGAAGGCATTGTTGTGCACAGGGTCAACCAATTGATTGATCCGAGAGGTTATGGTATGGCCCAACTCCAGTGACCATGCCCTGAACAAAGTATCCCAACATGGTCAGCGCCCCCCCCCCCCCCCACCCCACCCCACCCAGTCTTCATCTCCAACCTCAGGTACTTGATTAACTTGTCATCCTTGACAAAGCCAAAACGGTCAAGGGTTGAAGAAACACAACTAGCTTGCGTGGTGGGTGTATGTATTCGCATGGTACCTTGTGCATCCAATATCAGTTCGTCCACCGTGACAATTCTATGTCTAATACAATGCTTTTAATTGCTACGAGATGTGGAGGCAGCTTAAACTTCGAGTGGAGAGTGGTGTTGGTTTAACTTTCATTCAAGTAAGAGAGAGAGAGAGAGAGAGAGAGAGAGAGAGAGAGAGAGAGAGAGAGAGCTGTCGGTCTGTCTGCCCTTGTGAAAGTATTAGAAGAGCAGATTTCCCATATACCGAGTCTTTAAAAGCTATTATTCTATGATGCTCCTAGAATTTGGCTTCCATATTTGAGTCCTCTTGGTTCGTAATACCACAAGCGAATGTTCCACGCACGCCATGACATTACAACCACTATTTTTGCTATGTTGCACTACCCCTAACAGGAGGTGCTAACAACAAATGGAGCCTTTCTTTGAAGTCCAATATATCGGTAGAGAGCAGACTGTATATATTCAAATAGAAGACATCCAACGAAGAGATGAGCTGAAAGATACTTTTGGATTGATTAAGATGAAATATCAGATAATTAATTTCCTGGAGTAGTTATCCCTCACAAAAAGTCTCAAGTCATTTAACCTGTCATTTGTAGTTGTAATTTAAGGACTTACTTAAAAATTGAATTATGCATTCACTATGTCACATATCTCATCCAAGTATGTGAAGTCTTCGTTGTTTAAACTTCGCTCATTGCCATGTGAAATTATTTCGCAGACGGTCTGCTGCTTTTGCGAAGCAACCGATACTCCTGTGCAATTTTTTTTTTTTTTTTTTTTTGGTAACTGATGCTAAGTTGACGCTAGCGATCATGAGATCCGATGGACTGCCTTGGGAAATCCTCTGCGTGGGTGGGAGCACCAAACAGGAAAGGGCGGGGCAAAAAGCGGGGGCCACGAAGCAGCCAAGCGGTACGCGGACGTCGACCAATGGAAAGAGGTGTTGTATTGGTGGTTAGGGCACGACAGGTGTCCTGCGCTTGGTGCCTTCTCTGAAGCAGGGCCACGTGTGTGGGCCCTGTTATCTATCTGTCCACCGACATCCTCCCACGTAATAAATCCGTATAAGAAAATAATATCATCCTCTTCCAATTCCACACCCACCTTTCCCCGTCTTTGGAGCTCACAGATTCGGGGGGCATCCTTTTTGCCCCCTTCGGATCCCCTTGTGTTCGATTTCCGACGAAGGAACCGCGGTAGAGGTTCTTCTTTTTTTCTCGAAATCCGAGATTTTCCCTGCTCGAAGTTTCATTTGGATTTCGATTGTGAATCGCTCGTTCTCTTCGTTTCGTTTCCCTTCATAAGAAATTGCGATATTTTTCAAAGTTTCCGGCGGTTTGTTGTAATTCTCCCTAATACTTGGTCATCATCCGTGTAACTATTGGTGGTCTAGGGTTTCGCAGCAGCTTTTGGAATGAATTCGGAGGAGAGCTCCAAATCGAGGTTGGAAGAGCTGGGACGGGAAAACACAAGTGAAACCACTGTAAAGATGGCTCCTTTGAGTGAAATTAAGGCGGAGTTTGGCGGGGAACTGGGCGGTGAAGAGCCTTCTGGGATCGATTCTCCAATTGGGACAGGCGGCGCAGATCAAATTCGGGAGGAAAGGGGGAGTGTTTCTCCTGGTGAAGCAGTGGTTTCCTCGCCTGGGGCTGTGAACGTCAATGTTGGAGGAGAGTTTTTGGCCGAGTCACCTTCCAATTCGAGTGCAGCGGCGGAGGTGGTGGCATCTAAGTTGGCACCTTCAAAAGGTTATGGGTTGAAGAAGTGGAGGAGAATTAGGAGAGATTTGAATAAAGATATAACAGGCAGTGCTGATACAGCTCAGATTCTGAAGCGCAGGCTTTCGCTTGCGGAGCCGTCAAAAGCTCATGAAGACAACAAGCACAAGAGTGATTGCGAGGACGAGGCTGAGGGTGAAGGTTCAGTTGCTTCATTGGTGTCCATGAACATTGGAGGGACTCCCTGTGTAGTTGCCCCCACTACATTAGATCCAGAGCTTGGTTTATTAGTCACCGCTACTGGTTTCAATATCGGCATAGAATCTGAGAGCAGTGATGATCATGGTAGTAAGTCATCGACAGCTGCAAGTGCTCCAAGGCTGCGGCATGAAATGGTTGGTTTTGGGAGGGACAAAAGTAGGGCACGAAATGTTATTGGAAGAGTACCAGGGCATATTTTACAACAAAGAGGTCAGAGAGCAAAAGGAGTTAGAACCGACGTTAAGAAGATTACAGAAAATCAAGTTAAGATCGAGATGGAGAACTCCTATTCTGACTTGCGGAGTTCAAATGTGGCTGTTTTTTGTACGAATAACATGGCTAGTAATGGGAAGCAGAGTGAGAAATCTGTGAACTATTCTGGTGAACAGAGTGATGATGCTCAGCCAAGTGGAGAAGTCATATCAGGTTTCTACAAAGAGAATGGGGGTGTTGGAGACGTACTGAGGGACGATTTCGATAGCGAGTATTCAGGGGGTGAGAATAAGTCTAAAAGTCAGCCAGTGTTAGATCTTGATCCCTTTATAGAGTCAATTGATTCTCTCCAAGCAATAAAAGAAGCACTAGAAAATGGTAGGCTTTTTTCGTCTCATTTTCATGTTCGCATAACAAGATCTGTGCAGCTCCTTTTTCTTTTTGCCTTTGTTTTAATGCGTTAAGTGTAATTTTAGGTTTTAATATTTAATGTTCTAGAAAAGGTGTGTAGTCTTTGTTGGATCAGCATGATTGTCTTAGCCTTGTTATAAAGATATAGAGCTTATTTTGTTATCATCATCTTATTATTGTACTATATTAGTTTTTTGTTTAATCAACAAACTTGGGTTAGCCAAACTAAAAAGATATAGAGCTTATTTTTGCATCCTCTTTTTGCACTTAGCAGCTGTAGCCATAAATTGGCAATTGGCAAAAACTTGAGAAAAAAGGCAGCAGGATTGGTTCTATTGGTGGTTTTCAAATGTTGTGCTTAGCTATGATGACTAGGATGTCAACATGGGCATTACTAGAGAAAATAGAGCCAAGATCATCTAGTACTTGTATCACTTGTTGATAAACTAAGGGATATTGATTAAGGTGATTTGAAAATGTCCATATGATCTGTAGATGGAAATTCTGATTGCTACTGTCAGGTGATTAAATTACCAAAAAAGACTATGGTGGAATGAACAAGAAAAAAAATTAATATCCCTGAATGACGTATGAAGTAATGCGCTTATGGAAGGATAGGATCCATGTTTTATCTTAGTATTTTTAGTCTAGTAACAAATTTGCTTCCAGTCACACAAATTGTTAAATATTTGGACAAGCAAGTCAACTGTTACTAAATTTTTTTTAAGAGTACACTGTTCTTTCCTTTGTTTCTCCATTTTGCTTCATTTTGATTCTTGGTACATGTTATTTCATTTAATCACTATTACCAAAATTTCCTTCCTTGTTACTTACCAAAAAAAGAAATTCATTACGATGTTATGTACAAAAAGTTTTGAAATTCATTACGATGTTATGTACAAGAAATTCATTACAATTATTAAGATTCATTTCTAGGCTTTTTTCTTTTTCTATTTTGTTCTGATCAAATTTTGAACGCAAAAATAATTTCCTAGGATGTATGCCAAGGTCTTGGGGGACCTCAATAATTACCCAGTGCTTCCTCTATCCCTTTCTCTTCACTCTTTTATTTGTGAAGTTCTGCAATTAAATGACTGGTTTGTGATGGCAAAGCTTTTTGTTGGTGCAGCTGAGTGAATTACTCAGCTAACGGATCAATAAACTCCATCCTTAGGTTAAGCTTTCTGTTGGTGCTGTTGGGTTGAATCACTCAGCTAACTGATCATAGCTAAGCTCTGTCATGAGGCTAACTCTATTTCCTACTTTCCTCTTTTTCTTGTAGGAAATTCTTCTTAGGAACCTCTACATACAGATATGGAACACTGTGATTGATATTTATTTTAGTTGGAGAATCCATTTTCATATTAATTAAAATAATTATTGAGTGGTTACCTTGAGATTCATGTAAGATATGTTAGACTTACAGAAGCACAGACGAATTATGACTGGTAAGTATTGGAGGATATTGACTGTCATATACTGTAATGAAGTTTAAGTAGGATTGCAAATAGTAATGAGTTAAAAATTTATAACCTAACAGCCTAACATGTCCAACATGTTCGTGTATACATGTCCATTCTCATTCATGCTCATTAAACCTTTTACGAATGGCTTGCAGGCCAGCTTTTTCTATTTTAACCTATGTCGTGAAACTCTGATACCTAAGAAGGATAGAGAAACCTTGAAGGCAACTCCTTTTGGCATATAAACATTCTCTTAGGTTCCTCATATTCCTCTGTTGATAACTTTATAGTAACGTCAGAAATAATCATAATTCATCTGTCAGGCACAAGAAGTGTATATCAATATAAACTGACTATTTTGAAGGTTAAAACTTATGGGACAGTCACTTGATCGGATCAAAATTCATAACTCCCTAGGGACTTCATTTAATAACAGTGAGAAAATTGGCGATGCAATCTATATCTTACTCTGAATCTATATTCATTGCTGTGACAAATATGACCACCCTAAATCTTCCCCTTGTTTATATTTCATTCATAAAACACCATTCAACATAGGGTAAACATCATTCATCGGTGTAATTGTAGATCCATCCTATTCTAATCCGGAGATGTGCATAATGATGTGACATATATCCCCTGTATACACAATACAACCATGGTGATTTTAAGGCCATGTTTTATCAATGATATATTAGGTCCTACAGTCTATAGTTTGGATTTAGATATTGTTTACATTTTTTCTAATTTCTATTGAGTACTGTTGGTGTTTACAAATTTTCCAGGTTTATGCATTTTCTTAGTGTTGTTTGAAAATTATATTCTTATGACATATTTAGATAAATTGCTATTAAAATTTCTGTTAGTATCGTTGAATTTCATCATGTGTATATATGATGGGAGAACCATTTAGCTTTATAGAGGATTTCAAAAGAATTTATTCTAGGCAAAGAAATCAGCAAAAAGTCGTGTGGAAAATTAAAGATTCTCTTTTGTCTTTTGAGGTGCTTACCGTGGGACTTTACATTTGTATTAAATGTACTTTTTTTCGTCTTATTTGTAGTAAGTTATTTTAGATTTGTTTAGAACTTTTAGAAGTCACATTTTAGGTTTCTAAAAGGTATACAAGTCTACCTCTAGGGTACCTATTTACAATCATGCCTTAACAATTCCTGATAACTAACCTTTTGACCTTAAGGATGAATTCCAATAACTTACTAGAAACCCACAAACTTGAGTAACGGGTCAACAAATTCGATTTTGCTGACAATTTGATAGTAGGTTTCACTCAAATGTGTTTGTTGACTGACAATATAATATTTGAGGACTACATCGAGTGGTACAAAATGATTGGTATTGGATACCCACGATTTGCAAAACAAAACTGGTAGGACCCACTAGAAAGTATTGGCAACATATCCATTGTAGTCTTGGACACCATCAAGAGCCTTCTATCAACCAATGGGAAGGCATGAAACAAAAACTTAACGAGAAATATTTGGCAACCTACTTACAAGGCCAAATGATTAAACAATTATTAAGCCTCAAACTATTAAATTCTAGTATTGCTGAGTGTTTGCCCCAATTTAAGGAACACTTAAGTATAAAATTGAGGAGGACCAAATTATCACTGTTCGAAGGTTTGGTAATGGGTTAAGGTTTGACATCCAACAAGAAGCCTCCCTTAGTTTCCTTGACACCATAGAACTTTTACTAAGGTTTATTAGGGTTTGACATCCATGGAAGCTTCCCGATAAGCCCTTGAGATTGATAAGTCCCTCAAAATCTATCCAACTCCTCGAGCATCTTTTCAATTGTTCAATAATAACTATTTCCCAATATACCCAAGTAGTGGCTCTATCAAGCCAAAAATCCCCACTACTAGCAACACCCCTGCCCAACTATTAACCGTTCTACTTGTTCGGTCATTGATTCTCAAATTAGTTCATCTTCAATCCAATGTAACTACTATAATAATAAAAGGCACATTGCCTCTTGTTATTTGCAACGTACCCTTACCTTAAAAAAAGAAATAGAGGATTAAATCGAGGAAATAGACCAAATAGTTCAACCCAAAGCCTACTCAATTGATACAAATGAACTAGAAATTGAATATGCCCATGACAATATTGTCTGCATCATTCTCTCTCCTACTAGTGATTCTAATAAATGGAAAAGAACACGTATCTTCTATACTTTTATATAAATTGAGGAGAGAACTTACAAGTTGATTATAGATAGATGTAGCACTATAAATGTAGTCTTAAAATCTACTATTAAGAGACTAAACCTTAAAGTAGAGTCACATACGATACCATTCGAAGTAGCTTGGGTTGACAAACCACTTTACTTGTGACTGAGAGATTTACTATGTGATTACCAGGATGAGATTTGTGATGTTCTACCAATGGATGTTGCCCACATTCTTGTAGGTCAGTCTTGGCTGTATGACCTCGATGTCACCAATCATGGGAGAGAAAGCACCCATGCCTTTCACTACAAAGGTAAAAACATCATCTTGTGACCAATGAAATCGTCGGAATAGGATCAATCAGGAACTTTCAAATCCCTTCACAAGCCCTAACCACTAAGGGACTCCAATTACTGGATCGTAAGTCTTTTGAAGTAAAGACCTTAGACAACAAATTTTGTGGTCATCATTGCTAAAGAAATTCCTAGTCCTTGCACTGCTCATGACCTAACTCCTAAAGTTAAATCCTTGTTAGATGAATTTTCAGATGTCGTACCATTGGAATTACCTAGTGAACAGCCACTCATATGGAAATCCAATATGTAATTGACTATTAGAACCCTTGTGGATTCTAAGCTTGGGGTTGATCTCTATAGGGGATCGGTCTCCTGGAACTCTATAGGGGTTCCCTCCTCCATGATAATTCTGCACAATAGCTGAAAGGAATATTGATCTATTGATGATGAAAAGAGGGGAGATTACAAGCTATTTATAGGGCTTCTAAACACTAACTCCTAATAGGACTCTTAATCCTACTAGGATTTTGGTTGATTTATTACAATAGACTCAAATCTATAGGGGTTCCCTCCTCCAAGATAATTCTGCGCAATAGCTGAAAGGAATATTGATCTATTGATGATGAAAAGAGGGGAGATTACAAGCTATTTATAGGGCTTCTAAACCCTAACTCCTAATAGGACTCTTAACCCTACTAGGATTTGGGCTGATTTATTACAATAGACTCAAATCTCCCCTACTAGGATTTGGGCTGATTTATTACAATAGACTCAAATCTCCTCCTTGCCGACTTAATGTCGGGTCTAGGTTGGCCAACAAGGCCCAATATAAGGACTCGACTCAATCGACTAGGTACCGACTCAGTTAGGGTCCTAACAGACCCGTCCTCTTCAAATTAGCTTTATCCTCAAGGCTGAGACTCCATGACTCTGGGTCTTGATCTGCAGCTCCTCATGAGGCTTTCTCGTGGCCCCTGTAGATGGCGCACCATGCTCCTGCAGTCCAGCATTAGTAGTAGTGTCTGGATGGTGATGCATCGCGATCCTGTGATCCCATGCACTCATCAATTAAACTTGGGCCTCCTCATCAACTTGGGTGTTGGGTGGATAGATCTGGGTGAGTCATCCTCTCTAAACTTCCATTTGAGGTGAGATTCCTGGAGGGACAATTGCAATTTTGAATTAGTGTGTAGATCCGATCCACAAGTTACGGCTCCAACGTGATATCCAATTTTGTAGGGTTCAAAGAAACTGGGAGACCACTTTCGTAAGGCTCGAGTCTTCATTGATTCCTGTTGGTAGGGCTGAAAACAAAGGAAGACTCGATTTTTAATAGCAAACTTCCTTCTACTCTGACACTTGTCGGGTGGCCGTTTCTTTCTTACGCGGGCTGGCGTGTGGTTGTTCTTTAATGGTAGTCAGGCTTTCCTCTGGGATGGTGGCTGCCCCCTAGTAGAATCCATGGTAATGTGAGCCCGATCTGAGTTCGGAGGGTAGAAGCTGCAATTTTTCAGGACTTATTTTCATCTCCTCTTTGTGCCGCTGGCCTGTATCATGCCAAGCGACAAATTCAGCATTAGTCAGCATTTTCTCGTCGTAGATTGATAGCTTCAGGTGATATGGAGAGAGGGCTTTGCTGATGTAGGCTAGGGGTCGGCCATCTTGCATGTGGATAACACAAATTCTATCTCCCGATGCGTCAATTACAAACACTTTGTTGAAGTCGGGTAAAGCTAGCACTGGCAAAGAGTAGGGGCTGCAACTTGGTCGGATGACCCTTGTTTCAAGCATCTCATTTTCAATCCTTTCTATTTCAGCTTCTTAGAGGTGAGGATAACGATATTGCCAAGTGTTTGCTGCTGGTTTGCTCAGGAGAATCAGAATTAGGTGGTCATGCCGTCAGGCAGGAGGTAGGTTACGCGGTTCGGCGAAGACATCTGAAAATTCAGCAAGCAAGTGGTGTATGTTTGGGTCTTCAATTTTTGTTGGCCCATAGATTGCTGCTGGAGTTGCATTAGGAAGTCGCTGTTCACTTTGTGCAAGACTTTCTCCATTCGTTGTGTTGAAACTATCGTCATATTGCTCCCACATTTCTCTTAGGATAACCTATTTCCCATAACTGAAAAATTTCATGATAAATTTGAAAAAATTCTAGGGAACATCACCTAACGTCGTCAAGCATTCGATGCCAAGCACGGCCTCATAATCATCGAGCGGGAGGAGGAAGAAATATGCAATTATCTCCTGGTCCTACAGCAACAATTTCACCCGCGGGCACCTGCAGTCACACTTTAAAATTCGGCCGTCGGTGACCTTAACATCAAACCTGTTGCAATCCTTGATATGTAAGGCCATCCGAACAGCAACCTTGCTGTTCATGAAGTTATTAGTGCTCCTAGTGTCATTGAGAATGGTGATTAATTGTTGTTTAAGAAGTCCTCCCACTTTCATCGTCTGCGGGTTCACATAGCCGGCAAGAGCATGCATCGTAAAATCGGCTGGCTGTTGTTCTTCCTCCGTAACCTCCTCCTCATGCTCCTGGATCTCCTCCAAGTCTTCAATGGGCTCCATCAGTAGAAGGCATCCCTTTTTGCAGCGATGGTCACGGCTCCATGGTTCGTCGCAATGCAAACAAAGGCCCTTCGTCGATCTGTGGCGAAGTTCTTCTCTCGTTAATTTCTTTGGCAGCGAAGGACGACTGGGAGCAGGGGGTATTGGAGGTTTATATGTTGCTGGTTTAGGAGTGGTTCTCATCCTTCAGACGTCTTGGTTGAGCTGCTCCTCTTGGATTCGAGCGAAGGAAACTGCAGCCATCACGATGCGGGGTTGCCGTGCTTTAACTTCTCCTTTTATTTCCGACTTGAGTCCTTCGATGAATGTCCCTAATAATTGTTTGTTAGACGAATCACGAGCGAGGTAAGATAATTCCTCAAAACCTGATATGGTATTCTTTGATCGTGGAGGTTTGTCGGATCTTCGTGAGTTGTTCGTCAATATTTTCGTACTTGGTTGGTCCAAAGTGGTTCAGCAGTGCGCTTTTGAATTGTATCCACGTCGGGGCCCCATGGGTGTATTCAAGCCAATTGTACCATCGAATTGCATCTCCCTCGAGGTGGTTGATAGCAGTGCCCACCATGGAATCATCTGATATTCGGTAATAGTGGAAGTAGCATTCGACGCTCGAAATCCATCCCGTCGGGTCTCCTTCCCATTGAGGGAAGTCCACTCTCATGCGTGGATGTATTATGTCTAAGGGCTATCTCTCCTTCTTTGAAGGCCTCTCTGAACTTTCTCCTTGCTGGAATTTTGTGGGCTTGGAGATCGGCCCAATCCGAATTCAGCGAATATAGTGTGCAATCTGTCCTCCATGCGTGATTCAAGTCGTGATTCAAGTGCCTACAACTTGGCATCGATCAGATCTACCGATGCCATGGCTTAAGACCCTAGATCTACAATGTCAAGGTCCTTCTCTTGCTGTTGGGCCAGTGGTATGAACTGGTTGGGTGGATTGATGGCCGAAAGAGGTGGTGGATCAAGGGTAGATGGCTGCGGTTTGGGGCTGAAAGGTTGTTGTTTTTGGTTGCTGTTGGGGCTATAGTTTGGAACTGCTATAGGGGTCGTATAGGAGGTATGATGGCCGAGGTTTAAGATTAGAGGAATGGTTTAGGGTTGTTGTTGATGACAACAATGGATTTGGTAGGGATCAGGTGTGGATGCATCAAGTAGTCCCGAAGGTAGTGCAGTAAAATTTTCGTCAAAGAGGGTGATGTTGATACTGTTGTTTGGGGCTGTTGTAGAGGCTATAAGGGGGGTTCGACGACAGAGGTTTAGGGTTAGAAGGGTGGCTTAGGGTTGTTGTTGATGGCAGCAACCAGTTTGGTAGGGATTGGTGGCCATGGAAGATACGATCGGTGGTGGAGGGTTGTGGCTGCGATAGGTTGCTGTTTTGAGCTACGGTTTAGGGTGCTGTTAGTGTTATAGAAATAGGTTATGACGACAGCGTCTTAAGGCTAGAGGGGTGCCCTAAAGATGATGTGGTTGGTGGTAGCAAGATTGGTAGGGTTTTGGGGGTTTGGGAAAAGAAGAATGACAAGGTACAGCAGCAGAATTTTTCGTCGAAAAATTTCAGCAATAGATGCAATTTTTTCCAGCGATTCGGAACAAGGATTCAAGTAAACCTCAATGGGAATCCACTGGTAAGGGAAAGGTAATATCGACAAAAATTCTGTGGGAGTATACGGCAGCAAAGAATTCAGCAAGATCAAAGATTACGAGTTGTTGCGATAGATTTTTACGTCTAAAGTGCAGCAGTTTGAACGTAAAAGATCAGCGGCTTAAATTGACAATTTTTGCACGAAACCAAAGGGCTATTAAGGAGTGCTAAAGCCGTCGTAAAAAAACTCGTAGAGATTGAATAGAAAAATTGCGACAGCAAGATCAAAACAAGCAGTGGTATGCGATTGAATTCTGCAGCGTAACTTTCGTTGTAAAGATGGAAGCTTTGCGACGAAGAATTTACGCAGCAAGATAGGAACACTTTTTTTTTATTTTTTGGGTTTAAGGATAACTAAATTGCAGCAGCAGTAAGGTAGAATACCAGAACCTGATGCAATTCGTGAGGAGATCAAAAGATGACCTGTGGTAGTGGAGATGACGGCAGAATTCGACGACGATCTAAGCAATTGTGGGAATTGCTTGGGCGGCTGTGGGAGGATGATGGGCGACTGTGGAAGGGCAGCGAGATGCCAAGAACGTTGCTCTGATACTAAGTGTTAGAACCCTTGTGGATTCTAAGCTTGGGGTTGATCTCTATAGGGGATCGGCCTCCTGGAACTCTATAGGGGTTCCCTCCTCCAAGATAATTCTGCACAATGGCTGAAAGGAATATTGATCTATTGATGATGAAAAGAGGGGAGAATACAAGCTATTT
The DNA here is from genome assembly GCA_029747655.1 of Ensete ventricosum. Taxonomy (NCBI): domain Eukaryota; kingdom Viridiplantae; phylum Streptophyta; class Magnoliopsida; order Zingiberales; family Musaceae; genus Ensete; species Ensete ventricosum. Next base: position 16,141,050 of record JAQQAF010000005.1, read on the forward strand.
ATATGGCTTCTAAACCCTAACTCCTAATAGGACTCCTAATCCAACAAACTCTAACTTCTAATCAACTACTACTCCAAGTAAACCAAGACTCCTCTTCCCCCTCAACTCCTTACCCCTAGCCAACTCCTAACCATGATATGGCCGGTGGCTATAGGGGTCTCCAACTTTTAATTTTATTCTTATTCTACCCTAGAGAGAGTCCAAGCTAAGTGAGACTCTCCTTCTCTTGCCCTAGCCGACCTCTCTTAAGAGGAGGCAGCGGCTAGGAGACTCCCATCCCATAAGGACTCCTCCCTAACCCTAGCCAACCACCTATTTACTAGGGGGTGGTGGCTAGATTAGGGTTTATTACATTCATGACTCAATTGACTCTGACCCGTATCCAACTTCGACTCATAATCAAACTCCAGTTTAGTCGAATCCTAACCCTACTAGGATTTGGGCTGATTTATTGCAATAGACTCAAATCTTCTCCTAGCCGACCTAATATCAGGTCTAGGCTGGCCAACAAGGCCTAATCCAAGGACTCGACTCAATCGACTAGGACCCGACTCAGTTGGGGTCCTAACATTGACCTTGGATCCCTCCCACTTACCTCCCACGTAACTATCATGCCTCAGATGAAACCTACTCATTCACTCAACATATCCATGATTTTCATACTGAAATTTGATGTAAAATTACCCTAAGTAATGAAAGTTATAAATTTGCTACTAATGCACATTGTAAGAGTCGAGAGTTTCAAATTGGATTATATCTCAGTTCGCATTCGCCTTGAGAGATTTTCTAAAAACTCGTTCAAAAATTAAGTGTTCAAGCCATTGGTCCTTTCCCCATTATAAAAAAAACTGAGATATAATGCATATATGCTCGATTTGTCTTTCGACTTAAATAGTTTTCATTGTGGAAGATTTAACTCTATATCATGCTACTTTTGAGCCTCCTCTTTCTACCCATGTTCCTACATGTGACAATCCTCCCAAAGCATCGACTCTCCCACAACACGGAGATGGTGTAGAGGCCATTCTTGGTGATCGCTTTGTTATGTCTGCTACTAGCATCACTGATACTTTCATGTCAAGTTGCATGATTGTCCAACTTCCGATGCCACTTGGATTACCTTGAAGGAACTTCATGACTTTGCATTAGACTTTTTGGACTACTACCTTACAAATCACTCCATGGGGTCGAGTGCTTTTCCACATGGAGAATCATTTAGCTTTATAAGGGATTTCAAAAGAGTTTATTTTAGGAAAATAAATCAGCAAAAAATCATTATTTATTTGACCTAGAAACTATAAGAGTTGTGTTGAAAATTAAAAAGTCGTTTGGTCTTTCTAGGTGCTAACCTTGGGACTCTACTTTTGTATCAAGTGCACTCTTTTTCTTCTCAACTGTAATAAATTGTTTAGGTGTCCTAGAAGTCACATTTTAGGTTTCTAAAAGGTATACAAGTTCCGTAGGAGGGAGGGTACTCATGGAAATCATTATCTCAATTGATTGTCCTAATTCTCCTAGACCCCTATAAATAGTGGAGTTTGTCAATAGATAAGACACTTCAGATTTAAATGAAAAAGAATTGCATCTTCTCTTTTGTAGCCTCTTTCTCTCTCCTCTCTAATCTCACTCCTCTCTTTCTCTCCTCTCTAATCTCACCCCTCTCTTTCTCTCCTCTCTAATCTCACTCCTCTCTTTCTCTCCTCTCTGATCACTAATCTTATTCCTCTCTTGCTATCTCTCTATTTCTCTACCCTGTTCTACATCAATATCTAGTTCTTTTTGGGTTCAATATAAGCAATTGCATCAACAATTCTGCAATCTGAGCTTTTCAACGTTTTCTGATTATGTGTAATTTCAAATTAAACATCAAGAGTGATCTGCAGTTGCATCCATAGTAGTGTAGAATGTGACTCTAGTTGCTCATGTAGTCATGACTTCTGCCTGAATTTGATGTGCTAATCGTTTGTGGTTTGCCCAGATTGCATCTTGAAGTTTCTATGACAGGGTTAATCATATAATTATCCTCTGCGTGCTTTCTTTTAGAACTAACCTTGTAATTTAAATTCAAGCATATTATCCATCCACATAGCTATATATTATTTATTACATTGGAGTTTGGAGAATATGATGATGAATCAACTATGCTCTTGGATTTCATATTGGTGAAATGTACACATGGCCCGTTATGAATTAGAACCTTTTTAAGCTTGGCATCACCTAAATGTGCTGGATTCTGATTTTTTTTTTTGTAGTTCCCTATCTATAGTTAGATGTAGTTGACTTAGAAGAAATATCCCATAAGCTGCACAGCACCAGCTTAACGATCACTAGCTGCATTTAATCAATAAAGCAGAAAACTTATTGCAGTTATGACAATGTCATCTTGGTTGCCATTTTAAAGTGACTAATGAATAATATCTAGCAGCAAGTTTGTTTGACCATTTTAAGTTGCATTATGAACTAGAGCTGAAGAACTGATTACACTTTAATTGGATAAACTACTCTAGGCAATATGTGTTGTTCTAATTCATAAAGCATTGACCTTGAGCTTAATGGTTTTGGATGATTAAGAGTAGCCATGTCATGAGAAAACCTTAATTTTCAAGTATATTATATTATTTCTACCCGTCAACATGGCCATGTCATGAGAAAACCTTAATTTTCAAGTATATTCTATTATTTCTACCCGTCAACATGTGGCCAAGATGGTTTCTGGATTTTTTTCTTTTTTTCTTTTTCAGAAAGTGTGATGTAAATAAAAAAAATGATATTTTATGGAATATTGCAGAGATTCAAAATTTTGGGAAAATTGGGAAGGACATGTTATCTGATGATTATGGTGGCGAATATGAAGAAACAGAAGGCAGCAGTTCCCCAGCTGTTGAAGTGAATTTGGTTGAACAGAATGAAAAGATAGAGCATCTAGAATGCAAGTTGGGAGAAGCTTTAGCGGCCGTCAAGGCCAAGGAAACAAAGATACTTGAGCTGGAAGCGGTCCTCCACAGGACAGAGCGGCCAAACAAGGAATCAGATAGCACCAACCTGTTGTTCTTTCAAGAGAAATGCAGGGACATGGAGATGGAGCTCGAGAACCTGCTTGAGAAGAAGATAGAGGTAGAAATCAAATACACAATCCTGGCAAGAAGTTGTCAAATTTGGAGAGTTGTAGAAGAAGATGGCATTGCTCTTTTAGAGGAGCAGAAATCTCTATCCGGGGATCAGATGAAGATGATGTGTGAAGTGGAGAATGCTGAAAATAAGACTTTCATGTTGAGGGGACGAGCTGAGGAAGTAGAGAAGGATCTGTTAGCGGCCGAAGAGGTCTTGAAGCTCCAGAGTATAGCGTACAAGTACTCTCTCTGTTTTTGTGTCCAGATGATACTATTGTGTATTGCTGTTGGGTTGTTTCTCCTGCAGTTATTGCCCTCATCGAGTGGGGTTGCACCCACGTAATAGCTGAGGAGCAACCCATTGTACTTTTAATGTGTCACATAAGATATTTCTGTGCACTATGCTCTTAGGCAAATACGAACGTGCCTTTTCTTTCACAAATCCTTTTTGAACGCTCGAGTTAGTATCTTTGGTTAGAGTAAGTGGTGGTCATATTTGTTTAACAATTTCTTGATACTGTCAATACATATTTTCACTGTATTTGCTTGATTTTTGGTGAGGGAAAGTTGGAGGTGTTAATGATACTTGTTATGAGAGTAGAGTTTTTCCATTCCAATTTTTTTTGGCTGAAAAAAAAGTTAAAACATTTGCTCAACTGCATTGTCATTTATAGAAGTTAAAGCATTTGTTTTCACGTGTCTTATCATGACTACTAATGAGCTAGTAACTGTGCTTTCTGATAAATCAAACCCAGGGCTTCGCTTCAGTGGTTGATCAACTTGGAACCGTGTCTGTACTAACTAGCCGGAGAGCTACATGCGAAGCCTGTATCTGCTATTAATTTGAGAATCTAGTGGGATTATTTTACTGCTAAGGATGCATGAATAAAATAAACTGAAATCTGAATTCAATGTTGAGATTTTGAATTTTCGAACAAAAGATAAATTATGGTCAGATTAGTGTTTTCAGGAATACCACAATCATAGGGGTAACATTTCCAATCACCAACCTAAGGGGAGTCGAGGACACTGATTAAACTGCATGTCATCCTCGGAGAATGGTAATATTGCAAGAAAAAAAAAAAGAAAAAAAAATCGTTGCACGGAAAAACGATTGAAATTGAGATGACACTGAAAGAATACGTCAGCATTGAAATGGATGATCTTACGTCTTTTAATATTAATTAGTTGGCAGCATCCCAGCAAGAATCGTTTCTGTCCTGCAAGGTCAAAAAAAAAAAAAAAAAGTATCCAAAATATCAAGTCACAAAGTAGCTTCTTCAGTTCTTGTTATTGTTACAAAATAGTCATTCAAATTTGGATCCAAAATATTTTCCTCATGTATGTATTGTGATTGCTTCTGTGACGTTCCACCTTCTCAAGATTGAGAAGGTAAAAAAAAAATCTGACAGTCAGATATTTGGAGACATTCAAGCAGACTTTTTCAAGTACCTGAGCTAACTATTACGAGCAAACAAAATTTGGAATATAAAACCATGCTCTACCACTATGACAATGTATGGAATCATTCTGTTTTCACAATCCTACCTTTTACAACATAATCCAGCTAATATATTGGGCAAGCAGGAGCAACAAATCTGTGTATATATAGATGACCGCTGCAAGTAAAATCATGGATCTGACTTTTTAACAACGAAAGCACTACGAACCACGAACCTCCAATTGGTCGACAAGGAACAAACCGCAACATCAAATGGTTGCATTTGCTGGTATGATGCAGCTGACTCCACGAGGACCCCACCTAAGCAAACTGTCATGGGCATCACCTTCAGTAGTTCCCCGAACCCAAGGACAACTGCCAAAGTGGACACTCATTGAAATGATAGTAGACAGATGATGTTAGTGTTTCCAAGTTAGCGAGCGCCCGATGGTAACAACCTGTATGATAAAGTAACCAAAGAAACCGATATGGATGGACCCCTTAAATAAATATGTTAAAAGAGGAAGAGCAGTCGAAACTCTGACCCAGTTTTTCGCATTAGTGCCACAGCTTACTACAGAAACCACTGCGCAGCCTCTTGCAGGTAACGATTTCTGAAAATGAATCCAGCAACTGCCCTGCCAAACTGCTGGGCTCTTCAATTAGTGTATGGATGAATGTAAGTACCACCCTGCGTTCTTGCTCGGCTGACCTCAAGCTGAACCATGTTAAGAACTTCATGCGGAAATCACTTTCAATGTGTCCCAAACACTCCAGCCATCTTATCACCTTCACGCAGTACTCATAATTGTCATCCAACTGACCCAACCTATGTTGGAATCGCCTAGGTGAACCACTGACCAAAGTGCTATCTCCCTCGCAAGTTTCCTCAGCCGGCTGTTTCTCACACTCAGGTCGAGATTCCACTGCAGGCACTTCGTGGACCAATGTAGCTGCACAAGTCTGGGAATCATCACTTCCATTCGATCTGGCTAATTCATTCTTCTCAGAGCTGCATGCATTTTCCTCCTCAGGAGAGCATTCAGTGGGTGGAGTTGCCTCAGCATTTAAATCAGGAACTGTGGCCACATTCAAGTCAAGCCGGCGTGAAGTGGCAGGTGCTGCTTCAACAACCTCTGCTATCACTTCACCACTCCCACCACATGACTCCTCTTGAATGTTATCATCGTAAAACCCATCATAGCACCCATCTTCCTGCGCCCAAGCTAACCGCAATATCTTTCCTAGATTCCGAACTTTAAATCCAGAGGATCTGGCAACTGGTGTCTTCCCTTCTTGCTTGTCACTGGAGGAACACCCTTCTGCCCCATTATTCTCTATATGCTTGTTGATGATCTCCACGCTCTTAGTAAAACACTTTGACTCAGAGTGACCAAAATCCCCATCCTCTGTGAATGAGATAATCCGGAAGGCATATTCTGTACATGGCTGGAGGTTTGTAATTAGAATCCTTCTCTGAGCTCTTGGGAAGATGACAGGCTCTTTCTTATATGGTTGATCTCTGGTCTTGCAGTACCAGAACTTATAACCTTTGATGGCATCAAAGGTTGAAGAAGACTCCTTCAAAACAATTACAAGAGAAGATGATGATATTTCTTCAAAATGAAACCTACAGGCAGCCGGAAGTGAATCTGCAACAAAGTGGAAAAAGGGACTACTGTGTCAAACTTAAATCTCATTGTATTGACTAGAAGCAAGAGAGCAACTATGGACAAGCATCGACGAGTCTCACCTTTGTGATTTTGCTCTAAATGACCAGTTGACCTCAATCTTAACCATTCATCTGCCTTCTCAATTGCAGCAAAGCAGAGTTTCTGAACATCAGCAGCAATAGACAGCCTGCTCACAATGCCACGGGCCATCTTGGCTGATACTCCGTCCACTGGACCAACTTCTGTTTCTAACTTTGCCTTCGCTTCCTCCACGGTCTGGTGCAATTCTTTAAAGCGAGAAGTGCCATCCAGAAGCCTATAGCTTAAAAAAATGCGATAACAAAGGACATCCACCCGACGAGCATCTTTTGCTACTGCAAGTTGCCTCTTCCAGCATCTGTTAGAGACGAGTCGAAGGTCATCACTACATGTCAACTATTATACAACCAAAAAGTAAAATTTCTGACAAATATCACTAAACTTGACATCAATTACATAAAAACATGTGGTCAGAGATCAAGATACGGCTTGCCAAACTGCACGGTCTCTAAGCATCTAAATGATCAACTGTCAACAATATCGGCCAACGGTAATTGGGAGTGGTCAACAAAGAACAAGTGATATTGCTTAGAACAATAGAAAACATATTTGCATCTAGTTAAGCCTGAACACCAGAATGTCAACATAAAGGTTTGAATTAAGAAGACAGTATATCAAATGTATCCCTCCATCCATACATATAGAAGTGCATAAACAGACTGCGCAGATTAGCTTACAGTAACCACCTTATTTTGATGAAAAGACACAATGGAAACTAAGAATAAATTAAAATCTGTATAATACATTGTAAGCCATAAACGATGAACAACATCAGTACTGTTGGGATAGAAGGAAGGAGAGGAGCTATGAAGTGTGAAAAACTATGCAAGAAGTTTATGGTACAACATGGAACCTAAAGGAGTGACACTGACTTGAAAAATAATTTGCATTGACTTAGTAAATAAACACACAATTCACCAACAGCTAAAGAAGTGAAGACTCACCCTATTATCCCAGAAACCTTTCCACATGAAGCACAACAGTAGCTCCCATCAAGCAGCATAAATTGTCCAAGACTGAAAACACCTGCCTTTTGGCACTGGAGTGCACACTCAATATGACAAGACAATCCACAACAGTCCCTATCCCCAGATTCAGATGTGCAGACTAACCAAAGACTAGGATCCTTGTTGTCATCAAAGAGGTGGCAGATGCAACATGAGCACCTTTTGCAGAATGTATCCTCTGAGGAAAGGACAGCCTTACAGGCTGAGTTCTTACAGATCCACATGTTAGAAGACCTGAAATCTTCAAAGATTTCAGCAGAAGGAAGATGAACAGGATGTTCACTTCTCTTTGGTTGCTTCCTAGGGGGCTCATTATTGGTGAGAGCTGGATGATCTAAAGAAAGCTTCTTCAAGTCCAAGTTTTTGCATCCTTTGGTTGTTGCTTTACTAACAACTGTCATTTTACATTTTGATGAACTAGGTTGCTTTCTTTGTTTATCGAGACATGATTGTGCCATATCCTTCTTAGAATTAACTTCAGAAGCTCAACCAGGCTTTCTTCCAGTGTGCTTGTAGTGAAAGGATGTATTCTGAAATGATAACAGGAGAAGCAACACAATGAATTAGTGTTGATGAGAAAAATGCTAAAATTAGTGAATTATTTGACATCTGCTAAGTCTGAGTTCTGAGACATATTTAACATGCATCGATTATATGTTCTAAATCCAGGATATATATATGCTTTGTGCTGTCTACATGCATAATACATGTTTACTTAATTCCATATGATTCCCATGTTGATGCAAATAGATTTCAAAAATGTCATGTTTGACATAAATTTTTTGCCACCTATGTTACTTGCTGATATGAACCATGTCATGATTTATCTGGAAAACAGCAAAAAAATTGTACAAAACAAGTTAAATGATTTAGAAGAGCAAATAAAACATTATAGTCTCAGTACTAAAATGGCATTGGCCAAAACACTAGACTCATTTTCAGGAAGATCTGAGTCCTCCCAAACATAAATATCTCTGTGTTTTTCATTGTATTATATTAGGTATGTCTTCCTCCGATACTAGTATACCAAATGCAAATGATCAACAGATTTCAGAACTAAAAATCTACCAATCCTTTCTCTTCTCTAATATCTTGTGGACAATAAACTTTACCTTCTATTTTATCCTATTTCCAGATTTTTTTGTCCTTTGATTTCAGAAGAAGGAAAGTGGCTGTAGAAGAGATCAAGAAGATAGACAGAGATAAATGAAGATAAAGGAAGTAGAACTAAAGAAACTTATAATTCACTTTGAAATATCTCTCTGACAGAATTTTAATGTTTTGAATCAGCTAACACACATGTCTATGCCTTCCGCGAGTTGCAACAAAACCCAATGATCAGGCAGGTACTTGGATGCTTAGTATGTATATGACTGCACAAAATCAGAAAGTATCACTGACTAGAAGAGAGGCCAAAACCTTAAGCGTGTAACCTGAGATACCATCAGGTACACGAGCAATCCAAGCACTTGGTTACAAAGACAAGGAAACGGATTGCCCAATTTGAAGAAAATAACAAAGGAACTGAAAGGAAGAGGATGGATATGATATGACAAACTTCAAGGATGATGACCCCATTGGGAGCCCAATTTGGGCTTCGGAAGCATGAGGATGCAAATCGGTGAATTTAACATCTACAATGGGAAAAAAAAATCTACAATTGTTACTTTGTGAGAATCTCTGATGAAGCATCATTCCTTGAGGTCTAGCTGAAAACGTGTCTTCTAGGTTCATGCTCATAGTTTTGGGCCAAAGTACAACAAGCTTCAATCATTTTGTGAAGAAAAAAACAATGATAATACCCTGGCACATAAAATTACAATTACTAATTTTTCATACTAGCTCTGACTTCTTATTGCATCTGACCCGAATATCCTTATCTAAAAATCTATCTAGAATGATTATTTATGAAGTGCCAAGGAAACCAAACAAACATTAAAAAATTACCCACCGAAAGTTGGCATTAAGAGTCCTAAGGTAGTAATTCGATTGTCTATGATAGCAGAAGTCCTAAATTAATAGGTGAGGCCAACTCAGATGGATTTAATTCTTTTTTTCAACAAATCATTACTGCTCTATGCTACTCAACCATGTTTAGATGGATCCATACACCAATGTTAATAGCTTCCTTCTAAATGATTCCAGTTAAAAATCTTTTCCTCTATAAGATGACATAATATCTAAGAATTATTTAATACATAAGCTAAGACAGAAAATAGGACATGGAATTGAATGAAGAGTGTTTCTCTTGGCAAGTTTTCTGTTCAATACAATCAGGCAGTTTCATGAAAGCTATCAAATTAGAAAAGAGAAGTACTGTGCAATATCATATTTAAAAGGCAGTAGCAAGTTACACCAAGTCTAATTCTTTGGTCAATGAATTATTATGGATGCCATAAGCCAAAAAGTCATAGTTCTTGCCAAATGATAACAGTGATGTATCTTTTCTTTTTTGTATGATGTTATTAAATCTCAGGATTATTTAATGAGAAGAAAGACATCCCATAGAACATCAACATAGTACTAAATGTGGAGTTTTTTCTCTCAGTAATCTGTTCTGTCCGTGACAATTAAACACTTCCATAAGTATTAATAAACAAAGAAAAGTACCATGAAATATCATATTGAATGTCAGCAGAAAGTTATATCATTTCTCATGCATTAAATTATATTATTGCTCAAGATAGTACTGAATATGGAGTTTTTTTCTCTCAGTAATCTGTTCTGTCCATGCCAATTAAACACTTCCATAAGTACTAATAAACAAAAAAATGTACCATGAAATATCATATTTCAATGTCAGCAGAAAGTTATATCATTTCTCATGCACTAAATTATATTGTTGCTTGAAATGAAATTGACATGGTACATTAACAAGAATTTGACTTGAAGGACGAATCATGTCAGGGTGGAAATACAGCAAACTACACCTTGCAAAACCTCACATTACAAATCAAGGAGCTGAACAGCCTAACAATCGACCTTTCTTGGTTGAAGTATGGTTGTGATATCTTATCTGCATACTGTGTGATATTGGTTTTCACTTTCTCACTCAGTACATCATAATGGGCAAAGCATACTCCTTCCTGATTCACTTACCTCTCAATTTCTTATAGCATTAGGCAGTATGATTGATTTCCATTCCTCAAGTGGTAAACCTTTCTAATTGATAGATTCTTGAAAGGTTTACCACAGGTTGTTTCGCAGAAATAGCTCAGAGCATCCTCAATCAAATGGTCAATTTGTCTAATCAATGCATCCATATCTTTTCTCACAACATGTGCTTCATGTTATGGTGAAATGATCTTAACTTTACAGTAAGGAACTTGAGAGTCGTTGTGTTCAATGCTTAAATGGAGCTTCTCCAAATGATGTATGTTAAACTGCAGAGTGTGAATAATCTAAAGCCCTAAATATGTGATATGCGAACTCTCAAACAGAAGACTGCTAGGGTATTGAAGCATACAGAAACAAGGCCCAGATAAATAAATTAAGGTTCGACATGATCTTTAAGGATCATGGTATAGAACTGGCATCCAACAGGGATGCGCACGCGAGACTCAACTAGGAAAATCTATCAAATCTACTCCTAGATCAACAAGTAAGAATCCCTCTTCTCAATCTCTGCAATGTATGCCCATTGCCGCAACTAATGGCTGCTGATCCTGATCTCCAGCGATAGGAACGGAGCCCGAAGGCTCGGTCCTATCATGAGCCAAGTTTTCCTCCTAATCAAACAATTAATACTCTGATTAAACCATCGAGGCAATATCTGACAAAGGTTCCACACCTTGTCCTATTAAATGCAAAGAACAAGGAGGAGGAGGAGGAGGCGTTCGATGAGCAGAGTTACCTTTGAAGCCGGTCGTTGGCCTTTGGTCGCCGAACTCCCCCCACCCCCACCCCCACAAGGCGTCCGCCGCCGGAGACTGCGTGATGACGGCTGGCGAGTGGGTGTTTCTCCACGCGAACGGCGGTGGTTGGGAAGGCAATGGTAGGTGGGAACGAGGCACCGACCTAAGGAGGAGATTGGAAATGGCGAGACGAGCGGAAAGAAGAGCGTTAGTCTAGGGATTCGGTTTGGGATTTGTTGCCCGGGTCTTTAACGGGTCGGACCAGAAATGGATCGAACCCATTGGCGGATTCGATTCGATCGGGCCCAACATTGACTTGGACGAAAGATTCAATTTGGGCTGCTCAACCTATTAAAGTTGCCCCACGGCGAGCTCACAACCACCGCTCCTGCAAGTTTAGCCTTCCCGGCTTCAAACCCCCGATGCCATCGCTCTGCTTCGCCGGAATACTCCACCGACGCGCCGCGTCCCCGAACTCCGTTCCTCCTTTACTTCATCTCGTCTGGACGCGGCTGGTCAACCTCTTCGTCTGCTGGGATGAGCACCCGCCCGTACGCCCAAATTCTCCAATTATTTCGAGTTCTTGGACGTACGTTTCTAGGAAGATCTGTTTCAGATGCGGCCAACGTCTCGTGTTCTTATGTTGATCTTGATCTCAGGGACTTTAATCAATAAATCGATTTATGTCCACCGTGCAGCTTGATGGGTCCAAATTGGCAGCGAGGTGGAGCATCCAACCACGGCCGGGGCTTCGCCGGTCGGCTTTGTGGTCTAGGGTGTTTTCTGATCGGGTGGACCTCATGGGCAAGTATGTGAGTGTCCCTGCCATTAAAGTTTCCAATATCAGTGGAGGTGAGGTGTCAGTTTAATCACCATTCGACCCTCCATCTTCTTTATTTCGTTTCATCTCCTTACCTCCTTTTGTAGTGACGAACACGTGATGGGACTTGGGGCTGAGGTGTTGAACTATTGATATAAGTGGTTGCATCCAAGCTTTGCGGTTAGGTTTTCAAATTTTTTTTGGAGAAAATTATAGGCAGATTACCATCTTTAACACCAGCACCGTCTTCTGTATGCATGTTATGCATGATCAAGCAGCATTCGTGTGCATTGGGAGATAAATATATGTACATTGATAATAGAGATATAAACATATCTCTTCTTTTATGCATGAATTTGGAGCTATATGTCTATTTGCATGCCAAAATGGTGTAAAATCGAGAGCAGATGGGGAATGAGATTATATGGAAAAATAGGAGTTGGAATAATCATGTGTTCCTTTCTTCATGATCCCAAATAAGCATCAGTTTTGATGATCCAGAATCAATCTGGCACCTTGATTTCACCCATCTTGTGGTTGCTCTTTTCTAATGAATTGGGTTAACTAGTCATCAAATCCATGAGCATACTACATACAGAATTATCTGGAGATTCTGAGTGTATGCTCCTAGTTAATTGTGGATTGCATAGTTTTTCTTTACATAATTCAGTGTCTTCCGATATGCATTGTCTCATTTAGTCTTTTTGTATACCAAGACAACCTATTCATTTAGGTCAGACATTTTAGTTCATTAGCTGCAGCTATCATGGTCCTCTTGGACCAGAAAGAAAATATTAAAATTATACTAAAACAAAGATGACAACAAATGAAAACTCATTTTGTCTATTAGAGCTTGTGTTTCCTTTCTTTGCACTTTTTATTTATACAGTGCAAGACAGATTCCAAACTTTTTCTTCAATTTTCAGCATTCAGTCTCTCTGTGCCACAAGGGAAGTAGTTCTAGTAGTTTTTAATTAATGCCAACACTAGTATAAGACACACGGAGAGTAAGCCTGATGAAGCTCCAACTGTGGAACCAGTCAATAGGAAAATGAGTATGGACCTTCATGTACAAACCGAGGCTGTTATCACAACCAAAAGAAGTGTGAAAATACATGATTTTTGCTTAGGAATTCCCTTTGGTATGTCAATCAAACCTTTTAGTTGGAAGTGTCAACTGAGTAGTAGTCTTGTTCGCTGTAGTTGATGTGAAGAATATGAGCTACATCTTCTCTAAAGAAAATATTTTCTTTTTTAGGTAGGTTTCTTTTTGCTGGGCGGCTGCTTGGATATATTTTCTCTAGAAATCCTACAGGCATGGTAAGTGGTGGTGGCATATTGGCTCCGAGCTTCTTTAGCCTAAAGGTTTGGAGGACTGGAAGATCCAGCTTACCATTTATATTGGGTCAAGCAGGTTTGTATCCCTGTTTCTTTACCGTTTATACTTACCATCTTTTCATGTTTCCTTATTATGGTTCAATGTAAAGAAATATTCTTTTATGTAGTTCCCAAGGATTCTACGACTAAATGTCCTTCAATGCACGATTGGGGCATCTCTAGCATTGGTATCTTTGAGTTCTAAATTTTTTGATTGACCTGCGTTTGGAAACTGGTGGCATATGTCAGTGCTGTCATGGATGTTTGCTTGGTCGTCTAGGCTAGGGTGGTATACAATGCATAGGCATTTAGCCAACGCTCACCTGGAATTGTGGTGTTACATATTTGGGGCTTCAGTTGTGTGCCTCTGTTAGTTTCCTTCTAGTGATTCACTCTCTAAGCAATTGCACACAGAATACCCAGTTGTATGAAAAATTTATGTCGCAAAGATCCATTGTGTAAACTGATAATGGAGTTGTGGAAAAAATTTTGATGAAAAGCTAGAACATGAATTATGAAGTGTATTCCTTGGACAGAAGTTTGTTGACTCTTGTGTGCTTTTTATCATTGCTAATTTGTTGAAATGTCCGTCCTCATGAATCTAAATACAATATGAGTACTGGCATTGTGTTTTTTTTTTTTTTCTGTTTTTCTTCACAAACATGGGTGATTTCGGATTTATTATCATCGCAATGCAAGTGTTTATGTGGATTTAGTTTTCTGCTGATAAGAAAAGCATGATTTCAGAATGACATCTGTTGCATACATTTATTTTGTTACGTTCTGCCGGCATTGGTAATGGATTTTATAGTGGGCACTGATTAGTCTTCTAATAAACCACACTGATCACGGTAACGTTATCCGAACTTGGCGAGATGGGATTTGAACCCTCGACTTAAGATGAGTATGCTGTCATCGTATATTTTATTTTGGGCTGAGTTTGTAGGTGCAAATTCCAATCTTTAATATTGAAATTAAAGTAATAGTTACAAAGTTTATTAGCATATATATATATATACATGAGAATGGCATCATTTCACAAAAGAACACCATCCGTTTTCATTTACACCATAATAGTAAGAGCTTATTTATTTCCGGTAGAGAGGAATTCCCAAAGAGATGTACATGCCAATACACAAGTAGACCCCCACAGAAACTATTCCCTCAGCCCCCGCAACCACCGCCATTGGCTGCGGTACTTGTGTCGCTTGACGTCGACGCAGATGCATAGCTTCCACTTCCACTGCCGCCGTAGTACACGGCGTTGTTCCCGTTCGTTTGGGCTTCCTGCTGCTGTGACCGAAGGTGAAGATAACCACAACAGCCGTACACACCATGAAGAGGATTCCCGAGAGATGGAGAATGGAAGAGTGAGTTGCCGGTGACAGTGGTAACGAAGACAGCTCGATGTACCAAGAACACGTATACGTATGAATACGGGAGTGAATCTTTTGGTGCTTTCTTCAAGCTGAAAAGTTTCTTCGCGACTTACTTGATAGTAACAATGAGATGAGGACTGTCACATTCTCGATTTATTAAAAAAATAAATTATCATTTCAAAATCTATAATATACTAAAGATTTTCAATTAAAAATATATTTCTTAATATCCTAAACATTTTGAACACGGAAAAGGATTGTAACTTTTAGTAAATGATATAAATGGTGAAAAAGTATACTTGCTCAGATCTTAAATCTATTAACATATTATTCTGAAAATAAATATAAACTAAAAATATATCAGCAACTATATATGTCGATGAAAACCTTCAAAATATTATAAAAATCATATTAAATACTCATGAAATATATTCAAGTATTAATAATTTAATATAAAATAATAATATATTGATTTATTATCAAACTAATGTCTCAAATAAATAATGATATTTTTTAACAGTAAAAAAAATTTATGTAATACATCTCCATAATATATATACATAATAGTCAATTAACAAAGATAAATGCCTCACCTCCACGTTATTGGCTCGACGACACTAGTGGTGGAAGTGGGGGTGTGATCGAGCACTTATGCTAACTCGAGCACAAATTGTGGGGTTGGGCATTCGCCATTGGGTGATAGTGCTTATGACCTATCTCCTCTTCCCTCAATGCTTGCGCAGAGGCTTGAATAATAATCCTTAGAGATCCATGCCTAAGAAAAAGAGAATGGCTAGTCTCTAAGGGCAAATTAGAAAAAAGAAAAGGCTCTAACACCTTACATCAAGGTGCAGGACTGAGATCAACTTCGATGAGCCTCTGCTCACTAAAATAAAGGATGGTGGTGGACTCATATAGGGCAAGAGTAGTATGACAAAATTACTCAATTTTCAACCCATGCAACCTCAGGATGATGTTTGGAAACTTCTGAGTAGATCAATTCAAATCGATCAGTCATTGATTCCTCGTAACACCCTATTTCTAATTCTATCCATGCCCTACTACATGTATGACTAAAGTAGGATGTCACATTTTAAATTTTTATTATTGTTATTAATAAGAGTGTGACGAAAAGTATGAGATCTTAAAATTAAAACATACTAAACAAAATTATAGGATTTCTCTTATACTGTATAGTGTTTTTTATGCTTATACATGATTATAGTCTCTAACCAAAAGAAAATTATAAATATAACATATCAAATAATTATATACATTAAATACTCACATATCATCGTTCATATTTGTTCTGGTATGGGCTTGTATGTGCTCACTTTTCTACCCAATCACTTAGGTTAGGTACTAGTATCCTTACCTACAAAATAGGAACTATAGTAAATAATTAATAGAGATAAATATTTATAAGCTTTATTTAGGTGAGCATTCATCATGTCATGTCATGCATATCATATTTAAAATCATTAGCATAAGACAATTAACAATAAACACCTCATCATATCACCTTTTTAGCAAGTATAAACTTACAACATAGCATATGCAAAATAAAGAGGTAAAGTTCTATATCGAAATTATTCAAAACACTTATATACACAAGTAGGAACCCCATGACAAATTCATGAACTTATATGCCTCATATCATAACATATACGTACACTCTCACATGACACGTCATCATAATATATATATATATATATATATATATATATATATATATATGTACTCCTATACTGCACATTTAATATATACGTGGATTCTTACATCACATGTATATACGTGCACTCCCACACTGTATATATGTGCATTGCATGTCGTAGCATATTTGTTTACTTGTTAGGATCGTAATAGCACTAAGAGAGGGGGTAAATTAGTGCTTATTAAAAAAATATCTGATTTAAAATCATTCGAATGAGAATATGAATCGAAGATCTATTTAACTTGAAAATATGAGTAGAAGTTGTGAATAAAGTAAATCAGTAGGCAAATGATTAGGAAAAGCAAGAAGACAATGCAAACTGATTTATAGTGGTCGGTCATCCCGACCTATGCCCACTCTTGATTCATCTTGTCTCGAGGCCACTGAATTTTACTAATGATCTTCTTTCCAATGGGTGAAGATCAACTACCCTTACAACCCTTTCTCCTTTTATAAGGCCCAGGAGAGAACCTTTATAAACTTTTTTACACAAGATATTGCACCTCCTTAGAATAACTGCTAAACTCAAGAATGAAGAGACTTAAAGAGTTTAAAACACTTTATCCTCAAGGATTATTTCTCTTCTTCAACCTTTTTTTACCCCTTATTTGTGCTTCATCAAACAAGAATAGGTGGGGTATTTATAGACCCCCCAATAGTGTTGGTTAGGTCCAAGGGTCCCAAATCAAGTTGGCATCATTTCGGCACAATACCAGCTTAATTCGACTCTAAATGACTATGATAAAAACCTAACCACTCAATCACATATCCAACACAATCACGAAGCAATCAACATGTTGACTTCCCTTTAACGCATCGTCCTTTCCTTCGGTATAGTGTCCGATCTATCGGCATATTGACTTCTCGCAACATTTGATCTTTTGGCGCAATACTCGATCCTTCCGGGTCGATGCTTGAACTCATGACACAGAGTTCATCTTTCAGCACGTCGATCAATCCTCCGACCCGACGTCCAATCTCTGACATGATACTCCTCTTGCCCAACGTCTGATTCTCTTACTTCGATAATTTGTCATGTGTTGTTCGTGTCCATGATCAAAGTCTTTCCCGCATTACTTATCTTAAAAGTATATTAGTTCATAAATCCATCAATTGATTTCATTATCAAAATATGAGATTTAACAATCTTCTCTTTTTTTTATGATGACAACCAATTGATGATGGAGCTTTAACTAAACTTCCCTTGTTTATATGGCATAATGAACTTTGAATTTCAAGGAAACATGATAACCTTTTAATTATCTAAATTCAAGTCAAAACAACTTTAATCATAAATCATAGCAACTTTCAATATTAATTATTACAAGAATCATATGCATAATTTCACATCATATCCATATCTCTCAAACAAATATCATAAATTGATGTCATCATAATACAACATGCATACGAGTGCTATGTCATCAAAAAATTATCATTACTTCTCCCCTTTTATCATCAACAAAAAAGGAAAAAGAAATGAGTAAACCACTACTTTTCTCTCCTCTTTTGTTAAAGGAAAAGAATGATATCATTTTATCATGATGCTACTTCTTCAATTATATCAATATGCCAATGAAGGATATTAATAAAAAAAAAGTCATATGGCATAAATCTCACATCATTCATGTATTGAAATCAAGATAATGATTAATGAGATAAATCTCTTCTTCAGTAAAAGGAAAGAAAAACTATAGGAGAATAAATAGTAATAAATCTTAATTTATAAGTATCTAGAAGTTAAGATCATGATTCATTGGATAAATTTATTTTTTAGTAAATAGAAAAACAATTATAAGAGAGAACAGATCTTGATTCATATAAAATAAATCTCAATTTATAATTATCGAGAAGTCAAGATCATGATTCATTAGATAAATCTCCATTTTAGTAAATAGCATAAGGAATTATAAGAGAAAATAGATCTTGGTTCATATAAAATAAATCTCGAGTTATAAATATTGAGAAGTCAAGATCATGATTTAATAAATCTCTTTTTTAGCAAATAGAAAAAAGCATTATAGGAGAAAATAGATCTTGATTCATATAAAATAAATCTAAAGCTATAAACATTGAGAAGTCAATATCACAATTCATTGAATAAATCTCCTTTTGAGTAAATAGCAAAAGAAATTATAGGAGAAAATAGGTGTTGATTCATATAAAATAAATCTTAAGTTATAAATCTTGAGAAGTCAAGATCACAATTTGTTTAAGTAAATCTCCTTAATAAATAGCAAAAAGTAGTCATAGAAGAATAATTAGTAAAAGGTCATGATTTATACGTGATAGATCTTAAGTCAGGAATATCAAGAAGTCAAGTAAAAGATCATTATTTTTTAAAAATCTAATCAAAATCATCATTAAAATCATTTTTCTTACATTCAAAAAATTTATTTAAAATAATATAGATAGAAAGTAACTAAATTTCATTAGTTCCAATTTGTGAGATTAATTTCATACTTGCATGTCCTAATCTCCAAAGCCATGCATCATCGTTTAAAACTAAAAAATAAGTTTCATCGTGAAAATTATCTACTAAATGAGCATCTTTAATTAAAAGATTCAATTTATTACCAATTTTAATTTTTTCTAAAGTTTATTATAATAATATATTTTCCTTATTTTTTAGTGAATATAACTCTTCACATTTAGTGTAAGATGTTAACATACAATTGTCATCTTATTTTTTAATTTATCAAATTAATTAGAGAGAGATACATGATCTTTTTTTGGTAATTTATATTTCTTACTAACCTTTTTTATCAAACAAATCATAAAATACATTAATTATAAGTAATTTATCAGAAGGATAAGATGTTTCGAGTGAGTCACATACCTCATCGTTAAAGGCTATTAGTGTTTATTTTGCCACTTCGTCTTTGTTGATTTTCTCTTCATCCTCTAATGTGCTTGGTTCATCCTAGATTATCTTGAATGCTTTCTTCTTCTTTTTAGTCTGCAACTTCTTCAATTGTGGACACTCATTTTAAAATCATAGCTTCTTGCATTTGTAACATATTATAATATCTTTTAGATTTATTTTTATTCTTATGATTTATATTTCTTTTCATAAATTTTTAAGTTAGAACTGTAATGTTATTATCATCATCACTTGAGCTTTGCTCGATGAATCTTCTTTAGTTCTCAGTGCAATATCCTTTTTGTCCTTTGGGCGATTTTTTTCTTGTTTATCATTTGCTTTACAAGTCATTTCATAGGTCATTAAAGACCCTATGAGTTTTTCAAGAAAAAATTGTTCAAGTCATTTGCCTCTTGAATAGTTATTATTTTTGGATCCAACATTTCGAAAGAGATCTTAAAATTTTATTTACTAATTTGAGGTTAGTATAACATTTATCAAGAGCTTTCAAACCATTGACAACAACCTTAAACGGGTGTACATATCACCAATAGTTTCACTTGGCTTCATTTTAAATAGTTCATAACTATGTATCGAGAGATTAATTTTTTTACTTTTACTCTATTCGTGCCTTCATGAGTAACTTCTAGTGTGTGTCAAATGTCATGTGGTCACAAGTAGAAATATGATTAAACTCATTTTTTATCCAAAGCATAAAACAAAGTGTTCATAGCTTTAGCGTTCAAAGAAAATATTTTCTTTTCAAAATCATTCTATTCATTCATTGAATTGAAAGATTTTCTAAAATTATTTTCAATGACATTCCATAAATCAAAATCGAAAAAAATCAAGAATATTCTTATTCATGAAGTGTAGTCCATCCCATTGAACATAGGAGGGCGAGTGATAGAGTAACTTTCATGAATGCCAGAAAAAGCCATTAAAACTCATTTGGGTGTTAATCCAACTGAGAGAACTTGACTCTGATACCAATTGTTAGGATCATAATGACACTAAGAGGGGGGCTGAATAGTGCTTATCGAAAAAAGATTTGATTTGAAATCATTCGAATGAAAATATGAATTGAAAATCTGTTTAACTTGAAAGTGAGTAGAAGTAGTGAGTAAAGTAAATTAGTAAACAAATGACAAGGAAAAGTAAGAAGCAAATACAAATCGATTTATAGTGGTTCAGTCATCCTGACCTATGTCCACTCTTGATCCCTCATCTCTCGAGACCACCAGCTTTCACTATTGATCTTCTTTCCAACTAACGAAGATCAACTACCATTACAACCCTTTCTCCTTTTACCTAGCTTAGAAGAGAATCTTTACAAACTCTTTCGCATAAGACCTTACCTTAGAATAACCACCAAACTCAAGGAGGAAGACACCCAAGATTTTATAACACTATATCCTCAAGGATTCTTTCTCTTTCTCAACTTTTTTATACCCCTTATTCATGCTTCATCAAGCAAGAATGGGTTATAGATCCCCAATGGTTTTAAAATTAGAACCAAAATTTTAAATTCTCGATTACTCAAAACAGCGGTAGAGAGTAGCTGGGAGCCAAGGGGCGTGTTGTAGCCAAAGCGGAAGATTAAAGATTCAGCAAAAGACGAGGAGGTGCAGCGTCTACAGTAGCTTTGACGAGGACATCGAAGGAATAAGTGGAGGAGCATGTCACAAACTGAGTTGGTTTTGCCTAAGTCGTGCGACACCCTTGTGAGTTCATCCGTAAAGGTTAGCATCCCCGAAACCTCCTAGGGTCCCTTAGGACCTACAAAAGAGAAAACGGATTAGAGGAATCACTTCCCACGGGATCCACAAGTAACAGCTTTAGCAAACACTTTATATAGCCAATGCAAATTACAACTATGGACTTTACAAGTTATGAATGGTTGTATACAAAGGATAATGGTCTATTACAGATCGAAGTCTCTACAAGTACCTACATGATACAACTCCCATTTACAAGCCGAAACTGACCATAAAAGCTAACCAGACTAGGGCTGTCAGGTCTACTGCAAGCCCACTACTTGTTGTACAAAGAATGTACAAAAATCGAAGGGCACAGATAAACATGAGTATTACATCAAACACCTTATTTATATTTTTATCCGTGATAATCGGTACTGGGTGGTACTATCGATGAACAGAGTCTGGGAATCTGGACTCTATTGGTACTACCATCGCTCTATACGGTACCATCGTCGTCTGGTGGTACCATCGCCTGAAACCCTGAAAATCACAAATATTATTTACCAACACTTTAGACAGTACCACCGCCTAAGTCAAACTCGAATTGCTGATTTGGCCTTTTATCAAGCTCAACTCAGTGCTAGTTAGGCCCAATATGCTCCAAATTAAGTTGGCATGGTTGCGGCCCAATACTAACTTAATTTGACTTTAAATGATCATGATCAAGAGTTAACCATTCAATCGCATATCCAACATAATCACGAAGTAATTAGTACATTGTCCAGCATTCCGACATATCATTTGATCATCTGACACTTCGTTCAAACCTCTGGTGCATTGTTCTTTCTTTTGATGTATTGCCCAATCCATTTGTATATTGACTTCCTGCAACATCCGATCTTTTGGCACAATATCCGACCATTTTAACCCGATGCCCAAACTCATGGCACGAAGTTCATCCTTTAGCACATCGACCAATCTTCCAGTCCAACGTTCAATCTCTGACATGATACTCCTCTAGCCCAACGTATGATTCTTCTACTTCGATAATTTGTCATGTGATGGTTCATGTCCATGATCGAAGTCTTTCCTGCGTCACTTATCTTAAAACAATATTAGTTCATAAATTCATTGATTGATTTTATCATCAAAATCCGAGATTCAACAATACTCTCATATCACACTTCATAAAAGATACGTATACTCCCACATTGCATGTCATCATATATACATATATACAAGATATTTTTATCAAAATTTATATATTTTTATACTTAAAAAAATACATATATTCACATTTACCTCGTGACTAGCTCTTGATGGTCATATCGTTCGAAATATGATTGCATACGATAATTTATATGACCATTATTTTTTAACTTATACTTACCTGAATTAACTTATACTTACCTAATTGAACTTAAAAATGAAGATGTCAATGAAAGACTATGTTTCTTAATGATCAAATGTGCTAGGTTTATAAGATGCCTTAATTAAGAATCCTACCCCTTGAATTATTGATTTTTAATAATTCATAGCAATAATTCATAGAAAAGTTTGATAAAATATCTTACAAAATAGACTATATTCAACTTAAAAATTTATCTAATTTTTTTCATTAATTCTTTAATAATTCACTCAATAACCAAATGCTAGTTAGTAGTAATCAAACCATCACATAATTATATGAAAAAAATTTACTTTACTATTCTAGTTGACTAAACGATATTGAATCATCATGAAATTTTGTAGAAAACTAAGAAACATAAACCTAAATATAGGTCAAATTTTAGCTTAAAACAAAATTATATGGAGGCTAAATTGGGACTGTTTGAACTTATAAATCTCATATATCTTTATGCACAGAGGTGATATTCACTCAATTCTAGATTTTATAAAATCCTAAGAGAATTCTTTAAAAGAGCAAAGCCTAATTATATCCTTAAGGGGGTCGATTCAGCTTGAATAAAACCCCTTCTTAAAAAATAAGAGATTGAGTATCTAAGATTAGGATAATCACAACTCTATTCACTGATCTCATATTAAAATCATACTAGAGGCTTTAGAAACATAAGAGAATCATCCAAAATATATCTAAAAATTATAGATAAATTTGAAGTTTAGGTAACTCAAAAGGAGTTAAAAATATCAGCCTATAATCTATAAAACTGAAACCCTCTATATAGTAAGAGAATAATTGGGTTTTTTCTTGCATCAATCTTCCTTAAAGGTAGGGTTTACTATCTTCCATAAAAAAAGCTAAGATAATAGCTAAAGAAAGAGAAAAAATATCATAGGTTATCATGTTAGTAAAGAAATGAGGCCAATAAGGTAGAGGTGCTTAAGAGGTTACACTAAGATCTAGGGTTCAATCCCATTAAGTTTTATTTAAAGTTTTTATTTTATTTTATTTTACTAATATAGTTCTAATGTTGTAGAAACTTCAAGTGAGTTTAATTTGGTTTGATAAAAATGATATTTTTTGGTCTAAACTCATCTATGAATCACTTATGTATTTTAACATTTAGTATAATATTTTTAATTTGAGATGTGTTGGCATTAAAAGGGGGGAGGGGGCGAATAAGTGCTATCATAAAAACCTTGGCTTGAAAGTTTCATTCGATGAAAACCAATATTGAAAGTGTACTTTCACTTAGAAAGTTTTAAAACACGATGACCTATATCCACTTTCGGTTCCTCCTCCGTGGAGGCCACCGTATTTACTAATGATTTTTCTTTAATGGATGAAGATCAACTACTATTTTACAACCCTTTCTTCTTTTCACTGGTTTAGGAGAAAACCTTTATAAATCTCACACATCCCTAGAATGAACTCTAAACTTTCAAGAGGAGGAGAACTCTCAAGATTACAACAATCTTGCACATTTAGAATCACAAGTTTTCAATCTCTATTCTTGCTAACTCAAACAAGACTTAGTGGGGTATTTATAGGTCCCAAATGGCTTCAAAAGTTGGAGCCAAAAATTCAAATCCTTGATATTTCGGGGTACTAGTGGTACCACCACCGACACCGGGCGATACCATCACGGAACAAAGCCCAAGAATTTGAGCTCTAGTAGTACCACTACTCGAAATAGGTGGTACTATCGTCGACTGGCGGTACTACTGTTGGGAGCCAATAGTACCATCGCTCGAGAACTCGAAAAAGTATAACTTAGTACTTTACATACATCGGGCTATACCATTACCTGACCTACAGGTACCTCCTCCAGGTCAATGAAATGAGCCTTTTAATGGGCTTAAATCAGTCCCAATTAAGACCCAATAGGCCCTTAATTGAGTTAGCATGATTATACCCGAAACTAACTCAATTAAGACTCAAACTACGATAATCATTACAAAGCGTAAATCTTATGTTGTCCGATATGTCATTGGCTCATCCGAACCCTTGGTACATCATGCTCTCATTCGGTATATTACTCGATCCATCAGCATGTTGACTCCCGTAATATCCGATCTTAACGCATTGTCCAATTTTTTTGGGGTCGATGTCCAATCTCCGACTCCGGCCTAACATATGATTTTATTACTTCAATCATTTTGTCTTTTCATAATCGAAGATAGTTCGGTATCACTTAAACTTGAAAACATATTAGATCATGACATTATCAATTGATTTCATCATCAAAATCTAAGATTTAACAAATTTTAGTTACTATATGCATACTTATTATCAAGTCTGTTAGTATACTTTGGCTTGTTATGCTATGTTTAATATAAATATTAATGTTGATGTATACTCAACTAAGCTTTTATTTTATTTACTAATATAATTTTAATGTAGTAGAAACTTCAATTGAGTTTAATTTGATTTGATAAAGATGATATTTTTGTCTAAACTCATCCTTCAATCTCACTTATGTATCTTAACATTTAGTATCACACTATTCTTTAATTTGTATCTTTATTTAATTTTCATTACTCTTAACCATGCCTGGGTAGTTTATGATCCTCTACATATATAATGTTTAAAACTCAAACATCACTATGTTAATCATGGTCAAAATTAATCAAGTCTTGAGATTCAATTAACGTCAATTAAAATTCACCCTTTACTATCACCTAATCTTATAGTCAAGTCTGATAGTATAATTTGGCTTGTTGTGTTATGTTTAACAGCATGTCATTTATCATGTTTATGAAGTATAGACAACATAAATTATATCATTAAGTGAGGGCTATATATATATATATATATATATATATATATATATATATATATATATAGACAACACACTTGTATTGTTATGCTAGAAATTTCTTACCTAAATAACTCTGAATATTTGCCTCAAATATATTTCCTTTCAAAGTTACTTCCTGGATTGTGCGATTCTTCTATAGCATTTTTTACTAAAACAATCTTTTTTATTACAAAGTTATGTTTTCTTTCTATCAAAAAGCTATATAGCTCGTTCCTCGGATATCTAGTTTCGTCCAATTATATTTGTTGTTCTTCCGTGGTGATATGAGAAGGATCTGAAATGTATTTCCTCAAATATTGATATATAGAATAAATATATTAAGTAGCTTTGTCAATTCAGGAGGTAACGTTAGTCTATATTTTTTTAATGCTTGGAATTGTAGGTTGAAGATGGCGTAGCAAATATCACCCACGAGGACTATGTTAGCTAGAAATGAGAAGCACAGTGGTTAGATCTCGTTCACCTAAGGACAATGAGTTAAATAAAAATTAAAAAAAAAAAAAAGATCAGATAGAGGATAGAGATATTAGTGTCTGACTCTTAACATTTTAAAATCGTTGTATCAGCTAATCTAATCGACTAGGTTTAAACCCTCAACTCTACCTAATTAGTGTTGTGTGTAAAAATTAGCAAGACAAGGATGCGAACCCTCAGCATGAGTGGAGTATCATCCTATCATCACATTAATTATTTTTGGGTTGAATTTGTAGGTGCAAAGTTTCAATGCTTATTATTGCAATGAAACAAGTGGTACAAAATTTATTAGCATATACATGAGAAAGACATCATTTCGTAGGGGAAATGAAACATCCGTTTTTTACTTGCGCTACAACAATGGTAAGCGCTTCTTTATGGTAGAGAGGAATTCCCGAAGGGATATGCATCAACATATATCAAGTAGTTCCCAACAGAATCTATTCCCTCAGCCACCGCAACCGCCACCGCATCCACCACCGCACCCACCGCCACCGCATCCACCACCGCACCCACCGCCACCTCTATTGCTATCACTATCGAGGGCATCAGCAACGGCAACACCAGCGACGACCCCTACCGCAGCACCGACCGCGACTTTGGCTGCGGTACTGCTGTGGTTTGTCGTCGCCGTAGTAGCATAGCTTTCGCCGCCCCCGCCGTAGTACACAACGTTGTTCCTTGGTTTGGGCTTCTTCTTGCTCTGGCCGCAGTTGAAGATAACTACAACGGCCATACACACCATGAAGAGGATTCCCGAGAGATGGAACATGGAAGAGCTGCCGTCGTCAGTGGTAACCAACACAACTACAGCCCTAGCCATGTTCTTCTGGTTTGGACAGATCGCTGTACCAATAACAAGTATGTACGTATGTATGTATGTTTGTATTTATATATATATTTTGTCTTTTGGTTCTTTTCTCGAAGCAGAAAGTTTCCTCACAACTTCGTTGACAATAACAATGGGATGAGGATGGCACATCGGATGTCGACAGCGGTTGACCAATGGTTAAAAAAAAAAAAAAAACCTAAAGTCGGCTCTTGAAGAAGAAAAAAAAGACATCGGATGTCGACGTTGGATATCGACTGCATTCGCGCCTGCACGTATTCCTGCAATGAGGTGGAGCATCCATCTCAATCCTCTCTCTCTCTCTATTTATATAAATGTTTCGATTGGATGATCAGTAATCTAAAAAGGATCTAATATATTTATAAGTCTTAGTTGTACTAACATCGATCAAACGCCAACCAACATCTTCGAATCTTATGGTAAATATATTTGAATTGAATAATTAGGCATACTCAAATTGAAAGAACACGATAATAAATTTATAATGTTTAATGTTCCCTCTCACGCCTACTAAAATTTTTGAAAGAACACCAACGAAGTGCATCGTTCAAGCTTAAATTTTTGATCCCGTAATCGATACAAGAGAGTCCATCCTAAAATTTTGATTTAAGTGATCTCGTACACACTCAAGTGGTCAATATAAAGATACACAATCCATCAGATCCCTTCTCGCTATCCTCTGTATGAACAGCCAGGAAGAGAAAACAAAGAATCATCGATCCCATTTTTACTATGCATGTTTGGGCCTCATCGGCTTCTAAGCATCGATTTCATTTCCTCCCTCCATCCACTAATCTCCTTTATCGTCCTCTTCCCTCCGTCAATACAGTTTTAAGAAGTCTACTCTTCCTTTCAAATCACTAAGAAATTAAACAAAGAAAAGAAAAGTTAATACTCTGTTCCACTTGGACATCCACTCCCAACTTTGGTGGTTTCCACGTTCAAAAAGGATGAAAAGGAAATCCATCACCACTCTGAATCCGTCACAGAATCATCTGAGACTTGCCCAGATAATTTATCTGGTGCAGACACTATCTGTTGCACCAATACTTTTTGTACCAAAAATAAATCCGACTTGTACACTTTTTTGTGAGTAAAAGTTTGCACAAGTTAACTAATCTCATTCTGATTCGATGACAAAGAGTTGTTTGTGCAGAAATTTCTAGTGTTAGCAAGGCATATAATTGATGCTTTTGGATAATAGCATGCAGCTTCTCACCTATGATTGTTGCAAGTCTTCATCCCACTTGTATATAGTAGTACAAAGCAACTATGAATCAGACGAAACAAGATTCAAATTGAAAATAATAGCAGAGAAAAAAGGAATATATAGAGGGAGTAACTCATAAGCCACCATGTGATTTTTCACAAAAAAAAAAATAATAATAATAATAACGACATTTCCGAGACCTCCAACGAAAATTTTGACACACATGTACACCACAATTATGAATCATAAGAAAGCTCTATTAGTATCGTGAGATTTATGTACCTATTTAAGTTTTCTGTTGATGACAACGGTATTGGGTTTTATACACCAATTACCAAAATTCTTTTATTAGAATTCTTTCGAAAATGATTCCAACTAATTATAAGTGTTGAGTATTGATTCATAAAATTTATCTAGGTAGTTGTTAGACGGTTATAGTCATGTTCTAAGTAGTTGCTAATGATTTAAGAGTTGTGAGAGTAGTAGCTACATGTACTCATGGGCGAGATAGTAGGGTGAGGTAGTTATTATTAGGTCCTATAAATAGGACCATAGTTCATGAACCAAGGTGAAGAGTATATCAATTTGGAGAATATCTTATAAGTGTTAATATTACCTCATGTTTAATATTATGTCATTTTCTTGATTGAAAACATTCTTGTTTAATTGCATCGTAGTATTCTATTTTTGTTGTTTCTTTGCTCTTCATTCCCTAACATTTGTAGTATCAAAGCTGTGTTTCAATTTGAACTAGGCATTATAACTTTCAATGACAATTTTATCTCTTAACCCCTTATTCTTATCTTCTCGGACAAATGTTATAAATTTTGAAGTATCAAGATTAAGACTTTATTCAAGTCTTAAGATCGTTGGGACTTAATAGAGAATATATATGCAAATCCAGATTAAGAAATAAGACTGAGGGAGAATAGAAAGAATGACTCAAAGATATTGTTTTTCATTCAATAAGTTATACATGAGAGAATCTTATCAAGAATTACAATAGTGACAACCTTAAAGCAAGCTTGGTTAATACTTCAAAATGAATTTCAAGGCTCATCTAAAATGATTAAAACTTCAAACCCTTCGTCATGAGTTTAAAATTTTATTTATGAAAAGAAATGAATCTGTGTAAGATTTTTTTTATCGAGTGATTGAAATTATTAGTCAAATGAAATCTTGTGGTGAACGTTTTCAAGATCATATAATTGTTGCAAAAGTTTTGAGAAGTTTAACTCTAAAATTTGATCATATTGTTGCTGCAATTGAGGAGTCAAAAGATTTATCTACTTTTTCATTTGATAAACTAATGGGTTCTTTGCAAGCACATGAATCAAGATTGAACATGTCACTTAAGAAAATTGAAGAAAAATTATTTCAGATTAACGGAGAGTCTTTTACTTCAAAAGAAGACAAAAAATCAATGTGAAGAGAACGAGACAGAGGAGGATTTCGTGGTAAAGGAAATGGTAGAGGAAGAGGATATTTTGATAGACATGATGAACAAAATCAATCAAACTATGATAAAAAAAAATAAGAGTAGAATTCAATGTCACTATTGTAATAAGTTTGGTCAGATAAAGACAGATTGTTGGAAAAAAGAAAAGCAAGAAAGCTATGTGGAGAAACATGAAGATAATAGTAAATTTTTTGTAACTCATTCACAAGTTAATGATATCTCAAATGATATTTGATTTTTGAATATTAGATATTCTAATCATATGACATAAGATTAATGTTTAAATATATTGATGAAACTCACAAGTTGAAAGTTAGACTTGAATATAACAAACAAATCTAAATAGAAGGAAAATGAACAATTGAGCTGAAGACAAGTCAAGGGAAGGTAAACCACATTGATAATATTTTCTTTGTTCCTAGTTTATCAAATAATTTGTTGAGGGTTGTGTTGAATCTCAGATTTTGATGATAAAATCAATTGATGGTTTGTTGATCTAACATATGTGTTAGAAATGATTGATGCAAGATTAACTACGACAGAGAAAGAAAATTACAATCAGATGTTGTGCCAGAGTCAAGTCCGGGCATCAGGCCGGGGTTCGGACGATGCAGTGGGAACTCGCTGAGAGACTCGCCGAAGGTATTAGAGGCGTGCCGGGAGCTCGCCGAAGGTGATCGGGAGCTTGCTAGGAAGGTGTTGGGAGTTCATCAGAAGAAGACCAAGAGACTCGCTAGAAGATCATGGGAGGTTGCCGAAAAGCTTGCCGGGAGTTAAGAGGGTCTTGTTGGACTTGATGGTCACAATGATTGTAATTAATTAGTTGTAGTTAGCATCGGTTAAGTCTGAGTTTTACTTAAGTTAGATTTGGAAGAAATCCAAATTAACTCAAGTGAGGCAAACCGGGTCCACATTTGGGTTTGGATTGAGCTCAAGTTGAGCTCAATTGGTTGACCTAGAAAGAGATCAACTGAAGGTATAAGTCATGATTGAAAAAGTAGAGGAAACACTTTTTTGGGATTCTCGACGGTTGTACCGCCACTGTCCTATTTTTCGGGCAGCTTTCTGTCACGGACAAAAATGTAAACAAGGTGTTCGATGAAATGCTCATGTTTGTCTGTGTCCTTCGGTTTGTGTACATACCTTGTACAGAAAGAAGCGGGCTTGCAGTGGGCTTAGCAGCCCTAGTTTGGTTTGCTTTGTGGCTAATTTTGGCTTATAAATACGAGTGTGTCTTGTAAGCACTTGTGGGGACTTCGGTTTGTAATGGACCATTATTCTTTGTGTGCAACCTCTCTGAGTTTGTAATGTCCATGGGTGTAATTTGTATCTGGCTTTATAAAGTATTTGCTTAAGCAAGTTACTTGTGGATCCGGTCGGAATTGCTTCCTCTGGCTCGTTTTCTCTTTTGTAAGTCTAAGGGACTCTAGGAGATCTCGGGGAAGACTGACCTTTGCGGACGGATATGCATGGGTGCCGCACGGTTTAGGCAAAATCAGCTAAGCCTGTGACAGTGTGGTATCAGAGCGGGACAAGCACACGCAGAAACACTTGCCATACAAACGTGGGGGACCTAGCTGGGCTGTGTGGAGGATAGCCAGCACGCGCAATCGTTCAGGGGAAAACAGACATTGAGATGTAGGGAAAGGAGTCGCTCAGAGGAGCGGGCATCTAGGTTTGCCATTCAGAGGAATGGCCAACCCTTTGCGCAAGAGGCACCACGAGGACAAGCAAGCAAAGAAGAATGCGTAGCACACAAAGATTGGGATGGTTGAGTTCGAGCTACGGCTCAATGTTAGAAACCAAAACTTAACGGTGCTCAAGGCAAAGCGGGGCGCTTGGTGAAAGATGAGACCATGCAAAGTGGGAGGTGTTGTGTAACGACCGAAAGAGTTGTGCAAAGCTCACAGAGGTGAGGGGAATTGCTAACTCGAAGGATTCGGTACTCATGCAAAGGCTTATACCCGAATGACGGAGTGTTCATGGCTATCCTAAGGTGCAATCAGAACTCAGTGTCATGGAGCATCAGAACTTTCTCTTCGACATAGAAAGGATACGTCCGTAGGCGGCTGAAATGTGCAACAAGTTCAGCATGTTGCTAGACCCTGAAGGGTGCAGTGGGGACTGTATTGGCAAAGGGTTGCAATCTAGCAAGTGCATTTACGGGGGCAGAACAAGGCATAAATTATTCAGTAAGACGGATTAGTCCAAAGGGGATGGTGGTCTCCGAAACTTCCAGTGGGAAGTATGTAAAGAGGAAAGTTGATCCAATAGGACAGATATCCAGGAGGGATAAGTTCTAGTTCTCTAGATGGAGAATCATGTGCAACGGACCACACATATTGAGGAAGAGTTTCTCAAGGCTATATCTTCACAAAGTTCAATGGATCGAACGAGTGGCGTGAAATTATCACATGATCTCGAATGAGGTAATGCATTGGTGGATGCATTTCGAGATCAAGTGGGGGAGCAATCCAATGCAACATCATATGAAGGCACACTTCGAGTCGATATGAAAATCGAACTCAATGGAGGGCTGACCCATGGAATGGTGGACGCGAGGGCCACTATCAACTATGCAGATCGAGGAGCGGAGCGACTTGGGTGGAACTTGGTGAAGTATCCAAGCTGCATGAAGAGAATCGACATTCTGATGGAACATGGAGCGGAGGCACGGAGCTTTCCTTGGACAGAGGTCAAGGGCATGAACTCTTGTAGAGGCATGAGTGAGATCATGTCGTTCCATGGATTCTTCATTCTGATGGAGCGAACTTATCTTGCATGGTGCCAAAGACAAAGGGAGCTTCGAGGCACATGCAAGTTACCTCAAAGATGCATTTGACGGAGTAATTAAGGTGATTCAACTTGTAGAGGCAAAGTTGGGATCAAGATACCTTAGCATGACAAGAGGACGTAGAGGCGAGTACTCTTAAAGATATGCCACAGTGTTACCATTCGAGTTGTCAGGAACAAGTGGTGCATAGCAGAGATTGTGCTGGTAGGGGATAGAGGCCCAGGATCCAGACAATGATGCACCAATTCTAGCGAAGTCAGGGGGACTTCAGAAACTACTAGGCGACGGACTATCCTAGAGTTGTGCTTCGTCCAGGTGTGACCTAAGAGTGGGTGGACGAAGGTGAATTGCCATGGGAGCGAACTAAAAATCGGAGATGGCGGAGGCCCTACGATGTGTTGGCAGAGGACACACGTGGAGAAGTCGTAGTCCGAGTTCATCACACGAGAATCTGTATGCAATAGATATGTCACCAGGAGGCGACATAGTGCAGTGATCGTGGTGGAATAGTTCGTGGCAATGCAACGCAGGCAATCATGTCCCGTGAGGGACAAGATCATGCGGAGGTATGATCAGGAGTTACTAGGAGCTCTACTTTGGTGTACGACACAACAAGAAGAAGAGCTATGGATTCAAGGAATGAATGCCATGGTGCCGCAGAATATAGGGGCTGTATACCACCGAGGAAGAAGTCCAAGTGCAAGTACGAGTGAGTCCCATGGAGGGGGACATGATCATGTGAATGATCAGGAGCTGTTGGGAGCTCCACTTCGGTGAACAATGCAACGACAAGAAGGGCTATGGATTCAAGGGGTGAATGTCATGGTACCGTAGAGGCGAGTCTTCCGTGTGTGCACATCGAAGCTTGCATCAGATGAAAGTCTTAGTCATCAGCATATGGGGGCTGTGTACTACCGAGGGAGAAGTCAGATTGCAAGTACCAGTGAGTCCCATGGAGGGGACTTAATTATACAAAGGTATAATCGGAGCAGTTGGAGAGTTGGACTGCTTCAGTGCTCACATTCGCTTAAGGGAGCCTGGCAAGTTAGAGGACAAAGCCAAGTAAGTGAACGTTGCTACCAAAGAAGCTAAGGAGAATAGAATCGACGCGAGCCCTACAACAAGATGGCGGAGGCCATGCATGAGAGTTGTAGTCTGTCTTTCCATCGACCAAGGATAACTGCTGGGAGGACACAGTGGTGTTGAAGCAAGTGGTCGAAAGGGGCGAGGAAGCGACGACGAGTCCAATAGCGCTCAGCTACCCAAAAGCAAAGCGTTAGTTAGAAAGGAGGTGGACTCGGAGGAGCACCACAGTGCCGCAGAGGCGGATCTACCGATCGCGAAGGAAGGGATGCAGATGCAAGGCAACAGATAGTAGGGTCATGGGCTTGGCAGCACCATGGTACCGCAGAGGCGGGACTTCCGTGGAGTCATCGATCTCTTGCTCTCATGAAGGGAGAGCATTAGTCGTAAAAGGGATCGAGGAGGTGGAGAATGCAAAGGCAAACTCCAAGTACCAAGACAGGGCGGAAGGGCAGAGGCCAAGGAACTTCATAAGATCGGTGTCGATGAGGCTTCTCATCAAGATAGCCGAAAGTGAGACTTTGGATTGATGCAGGAGTGCTCGACCAAGGAACAAAGTAGGCAGTACGTGGTACTGTACCTTTTCTACTCAGAGGAGTAGGCGGCAAAGGTGATGGAGAAGACAGTACAATCCCAGAGGCGACCAGAACTATTAAAAACTTACTCCAAGTTGGGGGGACTCCAAATTGGGATAAACTTTTTGCTCTTTTCGAGCGAAACTTCTTGCATTCCAGAAGTTCAATGGCAGTGAGAAGGTGAATCACAGTAGCTAACTCAACGCAAGGAGCGCAAACACTTTAAGTACTTCAGAAGTGTGAGCAAAGAGCGGGCGAATGTTAGTAACCAGCTCAATGCATGAAGTACAAACTCGAGGAGGCAGGTGAAATCAAGTAACATTTGCCTTCTCAACTCAAGAGAATGGGCGAAACTGGGTAGCCCAATTCTCTTAACTCGAGGAGATGAGCGAAGCCAAGTAACCTTGCCTTCTCAACTACTAAGAGAATGGGTGAAGTCAAGTATCCCAGTTCTCTTACTTATCCAGCAGGGGAGCTCTGCATAAGTTTAGTGACCCTTCACAGAAAGCTATGGAAGACAATAGTTGTCAAATCCTCACCATTGGTGATCAATACTACTGAGAGTAGATTGTCCGTTTCATTTCCCAATTGACCAATCGAAAGCGGGAGTGATGCAAACCTACTTGGAAGTGACAACTAACGTGGAAGAGAGATCAATGGGTAAATATTATGGAGGAAGGACCTCAAAAACCTTAATGTCTGTGAGGTGATGCTCGTCAAAGTTTCGACAAGCATCCATCCAGTTCAAGCAACATAAGTATACTGTGATACTAGCGCATAATAAGATAGGTCCAAACACAGTTGGACCACTTAGTTGGTGGTTCCACCGCCCGAAACCCTGCCTTTATAAATCTCACTTGGGGCTGGTGGTGGAACCGACCCTAAACTTCTCCACAGCCCTCTAAAACCCTCTCCATCTCTCTTTCCCTTTGCTTTTCTTCTACTCTTCAAAATTAAAGATTCATCTCTATCTCTAGATCACAACAAGGGTAACTCTCAAAACCTTGCTCTCAATCTATTCCTTAATATTACTTTTTACTTACAATATATGTAGCTCAAATGGCCCCTGCAAGGTCCTCGAGGGACAAAGGAAAGAGAAAATTAGATGAAACCTTTGACCTATACTCATAGATACCCATGAACATGCCCTAAAATTTACAACCCTTGAATTTAGAAATATTCATAAGGGTAAATATGTAGATCTAGAAGATTTAAGAGATTTAGAACCAATCCAATGGTTTGCTAACTTAGATGTCTTACCCATCCTTCATACGAGTGAACCTATTTATCCTAGACTTGTTAGATTATTTTACAATAACTTGCATGTAAATAATCAAGATATGATATCTATATATCTCTTGGGGGTGCCCGGAATTAATGGATCTCTAGTATAGGGGAGTCGAGGTGGAATTCTTTTGTGGGTTGGCTTAAAAGAAGCCCCCAGTAGTAGGAGTAGCTATTTGTTTCATGGCTTTAACAATTGCAGTAGGAGTAGCTACTTGTTTCATGGTTTTAATTGGAGTTGAAGATCACGAATCTCAATAAATGGGTATGACTGATTGAGGTTACCTTGTGCGGCAACCATAAGTTAAGGTACTCTGGATTTGTTATAGCGCCACTATTTCACAATATACATTATGCGGGGCTTATCGTATAGCTATTACAGATAGTTTAATTTGTAAGATCATAGGAATACGTGAAAAAAAAAAAAAAAAAAAGTGGTTGCTACTTTAGAGAACAATGAGACATTAAATCAATAGGGGTTACTTACTCAGAAGCCTTAGGCACCATCTTTCGTAATCCAAATCTATCTATTGTTGCTAAAAGCTGTGAGCATGTGCTACCTTTCAACACAAAACTACTTCATCATATAATGATTTTATTCTACTTCCTAAATAATTTTATTATGACGAAATTAACTAAATGAAGCTAGGTACTATGTATTGGATCATGACTCAACATGATTACTATTTTAGATATCTATTGAGGCAAAACATGATTAAGCTTTCAAGTAAAGATATGATGCTTCCATATGGTGGATTAATAACTAGATTGATACATGCACACGATATAACTATTCCACCAAATGAAGAAATTATAAAGTTAGATAGATACAATGTCATTAATAGAAATCTCTTAAGAAGATTAAGATGTATTGTAAGAAATGATATTTGGACTAGGAGAACTGATCCTCCCTTACCTGAGTCAGAACCCCAAACACCTATACTTAAGGGAAATCTAACTCCTACTAGTCCCTTTGTGGCAGCACCTATGACGCAAGCAGCACCCTCATCATCTGACGACTCTATCGTAACCCGGTTGGATCAAATTGAATTATATCAAGATCAATTAATAAATGAGATGCAACAAATCCATCAACAGCTTACTGCTCTATCTAGACACTTTGGATTACCACCACCTGAATAATTTATATGTTTAGAACTGTGAGGGAGAAGTTGGTGAAAATTAATATATTATACTCATTGCACTCTTATGATGTGTTCTCTTATGACATATACTTTTTAATACTGAAAAGTACTTTTGAATATTTATGTAATGCATACGACACTTTATGTTTATTGATACTAAGCATCAATTAGCAGACATTTTCACTAAGCTATTAAATGAAGAATAATTTAACTTTATTAGAAGAGAGTTAAAAATGTTAAACCATCAAAATACATGATTTGCTATTTTTCAAATTTTTTGATTTGCTACTTATATTTAAATGCATGAGTACCTCTTAGTTCTTCTTGGATTTTTCAGATTTTTGAGCTCACATTTAAAAATTGACATTTATAAGAAGATGATTCAAGAATTTTCTTTTTCTCAAAGATTATTTTGTTTCAAGAATCTTGATGAATATTTATAAAAGAAAAATATATGAGATAAACCCTTTATGATGCTTGATATGAGCTCTCTTTTGTATCATCTCTCAAAAATTATTTTAATTCATGGATTTATTTATTTTTTAATCTTGATTAATATTTTCGAATATATCTCTCCCTACTTAATATTTGTTCTTTTTTTATACTAATTTTTTGGATTCTTGACACCCCTTCCTCGTTTCATCTTTCTTTATTCACGAAGGGAAGAAAATTTTTCATGAGAATATCATGTCTTTTATTCTATTTTAAGAGGGAGCAAAGGAAGCACTAAACATTTAATCAATATTTATTTTGTACAAATGAATAATCTGACACATGTTATGTATGTTGAAATTATTTGCTTATTATTTCACCTCTTTTTGTTGATGACAAATGGGAGAAAAAGTGTATTGGTGACATATGTATAAAAAATGATAAAATGAGATATTTCTCCTTTTAAGTGTTAAACAAAGAGGGAAAAATATTTGATGACTTAAAAAGAAAATATTTGATGAACTTCATCCACACCCCTTCCTTTGCTGATTGTACTGTCGCAATGTACTTCACTTCTGTGGTCAAGTCAGTAGTAGTATCTTGCTTGGAACTCTTCCAGCTTACTGCTCCTTCATTCAGGGTAAAGACATATCCTGAGTTTGATTTATTATCATCAATGTCGAATTGGAAACTTGAATCCGTGTAGCCCATAACCTGGAGGCTACCTCCTCCATATGCTAGTAAAAGATCCTTAGTCCTTCTCAAGTACTTAAGGATACACTTTACTGCCTTATAGTGTTCCAAACCTAGATCTGCTTGATACATACTCAAGACACTCAAAGCATGCACTATATCAAGCCTAGTACATAGCATAACATACATAATAGACCAAATCGCTAAGGCATAGAGTATCATATTCATGTCTGCCCTTTCTACATGAATCTTTGGGGACATACTCCTGGAAAGTGATATTTTATGTCTCATTCGTATGAGACATCTCTTATAATTTTTCATGTCAAACCTTTTGACAATAGAGTCTATGTATCTGGACTGGGATAAGTCAAGCATCCTCTTGGATCTATCTCTATAGATCTGAATCCCCAAAATGTAGGATGTTTCCCCTAAGTCCTTCATGGAGAAATTTATAAATAGCCAAGCCTTAATTGTGGAGGAGCATTTCTACATCATTCCTAATTATTAGGATGTCATCCACATACAAAACCAAGAAGGTGATAGCGCTCCCACTTACCTTCCTGTACATATGAGCCTCATCTTCGTTCTTAACGAATTCATAAGATCTAATGTCTCATTAAATCTTATGTTCCAACTTCGGGAAGCTTCAGTCCATAGATAAACTTGAGCAACCTACACACTTTATCTGAACTCTCTTTGGGTACGAATCTCTCTGGCTGTATCATATACACCTCTTCGCCGAGGTTGTCATTGAGGAATGTGATTTTCACATCTATCTGTCAAATCTCATAGTTATAGTATGCTACAACGGCCAACAGAATTATGATAAATTTTAGCATGGCATAGGTGAGAAGGTCTCGTTATAGTCAACTCTTTGCCTTTGACGATATTCTTTGGCCACCAGCCTTGCCTTGTAGGTCTCCACCTTTCCATCTACTCTGATCTTCTTCTTGAAGATCCATTTGCAACTGATTGGGTACGATACCCTTAGGTGCATCCACAAGATTCCAAACATTATTGGAGTACATGAAATCCATCTCAGAATTCATAGATTCTTGCCACTTCTCGGAGTCGATACTCATAATAACCTCCTCGTAGGTCTGAAGATCAACATCCTGAGTGTCCTCTCTACTGATATATCCCTTATATCTTTTAAAAGAGTGAGATACTCTGCTAGACTTACGTAAAGTTGGAACTTGTGTGCTAGGTACCTAAACAGACTCGGACTCTAGAATGGTGCTTGAGCTAGGTACTCCAACCTCGATTAACTCTACCTCACACTATTTCCACTAAGAACGTGTTCCTTCTCAAGCAACACAGCCTCCTAGAAACAAAGATCTTCTTGTCCTCAGGATGATAGAAATAATACCCACAAGTTTCCTTAGGGTATCCCACAAACTTACACTGTTTCATCCTTGATTCTAACTTATCGAGGTTATGTCTTTTAACGTGGGCAGTGTAATCATAAATCTTAATAACATTAAGATCGAGCTTCTTCCATTTCTATATCTCATATAACGTAGACACTACCGACCTAGAAAGAACTATGTTCAGAATATAAGCTGCGGTCTCTAGGGCATATCCCCAGAATGAGACGGGTAGGTCAGCAAAACTCCATGGACCGCACCATGTCTAACAACCTATGATTCCTCCTTTCTATTACACCATTGAGCTGAGGTGTATAAGGAGGTGTCAAATGGGACAGGATCCCATGGTCCCTAAGGAAATGGGTAAACTCTATACTCAAGTACTCTGCTCCTTGATCTGATCGAAGAGTCTTAATAGTCTTTCCAATCTAGTTTTCTACTTCATTCTTATATTCCTTGAATTTCTCGAAGGCATCAGACCTATACTTCATCAAGTACAAATGTCCATACCTAGAGAAATCGTTAGTGAATGTAATGAAGTATGAGTAACCACCTATAGCCTGAGTCGACATAGGACCATATACATCACTATGTATGAGTTCCAATAACTCAATAGCTCTCTCTTCAGTTCCATTAAAAGGAGAGTTAATCAACTTTCCACGAGCGCGAGGTTCATAAGTTACATAAGACTTATAGTCAAATGGATCTAAGTATCCATCTTTCAACAACTTTTGAATCTTTTCCCCATGCACATGACCTAGTCTACAATGCCAGAGGTATGCCTCGTTCACCTCATCTTATTTCCTCTTAGACGTATTTACATTCATGATATGTGGACAAGTGTCTAACACATATAAGCCTTTAATCAAGGTCCCTCTTGTGATGATTTTATCATCCAAAATTAATGAATAATTATTATTCTCGAAAATTAATTTATATCCACTAATTGTTAAACAAGAAATGAAAATAATATTCTTGATAGTAGAGAGAACATAATAGCATGCATCTAATGCAATGGTAGCTCCACCAGGCAGATGTAGGGTGACATCCCCAATGGCAACTACAGCAATTCTTGCTCCATTGCCCATCTTGTGGTTTATCTCGCCTCTGGCCAATCTCCTAGGCCTTGTAAGAACCTGCAACGAATTACAGATATTATAAGCACTAATGATATCAAATACTCATGTGTTATAATGAAAATATGACAAATTAAGATTGATCATGAATGTACCTGAAGCTTCTCCAAGCTTCTGTTTCGCCTTCTCTATAAGGTAATCCTTGCAGTTCCTCTTCCAGTGTCTATCTTTACCGTAGTGGAAGCACTGACCTTTGTCCTTTACTAGGTCTTTCTTGGCAACATTTCCCTTACTCAGTTTTCCCTTGCTCATGCCCTTCTTAAGGGTCTTATTGGTCTTCCTTTTCTTATTGGTCTCACCAACATAGAGAACTAGCTTCTCTTTCTTGATGGTTCTCTCAGCTTCCCTCAACATATTAAGGAGCCTAAGTAGAGTCATCTCAAACTTGTTCATAAGAAAGGGAATTTAATAGAGACTGAAGTATAAGATCAACTCACAAGTTATCATCTAGGACCATTCCTAGACCTGTGAGTTTCTCAATCCACTCTTGTATCTATATACTTCACGTAGTGAGCGATCTCATCCTCACTTGTCTCTTCTTTTGGCGTTGGCAATAACGTGTCAAGAACATGTGATTTTCTCCATTGTGAGAATGATTCTCAAGTTGTGGAGCCAATCCATGTACTTTGGACCAATGAGGCGGTTGACATCAAGTATGTCACGTAGGCGATTTGCAAGCCACATGTTTTTGATAAACAAGATGTAGCACAAATGAATAATATGCAAATTTTATAGAAAATTAATTAAGATGCGGACTTCTATCTTAATGTACTCCTATTAATTTCCTAATGAATCACATGATAGCCTCGGCATGTGAAACGAAAGTCTCCGGCAGACTTCTAATAGGGATTGGGATCCAATCGACGTCTTAGTGTAAACTCGAAGGACTCGACCAATCACACTAAACCCAAAAAGTTAGGCAACTTTTGCCAATCACAACTCATTGTGATTCTTGTCATGTTCGATCTCCGAATCATCATGGTCTCGCCCTCTCGACCAACCATGATGTTCAGTTAAGTCATCACCATTATTACTAAATGAGTATTATTTGATGATATACTCTCGAGGGACTCGAGCAAATATATCATGTCCTCAGGTTACCGATGACATCTATATGTCATAAATAAGATATCAATCACATAGATAGGTCAGCCTCAAGGGACTCAACCAACTCAACCTATGTCATGATTTAATTTCTTCCTATAAGGAAGGTCACATGGGTCAATCTTATTATCTCACGCTCACCGACTTAATATTATCGTAGGAGGGTTTTTATTTTGTATTGGTCTCCTAATATGTCATGTCAGACACATACATATTTAATATATATATATATATATATATATATATATATATATATATATATATATATATATATATATATATATATATAGTATGTGTATAATCACATATCACATGTGCATGCCATATCGGATGATCATAAACCGTCACCTAATGTGATTAGGCCCAAGCTAGTAGACTCAATCACTCACAATAGAATCTATGTGTGTATCGGCATATTTTCATGCCCTATGATCATCCTTCTCATCATCATCAGTGTCGTCGGATCCTCGGTGCATCACCATGCGTCGTGATCGCCCGACGCCTCATCGTGAGTCCCGCTGACACCTCCACGCTCATGTCGCGCATCTTCGTGTAACTACAACAAAATCACA
Organism: Ensete ventricosum; assembly: GCA_029747655.1. Taxonomy (NCBI): domain Eukaryota; kingdom Viridiplantae; phylum Streptophyta; class Magnoliopsida; order Zingiberales; family Musaceae; genus Ensete; species Ensete ventricosum. The sequence goes on from JAQQAF010000005.1 coordinate 16,182,488, forward strand.
AGCATGTAGACCCGATAATAAACGAGAAAAATGGAGGCTCGTAGGCCCCAATAATAATAATAATAATCACATTTACACATATCACAACACATGGCTCATGATCATCCATCATACTTCACATGTACACATCATCATGTAAGACTACTAGATAATTAATAATTAGTCAAACTATTTAATTAATTAATTTTATATAATTTAAGATATGTTAGGAATTTTTAAAATTATTAAGGGTATTTTTGGTATTCTAGATAAATGGACAGATCGTGAAATTTCTCAAATTCTAAGGGGCAAAATCTGCTTGTGAGTGGCTTACTGCTTCCCGCGAATGGTCACCCACGTCGCAAGCGGTCGTCGCCTTTGCGAGCAGCCTCGCATCGCGCGGCCACCTGGCCACAAGCGATCGTCACATTTGCGTGTGGCCATCTGGCCCGTAGACGGGCGCTGTGCCCGCAGGCGTCACCTCCGCTGGCTTCGCTACTACACGCGACCTGGCCGCAGGTGGTTGCTCACTGCTGGCGGTCACCCCAACAGACTGCTAGCTACAAGTGGACGCTCCTGCAGGGGTCTTAGCCACGAGCAGCCGTGAGCAGCCGCCCCTGTAAGCAATCTGCTCGCATATGGTCGTGTCCCCGCCCGCAGGCAGCTTACCCGCAGGCACTACGTTCGCTGCAAGAACGCGTAAAATAGTTCTACACGATTCAATATCATCACACATAGTTTAAAAGTTAATCTTTTGCACGAGCAACCTGACTCTGATATCACTTATAGGAAACCTAGGATGGGGCATCACATGTGCAGCGACAAAAAGAAAATAAAACAGGTTTCCCATGTACATCAAGTCATTGTGCAAAGATTAGTGCATGAAAAACCCACAAGAATGAAAAATTACGATGCGTGAGAAATTGATTACTAGGGAGATCGTATATCTCTAAAACTCTAGATCCAAATGGAGAGGATGAAGGAGGTCAAATGTCCTCTCTAGCGGTATCCACACGGTGGATCGTTGCAGTGATGCTCCTCCAATCATAGCCAAAATCTCACAATTCTTATGCAGAAGATGAGGGAGGGAGGAGAATAGGAGGGGGTAGCCAAAGGTGTAGCCTATCACTATTATGTCGCCCTTGCCTCCTATTTATAGAGAGCCACCCAAAAACCCCAATAGATCTTGCATTAATGGGTTTTCGATCTCCATCCAACTATCCACTAATCTTGGATTATTAGATCTTTATCCAATAATCTCAATTGGCCTCTAACTTGGCCTCATGCAAGGAACCCATCAACATTGAGTCTCATCTAATGAGAATATGGGCTAATTGGATAACTCATATTCAATCCTCTACTCATTGAAACATCCACCATATGTGTGATCCTCTAGGCCTAATGCTGAGTTAGCTGTGAGTCCAACCTGTCAAAAATCCTTCTGACTCAATGAATTATTATCTCATAATAATTCACTTGACTCATCGACTAAGAGTACTAGGCCACTACACCATAGTCCCTAGACAGTACAAGAGATCTTATTCATTAGATCTGTTTGTCATCAATTACTGTGTATCTATAGTCTCTTATCCATCTAATATCTCAGAGATCATATATTGGGCATTATACTGGTTACAGGTGTCCTGCAGGCCAATCACGTGAGTGATGGCAGGTGTGACATGTTGTGCGATCTTTTTGCTTATGATTATTATTGACATATTCTCACATTATATTATTTGTTGCATATATATAATGATATCCTTGGTTCTGTGCAATGAAAATCGGATTATGATGAGATCACGATAATAAGATCGATTCACATTTAAACATAGATCCTAAATAATCTCGATCATAGGTTACTCGAAAGGGACATCGAGATAACCAGACAAACCAGTGTACTATATACCTGTCCATATGATAGAGGTGGCTAGTCTCATAGCCACTTGTGTGGAGACACTAAGGATATAGTACAAGTGCTCATTAGAGAATACGTTCATTGATTGATCCGCTTATGGAATGCTGTATGGTTAAAGATACATAATGTCAGACAGCGATTCCATAGTCCCAGTTGTGTATCTGGTCCTTTGACTTGAGATACCAAGGATGTCTTGTATGAGTACTCCTTTATTTGATGTCAAACTTACAGGTTTGGAAAGTTTCAGATCTGGTACAATTGGTTATCGGGATTGGTAGCCAACCTTACGAAGGTAATTGAGTGTCAATAAATGATCATCCACTCTCGGTATCACAAGAGGAATATCTCATACGTGTTTACTCAGACAAATCCGTAGCCAGGGTCATTCGGATTGAGAGAGAAAGAGTTCTCCGGTAGAATCCGATTAGAGCAAGACAAACTGATTCCGTATATGACATGACAGTACCATGTCTAATATACGGTCTCTAGGATATTAGTTAGATGAGGGATTATAGATACACGGTAATTGTGTACAGACAGGTCTGATGGATTTGGTCCCACTATACCATTTGGGGACTATGGCGCAGTGGCCTAGTACGTCCATAGTCGATGAATCGAGTGAATTATATCAAAAGGAGTTCTGATTGGAGTGACTCACGGCCAACTCGGTATCGGGCCTAGAGGGTCACACACATATGGTGGATGCTTCAACAAATAGAAGATTGGATGGAGATCCAATTAGCCCCTATTCTCATTAGATGAGACCCTATACAAATGAGATCCTTAGTTGAGGCCCAATTAGAGGCCTAAGGAGATTATTGGATAGAGACCCAATAATGCAAGGTTAGTGAGTAATTGGATGGAGATCCAATACACACTAAGACATGAGCCCTAGGATTTTTGGTGGCCCTCTATAAATAGGAGGGGAGACTCATGGTTGATTGGTTGTGGTCTTAGTCTCCCCCTTCTATTCTCCTCTCTCCCTATGTGCAAGAGTTGCGAGATCATATTGGAGGAGTTTCACTACAGAGATCCATCGTGTGGATACCGCTAGAGAGGAGGACGCTTGACCTCTTTCACCCTCTCCATCTGGATATGAAAATACAGGGATATACGATCTCCTTAGGTAAAATCAATCTCTCACGCATCGTGATTTTTCAGTTTTGCGTTTTTCTTGCGACCCCAATCTTTTGCATGATGATTTGATCTGCATGGGAAACTGATTTTTTGTTTTGATTTCCGCTGCGTATGTAATGCTTTCGTTGAGGTTTCTCAACAGTGGTATCAGAGCCAAGGTTTTCGTGTGAAAGATTGGTTTTAAACTACGTGTGATGAGATTGAATCGCGTAGAATCGTTCTACGCATTATTGTTGCGTTTTTGCATCAAATGCAGTGAAGAGGGGCAGCCGGCCAAGCCACCTGCAAGGGTGGCTAGCCACGGCCAGACTCGTTGCAGGGGTGGCTGGCCATGGCCAAGCCCTTTGCATGGGCCGCCACCCACGGCCAGGTGCAGCAGGCTGCGACCAAGGCCCCCTGTAAGGGAGCGGCTGGATGCTGCCAAAGCCAGCCCGCAGGGTCTGCCGCCCATAGAGGCAGTAGCTCGCAGGCGGTCGCTCGTAGGGGCAACAGCCGCCCGCGGGCACGGCCGGCTACGGCTAGCCCACAAGGGAGACAACCGTCCGCTGACACAGCCACTTGTAGCGCGGTGCCCGCAGGGGCGACCGACTGCTAGCGGGCAAGGGTAGTTGCCACCTGCGCAGGGGCGACGACGGCGACGTAGTGAGGGTGAGGGAAGAGGGCCAGGGCATCCTTTTGAGAAAAGGACAATCCTGCCCCTCAGAATTTTAAAAATTCTAAGGTTTGTCCTATGCACCGAACTCCAAAAATACCCTTAATAATTTTGGAAATCTCAGGGACTGTCCTCTTATCTAGAATTTCGAAAATGCCCTTGACAATTCTAGAAATTCCGAGCATATCTTGATTTTCCAAAAAATAATTAATTAAATAATTTAATTAATTATTATATATCTAATAATTCTACATATGATGTGATGTGTACATATGATATATGATGTGGATGGATGATTATGAGTCATGTGTTGTGATGTGTGTAATTGTGATTATTATTATTATTGGGGCCTGCGAGCCTCTATTTTTCTTGTTTATTGTCGGGCCTACGTGCTTGTGATTATTTATGGCGAAAGTGTAGAGGTGATAGCAGGACCCACGATGCCGTGGCGGGAGATCACGATGCATGGTGATGCGACGAGGATCCGATGGAACCAATGATGACAAGATCAATGATCACAGGGCATGAAGATGCACCGATGCACACATAAATCCTATTGTGAGTTATTAGACCCATTGGCTCGGGCTTAATCATATTAGGTGACGACTCATGATCATCCGGTGTGACTTACATATGTGATATATTATACACCTACTAGATATGTATATATATTTGCTTGTGATGTAGATATATATATTAAATATGTATGTGTGTGACATGACATATTAGGAGACTGATACAAGACAAAAACCTCTCATACGATAATATTAAGTCGGTAAGCGTGAGACAATAAAATTAACCCACGTGGCCTTCCATCGTTATAAGAAAAAATTGAATCACGACATAGGTTGAGTTGGTCGAGTCACTCGAGGCTCACCTATCTATGTGATCAAGTTCTTGCCTACGACATATATATGTTATCGGTGACCTGAGGACATGGTATGACTTGGTCGAGCAATCGAGAGCATATTTATCGAATCAGACTCATCTTGTAACAATGGTGATGACTTAACTGAACTTAATGGTTGATCGAGCATTCAAGACTATGATGATTCGGAGGCCGAACATAATGGGAATCACAAGGAGTTGTGATTGACAAGAGTTGCCTACCTTTTGGGCTTAGTGCAATTGGTCGAGTCTCTCGAGGTTGCACTAAGACGCCGATTGAATCCTGATCCCCACTATGAGTCTACCGGAGACTTATGACTCACTTGTCGAGAGTGTCGCATGATTCGCTAGGAAAATAGTGGGAGTACATTAAGATAGAAGTCCATATCTTAATTAGTATTTTTTATAAAATCTGCATGTTATTTATTTGTGATATATCTTGTTTGTCAAAAACATATCACTCGCAAACCCCCTGCGTGGCATACTTGATGCCAATGACCTCACTAGTCCAAACTACATGGATTGGCTCTATAATTTGAGAATTGTTCTAACTGCGGAGAAAATCGTATACGTCCTTGATACAATTGTGCCCACGCCGGAAGAAGGGGCAAGCGAGGATGAGATCGCTCGCTATGTGAAGTATATAGATGATTCCACATTGGCAAAATGTTACATATTGGCCTCCATGACTCCTAAATTACAGAGGCAACATGAGAGCATGGATGCATATTCTATCATTCTTCATCTCCGCTAGCTGTTAGAGAAACACGGAAGAACTCAAAGATATGAGATATCTAAGAGACTCTTCCAAGCCAGGATGACAGAAGGGACATCGATTGAGAACCATGTCCTAAAGATGATAGAGTGGATCGAGAAACTCATAGGTCTAAGAATAGTCATAGAGGATAACTTGTGTGTTGATCTTATACTTCAGTCCTTACCAGATTCATTTTCTCACTTCATCATGAATTTTAGCCATCAAGAAGGAGAAGTCAATTTTTTATATTAGTGAAACCAAAAAGAAAAGGAAGGCCAGTATGATCCTTAAGAAGGACAAGAGCAAAGGAAGACCGGGTAAGGCAAAGATTGTCGAGAAAGATCAGGCAAAGGACAAAGGACAGTGCTTCCACTACGGCCAAGATGGGCAATGAAAGAGGAACTATAAGGACTACCTTGCAGATTAGGCGAAACAGAAGCTTGGAGAAGCTTCAGGTATATTCATGATCAGTCTTCACTTGTCAGATTTTCATGATAACACATGGGTATTGGATACCAAAAGTGTTTATCATATCTATAATTCGTTGCAGGTTCTGGCAAGACCTAGGAGACTGGCTAGAGGCGAGATGGACCTCAAGATGGGCAATAGAGCAAGAGTTGCTGCAATTGCTATTGGAGAGGTCATCCTACATTTGCCTGGTGGAGCTATTATTGCATTAGATGCATGCTATTTTGTCTCTTCCATTATCAAAAATATTATTTTCATCTCTTGTTTGACAATTAGTAGATATAAATTGGTTTTTGAGAGCAATAGTTATTCAATAATTATGGATGATGAGATCATCACTAGAGGGACCCTTATAAATGTCTTATATGTGTTAGACACTTCTCTATGCATCATGAATAAATATGTCTAAGAGGAAAAGAGATGAGGTGAATAATGCATACCTATGACATTATAGGCTAGGTCATATACATGAGGAAAGAATTCAAAAGTTGCTGAAAGATGGATACTTAGATCCATTTGACTATGAGTCATATACAACTTACGAACCTTGCCTTCGTGGGAAGATGACCAACTCTCCTTTTAGTGGAACTAGAGAGAGAGCCACTGAGTTATTGGAACTTATACATAGTGATATATGTGGTCCTATATCAACTTAGGCTATAGGTGGTTACTCATACTTTATTACATTCATTGATGATTTCTCTAGGTATAGACATGTGTACTTGATGAAGTACAAATCTGAGGTTTTTGAGAAATTCAGGGAATATAAGAATGAAGTCGAGAACCAAATTGGAAAGAGTATTAAGTCTCTTCGATCAGATCGAGTAGGAGAGTATTGAGTACGGAGTTCACCCATTTCCTTAGGGACAATGGGATTCTATCTCAGTGGACACCTTCTTATACGACTCAGCTCAATGAAGTATCAGAAAGGAGGAATCACACACTGTTAGATATGATGCGATCCATGATGAGTTTCGCTGACCACCCATCTTATTCTGGGGATACGTCGTAGAGACCGCAGCTTACCTTTTGAATAAAGTTTCATCAAAGTCGGTAGTATCTATACCATATGAGATATGAAAAGGAAAGAAGCTCGATCTTAAGATGGTTAAGATTTGAGGTTATCCTGCCCACGTTAGAAGACACAACCCCGATAAGTTGGAATCAAGGACATAACGGTGCACGTTCGTGGGATACCCTAAGGAGACTTTAGGGTATTACTTTTATCATCCCGAGGACCAAAAGGTCCTTGTTGCCAAGAGAGCTGTGTTCCTTGAGAAGGAACACATTCTTGGTGAAAATAGTGAGAGTGATATAGAGTTGAGCGAGGTTGGAAAACCTAGCTCAAGCACCATTCTAGAGTCCGAGTCTGTTCAGGTACCTAACACACAAGTTCCAACTTTGCATAGGTCTAGCAGAGTATCTCACCCTCCTGAAAGATATATGAGACATATCAGTGGAGAGGACTCTTAGGATATTGATCCTCAGACCTATGAGGAGGCTATTATGAGTATAGACTCCGGGAAGTGGCAAGAAGCTATGAATTCTGAGATGGATTTCATGTACTCTAACAAGGTTTAGAACCTTATGGATGCACCTGAGGGTATCGTACCCATTGGCTATAAATGGATCTTCAAAAAGAAGATCGGAGTAGATAAAAAGGTAGAGACCTATAAGGCAAAGCTGGTAGCTAAAGATATCATCAAAGACAAGGAGTTGACTATGACGAAACCTTTTCATTTGTAGCCAAGCTTAAATCCATTAGAATTCTTTTGGCAATTGCAGCACACTATGATACAACCAGAGAGATTCGTATCCAGAAAGAGTCCAGATAAAGTTTGCAGGCTGCTCAAGTTCATTTATCAACTAAGCAAGCTTCCGAAAGTTGGAACATAAGATTTGATGAGATGATCAGATCTTATGACTTTGTTAAGAACGAAAATAAGTCTTGTGTGTACAGGAAGGTAAGTGGGAATGCTATCACCTTCTTGGTATTATATGTGGATGACATCCTAATCATTGGGAATGATATAAGAATGCTCTCGATAGTAAAGACTTGGCTATCCAGAAACTTCTCTATCAAAGACTTAAGGAAAGCATCTTATATTTTGAGGATCTGGATCTATAGAGATAGATCTAAGAGGATGCTTGGCTTGTCCTAGTCTACATTGTCAAAAGGTTTGGCATAGAGTATTCCAAGAGATGTCTCAAATCGATGAGATATAAAATATCACTTTCTAGGAGTATATCCTCAATGACTCCTGAAGAAAGGGCAGACATAGATAAGATACTTTATGCCTCAGCGATAGGGTCTATCATGTATGCTATGTTATGTACTAGGCCTGATATAGTACATGCTTTAAGTGTCACGAGCAAGTATCAGGTAGATCCAGGTTTAGAACACTGGAAGGCAGTAAAGTGTATCCTTAAGTACTTGAGAAGGACTAAGGATCTTTTACTCGTATATGGAGGAGGTAGCATCTAGGCTGAGGGCTACACAGACTCAACTTTCTAGTCCGACATTAATGATAGTAAGTCAAACTTAGGGTATTTTTTCACCCTGAATGGAGGAGCAGTAAGCTGAAAGAGTTACAAGCAAGATACTACTACTGACTCGACCACAGAAGCAAAATACATTTCTACAGCAGAAGCAGCAAAAGAAGGGGTATGGATGAAGAAGTTCATCATGATATAGGAGTCGTACCAAGCAGCGTGGAGCTGATTCCCATATATTGCGACAGCGACATGGCGATAACTCTAGTAAGGGAACCTAGTCTCATCAAAATTGTACTAAGGAGGTTTCATATGATTAGAGCGATCATGACCCATAAAGATATAGTAATGGAAAGAGTTTCATCCGAAGATAACATTGCAGATCCACTGACATAGCCGTTGGCTCAAATTGTATTTGAGCATTGTAGGGGTCTGATGGGGATCAAACACATAAGTGATTAACTTTAGGTCAAGTGGGACATTGCTGGTTACAGGTGCCCTGCAAGCCAATCACGTGAGTGATGGCACGTGTGACATGCTGTACGATCTTTTTGCTTATGATTATTATTGGCATATTCTCACATTATATTATTTGTTGCATATATATTATGATGTCCTTAGTTCTGTGTAATGGGAATCGGATCGTGATGAGATCACGATAATGAAATCGATTCACCTTTAAACACAGATCCTGAATAATCCCGGTCATAGGTTACTCGAGAGGGACATCGAGATAACCTGACAGACCATTATACTATATACCCGTCCATATAATGGAGGCGGCTGGTCTCATAGCCACTTGTGTGGAGACACTAATGATATAATACAAGTGCTCATTGGAGAATGAGTTTATTGATTGATCCGCTTATGGAATGCTATATGGTTAAAGATACCTAATGTCAGACCGTGATTCTATAGTTCCAGTTGTGTATTTGATCTTTTGACTTGAGATACCAAGAATGCCTTGTATGAGTACTCATTTCTTTGACACCAGACTTATAGGTTTGGAAAGTCCCAGATCTGGTACAATTAGTTATCAGGATTGGTAACCAACCTTACAAAGGCAATTGAGTGTCAATAAAGGATCATCCACTCTCGGTATCACGAGAGGAATATCTCATATGTGCTTGGTCAGACAAATCCCTAGCCAATGTCATTCGGATTGAGAGAGAAAGAGTTCTCCGATAGAATCCGATTAAAGCAAGACAAATTAATTCCGTATGTGACCTGACAGTATCATGTCCAATATACGGTCTTTGGGATATTAGTTGGATGATAGATACACGGTAACTATAGACAGACAGGTCTGATGGATTTGATCCCCCTTACCGTTTGGGGACTATGGCGTAGTGGCCTAGTACGTCCATAATTATCGAGATAATAATTATTGTGGAGATAATAATTCACTATATCAGAAGAAGTTCTGATGGGAGTGACTCACGGCCAGCTCAGTATCAGGCCTAGAGGGTCACACACATATGGTGGATGCTTCAGCGAATAGATGATTGGATGAAGATCCAATACCCACTAAGGTAGGAGCCCTAGGGTTTTTAGTGGCCCTCTACAAATAGGAGGGGAGACTCATGGTTGATTGGCCGTAGTCTTAGCCTCCCCCTTCTATTATCCTCCCTCCCTCTGTGCAAGAGTTGCAAGATCAGATTGAAGGAGTTTCGCTGTAGAGATCTATCATGTGGATACCGCTAGAGAGGAGGTCGTTTGACCTCCTTCATTCGCTCCATCCCGATCTAGAAATACAAGGATATATAATCTCCCTAGGTAAAATCAATCTCTCACGTATCGCGATTTTTTGATTTTTACGTTTTTCTCGCGATTCTAATCTTTTGCACGACGATTTGATCTGCGTGGAAAACCGGTTTCCAAACCTATAAGTTCAACGTCAAAGAAAGAAATACTCATACAAGACATCCTTGGTGTCTCAAGTCTAAGGACCAGACACACAACTAGGACTACGAGATTGTTGTCTGATATTAGATATCAATAACTATCTAGCATACCGTGAGCGGATCAATCAATGAACTCATTTTCCAATGAGCACCTATATTGTACTCTCAGTATCCTCACACAAGTGGCTATGGTACCAGCCACATCCATCATATGGTCAGGTATATAGTATACCGATCTGTCCAGTTAACTCGATGTCACTCTCAAGTAACTTATGACCGGGATTATTTAGGATCTATGTTTAAAAGCGAATTGGTCTCATTATCGTGATCTCATCACGATTTGATTCTCATTACACAGAACCAAGGATATCATAATATATATATTCAACAGATAATATAATGTGAGAATATGCCAATAATAATTATGTAAAAAAATTATGCAACGTGTCACATATATCATCACTCACGTGATTGGCTTGTAGGGCACCTGTTACCAACAAGTATTCTCACAATTTTAAATGTAAACTATTTAGTTTCACTGATAGTGATTACGTAAGAGCATTGGATGAGAGAAAGAATATTTCAAGAAATATTTTTAGCTTCAAATCAGGAGCTATATCTTGGAGTTCAAAGAAGCAAGCAACAACTACGTTATCGATATTGGAAGCAGAATATGTAGCTGCAACATCAGTAGCTTGTCAAGTAATATGGCTCAGAAGACTTCTTGAAGATTTTAATCAATGACAAACAAAGTAACTGAAATATTTTGTGACAACAAAGCTACAATTGCAATGACAAAGAATCTAACATTTCATAGAAGAATGAAGCATATAAAGATACGTTATCATTCTATCCAAGTGAAGTCATAACAATGAAGTATTATGGAACAAATGAACAGAATGTGTAGCTGCAACATCTGCAGCTTATCAAGCAATATGGCTCAGAAGACTTCTTGAAGATCTTAATCAATAACAAAATGAAGAAACTGAAATATTTTAACAACAAAGCTACAATTACAATGACGAAGAATCCAACATTCCATAGAAGAATGAAACATATAAAGATACACTATCATTTCATCCAAGTTGAGCTATAATAAAGGTTTGCAATTTCGATCTATATCGCCCGGTACGGGCGGTATATACCAGTCCGCCAGGTTACCGGTATGTGGACGGCCCACTACTAGGCGGTACCGTCAAAAATTGACCGTTGACGATTGATTTCGACTGTCGACGGCCGATTAAGGGAGAAATCAGGTCGATTGAGGAAGAAAAAGGGAAGAAGAAGATTAAGAGGAAAAGAAGAAAAAAGAAGAGGAGAAAAAGGGAAGAAATACCTAGCGTTGTCCTCGCCCACGGGTCGCCCGCGCACCGTCACCGCCCTCGCTCGCTTTTTCTCTCGTGCGAGGAGATGGAACGTCTCCCCGCATGGGGAGAAAGATCTCGATGACATCGCCCCTTTTCCTTTCTTTATTTTAATATATTTAATATATATAATATTTATATTATATAATATTATAATATATTTTAATATACCGAGCGATACAGCCCGGTACCGAGATAATCTCGATACACCGGTACGAACCGATAAGTCAAACCTTGGTCATAACAATAAAGTATTATGGTATAAATGAATAAATTATAGATATTCTCACCAAATCACTTCCAGTTTAGTAGCATATTTGTTTCATATAAAGTATTTAGAGTTATGTTATCTCATGTTTTATGCTATATAGTTTTCTTGATTGCATCATAATATTTTATTTTTATCATTTCCTTCTTCATCCCCAACAATAAGTCGATCACTATAGTTTTTTCTTTTATTATTATTTTGAAGGAAAAGAGGTCACCCACCAAACAAGAAGCACTACATTTGCATATTGTCGGTGAACATAAACCAAACTATGAAACAATATAAAACTATGACAGTAGTTAAATTTGTAGCAAAAGTACGAAAAAAAAAAAAAAAAGCACGTCTAAGTGCATACAACATAAACCAAATTCTAACTCTCATTAATGTAGAAGCATATTTGAAGTCATCGTAAAGAAAAAGAAAAACAAGAACCGGGGCCCTAGCCAGCTTTTGCTAAAACTAGAGCATCAAGAATCAAATTAAAGAAAAAGGTAGCACATGACCATTAAACATAATATCTAAAGATAAGCTGAACCTGTCTTAGACGGGATATGAAGACACCATTTGGTTCTTAAGGATTGATGCTGCAGTCTCTCAAATAAACTTGGTCGTAGTTCACATATTTAGACCAGTAGTTATGGTACCTGGCCATCCCTATTTCAAGCCAAGGTTTCATGTTTCCATTGTAGTGTACTACAGCAGCCCCTTCAATATCTTGCTGGTTCACATTTGGGTTGTATCCCAGACCCAACACATGCCAAGCAGGATGGAGGGGGTAAGTGCGCTTCCAAAATGTTATTAAACCTGGTGGAAGAGTGCCCAACTTCCATAAGAGTCTGTCTTCATTCTGTGGACAGTACAACCAAAGTTGCAGGAAACAGAAAAATGGTGAGATCAAACCATCTCACAGAACTTCTGGATATTGACGAGACATAATTATCAATGTAAATAAATCTAGTGAAAAAGTTATGTTTCACATGAAACATTATGCTCATTTAATGTAACAATGTCTTTTAAACTTCCATATGCAGATGTGATATAATGTCAAACTAAATCAAGTGAGCTTCACTTAGAACAAAATATTACTTTTTCACTGGTCAAGAAATTAATGCTGCACAAGTATCAAATAAAAAGTAATAACGCCACATACAGAATTTTCGTGCAAAAATTGAACATATATATCAGAGATCAAATATTGATTATGAACAAGATCTGTGATCAGTACTTATAAGTCAAACATAAAGGGGCATCGAGAAGAAAACATGGGACTAGGATTTGTATCTTACCAGTGTCTGCCAATGGTGATAGATATCAGTAATGTTCTGCTTCCTCCACTCATCCAAATCAAATACATTCATCCCAAATGCCCAGCCACAAGCACGAGGGTCAAAATTTTCGGCAATAAGGGGATTTGAGAAGTTGAGATACCTATCGAACCTATGGAAACTTTCACCACAGGTTTCAACTGCACCATTAACCTTTCCCTTAAGATCAATTGTCCAAAGTGAGGTAAGGTCCTTCTGCACAACAACATCATCGTCTAAAAATACTACTTTGCTGAGTTTTGGTAAGATCTCAGGTAGATAGAATCGCAGATGATTTAGGATAGACAGGTACTTTGGGTTTCGGAACTTCAAGTTCCCATCAGACTTGGCACGGTGCAACCTGAAGTAGAAATCTATCATAGATTGAGATCCAAGCTGCTTTAGAACCGGGCTATAACTTGAGTTCAGCCACGTAAACTCCTCAACATTCTGAATCTGAATTGCTGCATTCCCCGGCAGATTAGCCAAAAACCACATCTTCATTGCTGCATAGTTGAGTCTATTGGTAACAACATGGAATACGTGGTTCTTGGGATTCTGCATGTGTTAAAAAAAGAAAGAGAGGAAGATTTGTTGTAATATGCATTAAAGCAAAATTAAAGTCAAAAGTCAACACAAAAACCAAAGGTCAAGGCAATCAGAAGCTAACCTTAGCATGAAACACCGTAGAATTCACAACCACTGCAGTTGCTAACACATTATCTGAGAACAGTGCATAATGATAGAGTTTAGGATCTTCAAGCCTTTGTTGGTGTTGGAGTTGCTGCCGGCTTGAGTCAAGTGAATAGTACTGTGTGGTAAGATGCAAAGAAAGACAATGGAGACCTCTCGGAAGTGTTTTTGCAGCAACTTGTGTCAGGAACAACTCTTGTTTCTTCTGAACACGCACTTGTTCCTCTGCAGACTGATAAGAAGCTCGGAGTTTTTCAACTACAGCAGAGCAGTCTTCTTGAATTTGCTTGCCTTTCAACAATGTTTGTTCCATTGTCTTCAGCTTCTCATGGGCACTGAATTAGTAAACATTGGGATAAAAAACAGTTTGCTACAAACTGAACTGATCCATAATAAAGCTAATATCTATAAAACATCAATTATTTCAGTTTGCCTCTGTGGTGTTAGGATTTCTTTTTTTCTTTTTGCTGTCTATTAGTTTTCCATGTTTTGGAATTGTAGGTTGAAGATGCCGTAACAAATATCCCTCGTGATGACCATGTCAGCAATGAGAAGCACAGTGGACAGATGTCCTTGACCAAGGACACTGTGGAAAACAGATCAGGTAGAGGATGGGTTGGACAAAGTGAGGGTGAGCATGCATTCATCCTTTGACGAAGTGAGAGGATGAACATGTATCCATCCTTCAAATCACATGCTCAACGATGGAAAAGCCAGCAGAAGATTGAAGAGAAAGCTCATGATATGTGTATCAAACCAGCAATTCCTAAAATCCTATACATAAAGGCCATTTCAAGACCGACTTGGACTCTCTCAGATGGACGAGCATTGAGAATTGGTAGTTGGAAAAATATCTTGAATAATAGAGGCTTTTATTTTTAAGGAGGACCTTGAATCTAGTATGATGGTCAACAGGTCTTGCATTTATTCAGTCTTTGTTTCTGAAGTTTTTAAAAATAGAAGTATGACAATATTCTCATAAAAGGATAACATACATGGAGTAATAAAATATGTTTCATGCCACCCTTTAGATTTTAGCAACAAATAGAACACACAAAGACTTTACCAAATGGGTTGATTTGATTATCTTTCCTTTCCCTTAATTCTTTTGACAACTTGATCCTTTTTCTGATGGGGCTAGAAGCTGAGAAGGGTCTGATGACAAGACTGTTTCGAGTAAAAAATTTGTAAGATAAGATATCTTACTTCTTTGGCAATTCTGAGTCCAAGGTTGCATCACCAAGTGTGCACTCAATATCCCTCACCTGTACTCGAAGATCCCGGATGAATTCTGGGTAGGTTTTAGAAGATGCAAGACTAAGAAAGACCTTTGCTCTTATCAGCTGATCCCTAAATTGCCGAATTTTTGCATCAGGCATATCACCTGAATCAATATTCGAACCTTTTTCTGGCTTCTGACGGCCCTTTTAAGAATAAAAAATAAGCAAGTAGTCAGAGATGATCATCAACTTTGTATCAAGTTAAGAAGAAATTTACTAATAACCAATGTCAATGCAACCATCTTTCATTATTGGAATAACATTTGAAAATGTAGAAGCACTTAAAAAGTCTTTTGAATGATCTTCCTGATTTATCATGATAAGAATTTCTACGAAGCTACATTTGACAGAAGGGAAACCATGATAGGAGAATCATCACCATTTATTGCAACATTTTTATTGCAAGCTTCTTTAGCTAAAGCAAAAGCATACGATTGCAGAACAATCAGGAAAACTACTTTAACATTTTTGGTTGTGTAAAACAAACTAAAGTCATCAAATATAGGGCACATATGCGACCAATGGGAGGAAAGAAATTTCTTGAACACTGAGTAAAATCAAACTACAATTGTTACATCCAATCCACACACCCTCATCCAAGAACACACATCTAAGCCATTCACTAACCCATCCATGAAAGCTCCAACATTTCCTGGTCTCCTAAAAAATAAAAAGAAGTAATCATGAAGGTCATAATTGGTTTCTTCCCCCATGATATACAGAATATAAAAGAAATGAACTGAACTTGAATGGTTGTATGGAACTCGGCCTAAAGAAAAAGAAGCTCCATTACAAGAGAAATTTAAGCAAAAATAAAAAGCCACTCCCCATAATTTGTTCAACATATGCTTAATTTCAATTATAATGCCTTAAAGATCAACAAACTTTCTAAAACATGAAATATCTTACCAAGAGAACTAATCAAAGACATTTGTGGAATGTATGAACCATAATGTAATCAATTTTATAGTCCAGTATCTTCTATATCACTGTCCTTAAGGAGGATGAGTGGTTTTCAGTTAATTTTTCCTGCCCATGTTGTATATTGTTTCTTCCTGAGAAACGAAATATGAGATAATGGCATTTTAATCAAAAAGAAAAGAAGAAAGACAAAATTTACAATCCACAGATAAGCCTCACTTGAGCATCCATAATTTGCATCCCTTTTTACCTGCTCGACAGACTCGGTTGCAAATGTACTCTTTTTGAATGCTGTCGCCTTGTTCTCTTGTCCCATTTCTGGCTTCTGGAAGCCATCATCTTTGCTTTCACTTTTAGTCACTTGCTGAATCACAGTCTTTGTCTGCAAATTAGTTCCATCTGAGTCTTCTGATAATACTCGGCTCTTATGTTGATCAGACTGGCCCAAAGGCATTTCTATCACCAACCAAATAGCAAATAGATATCCAGATCAAAATATGAAGACTAACCTCCCGAAACCATTGGGGGCACAAAAATCAGCAGTTCGATAAACGACAACGTGAAATTAATTAAGTGAATCTATAGCATAGAAGATGATATGAAACTACGATTGAAATGGAGCTAAGGGAAGTGGTCGGTACCTGTTGTCGTTGATGCATCCACTCCATTGCTGGATTTAGCTGAGACATGATCTGAATTACTGGAGTTTTCAGGGTAAACGACCCAAGTTGGTTCTCTGACAGCATCAACAGACTCCTGCGACGAAATTAATGAACCAAAAGTTGAATAGAGAAATGAAGAGTTTATGAATCCAAAAGGTAGAGGTAGAAGAGATATCGAAAGTAACCTGGGAAAGCACATTGAGTGTCTCGAGCTCATTCCTTGAACTCTAGAGAAAAAGGAAGAACACGAAAGCATCGATTCATAAAAGAGTACATAACTGAAGCCAAATCTGATGATACAAGTGGCAAACGAGTGACTTACCAGGACGGGAATCTCGTCGCCGAAATCGCTATTGGCTACCATATACGTAGAGAAAAAGAAAAAAGGAATCAGTGTAGAAATAAAGAACTTTGTTTTTTTCTTGGAAATGAATATTAAAAGGGAACAAAGATCGTTTCTTTTACACATTGCTTGCTTCACTGAGGCATTACCGACGAAACCAGGCGTGATGGGGAGAACGATAGGCGCAACAACAGTGACGCAGAGCAGGAACAAAACCGGCTTCCTTCTCGCCATATCTCCTACCCTTTCAGCACAAATGGCTCATTTCTCCGCCACTTGTGGCCGACGAGAACCACTTCCTAGGAGTAACAAATGCCCCCAAAAAATCTGATATTTGGATCGAGAAATCAAGTTCCTGCTTCTCCACCGAATACAGACTAATCAAGCTCTAGGGAAGTTTTTTGAAACAAGAGGTTGGGACGAGGGACGGGTTCTACGGAGTCTGACGATGATGTGGATGAGTGGAGAGGGTGGCGCGGGACATGGATCGGTCGCCACGTACACCTATTAAAAATGAGTCTTCTGCCTTCGCTGTTATCGTTGTGGTATTTATAAAGTCTCTTCTTCTTCATCACCCGCCGAGCCACATACATCCCACGCGACCAGACTCGCGCTCACCTTTACATGCAACGCCTACGACCTGTCTCTTAATACGTCAAGGTCATTTTAACATTCAGGCTGGCTGAATCACACCTGAAACGATCAACGGGTGTCCTTAGCGCAATTCGTACATCCTAGCAGAGCCCACGTCACTCCTGATATTTCTCGGGACTTATCCAGTTCCGTCGTCCTTTCTCTTTGCTCCTTTTGTTCGTTCTTTTTCCCCTTAAAGCAAAAAAAAAAAAAAAAAAAAACCCCCCCCTCTTTTCTAATCGTTGATTAATTACGTCATTATTTGCCAGTTCGCGGATAGATCCCATGTGCTGCTTCCTTTCTTGGTCAACTTGCTCCAGCTCACTGTACTGTACTGTACTGCTTCATCAAAGCTTCCCATGAGAGACCATTAAATTCGAATGTGAGTCACGATGAATGTGGGTTATGGATCAAAGTTAATATAATATATATGTCGCTTCTCATCATGTCCAAGATCCACTCTGATATATTTGTCACACCAAATTACTATCACAAATTACTATCAAGAACTCGATCGAATATATATATCACAAATTATATATATATATATATATATATATATATATATATATATATATAATATATGTCGCTTCTCATCTCTCAGCTTCATAACAAATTACTATCACTCAAATAAGTCAAATAAAGATTTCTATCTCCGTAGAACTGTCCTTTTGATGTAAGCATGCTAGAGACCGAGTTTAATGCCAAATAACGATATATTCTCATTCATCGGCGGCGCACATCCGCGTCCGTGAGATGTACGACCTCCACGAGGGGTAAGCATGCTTCAGCATCTCCCGGGATAGAAAGCTTTCACCTCTGACGCAGGGAAGCACCCAAACGTAAATATGCCAAAGCATCGACCCAACTCAATTATGACAGGTATTTTACTGCTAAAGGATATTTTTGACAGCTTCGGTGGGTTAATTATTTTGTCCATCTCAATCATTAGCGTTGCCCCGTTAAGATTGTTATATTTATTTTAGTACATTAGGGATGGCGACCATCGACATCGACATCGACTCATTAGGTCCATCGATCTCCATACAGACCAACGTGAAAACATACAAACATGATCCTGAAAGTAATGCGTTCATTTACGGTAGCCGTAGATGTTTCAGCATGCTTTAAAACACGTGCAAGTTGATGCCAGATAATTCAGCAATTCGAGCAGATTTATCCGAATTTTGGAGCAGTTGCTAAAGACGAACAGACTTCCTAATCGATCTCACTGCCTTCATGATTCAACCTTTCTGTATGATCCATTTCCATAGATTTTGTGGATAAGCTAAAAAAAAAAAAAAAAACAACAATATTGGAATACATTAAAATATACACCTTCAGCACAAAAATGTTACGGTAATATAAAAAGTGCCAGATTAACGGCTATAATCATCACCTGAGTTCTTTTCTTAATGCGGTTTTTAACAGCATCGTTGTTGGTTATCATCGTCATCGTCATCGTCATCTAAGCAATGCAGTTGATCATAGTTCAAACCATCTACGAAAAGGAGGAGGAAAGTTCTAATGCGTTGTAGCCCTTGCTGTACACGGTGGAGAGCGGCTGGCGGAGGACGGAACTCCAGATGCAATCCACGCCGCCGTCGAGCTCCCCATCGGTGGGATCCTCTAAGAGGCACAAGGGGCGCGGGGCGGTGGGGGAGAGCCGATCGCCGGGAACCCCGATGGCGGCAGAGCAACCATCGACGAGGGAAGAGAAGAAGACGCTACGGAGGTCCCAGCCCTCGGGTTCCGGTACCAGCAGGCGCTCGCCCTTCTGCCACGGGAACTCGAAGAGCCCCGGTGGACGGAACAC
Organism: Ensete ventricosum; assembly: GCA_029747655.1. NCBI lineage: Eukaryota > Viridiplantae > Streptophyta > Magnoliopsida > Zingiberales > Musaceae > Ensete > Ensete ventricosum. The sequence goes on from JAQQAF010000005.1 coordinate 16,201,965, forward strand.
GTTCGTGTCGTCGACGGCGTCGTTCTTCTTCTCCTTCTTCTTCGACAGGTCCCACGCAGCCGTCACGCCGGCTTCTCCTCTCGCATCCGGCTCCTCTCGGCCTCTCTTCTTGTTGTCACGATCCATTGTCCTACGAATCACGACTGCACAATGACATACAGCGAAGATTAATTGCGAGCCAATAATTAAGGTTTGCATCTGATGGAGGAGGAAAAAGAGGCGAAGATGTGAATTGGGTTGTTCATTCGTACCTGAGGTCGATTGCTGCGGGCGTGGTGTCTTCTTCCAGGGACGGGGATATATATATATATCGGCGTGTGTTTATGTATAGGAGAAGAATGGGGACAACCAATTAGGCTTTGCTAGCACGCCACGCGAACCACCGAAACGGCCTGAACGACTCACACGCTCTCTCCTCTCCTCTTCGGCCTCCTCGTCTCTCCACGCCTCATTGCTTATCGATAAGCCTTTGGGTTTTTTTTTTTTCACATTTCAAACACACGCACATATATATAATTTAATTTCATTGTTATTGTGGCAGGCTTCTCTCTCCCCCATATAGTTTTGTTACGGTAATAATTACGGAAACAATTTATGTCGAATCAAGATGACAGTCGAGTTTAAACCTTCCAAATCACAGGCAGAGGTTGAGATGAAGCCATCAGACTACCGTTGTGATAGCAGCCCCATATGTGCGCTGGCTCAATCCTTGTGCAATACGTAGTTTCAGTAATAAAAGAACATATCGCTATGGAATAATTATGATATATATATATATATATATATATATAGAGAGAGAGAGAGAGAGAGAGAGAGAGAGAGAAGACCAATGTGCACGCGCTCCTGGCAGAACCCCTCAGCGAAAAAGATATCCCAAAGTGGATAGCAAAGAGAGGACAGGGAACTTAGAATCACTATTAGAGGGGCATCTATTTGTAAGGTTATCAAAAATAAAATATTTAAAATATATTTATTTATTTATTTTAATTCATACTGAAGTGGATCAACATATTTTCTCGTTCTGAAGAACTGATAACGATATGTCGAATGTTTATAGGATGGTCAATATATATACCCTATCAATAGAGTGAGTATTCATAGAATAATTAAGCCCTAACTTTTAAGATATATTTATTCTATGATAAAAAGTCTTCTCAGTATCCAATTTTCAAGTATGGTGACTTTGGGAATCCAAAAATAACTCTGAAACCACAACAATATACTAGTTATTAATATCCATAATAACTATGCTAGAATATACATAAGGAAATAAATATGAAGAGCATTTAGTCCATTATCAATATCCACACTCTAAAATACCCATGTATTTTATGGAAAGCGTCTACAAGGGCAACGAAGCCTGTGGACGAGGCTCCTGACACGCCACAGATACCACGAAGAAGAGAAAAAGGACAATTTTTAATTCATCAGATTAACATACATAAATAACAATAAATAAAAGACGGAGATCTTAGGTGGTCAAAATCAACTTAGGAACCGCCACCAGAATTAATCAAATCCTACAGCTGCTTTCGGGGTCCTTCTTGTCGCCATGAAATTGGTCATTCTTGTGGATAACCAATAAAGCAACTTGCTTAATCTTTTCTCCTAAATCCGGGACGAACAGCTAGATGTGACACAGAGCTTTGGCTTTGCTCGACTCCCATCTTGCTGTCGAGTGTTGAGAACCTAACACGCAGGTATGAGGCTTTCGGTTCATACAGTAAACAGCTCTACAGCATTGGCTGTCTGCAAGGAGGGCCAGTTAATGGCTTGGAAGCAATGGACTTGTGGGGATAGCGTAAGCGACTGACTAATACTGGCGAGCTTTACTGGATGTCGATCTGCATGCATATCGATGCGCTCCTGCTATGCATAATTGCTGGATATGGTTAAGGAAGGAGCTTTTGGATTGGGATCCACTCAATGTGCAGGCGAAGACCACAGTCTTCTTTCGTGCTAAACTAGTTTTTGCCTCATTCTTCTTTACGTTCACTTTACCATGTCAGTGAGGAGTTCCAGATAATGTGCAAGAAAAATGATCACGCTGCTGATGTAATTAGCTCGTGTTTAGATGCTTAGTAGGTGCATTTTATTAAGAGTAAGTATGCTCGCATTATAATTAATACATCTACTAAAGAGAAAAGCGACCAAGCAACTCTCTTTTCTCGCATCTTTTATCATCCTTTGTGAAGAACAAATATATCATGGTAAAAAGCTCCCATTTTCCTTTTTTTTTTCCCCCCCCCCTAAAGCACCTCATGTTTTAGTTTTCTTTTTCCGAATAATACCTAATATATCTTTCATCAATCCCAATGATTTTTTAATCATTTTTTTTTTCTGGTTTTGAACCATCATGGTGTTTTTGTTTGGTTTATTTATATAATTTCTACTGAAGGACTTAAAATACTATATAACTATTAAAAAAATATTATAAGTGATATTATATGATGTATCTTTCGTTGTCATTACTCATAGATTATTAAAATATTATATTTTTTAGGTTTGTAAAGTTTTATAGTATTTTCTTATGGTAGTAAAAATATTATAATATATTACTTTTTATTTTTATTTGGGTGATATTGTTCATAAACTATTATGAATACCTATTTGATTCCTATGACATATGTGTTTTGATTCAATTTGGTTCACTTATAATATTTTTGTTGATGTGTTGAAAATAATATGAAGTTATTGAAAAATATGATTAAGTGATATCATTTACCTCTTTGATTGGTAGACGTATTAAGTTTTTAAATATAAAGTTGGTTTTGTTGAGGTTATGAGTCATTTATAGTATTTTTAAGTAAGTTTATTATATTTTTATTATAATAATTAAAATATTATAATAAATTAAAATATTGGCATTTAATTTGTCTACTTAAATAATTTGATATTTAATACTATTGGCATTTAATTTGTCTACTTAAATAATTTGGCACACGGTGTCTATTCGCTTAATTTGTCTACTTAAATACTATTGGCATTTACTAATTAGTCCCATACGTGACCCTATAAAGAAGGTACTAATTGGTTGCTAATGAATTATTACAAGATTTTTCATGTATGATGGTGCACTGTGGGAATTCTATATGAATGAAGTTAGTAAGTACCATTAGAACAGTGTTTTGACCTTATCTAAGCATTTATAAACATTAATGACAGATGTTGGGTTGGACCATGAAATAGGTATTAATTATGATATGCTTCTAATTGCTATCTATCTATGCATCTGATCCTAAAATCTGGTGCTTTATTATTGTGCAGCATATGTGAGGTCCGAATGAAAATAGTTTAAAGATCTGCCTCCCATTCTTTAATAAATAGATCTGAATTATTTAAATGATGATCAGCAATTCATAGGCTTCTCACAGTGTTAATCTTTTTAGTTATACTATCTTGAGTGAACTTTTCTCATTTGATTTCTACTTTGTGGTTGGTTATACGTGTTTTCCATTTATATTTTGTTGTTCATATCAGATGACAGTGTTAACTCTTCTTCTTCTTCTTCTTCTTTTCTTTTTTTTTACAATGAACGTGAAGAGTTTCTTTTTATTCCTATTTATATTTTAGGTAGTGAGGCATGTTGTGGTAAAATTTGATCGAGTTTGTCAAATATTTTATGATTTTTTTTTTTTTTTTTGTATGCTTGTCTAAGTAGTTGTGTTGGTGCAGTGTTCATTTTTAGTATTTGACCTAATTAAAGTTACAGTACTATCAAATTTGTGTGATTATTTAGAAAAGCTGGAGAGGCAAAGAGGATTGAAGAGGTAAGTAACATACAGATGAAAAATCACTTCTATTGTTCAAATGTTTATCTCATTCATGATTTTATATTTGATTCATAATTTAAATAAGGGTTAAAAAATTTTATCTACTTGTTACATTTAAATAAATTTATCCTTTCTTGATTAATATATGTATCATACAGATGATAAAAGATGAAACCCCATTTTGTTTTGGTAGCTTGTTGACTACTTCTGGACTTCAATTTAACGTATATGTGGATGTTAAAAAAAAAAAACAAAAGGGGGTGTATCATCATAGTCCTATCTCACCCCCGAGAGGGATGTGGAGACATGCATACTTACGAGGTTATCTCCTCGATAATTATATATATATATATATATATAAGAGATATGCCCTCGTATGTACCCTAAAAGGTTTGTTGAATTTTAATATTTTATTTAGAGGACACTTCTTAGAAATTAGCTACTTGCTTGTCCTTTTTTCTTCTTTTTTTTTATATTCTTTACTTCTTCTATTTCTGGTTTGCCTCTTTAGGTCCAATTCAATCAAGAGGTGAAAATTGATCTATCTTTTCGACTTTAGTTCAAATCCTCACCTAAGGCGAGATAAACAAGGGTTCAAGCTCTAAGCCCAACAATAGATGAAGTATAAGCACCCGTTATCATAATTAGATTTAGTTCAAATCCTCTCACTTATAATATATAAAAAATCGTTATCATAATTCTAAAAACAATAGATGAAGTATCTCTCACTCATCAAAATAGAGATATTTTTTTCTATAATAAATAAATGAATCACCTAGTATTGGATTTCATGCCCTAGTACGACGAATTAACTCATATACTAAGAAAATCACCTAGTATGATTGAATGAGATGGGTTTTTATCCTCCCACTAATAGATAAATACTCGTTATCATATTTTCAATAACAATAGGTGAAGTATCTCTCACTCATCAAAGTAGAAATATTTTTTCTATAATAAATGGATGAATCACCTAGATTTCATGCCCTAGTACGAATTACTTCATATACTAAGAAAATTCTCTAGTATGATTGAATGGGATCAATTTTTTTCTCCTCCCACTGATCGATAAGTACTCATTATCATATTTCCAATAAAAATAGAGATATTTTTTCTATAATAAAATCACCTAGTATTAGATTTTATGCCCTAGTACGAATTAACTCATATGCTAAGAAAATCACTTAGTAGGATTGAATGAGATGAGTTTTTATCCTCCCACTAATAGATAAATACTCGTTATCATATTGTCTATAACAATAGGTGAAGTGTCTCTCACTCATCAAAATAAAAATATTTTTCTATAATAAATGAATAAATCACTTAGTATTAGATTTAATGCCTCGGTATGAATTAACTCGTATACTAAGAAAATCACATAGTATGATTGAATAAGATGGATTTTTATCCTCCCACTAATCTATAAGTACCTGTTATCATAATTCCAAAAACAATAGTATCTCTCACTCATCAAAATAGAGATATTTTTTCTATAATAAATGGATGAGTCACCTAGTATTAGATTACATGCTCTAGTACGAATTAACTCATATACTAAGAAAATCACTTAGCATGATTGAATGAGATGGGTTTTTATCCTCCCACTAATATATATATACTCGTTATCATATCTTCAATAACAATAGGTGAAGTGTCTCTCCCCCATCAAAATAGATATATTTTTTCTATAATAAATGGATGAAGCACCTAGTATTGGATTTGATGCTTTAGTACGAATTAACTCGTATACTAAGAAAATCACCGGTATGATTGAATGAGATGAGTTTTTATCCTCCCACTAATAGATAAATACTCGTTATTATATTGTCAATTACAATAGGTGAAGTGTCTCTCACTCATCAAAATAGAGATATTTTTCTATAATAAATTGACGAATCACCTAGAATCATATTTCATGCCTTAGTACGAATTAACTCATATACCAAGAAAACTACCTAATATGATTGAATGAGATGAGTTTTTATCCTCCCACTAATAGATAAATACTCATTATCATATTTTCAATAACAATAAGTGAAGTATCTCTCACTCATCAAAATAGAAATATTTTTTCTATAATAAATGGATGAATCACCTGGATTTCATGCCCTAGTACGAATTAATTCATATACTAAAAAAAATCATCTAGTATGATTGAATGGGATGAGTTTTTTTATCCTCCCACTAATTGATAAGTACTCGTTATCATATTTCCATTAACAATAGGTGAAGTATATCTCACTCATGAAAATAGAGATATTTTTTCTATAATAAATGGATGGATCACCTAGTATTGGATTTCATGCCCTAGTAAGAATTAACTCATATATATATATATATATATATATATATATATATATATATATATATATATATATATATCTAAGTTTTAATGAGAAATTGATGTTAACTCAAAAATTAATCCAATTGGCTTTAGTTTAGTATGGTGGAGGAAGGTTTCCTCTATATTGGAATTTAGTTTAGTACTATTGTGAGATTGCTTTAAAATTAAATATAAAAAATTCAGCAATATTAAATAGGAACCCTTATTACTTAATTATAAAATAAATACATAATCAAAAATTAATCATCCCACTAGCATATATTAAATACCTGAAGGATCACTCTCCAAATAACACATGGAGAGGCTTTATCATGCTGTATAAGTATGTAATCTCCAAACAGCGGATGAAGATAAACTCATATCATACTTCTAATATCGGATGGAGTGATATCTCTCTCTGTCAAAGTGGGAACACATTCCTCCCAATAGCGGATAGAGGAACCATTCGGTCATTATATTTAACAACCCGCTAATCTCAAAGGAAATCACCCTATCTATCCTCGGCGAGGGAACAATATCATCTTATACTGATTATATCTATATTAGGATGAAATAATATATTAAAATAATTTTAAAGTAAATATTAAATAATATTAAATAGCCCTTAATTAACTTAAAACACTAATACGATCAGTCAAATTAAACTCGATTTAGCTAAAACAAAGCGAAACTAATCTATGATCCTTATTTAACTGGTTTGAAATCATTCTAAATTGGTATATTTTGAATTAGATTGGGTTCAATTTGTTAGGATCAATTGGCACTAAGAGGGGGGGGGGGGTTGAATTAGTGAAGATTAATAGTGCTCGTTACTAAAAAACTTTATTTTCGTAAAGTAAAAAGTGAACAATGGAAGCTTCTTTTGATATTTTAATAAAATTGATTGGAAACAGATTTAAGGAAGTTGAGAGATCTAACTATCAAGTTTTTTAAGAGCAATCAAAATTAAAATAAAATCAATTAAAGCACATTCACATTTATAGTGGTTTGACCTCAACCTAGCCTACGTCCACTCTCGAGTCCTCTTCCCCGAGGCCCATTGACGTCCACTATCAATCTTCTTTAAGTGAAGATCGAACCCTTATAGCTTCCTCTCTTCTTTTATCAGGCTTATGAGATGAACCTTATAAACTTAGAAGGGAGAACTTCTAGCCCAAAATTTTTAGCCCAAAATTTTCTTTTTTTTTATAATTTCGCACATAATTTATCAGAGAATTTCTAGCCCAAAATTATTATATAAAATATAAGAAAAGTTGGAGTATTTATGGGCCCCAATTGGTTTAAGGATTTGGAGTCAAAATTTAAATATATTCAGAAAATCCGAGTACGGGCGGTACAATCGCCAACACCGACGTTACAACCGCAAAAGCCACCCTGAAATACCCCAAGTTTTCTTGCATTCTACACAACAATTTTTGGGGATTATATCCTGAGAAAATATTGTGTGAGAATTATAAGAAAAAAGAAAAGGGATAAGGGAGTGATCTAAGAGTATAATCTTGTCTCTCTTGTAAGCAAAGTGTAAGGGTTTGGTCTTCACCTAAAGAAAATCGGTAGTGGACGCCGACGTCCCTCAAGAAGGAGAACTCGGGAGTGGATGTAGGCCGTTAGCGTCGAACCACTATAAAAATTATGAGTGTTTCCTTGCTTTCATTGCTTACATATTTTTGTATTGACGCTTCCGATTTAACTCAATTATTTGAAAGCAAGGTTTTCACATAATTTTTTTTCTTCAAACGTTGCTTAGCTTTCTGGTTTGCTTATTAACTTAGCAACTTTCTTTTAATCAATCACTCGTTTCACTAGGAACGAAAAGATTCGGATTTCCTATCTTTGTTTAATAAAAAAGTTTTCATCTAAACTGAAAATTTACACTTGTACTAATTCACACCCCGCACCCCATCTTAGTGCCAATTGATCCTAACAATGACTTGTGCACAACATACAACAACTGCTATATACTCAGCTTTAGTTATAGATAATGCAACCTAATTTTATTTCTTGGAAGACTAAAAAATAAGAACATATCTTAAGAACTGGCATGTTCCAATTGTACTCTTCATATATATTTTACACCATCCAAAATCAGCAATTAAATCAAAGTATTTGTACTTAGGATATCATAATCCTAAATTAGAAGTTTCTTTTAAATATCTAAATATTCATTTAACTACCTTAAATTGAAAATATTTATGATTAGATTAAAATATTACACACAATCTACACTCAATATTATTCCAGTATAGTAGTAGTTAAATACAACAAACTACCTATCATTCCTCTATATGATTTTTTATCAAAATTTTCACCTTCATTATCTAAGTCTAACTTCATAGAAGTACTCATGGGTACATTTATAGCCTTAGCATTATCCGTACTAAAATATTTTAACAAATCCAAGATATACTTAGTTTGACTTATAAGGATATCATCATTTAATTATTTTATTTGTAACCCTAAGAAAAAAGTTAGTTTACCCATTAGGCTTAATTCAAACTCTTGGCTCATATTCTTGCAAAAGATTCACATAAGGATTCATTTGTAGAACAAAAAATGATATCATCCATATAAATTTAAATAATAAAAAAATTATTTTTAAAATATTTAATAAATAATATGATATCAAACTTACCTTTCAAAAAATTATTTGAAATAAGGAAAGAGCTAAGTCTTTCATACCAAACTCTAGGGGCTTGTTTCAAATCATACAGAGCCTTAAATAATTTAAAAATATGATTCGAAAAAGGTCATTTTCAAAATCGATAGATTGTTCAACATAAACTTCTTCAGAAATGAAACCATTAAGAAAATTAATTTTGATATCCATTTGAAATAATTTAAAATTTTTAAAAGAAGCAAAGGCAAGGAGCATCCTTATGGCTTCATGTCTAGCCACAAGAAGCTTTATTCATAATCAATCCCTTCTTCTTTGTTAAAGCCCTTGGCCACTAATCTAGTCTTGTTTCTAACCATAAAATCATTTTCATCTTGCTTGTTTCTAAAGACCCATTTAACCAATCACTAAATAGTCACTAGGTCTAGCAATAAGCTCTGACATCTTCTCTCAAATTGGTTCAATTCTTTATGCATTATAATAACTCAAGAACCATCTCTTAGAGCTTCATCAATGCATTTTGGTTCAATCTGAGATAGAAATGTGACGTTAGCATAAAAAATTTTAAAAGAAGGATGAGTTTAAACATCTTTTAATATATGTCTCATTATAAGCTCCTTAGGATATGCATTTACATACTTTCATTCCTTAAGTAAGGATTTGAAAGTAGATTCATCCAAGTTGATTTTAGGAGGATCTTCGTTCAAATTTAAAGTGCTAAAATCAAAATTATCATCAAACTAATTTTCTTAAATTCAAAAATTTCATTAATAATGACATGAATAATTTCTTTAATGACTAATGTTCTTTTATTAAAAAAACAATAAGCTTTTGAAGTAGAAGAATAACTAAGAAAAATGCCTTCATCGGATTTTGCATCAAATTTACCTAAGACATCTTTTTCATTTAGAATGAAGCATTTATAACCAAAAATCTTGAAATATGAAATATTAGGTTTTTTATCATTCTATAATTAATAAGGAGTTTTAGACAATAATGGCCTTACAAAAACCCTATTATAACATAGCATGTCGTGTTAACTACTTCAGCCCTAAAATATTTGGACAGGTTGTGTTCGTTTAATATGGTTCTAGCAATTTCTTGTAAGCTCCTATTTTTTCTTTTACTATTATATTTTGTTATGGATTTATAGGAGTAGAGAAATTATAGTTGTACCCATTTGAGTCACAAAAAGTTTGAAAATCATGATTTTAAAACTCACAGCCATGATCACTACCTATAGATGAAATCATAAAACCTATAGATGAAATCATAAAACCTCTTTTGTTGTGAACAAGTTTACAAAATTTTAAAAAATATTTAAAAGAATCATTTTTTATGTTCCAAGAAGGGAGTCCAAGTGTATCTATTATAATCGTCTACAATAACAAAAGCATATTTGCTACCTCCTAAACTTGTAGTATCAATTGGTCCAAACAAATTCATATTGATCAATTATAGTGGCATAGAGGTACTTATTTGATTTTTTAACTTAAAAAATACTTTTTACTTGCTTTTATATTTGGCAAGCATCACAAACTTTATTTTTGACGAAATTAATGCTAGTTAATCCTCTTACTAAATCTTTAGTTAAGATTTGATTTAGTAATTTTATGCTAGCATGACCTAGTCTCGCATGTCAAACCCAAACATTATCATTTAAAGCCGAAAAGTACATTTCATCATAAAAATTTTCAATATCAATAGTATACATATTTTTATTTCTTAAGGCAATCATAGATTTATTTTTGTATGGTATTTCAATTATATAAGCATTAAATTTAAATTTAACAATATATTATTTATCACATAATTGACTAATGCTTAGTAGATTATGTTTCAAACCATCAACTAATAGCACATCTTCAATCAAAAGGTATGACATGTTACATATGGTTCCATTCCTAATGATTTTTCCTTTGTTGTTATCTTCGAAGGTGACAACTTCTTCATTTAGGCTAGTGAGCTTAGGAAAATAAGTTAGATCTCCGATCATGTGCCTTGAGCATCCACTATCAAGGTACCATGTTGTGCTCATAGACTTTGTTTGGAGATAAACCTATAAAAAAAGTTGTTTTGATTTAGGTACCCATTTGATTTTAGGTCCCTTATGAAAAACTATACCTAATTTAACTAAGAGCATTGTGTTGTTTATGGTTCCTTTAGAAACTCAAATCAATTTATGTATAAATGAATACTTATAGTCAAAATATCCTAATCTATCACAAAAATCACATTGAAGTTTAGGTGAAAAATTTAATGTAGGTCCTCTAATGAAGATAGCTGACTTGTGTTGAGTGTTACCCACAAAGCCAATATCTTCTATCCTATGAACATGACCCTTATTAGCAAGGATCATGTTTAGATATTTATTTCCTATTTTAAATTTTTCTAAAGTTTGTTGTAGTATGACATTTTTCTTTCTAATTTCCTCTAGTGTTTTACATTTAGTGCAAGAATTGTATGATGTTGATGCTTCATGCATACTTTCAAATTCACTAGTGAGTAATGTATGTTCCTTCTTAAGTAATTTATAAGTTTTCTTAAGCTTCTTAAATTCATTAACTAATTAATGAAATATATTTAATAATTTATCAAAAGTAAAGGAGTTTTCAGAAGATTTACTTACCTCATCATGGATGGCCATGAGAGTGTAGTTCACAACCTCTTTTTTGATGTTGTCTTCTTCTGATCAGCTTGAATCATCTCATGTTGCTAAGAAGGTCTTCTTCTTGTTTGGTGTCTTTTACTTCAACTGTGGGCATTCATTTTTGAAATGCCCTAGCTTCTTGTATATATTATATTATCCTTCTTTGATTTATTTTTAATTTTATGATTTTTAATTTTTTATAATTTTTTTGAGTTTTCTTATTAATAGTAGAAGATCATTGTCTTTGTCACTCGAGATTTCACTCAAGGAGTCATTTGCTGTTCTCAGTGCCAAATCATTCATATTCTTTGGAAGGTGTTCATCTTTAGTTCTCAAGGTAATATCATTTCCGTTCTTTGGAAGGTGTTCATCAAGTTTATAGCTCATTTCATAAGTCATCAAAGATCCATTAAGTTCTTCAAGTGAAAAATTATTTAGGTCTTTTGCTTCTTCAATTGCCATTACTTTAGGATCCCAACTTTTCTGTAAGGATCTTAATATCTTATTAACAAGTTCAAAGTTAGAAAAAATTTTACTAAGCTTAGATCATTGACAATATCCATAAAACGAGTGTACATGTCTCTAATAGTCTTACTTGGTTTCATACTAAACAATTTATAGCTATACACTAGAAGATTAATTTTAGACTCTTTGACTCGACTAGTACCTTCGTATGTGATTTTGAGTGTGTGCCAAATTTTATGTGCAGTTTCACAAATAGAAACTCGATTAAACTCATTTTTATCAAGAGCACAAAATAAAGCGTTCATCGCTTTAGCATTCAAAGAGAAAATCTTCTTTTCCAAATCATTTCATTCGTTCATAGGTTTAGAAGACTTTTCAAAACTATTTTCAATAATGTGCCATAAATCAAAATCCATATAAATAAAAAAGCTACGCATTTTAGTTTTCCAATAAGTGTAATCTGTCTCATTGAATATGAGAGGACATGTGATAGAATGTCACTCATTGATGTCAAACGAAGCCATTTACTCACTTGGGTGTTAATCCAATTGAGTATAACCTCACTCTAATACCAGCCGTTACGATCAAGTTGGCACTGGGGGGTAAAAATTTTGCTCGAAGTAAGAACTGAAATCAGAAGCATTTCTTTTGGAATTTGTTGAAATCACATACATGAGCAATTTAAACTTAAGATAAAAAAAATATCTTGATTTAGCTAATGAATTCTAAAACAAAGAACAAAGAAAGAAGACTCACAATTTATAGTGGTTTGGCCAAAAGCTTGACCTACATCCACTTTCGGAGTCCTCCTTCATCGAGGCCCATCAATGTCCACTAATGATCTTCTTCCATGAGTGAAGATCAAATATCTTATACTTCTCTTATGTTCACAGGTTTAGGAGAGGAACCCTTATAAATTTTTCTTTCTTCTTTTAGACTCACTTTACATTTTGAAGCACTCAAGGGAAGCTCTTAAATTTTACACAATTTTGACCAAGATTACAACCATAATTCTTACACTTTCTTACTATCCAATATAAGAATACTTGGAGTATTTATAAACCCTAAATGACTTCAAAAAATAGAACCAAAATGCAACCAATTCCAGAAAAACAAGTTATGGGCGATACTACTATTGGCACCGGCGGTACCACCGCTGGCACTAGTGATGCCACCACCGATAGTTGCCCGAAAGCCTTGGCAGTGATAGTACTATTATCGCCCATTAGCGGTACTATCATCAAGAATCATGCAAAAGGTACTCTCAGTACTTTTTGTATACTCGACTTGTACCTCTTATTGATCCTTTTTTAGGTCAATGAAATGAGCTCAATCCCGAGCTCAAGTCTAACTTAAAGTAGACCCGACTGCCTCACATTGAGTTAATTTAGATTTATCTAAATCTAACTCAATTAGGACTCAATTTATGATGCTAACTATGACTCACTAGACAATTATAATCATTTACGACTGACATATCAAATGACTTTTCTAACTCCCAGCGAGCTTCCCAGCATCCTCTGACAAACTTCTAGCTAGTCTCGCGATCATCTTCTGATGAACTTCCGATATGCTCCCAGCAAGCTTCCCAATCACCTTCGGCGAACTCCCGACGAGCTCCCACTACATCATCTGAATCTCGGCCTGGTGTCGAACTTCACTCCGGCCCAATATTTGATTGTAATTTTTTTTCACCATCGTAGTTAATCATTCATCACTTTCGCTAACATAAGTTAGATCATAAAACTCATCAATTGATTTTATCATCAAAATCTGAGATTCAACATGAGTATGACCTTAAACAAGTGAAGGATAATCTAGGGACCTAGACTTCAGTAGCCTTGTGCCTCTACCCCATCCACGGTAATGCCCTTAGCGCCTCCTAAAGCCGCTACTCAATTTTCTTTACTCACAGGTAAGCCAAATCTAAGGCTCAGCAACCTTGCGCCTCTGCCTCATCTTCGGTAATGCCCTCTAAGCCTCCTCAAACCTCTGCTCAGCCTTCACTACTCATAGTTGATCCACAACAACTGAATTTAGATCTACCATGGACGCAACACCTCCAACATAAGTTGTTGGGAAATCATCAAAGCATTACATGCATAGTAGAAGAAAATAAAACAAAATTGGTTTCTTACGTAGATCAAATCATCGTATAAAGATTGGTATGTGAAAAATGCAAAACCCAAAAATTGTGATATATGAGATATTGATTACCTAGGAGATCGTATATCCCTGAGAACCAAGATCCAGATAGAGAGAATGAAGGAGGTCGGACGTCATTCTCTCTAGTGGTATTCACATGATAGATCGTTGCAGCGATGCTCCTCTAATCGTAACCTAAAAGCTCGCAACTCTTGCATAGAGAGAGAGAAGAGAATAGGAGGGGGCGACCAAATGTGCAGTCTATCACAAGTTGTGCCCCTACCTCTTATTTATAGAGAGCCACCAAAAACCTAATAGATCCTACCTTAGTGGGTATTGAATATCCATCCAATTATCAACTAATCTTATATTTGGATCACTATCCAATAATCTCAATTGGCTTGTAAATGAGCTTCATGCAATGAGCCAATCAATTTTGGGTGTCATCCAATAATAACAGGGGCTAATTGGATAACTCATATCCAATCCTCTACTAACTGAAATATCCATCATATGTGTGTGACCCTTTAAGCCCAATATTGAGCTAGTCGTGAATCCTACCTATTAGAACTCCTTCCGACTCAATGAATTATTATCTCATAATAATTTACTCGACTCATCAACTATGGATGTACTAGGCCATTATGTCATAGTCCCCAAATGGTATAGGGGATCTTATCCATTGGACTTATCTATCCTAAGTTACCATATATTTATAGTCCCTCATTCATCTAATATCTCGGAGACTATATTTTGGGCAGGTCACATATGAAATCTGTCCGAGTCTCGCTCTAATTAGATTCTCTTGGAGAACTCCTTCTCTCTCAATCCAAACTGTCTCGGTTGAGGATTTGTCTAAGCGATAACACATGGGATATTCTTCTTCTGATATCGAGAATGGATAATCCTCTATTGACACTCAATTATCTTCGTAAGCTTGGCTACCAATCCTGATAACCAGCTGTACCGGATTTAGATGTTTCCAAACTTGTAATTCTACGTAAAAGAAATTAGTACTCAAACAAGACATCCTTGGTGTCTCAAGTCTAAGGACTAGTTACACAACTGAGACTAGGAATCGCTGTTTGACGTTAGGTATCATTAACCATATAGCATTCCGCAAGTAGATCAATCAGTGAACTCATTCTCCAATGAGCACCTATATTATACCCTTAGTATCCCAGCATAAGTGGCTATGAGACTAGCCGCTTCCATCATATGAACAAATATATAGTACATCGATCTATCTAGTTATCTCGATATCCTGCTTGAGTAACTTATGATCAGGATAATTTAGAATCTGTATTTAAAGGCGAATCAATCTTATTATCATGATCTCATCACGATCTAATTCTCATTGCACAGAACCAAGGATATCATAATATATATACATTGAACATATAATATAATGTGAGAATATACTAATAATAATCATAAGCAAAAAGATCGCATAGAGTGTCACACGTGTCATTACTTATGTGATTAGCTTGCAGGGCACTTGTAACCAACACTAGTTTTCCACTTCATCGTGGCCTAGCCACTCGAGGGTTGCACCTAGGCCGAGCCTCTGTGCTCCTCCCTAGCCGTGCACTCGGTGTAGAAGGGCAAGGGTTGCACCTAGGTCGAGCCTCTATGCTCCTCCCTAGTCGTGCACTTTGGTGTATAAGGCCAAGCCTCCTGCTCCTCCCTAGTTGTACACTCGTTATGAAGACCCGAGGGTGACACCTCGAATGAGTATAGTTAAAAAGGACTTGCTCCAAAGCTAAGCACTTCGAATTAAAACTTTGAGTGTTGTACCCTAGGTCGAGCCTCCGTGCTTCTCCCGAGTATACCTGTAGCTTATACTGACTTAAGCATCGAATGGGTCCCACCGGACAACCCCTGGTATCAACATGTCATGCAGGATCATTGTTCGCTCGAGGACACCCAGACGACATAGCCTTTAGAGGAGGGATCTTATTGCGCTAAGGACCTTAGCCTGCCCAGCCGTCTTGAATCGGATCCTCAACAATATAATAGCCCTCGACCGAGTAGCCTACGCAAATCTCCCCCTCACCATGTCTCCTACGCTAGCTAGAAAGAGACACCTAGATGAATCTGTACCTTCGATAGTAAATCAACCGGGCCGACTCATCAGTACGTAATACTCATGACAGTATCACTATCATTAAGCTAGCTACACAAGTCTTCTTAGATTTGACATTTAATTAAAATTTTCAAACCCTATTTCTAATTTTTTAACTTCAGAATCAGTAGTAACAGTAGAAAGCCATAATCATCTTCTCCCCATAGTGACAATTGCTATTATGTTTGGATTCCCTTCTCGTTCAATTCATGCGGAACAAACTCGATACGACGAGGTGTTTGAGCAAAGAACTCGGACATGTCAGAGTAGTTTCGGACCTCATCAGTAATATTGGATATGCACAAGGAAAATGTTTATGAATATGTCCGACTAGAGACGTATATGTTGATGTGATATAAGCATGTTGAAGATATGATCGGCTTCAATTATGATAAGACGATTACGTGGTATAGGAACTTGGTAAGTTTGGATTTATTTAAGAGGAGGATTGGGTTTGGCAAAGTGGTCGATCAATGCATTTTGTTGACACAACAGAGAACCAGAAATTCCAACTGACCTACACGCTTACCAAATGGGTCTCACCATGGGTCCTGGCGTCGCATCCAATTACGAGGCAGGTATACGAAACCCCTTACGTGTGTAATAATATAAGGTGTGGAGAAGAAAACACTGCTCGTGGATCCTATTAATTAAATTTGCGGAATCCACTATTCTTTTAAAAAAAAAATTAAAAGGACTTTCCTAGTTTTGTAAACATCTGTTTTCAGTTATTTAATTAGTTGCACTCCCACGAAATGCATCATTTTTATGTTTTTTTTTTTTAATAAAGAGCATTGGACGATTTGCTTAAAAAATCTGTTCTTTTCATTTGATGTCTTCAATTTTTTTTTCCCCCTCCCCCCTCTACTAATAAATACCCTAAATGCTCTTCATCATCATCGTAGTAGAGCAGTATCCGCTGTGCCACTTCAACCATGCCACCAGTGATATTCAAATCGGTTCGAACCGAACCATTTTTTTGATTCGATTTGATCAAAAATAAGATAATTCGAATCGAAATTGATTTGGATCTAATTCAAAATCGATTAATCTAGTTCAATTAATCGATTTATAATTTTAAATAATTAAATAATATAATTAAATCGAACTAGAATCTTAGTACAATTGAGTGACAGACGCTATAAGATTTGATGACGTTGTTTATAAAACTGAGATTTTGGAATGATTTGGTTAATTGATTTGAATCCATTAAGGGCTTAGGATAGTGAACTAAATTAGATTGATATTTTTTAAATTAAAATTGATTTTAATTGATTAACTGAACCCAAAAAAAAAAAAATGATACTTTGAACCAGTTTCATTTATAGTTTTTAAAATAGAACCATTATTGAATCGGTTTGGATTGAACTGGTTTTAAAGCAGTTCGATTTGATTTGAACACTCTTACCTATTTGTCGGTTTCGTCCTATCGTGATCATCTGCTTCGCCTCTCTTCCGTTGTGATCGCCTCTGTTAAGAGACATTTAAGGAAATGAGAGCAACCATCCAAGAAAAGCCCCTGAGAGATGTGTTTTAAATAATTAAAAAATTAAATAACTCCATGCTCCAAAATAAAGAAACAAGAACCCCACAGTTCAAACTATAATGCCTGCGCATGCAGAACAAAGCTTACAAAGCTCAAACACAGATTCCTAAACATAGAATAATAAATACTATATTAAAATTATAGGATTAAAAAAAATAACTTTCTTAGCTAAACTTTTGTCCATCAACCTCCTGGCATATGAACCGTTTCAAATGGTGTAGAAATTTAAATATCCACAATTTTAAGACATCAAATTTCTTAACACAATCCTCTTTGATTCCTCAAATTTCTCTTTTGTTTTCCCTTGAAAGGTTTTTTTTTTTTTTTCTTAAACTTTTGTGACAAAAAAATAAGAAGAAAACAGCAAGAGTACTGTGTCCTTTTTTCGATGCAGAAAGTTCCCAGTGCTTTCTGCTCTGCTGGGCTTCCCACACCTTCTACACCTTTAAGAAACCTGAAGAGAAACCACAAGGTTTGCCCATCACCCCTCCCTCTCCCAACGACACGACCAGCAAAAGCGAGAAATGGGTGTCGAGAGACGAACTTTTGTTTTCCTTCTTCTGTTCCTCCTCTCTCTGCTGCTCCAAAGTCCCACTTTTGCTAAAAGGGTAAGCATTTTAAGACATCCCATTAAAATCCGCCTTGTAAAGATCGCTTTTTTGTTTCTCTATGCTTTACTGTTGAAAAATCTCGTTTCCTGATGGCCTTTATCCGCGATAAACAAGGAACAGATATCTCATCTTTTCGTGCATTCTCTTGAGTTCTTCTTCCTCCGATGCAGTCTTATGTTGTCTACTTCGGAGGGCATTCCCATCGGTCGGAGGAGGCGCCTTTGCTCGCCCATGAGCGAGTCATGAACTCCCATTACGAGTTCCTTGGCTCATTCTTGGGGAGGTAAGGGATCCTGGCAGAGGCATTCTGGTTTCTCTTCTTGATCTCAATCAATCATCTTGCAATGCAGTAAGGAGAAGGCCCAAGACGCCATCTTTTACTCCTACACAAAGTACATCAACGGTTTCGCTGCTGATCTCGAAGAGGAAGAAGCCATGGAGATGTCTAGTGAGGCATTCTCTCAAAATTTTCATCATGCCCATGCCTTTCCTCTCCTTTCACGGTTGCAAGACTGTTGTTTGCAGAGCATGCCGATGTTATATCCGTGTTTCCTAACAGAGGACACACATTACACACCACCCGTTCGTGGGATTTCCTCGGCCTCGAGAGGAACGGGAGAGTTCCTCCAAGTTCTATCTGGGCACAGTCGAGATTTGGCGAAGATGTCATCATCGGAAATCTCGACACTGGTACGTCCACTTTACATCGAAACACTTGTAGCTTTGTGAGGTAATTGACTTTCCTTGTCTCTTTTCATTCGAATCCATTCACTGTTAAAATCACCGGCTTCAATCTGTGTGTTCATGGGACTCTGTTGCTGAAGAGCTATTCAACATGCAACACTCACATTTGACCACCGGAATACTAATTGATCCTGTTATTTACTAATTTTCTCTTGTCGCTTCTCTAATTCCTCTTCGATAGATCTTTCAGATTTCAGGAATACCATTTATATAGTTTGTAGAAAACTCCGAAACTGTTGTTGTGGTGGTGAAATATTGACCAAGTGCCACTGAGGCAGTGACCGAAGAACTTGTTCCATCTCCTGATCATGTTCATCTATCCAGCTCTCAAAAATATCTTCCACCACCATTGTTCGTTCACATGGTTGACTGATTTGTTCTTGTTTCTTCGAATGTGTGATGTGGGCAGGTGCATGGCCGGAATCCGAGAGCTTCAAGGATGAGGGCATGGGGCCAATTCCACCAAAGTGGAAGGGAATCTGTCAGAATGACACCGATAAGGGAGTTCGCTGCAACAGGTCTGCCCTCTTTGTCCTCCTCCTTTTTGAGTCCCTTCCCATCTTTCATTTTTCATCTTTCATCACATGAAGACTGTGCCTCCTTTTGTTCTCCTCATCTCTGCTGCTTCTGGATCGGGGTGAACGGCTTTCTCTGTCTCTTTGGACTCTTTTGGGTTTGCTTTGGATAGCTTGCAGTTTCATAGGACCTAACCTCTTAAAACCAATGCTGATGCAACAGATAGCTTACCTGAAGAAGATTAAAAACATGATTAATTCGACTTCAACAAGTTTAAATTAGTTGTTTAGCTTCAATAAATTATTCACAAGTACTCCACATTGTGCCTTCTTGCTATACATGTTCAAAGCCGCTTAGCATACCAACTGGAGTACTTGGGTTGACTTTGTTAAGGATAAAGAACTGAACAAAAACAAATTGACAAAGCAGGGCTCACTTACATCTATCTTTTCCTGGCACTATTTTTTTTGGCCATTTCAGCAACATTTGCTGTATGTATTATATATAGTAAATAATGTGTGGTTTGCCATTGCAGATCAGACCATTAGTCTCTTTCCCATTTCTTCAAATTTGCACCTTTACATTTAGTGTGCTGGACCACATTTCAGGGCTTAGTAATCTGTTCAAGCTTGGGAACATCAAAGACATAAATCCACCAGATTCCATCCACTGTAAAAGACAAATTGAAGAGAGGATTCCTGTGGTGTCTGTCCCCTTTTCCTTTTTTTCCTAGAAATATGCACCTTGTCTCTGTATCTTTGATTTCCATCCAAGTTGAAAAAGGAAAAGACAATAGAAATAAGTCTTCCACAAATTGATGACTAGCATTAGCCACCAGACAAACAGGTTTTCACAGACAGGAAGGAGTAGGTGAAGTTTTCTATTTTTATAGGAACACTAACAAAAATAATGTTGGAAACAGGTGGATTATCTCTTTGGTTTAGTGATGTTTTATATCTATGAATCTTTTGCGGAACAAATAGCTTCTTTGAATGATGTGTGACAGAGAAAGGGAAAGCAATAATAATTTAGGCTTCTGAATATGTGGGAAACGGACGAGAAACCAACCCCGTTTCCCCGTCTAACGGCTAGCGGGGCCACTTGAACACTTCCAACAAGCGGCTCTGATGCATGCGTCATTGACGCAAGAGCGTGATCATCATAGATCTGACGGCTGACGCGGATGCTCTACGCAGGAAGCTGATCGGCTTGCGGTACTTCAACAAGGGCTACGGGTCCGCCGTGGGCGCCGTCGGCCTCGCCGCCGAGACGCCCCGAGACACCGACGGCCACGGGACCCACACGCTCTCCACGGCGGCGGGGCGGTTCGTGCCGGGCGCAAACGTCTTCGGCCTCGGCAACGGCACGGCCAAGGGCGGCGCGCCGAACGCCCGCGTGGCGGCCTACAAGGTGTGCTGGCCGCCGGTCAATGGCAGCGAGTGCTTCGACGCCGACATCTTAGCCGCCTTCGACGAGGCGATCCACGACGGCGTGCATGTGCTCTCGGTGTCGCTCGGCGGTGGGCCGACGGATTATTTCAAGGATGGGGTGGCGATCGGCTCCTTCCATGCCGTCAAGCATGGCATCACCGTCGTGTGCTCCGCCGGAAACTCGGGCCCCGAATCGGGCACGGTGTCGAACACCGCGCCGTGGATCGTCACGGTTGGAGCAAACACTATGGACAGGGAGTTCCCCGCCTATCTCTCTCTTCGCAGCAAGAAGCAAATTAAGGTTAGTTTGATCTCTATTCTCTTATGAAACATCATGTTCTTGATTTCATGAATGCTACTCGGATTTATTTCTTCCCTGATGTGTCTTGTTCAAGTATAATTGCTCAAGTTTTCCTCACTTTTCACAGATGAAACCAAATTTTCCTTGTCTATAAACTACTACATGGCGATTATTAGTTACATGTAATCTAACCTCTTTGTCTCCATTGGTTTTGGTTCACTTTTCTTGTTCTTTTTGCTTTCAGGGTCAAAGTCTCTCTCCAATGGCCCTTCCGGACAAGATGTTCTACTACCCCATTATTAGCTCGCGAGAAGCTACGGCTACAAATGCATCACAGGAGAGCGCGTATGGAAGAATTCATGTTGTTGTTGCTATTTTATTCTCATTTGACTTGTCGCAAGTGGTGACCATTCATGTGTTAAACCCACCATTGTTCTTGATTTCTCAATGCTAAAACTAAACAATTAGAAAATAAGCAATTTATGTTTTTCTTTTTATACCTAGACTTCAACTTACAACATTCTTGAAATTATCAATCAGATTTTGCTGAACATTTAACATCTAAACATAAAGCAAGTAATGTTGTCACTTGATAAGATCCCACATTGGTTGAGAAGTAGGGGAGCTAAGGGCTCATAAGTCCACCAGCCTCCCTTACTCTTAGAGGTGCTTTTTGGAACTCCCAGTCTCCACAAAGGGCAAAACCGTGCGGGTACGTCCAAAGCGGACAATTCCTCGCGTGCCTACGGGCCGCACCAATGTTCGGCCGACCAAAATGTCCCTTATCAGCACTCATGTCATGTTGCTGAATATTTATCAAGGAAAAATAAACATTTCCAGTGTCGCATGCTTTTACTAAAAGCATTTTGTTTCAATCTAGTAACTTTTTTTTGTAGATCATATGAAATCGAATTGACATTTTTTCATTTAAATTGCAGCAAATTGTGCCTCAAGAGATCTCTAGATCCAGAGAAGGTTCGAGGGAAGATAGTTGTATGCCTACGTGGGGAAAATGCAAGAGTTGAAAAGGGAGAGGTTGTTCACCAAGCCGGCGGCATCGGAATGGTACTTGCAAATGATGAATCCACTGGAAATGAGATCATTGCAGATGCCCATGTTCTTCCTGCGACCCATATATCATATGATGATGGCCTTGCTATATTATTGTATCTCAATTCCTCCAAGTGAGTTTGCAATGTTTACACTGTTCCTAGTGCTAAATCATCAGTGTGCATATACTAGACAATTTTGGTGGCAACTACAATATGGCACTAGTGGCATAGTCCCTATCAACTTTGATTGCAACCTTAGCTTGGTTAGAACATCCTTCAAAAGCACATGTTTGGCAAATTTCTAGACCTACAAGCGAATTTTTGACCTTTTTGCTCTTCCATGAGTTATGGACTTCAAATCATAGTAAATTAAAAAAATCATGATCTAGATTGAACACGTATGTTATTGTTACCTAATTTCTGAATAGAGATATTTTTTCTTTAAAAGATAAAGCTGTAGTTAGCAGTTTGGTGGGCATCAGTCAATCTTTTTACAGTTGCTGCTAAATGTTCACCTGCATATTTGGGTAACTCTCTACAATTTCTCATAATTTAGATTGACCCAAAAGCTAAATGGTCACAAACCTTTTTTTCACTGCATGAATTTATGCAGCTATCTGCAATCTATAGTATTCTCCAATTTCTTAGGTTGAAGCTGCAGCCATATGCAGTACATCTACATTGGGACAAAAAATGTCAAATTCTGGAAAGAACATGAATATAAATGGAAATACTGCATCAATACAATCCTTTCTGCAATAGTTAAATTTATGTAAAATATTCTTCTTGTAGGTCACTCTTTGGATATATTACAAGCCCCAAAACAACTATTGGCACAAAACCAGCACCAGTTATGGCTGCTTTCTCTTCTCAGGGACCTAATACTGTCAACCCTGAGATCCTCAAGGTTAACCAATAACCCTCTTGTTCTATTCTGTAGGGCCTAATTAAACCATAATGTTGGTCAATTTTTATTGTCAATTTTGCAGCCTGATATCACTGCACCAGGGGTTAGCATTATCGCTGCTTTCTCTGAAGCAACTGGTCCAACAGGTCTAACCTTTGATGATCGTCGTGTTTTATTCAACTCAGAGTCAGGGACCTCCATGTCTTGTCCTCACATTGCGGGCATTGCTGGACTTCTCAAAGGTCTCCACCCTGATTGGAGTCATTCAGCAATTAAGTCTGCAATCATGACAACTGGTATGTGTTCTACTCCCTGAGTGATTTTTATGTTTCAACTCATGCATAACTCTACTCCTGCTGCTCTTATCTAGCCAAGTATGGTGTATCAATTTGCATACAGTTCACCACTTTGCCTACAAACTTGTGCAGCTAGAACTCGAGACAACATGAAAGAGCCTATGTTCAATTCATCTTTTGTGAAGACTTCTCCATTCAGCTATGGCTCTGGCCATGTCCAACCAAACCGTGCCATGGACCCTGGCCTTGTTTACGATCTAACTACAAATGATTACTTGAACTTCTTATGTGCGCTTGGCTACAACTCCACTCAAATAGCTACATTCAGCACTGAACCTTATGTCTGCCCATCTAAACCGCTAAAGATCGAAGACCTAAACTATCCTTCAATCACAATCCCTAATCTGTCTGGTGCTTCGACTATAACCCGAATGATAAAGAATGTCGGACTACCGAGCACATATAAGGTTCATGTGGAAGAACCGGCAGGAGTCTCAGTGACGGTGAAGCCCAGAAAACTCAAGTTCAAGAAACTAGGTGAAGAGAAGAAGTTTACAGTTGCTCTCAAAGATAAAAGAAGTAATTTGGCTAGAGAGTACACTTTTGGTGGTTTAACATGGTCAGATGGGAAGCACTATGTCAGAAGCCCCATTGTGGTGAAGGTAGCACATTAAAAGAATGTTGTAACCCATCTTAATTTCATAAACATGAAATGTTTGGTCTATTTGTAGACCAATGTATTGAAGAACATCATATCTTACAATAAATGCAAAAAAAAAGAAAAAAAAAAAGCAATAAATGCATAGCAAAGAATCAGCTGGAAAAGAACTGTGTTCTTCTTGATTCTTTCTTTATTCAATGTTTTTTGCACTCTCAAAATTTGATGCAGTTTCTTAGTCAACCTAACAGAGATGAGTCAATTTAAACACTTGAATTCTGGATTAGTCTAGTGATATGCAGTGGATGATAAAACACTTGAAACAATACAAAATTTCAATATGAAATGTCAAATTTAAGTATTGCGAACAATTCTACGAAACAGATTCTTGAAGTTTAAATAATAAATCCTTGTTGTTTGTCCTGAACAGTATTATAACATTATCGAATTTTGCCAAGTTAGTACATTTCGGTGAAACTCACCACAAGCTTCACATGCTTAGTTGGTAAATGACGGGTAACGCAATTACAATACAGAATCTTTTCATGTTAACACTTAGATTCTCATATGATTAACATTTCTCAAAGAACAAAAAAATTCTCGTATCATCAGAAATTTAATATATATATATATATATATATATATATATATATATATATATATAAACACACACGGTAGATAACTTTTAGACCGGTAACGCGGCGAGTCATGAACGAGTTGGCTGGTACGGGCTCCGGGGTTGGTTTTTCTGTGTGGTCGGCGCCGACGACAGCGAGGACTTGGTTTAAATTGGATTATAACTTTGACGGCCCCATTTCCAGCTTACTCGAGTAACTTGCCTGCCTAGTGGGTCCCACAAGAGGGATGCGGGTAAGCCACGACGCATGCCAGCATTCCTTTAGTTGGAGGGCAACCGCGTAGACGCCTCCGGAAGCCAGAGAAGGTATACTCCAACTTCGCTCGGTTCTTTCTTCGATCGATTCTATACTTCTAGGGTTTCGTTCTCGATCATTGGAGGGTCGGGGTGGTGGTGGTGGTAGATCTGAGCGAGAGGATGTCATACGCTTACCTCTTCAAGTACATCATCATCGGCGATACAGGCACTCTCTTTTGCTTCCCCTAGGGTTTATATTTGATCTTCCGGTTGCGTAGAGTTCTCGATTTCTTTGTTCACGGTTGGGGATTTGATGAGCTACACGTAACTTGGTTATCAGTATCGGGTTAGGGTTAAACTTTGATTCTTCCTAGTGAATTAATTATCGTTCTTCTGTGTTCCGAGTTTTCTTGTAAATTGTGGGAAGTAGAAAATATGCTATAGTGATTTCTTCTCTTCAAGTTTCCTGTATGGTTTTCTTGTCTCTTGTTGGCTTGCATTATGATAATAGGGAGTTTACGATATGAGGACGATGATGTGATCCTTCTTTTTATGTGAAGTTCCTTTTTATGCATTAATGGTTTACAATCTTATCTATACAGTATTACCAGCGAACATTCTTGTGATAAATCTACACATCTTTCTGTTATTTCCTATTGTAAAATTTGTGTATGGGTCATTTTTGTGTTCTTTCTTCTCGGTTTCTATGTTTCTACTTAACATATTTATTGGGGTATCGTCACCGATATTGGGAATGCTCCCACTAATGTGCCATTCTGTTAATTGCCTTCATTTCGAGTTTAGTTCAGCGGGTTAACATTGTCTATGAAGTAAACTAAGACAGGTAGTGTTGGTATCATATTGGTCCACACAGATTTTTTTAATTGCAGTTTTTCTGGAACTTTACTTGGGTTTTTTACTTTTTCTCTATTTGCAGGAGTGGGGAAATCATGTCTTCTTCTGCAGTTTACTGACAAGCGCTTCCAACCTGTGCATGACTTGACAATTGGTGTTGAATTTGGAGCTAGAATGATAACCATTGACAATAAGCCCATAAAATTGCAGATATGGGATACAGTTAGTAGCTTTTTTTTATCTCTTTCTCTCTCTAGTGAATTAGTGTAATCATGAATTTTAATTGTACCGTTCTTTAGTTAGAATATGATATTTCTAAGGATGTGATGGTTACTTTGTTGGACTTTTGAGATAGACTATTATGGTTTCTTAAAGATCATACTTGTAAGGAGGTAACGACATTCTACCTGGTATCTATACAGTGATTGACACCATTCTTCCCAAATTTAGCACTAGAGAGTTTAAGTTAGAGTTTTAAGTATAGTTTCTAGCTTAGAGGATTCTTGGATGAATTTATGCCCTTGTTTCTGTGGTTATTTAAATGATTTAGAGTCCTATTCAAACTGCACTAATACTTATGGCATGTAAATAATATTTTCAGTGTAGCTTTTGTTTAGAAAATTATTCAGTTGTGAAGATTCAAGTTTGGGACTTATATATGTATTTCGCTTTGTGATTTGTGAAATTTTGTTGGAAACGAAATTGTCCTTTAAGTTTTGTGGTAGAGATTAATTTATAGAGCATAAAAAAGCCGATAGGAAGAAAGAATATAAATAATACATGCAGGGATGACATTGACTCTAGTGATAAAGGAACTGTCACCATTCCATTTGTTCCTTCGATTGCTATACATGAAATGGAATATGCCTTGTTAACTTATGAATTCATCTAATCAGAAAATTAAAAATATTGCAGGCTGGCCAGGAATCTTTTCGATCAATTACCAGGTCCTATTATAGAGGTGCTGCTGGTGCCCTGCTTGTATATGACATCACCAGGTATTAATCACAGAGATCCTTGATCTTTCGGTGCTATTAGTTGCTTATACTGTTTAATATTTAAACTGATTGTTAGGAGGGAGACATTCAATCATCTTGCTAGCTGGCTGGAAGATGCAAGGCAACATGCAAATCCTAATATGACAATCATGCTGATTGGCAACAAATGTGATTTGGCCCACAGAAGAGCTGTGAGCACCGAGGAAGGAGAACAGTTTGCCAAAGAGCATGGATTAATCTTTATGGAGGCCTCTGCTAAAACAGCACAGAATGTTGAGGAGGTGAACCAGCTTTTTTTTTTACTGTCTTGTGCCATGTTTTGTTATCCTATGAACTTTTGTGTGACAATTTACTTTGCAAACTTTGTCATATATGATTGCAGGCTTTTATTAAAACGGCAGCAATGATATACAAGAAAATTCAGGATGGTGTCTTTGATGTATCGAATGAGGTAAGACTGTGTATAACAATAGGTTATAGTACACAAACCAAAGCATTAATGAAGGTAGGCTATTCTGTAGTTACCAAGGCCTTGCTGTTTGTCCTTTTTTTTTTTTCATTTTTTATAGTGTTGCAAAATAACAAACAGAATATCAAATTTTCACTATTTTGGCTTTTTCTAATCTTGAGATTGTTTGTCACATGAATGTAGGCTGATTATTGGCTTGTTAGAGAACCGTGGACCCTACAGCCAGGAGGGCTGTTGTTCCTATAGTTCTGTTTAGTTTCTGAAACTTATATAAGCAGAAAGCTTTTACATTCAAAGAAGTTTCAGATACAACAGAATTGTCTTTAAATAGTGTTAGACAGACCATAATCAAACATGTCTCATGCCTCAAGTTTCATTGCTTGCTTCCAAAAATGAGAATACCACAAATTGAGCCCAGTAAGTGTCATGTAATTGCAGTTGGTTGAATAACCATCATCATACCTCTTCCTCCTGTCAAGATATTAAAGGCTGTTTTGTTCCTAATGATCGACAGTAGTTTAATTGCACCTTTAATAGCATATGTATTATGTACCTAAAGTGCAAATTGAATGATGAAGGTGACTGGTGCAGGGTAATTTTTCATAATATATAAATGTAAAATTTTATATAAAAGTGTCTTTTGTCTGAAACTGGAGCCTCCACATACAGTAACCATGATGATAACCTGCAACTACTGATGATGATATAAACCAAGTGATGTCAGTCGTAACTTAATCAAAAACACTGATATGATGCAAGACCTCTTTTGTATGTTCTACTTTTTCACTCACCATCTTGATCGAATGAGCTCAATTCTCTATTGTCAATTATACTGGTGATGAATTTTAGGTGTTGCTAATTTTGTATGATAGCTGTTGTTTTATTATCCTTTAATACAAGTGAAGAAAAAAACCTTTGGCTGTGTCTCTTGGAACAGTAAAATTTTTGTATCCTCATTCATCTGACGTGTTTCTGGCAGTCATACGGAATCAAAGTTGGATACGGAGGAATTCCTGGTCCATCAGGTGGAAGGGATGGCTCATCTTCTCAAGCTGGTGGTTGTTGCAGCTGAGCTTGTGCCACTGATGTTTCTTATTTGTTATATGTTTCATCCTAATAAACAGAGCCTGTGTGGTGTTAATTGGTTCTTCCAGTGTCAAAAGTATGCATGATGGCAAAATATTGTGTAATCCGTCTGTCTGTACACTAGTTGATATTACTTACCATCGGTGACTAGCTTCTCTCTGTGTGTGCATTTGTGCTTGAATGGTTGTATCAGTTTGGGTCCTTTCTTTGGCTTCGTACATAGTCTGACCTGAGAACTCCTCCATTTTAACGGTATGTGGTGGCTTTGCTATCAAAGATTTCTTTGAAGAGAGGTAATCGTCGGAATATGATATAGGGTGCTAAATTTGATACACGGCTATGCGATCCCTCAGATTTGACAACTGCTAGGTTTGGGTATGAAAGGTAAAGGCTGGTGTGGCCTTCCTTTATTCTAACTCCTTAATCATCATTTGTTTAGATAGTGCTGGTCCGCTGCAGTTGGCCTCCACGAATCAAGTTCATCGTGTGATTGAAGTTTTGCCATGTCCATTTTATTTCCAACCTATATACTGGATGATCTAAGCCACTCAAGCTTCGTTTTTACTGATGAAGAAAGACCTTTTTATATTCGTTTTGCAACAGCTGTTATACTTTCATGTCCTGCCAAAAGGGACATGAGAAGCCCAGCGAATCCTCCAAACTATCCATTTACACAACACCTAATCATGTGCACTGCGGCCTACCAGCACTGGTCCGTCTCCCACTTTCTGACCCGGAGCCGGTCCGACGCGACGTAGCCGGCCCGAGGAATCCGCCCTACGATGGACCGGTCGTACCGCGCCCGCGCCGCCGGGTCGGACAGCGTCTCGTACGCGCGGCGTATCTCCAGGAAGTCAGGCCCTCCGCCCGCCGGCGCTGCGTCCGGGTGGAACCGCTTGGCCATGGCCCGATACGCCGTCTTGATCTCCCGCGCCGTCGCCGTCTCCCCCACCCTCAGCACCTGGTACATACTCGCCGGTGCCCTGCTCCTCCCCGCAGCCGTGGCCACCTCCGCCACCACCCGCCTCTGGGCCGAGATGCCCCTTGCCGAGGGGAGCGAGATCCCGGAGAAGATGACCGTTCCAGACATGGGGGAAGTAAAGAGCGAAGAAGAAAAATGGATGGTTTTCGTTCGTTTGGAGCACGGAAGCGAACAGAAGAAGATGAGTCGAGTAGGAGAACGCTTTGGGTGTCACATTTATATGGGGAGAATTAAAATTATAGGAAATGGGTATTTCTTTATTTTATATATAAATAAAATAAATTAGAGAGAGCGGTATGCAGAATCGATGGTCACGCCGCAGCCGATTTGGGAAAATGGGATTTGGATGGTGACGTGGTGCTTCTAGAAGGGACGGGGACAATGAGCATTGCGTTGGGTTCTGGAAGCTCAGGCGACGTGTATTATTAGGTTTTTGTCGTGGGGACCACGGGCGTTGGAAACGGTGGCTTCTGGAGGGAGTCGCTCAAACGTCAACGTGGAAGACGGTTTCAAGGATCCTAACAACAAGATCACCTCTTCCTTCTTCGAGAAATCGACGGTCGTCAAGAAAGCCACTGGTAACTTACCCTCTTTTTTCACTTTTCTAAAACTTGTCTTCTTTTTTTTTTGTTGCAGATGCTATGTTGTGTTTCCACGTGCGCTCTTAGTTTTTCTTTTTAATGATGATTTTTTTATTATATTAAAAAATTAAGATTAAAATATTTTAACTCAATTTTAACTATAAATCATTTAAAATATTATGATTTAATTGTATCTAAAATAATTTTTATATTTTTAAAAATATAGTTTATAAGTCACTTCCGTCGTGTCTAAGTTTGTTAGAGTTTATTATGTTATATGTTGAATCATAATAAATTATTAATATAATAATATATATAATTTAAATTAAAAAAATTTTATTTTAGCTCTTGTGATTTTTGTAACAGATCACTTAGATCCTTATAGTTTTAATCATGTTTAAAATAACATTTATATTTCTAAAAATATGATATATAAATCACTCGTGTCAAGTTTGAGTTAACAGACGTTAGAGTATGCTTATATGACATGTTAACTCACAATAATCAATTAATATAATAATACGTAAAATTTAAATTAAAAAAATTGAGACCACCATCGGAGGATTCGTCGTTGTGGAAGCGACCACCACCACCAGCATCGAGTCGTTGTTGCTTAGCAGGGTGTCATACGCATGCAGCATTTTATCGCACTAACGATGAACTTAGGAGCTTTCGATCTTGCCTCAAGTGGATGTGCATTGACCAATCCGACGCTAGGCACACAATGGCCTCATGGTCCCTCTTCCTCCTCATAAACATCTTCATCAGCTCTCACATCATCCTCTCTTACGCCTTCACCTATCGCACTTATTACGTGGTGATCCAACTCTCCCTCATCTCTGTCTCCGATCTTTCCTACCTCTGTCTCTTCGTCTTTGTTCGTCGCTTTCTGTACAAGATAGATTTTTTTTTTAAAAAAAACTTAAATGATATATGTCATTATATTAATAATTTTATTATAAGTTAATATGTTACGTAATTAAACTCTAATATTTGTCAACTTATATTTGACGGAAGGAGTTTATATACTATATTTTTAAAAATATAGAAGTTATTTTAGACAAAAATAAAATCATAAGAGCTTACTTAGTTAGGTAGTCCATGATCAAAACGATAGAGACTAAAATATTTTTTTTAAAAAATAAATTATGTATCATTATTAATAGTTTATTATGAGTCAGAATAAATTAACGTTTGTTAACTCAGACTTGATGGGAGGGACTATAATACTAAAAAAATATTTTTAAAAAATATAATAATTATTTTAGATATAATTAAATAATAAGAGTTCATTTATGTGCTAAAATCATATGAATTAAAATTGATTTAAGGGCTGTTGAAAGACCTCCTATTCTTTGTAATTGATTAATCAAACATGAGAAAGAAACATTTATCCAATTGAAACTACGTATTTTTAGCGGTCCTATCCACAACCGAAACTTGGGAAACAAGTAATTCGGTCTTTATATTATGTTAGTTCAAAGCTTCCTATTCGATCGGGGTTGATATTGTACAAGCATCTGACTAGTAGAAGCCATGTGGTCTTCTGGAAGCTCTCTGCTTTTGACAACCTTTGGTTCTCCATCAGCTCTTACTGAGGAGCCCATGGATTTCTTCCAAACCAACCTTTGCGATGCAACATGGTCTGGCGCGTGAATGGTACCCCATTGAAAGGGATATGGCCGCCGTAAGATCACAAATAACTCTTACCGAGGAGCCCATGGATTTCTTCCAAACAAACCTTTGCGATGCAACATGGTCTGGCGCGTGAATGGTACCCCATTGAAAGGGATATGGCCGCCGTAAGATTACAAAGAGGATTAAGGTGATCATCACATCATCCTATTCACGATGATGTGGAACGAGGGCGTTGTGATGTATTTGACGGGTTAAAGGGCGACTAGGTCTTAGCCAGAGAGAAAGACGCCCATAGCATGGCTTTCAAAAAGCGTGTTCTAAAGAGAAACAAAGAGATGAGAAGTTTTAACCTGTCATTTACACTTCACAATCATCTACAACCATCTACACGTGCCGAGCACGTGCCCAGTCCCACTAAACTTGCCTTGGGAAACCGTTACCACGTGTGAGCGAAGTCGTCATTTCACACCGCACCGTCCTCCGCCTCGGCGCGAGAGCAACGCGGCCACCTGTCCCGTTCCCAGTGCCTGCAATCTCGTGTTAGGGTCATCGATCGGGTGGGGAGATCCGGCGAGTTCTCCAGGATGGCCACTGGTCAGATGGCGCCGCGGAAGCCAAGAAGGACACCCCCGATGACGAAATTGCAGCCGGGCGAGGGCGACCTCGACCGCCAGCTACTAGTCATCGGTGACTGAGGGGGTCTCTTTTTGTTCGTTCGAAGGAAACCGCTTCGGCAAATAGGTGGTCTCCTCATCCCCTCAGTAATATTATCGTCGTCAGGCTTTTCCTTTTTCTAATGTTTCCAAAGCTTCTGCTTACCAATTTTTTGCATGTAATTGGTGCTATCAATAGATTATTTTTTCATTCCATCGGCATCTCTGTGCAGAAATTCTTTTGCCCAATTCAGCTTGAGATGACATTTTGCGTGGGTTTTTTATTTGAAGGTTTACTTTTTGTTCCATATTACAAGAATTATACGGGAAGTTGAACGAAAGTGTGGAGTGAGGCGTGGGTGAGTGAGATCCTTGTATGCTATCCGCATCCTCTCTGTGAAGGGTAGGAGTTCTGAGATATGCATAGATGTGTTTCAGCAAAACACTATAAGCTGTGTCGTATTAGGTGGAAGTCACCGTTGTTAGAGTAGGAAAAGAAGATCTAGCAGCCATTTAGGTCATTTGGGTTTTTGTATTTAGAAGCTCCTTTCCTGTAGGTGTATCACTGATAAGACCCCAGAAGGAGCCATATGGATTTTGATCGCCGAGGGGGATCAACCCTTGGAATGCTATAAGGGTTCCTCCCTCCTAGACTTGGCACAAAGGTTGAATAAAAAATGATAATTGCTTGATAAAAGAGAGGAGGCGGCTTCATTATTATATCGGGTTGCAAACCCTAGCCCATGGGGTGCTTGCTTAACTAAAATTATCCTTTTGCCCCTTCTATAGCCTACCTACCTTAGAGGAAACAGGTGGCGGCTAGGTTGGCTCTGTAGCCGACCTAAGCAAGGGGAAACCCTATCCGACTAGCCCAGTAAAGGGGGTGACGGCCACTAAGCCCTAAGACCCCAAAATAAACCCTAACCACACTTCTTTAGAGGATAGAAGTGACTAGGTGGGGTTTTATTACAATCTCACAGGGTTCTTATTGATTACTTCTAAGGGGTTAGGACTCAATCCTGCTGAAGTCCTATCAAACCCGCCCTCTTCAAATCAGCCTTGTCTTCAAGGCTGAGGTTCCATGAGTTCCTCATATGATTCCCATGCTATCTTAACTGAACTTTGGCCTCCTCATTAGCTGGGGTGTTAGTTGGAAGGATTTGGGCTGGGTCGTCTTCTTTAAATTTTCATTTGTGGTGGGATACCTGGCGGATCAACTGTAATCTTGATCTGGTGCACGAATCTGATCTCCAGGTTAGGGCCCCAATGTGATCCCTAATTTTGCAAGGCCCAAAGAAATATAGAGATCACTTCATTAAGGCTCCTGCTGATCGGGCTGGAGGTGTAGAAAAACTCGATCTTCAATTTTCGTCCATTCTGAAGTTTGTCGGGAGGTCGTTTCTTCTTTGCATGTGTTGCCATATTGTTATTGTTTAGTGATAGCTAATCTTTCTTCTGGAATGGTGACTGCCCTCTAGTATGGTTCAGGATGATGAGAGCCCAATCTAGCGTGAGCATGAATTGCAGTTCTTCTAGTTATACTCCTCTTTCGTGTCATGGACCATCTTGCATAAGAATAGCCCCAATTTCAACTTTTGACACGTCGGCCTCAATGATAAAAGTGCGGCTGAAATCAGGCAGTGCTAGGACCAGCGTCATCGTCATGGCGGCCTTGAGACGTTTGAAGGCTGTAAAAGCTTGTTCTGACCACAAGAAGAAGTCTTTCTTCAGTAGGGACGTAAGAGGGGCACTAATCTTTCCATAATCTTTCACAAATTTACAGTAGTAGCCCATAAGTCCAAGGAAGCTGCGTAGTGATTTTTCGTTTGTAGGTTTCGGCCATCCTTGTATTGCCTCGATCTTTGTCGGGTCTACCGCCATTCCATCCTTTGATATAATGTGCCCAAGATACTCCACTTTACGCTGTAAGAAGCTGCACTTTGACTGTTTAACATAAAGAGTATTCTCCCGAAGAATCGTTAGAACAATTCGTAAGTGCTAAAAATGTATATCAAGCGTAGGGCTATAAACGAGAATATCATTAAAGAACACCAATACGAACTTGCGTAGAAAACTCCGGAAGATGTCATTCATCAGGCTTGGGAAAATAGAAGGAGCATTCGTAAGTCTGAAAGGCATTACCAGAAACTCGTAGTGGCCGTTATACGTGCGGAATGCAGTTTTCGGAACATCTTCAGTGCATACCCGAATCTGATGATAACTGGAATGGAGATCCAATTTAGTGAAGATTTTGGCTCCTTTTAATTCATCCAAGAGCTCATCTACGACTGGTATAGGATATTTGTCCTTGATGGTGATAGCGTTCAAGACCCGATAATCAATGCACATTCTCCATGTACCATCCTTCTTATGCACTAGCAATACCGGTGAAGAATAAGGGCTGGAACTCTGTCGAATCACCCCGGTGTCAAACATCTCTTTGACGATGTTCTCGATCTCGTCCTTCTGCAAGTGTGGGTAGTGGTACGGATGCAAATTTGCTAGAGATTTGCTCGGCAGAATAGGAATACAGTGGTCATGCGGTTGGTTAGGGGGCAGCTCGTGCGGCTCTGTGAAAATGTCCGCGAATTCATCCAGCAAGAGGGCATGCTTAAGATATGAATTTTGTATATTCTCCCCCTTAGATGGCTGTTGTATATGCATCAAAAATCCACCATGTGCTTTGTGCAGTACTTTCTCCATTCGTTGTGACGAAACGGTGAAAATTTGTCTCCTGCGCTTGCCTCGTAATGTGACCTGTCTCCCTTTGCAATAAAATTTCATGATTAATTTAGAAAAATTCCAGAGAGATATCACCTAGTGTTGTGAGCCATTCGATCTCGAGTACGGCTTCATAATCATCGATGGGTAGGAGGAAGAAATCAACTACCACTTCTTGGTCTTGGAGGAGTAGTTTCACCAGCGGGCACCGTTGGTCGTAATTGAAGATTCGGCCGTCGGTGACCTTTACGTCGAACTTGTTGCAACCTTCAATTTGAAGCGCCAAACGTGCAACAACCTTACTATTGAGGAAGTTATTTATGCTGCTCGTGTCGATGAGAACGATGATGAGTTGCTGTTTTAGAAGTCCTCCAACTTTCATCGTCTGCGGGTTGGAGTAGTCGGCCAATACGTGCACTGCGTAGTCGGTCGGTTGGGACTCTTCCTCCATGGCTTCTTCTTCAGGTTCAAGGGCTTCTTCAGATGTTTCATTGTCCTCATCCTCCGCTAGTTCAATTATGAGGAGCCGGCCCTTTTTGCAGCGATGTTTGCGGCTCCACGGTTCGTCGCAATGCCAACACAACCCCTTGGCCGATCGTTCCCGAAGCTCGTCTCTTGCCAACTTTTTTGGTGTGGGGGCTTGGATGGCAGTAGAGGGGGCAGTAGGCTTTGGCATGGCTGGTTGGGGAGTGACCATTGTCCTTCGTACCTCGTGGTTCAATCATTCTTTCTGGATACGCGCGAAGAAAATCGCCGCCATAAGTGTGTACGGTTGCCGCGCCTTTACTGCTACTCGGATTTCCAACTTTAGGCCCTCAATAAGAGTACCTAAAAGTTGTTTCTCAGACCAATTCTCAGTTTGGTTAGATAAACGCTCAAATCTTGTTTGGTATTCTTGTATTGTAGAGGTTTGATGAATCTTTGCCAATTATCTGTCGATGTTGTCAAAATCGGTCGGACCGAAGCGGTTTAGAAGTCCTTCCTTGAACCGCTGCCAAGAGAGTCCTCCATGGGTGTGTTCAAACCAATTGAACCACCGAATAACATCTCCCTCGAGGTGTATGGCAGCGATCTCCACCCGTGTAGCGTCGGCGGTTCGGTAGAACCGAAAATAGCACTCCGCGCGCAAGATCCATCCGATCGGGTCTCCTTCTTCCCATCTTGGGAAATCAACCTTCATGCGTGGATTGTTGGGATCAGAGGTGATGTGTCCATGCTCTTGAGGATCGTCTCGCCGATCTGAAGTCTCTCCATGGTGTGACTTCCTCGGGCTTGACGATCGGCCAATGCTGAATTCGGCGAATAAGAATCACATCTTCTCCTCCATGCGGCTTTCAAAGGCTTCAAACTTGGCGTTGATGGCCTCCTCTGATGTCATGGTGTATGCCTCTAGATCTGTAATATTGAGATCTTTCTTTTGTTGTCGGGTTAGTGGCATAAGAATTTTGGAGAAGGGGTGGCCGGTTGGAAGGTGAATCGGTTTGGATGGGAGTAGGCTGCCGTTTAGGGCTGATTTGGGTGGCTGTTAGGTTTCGGTTTAGGGTAAGGTTTTGAAGAGTTTTTGGTGAGGAAGGTAGGGTTTGGTGATGAGGAAACGAGAGTCCGAAATCCCACAAAAAAACAGCACTCAAATCCGATAAAATTTGACGAAAAGAAGTGTTGTGATGTGCAGTTCTGCCGAACAGATTTTATGTCGGAGAAACGATGACTTATCGACGTAATTTCCAGAGGAAAGTTCAAGGAAATTATGTAAAAACTCTTGGTTTAGATGTTGGGAATACCAGTAAAAAGTTTGGCGAAATTTTGGCAACGTAACAGTAGAGAAATAGGGCAAAAGATGAAAGGTAGATCCTTCGTCGTAAAAATTCCAGAACTGCGTGCTGGTGAAAGATTGCACAAGAAAACCGATTCCAAAAGGAATTTTTTCGAGAAATCAATCCCAGATAAAAGCCAAGTTGATCCTTGGGATTGTGTAAAAATTTTGGCCAAAAAGGATGAATAAACGTTCAGTTTCAAGAGGCAATAATCGGCTGAAAATTTCTGCAGCGTTTTGCCTTCGCAACGATGATAACGTTTGTGACGGTAAAATTTTGCAGCAATAAAACTTTTGGAAAATCTTCACCCACATATAAATAAAGGAATAGCAGTAGCAAAGGTGTGGGCTTTGGAGTTTTTACCAAATTTATGTTGTTGATGCAAGGGACAGCGGTAGATTGATGGATCTGCGGCTTGGTGGGTGACGGTGGAGGCGACGTCAAAAGCAATTGTGGGAATTGCTTGGGAAGGTGGAGGCGGCTTAGATGGCTACAGGGCAACAGGAATGCGGTTCTGATACCAGAAGATAAGACCTTAGAAGGAGCCCTATAGATTTTGATCGCTGAGAGGGATCAACCCTTGGAACGCTATAGGGGCTCCTCCCTCCTAGACTCGGCACAAAGGCTGAATAAAAGATGATAATTGCTTGATAAAAGAGAGGGGGCGGCTATATAGGATTGCAAACCCTAGCCCATGGGGTGCTTGCCTAACTAAAATTATCCTTTTGCCTTTTCTATAGCCTACCTGCCTTGGAGGGAACAGGTGGCGGCTAGGTTGGCTCTGTAGCCAACCTAAGCAGGGGGAAACCCTAGCCGACTAGCCCAGTAAAGGGGCGGCGGCCACTAAGCCCTAAGGCCCCAAAATAGACCCTAGCCACACTTCTTTATAGGATAGAAGTGACTAGGTGGGGTTTTATTACAATCTCACAGGGTTCTTATTGATTACTTCTAAGTGATCAGGACTCAACTCTGCTGAAGTCTTATCAATCACTGGCAGAAAATTTATGTAATTGCCGTACAACAAATGGTTCTGTCAGATTTAGAAAAAACTATGATCTGTAACAGGCTTTTCCATGCTGTTAACCAATTAAGCATGAATGACTCTAGATGCGATAGAGGGCACTCAGTTGATTGGTATTTTTTTCTTGGTTGGCTGGTCTGAATTTGGCTTCTGTTCCTATTGGTTAGGTTCTGGAGAAATGGACCTTATGACCCTATAATTCTGTTAGATTCTAACCTAAAAGTTAAAGAGTAAATCTGATTGCTTTATAAGCTGGTAGATACTATGGTCTATGGATTAGTGCATATATGGGTGTTGTTCTTATTGATAGTGACAACAGAGCTGGAGCTTTTAGTGTAGCTTGAGCTTGCTGAGATATTGAGACGGTGATTACAATGTTGCTTCAATTTTATAATCTGTTGACAGCTGCAATAGCCACAAGTTTAGCTTCAAATATTAAGTGGATTTACATCTCTTATTCAGTTTGGTCTGAATTTACTGTTCCAATATCACGACTAGATGCAAAATTTTCTGTATTTATTTAGTATCCTTTAAACAGCCTTTTTCTCTTTCTTCTTGGTTGCTTTTCAACTGTCAATTTTCTGATTTGTAAGACAGTTTATGAAATATATGTGAAGAATACTTATTGATTACAAATGATAATAGATGCACATTGTCTGCACCAAACATAGTCCAGGATGTAGCATTCTTTACTAAACAGGTACAAGTAGGAGAAATAAAAAAGAGCAGTGCACAGGTTCACACACGCATGAAGGTGTAAAGAGATGGTGGCAGTATTACTCGGATTAAGGTCCTTCAACAACACCTGCCATGTTGCAAATTGCCTCAATTTTCCTTATTTGCATGAAATGAGAAATCCTGAGGACAAGCTTATAAGGACGACTTAGCAGCTGGTTGCCATTGATCATGCTGGATTGGAGTTTGAACCTTAAGAAGCACAGATCAAAAAAGAAATTGAGGTGTTAGGAGAACATCAACAAAGGATTGCTATAACAAATGCTTTAATGATGTCGTTGGGATGATTATGCAATGGTGGATAACTTGTCCCTGAACTTTTGATGCATGTCAGGGAGGTCACGGGATACTTCCACCTGTGAGCAGCGTGCATTACTTGGCCATAAAATTTTAAGGCTGGACCAATGAGTGCATATGAAGGAAAAGCGAGGTAGTGCGTCTTGTTCGATCATCAGGTATCTCAAGTATTGGGACTGGTTGATATACCACAATTGCTGCAGCTGAGGGAACCAACCTGCTTCACAAACCATTCTGCTTCTGACAAAGACTTTATTCCACAGTTCAAGTTTCTTGAGGTGTGGCAGCTTTCCAAGAGTAGGCGGGTCTTCATCTAGTAATGATTTATACAATGTGAGCTTAGGATAGGGTAACCCAGGGAAAGACCCCGCCAGGTCAAGAAGTGCAAGGTTGGGCTTGGCTGAAAATGGTGGATCTTGTCACAGTTAATCTCCTGGGGACTGAAAATGCATCAGGGAGTTTCTCCTCGCATTAGCGTCTGGGGAGTTGCTTGTGATGGAATCAAAAAACTTTTGAGACTCCCAATCTTTGAAGCTTGATCAGTTTGGTGGAATTCCTGTGTAGGCAAAATCTGGGTTGTGCATCAACAAGTGTCTGAAGGTTGTTCAAGCAGCTTATAGATGTGGGTGTAGGGATCATCCAATTTAAGAAGACATGTCTCTATGCCTCAATTGCCCCAAACGATTCGGGTAAAGTTGTGAGCTCAGTGCCCCTCCAGTGTTTGCAAGTTGATAAGGCTCCCAACGGATGAGGGTAGTTCTTTCAACTCTGAGATTGGCAATCCCAAGTACTTTAAATGAATCATGCTTTTGTCTCTTCTGGTGGTGATATATGTCTTAGACTTGCGCCTTCAACCTCAGTAGCTTGAATCTGAGAAGGATAAGACAAATCTGTCCTATTGTTAGGAAAGAGATGAGCCCCACGAGTGTCCGCAGGCTTGGAGGAAGTTTAAAGGGAGGGATGGTGGAGAGCCAAGCGACGAGCTGCATTTGAATAATCCAACCTATGTAACTGTTACACACGTTGAAGAACTTGGACTCTTTGGTTTCTGAGATTGCCAAGTCGGCAAGAGATCATAGATATGTAGCTTCTTGATGCTCCCTTCCGGCTCCTGCCTTTGCCCGACTTGGATCAAGCATCTTCTGGCCAACTCTTCCAAGCAATCTTCTGCTGTTTCCGCCGGTTCTTCTCCTCGTTTCTGTGGGATGAAACCCTCTGCAGTCCATAGCCTGATCAGTTTGCCTGCGGGGATCAGGTAGTTTTCCGGGAAACCAGCCAGATAAAGAAAGCAGGATTTCAGGTAGCAAGGAAGGGGTCACGATAACTAAGTCCCTGTATAAGCATGCATATCTCTCCATCCTTTGTTAGTCTGCCAGAAATCTGGGGACTTTCTATTTCTTGATAGAAGGCATCCCAGCACAAGCAGAGCCAGCGGCAGGCCTCCACATTTTTTAGGGAGCTGTCAGCCTGTCTCTTCCAACTCATCATCGTGTTGGCTTGGAAACACTGTTTTGATAAAAAGCTCCCAGCTCTCGGCGGGGCTCAAGCCCTTGAGTTCATGGGCAGTGGAAAGAGGATCGGCAGATTTTGCAACATCTAAAAAACAAGCTGTGACCATCACTCTGCTTCCGTTCGACGCAATGGGAACGACGATCTGATGCGTGCCCATATGTCCATCGTCCACGACATCGTCCAGCAAAATGTAAATACTTCATCTTCTTCGAGAACTCGTGCACTTCGCCTTCAGAGCCTCCTCATGCATGTCACCAGGATCTCGTTTCTCGACCTGCATCGGACTTTCCATGAGGTCCTTCAAGAGCTCAGATGTTCTGCGATCCTTTGATACTAAGATCCAGTCTCGAGTGGCGAAATGTTGCCCCACCTCTCTGCAGTTGTAGATTTGGTTGGCGAGCCTGCTCTTGCCTAGTCCACCCATCCCGACCAGAGAGATGCCAGAGTGCCATTTGTTCACCGGATTGTTACAGTAATATTCACAAATCAAACAACTCGTGTCATCGAGGGGATGATATCTTTTCCCGTGTGCTGGATGGACTTTCTTCTTCGTGGCTACTGTTTGACTCCACCAGTGTAGCCTAGATTTACAATAAATACCATCACAGCTCTGCTTTTGCTTCATCCTCAAAAGCCCAACGGAATCTCTCCAAGATAGTTCTTGCTTCATAATAGTTGCTGTCTCTCATGTTAATGCTTCATAATAGTTGTTCTCTCTCATGTTAAGATATCTACAATTCAAAAAAATAACAAAGCATCATCATGTCTAATAATAAAGCCAGCATCGCATACATAATCCCAAGAATCGTCCTAATTTAATTTGATCCAATTAATCATCAACTTATTTCATTTAACAGGATAAGGAAAAGGCCTGACCCGTCTAATTTTTTTATTTTATATCAAGCACCTCAAACCATCCATAAACCTGTAGCTAAACATTCTTTGCAAAAATGCCATAGAATCCAACAAAAGATAGTCTTCCTTAATAAAAAAAAAAAATTCATCAGGTCAAATTTCAATGAAATCAAAATGTAAACCAAAACAATCCACACGTAGAGACCAAAAAGCTAACGAAGCAACAATCCTCACGTAGAGACTAAAATGCTAATGAAGCTAAAGAGATGCAAACTTTTTGCTTATAAATTTCCAGCACCGCAAGCCGATCCAATGTTGGGAGGCGACGATGGAGCAACTTCCAACAAACTACCTTCACTCTAGAATAACACGACCAACTTGAGAAAAAAAAAATTTCCTTCCAAGAACTTAATCTATTTCTAATCGTTTGAGTTGTAAGATCATGAACACTTTCAGAAACCCAACAAGGTGCAACGTAAGAGCATAAATATTTGAAAGAAAAAAAAAAAACCTTCTTTAATACTAAAAAGAGAGTAAAATATCTCTTCAGTGGCTCGACAAGTAGACTTGAGAAAAAGAATCTCAAATATATTAAGGCTGAATTTTAGATTAAAGGACACTTTAAAATTTTTTGAAGATAGCATGGAAACAAAAAGAATCATATCATCATCATAAAATAGATGACAAAACTTAAAAGTTTATTTAAAACAAAAAAGCGTTATACATTTATCACAAGCATTCTTTAAAAAGATGTAAGCAACTGTATAACCAAAATAAAAAGATAAAAAGATAATAATATATCACTTTACTAAATCCCATGTTATCCCTTAAAGTTCCTTAAAGAATCTAGAAGGGATTCCATTAATAAGGCAAAAATAAGAAGGAGAGGAATTACAGTTACCTATCTATTTCACAAAAATATCAAAAAAAAAAAAAAAAAAGCTAAACCTAAAGTCAATAAAATTGAATCGCTAGAAAATTTGTCAAAATCATTTTCAATGCCAATTTCGATGAAAACATAGGGATTTTTACCTTTAAAGTATAATAAAAAGTGAACACTTTCTTATATAATTAAAATATTATTATGAATATTATTACCCGAGACAAAGATTACTCCTGAGAAATATGATAAGACACATTATACAACATAGAAGGAGCTATATAGGATTTGATCTTTGAGGAGGATCAATCCTTGGAATATTATAGGGGTTCCTCCCTCCTAGGGTCGAGGCTGAAATAAAAAAAA
The DNA here is from genome assembly GCA_029747655.1 of Ensete ventricosum. Classification (NCBI taxonomy): domain Eukaryota; kingdom Viridiplantae; phylum Streptophyta; class Magnoliopsida; order Zingiberales; family Musaceae; genus Ensete; species Ensete ventricosum. Next base: position 16,244,479 of record JAQQAF010000005.1, read on the forward strand.
AGTCTTGCTTGATTGAAAAGAGGAGGATGCTACAAGCTTATATAGGGCTCAAAACCCTAACTCTAGGGGGTGTTCCTAAGTAAATTTACCCCCTTGCCCCTTTTGTAGTCGCCCTGCCTTAAAAGTGATGGGCGACGGTTCTGTGGCTACATAGTCGCCTCTGATATGGTCCATAGAATAGCGGATATAACTTTATTGATGCTCTGGTATTGATTGACAGCTGCTTGTATGGTTGTAGGCGAAGGTAAACCCAATGTCCTACTGAAAATTCTCACTCGCTTCGGTGAGTGTCTGCTTGTTGCTTCATGTGGGCTTGAGCGATAGTTAGGTTGTCCTTCAGCAACTGCAGAAGCTTGTCTCTGTCAATTAAATTTTAGTCAACCTATTCTACCTTGGCCGCACCAATTACATATTTCGGTATTACAAGGGGTGGTCGGCCATACAATGCCTCATAAGGGGTATATTTGGTTAATGAATGATAAGTTATGTTGTACCATCATTCGGCCTAAGGAAGCCACCTTATCCACTCTTTGGGCCGGTCATTGGTGAAGCACCGTAAGTAAGTCTCGAGGCATCTGTTCACCACTTTTGTTTGGTCGTCCGTCTGTGCATGATAGGCTGTGCTCATCTTGAGTTGGGTGCCCTGTAGTTGAAATAGTTCGGTCCAAAATTTGCTTGTAAATACCCTATCATGGTCACTCACAATTTACCTTGGCATCCCATGTAATTTAACAATATTTTCAACAAAGAGCTAGGTAATACTGGCAGCGGTATAAGGGTGTCTTACAGCACAGAAGTGGGCATATTTTGTTAAGCGATCTACCACCACAAAGATTATACTTTTACCTTGAGATGATGGCAGCCCTTCGATGAAGTCCATGGAGATGTCAGTCTATGCTGAGTCCGGTATGGGTAGTGGTTGCAGCTTTCCCGGACTAGCCACTGTTTTACCCTTTTGCTGCTGGCATACATCACATTTTGCTACATAATTAGAAATAGACTTTTTCATGCCTCTTCAATAAAAGTTTTGCTTCACCCTCTTGTTTTTCTCAAAAATCCTAAGTGCCCTACTAAAGGTGAAGAATGCATTTTGCATAATAATTTTGATGCAAGGAGAAGTGGGAACAAATACTATTCAGCTCTTGTAATGTAGATCCCTCGAATCCCAAGTGTAGTGGGCTATGGCACTCGGATCCTTCTCCAATCTTTCTATGATGCTTCGGGTCTTTGGGTCCTTCTTCCATTCCTCCCTAATATCCTCGAGGAAGTCGGTGGAAGGAAGGGAGATGTCTGAAATTTTGGTTTGCTCCGGCAGCCGCGATAGTGCATCTGCAACAACATTCTCTTTCCCCTTTCGATAAGTAATTTCATAATCGAAACCAATGAGTTTAGTTACCCATCTTTGCTACTCGTGGTCGGCCATCTTGCATTAAAACTGCTCCAATTCCCACTCCGGATGTATCAGCTTCAATAACAAAGGGTGGCTGAAATCGGACAGTGCTAGGACTGGTGTCGTCGTCATGGCTGCCTTGAGTTTGTCAAAGGCTGTGGAAGCTTTGTCCGACCACTGGAAGGAGTCTTTCTTCAGTAGGAAAGTGAGTGAGGCACTGATCTTTCAATAATCCTTTACAAACTTTCGGTAGTAGCCTATAAGTCCAAGGAAGCTACATAGTGATTTGACGTTCATAGGTCTCGGCCATCCTTGTATTACTTTGATCTTTGTCGAGTCTACCACCACTCCATCTTCTATTATAATGTGCCCCAAGTACTTCACTTTTCGCTGTAAAAAGCTGTACTTCGATTGTTTAACATAAAGGGTATTCTCCCAAAGAACCGTTAGAATAATTCGTAAGTGCTGAAAATGTATGTCAAGTGTAAGGTTGTAAATGAGAATATCATCAAAGAATACCAACATAAGTTTTCATAAAAACCTTCAAAAAATATCATTCATCAAGCTTTGGAATGTGGATGGAGCATTAGTAAGTCCGAAGGGTATTACCAAAAATTTGTAGTGGCCGTTATGTGTTCGAAATGTCATTTTCAGAATGTCTTCAACACATACCCGAATCTGATGGTATCCAAAGCGGAGATCCAATTTCGTGAAGACTCGGGCTTCTTTTAATTCATACAAGAGCTCATCCACTACTGGTATGAGATATTTATCTTTGACGGTGATGGCGTTCAAAGCTCGATAGTCAATGCACATCCGCCATGTTCCAACCTTCTTACCACTAGCAACACTGGTGAGGAGTAGGGGCTGGAGCTTGGCTGAATAACCCCGATGTCAAGCATCTCCTTAACAATGTTCTCAATCTCATCCTTCTATAAGTGAGGGTAGCAGTATGGCCTTGAATTTACTGGTGGTTTGCCCGACAATATAGAGATGCGGTGATCATACGGTCGGGTGGGGGAAAGTCCACGCGGTTTAGCAAAAATGTTCGTGAATTCTTCTAGCAATTGGGCAAGCTTAGGAATTGCAAATTGCATGATTTTCTCCTTTGATGGCTGCTGAATATGCATTAAAAAACTGCCATGTCTTGTGTAAAACTTTCTTCATCCGCTGCGTCAAAATGGTGGAGATATAGCTCCCACGCTTGCCTCGTATGGTGACCTATTTGCCTTTGCAATAAAATTTTATGATCAATTTAGAGAAATTCCAAGAGATGTCGCCTAATGTCATTAGCCATTCGATTCTGAGCATGACTTCATAGTCATCAATAGGTAGGAGGAAGAAGTCGGTTACAATCTCTTAGTCTTGTAGAAGCAGTTTCACTCGCGAGCATTGTTGGTCGCACTTAAGGATTCGATTGTCGATGACTTTTACGTCAAACTTGTTACAACCTTTGATTTGAAGCACCATACGAGCAGCAACCTTGCTGTTGAGGAAGTTATTTGTGCTGCCCATATCTATGAGAACGGTGATGGGTTGTTGCTTTAGAAGGCCTCCCACTTTCATCGTCTGCAGGTTGGAGCAGCCGGTTAGCGCATGCACCATAAAGTCGGCTGATTGGGACTCTTCCTTCATGACTTCTTCTTCGGGTCTGAGACTTTCTTCAGGGGGTTCGTTATCTTCATCCTCTACTGGTTCTATCACAAGAAGCCGCCCCTTCTTGCAGCGATGTTCGCGGCTCCGTGGCTCGTCGTAGTGCCAACACAGCTCCTTGGCTGATCACTCCTGAAGTTCATCTCTCGTCAAATTTTTGGGTGTAGGGGCTCAGATGACAATAGAGGGGGCTGAAGGCTTCGGCATTGCTGGTCAAGGAGTGACCCTATTCCTTTGAGCTTCGTGGTTCAACTGTTCTTCTTGTAGTCGCACGAAGGAAATAGCCGCCATAAGGGTATAAGGTTGCCGCGCCTTCACTTCTCGTATCTTCGGCTTTAAGCCTTCAATAAAAGTTTCTAAAAGTTACTTTTCAGATCAGTCACAAGTTTGGTTAGATAATCGCTCAAACCTTGTTTGGTACTCTTGTATAGTGGTGGTTTGTCGAATCTTTGTCAATTGTCCGTCAATGTTCTCGAAATCGGTCGGTTCGAAACGGTTTAATAATCCCTCCTTGAATTACCGCCAGGAAGGGCCTCCATGGGTATGCTCGAACCAATTAAACCATTGAATCACTTCTCTCTCAAGGTGGATGGCATCAATCTCCACCATGGAAGCATCGGTGGTGCGGTGGAACTGAAAGTAGCGCTCCACGTACGAGATCCAGCCAATAGGGTCTCCTTCCCATCTAGGGAAGTCTACCCTCATGCGTGGATTATATGGATCGATTATGGCGCCTCCTAACTCCTAGAATTCTTCTCTTTGATATGAAGTTACACATTGCTGTGATTTCCCTAGGCTAGGTGGTCGGGCCATGCTGAGTTCAATGAAGATAGTCCGAATTTTCTCATCTATGCGGGTATCAAAGGCTTCAAACTTAGCATTGATAGCCTCCTCTGTTGCAATGGTATAGGCTTTCAGATATGTAATGTTGAAGTTTTTCTTTTGTTGTCGGGTTAAGGGCATGAGGGGTTGTTTTTGGTAAGTGCATGAGGGGTTTCTGAGAAAGGGTGGCCGAAAATGGGTGGATCAGTGAGGAAGTAGGCTACGGTTAGGGCTATTTTGGAGGCTAGTTTGGATCAGTTTATGGCTGTAGTTTGATAGGGTTTTTGAGTTGTGATGGTAGGGGTTGAAGATAAGAAAGAGGGATTTCAAAAAAATTGAGAAAGACAACAGAGAAATATGATAGAATTCAACGAAGTGATGCTGCCTACATGCTATCCTACCGATCAGAATTTCCATCGAAGAAACAGTAAATTCTCAACATAAATTCTAGAGAAAACTTGAGGGAATTATGTAGAATTTTAACGACAAAACCTCGGTTCAGATGTGAGTAATAGTAGCAATTTAGATCGACGAAAATTTGACAATGTAATGGTAGGAAAATTGATACAAAGAAAGAAGTAAGATTCTTTGTCGTAAAAAATTTAGCAACACGTAGCGAAGAATAGCAGCAATATCGGATCGGTTTCAGAGAGAATTTTCACAATAGATTAATCTCAGTTGGAACACTATAGGGGTTCCTCCCTTATAGGGTCGGCCAACAAGACTGAAATAAAAAGTAGTCTTGCTTGATTGAAAAGAGTAGGAGGCTACAAGCTTATATAAGACTCAAAACCCTAACCCTAGAAGGGTGCTTCCTAAGTAAATTTATCCCCTTGCCCCTCCTATAGCTGTCCTGCCTCAATAGGGATGTGTGGTGGCTAGGTGGTTGCATACCCGCCTCTACATGCTAGAAACCTTGGCCGACCAGTTCAGTAAAGGGGGCAACAGCCAGTAAGCTCTAAGGCTCTAAAATAAACCCTAGCCACACTTCTATTTCTTATAGGATAGAGGTGACTAGATAAAATTTTATTACAATCTTTCAGAATTTTTATTGACTACTACTAAAATGAATATGACCCAATCTTATTAGGGTCCCATCAACACTTTAGCCATAGTTTATATTGCAAATAAAAATGAGCCTATCAACAGGATTTTTGATGTTAGGAATAAAAATAATATAATTCTTAGATCACTCTTTTGGAAGATTAGCAAGGTTGTGAAAATAATTAAAAGTCTACATTATAGAGATTTTAAGAATATTCAATACTACCTATAAAATTCAACACAGTAACAACCGGGCCTCAAGTCTTGCCAAACCCATGAGAACAAATGGCATCAAAATTCATTTCAAGGGTAAAGTGTGAGGTCAGCATGTTAATCTCATCATTAGAAATACTCCAATCAGTAGAAATAGACCAAGTAACAAAAATAGTTGGCTGAGACAGATCAGCATTAAAAAGCGATGAACTCATTAGTGATAAGACATCAAACTAGTATTAATAAGAGCAAGATCCAACCGGACACAGATCCACGAGGGACCTCTATGATTGCTGCACCAAGTGAACTTAGAATCAGAAAATCTTAAAATATAAAAAAAAGATGATCGTTTATCATCTTTTGAGAGGATACTAGAAATCATGAACTATTGGTTAGAAAAAGTAAGCCTAGAAGAAATAAAGAAATGCTGGCATAGATTTCCTGGAACAACCAAGGATTACTATTGATTGGTATACTGAGCAACCTAGGCTTGGACTAGAGGCTTACTTTATGTGTGGAGCTACTACACTTGCCGGCAGCACATCAACATCAGAAGGTAAAACTGTAGCATACGCTTTAAGGATTCCCTTCACCTGATCAACCAAAACAGAAAAAGAAAGTCTGAGAGATGAGATTAGAAGACTTTATATCCCCCGACATGGGCAAGGAGGGAGTGGCTCACTCAGAACACAAGTTATCCCTACCCTCCGGGGTGAGGAAACATGAGGAAGAGAAGAGCAAGAGGAGGACAGCAGGGTCGTGGAGATTTGAGGGGTTAGTAGAAGCTTTTATAAGTGATTGAATTAAATGTAAATAGATTCAACTTTATTAACACAACGTTCTTAGAGCAACAAGATTTTCTTGTACAATTGAAACAACTTTAGCTACTATCATGTCCCAATAAGATGGTGCTCCTGTCAAAAATATTTTGATCTTGGAGCGATGCGACGAAAATAATTTACGAGCAAGAGGCTTCATGAGTGAGTCTGCTAGTTTGATCAACCGAGACGTGATAAATACGTAGTTGATGTCTGATAACTTGATCTCTCACGAAATGAAAGTCGATGATAAAATGTTTCATGCGTGAGTGGAACACTAGATTGACGCAAATGTATGTAGCTCTAACATTATATTGTAGGAGTAAGGGTGGAGTTGATATAAAGTTCCTTGAGTAAGTTCATGATCCAATTGAGTTCTATAGTAGCCGTGGCGATGACACGATATTCAACTTCAGTTGTAGACCGTGCAATTCAGTTGTAGATCGTGCAATTGTCTTTCGCTTCTTAGAACTCCAACCGATTGAATTAGCTCTCCAAGGAAGACAATATACCCCGACGTGAAAGTTCTATCATCAAAGATCTCTACCTAATTAGTATCGACAAATGCATGAAGATGAAATGGAAAGTATTTACGGATAAAGATGCCATGATTGAGGGTCTCGTTAAGATATCACAAGATCTATTTGACTGTAGACCAATGAATAGTAGATGGCCAATATATGAATTACGATAATATATTGACTGCAAATGAGATGTTTGGGCGGTTAAGAGCTAAGTACTTGTTGATATTGAGTAAGGTCTGTAGTAGGGCTTCCATCACATAATTTGAGTGACTCACTAATAGAGAGGGGAGTTGTAATATCTTTAATGTCCTGCATATTCATCTTTAATAATAAATCCTGAATATACTTTCTTTGTGATAAGAAGAGTTCTGAAGACGTATATGTTACTGCTGGTTACAGGTACCCTGCAAGCCAATCACGTGAGTGATGGAACGTGTGACACGCGACATGATCTTTTTGCTTAAGATTATTACTAGCATATTCTCACATTATATTATCTGTTGCATATATATATTATGATGTCTTTGGTTCGGTGCAATGGGAATCAGATCGTGATGCGATCACGATAATTTTGAGATCGATTCACCTTTAAACATAAATCCTAAATAATCTCGGTCATAGGTTACTCGAGAGGGATACTAAGATATCCGGACAGATCGGTGTACTATATAGCCGTCTATATTATAGAGGCAGCTGATCTTATAGCCACTTGTGTAGAGACACTAAGAATATAGTATATGTGCTCATTAGAGAATGAGTTCACTGATTGATCCACTTATGGAATGCTGTATGGTTGATGATACCTAATGTCAGACAACGATTTCATAGTTCCAGTTGTGTATCCGGTCCTTTGACTTGAGACACTAAGGATGCCTTATATGAGTACTTCTTCCTTTGATGCTAGACTTACAGGTTTAGAAAGTTACATATCTGGTATAGTTGGTTATCGAGATTGGTAGCCAACCTTACGAAGGCAATTGAGTGTCAATAGAGGATCATCCACTCTCGGTATCATGAGAGAAATTTCTCATATGTGCTTGCTCAGACAAATCATGTTAGGATCGATTGGCACTAAGAGAGGGGGGGGGGGGGGGAGTGGATTAGTGCAAGTGTAAGTTTTTCATTTAAAAAATAAAACGTTTTGGCTTTAAGAAAAATAGGAAGATCTAAAGCTTGTTGTTCAAATAAAGCAAGTGAATGATAAGAAGATTGCTAAGTTACTTGCTTACTAATTACTTAAGAAGGAGCAAGGAAATCCGATAAGAAGCTTCGTAAGTAAAATGTTTGCTTTCAAAGAGTAAGCAAGATTAGAAGCATTAATAAGCAAAGCAAAATATGAACTCATAATTTTTATAGTGGTTCGACACCAACGGCCTACGTCCACTCCTGAGTCCTCCTTCTTGAGGCACACCGACGTCCACTACCGAACTTCTTTGGGTGACGACCAAACCCTTACACTTGAGCTTACATGGGAGATTTGAGAATTTTTTACTCTAAGCTCTCTCTCACTTCCCCTTTTCTTTTTATTACAAATCACACACAATTTTATCATAGAATATAATCCTACAGAATTTTTGTATAGAATGCAAGAAAATTTGGGGTATTTATAGGCCCCAAGTGACTTCAGATTTTTGGAGCAAAAAATTAAATATACCCGAAAAAATCAGGTACGGGCGATTTACCCACTGACCTGGGCGGCTCAACGGCCCAAACACCAGGGTATGGGTGGTTTACCCGCCAGTCCTAGGTGAGTCAACCACCGAAAGTACCCAGATTCCTAGGTATGGGCGGTTCAACCACCCAGTCTGAGTGGGTCAATCGCTCGAAAGCTTGGGCGACGACGGTACACCCATAGCTCACCATCTGTTTACCCACTGTAATTTTTTAAAAAGTGGTTCCCTCCACTTTTCAAATTTCAGCTTGAACCATCAATTGACCATTCCCTTGGTCAACTAATTGAGTTCAACCTGAGCACAACCAAACCCTATAGTGGACCCGGTTACCTTATTGAGTTGATTTAGATTTCATCCAAATCCAACTCAATTAGGACTCAATTCCTAACTACGACTCAATAATTACAATACTTAATGACCAACAAGCTAAACCAAGATATATCTCCCACCAATTCGGTAACCTCCGACATTCTTGTGGTGAGTCTTCCGATCTTCTTTCGACGATCTCCTAGCGTGTTCCCAACGAGCTTCTCGATCCCTTTGGCGAATCTCCTAGCGAACTTCGACAAGATCCCACTGCATCGTCTGAACCCGGCCCGATGCCCAAGCTTGATCTTGGCCCATCATCTGGTTGTAACTCCATTGCTCCTTTCATAGTTAGACCTGTAATTTTTTCTCTAACACACATGTTAGACAAACACTCATCAATTGATCTCATCATCAAAATCTGAGATTCAATAAATCCTTGGCCAGGGTCATTCAAATTGAGAGAGAAAGAGTTCTCCGGTAGAATCTGATTAGAGCAAGACAAACTGATTCTATATTTGATCTGATAGTACCATATCCAATATACAGTCTTTGGGATATTAGTTGGATGAGGGATTATAGATACACGGTAACTGTGGACAGACAGGTCCGATGGATTTGATCCCCCTGTACCATATGAGAACTATGGTGTAGTGGCCTAGTATGTCCATAGTCGATGAATCAAGTGAATTATTATGAAAATAATAATTTACTATATCAGAAGAAGTTCTGATGGGAGCGACTCACGGTCAGCTCGATATCGGGCTTAGAGGGTTACACATATATGGTGGATGCTTCAGCGAATAGAGGATTGGATGGAGATCCAATTAGCCCATATTCTCATTAGATGAGACCCTATGCTGATGGGCTCCTTGCTTAAGGCCCAATTAGAGGCCTAAGGAGATTATTGGATATAGATCCAATAATGTAAGATTAGTGGGTAATTGGATGAAGATCCAATACCCAATAAGACAGGAGCCCTAGGATTTTTTGGAGGTTCTCTATAAATAGGAGGGGAGACTCATGGTTGATAGGTTACAGCTCTGGCCTCCCCCTCCTATTGTTCTCCCTCCCTCAGTGTAAGAGTTACGAGTTTCGATTGGAGGAGTTTCGCTGTAGAGATCCATCATGTGGATACCACTAGAAATGAGGATGCTTGACCTCCTTCAACCTCTCCATCCGAATTTGAAAATACAGGGATATACGATCTCCCTAGGTAATCAATCTATTACATGACATGGTTTTATCAGTTTTTATGACTTTAAACGATCTCAATCTTTTGCACGATGATTTGATCTGTGTGGGAAACTAGTTTTGTTTTGATTTTCGCTGCGCATGTGATGCTCCTGTTGAGGTTTCTCAACAGTTACTTCCACTCCCATAAAATAGCCCAAGGTTCTTAGATTTATGGCGAAGAATCGATCTGTCAATTGCTTGAGGAATACTTTGATCTCTATAGGACTATTGCCCATGACAATAATGTCATCCATATATACTAGAATTCATTTTGTTGATGTAGAAATAACAAGGTATCAAAATTAGAGTTGATGAAACCAATTGATATAAAAAATGAGCCAAGTTCTGTGTATTAGGCTATTGGAGCTTGATGAAGTCTATAAATAGCTTCTTGTAATATACAAACATGCCTTGGATACTGAGGATGGATGAAGCCAAGAGGTTGCTACATGAAGACATCTTCAGTTAGGGTCTCTTGTAAATATGCATTATTAACATCGAGTTGTGTAAATACTAGTCTTTTGAGATGACCAAACTCAGGATAAATCAGATTGTTATGGGTTTAACAATGGGACTGAATATCTTTTGGAAGTCAATACCAAGATTTTAATGAAACTCTTTGGCCACTATATATGCTTTATATCTAGCAATGGACCCATCTGGGTTTCGCTTAATTTGAAAGACCCACTTGCACTTGATAATATTTTATGTGGGTTGAAAGGGTATAAGAGTCCAGGTAGAGTTATGAATAAGGGTATCATATTTTTCACACATTGCTTTGTGCCAGGTGGGAAAGTTTTAGGCTTGAGTAATTATGGTGGGTTCGCTGGTCTTAGGGGAGGATTTTATGAAAGCAAGTAGATCAAGGACTTGACGCGGTTTGAAAATATCACTTTTAGAGCATATTGTTATTGGATGTCCAGGTTGTGTTTGTTGAATCTCAGATTTTGATGATGAAATCAATTGATGGGTTATTGATCTAACAAGTGTGTTAGAGATGATTGATGCAGGATTAACTATGACAGAGAGAGAATTACAATCAGATGTGGGCTAGAGTTAAGTCCGGGGCATCAGGCCGGGGTTAGGACGATGTAGTAGGGAACTCGCTAAGAGTACGCTGGGAGCTCATCGAAGGGATCGAAGGCTTGTCGGGAGTTCATGGGAAGCTGGCCGAGGGTATCAGAAGCTTGCCGGGAGTTCGTTGGGAGCTTGCCAAAGGAGATCGGGTGCTTGCCAGGATGACATTAGGGAGTTCGCCTGAGGAAGACTAAGAGACTCGCTAGAAGATCGTCGGGGGTAGCCGAAAAGCTTACCGAGAGTTAGGAAGGTCTTACTAGACTTGTTGTCCATGTTGATTGTAATTAAGTCATAGTTAGCATCAGTTAAAGTTTGAGTCATACTTGAGTTAGATTTGGAATGAATCTAAATTAACTCAAGTGAAGCAAATCGGGTCCACTACGGAGAGTAGATTGAGTTTAGGTCGAGCTCAATTGGTTGACTTGAGAATTGGTCAATAGAAGGTACAAGTTGGGATTGAAAAAGTAAAAGGAATCACTTTTATGAGATTCCCGATGGTTGTACCGCCAGTGGGCGATAGTTGTACTACCCAGGTTGGTGGTTGTACCACTATCGCCCTATTTTTCGGGCTACTTTTGACAATGGCATCGCTGATGCCGATGGTGGTACCGCTCGTACCCGATTTTCCCATATACGTTTGAATTTTTGGCTCCAATTCTGAAGCCAATTGGGGTCTATAAATGCCCCAAGTTTTCTTGCATTTAGTATAACGTATTGGGCTAGAAATTCTATGAGAAAATTATGCTAAAATTATAAGAAAAAAAAGGGGCAAGGGAGTGAGGGAAAGAATTGTAACTCTTATAAGTCTCTCTTGTAAGCTTATAAGGTTCATCTCCTAAGCCTGTGAAAGAGAGAGAGAGGAAGGTGTAAGGGTTTGATCTTCACATAAAGAAGATTAATAATCGATGCAGGTGGACCTCGGAGAAGATGACTTGAGATTGGACATAGGCTAGGTTGAGGTCGAACCATTATATTTGTGAGTGTTCTTTAATTGCTTTACTTTCTACTTTTGATTGCTCTTATTTTCTTCATAGTTAGACATGAGTTACTATCTCTTGACCTCTCTTAAATCGGGTTTTAATCGATTCTAAAATATAAAGAAGAACTTATGATTGTCTTTCTTCACTTTCCGTAAGTAAATGTTTTCGAATCAAACACTTTCACTCTTGCACTAATTCACGCCCTCCCCCCCCCCCTCCCCTCTTAGTGCCAATTGATCATAACCATTGGTATTAGAGCCACATGCTACTCATTGGACTAAAAACCCAAGTGAGTAAATGACTTCTTTTGGCATGAATGAGGGATACTCTATTGCATGTTCGCCTATATTCAATGGGATGAATTACACTTATTGGAAAACCAAAATGCGTATGTTTTTAATTTTCATGGATTTTGATTTATGGCATATAATAAAAATGGTTTTGAAAAATCTTCTAAGCCCATGAATGAATGGAACGAATTTGAAAAAAAGGCTTTTTCATTGAATGCGAAGGCTATGAATGCCTTATTTTGTGCTCTCGATAAAAATAAATTTAATCGAGTTTCTGTTTATCTAATTGCTTATGATATTTGGCATACACTAGAAATCACACACGATGGCACTAGTAGAGTTAAAAATCTAAGATTAATATTTTAATTTATAGTTATGAGTTGTTTAGAATTAAACCAAGTGAATTCATTAGAAATATGTACACTTGAAAAATATTTTTCTAATTTTGAATTGGTTGGTAAAATTTTAAGATCCCTTCCTAAAAGTTGGGATCCCAAAATAATTGCTATATAAGAGGTCAAAGATCTTAATAACCTGCATCTTGAAGAACTTATCGAATCACTTACGATATATGAACTGAATTGTAAAGCTCATGAAGAGTTTGATGAACCCCTTCCAAAGAACAGGAAGGATTTAGCATTGAGAACTGCAGATGACTCCTCGAGTGAAACCTTGAGCGATGAGGACGTTGACATTGTACAATCTAAAAAATTTAAAAAGTTTATAAAAAAGAATAAAATTATAAAACAGAAAAAAAGATAATATTGTATGCTTTGAACATAAAAAATCAGGATATTTCAAATTTAAATGTCCTCAATTAAAGAAGAAGGCGTCACACAAGAAGAAAACTCTTTCATCAACATGGGATGACACAGATTCATCAGATGAAAAGAAGCATAACAATGAAGTAGCCAACTATGCTCTCATGGCCATCCAAGATGAGGTTAATGAATGCTCAAGTATTTCTTTTACTGAATCGCTAAATATGTTTCATGAATTGTTTGATGAATTTAGGAAAAATAGTGAATCTTATAAGTCACTTAAAAAAGAACATGATTCTTTAGTTAGTAGATTTGATCAAATGCATGATACTTTACCATGACACAATCTTTGCTCTAAACGTGAAATGCTAGAAAATAATGAAAAGGAAAATGTCATGATAAAATAAATATTAAAAAAATTTAAAATAGGGAATAAATCCCTAAACATGATCCTTACCAATAAGGGTCATGTTATTAGAAAAAAAGATATAGGCTTTGCTGGCAACACCCAACAAAATCCAATCATTTTTGTTAAAGGACCTACTCTTAACTTACCATCTAGAAGTAAATATAATTTTTGTGAAAAATTAGGACATTAGGCCTACAAATATTTATATAAAAAATATACTCCAAATTAGTTTCGGTTCCTAAAGGAACCATAAACAACCTCAAGCCCTTAGAGAAAATGGGAAGAACCTTTCATGAGAGACCCAAACTCAAATGAGTACCTAAACCAAAACCCCTTATCTTATATTGTTGTCTCCTAATAAGACTAGGAGCACTAAATAGTATCTTGAAAGTGGATGCTCAAGCCACATGACTTGAGATCTAACACTCCTTTCAAGCTCACTAGCCTAAGCAACAATAATAAGAAAAATTATTGGAATTAAGTTTATTCATAAGAAATCTCATGATGCTTCATGATTATAAAATTGATCTTAATTGTCTTTAGATGCATAGCAAGAGCATGCTAAAACTAAAACTAAAGAACCTTAGTTATTGTTAATAAAAAAATTATTATTTATATTAAAATTTATGAAAAATAAGATTTTGATGATGATTGAATAATTGGTTCAAAATCATTGGCTTAGCTATTTGTTGATTTTAAAGGCTATTGTTGAATGACTTAAATATTATGGTGTTTTTAACTAAGTTAGCTTATAAATATCATTGTTGGATGATTAATTTAAGTGGTCGAATAGTTGTGTGTTGAGATTAAATGTGTATTGTTAAATTATGGTTTATATGTTGAAATTGAATATAAAATAAATAAAAATTTAGAAATGCATTTATCAACTCTTTGTATTATGTGGAAAGAGTTAGACTCATTTATCAACTCTTTGCTTTGAAGATGTTTTATCATTTTGCTGTGTTATAGTAATAACCTTGATGATTCTTTTTAGATTGAAATTTGGTTTTTAGTCTTAAACGATAATTCATTGATATGAAATGCATTCTTGAAACAAATCACATGAAACAACTAAAAAGAAGGATAATTCTTCTTGAATTTTTTTATCCTATCAATTCTTCAACAAGAGATAAAATGATACTATTATTGTTGAATCTCTTTAACTACAAAAATGAATTAGAGAACTTTAGCTATTTTTATTTGAAAAACAATCTATGTTGACTTCGTTGAAATTCTTCGATAAGTGATTTATGATGATTTTGGATATATTTTAAAAAGATATTGATGAATCTATGCAACTTTATTGATATTTTGATAATTTTATCATGATCTTGATAAGTTGAAAAATTGTAAATTGAAATCCTTATATAAATCAAGTTCATTTAAAGAAAATTATATAAATGAATCATAATTTGTCTCTTCGGATCTATAACTTCAATATCTTCTTATGAATCATATTTTTGATAACTTGAAGTTTCATATATACAAATCAAGATCTTCTATTTTTTCTTCATTGAAATTAACTCACGATCTTGATATTTATAATTTGATATTTTTATAAATAAAGACTCTTCTTTGATCTCTTAGGATTCTATTTTATCATCTAAGAGGATATTTATTAAATTAAATAATATCTTTTGGTATTCATGAATGCCTTTTGATATTAATATCTTTCTTAACATGATTTATTTTATAACTCATGAATATTATAACTTATCACCAAAATTAATATTTCTTAAATTTGTGATAAATTGAAAGTTAAAAGAGATTTGTTTTATCATGAACATTTCCTTGATTTCTTGACTTGACATATTCTTTATGAGAATCATATTTAAATCTCTATGATTTTCACTTTTTAATAAAAAGGAGATTTATGATCTTAACAATTATAATTGAGATTTTTATCATGATTTTTCTTGGATGAATCAAGAGTATTTAATCCCTTAAGATTCATTTTCAAAGAAAAAAGGGGAGAGATTTATTAAAAGAAATCATGTCTTTGGTAATTACAATTTGATTTTTCATCCTTAATGACATGTTCCTTTTATACTTATGGCCGTAGCTTGGATATGGATGTAAAAATAAAAATTATACTATCATATTCTTTCTTGACAAAGACAAGAAGGGAAATAAAATAATCAATATGATTAGAAAAAAATTAGATGTGATGAATCTTATAACATGGAATAAGGAACAATTTACTTAGAAGAAAATTTAGAATTTTAAATTTTCTAAATACTTACAAAATACATAATTTACAATTTGTGACTTTTACAAATTGTGCTTCTTATCAAAATTTAAATAAGATTATCTTCAAAATGAATGATTTGCTATTTGTTACTTTTGCTTGCAATTTACATGTAATGAATTTAAATGTATGAGTAGCTCTTAATTCTTCTTGGATTTCTAAGATTTTTGAGCTTAGTTTCGAAATCATTCTCGTTAAAATAAACATAATAAGGGAAATCAATTTTTTGTGATGAGATATTTTTAAAGATTATTCTTGTTTCATGAATCTTGATGAATGTTTACAAAAATATATGACAAACTTCTAGATGCTTGATATGAGCTTTTGATATTAAAATTTTGATGAATGTACTATTCTTTGGATCTTTGACAACCCCTCCCCTTCATTTATTTTTCTTTCTTATTCACAAAAAGGGGAAGAAAAAATTTTTCATGAGAAAATTATGTTAAATATTCAATCAATATATTTTTTGTAAAAATATGAAAATTTTGACGCATGATGAGTTTATGTATTATGAAATTATTTGCTCATTATTTCACCTCTTTTTAGTGATGACAAAAAAGGGAGAAATAGTATATTGATTACACATATATGAAAAATGATACATGATAAAGGGGAAAAAAAAATTTCATGAAGAAAATTATGGCTCATATCCTATTTTACTAAGGGGGAGCAATGACACATGTGCCTTGAATTCATTTGCTCTAACATTGCACTATTTTGTTGTTGACAAAAGGAAAGAAATGACATATTGATGGCACATGTAGAAAAATGAAAAATAGATATTTCTCCTATTTTTGTCGATAAACAAAGGGGAGAAATAATTAATGATTTAAGAAAGAGAATTTCAACTTAATGTATAGTTGATGCATAATTTTAAAATTCATGTTATATACTTTAAAAATTTGATGATTTATTATTGGTTGAAATTAATGTTATATCATTGATGATTTGATTTTGAAATTCATGGTACATCATTTCAAAATTTGATAAATGGATGTTATGATACTTCAATTCAAGAGTGGTTGGTCCTCTTGAATTTAAGTTTTTCTTATTTGGATTTTGGCATAGATGTAGGAGGAGTAAGGTTTAACTTATGTCATTAATTGGTTATCATCATCAAAAAGGGGGAGATTGTTGAATCTCGAATTTTGATGATGAAATCAATTGATGACTTATTGATCTAACAAGTGTGTTAGAGATGATTGATGCATGTTTAATTATGATAGAGAGAGAATTACAATCATATATGGGCCAGAGTCAAGTCCAGGGCGTCGGGCCGAGGTTAGGACTATGCAGTAGGGAACTCACCGGGAGTACGTTGGGAGCTAGCCGAAGGGATCGGAGGCTTGTCAGGAGTTCACCGGAAGCTGGCCAAGGGAGTTCGCCAAGAGCTTACTGAAGGAGATCGGGAGCTTGCCTGGATAGCGTAAGGGAGTTCACCTAAGGAAGACTAAGAGACTCGCCGGAAGATCATCGGGGGTAGCCGAAAAGCTTGCCGGGAGTTAAGAAGGTCTTATTGGACTTGTTGGCCATGCTTATTATAATTAAGTCGTAGTTAGCATCGATTAATGTTTGAGTCCTACTTGAGTTAGATTTTGAAGGAATCCAAATTAACTCAAGTGAAGCAAATCGAGTCCACTATGATAAGCTCAGGTTGAGCTCAATTGGTTGACCTGAGAATTGGTCAATAGAAGGTACAAGTCGGGATTAGAAAAGTGGAGAGAATTACTTTTTCGGGATTCCCGATGGTTATACCATCGATAGGCGACGATTGTACTGCCTAGGCCAGCGGTTGTACCATCCATGTCGACGGTTGTATCGTCTCCGCCTATTTTCCAAGCTGCTTTCGACGGTGGCACTACTGACGCCAGTGGTGGTACCGCTCGTACTCGGTTTTTTCGAATATGTTTAAATTTTTGGCTCCAATTCTGAAGCTAGTTGGGGTCTATAAATACCCCATGTTTTCTTACATTTAGCACAAGATATTGAGCTAAAAATTCTGTGAGAAAATTGTGCTAAAATTGTAAGAAAAAAGAAAAGGGGCAAGGGAGTGAGAGAAAGAATTGTAACTCTTGTAAGTCTCCCTTGTAAGCTTATAAGGTTCATCTCCTAAGCCTATGAAAAGGAGAGAGGAAGGTGTAAGGGTTTGATCTTCACCCAAAGAAGATTGATAGTGGACATCGAAGAAGAGAACTCGGGAGTGGTTGTAGGCTAGGTTGAGGTTGAACCATTATAATTGTGAGTGTTTTGTAATTGCTTTGCTTTCTACTTTTGATTGCTCATTTACTTCATAGTTAGACACGAGTTACTATCTCTTGACCTATCTTAAATCGATGGATCTATCTTAACTGTGTAAAAATTTCAGCTAGAAAGGAGAAGAAATAAACTGGTTTCAAGAAGCAAATAGGCGGTTGAAAATTTTTTGCAGCGTTTTGCCTTCGCAACAACAATAACATTTGCGATGAACGAAATTTACAGCAGATAAAATTTGAAAAAAATCTTCAACATGTAAAGTAAGGAATCTTCTAGTATTGAAGAGGCGTGGATGATAAAAATATACCAGATTTTTAGATCATACAGGGGGTGGTAGTAGATAGATGGATTTATGGCTTGGTGGGCGACCGTGGATGGAGGCGACGTCAAAAGTAATTATGGGAATTGCTTAGAAGATGAAGGCATGGATGATGGCTATAGGGGCAGCAAGATCATTGCTCTGATACCAGATGATAGAACCCTAGGGAGGCTCTATGGAATTGATCTTTGAGGGGGATCAACCCTTGAAATACTATAGGGGTTCCTCCCTCCTAGACTCAGCATAATAGCTAAAAAAGAGTTGTTAATTGCTTGATACAAGAGAGGGGCGACTACATCCTTAAATAAGGATCAAAACCCTAGCCTAAGGGGGTGCTTGCCTAAGTAAAATTATCCCTTTACCCCTTCTATAGTTGACCTACCTTAATAGGAACAGGGGGTGGCTAGGTTGGCTCTATAGTCGATCTAAGCAAGGGGAAACCCTGGCCGTCCAGCCCAGTAAGGGGGCGGTGGTCACTAAGCCCTAAGGACTAATCTAAACCCTAGCCATACTCCTTTATATGATAGGAGTGACTTTATTATAATCTAGCAGGGTTTTTTATTGACTAGTACTGAGATGATTAGGACTCAACCCTGTTGGAGTCCTATCACCAACCAATTCATACCATTGACCCAACAGCAAGAGAAGGATCTTGACATTATAGATCTAGGGTATTAAGCCATGACATCAGTAGATTTGATTGGTGCTAAGTTGGAGGCCTTTGAGATGCATTTGGAGGATAGACTACACGCTCTCTTCTCATAATTCAGCAGTGGCAAATCTCTAAGCCTGACAAAATTGCAGCAAGGTGAAAGTTCAAAGATTTGATGCAGCTACACATGAGGGTGGATGTCCCTCGATGAGAAGAGGGAGACTCGATAGGATGGCTTCCGCGCGCGAAATGCTACTTCCGTTATCACCATATACTGGAAGCTTCCATGGTGGACATCGCTGTCATCCACCTCGAGGGAGATGCAATACAGTGGTATAATTGTTTGAAGCATATCCATTGAGTCCCAACATGGAGTTAATTCAAGAACAGGCTACTATTCTGCTTCGGACCATCGAAGTACAAGAACACGAACGACCAATTCATGATGATTCGCCAAACCTCAACCATACAAGAATATCAAACCAGGTTTAAGCATCTTTCATATTAGACTCAAGATTGGTCTGAAAAATAGTTGCTAGTGATGTTCATCGAAGGATTAAAGTCGGAGATCAGATGCAAAGTTAAGGCATAAGAACTGTATACCTTGAGGGCTGCAATCTCCTTCGCCCGATCCAAGAGGAGCGACTCAACCAAAACACCCAAAGGATAAGGACCACTCCTAGACTATCAACATATAAACCTTTAGCACCTTCTGCTCCCAGTCGCCCCTCGTTGCCAAAGAAATTGACAAGAGAAGCACTTTGCAACAGATTAGTGAAGGGCCTTTGTTGGCATTGATATGAACCGTGGAGTTGCGACCATTGCTGCAAAAAGGGACACCTTCTTCTGATTGAACCCATTGAAGATTCAAAGGAGGAGGTCCATGAGCATGAGGAGGAGGTCACTAAGGAAGAACAACAGTCAACCAATTATATGATGTATGCTCTTGTTGGCTATGCGAACCCGCAGACGATGAAAGTGGGAGGACTACTTAAACAACAACCAATCACCATCCTTATCGATACTGGGAGTACCGATAACTTCATGAACAACAAGGTCACTGGTCAGATGGCACTTCATATCGAGAATTGCAGCAGGTTTGATGTAAGGTCTTTGAAGGTCAAATTTTGAAGGTCAAATTTTGAAGTGCTCGCAGGTGAAATTGTTTCTACAGGGCCAAAGGATCATTGCTAATTTTTTTCTCTTCCCTCTCGATGATTATGAGGCCATGCTTGACATCAAATGACTGACTACATTAGGTGATATTTTCTGAATTTTTTTTAAATTTATTATGAAAAGTTTCAGCCATGGGAAATAGGTGATCCTACGCGGGAAATGCGGGAGCAACGTGACGACGGTTTCAACGCAGCAAATAGAGAAAACTCTTACACAAAGTGAATAGCAGCTTCCTAGTGTAACTCTAGTAGTAACATATGAGGGGGCTAACAAAAATTGAAGACCCAAACTTTCTAATAAAACCCGAGAAGGAGCTCTATATGATTTGATCTTCAAGGGGGATAAATACTCAGAACACTATTGGGGTTACTTCCTCCTAGAGTCGGCCAACAAGGCTGAAATAGAATTGATCTTGCTTGATTGAAAGAGGACGTTACAAGCTTATATTGACTCAAAACCCTAGCCCTAGGGCGTGCTTTCTAAGTAAAATTACCCCCTTACCCCTCCTATAGTTGCCCTGCCTAAATAAAGGGGGCGATGGCCTAAGTGGCTGCACAAGCCACGCCCCTTTGATAGAAGCCCTAGCCAGCCAGCCCAGTAAAGGGGGCGACGACCAGGAAGCCCTAAGGCCCAAACTAAACCCTAACCACACTTCTTTATAGGATAGAAGTGACTAGGTAGGGTTTTATTAGAATATCACAGGATTCTTATTGATTATTTGTAGGTTGATTATGACTCAACCCTGCTAGAATCCTATCCTCTTTGAATCAGCCTTGTCCTCAAGGCTGAGGATTCATAAACTCTAGAAACTGGATCTTCAGCTCCTCATATGACTCCCATATGATATCTGTAGTAGGCGTTTCCTTCTCCTGCGATCTAACCTCAGTAGTACTAGCGGGACTGTGATGTGGCACGATCCTGTGATCCCAAGCGATCATCAGCTAAACTTTGGCCTCCTCATCAGTTTGGGTGTCAGTTGGAATGGAAGGATTTAGGCCGAGTCGTCTTCTTTAAATTTCCATTTGAAGTGGGATACCTGAGAATCAACTATATTCTTGATCTGGCGCACGAATCTGATCTCCAAGTTAGGGTACCAATATGATCCCCAATTTTACAAGGCCTAAAGAAATAGGGAGACCACTTCCTTAAGGCTCGAGTTTCCTACTGATTAGGCTGGAGGTGTAGAAAAACTCGATCTTCATTCTAAAGTTTATCGGGAGACCGTTTCTTCTTTGCATGTGCTTCCACATGGTTAGTCTTTACTAATAGCCAATCTTTCTTCTGGAGTTGTGACTACCCTCTCATATGATTTAGGATGATGAGAGCCCAATCTAGCATGAGCATGGATTGTAATTCTTCTAGGCTTACTCCTCTTTTGTGGCATGGACCATCTTGCATAAGGGTGACGCCAATCCTAACTCTGGATGTGTCTGCTCCAATAATAAACATCTGACCATAATTAAGTGTGGACAACATCACGGTCATGAGAGCTATAGTTCCACTCAACCAAGGTGGTGCATCTTAATAGTAAGAGGGATGATGTTTTGTTGAGACCTTCAAATGATCATTCTCTTACTCTGATTTCGCCACTGGAGGGGCCTAATTTTCTCATGGTCTTGGGCCATAGATCGGAGGTCATTATCAAGAAAGTCTTTGAGCATCATGGTCCGATCCTGGGGAAAGTCATGGAAGTCACTTAAGATATGGAATTGTTGCATCAGCAACCATGGTGAGTTCGGCGGGATGTAATGCTTCAGAAGTAACTTATTGCTGGTTACAGGTGTTCTACAAGCCAATCACGTGAGTGATGGCATGTGTGACACGCTGTGTGATCTTTTTGCTTATGATTAATATTGACATATTCTCACATTATTTGTTATATATATATTGTGATGTCCTTGGTTCTGTGCAATGAGAGTCGGATTGTGATGAGATCATGATAATGAGATCGATTCATCTTTAAACACATATCCTAAATAATCCCGATCATAGGTTACTCAAGAGGGATATTGAGATAACCAGACAGATTGATGTACTATATACCTGTCCATATGATGGAGGTGGCTGGTCTCATAGCCACTTGTGTGGAGACACTAAGGATATAGTACAGGTGCTCATTAGAGAATGAGTTCACTGATTGATCCGCTTATAGAATGCTGTATGGTTAATGATACCTAATGTCAGACAGTGATCTCATAGTCCTAGTTGTGTATCTGGTCCTTAGACTTGAGACACCAAGGATGTCTTGTATGAGTACTCCTTTCTTTGACGCCAGACTTACAGGTTTGGAAAGTTCCAGATATGATACAGTTGGTTATCGGGATTGGTAGCCAACCTTATGAAGACAATTGAGTGTCAATAGAGGATATCTACTCTCGGTATCACGAGAGCAATATCCCATATGTGCTTGCTCAGACAAATCCCTGGCTAGGGTCATTCAGATTGAGAGAGGAGTTCTCCGGTAGAATCCGAATAGAGCAAGATAAATTGATTCCGTATGTGACCTGACAGTACCATGTCCAATATACGGTCTCTGGGATATTATTTGGATGAGGGATTACAGATACATGGTAACTATGGACAAACATCTCTGATGGATTTGATCCCTTTTGTACCGTTTGTGGACTATGGCGTAGTGGCCTAGTACGTTCATGTCGATGAGTCGAGTAAATTATTATGGGGATAATAATTCACTATATCAGAAGGAGTTCTGATGGGAGTGACTCACGGCCAGCTCGGTATCGGGCCTAGAGGGTCACACACATATGGTGGATGCTTCAGTGAATAGAGGATTTGATGAAGATCCAATTAGCCCCTATTCTCATTAGATGAGACCCTATGTTGATGGGCTCCTTGATTAAGGCCCAATTATAGGCCTAAGGAGATTATTGGATAGAGATCCGATAATGCAAGGTTAGTTGATTATTGGATGGAGATCCAATACCCACTAAGGAAGGAGCCCTAGGGTTTTGGTGGCTCTCTATAAATAGGAGGGGAGACTCATGGTTGATAGGCTGCAGCTTTAGCCACCACCTCCTATTCCCCTCCCTCCCTCTGAGCAAGAGTTGTAAGACCAGATTGGAGGTGTTTCGCTATAGAGATTCATCGTGTGGATACCGTTAGAGAGGAGGATGCTTGACCTCCTTCATCTTCTCCATCCGGATCTAGAATACAAGGATATACGATCTCCCTAGGTGAAACAAATCTCTCACACATCACGGTTTTATCGGTTTTTATGATTTTTCTCGCGACCTCAATCTTTTGCATGACGATTTAATATGCGTGGAAAACCATTTCTTATTTTGATTTTCACTACGCATGTGATGCACCCGCTGAGGTTTTCCAACAGTGGTATCAGAGCCAAAGTTTTCGTGCGAAAGATTGGTTTTAAACTACATGTGATAATATTGAATCATGTAGAATCGATCTACGCGTTCATGCTGCATTTTTGCAGTGAAGGCAGCGAAGAGGAGGGGCGGCCAGCCACGGCCAACCCCCCATGGAGGGCCGGTCAGCTACGGCCAGCCCCCATGTAGGGTCGGCTGTAGCCGAGGCCCCCCTGCAATGGGGCGGCCGGCTGTGGCCAGTCCCACTGCAAGGGGTAGCCAACCGCAGGAGGCAGCAGCCCACAAGCGGGCGACCGGTAGCGAGCGCGACGCCAGCAAGAAGGCCGCTTGGGGGCAGAAGCATCGCACGCTGCCAGCGGCTAGCCCGCAAGGTGCTGCTTGCCGCGGTGAGGCTGTAGGGGCAACGCCTGCTCGCGGCTATCCCGCAGTGGGGCGGCGCCCACAAAGGCACCGCCTGCGGGCACGACGCCGGCCTCAGGGGCGGCTGTCGGTGGGTAAGGGCAGTCGCCGCCTGTGTAGGGGCAACGGCGACAGCGACATAGAAGGGGAATATGGGGTTAGGGCATCATTTGGAGAAAAGGATGATCCTGCCCCTATGAATTCAAAAAATTATGAGGACTGTCCTCGTGTACAGAATTCCAAAAATACCATCAACAATTCTGAAAATTCTGAGGACTGTCCTCTCTTCCAAAATTATAAAATTACCCTTGATAATTCTAAAAATTTTGAAGACTATCCTCTCATCCGAAATTATGAAAATGCCCTTGATAATTCTAGAAATTTCGAGCATATCCTGATTTCTAGAAAAATAATTAATTAAATAGTTTAATTAATTATTATATATATCTAGTAATCCTACATATGATGTGATGTACATGTGATGTATAATGTGGATTGATGATCATGAGCCATATGTTGTGATGTGTGTAATTATGATTATTATTATTATTAGGACCTGCGAGCCTACGTTTTTCTCGTTTATTGTTTGGCCTGCGTGCTTGTGATTATTTGTAATTACATTGAGAGGCGCAGCGGGAGCGTGGAGGTGACAATGGGACCCACGATGCCGTGGCGGGAGATTACGACACATGGTGATACGACGATCCAACGGAACCGATGATGACGAGATCAACAATCACAGGGCATGGAGATGCGCCAATGCACACATAGATCCTATTGTGAGTGATTAGGCCCATTGGCTCGGACTTAATCATAATAGGTGACGGCTCATGATCATATGGTATGGCTTGCATATGTGATATGTTATACACCTACTAGATATATATATATATATATATATATATATATATATATATATATATATATATATATATATATATTTGTATGCAATGTAGATATATATTAAATATGTATATGTGTGACATGACATATTAGGAGACCTATACAAAACAAAAACCCCTCCTACGATAATATTAAGTCGGTAACCATGAGGCAATAAGATTGACCCATGTGGCCTTCCATCGTTATAGGAAGAAATTGAATCACGACATAGGTTGAGTTGGTCAAGTCCCTCGAGGCTCACCTATCTATGTGATCGAGTTCTTGCCTACGACATAGAGATGTCACCGATGACGTGAGGACATGGTATGCTTGGTCGAGTCCCTCGAGGGCATATCATCAAATCAGACTCATCTTGTAACAATGGTGATGACTTAACTGAATATCATGGTTGGTCGAGTCCCTCGAGACCATGATGATTCGGAGGCCGAACATGACGGGAATCACAAGGAGTTGTGATTGGCAAGAGTTGTGATTGGCAAGAGTTGTCTACCTTTTGGGCTTAGTGTAATTGGTCGAGTCACTTGAGGTTGCACTAAGATGCCAATTGGATCCTGATCCCCACTAGGAGTCTGTCGGAGTCTTCCTTCTCACGTGTCGAGGGTGTCGCGTGATTCGCTAAGAAAATAGTGAGAGTACATTAAGATAGAAGTCCATATCTTAATTAGTATTTTCTGTAAAATCTACGCTATATTTATGCTATATCTTGTTTGTCGCTTGCAAAACCCCTACATGGCATACGTGATGCCAACCGCCTCATTGGTCCAAAAGCTCCACATTTTGAGAATTATTCTCACGGAAGATAAAATCATTTATGTCCTTAATACGATTGTGCCCACGTTGGAGGAAAGGATAAGTGAGGATGAGATCGCTCGTTTTATGAAGTATATAGATAGTCCTAGTGGATAACCTATGCGTTGATCTTATACTTCAGTCCCTACCAGATTCTTTTTCTCACTTCATCATGAATTTTAACATGAGCAAGTTTGAGGTGACTCTCTCTGAGCTCCTCAATATGTTGGGGAAGCTGAGAGTGTCATTAAGAAGGAGAAGTTAATTCTCTATATTGGTGAGACCAAAAAAAAAAGGAAGGCTAGCAAGACCCTTAAGAAGGGTAAGGGCAAAGAAAGACCAAGTAAGACAAAGGTTGCCAAGAAATACCCGGGAAAGGACAAAGGATAATGTTTTCACTGTGCCCAAAATGAACATTGGAAGAGGAACTACAAGGACTACCTTGCAGAGAAAGCGAGATAGAAGCATGGAGAAGTTTCAGGTATATTCATGATCAGTCTCCACTTGTCAGATTTTCATGATAACACATGTATATTAGATACCGAGAGTGTTTATAATATCTGTAATTCGTTGCAGGTTCTGGCAAGATCTAGGAGATTACCTAGAGGCGAGATGGACCTTAAGATGGGCAATGGAGCAAGAGTTACTGTAGTTGCTATTGGAGAGGTCACCATACATCTGCCTAGTGGAGCTATTATTGCATTAGATGCATGCTATTTTGTTCCCTCTATTATCAAAAATATTATTTCTATCTCTTGTTTGACAATTAGTGGATATAAATTAGTTTTTGAGAATAATAGTTGTTCAATAATTATGGATGATGAGATCATTACTAGAGAGACCCTTATAAATGGCTTATATGTGTTAGACACTTCTCCACATATCATGAATATAAATATGTCTAAGAGGAAAAGAGATGAGGTGAATAATGCATACCTATGACATTGTAGGCTAGGTCATATACATGAGGGAAGGATTCAAAAGTTGATAAAAGATGGTTACTTAGATCCATTTGACTATGAGTCATATGCAACTTGTGAACCTTGTCTTCGTGGGAAAATGCTCAACTCTCTTTTTAGTGAAACTGAAGAGAGAGCCACTAAGTTATTGAAACTCATACATAGTGATGTATGTGGTCCCATGTCGACTCAAGCTATTGGTGGTTACTCATATTTCATTACATTCATTGATGATTTCTCTCGGTATGGACACATGTACTTAATGAAGTACAAATCTGAGGCCTTTGAGAAATTCAAAGAATATAAGAATAAGGTAGAGAACCAAATTGGAAAGAGTATTAAGACTCTTCGATCAGATCGTGGAGGAGAGTACTTGAGTACGGAGTTCACCCATTTCCTCAGGGACAATGAGATTCTATCCCGGTGGACATATCCTTATACACCTCAGCTCAATGGTGTATCAGAAAGGAGGAATCGCACGGTGTTAGACATGGTGTGGTCCATGATGAGTTTCGCAGACCTACTCGAGTTTTCAATCTAACATTAATAATAGAAAGTCAAATTCAGGGTATGTTTTAACCCTGAATGGAGGAGTAGTAAGCTGAAAAAGTTCCAAGCAAGATACTACTATTGACTCGACAACAGAGGCGGAATACATTACTGTAGTAGAAGCAGCAAGACGAAGGGGTGTGGATAAAGAAGTTAATCAAGGATTTGGGAGTCATACCGAGTAGCGTGGAGCTGACTCTCATATATTATGACAGCGATAGGGCGATAACTTTAACAAAGGAACTCAGGTCTCAACAGAATTATTTTGAGGAGGTTCCATCTGATTAGAGCGATCATGACCCAAAAAGATATAGCAATAGAAATAGTTCCATCCAAAGATAACATTGCAGATCCATTGACGAAGCCACTAGCTCAGATTGTATTTGAGCGTCACAAGGGTCTAATGGGGATCAGACACATAGGTGATTGGCTTTTGGTCAAGTGGGAGATTGCTGGTTACAGGTGCCCTACAAACCAATCACATGAGTGATGGCACATATGACACGCTGTGTGATTTTTTGCTTATGATTAATATTGACATATTCTCATATTATTTGTTATATATATATTGTGATGTCCTTAGTTCTGTGGAATGAGAGTCGGATCATGATGAGATCATGATAATGAGATCGATTCACCTTTAAACATAGATCCTAAATAATCCCGGTCATAGGTTACTCAAGAGGGATATTGAGATAACCGGACAGATCGGTGTACTATATACCTGTCCATATGATGGAGGCGACTGGTCTCATAGCCACTTATGTGGAGATACTAAGGATATAGTACAGGTGCTCATTGGAGAATGAGTTAACTGATTAATCCGCTTATGGAATGCTGTATGGTTAATGATATCTAATGTCAGACAGTGATCCCATAGTCCCAGTTGTGTATCTGGTCCTTAGACTTGAGACACCAAGGATGTCTTGTATGAGTACTCCTTTCTTTGACGTCAGACTTACAGGTTTGGAAAGTTCCAGATCATGTACAATTGGTTATCGGGATTGGTAGCCAAACTTACGAAGGCAATTGAGTGTCAACAGAGGATCATCTACTCTCGGTATCATGAGAGCAATATCCTATATGTGCTTGCTCAGACAAATCCCTAGCCAAGGTCATTCAGATTGAGAGAGAAGGAGTTCTCCGATAGAATCCGAATAGAGCAAGACAAACTGATTCTGTATGTGACCTGACAGTACCATGTCCAATATACGGTCTCTGGGATATTATTTAGATGAGGGATTATAGATACATGGTAACTGTGGACAGACAGGTCCGATGGATTTGATCCCCCCTGTACCGTTTGGGGACTATGGCGTAGTGGCCTAGTACGTCCATAGTCGATGAGTCGAGTGAATTATTATGGGGATAATAATTCACTATATCAGAAGGAGTTCTGATGGGAGTGACTCACGACCAGCTCGGTATCAGGCCTAGAGGGTCACACACATATGGTGGATGCTTCAGTGAATAGAGGATTGGATGAAGATCCAATTAGCCCCTATTCTCATTAGATGAGACCCTATGTTGATGGGCTCCTTGATTAAGGCCCAATTATAGGCCTAAGGAGATTATTAGATAGAGATCTAATAATGCAACGTTAGTGGGTTATTGGATGGAGATCCAATACCCACTAAGGAAGGAGCCCTTGGGTTTTGGTGGCTCTCTATAAATAGGAGGGGAGACTCATGGTTGATAGATTGCAGCTTTAGCCACCACCTCCTATTCTCCTCCTTCCCTCTAAGCAAGAGTTGCAAGATCAGATTGGAGGAGTTTCGCTGTAGAGATCCATCATGTGGATACCGCTAGAGAGGAGGACGCTTGACCTCCTTCATTTTCTCTATCCGGATCTGGAATACAGGGATATATGATCTCCCTAGATAAAATCAATCTCCCTAGATAAAATCAGCCATAAACCGCAGCCTACTCTAATCTAAATCGATTCACCTTCCAACCGACCACCCCCTTCTCCAAAATTCCTATGCCACTAACCAGACAATAGAAAAAAGATCTCAATATTACAAATCTAGAGAGATATATACTATGGCATCAGAGGAGGCTATCAATGTAAAGCTTGAAGCCTTTAAAAATCGCATGGAAGAGAAGATGCAATCCCTTTTCGTCGAATTCAGCATTGGCTGACCGTCGAGCCCGAGGAAATCACAGCATAGAGAAACTTCAGATTGATGAGATGATCCTCAAGAATGTGGCCACATCACCTCTAATTTCAACAATCCATGCATGAAGGTTGACTTTCCTAGATGGGAAGAAGGAGACCCGATCGGGTGGATCTCGCGCGTGGAGCGCTATTTTCGGTTCTACCGAACCGCCGACGCCACACGGGTGGAGATTGCTGCCATCCATCTCGAGGGAGATGCTATTCAGTGGTTAATTGGTTTGAGCACACTCATGGAGGACTCTCATGGCAGCGATTCAAGGATGGACTACTGAACCACTTCGGACTAATCGATTTCGACAACATCGACGGACAATTGGCAAAGATTCGTCAAACCTCTGCAATACAAGAATACTAAACAAGGTTTGAATATTTATCTAATCAAACTATGGATTGGTCTAAAAAATAACTTTTAGGAACTTTCATCAAGGAACTAAAGCCGGAGATTCAGGGAGAAGTAAGGCGCGACAACCGTACACTCTTATGGCGGCGATTTCCTTTGCGCGTATTCAAGAAGAACGATTGAACCAAGAGCCACGAAGGACAATGGTCACTCCCCAACCAGCCATGTCGAGGCCTATAGCCCCCTCTACTGCCATCCGAGCCCCCGCACCAAAAAAATTGATGAGGGATGAGCTTCGTGAACGATCGGTCAAAGGATTATGTTGGCATTGTGATGCACCATGGAGCCGAGAACATCACTGCAAAAAGGGGTGACTCCTTGTAATTGAACCAGTGGAGGATGAGGATAATGAACCATCTGAAGAAGCCCTTGAATCTGAAGAAGAAGCCACAGAGGAAGAGTCCCAACTGGCCGACTACGCAGTGCACACATTGGTCGGCTACTCCAACCCGCAGATGATGAAAGTTGGAGGACTTCTAAAACAGCAACCCATCACCGTTCTCATCGACACGGGCAGCACAAATAACTTCCTCAATAGTAAGGTTGTTGCACGTTTAGTGCTTCAAATTGAAGGTTGCAACAAATTCGACGTAAAGGTCGCCGATGGTCGAATCCTCAATTGCGACCAACGGTGCCCGCGGGTGAAACTACTCCTCCAAGACCAAGAAGTGGTAGCTGATTTCTTCCTCCTACCCATTGATGATTATGAAGCCGTACTCAGGATCGAATGACTCACAATGCTAGGTGAATTTTTCTAAATTAATCATAAAATTTTATTGTAAATGGAGACAGATCACGTTACGAGGCAAGCGAGGGAGTCATATTTCCATCATTTCGTCACAACGAATGGAAAAAGTTTTGCACAAAGCACATGATGGATTCTTGATGCATATCCAACAGCCATCTAAGGGGGAGAACGTACAAAACTTAGATCCTAAGCTTGCCCATTTACTGGATGAATTAGCGGATGTTTTCTCGGAACTGCGCGGGCTGCCCCTTAACCGGTTGCATGACCACTGCATTCCTATTTTGCCAGGCAAACCTCCAGCAAATTTGCAATCATACAGCTATCCTCAATTGCATAAGGATGAGATCGAGAATATTATTAAAGAGATGCTTGACACCGGGGTGATTCGACCGAGTTGCAGCCCTTACTCCTCACCGATGTTGCTAGTGCATAAGAAGGATGGTACGTGACGGATGTGCGTCCAGGCTCTAAACACCATCACCGTCAAGGACAAATATCCTATTCCAATCAAAGATGAACTCTTGGATGAATTAAATGGAGCTCGAGTCTTCACTAAATTGGATCTCTGATCCAGATACCATCAGATTCGGGTATGCATAGAAGATATTTCAAAAACTGCATTCTGCATGCATAACGACCACTATGAGTTTTTGGTAATACCTTTCAGACTTATAAATGCTCCTTCTACCTTTCAAAGCTTGATGAATGACATCTTTCGAAGGTTCCTACGGAAGTTCGTATTGATATTCTTTGATGATATTCTCATTTATAGCCCTACGCTTGATATACATTTTGAGCACTTATGAACTATTCTAACCATTCTTTGAGAGAATACTCTTTATGTTAAACAATCAAAGTGTAGCTTCTTACAACATAAACTGGAGTATCTAGGGCATATTATATCAGATGATGGAGTGGCGGTAGACCCGATAAAGATCAAGGCAATACAAGGATGGTCGAGACCTACAAACGTAAAATCACTATACGGCTTCCTTGGACTCATGGGCTAGTACCGGAAGTTCGTGAGAGATTATGACAAGATCAGTGTCCCACTCACGTCCCTGCTCAAGAAGGACTCCTTTTCTTGGTTGGATCAAGCCTCCGCAGCCTTTGAAAGACTCAAGGCCGCCATAACGACGACGCCGGTCCTAGCGTTACCCGATTTCAATCGAACTTTCGTGATTAAGGCCGATGCATCCGGAGTTGGAATTGGGGCTGTTATAATGCAAGATGGCCGACCCCTTGCCTACACCAGCAATGCTTTATCTCCTTTACATATTAAAATATCCGTGTATGACAAAAAAATGCTTGCCATTATTCACGCAGTCACAAAGTGGAGACCTTACCTGATCGGCTGGCGCTTCCAGATTAAGACTGACTACCAAAGCCTTAAATATTTTTTGAAGTAGAAAATATCCTCCCCGGAGCAGTAACGATGGGTAACTAAACTCCTTGGCTTTGATTATGAAATTACTTACCGAAAAGGAAAAGAGAATGTTGTTGCAGATGCCCTATCTCGGCTACCGGGACAAGCCAAAATTTCAGCCATCTCCCTTCCCTCCACCGACTTCCTTGACAACATTAGGGAGGAATGGAATAATGATGCAGAAGCCGAGCCATCATAGAAAAATTGGAGGACCCGGGGTCCATGGGTCACTACTCGTGGGATTCGAAGGACTTGTGCTATAAAGACCGAATTGTTATTGTTCATTCTTCCTCTTGCATTCAAATTATTTTGCACGAGATGCATTCTTCACCCTTAGTAGGGCACTCTGGATTTCTGAGGACTTACAAAAAGGTGAAGTAAAACTTATTTTGGAAAGACATGAAAAAATTAATTTATGATTATGTATCCAAATGTGATGTATGTCAACAGTAGAAAGACAAAATAGTGGCAAGTCTAGGGAAACTACAACCACTACCCATGTCGGACTTAGCATGGACCGACATTTATATGGACTTCATCGAGGGGCTGCCACTATCCCAAGGTAAAAGCACGATCTTTGTGGTGGTAGATCGCCTAACTAAGTATGCTCACTTTTGTGCTATAAAACATCCCTATACTACTGCTAGTATTACTCTACTTTTTGTGGAACATATATTAAATATGCATGGGATGCCAAGGTCGATTGTGAGCGACTGTGATTGGATATTCACAAGTAAATTTTGGACAGAGCTCTTTCATCTACAGGGCACCCAGTTGAAGATGAGCACAGCCTATCATCCCCAGACAGACGGCCAAACAGAAGTGATGAACAGATGCCTCGAGACATACCTACAGTGCTTCACCAGTGATCGGTCCAAAGAGTGGACAAGGTGGCTTCCTTGGGCCGAATGGTGGTACAATACGACATTTCATTCATCAACTAAATATATCCCTTATGAGCTACTGTATGGCCGACTGACCCCTGTAATACCCAAATATATGCTTGGTTCAGCTAAACTAGATCAGGTCGACCAAAATTTGATTAATAGGGACAAACTGTTGCAGCTATTGAAAGACAACTTGAATGTTGCTCAAGCCTGCATGAAGCAACAAGCAAACGACCATCGGAGTGAGCGAGAATTCACAGTGGGAGATTGGGTCTACCTTCGGCTCCAGCCATACAAGCAGCTATCAATCAACGCAAGAGCATCAATGAAGCTGTCTCCAAGATGCATCAATGAAGTTGTCTCCAAGATTTTATGGACCATACCAGATCCTAGAGCGTATTGGGGCCATGGCATACAAATTAAAGCTTCCAGATGATGCTAAGATACATCCCATCTTCCACATATCCTTATTGAAGCTAAAGTTGGGAGAACATGAGAAGGCCCAGACTCAATTGCCGAGCACCACTAATGATGGCGAACTCAAAGCCCAACCTGAAGCTATACTTGATCGGAGGATTGTGATGCGCCGACGACGCTCTTCAACCAAAGTACTTGTAAAGTGGACTAACTTATCATTCGAAGATGCAACATGGGAGTCACATGAGGAGTTAAAGATCCAGTTTCTAGAGTTTATGGACCCTCAGCCTTGAGGACAAGGCTGATCTGAAGAGGGTAGACTTGATAGGACTCCAACAGGGTTGTTTCCTAATTATCTTAGTACTAGTCAATAAAAAACCTGTTAAATTATAATAAAGCTACTCCTATCTTATAAAGGACTATAACTAGGATTTATATTAGCCCTTAGGGTTTAATAGTCGTCGTCCCCCTTACTGGGTTGGTCGGCTAGGGTTTCCCCCTGCTTAGGTCGGCTATAGAGCCAACTTAGCCGCTCTCTGTTCCTATTAAGACAAGTCGGCTATAGGAGAGGCAAAGAGATAATTTTACTTAGGCAAGCACCCCCTTAGGCTAGGGTTTTGATCCCTATTTAAAGATGTAGTTGCCCCCCTCTTGAATCAATCAATTATCAATTTTATTTCAACCTTGTACCGAATCTAGGAGGGAGGAACCCCTACAGCATTCCAAGGGTTGATCCCCCTCATGGGTCAAAATCTATAAAGTTCCTTTTGGGGTTCTATCAGAATTGCTTGGAAGGGTGAGAGTGGCAGAGATGGCAACAAGGGCAGTAGGAACGCTGTTCTGATATCAGATGATAGATTCCCAAAAGGAGCTCTATAGATTTTTTATCTTTGAGGGAGCTCAACCCTTGGAACACTATAGGGGTTCCTCCCTCGTAGAACTCGGCACAAGGCTGAATACAAGATGATTCTTGATTGATTAAAGAGAGGGTGTGGTACATCATTATATAGGGTTCTAAACTCTAACCCATGGGGGTGCTTACCTAAGTAAAATTACCCCTTTATCGCTCCTATAGCCGACCTAGCTGAAAAAATCTTGGTTGACCAGCCCAGTAAAGGGGGCGATGGCCATTAAGCCCTAAGGCCCCAATCTAAATCTCAACCACACTTCTTTATATGATATAAGTAGCTAGGTGAGATTTTATTACAATTTTACATGATTTTTATTGACTACTTTTAGGTTGATTAGGACTCAATCCTGCTGGAGTCCTATTATTAAGCCTCAAAAGATATAGTTGAGAACACCCCTTAATATAGTTTTACCGGGTTCGAATGTCTAACCTGAGGAAGTTTTTACTTAAGAGGGGTATAAAAGAACTTGATTGTTTTCAAGTGAACAATCAAAATTTGATCTGATACCTAGAAATCTAATTTATAAAATCTAAGCCCTTTTATCAATTATACTGTTTAATATAATTTATTTTGAACTAGTCTGAGTGGTTGAATATGTTCATTTTCATTAGAAGATACAGCTTTTAAGGGAAAAAGATAAAAAGTTACTGGAGGGTTTTTTTTTTATCAGTTTGAAAAGCTAACTCTCTGCAAGAATTATTTTAAATTAGAGATTTTTTCAAAAAAAATTATCTAACTTTAGTTACCCAATAAAATACAATGATCTAGCCGTAGCTAGGTTCCACATATCCCTCTTACAATTGATTAAGATAGTTACAACAAATTGAATGTTATTATGGATTGCATGACTCAAAAATTGAATCAAAGATAACACCAAAATAATTTTTAAAACTTTTCATGATAATTTTCTATAAAATATATTTTAGGAAAGTATGCTAATAACTTAAATTTTATGATTAAATAAAAAAATAATGTAAGAGTTTTACGCAAGATATGAGTCATTGTCATGGTTAAAATTAACGTATTAAGTTGATCCTCTATAAACGGAGGGCTAATATAATGTTTACAAAAGTTAATGTAATGGTTTAGAAACAATAAGAAAATGGAGAGACGAGGTGGAGCCAGGAAAGTTCTAGAAATTTAGGATTTTAAAAGATTACAAGTTCTTATGAAGAAGGTTTTATAGTTTAGAAGTGTCTATATTTTTCTGGATGATGTAATTCCTCTATATTTATGATTTTTTTATGCCGATCACCTATCCAAACAAAAATTTCAACACGGTATCAGAGAAATTTTTTTTAAAAAAATAATTACTGATGATCTGCACATTACACAAATTTTAATTACCTAACAAAATGCGATAACCTAGTTGCAAGTAACACAAGTGTTTACATATACTCGAGCAATGCGAAAACTTCCCGACACATCATTTATTGCATTAAGGAAACAATGAAGATTATCAAACACATTTATTGCATGAAACAAATACAAACCAGCAGAGCCATCAGTGCGTTTATTAATAAGACTGCAGACACTGCAGCGAACACACCAAGAGACCACGAAGGAACAAGAAAACCCAAGTGCTACTACAGTGCACGGGCCAAGAGACTACTACTTAGATGGCCAAAAGTAGCTCACGATCGTAAAGAGGGTGAGCACTATGATAACTGAGAACAACGAGATGAACGCCCGACGAGTATTGAAGTCAGTTGCCCGATGTCTGTTGCTGTCGTAGTGCT
This sequence comes from Ensete ventricosum, assembly GCA_029747655.1. Lineage (NCBI taxonomy): Eukaryota > Viridiplantae > Streptophyta > Magnoliopsida > Zingiberales > Musaceae > Ensete > Ensete ventricosum. The sequence continues at coordinate 16,279,979 of JAQQAF010000005.1, forward strand.
TCGCGACATCGCTGAAGATGCTCGGCGGACGCCACCTGCTGTCGAAGACCTTATCCGTGACAAGATCGTGGAAGAGATGGGCTACTTCTTTGCTATGACTCCAAGCGCCAATCACGATTTTATCTCGTTTGAGGAGTTGGACGTCGGCAGCGGTATCGATGATGGAGTTCATGAGAAACAAGTAGGCGGTGACAACTGGGTTGGCACGCTTGTGGCACTGCTCGAATGCTGTCAGGTTCCTGAAGAGTGTATTGGTGTCCTCGTCGATTATCAGCTGGGCCATCTCCATCACCCCGTGTTGGAAGGTGACATCCAAGAAGCTCTTAGCCGCCACCCTCATCTTGAACTGGACCCCGACCTCCTTGAGCTGTGTCGCATTCGGCATCCATGGCAGCTCGGAAGTCGGTTGTCCCGTCACCACCACCGGATTGCGATCTCGTTCTGTTTCTGGGATGATGCAGGAATGGAAGATATGAAGGAGATGGTGTGAACTACCGCTGAGGGAAGCAATTTCCATGTTACTGGTCCTAACAAATCTGCCGATGAAATTGAGTGCCAGCACGGCTAGGTTGCCAGATTGGTAGGGAAAGGCAGCGTCAAACAATGTTTGGAGAAGAAAGAAGGGAAGCTGGTTCTCCAGCAACAACATGTCCCGTGCTACCGCTTGTAGAGCCCATGATGTAATTTTGATTGGATTTTGTACAGCTTCAAGTCCTTGCTCAGTCTGTTCCCAGAACGTAATGGTCTCAACCACAAAACAGGCGTCAAGCAGCAGCATTTGCAGGAAGTCATTGCTGCTCATGTTCAGTTCTTCTGCGTAGGACATGCGTGCTTGGCTCTCCAGTGCCTTGACCTGTTTGAGGTAATCCACTAAGCTCTTGACGGGGTTTCGGAGCAGGAATTTCTTGAGGTAGTGCCATTTGATCAGGTTCATGGCTTGCAGGTGAGGCTTGTCACGGTGGTAGGGGCCGACCGAGAGGATGACCGGTTCGTAGGCTCCGGTATCGATTTCTCGAATGTGCTTTGGGGCTTTGAAGATTGTGGGCGGTTGGCTGCGCCACTCCTCCCATTTAGTGTCGGCCACCTTCTTTCCTAGGCCCTTCACCCATTCGTCATCTAATGGCAAGGTGTCACTCATCTTCTACTTGTTTCCAACCTGATCCTTGATCAATTTAAGGGAGAAAAGAAGCATGCAGGGCAATCCACGACACAGTTCAATGCACTTATGTCTTGTGGAAGACGTTCGCTTGACCTAAACTTCGTGCGTGCAGCCTGCGACCATCTCTGTTAATGACAATAATAAATACCAAAATAATCATATAAACATATTCACAAAACCACTTGGAAGGAACGAATCTATAAACGTTAGATATAAATATACAAATTTTGTCTCATCAATCCGCTTAAACGTCTACTTCACTTTACATATTGACAATATATAAACCGAAGACAGATTATGCTGGAGTGAGAACACATGGAGGTGGATATATAAAAGTGACCTCAAGCCAAGCTTTAAATGAAAGCTCGAGGAAAGTCTATTTCCTAAAATGAATTTGAAGCTCCAATATTAAAGTTTTTAAAGCCACTTTAGTTTGAAAATGACTAAAGTCATTTCAAAAGAACTGTTTTCTTTCACTTGCAAAACTTACCTACCTTTGTGCTGCGCCTCTTCTTTCACTGGTAAAGATTTGAAGAAATATTAGGATCTTCTTTAAATTATTTTCCATCGTGATATTTTCTACTATTTTGTCTTGTATCTTCTTTTCTACCTTATTGGTGAAGATACACACTTCCCAAAAAAAAATAAACATCCAAACAATTGTAATTACCTTACACCTTCGTACTACCCTCCACTGCAAGTCTAACTACAATTTTAGATAACTGTACTTCTTCGCTTCTGAAGTTAAAGATGCAAAAGATAGTCACCAATATGCTAAAACAATGTCAAGCAAACGAGAACACATGTAGTTATTAGGAGGAAGATAAACAGCTAAATGATGGAAGAGGAGCATAAGCATAAGTGATAAAAGACAGCATGACTCATGCTTGAAAACAAGGCATTAACAGCTACGACGGATTCATTAGTTCTACAACAAGACTTCTTTTACTTACCATGAAACCAACAGTTTGCTATATGCTGAAGAAGAAGAAGAAGATATATTTGAAATGGGCGTGTGTTGAATGGGAGCTCGAGGGTCTATATATATAACTAATACCCATAAAAGATAACTATTAGAAGGAAATCTTTTGGAACATGAAACAGTGTCTTACTTTTTGAGGCACGAAGCTTTATTTCCTTGTTTCTTTCTTAAAATGACTATGATATGATGATTTTTGTTTCTTGAAGACACTCTTCCATTCGCTTTTTTCTGGCTCGTCTCACCCAATTGCTTAGTGTTATGAGGTAGAATGATGTATGCTAATAAAAGCTTGCAATTATAATCTATATTTTGAATTATGACTAAATGCATCCTTCAGCATTCAAACGAAACCTCATTGGGTTGATTAAATTATAATTTGCATCTGAAAAAGAAATCTCACTAAGTTTATGAATGTAATAAATCTAGATGAAGAAAATAAAATGAAAGCTTTGGTGGAACCTGCATTACAATAATTTAGACTAATTGAAGAAAATTAGCAAGAGGTATATTTATCCAAAAGTAGAACAAAAGACAAAGAAGAACACTGCTAAAGAATAATTACAACAGAAAGAAGCTATATGTACTAGAGAAGCCTCAAGAAGACAAAAGTATAAAGACAAATCTGTCAACTTTTGTTAATTGGCCAGGGGACTGTGTTATGAAATCTAATGAAGTATTACTTATGTAATATGGATAAGTAGATGGGGAAAGTAATCATCATGATTTGGCCATTCTCGCAAAAGATTAACGAAATCTTTGGAAGCATTAAGCTGCTTACTGCCACTCAATGGATCAACAAACTTTCTCCTTTTCAGTATCAGACTTCATTGATATACCTATAAATATATAGGATCCCTTGCCAGAGAAAAAAAAGGAAAACTATATTTCCGTACAAAGTATGGGATCTATAGGACTTCATTTATTCTACTGGCTCACTCATCTTTTAAGCGCAAATCTACTTGACTATTGGAAGGTGAAGTCACATATTATGTTTGAAAATATTGTGTATGAGCTAAAGAAAATTAGACCAAACGAATAGTTTTATATCATTAATAATTGAAAGAGTCCGATTACTTATATTGGATTTAGTTCACAATATAAAAAGACTTTTAATTATTTTGATGTTATCTCTAATCAATTTGATATATTTTAATCATCTTATATTTCTGATTTTGTCTTGCCAGAAAGTAATTGAATTGACTACTGCGTTGAAGATAAGAAAAATAAGAAGCGGAGTCGCAAAAAAGGTTATTGAGAAAAGGTGGGCAAATGAAGGAAGATAACCATTAACATATTATATTTCTCTCCATAATGAATAATTATTGAATAAATAATTTTGTGTCATACACAACTATTTAAGGATATCTCTTTTATCAAGGTGTCCCATTCATATTTTATTTAATTAAATCATAATTGTCAAGGTGTCCACATCACGTTTATCTAGATTCTTTCATATATATTTCAATGAACATAATTAATTAAATTTGTTTTCCAACGACCTGTTCTTAAGGCATTGCACCTTTTATGCAGGTATTGTCGTATTGACAAATCTCATTTCTTAAGCTTATCATTATCCAAAGAAAGTTTTGACCAGAAAAAAGAACAATAAAACAACTCCTGCCCACTATTTCTATTCCATGTATAAATAATCTTGCTCAAGGAGTTCATTCATGCCTCCTAATCATCTACACATATCACACATTACAATCCTCTGCAGGGCTCATCTCGTACGAATTATCAACTGTGTTAAAGCTGCTCATATAAACAAAAACACAAATTAGTTTTTTAATTAAGGGAAAGAAAGGAACTAATCATAATTTTTTATCACAAGCTCAATTAGGAAAAAGATCAAATGGTAACTTCTTTTCATCAAAATCGTACAAATCATTATCGCATCCTTATTACGATTTTAATAATATTCTTTTTCAGCATGAAATGGGATTTCATGCCAACTGATATGGGTGGGATAGAGGAGATGTTGCTGCATGAGATTGAACAGGAGACAATGTAGCATTTTAATTATCTTCCAACTGTCATGTGGATCTGCACTTTAAATTAAGTGAGATACACAAGGCTTACGATTCCCGGGAAAATAAATGGAATATGTTAGCTTATAACTTTGGCATTCCGAAGTTTGTGAGAGTTGTTGCTTTTCCTTTTCTTTTTTCCATTTTTTCCCTTTTCCTTTTTCATAGTACAAGCGACCTATTAATTCTATGCTAAGGACGAGGAGAGGATAAAGTTGGTCGATCCATTGAGTGGGATGGAAGCAGCTTAATTATCATTATTGAATCCATATATTCTCTAAAGTTTGTTTCTAGTTAATTCCTGACTAATGCCAATTGATAACGATATGCTAATCTAGTCTATAACACAAAGCAGCAACTAATATATTTATATGACTATATTATATATTATAAATTATGTCAATTTGGACTTCCCTAGCTAGTGCATCTAACTGCTTTGTAATCCACCGTTTTAAATACGTACATAATAGAAATTTAAGATTTGGATTGTACATAATTAGCAGGTGTCCCTACAGTCTTCCCCTTGTGCTTCGTCAATCGTTTCTTGGGCTCTCTTTTCCCGACACGGATAATTTACCCTTTGGGATCCACCTGCGGAGCCATGGCTACTGCCAATCACAAGGCGACTAGCCGATGAGATTGAGCAAGCTGTAAAGTGGTACAAGAGTCTTTTGTTAGACAACAGTGTGGCTTAGTCCGTGGGATGTTTCCTCAGGTGGCCCCGCGCACAAGAAAGCCATCAACTGTATAAATAAAGAGCTCAGGAGGCAATGTATCGATATCTTCACCCCCCCAAACCCCCCCCCCCCCCCCCCCCCCCCCCCGCGCCAACCCACCCCCACACAAGAAAAAAAGGTCTTGTTTTAGATGCCAACATTTCTTTTCTCTGTGTTAACTATTTACTCCTATCTCTTTTGTGTCACATCGTTATCTTAGTTTTTTCTCTAAATGCAAACATTTCTCATTTTCTTGATGTTGTTTTAATCAGCATTTCTCATATACTTGATGTTATTTTAATCAGTATTTTAGTGTATTTTTGATAGGATCTTAGGAGGGTTGGGTCCTACTTATCTTAGTAGAGTTAATAAAACTCTATGAAGTTGTAATAAAATCATAGCTAATCACTTATATCTTATAAAGAAATATGGCTAAGGTTTAGTTTGGACCTTAGGGCTTAGTGGTTGTCGCCCCCTTTTATTGGGCTGGTTGGTCAGGGTTTTCATCTACTAGAGTCGACTATGTAGCCAACTAGACTGCGCCTATCCCTATTAAGGCAAGTCAACTATAAAAGGGGCAAGGGGACAATTTTACTTAGACAGCACCCCCTAGTACTATGGTTTAGAGCCCTATATAAGCATATAGCCTCCTCCTCTTTTCATCAAGCAAGTAATCTATTTTGTTTAGCCTTGTGGCCGACTCCTTGGAGGGAGGAACTCCTATAGTGTTCCAAGAGTTGATCCCCCTCAAAGATCAAATTCTATAGAGCTCCTTTTGGGGTTCTATCTTTTGGTATCAGAGTCGCGTTCCTATTGCCCTTACTGCCATCTCTGTTGCCTCCACCCTTACAAGCAATTTCCATAATTGCTGCAACACGTGCCTCCATCATCCACCCAAAGCCGCAAGTCGAATCAATCTGCTGCTACCCTCCTGCACTAAACTAGAGATCTGGTAAAATTCCACTACCCAAGTCTATTCACTACTGCAAAATCCTTTGTCTTACACGTTGAAGAGTTTTTTTCCATATTTCCTCCGCTGTAAATGTTATCATCGCTGTAAATGTTATCACTACTAAAAAAATCGGGAGTTTTTTCTCATATTTCTATCGTCGTAAATGTTATCATCGTTGTGAAGGCGAAACGCTGCAGAAATTTTCAACCGCACTGTTGCTTCTTGAAACCGATTTATCAATCCTCTATCTTGGCCGAAACTTTTATATGACTTCATAGATCATCTTAGCTTTCATCTAATATCAATCTCTGGAAAGAATCCTCTGTGAAACTGGTTTTATTGTGTTGCAATTCCTCGTCACGTCTTGCTAGAATTTTACGACAAAGAATTTGTCGACCACCGAGCCCAAAGAAATCACAACAAGGAGAAACCTCAGATTGGAGAGATGATCCCCAAGAGCGAGGTTACACCATCCTTGATCCAAACAATCCATGCATGAGGGTAGACTTACTTAGATGAGAAGAAGGAGACCCGATCGGATGGACTCGCGCGTAAAGTGCTATTTTCAATTCTACAAAATCGTCGACGCCACCAGGGTGGAGATTGCTGCCATCCACCTCGAAGGAGACACTATTCAATGGGTCAATTGGCTTAAGCACACCCATGAAGGTCTCTTTTAGTAGTGATTCAAGGAAGGACTATTAAATCGCTTTGGACCAACCGATTACGACAATGTTGACGAATAATTAGCAAAGATTCGGCAAACCTCTACAAGACAAGAATACCAAACAAGGTTTGAATGTTTAGCTAACCAATCTATAGATTGGTTTGAAAAAAAAAAAACTTTTAGGGACTTTTATTGAGGGCCTAAAGCCAGAGTTCGAGAAGTAAAGGCACAACAATCGTACACTCTTATGGCGATGATTTCCTTCGCAAGAATCCAAGAGGAACGACTAAACCACGAAGCACGAAGGACAAGGGTCGCTCCCTGACCAGCCATGCTGAAGCCTTCACCCTCCTCCAGTACCATCCGAGCCCCTGCACCAAAAAAATTGACAAGAAACGAGCTTCGAGAATGATCTGCCAAGGGATTGTGTTGGCACTATGATGAACCATGGAGCCGAGAATATCATTGCAAAAGAGGATGGCTCCTCGTGATTGAACTAGTAGAGGATGAGGACACTGAACCATCTAAAGAAGACCTCAAACTCAAAGATGAAATTACAGAGGAAGAGCCCCAATTGGCCGACTACGCAGTGCACCCGCTGGCCGACTACGCAGTGCACCCGCTGGCCGATTACTCCAACCCGTAGACGATGAAAGTTGGAGGACTCCTTAAACAACAACCCATCACCGTTCTCATAGATACGGTCAGTACAAATAACTTCCTCAATAGTAAGGTTGTTGCACGTATGGCATTTCAAATCAAAGGTTGCAACAAGTTTGATGTAAAGGTCACCGACGGTCGAATCCTCAATTGCGACCAACAATGCCCACAGGTAAAATTGCTCCTACAAGATCAAGAAGTGATAGCCAACTTCTTCCTCTTACCCATCGACAACTATGAAGCCATTCTTGGGATTAAATGACTCACGACATTAGGTGACATCGCCTAAAATTTCTCTAAGTTAATCATAAAGTTTTATTGTAAATGGAAACAAGTCACCTTGTGGGGCAAGTGCGGGAGCCATATTTCCACCATTTCGATATAGCGGATGGAGAAGGTGCTATATAAGACATGGCAGATTTTTGATGTATATCCAACAGCCATCAAAGGAGGAGAATGTGCAAATTCCAGATCCTAAGCTCGCCCTCTTGCTAGACAAATTCACGGATGTTTTCACGGAGTCGCATGGGCTTCCCCTTAACCGCCTGCATGACCACCGCATCCTTATACTATTGGGCAAACCTCCAGTAAACTTAAGATTGTACCACTATCCTTATTTGCTGAAGGATGAAATGGAGAACATCGTTAAGGAGATGCTTGACACCAGAGTAATTCGACTAAACTACAGCCCATACTCCTCGTCGGTGTTTCTAGTACGCAAGAAGGATTGTATGTGGTGGATGTACATTGATTATCGGGCTTTGAGTGTCATCACCGTCAAAGACAAATATCCTATACCAGTAGTAGATGAGCTCTTGGATGAATTGAAAGGAGCCTGAGTCTTTACTAAATTAGATCACCATTCAAGATATCATCAGATTCGGGTATGCACTGAAGATGTTTCGAAAATCGTATTCCGCACACATAACGACCACTACAAGTTTTTTTATAATGCCCTTTGGACTTATGAATGCTTATTCTATATTTCAAAGCTTGATGAATGACATTTTCAAGAGGTTTCTATGCAAGTTTGTGCTGGTATTTTTTGATGACACCCTCATTTATAACCCTACGCTTGATATGCATTTTCAGCACTTACGAATTATTCTAAGGATTCTTCGAAAGAATACCCTTTATGTTAAACAATCAAAGTGTAACTTTTTACAGCATAAAGTGGAGTACCTAGGGTGCATTATATCAGACGATGGAGTGGCGGTAGACCCGACAAAGATCGAAGCGATGCAAGGATGGCCGAGACCTATGAACATAAAATTGTTGCCCGGTTCCTTGGACTCACAGGTTACTACCAGAAATTCATGAAAGATTATGGCAAGATCAGTGCCCCACTCATGTCCTTACTAAAGAAAGACTCATTCTTATGATCGGATAAAGCTTCTATGGCCTTTGAATGACTCAAAGTAGCCATGACGACGACATTGGTTCTAGCATTGCTCGATTTCGATCGCCCCTTTGTGATCGAGGCCAATGCATCCAGAGTTGGAATTGGGGCTATCCTAATGCAAGATGGCCGACCCATGCCTACACCAGCAAGGCTTTGTCTCCCTCCCACCTTAAAATATCCATTTATGACAAAGAAATGCTCGCGGTCGTACACGTCGTCACGAAGTGGAGACCCTACCTAATTGACTAACGCTTCCAAATTAAGACTGACCACTAGAGTCTCAAATACTTCTTGGAGCATAGAATATCTTCTCCAAAGCAACAACGATGGGTAACTAAACTCTTTGGCTTTGATTATAAAATTATTTACCGAAAGGGGAAAATGAATGTTATTGTAGATGTTCTATCTCGGTTGTCAGGATAAGCCAAAATTTCAGCCATCTCCCTTCCCTCGACCAACTTCCTCGAGGACATTAGGGAGGAATGAAAGAACGACCTAGAAACCCGAGGTATCATAGAAAAATTGGAGATGAATCTGGGTTCCATGGGACACTACACTTGGGATTCAGGGGACCTACACTACAAAGGCCGAATTGTAATTGTTCCTTTTTCCCATTGCATTAAAAGTATTTTGCATGAGATGCACTCTTCACCTTCAGCAGGACACTTTAGATTTTTGAGAACATACAAGAGGGTGAAGCAAAACTTATTTTAGAGAGGCATGAAAAGATCAATTCATGATTATGTATCTAAATGTGATGTATGCTAGCAGCAAAAATGTGAAACAGTGGCAAGTCCGGGAAAACTACAACCACAGCTTATCCCGAACTTGGTGTGGACTAACATCTCCATAGACTTCATTGAAGGGCTGCCACCATTTCAAGGTAAAAGCACGATCTTGGTGGTAGATCGTATAACCAAATATGCTCATTTTTGTGCTGTGAGACATCCTTATACCGTTGCCAGTATTGCTCAACTCTTTGTGGAAAATATTATTAAACTGCATGGGATGCCAAGGTCGATTGTGAATGACCATGATAGGGCGTTTACAAGCAAATTTTGGACCGAGCTCTTCTAATTACAAGGCACCCAACTAAAGATGAGCATAGCCTATCATCCGTAGACGGATGACCAAACAGAAGTGGTGAACAAATACCTCGAGACGTATCTATGGTTTTTCACCAGTGATCGACCAAAAGAGTGGACAAAGTGGCTTCCTTGGGCCGAATGGTGGTATAATACAACCTATCATTCATCAACCACATGTACCCCCTATGAGGCATTGTATGGTCGACCGCCCCTTGTAATACCTAAATATGTAATTGGTGTGACCAAAGTAGATCAGGTTGACCAAAACTTAATTGACAGGGATAAGCTTCTATAGTTGCTGAAGGATAACTTAACTACCACCCAAGCCCGCATGAAGAAACATGCAGACACTTATCGAAGCGTAGGAGATTAGGTCTACCTTCGCCTACAACCATACAAGCAACTGTCAATCAACACCAGAGCATCGATGAATATATCTCTACAATTTTATGGATCATATCAGATCTTGGAGCGTATTGGGGCTATGGCATACAGATTGAAGCTACTATAAGACGCTAAGATCCATCCTGTCTTCCACGTATCCTTGCTAAAGCCCAAATTGGGAGAGCATGAGTCGGCCTAGACCTAGTTGCGAGCACTACAAATGATGGCAATATTCAAGCTCAACCATAAGATATACTCGATCGGAGGATTGTGATGCGTCGTCGACGCCCCTCAACTGAAATACTAGTGAAATGAAATAACTTACAATCCGAAGATGCCACGTGGGAGTCTTATGAGGAGCTGAAGACCCGATTCCTAGAGTTCATGGACCCTTAGCCTTAAGGATGAGGCTAATTCAAAGAGGGTGGGCTTGATAGGACCCTAGCAGGGTTGAGTCCTACTCACCTTAGTAGAGTCAATAAAACTCTGTGAAGTTGTAATAAGAACCTCACCTAATTACTTCTATCTTATAAACAAGTGTGGCTAGGGTTTGGTTTGGGGCCTTAGGGCTAAGTGGTCGCTGCGTCCCTTACTGGGCTAGTCGGCTAGGGTTTCCATCTGCTAGAGTTGGCTCTGTAGCCAAAGCCTATCCGTATTAAGGCAGGTCGGCTATAGAACGAGCTATTGAATCTTAGATTTTGATGATGAAATCAATTGATGAGTTATTGATCTAACATGGATTGTTAGAAATTGATTGATGCAGGATTAATTACAATAGAAAGATTATTACAATCATGATTGACCAATGTCAAGTCCATGCATCTAGTTGATGCGATTGGGAACTCGCAAGGAGTGCGTCGGGAGCTCGCTGAGGGTATCGGGAGTTTGCCAAGATAACGCAAGGGAGTTCACTAGAAGAAGACCGAGACTTGCTAGAAGATTATTGGGGGTAGCTGAAAAGCTTACCGGGAGTTGGGATCATCTTGTAATAGATGTTGACAATTATGATTATATTTAATTAAGTCATAATTAGCATCATGAAGAACTAACTATGATAGGAGCAATGAAGTTACAACCAGATGATGGGCCAAGATCAAGCTTGGGCATCGTGCCGGGTTCAGACGATGCAGTGGGATCTCGCCGAAGTTTGCTAGGAGATTCGTCGAAGGGATCGAGAAGCTCGTTGGGAATATACCTGGAGATTGCTAGAAGAAGACCAGAAGACTCGTCGTAAGAATGTCGGAGGCTGCCGGATTGACGAGAGTTAGGTCTTGGTTTAGCTTGTTGGTCATTAAGTGTTGTAATCATTGAGTCGTAGTTAGGAATTGAGTTAGATTTGGATAAAATCTAAATCAACTCAATAAGGCAATCGAGTCCACTATAGGGTTTGGTTGAGCTAAGGTTGAGCTCAATTAGTTGACAAAGGGAATAGTCAACTGATGGTTCAAGCCGTATTTCAAAAAGTGGAGGGTACCACTTTTATTGAGATTCCGATGAGTAAACCGTCGGTGAGCGGTGGGTGTACTGCCGCTGCCTAGGCTTTCGGGCGGCTGATGACGGTTGACCCACCCAAGTTGAGCAGTTGAATCACCCTTACCCAGGAATCTGGGTACTTTCACGATTGACCCGCCCAGGGCCAGTGGGTAAACCGCCCATACCCTGGTGTTCGGGCTACTGAGCCACCTAGGTCGGCGGGTAAATCGCTCATACTCGATTTTTTTGGGTATGTTTGATTTTTGGCTCCAAAAATCTAAAGCCACTTGGGGCCTATAAATACCCCAAGTTTTCTTGCATTATACATAATAATTTTAGGGATTATATTCTAAGAAAATATTGTGTGAGAATTGTAATAAAAAGAAAGGGGGTAAGGGAGTGATCAAAGAGTGTAATCTTGTCTCCCTTTTAAGCAAAGTGTAAGGGTTTGGTCATCACCTAAAGAAAATCGGTAGTGGATGTCGGTGTGCCTCAAGAAGGAAGTCTCAGGAGTGGACGTAGGCCATTGGTGCTGAACTACTATAAAAATTATGAGTTCATCTTTTGCTTTCCTTATTAATGTTTCCGATCTTGTTTACTCTTTAAAAGCAAATATTTCACTTACGATGTTCCTTATCTTTGAGATTATCTTGCTCTTTCTTAAGTAATTAGTAAGCAAGTAACTTAACAATCTTCTTATCATTCATTTTCTTTATTTGAATAATAAGCTTTGGATCTTCCTATCTTGGTTTAATCAAAAAGTTTTCATCTAAACTGAAAATTTATACTTGCACTAATTCACCCTCCCCCCCTCTTATTGCCAATTGATTCTAACAATTAGTATCAAAGCATCTGTTTTTCTCATTTGGTTTAATACCCAAGAGAAATGACTCGTATTGGCTTTCAAGAGGGCTTTTCTATTATTCGTCCTCCCATATTCAATAGGACGCACTACGCTTATTGGAAAACTCGGATGAGAGTTTTCTTGCTTTCTTTAGACCTTGATTTATGAACTATTATTGAAAATAGATTTGAAAAGTCTTCTCTTCCAATGAACAATTAGAATGATTTGGAGAAGAAGACTTTCTCTTTAAATGCAAAGACTATGAATGACGAGCTTTATGCTCCTGATAAAAATAAATTTGATCGGGTTTCTTATTTTTATTTGGCTTTTGATATATGACATACATTAGAAATAACATATGAAAGTACACTTAATATAAATGAATTATTAAATAAAATACTTCTAAAAATGAATAAGAAAACACTTTCCTAAGAATCAGAAGAAATGTGAACCGAGAAGAACACATGACTCCTCAAGTGAAATCTCGAGTGATGAGGACCTTGAACTTTTGACAAATGAACCGAAAAAATTAACGAACTTGAACCTTAAATATAATGTAAAGATGGACAAAATCTCTTGTTATGAATGCAAGAAGCCGAGATGCTCCAAAGATCAAATGCACAACCAAGAAGTAGAGAACTTCGCTCTTATGGCCATCGACAATGAGGTTAGTGATTCATTAAGCAATTATTTTTCAGAATTATTAAAAATGCTTCATGATTTGTTTGATAAATTTAAAAAACTTAGTAAATCTTTTAAGTTGCTTAAACATGAACATGATTTGTTGGTTGGTAAAGTTGATGAAATGCATGAGTTATTAGCATCACATAATCCTAGTTTTAAATGTGAAATGTTAGACAACATTAAAGAAGAAAATATCATGCTTAAGACAATGTTAGAAAAATTTGAAATTAGTAATAAGTCCTTGAATATGATCATTGCCAATAAGGGTCATATTAATAGAAGAAATGGAATAAGCTTTGTGGGTAATACCCAACAAAAGCTAACTACTTTTGTTAAATACCAATAAAAGCCAACTATTTTCATTAAAGGATCAACCTTAAATGTGTCACCAAGAATTAAGTATATCTTTTATGGTAGATTACGACATATGGCTTGCAAATGTCCATTCAAAAACTATAGTCCTCACAAGCTAGTTTAGGTTCCTAAAGGAACCATAAACAATCTTATGCCATTAGAAAAAATGGGAAAAATATGTCATGAAGGACACAATGTTAAATGAGTACCTAAATCAAAACCTCTCATAATATAAAATTATTTCCTAACAAGGCTAGGAGCAATAAAAATATTTTGAAAGTAGATGCTCAAGTCATATTACTTGAGATCTAACACTCCTTCAAGCTTACTAGCCTAAGTAGTAATAAGAAAATTATTGAAATTAAAATTATTGACAATGAATCTTTTAATGGTTCATCATTATACAATTAATATTGATGATGCATAACTAGAGTATACAAGTATAAAAATGAATTAGAACCAAAGAACCTTAGTTATTGAAGAACATATTTTGAATGAATGCTAAAATCATTGGCTTGTTTAAATGTAAAGACTATTGTTAAATGGTTCAAATATTGATAAAGTCTATGAAATGATTGATTTAAATGATTGAAATGCTATGATTGAATGATTGCGCTGAATGATATAATTTTAGCATATAACAATATAGAAAATGGAGAGAAAAATCATGCTTCACTATCCAGTATTTTTGTAAATTAAAAATATATTTAATGAGAATGAAATGAGCATGGTAACTCACTACACTCAGTCCAAAAATCATTAGAATTAAAATAAATCAAAGTTTTTATTTGAAAATATTTTATTATAATGATGTTGATGAAATTATGTTTTTGACTTTAAATGACATTGTATTCTTGAAATAAATTTCAAAAGAAGGACAATTATTTCTGAAGTAATTTTTATTCTATTAATCCTTCAACAAGAGACAATAATACTATTGAATCTCTTAAACTACAAAAATGGATTAGAGAATTTTAGCTATTAAAATATAATCTATGATGCTTTCATTGAATTTTTTGAAAAGCGAATTTTGATGATAATTTTGGATAAGTTTTCAAATGATTTTATTTAAAAAAGATTAATGAATCAATTATATTATTTTTATGACTCTCTTAAACTACGAAAGTGATTTTGACGATTTGGCAAGTTTGGAAAATAAAACTTGAAAATCTTCTATTTTATCATCTAAGAAAAGATTAATTAAATTAAATCATATCTTTAATATTCATGAATGTCTTTTGATATCAATATTTATCTTGTCATGATTTATTTTAAAACTCATGAATGACATAACTTATCACCAAAATTAGTATTTCTTAAATTTGTGATAAGTTAAAAATTGAAAGAGATTTGTATTATCATGAATATTCTCTCAATTTCTTGACTTGACTTATATGTTATGGGAATCAAGTTATTAATCTCTATAATTTTCTCTTTTAAATAAAAATAAAATTTATGATCTTAACAATAATAATTGAAATTTTTTTCAAGATCATTCTTCTTTTTTATTAAAAAGATTTATCTTGGATGAATTGAGATTATCCCCTAGACCTATTTTTATTATTCACAAAAAAGGGGGAAATAAACTTATTAAACGAAATCATATCTTTTGATATTCAAAAATTTGATTTTATCTTTAATGACATGATCTCCTTGTACTTTTGGTGTACTTTCAATATAAATGCTAAGAAGAAATTATGCTATTATATTTCTTTCTTTACAATAACAAAAAGGGGGAGATAAAATTATTAATTTGATTAGAAGTAAATTGGATATGATAACTTTGAATGAGAAATAATTTGCTTGGAAGAAAATTTAGAATTTTCTAAATGCATGCAAAATACTTGATTTACAATTTGAGCTTGATCTACTATCATGTCTTCTTAATTTTTTTATCAAAATTTACAATAGATGATCTTTTGCTATACTTGAAATTACATGAAATGATTTTAAATACATGAGTAGCACTTAAAACTTTTGAATCTCCTTGAATATCTTGAAGTTTTGAGCTTAATTTCAAAATTCACATCTATAAAATTTACATCTTTAAAATTGAGTATTTTTGTCATATGATTTTTTTATTTCTCTACCTTGATTCTACCTTCTTGCTCACACATGTGGAGAAAAGAAATCACTAGCATTTCAACAGATTAATAAGTCTATTAATTATATTTTGAATCTCTTGAAAGTGATTTTGATGATTTTAAAATTAAATAAGTGATTTATGGATATCATGGTTTTGATTTCTTGGAATTATAACTTGATATCATTTATGAATCAAAATCTTTTGTCTTGTGTCTTCGTATTATTTAAAAGGAGATTTCTATACAAATCATGAAATTGACAACTTAAGATTTCTTATGGATAAATTAAAAGATTTTATTTGTTTCTCCTATGACTTGTCTTTTGATATTCACAATTTGTTTTCATAAATTGAATATCTCATCACCATGTTAATTTTTTTTTATATATTTCATTTGATGATTGGTATATTTCTTGATTTATTTCTTGAAAAATGATGTAATGGGAAAAGTTTTGCACTATTCTAACCATCCCTTCTTTTTGACAATGACAAAGAGGGAGTAAAACTTGTTAGCTTATAAAATTGCTAGCTTGAACAATGCAAAGGAAGTAAATATTTGCTAGCTTGCACTTCTTAAAAGAGAAGAATGAATTCACTAGCTTATATGTTCTAAAATAATGAAAAATTTGTTAAATTGATAAGCTTTCGTATATCAAAAATTTACTAATTGCACTTCTTCTTTTGTAGATGACAAAGAGGGAGAAGGTATAATGATGTAAAATCATGTATGATGATCATGCATGTAATGATGATTTTGAAAATCTACATAAAGATAATGATTTGTTATTATTTGGATTTATTTGCTACATTTTATTAAAATTTTCATGAGAAAAATTTATTGAGCTCATATTCGAAATTTTATATATACAAGATTGAGGTTGAGACATAGAAATGCTAAATTATGAAAATATAGATTTTATGAAATGAAGCTTTTTTGTGATAACATTTTTTTGAAAACCTTCTCCTTGATTTTATCTTATTATTTTTAAAAAAAATTACATGAATATGCGGCACATTTGAAATTTATAAGAGATAATTTTTTATATCAAAAGATGACTTTTGCTACATTTGGATTACATAAGTAATCTTTAAATCTCTTGAACTTTTGAGCTCATCTTAGTATTGCTTTTAAAATTTATTGAGAGCTCTTCTCTATGATGAAATGATTCAATAACATCTCCCTTATTTCTCTACTTATTAAGGGGGAAGAAAATTTTATAATGCATATACTAAGGGGGAGTAATATCATCCTGTGCTTTGAAATTATTAGCTATATTTCACCTTTTTGTTCATGATAAAGGGGGAGAAATATATATTGATGACACATGATGAATATATTGATGATACATGATCTTGTTGAAATACATGGATATCTTGGATAAGGATATGAATTAGACATCTTGGATGTAGATGCTTAATTCCTTTTTACTCATAATTTTATGACTTGATGCAAATTTATGTTAAAATTTACATATAATGTTGATTGCTTGAATTTAAGAGTGTGTGCTTCTCTTAAATTTAAGTGGCATAGATGTAGAAGGAGTTAGGATTAACTCCTATCATCAATTGATTGCCATCATTAAAAAGAGGGAGATTGTTGAATCTTGAATTTTAATGATGAAATCAATTGATGGGTTATTGATCTAACATGAATCGTTAGAAATTGATTGATGTAGGATTAATTACGATAGAAAGATTATTACAATCACGATTGGCCAAGGTCAAGTCCATGCATCGAGTTAATGCAGTTGGGAACTCGCTAAGAGTACGTCGGGAGCTCACCGAGGGTATCGAGAGTTTGCCAGGATGGCATAAGGGAGCTCGCTAGAAGAAAACTGAGACTCGCCAAAAGATTATCAGGGGTAGTCGAAAAGCTTGCTGGGAGTTGGGATGGTCTTATAATGGATGTTTAGAAATTATGATTGTATTTAATCAAGTCATAATTAGCATCGTGTAGGACTAACTATGACAGGAGCAACGAAGTTACAACTAGATGATGGGCCAAGATCAAACTTGGGCATTAGGTTGGGTTCGGACGATGCAGTGGGATCTCTCTTCGCTAGGAGATTCGCTGAAGGGATCGGGAAGCTCGCTGGGAACACACCGGTAGATCGCCGGAAGAAGATCGAAATACTTGTCGCAAGAATGCCGGAGGCTACCAGATTGACGGGAGTTACATCTTGGTTTAGCTTATTGGTCATTAAGTGTTGTAATCATTGAGTCGTAGTTAGGAATTGAGTTATAATTGAGTTGGATTTGGATGAAATCCAAATCAACTCAATAAGGCAATCAGGTCCACTATAGGGTTTAGTTAAGCTCAATTAGTTGACCAAGGGAATGGTCAACTGATGATTTAAGCCAAAATTTAAAAAGTGGAGGGAACCACTTTTGCGGAGATTTCGACGGGTAAACCACCCTACCCTGGTGTTCGGGCGGCCGAGCCACCTAGGTCGGTAGGTAAACCACCTGTACCCGATTTTTCGGGTGTGTTTGATTTTTGGCTCCAAAAATCTGAAGTCACTTGGGGCCTATAAATACCCCAAGTTTTCTTGAATTATACACAACAATTTTAGAAATTATATTATGAGAAAATATTATGTGAGAATTGTAAGAAAAAGAAAACGGGTAAGGGAGTGATCAAAGAGTGGAATCTTATCTCCCTTGTAAGCAAAATGTAAGGGTTTGGTCTTCACCTAAAGAAGATCGCTAGTGGACGCTAGTGTGCCTTAAGAAGGACGACTCGAGAGTGGACGTAGGCTATTGGTGCCGAACCACTATAAAAATTATGAGTTCATCTTTTGCTTTCCTTATTAACGCTTTCGATCTTGTTTACTCTTTGAAAGTAAACATTTCACTTACAACGTTTCTTATCTTTCGGATTTTCTTGCTCTTTCTTAAGTAATTAGTAAGCAAGTAACTTAGCAATTTTTTTATCATTCACTTGCTTTATTTGAACAACAAGCTTTGGATCTTCCTATCTTGATTTAATCGAAAAGTTTTCATCTAAACTGAAAATTTACACTTGCACTAATTCATCCACCCCCCTAGTGCCAATTGATCCTAACAGGGGCAAGGGGGTAATTTTACATAGGCAGCACCCCTCTAGGGCTATGGGTTAGAGCCCTATATAAGTATGTGGCCTCCTCTTTTCATCAAGCAAGTAATCTCTTTTGTTTAGCCTTATGACCGACTCCTTGGAGGGAGGAACCCCTATAGTGTTCCAAAGGTTGATCCGTCTCAAAGATCAAATTCTAGAGCTTCTTCTAGGGTTCTATCTATTTTTCTATTGTACATAGGTATAAAAATATACTATTATGTAGAATAACATAATACCAACATCAAAATCAAATAACATAGATTAAGTTTAAGTATCTTTCGATAGAATACATTCATTTGATCTAGCACCTTATTATAGTTCGATCTGTTAAAAGTAAAAGTAGCATCAATATGTTTATTCTCCTCTCTTTCTATCTTTCATTGAATCATAATGTTGATGGAAGAGTATGGATTAATAAATAGATGATAATATTGTATCTGTTTGATAGAACCCTAGAAGGAGCTCTATAGAATTTAACCTTTGAGGGGGATAAACCCTTAAAACACTATAGGTGTTCTTCCCTCCTAGAACTCGGCACAAGGCTGAATGAAAGCTGATTCTTGCTTGATGAAAAGAGATGGAGGCTACAAGTTTATATAGGGCTTAAAACCTTAGCCCTAGGGGGTGCTTCCTAAGTGAATTCTCCCTTTTGCCTCTCCTATAGCCACCTTACCTAAATAAAGGGTGCGGTGGCCTAAGTGGCTACACAAGCCATGCCCCTTTGCTAGAAACCCTAGTTGACCAGCCCAGTAAAGGGGGTGACGACCAGGAAGCCCTAAGGCCCCAAAATAAACTATAGCCACACTTCTTTATAGGATAGAAGTGAATATGTGGGGTTTTATTATAATTTCAAAGGGTTCTTAATGATTACTTCTAGGGTGATTAGAACTCAACCCTGCTAGAGTCCTATCAAGCCCGCCCTCTTTGAATCAGCATTGTCCTCAAGGTTGAGGATTCATAAACTCTGGAAACTGGGTCTTCAGCTCCTCATAAGATTCCCATGTGGCATCTGTAGTAGGCATTTCTTGCTCCTGCGATCCAGGCTCAATAGTACTAGCGGGACTTTGATGTGTCACGATCCTATGATCTCATGTGATCATCAGCTGAACTTTGGCCTCCTCATCGGCTTGGGTGTCAATTGGAAGAATTTGGGCTGAATCATCTTATTTAAATTTTCATTTGAGGTGGGATACCTGGAGGATCAACTGTAATCTTGATTTAGCGCATGGATCTGATCTCTAGGTTAGGGCCTCAATGTGATTCCCAATTTTGCAAGGCCCAACAAAGTAGGGAGACCACTTCCTTAAGGCTCAAATTTTCATGCTGATTAGGCTGGAGGTGTAGTAAAACTCGATCTTCATGCTGAAGTTTATCGGGAGGTCGTTTCTTCTTTGCATGTCTTGTCATACAATTAGTCTTTAGTAATAGCCAATTTTTCTTTTGGTATTATGACTACCCTCTGGTATGGTTCAAGATGATGAGAGCCCAATCTGGTATAAGCATAGATTATAATTCTTCTAGGCTTACTCCTCTTTCATGCCATGGACCATCTTGCATAAGGGTGACGCCAATCCTAACTCTGGACATGTCTGCTCTAATAATAAACATCTGGCCACGATTTAGTGTGGACGACGTCATGGTCGTGAGGGCTATAGTTCCACCTTGCCAAGGTGGTGCATCTTTCTTAATAGTAAGAGGGATGATGTTTTGTTGAGTCCTACAAATGATCATTCTCTTACTCTGATTTCACCATTGGAGGGGTTCAATTTTCTCATGGTCTTGGGTCGTAGCTCAGAGGTCATTATCAAAGAAGTCTTTAAACATCATGGTCTGATCTTGGGGAAAGTTGTGGAAGTCGCCTGAGATTTGGAAGTGCTGCATCAGCAGCCATAGTGAGGTCGGTGGGATTAACACTTTAGAAGTAACTTATCCCAGGGGAAAAGAATGTAGGGATGTGTTGTAGCGAAAAATAAGCATGACCGAATAATCTGTGTCACTGTCATCTCTTAGGTGACCCTCTTAGCTTTGATCTTTTGTGGGCATCATTCTGGTCGAGCATCAGCTGATGGTAATTTCAGCCAGTTAGCATAGGGGAGTCAGGTATCTTGATAGGAGATAGTAGGCTCGGTTTGATGGAGACTCCCAAAATTTCAGTAAGTCGTGGGAGAGGATTCTTGCCTTCAATCTCCTTTGGCTTCATCTCCTGAAACTCTTGGATTTGAATTAAGAAATCGTTGGAATTTTTTTTGGTACTATCCCCAAGTGTTGTGTTGTGGTCGTAGTTGCTTGGCTCCCTTATAGAACCACCTGTTTTCCTTTACTGAAAAAATTTCATGGTTAGTTTTAAAAAATTACAAAAAATGTCTCTAATCGTGGACAACCAATTAATGTCGAGCACTATATCAAAACTATCGAGAGAGAGGAGAAAAAAATTAGCAACTATGTCTTGCTCCTGTAGGATCAATTTTACCTGCGGGCACTTCTGGTTATACTTCAGAGTTTGGCTGTTAGCTACCTTGACTTTGAATTTGCTGTAATCTTCTTTTTGGAGCATCAAATGGGTAGCAACCTTACTGCTCATGAAGTTGTGTGTGCTACCAGCATTGATAAGGATGATGATAGACTACTACTCGAGAAACCCTTCAATCTTCAATTTTTGATGTCAATCTGCAAGGAGAACTAGACTCACATTCTCCGCTCTTTCTATCATTTCACAGGACCACTATGATTGATGGTTTTAAGAACACAAGAACATGAGAGAGGAACTATAATATCTTAATGATTGGTTCACACGACTAAGGTAGATGGAGAGAAGATCTGTAATCTCTCAACTATATCACATGTTTTTGTCATTCTCATAATCGTTCTTTTTCCCCTTTTGTATCCTTAGGAGGTTTTAACTATTTATAGACGAGAGTAGATAATTTATGATAGGTAATTATGAGAGTTCCTCCCATCAATGGCGTCTCTTAAAGAACCCTACTTTAATTAAACTTTCTTTCTATTAGCCAATAACTATGATCAAAATCCAATCATATCCATAATATATCTTACTTAATTAAATAGGGCCACATAACATAACATTCTCCCATTTGATCCATTAATTTATTAAGATCCAAAAGGATTCAAAATAAAAATAAATAAAATTTATTTATAAATAAGTTTACACACTTGGATTCTGAAAATTTGAAAATATTTACATATGCACGAATTTTAAAGTAGGCCAATAAATCCAATAATACTACATTAAGTCATACTAGCAATACGAGTCATAGCGGTTTTATATCATCAGTGTCATACTTCCTTCTATGTACCACAATATTGTTAGCCTTTTATAATGTAGTCCAAAATGACCCATGTAATTTATCTTGTCAAGACAATCCTATCATCATATTCAATCATAATATGTACATATATAACTATGAACATGATAGCAGAAACGAA
Source organism: Ensete ventricosum (assembly GCA_029747655.1). Taxonomy (NCBI): domain Eukaryota; kingdom Viridiplantae; phylum Streptophyta; class Magnoliopsida; order Zingiberales; family Musaceae; genus Ensete; species Ensete ventricosum. The sequence goes on from JAQQAF010000005.1 coordinate 16,301,995, forward strand.
TAACTTTAAGTAAGTAAAAATATCAATTATAGTGTCCACTCAAATACACATCACCATATCTTTTATGAGTTGCTCACAAACCCAATCAACATAACTCTTGTTTGGAGACATACCTACAAGAAAGAGAGGTTTACTTCAGGTACCCATTTAACTTTGGGTCCTTTATGGTTAGATCTTCCTTTCTTGACTTTTGACATCAAATCATTTATTGTTCCTTTAGAAACCCAAACTAATTTATAAGAACTATATTTTCTATAAAGCATGTATAAGCATAATGACCAAATCTTTCATACGAAATTACAATTAACTTTAGAAGGAATATTTAGTGTGGGTCCTTTTATATATTTTGTTGGCTTTTGATGTGTGTTACTACTTACAAATCCAATTCATTCTTTTCTTAATATATAACCTTGATTAGTAAGAATCATGTTTAGTGACTTGTTTCTAATTTTAAATTTTTCTAAGGATTGTTTAGAAACATATGTATTTTCTTTTAAGTAATTCTAACTCTTTACATTTAGTGCAAGATGTTCCTATATATTAGAGAGAGATACATGATCATTTTCCAACAATTTATATTTCTTACTAACTTTTTAAGTTCATTATACAAATCATGAAATGCATCAAGTAATTCATTATAAGATAAAGATGTTTTAGGAGACTCAAATACCTCATGCTTGAAGGCCATCAAACCATAGTTTGTCACTTTGTCTTCATTAATTTGCTTTTCATCTTTTGATGCACTTAATTTATCCCATGATGTCTTAACATTTTTCTTCTTCTTTTGGGTTGATATCTTCTTCTTCAGTAGTGGACACTTATTTTTTAAGTGTCATAACCTTTTTACATTGATAACATATGATTACACCTTTATTAGGTTCATTTTTATTCTTACATTCTCATCTTACATAATCTTCTTTGGTTCCAAGTGCAATATCCTTCTTATTCTTTGAAAGATTTTCCTCTTGTTCATCATGTCTTTTGCAGGTCATTTTGTAAGTCATTAAAGATCCTATGAGTCCTTCAAGAGAAAAGTTGTTCAAGTTCGTTGCTTCTTGAATAGTGGTTATTTTTGGATCCCAACTTTTTGGAAGAGATTTTAAAATCTTATTTACCAATTCAAGATTAGTATAACTTTTACCAAGAGCTTTTTAACAATTGATAATATCCGTAAAATATGTGTACATGTCATTAGTGGTTTCACTTGGCTTCATTTTAAATAATTCATAACTATGTATCCAAATATTAATTTTAGATTCTTTAACTCTACATATACCTTCATGAGTAACTTTAAGTATATGTCAAATATCATGTGTAGTGTCATAAGTTAAAATATGATTAAACTCATTTTTGTCTAAAGCATAAAATAAAGCATCCATAGCTTTAGCATTTAAGGAAAATATTTTTTTTTCAAAATCATTTCATTCATTCATCGATTTAGAGGATTTTTTAAAACCACTTCAATGATATTCCATAGATCAAAATACATAGAAAGTAAGAAAATATGCATTCGTGTTTTCCAATGTGTAGTTTGTTCCATTGAACATAGGAGGATGAGTGATGAAGTGACCCTCTTGGTTGTTTGAAAAAGCCATTAAATCTCTCTTGGGTGTTAATCCAACTGAGTGAACCAAGCTTTGATACCAATTGTTAGGATCGTAATGACACTAAGAGAGGGTGGGGGGAGGGTGAATTAGTGTTGTACCAAACTTAACCGATTTTAAAAGTTCAATGGATAAATCTGTATCAGAAATACAATTAGCAAAAAGAGCAAGGGTTAAGTAAGTAAATCAGAATGTAACAATAAGTCAAGGCAAGAGAAAGAATGCAGACCGATTTATAGTGGTTCGGTCATCTTGACCTACTTCCACTTCTGATTCCTCTTCCCTCGAGGCCATCAGCTTTAATTATTGATCTTCTTTCCAACGGGCGAAGATCAACTGCTCTTGTTACAACTTTTCTTCTTTTAACAGACTTAAGAGAGAACCTACACACTCAATCTTTGATAGGAGACCTCATATCTTCTATAACTGAGAATCACTTCTAAACTCAAGGAGGAAGAAACTCAACCAATGCTCAAAGAGAGCTACAAACTTCACTACTTATTTCTTGCTCTAATCCAAGCCTTGGTGGGGGTACTTATATCCCCAAATGGCTTCCAAATAGAGCTAAAAAATTCAAATAATAAAAAATTTTGGGATTTGGATGATCATGTAGTTGTAACTTTTGACATCGTAATTTTAAACTTTCGGGTGGTATTACCATCGTAAAAAATTTGAATTTCGGGTGGTACTACCACCGCCTTAAGTGGAACCACTGCCTACACAAGCAGTACCACCGTCAGTTGTGCTGATAGGCACAAAACAGTGGTTGGTAGTTGTCTGGGTAGTATGACCACTTAGGCTTGGCAGTACCACCATTTAAGCCTGCTCAAGGCCATTAATTTGACCTTCTAATGAGCCTAACTTGGTCTTGGTTCAAGCCTAATAGGTTTCTCGATAAATTGGCATGATTTTGGCCCAATACCAACAATTTGATCCCAAAAGACCTGATAGGACTCTAGTAGGGTTGAGTCATAATCTCCTTAGAAGTAGTCAATAAAACCCTGTGAGATTGTAATAAAACCCCATCTAGCCACTTTTATCCTATAAAGAAGTGTAGCTAGGATTTAGATTGGGGCCTTAGGGTTTAGTAGCCGTCGCCCCCTTTACTGAGCTGGTTAGCCAGGGTTTCCCCTGCTTAGGTTGGCTATAGAACCAACCTAGCCATCACTTGTTCCCTCTTAGGCAGGTCGGCTATAGAAGGGGGCAAAGGGATAATTTTACTTAGGCAAGCACCCTATGGGCTAGGGTTTAGAGTCCTATATAAAGATATAACCTCCCCCTCTCTTTTATCAAGTAATTATCAACTTGTATTCAGCCTTGTACCGAGTCTAGGAGGGAGGAACCCCTACAACGTTCCAAGGGTTGATCCCCCTCAAGGGTCAAAATCTATATAGCTCATTCTGCATTCTATCATCTAGTATCAGAGTTGCGTTCCTGTTGCTCTGTAGCCATCTCTGCCACCTTCACCTTCCCAAGCAATTCCTGCAATTGCTTTTGACGTCGCCTCCACCGTCGCCCACCAAGCCGCAGATCCATCAAAATGCTGCCGTCCTCTGCGTCAACATCTAGAAATCTTGTATAATTTTATCACCCTCACCTCTTCAATACTGCAAGATCTTTTACCTTACATGTTGAAGAATTTCTTAAATTTTATCCGTTGCAAATTTCGTTTGTCGTAAATATTATCATTGTTGCGGAGGTGAAACACTGTAGAAATTTTCAACCGCCTTTTGGCCTCTTGAAACCAGTTTATTTCTTCTCCTTTTTGGCCAAAATTTTTTTACAATTCCATAAATCAACTTAGCTTTCATCTGAGATTGATTTCTGGAAAAAATTCCTTCTGGAACCAGTTTTATTGTGCCTTCTTTCATCATAACGCAGTGCTGGAATTTTACGACGAAGGATCTGCCTATCGTATTTTGCCCTATTTTCCTACTATTACGCTGCCAAAATTTTATCAAACATTTTACTGATCTTGATCACATCTGAAATGAGGGTTTTTGTATATTTTTCTTAAATTTTTCTTTAGAAATTACATCAAGAATTCATCATTTCTGCAACGTAAAATCTGTTTGGCAGGATAGCACATCACAACAACTTTCTTTATCGAATTCTATCGGATTTGTGTACTTTTTTTTGTGGGATTTCAGATTCTCTTTCTCTCATCTACAAAACCTACCATCCTCACAAAAAAAACTCTTCGAAACTATACCCTAAACCGATCCCAAACAGCCACCAAAATCAGCCCTAAACCGATCCACTCATCCAACCGGCCACCACCTCTCCAAAAATTCTCTTGCCACTAACCTGACAACAACAAAAAGATCTCAATATTACAGATCTAGAGACAAACACCATGGCATTAGAGGAGGCCATCAATGCTAAGTTCGAAGCCTTTGAAAGCCGCATGGAGGAGAAGATGCGATCCCTATTCGTCGAATTCAGCATTGGCCGATCGTTGAGCCCAAGGAAATCACAACAAGGAGAAACTTCGGATTGATGAGATGATCCACAAGAACATGGCCACATCATCTTTGATCCCAACAATCCATGCATGAAGGTTGACTTCCCTAGATGGGATGAAGGAGACCCGATCAGATAGATCTCGCGCGCAGAGCACTATTTTCGCCATCCACCTTGAGGGAGATGCTATTCAGTAGTTTAATTGGTTTGAACATATCTATGGAGGACTCTCTTGGCAGCGATTCATGGAAGGACTTCTAAATCGCTTCGGACTAACTAATTTCGACAACATCGACGGACAATTGGCACAGATTCGTCAAACCTCTACAATACAAGAATACCAAACAAGGTTTGAATGTTTATCTAACCAAACTATGGATTGTCTAAGAAATAACTTTTAGGGACTTTTATTGAGGATTTAAAGCCGGAGATTCGAGAAGTAAGGCACGATAACCTACACTCTTATGGCGATGATTTTCTTCGCACGTATCCAAGAAGAACGATTGAACCACGAGGTACGAAGGATAATGGTCGCTCTCCGACCAGCCATGCTGAGGCCTATAGCCCCTAAAGAAATTAACAAGAGATGAGCTTCGTGAACATTCGACCAAGGGGTTGTGTTGGCATTGCGACGAACCGTGGAGTCGCGAACATCGCTGCAAAAAGGGTTGGCTCCTCGTGATTGAACAAGTAGAGGATGAGTATAGTGAACCATCTAAAGATGGCCAAAACCTGAAGAGGAAGCCATGGAGGAAGATCCCCAATCGGCCGACTATATAATGCATACGTTAGCCGGCTATTCTAACCCGCAGACGATGAAAATTGGAGGACTTCTAAAACAGCAACCCACCACCGTTCTCATTGATATGGGTAGCAAAAATAACTTCCTCAATAGTAAGGTTGCTGCACGTATGACACTTCAAATCAAAGGTTGCAACAAGTTCAATGCAAAGGTCACCGACGATCGAATCCTCAATTGCGACCAACGATGCCCACGGGTGAAACCGCTCCTCCAAGACCAAGAAGTGGTAGCTGATTTTGTCCTCCTACCCATCGATGATTATGAAGCCATACTCAGGATCGAATGGCTCACAACGCTATGTGATATCTCATGAAATTTTTCTAAACTAATTATGAAGTTTTATTGCAAAGGGAGATAGGTCACATTGCGAGACAAGCGCAAGAGCCATATTTCCACAATTTCGACGCAATAGATGGAGAAAGTTTTGCACAAAGCACATGGAGGATTTTTGATGCATATCCAATAGCCATTCAAGGAGGAGAATGTGCAAAATTCAGATCCTAAGCTTGTCCTCTTACTAGACGAATTCGTGGATGTTTTTATGGAGCCGGGAGGGCTGCCCCAAATCGACTGCACGACCACCGCATACCGATTCTGTCGGTCAAACCTCCATCAAATTTGAGACCATACTGCTACCCTCACTTATAGAAGGACGAGATTAAGAACATCGTCAAGGAGAAGCTCGATACTGGAGTAATTCGACCAAGCTACAGCCCTTCTCTTCGCCGGTGTTGCTAGTGCACAAGAAGGATGGTACGTGACAGATGTGCATTGATTATCGAGCTTTGAACGCCATCACCATCAAAGATAAATATCATATACCAGTCATAGATGAGCTTCTTAGATGAATTAAAAGGAGCCCGAGTCTTCACAAAATTTGATCTCCGTTCCGGTTACCACCAGATTTGGGTATGCACTGAAGATTTCCCAAAAACTGCATTCCGTATACATAACGGCCACAATGAGTTTCTGGTAATGCCTTTCGAACTTATGAATGCTCCTTCCACTTTTCAAAGCATGATGAATGACATCTTTCAGAGTTTTCTATGCAAGTTCATGCTGTTTCTTTCGGAGAACACTCTTTATGTTAAACAGTCAAAGTGCAACTTTTTATAGCATAAAGTGGAGTATTTAGGGCACATTATATTAGAGGATGGAGTGGAGGTAGACCCAATGAAGATCGAGGCGATGCAAGGATGGCTAAGATCAACAAACATAAAATTGCTGCGCAACTTTCTTGGACTCACGGGCTACTACCAAAAATTCATGAAAGATTATGGCAAGATTAGTGCCCCACTCACGGAAGACTCCTTCTTGTGGTCGGATAGAGCCTCTGCAGCCTTCGAACGACTCAAGGCAGCCATGACGACGATGTCGGTCCTAGCGCTGCCCGATTTCAGCCGCACCGTCGTCATTGAGGCTGACGCATCAGGAGTTGGAATTGGAGCTGTTCTAATGCAAGATGGCCAACCCCCTTCTTACATCAGTAAAGCTTTATCTCCCTCACATCTAAAAAATTTCATGTATGATAAAGAAATGCTTGCCATCATACACGTTGTCACGAATTGGAGACCCTACCTGATCGACCGACGCTTCCAGATTAAGATCGACCACCGAAGCCTTAAATATTTTTTGGAGCAAAAAATATCTTCCCCAGAGCAGCAAAGATGGGTAACTAAACTTCTTGGCTTTGATTATGAAATTACTTATCTAAAGAGGAAAGAGAATGTTATTGCAGATGCTTTATCACGGCTACCGGGACAAGCCGAAATTTCAACCATCTCCCTTCCTTCCACCAACTTCCTCAAAGACATTAGGGAGGAAGGGAAGAATGGCTCAGAGACCCGAGACATCATATAAAAGTTAGAGAAGGATCCGGGTTCCATAGGTCACTACACATGAGATTTGAAGGACTTATGCTACAAAGATCGAATTGTTATCGTTCCTTCTTCCCCTTACATTCAAGTTATTTTGCATGAGATGCACTATTCACCTTCAACAGGGAACTCTGGATTTCTGAGAACTTACAAGAGGGTGAAACAAAACTTCATTTGGAAAGACATGAAAAATTCAATTTATAACTATGTATCCAAATGTGTTGTATGCCAACAGTAGAAATGTGAAACGATGGTAAATCCGGGCAAACTACAACCATTACCTATACCAGACTCAGTGTGGACTGACATCTCCATGGATTTTATTGAAGAGCTAACATCATCTCAAGGTAAAAGCATGATTTTTGTGGTGGTAGATCGTCTAACTAAATATGCTCATTTATGTGCTGTGAGACATCCTTATACCGCTGCCAACATTGCTCAACTTTTTGTGGAAAATATTATAAAACAGCATGGGATGCCAAGGTCTATTGTGAGCGACTGTGATAGGGTGTTTAAAAGAAAATTTTGGACCGAGCTCTTCCAACTACAAGGCACCCAGCTGAAGATGAACACAGCCTATCACCCACAAACAGACGACCAAATAGAAGTGGTGAACAGATGCCTTGGGACTTACTTACGGTGCTTCACTAGTGATCAGCCCAAAGAGTGGACAAGATGGCTTCCTTGGGCTAAATGGTGGTACAACATAACTTATCAATCATCAACTAAATGTACTCCTTATGATGCATTGTATGGTTGACCGCCCCCTGTAATACCGAGATATGTAATTGGTTCGGCCAAAGTAGATCAAGTCGACCAAAATTTAATTGATAGGGACAAGCTTCTGCAGTTGCTAAAGGATAACTTAACTACTGCTCAAGCCCGCATGAAGCAACAAACAAATACTCACCGGAGCGAGTGAGAATTTTCAATAGGAGATTGTGTCTACCTTCGCCTACAACTGTACAAGCAGCGTCAATTAACACTAGAGCATCGATGAAGCTATCCCCATGTTTCTATGAACCATATTAGATTTTGGAGCATATTAGGGCCGTGGCATACAAATTAAAGCTTTTAGATGACGCTATGATCCATCACATCTTCCATGTATCCTTGCTAAAGCCAAAATTGGGAGAATGAAAGTTGGCGCAAACTCAGCTGTCGAACACTACAACTGATGGTGAAATCCAAGCCCAACCTGAAGCTATACATGATCGAAGAATTGTGATGCTCCAACGATGCCCTTCAATAGAAGTACTTATGAAGTAGAGTAGCTTACCATCTGAAGATGCAATATGGGAGTCGCATGAGGAGCTGAAGACCCGGTTCCTAGAGTTTATGGACCCTCAACCTTGAGGACAAGGCTGATTCTAAGAGGGCGGGCATGATAGGACTCCAGCAGGGTTGAGACATAATCTCCCTATAAGTAGTCAATAATACCCTGTAAGATTGTAATAAAACCCCACCTAGCCACTTCTATCCTATAAAGAAGTGTGGTTAGGGTTTAGATTAGGGCCTTAGGGTTTAGTAGCCACTGCCCCCTTTACTGGGCTGGTCAGCTAGGGTTTCCCCCTGCTTAGGTCGGCTATAGAGCCAACCTAGCCACCACCTGTTCTCTCTTAGGCAGGTCGGCTATAGAAGGGGGCAAAAGAGTAATTTTACTTAAGTAAGCACCCCATGGGCTAGGGTTTAGAGTCCTATATAAAGATGTAGCCGCCCCTCTCTTTTATCAAGCAATTATCAACTTTTATTCAGCCTTGTGCCGAGTCTAGGAGGGAGGAATCCCTACAGCGTTCTAAGGGTTGATCCCCCTCAAGGGTCAAAATCTATAGAGCTCTTTTTGGGGTTCTATCATGACCTCAATAAGACATAAATAATCCAACCACATTTTTGGCATAATCACGAAGCTTTCAGCATGTTGTCCAACATTCTATCACATCATTAGATTATCTAACACTTCGTCCAAACCTCTGACGCTTTGTCCTAACCTCCGATGCATCCTTTCCTTCAGCATATTGCCCGATCTGTCAGCATGTTAACATTCCTACAGCATTCGATCTTTTGGTACAATACCCAATTCTTCTAGTATAATGCTCAAACTCATGGCACGAAGCCTAATTTTTAGCACGTCGACCAATCCTCCGGCTCGATGTCTAATTTTTAATATGATACTTATCTTACCCAACTTTTTATTCTCCTACTTAGACAATTTGCCCTTCGATGGTTTGAGTCCATGATCGAAGTTTTTCTTACGTCACTTATCTCAGGAACATATTAGTCCATAAACTTGTCAATTAATTTCATCATCAAAATCTATGATTCAACAAAAAATGGCTTTATATTGCTCATCCTAAACCTATCAAATGCATTCTCAATGTATTTCTCTTGTGATAATCAAATCTTCTTGTCTGTTCTATCGTGAAAAATTTGCATGCCCGATATTTTCTTTTATGACTACACGTCCTTCATTGCAAAGGACTCATTTAGTTCCTTCTTCAACCTATCAATTGTAGACATATCTTTCCCAATTCTAAGCATATCATCAACATAAAGTAAGAGAATAATTAAATCATCACCAAACTATTTGATGTACACACAATGATCTGATGCTATTCTTTCATATTCATTTTCAACCATAAATGAATCAAACTTTTTATACAACTATCTTAGAGCTTGCTTCAGGCCATACAAGCTCTTCAGGCAAATTTTTTTTACCTTTGATTTTGAAGCTTTTTAGTTGCTCCATATAAATTTTCTCCTTCAAATCATCATGAAGGAAAATTGTCTTCACATCCAATTGCTCAACCTCAAAGCCCAAGTTAGTAGCAATACCAAGAGCAACATAGATAAAAGATATTTTAACAATAGGATAAATTTTTTTTTAAAATAAATACGTTTCTTTTGTCCAAAGAGTTTCACAACTAATCTCGTTTTGTACTTTGGTTAAGAATAATGTTCTCGAGTCTTTAACCTAAAAATCCACTTGTTCTTCAAGACCTTACCTCTCTTTGATGGTTGCAATAACTTATTTGTGTGTAGAGCATCTATCTCTTCCTACATAGCAACTAACTATTTTTGTTTTTGCTCACTTTCAACTGCTTCCTGGTAACTATCTAGTTCAGTTGCATCAGTAAGCATCATATACTCATATGTAGAGTATCTTCTAGAAGGTTGGCATGGTCTTGAAGATATTCTCAACCGAGGTTCTGGAGAAGTTGCTCCCTATTTTCTTCCTGCTCAACATGTCTTGTAGGTAGAACAACATCGAGCTCTACACTATCTTCCTACACATCTCCCTTATCACATTGATGTGCTAGAGGAGTAACTGGATCACAGTATGCAAATCCTTTTGTAGAGGTCTTGGCTAGTGTCTCTTTCTTCAAATACTTAAGGGTTTGATCCTTAAAGAAGACCAAATCTATACTTTTAAGCACCTTGTAATTTCATGGATCCCAAAGCCTATAACCAAACTGATCATGTAAGTAGCCAAGAAAAATATATTATTTTATCTTACCATCCATCTTGGACCTCTCATTGTCTAGAACATGTGCAAATGTATGACAACCATGTTAGGATCGAGTTGGCACTGAGGAGAGAGAGAGGGGGGGGGGGGGGGTTGGTTGAACTAGTGCAAGTGATAAAAGAAAAACTTAGTTCGAAACACTTTTCATTCAAAGAAAATCGATATTGGAAGTGCTTTAACTTGGAACTGGTTAATAAATAATTAAAATCAATAGCAAATATAAAGAAGGACAAGGAAGAGATGCTCACAATATTTTATAGTGGTTCGATCAAAACTTTGACCTACATCCACTCTTTATCCCTCTTTACTCGAGGCCAATCGATCTTCACTATCGATCTTCTTTCACGGGCAAAGATCAAACACCTCTTTGCACACCTTTCTCCTTTTCACGGGCTCAGAAGAACAACCTTTACACTCTCCTTTTAGAGATCAACCTTTACAACTCAATTCCCTTAAACTTAATTTCCACTTGAAAGACAAAGGGAATCTCTCAATCAATTTTGATAGAATCGACCCAAGTATTTTTCCCACTTTCTTAGCACTTTCTTAGTACTCTTTTGCCTTTTCATATATGAATACTTGGGATATTTATAGACCCCAATTGACTTCAAATATTAGAGCTAAAATCTATTCCTTACCGAAAAATCTGGGTATGGGCGGTACTACCACTGGCACCGACGATATTTTTGCTGAATGCTGCCCGAAAACCTAGGTGAGGACAGTACCACCGTCGACCACTGGTAGTACCACCCCCTAGGTATCCCAGAACAATCGAAATAGTACTTTTCAATACTATTTCATACCCGAGCTATACCTCATTTAGACCTCCTTCTAGGTCAATGCAATGAGCTCTATGAGCTCAAATCAAATCCAAAGTGGACTCGGTTGACTTCTAATTTGAGTTAGTAGGATTTTTCCTAAACTAACTCAAATCAAGATGTTAACTATGACACTTAAGACAAACAATTACAATACACAATCTTTATTTTTTGACACGTCAATTGATCTTTCGATGAACTCTTGACGAACTCCCGGCATCTTTCCGACGAACCCCCTACAATTCCCGACAAACCTCCGGTGAACTCCTAGTGAGCTCCCGACTACCTATCGACAAACTCCCGACAACCTCCAGTGAATTCTCAGTAAAATTCCACCGCATCATCTGAAACCCGGGCGATGCTGGATCTTGACTTCGGTCCAATTATATATTCTTCCTTAATTGTTTTATCTTTTCCCAATCATAGTTAATCCTACATCATTTATCTCTAACACATATGTTAGATTATAAACACACCAATTAGTTTCATCATCAAAATCTGAGATTCAACAATCTCCCCCTTTTGATGATGACAACCAATTGATGATGGAGTTAACTTTAACTCCCCCTATCTATATATCATATTTGAAATAGGACAAACTTGAATTCAAATGAACCAATCACCTTTGAATTTAAGGTAGCATTTTGACTATATTTACTAAATATTGAAATTTTAACAATTTAAACATTCATCACCATGATACCATACATGATAAAAAATTTAATAACAAACATTCATCTTTTTGGTATCACATGATAAAATTTTCAAACACAATATTTCACATGATAAACATTTCAAGTGTCATAAATATACCATTTCTCTCCCTTCGTAATCAACAAAAAGAAAAAAATGTTCAACTCATATTTGAATATTTATCACAAATATTCATCATTTGTCATCCATGTATCATTTCTCCCCCTTTCTCATCAACAAGAAGGAGAAATGTTCAACATACCATTTCTAAACAAATGTTCAAAACAAATGTTCATTACATGATAAAAATTTCAAACATAATACTTAGCTTATGTCATCAATCATGCCATTTCTTCCCCTTTGTTATCAACAAAAAAAAATATATTCACCACATATTTGAACATTTATCACAAACATTCATCATATGTCATCATACTATCTTTCCCCCTTTGTACAATAAAATGAAGAAAAAGAGAGAATTTATTTATCACAAAAAGAATCAATTTACAAGTATCACATCAAATTTTTTTCGCTTGCTTTGTAAAAATGTAGAAGTAGAAGAGTCCAAGAATCAAATCACAAAGGAGTCAAGTTTATCAAAAAATCAACTATCAAAAATCAAGAGGGGGGATTCATTTGAAAATATTGTATCAAAGATTCATGAATCCAAGAATCAAATATTAAGAGTGAGGGTTCAAAAGAGAGCTCATGAATCCAAAAATCCAAGAATCAAATATTAAGAGGGATGAATCAAAAGAGAGCTCATGAATCATATATCAAGCATCACAAAAAGTTCTTGAATCACATTTTTTCTTTTGTAAATTTCAATAGGAAAGAATGATGTAAAATCATCTTGAAAGATCAAAGATCATATTTCTACTTGTAAGTTTCAAGAGGAAAGAATTATCTCATGCATTCGTAAGATTAATGTAAATTTCAAGAAGAAACTCATTTTGAGAAATCCAAAAAATATGGTAGCAACTCTTGCATTTGGAAGATTTAAAAACATCCCAAGTAAATTTTGAGAATAAGCTCATTTTGTAAAAATGAGAAATCTGAAAAACATGAGAGCAACTCATGCATTCAAAAAATTTAACATTCCTAATTTTTTCTAATCAAATTATTCCCTATTTAATGATTTTGTTGCAAGATAGCAATTTTCTCTCCCTTTGTTATTATCAAAATATTTTCTTTTAAATCAATATTCTAATTACAATCATAATTACAAAGGGATTATATGATGAAATCATGTCATTAAAGATATAATATGAAATATCAATTCATAAGTACAAAAAGACATGATTTATTTTAACAAACCTCTCATTTTAGTAAATAATGAAAAAGAGTCGTAGGAGATCAAATAGTAAATAATCTTGATTCATACAAGAGATATCTAAAAAAAATGATTCATTTAGATAATTTTTTAATAAAACATAAGAATCATAGTGAGCATTTTTTATTTATATAAAAATCTCAAGTTATACTTTTCAAGATCATAAATCTCCTTTTTAGTAAATGGTAAAAGAAAAAAAGCATAGAGGTTGAAAATGTTATTCCCATAAGAGATACCTCAAGTCAAAAAGTCATGGGAAAGTTTATGATTCTGTTGGAAGAAAATTTCATTCAAATTTCAAATCATCAAGATCACTTTTGTATTTCAAGATATTCAACAATAATGGTATACATAGATTCATCACTTTATCTCTTATTGAAAGCTTGACAAAGACATTTTTAAGAAGATTGCATTCCAGTTTTGTGTTTCAATTTATGTGATTTGTTTTGTACAAAAAATCCTTTATCTTTACAATCATTTCAAAAGAAATCATCAAGATCATTACAATAAAATATTTTCAAACAAAGGCTTTGATTTATTTTAATTCCAACTAATTTTCCTCTTTTAAGTGAATCTAACTCTTTAGACTTAGTGCAATGAGTTACCATGCTCATTTCAAAAAAAAAATATTTATTTTACTTTATTCCAAGCCCTATTCAAGAATAATCTAACATCCAACATACAACATTCAACCTATTTCAACCCATCTAACATTCAACCATCATAACATTTAAATTAATCACCATTCAACTTTTACAAGCCAATAAATAAAACTTAGACATATCATTCAACAATCACATTCTCATTTAAATCAACCAACATAACATTCACAAGCCAATAATATTCAAAAGATCATGTTTTATATAGATAGATATTTCCTTTAGTCAAAACACGAAGAATCATAGAATAAAAATCATAGACTCATATAAAAGGTGGTTTGTTTGGATAAATATTTTTGAGAGTCATGAAGGTTGTTTTATATCTCAAATCGTAGACTCCAATATATCATCTCATTATATGAAAAAGCATCCAAGATCATCATCAAAATCACTTTTAAAAAAATTTCAATGAAGGTAATGTAGATAGTTTCTCATTAACAATAACTAAGGTTCTTTAGTTTTAATTTATTTTTTATACAAGCATGCTCTAGTTATGCATCATCGGAAAAAAAATCAAGATTAATTATTTAATCATGAATCATTAAAACAAAGATCATCAAGTTTCAATCATTTTGATTCAAATAAGCTTTCATTATTTTTGTTGTTTTGGCTAGTGAGCTTGAAAAGTGTGTTAGATCTTAAGTCATATGCCTTGAGTATCCACTATCAAGATATCATTTATTGCTCCTAGCTTTTGTTCAGAGACAAACCTACAATAGATGTGGTTTTGGTTTATGTACCTATTTGACTTTGGGTCCCTCGTGAAAGGCTCTTCCTAATTTTACTAATGACATTTGGTTGTTTATGGTTCTTTTAGGAATCCAAACCAACTTTTGTGTTCTATACCTTCTAAATAAGCATCAATAGGCAAGTCCAAGTCTACCATAAAAATTACATTTGTTTTCGAGTGAAGAGTGTAATGTGGGTTCTTTAACAAAGATAGTTGGCTTTTGTTGACGAGCAGGGTGCTGGCGACAAGCAGGGTGCTGGTGACAGGGTGCCGAGAGGGGCAGCAATGGTGACGCTATTATGCACAGTTGTGAAACAGGGAGGCAATGGCGGTGATGGTGGCTGGACTGCAACCTTCTCCACAAGTAGAGGCTGGGAGATGGCAGTGGTAATGGCAGAGGGAAAAGACAGGATGAGAGAGGCAGAGGAGGTAGCGACGGTGGCTGCGTGGGTGGAGTAGCAAGATTGTAAGGCTGTGAAAGTTATAGCGGATGCTGAGTGATCAGTGTGGGGAGTCATAGCTGGAAGAGAAGAAGGTGGCTACTACGGTTGCTGAGGAACGATCGCTCAGCAAGGAAAAATAGGTGCTATCAGTGGAAACGAGGCTGGAAGGCAGCAATTGAGCTTTTCCTTGTAGCCGAGGAAGAGGATGACAGCGATAGGGAAGGAGCAGTACTAGGACAAATATGGCAAAGAGAGATCATTGCAGTAGAGACTGGCAGCGTTGTGCAAGCAGCGATGCTACGGTTGAAGGGAAAAAGGGAGACAGCTGTGCAAAGATGACAGTGATAGGGAAGAAGCAGCTCTAGGACAGAAAGTAATAGCCATTGGAGCGGACAATAGAGGGCTATGAGTTGTAGTGGGAGGCAGAGATGGCAGCGAGAGATTATTATGGTAGAGGAAGGCAACAACAATGGCGACTACGACTGCATGGACTACAGGCGGTAGATGAGGGCGACCGCAGCAACGGTAGGGGCGACGATGATGGCAGCATTGCAGTGATGTGAAGCAACTATTTTAAAGAAGGCAGTGAGATGACAACACCGAGCAGAGAAAGAAGGGATGGCAGCGAGAGGGAAAGAAGATGTTGGCGATGGGAAGAGGTTGAGGGTGGCGGTCGTAGTGGCGGGTGGCAGTAGCGGTAGGGCAACGGTGCTAAAAGAAGATGAGGGCAACAGCAGGGGATTCAGTGACCGTTGGCTGTGTGCGGTTGAGCAACGGTAGTGGTCAAGCAAGGTGCGAGAAACTACGGCGACTATAGCAGGATGGGCATGGCTACGGTGAGAAATTGTAGCACTACGGTTGCGGTGCTCTCTCTTCTTCTTCTTCTCCCTCTAGTTTTTTTTTTTTTTTTTTTTTTTTTGACGATGATAGTTGCGGTGAGAAATTGCAGCGAGGTGGAAGATGAGGGCTGAGGAAGACACTGACAAGATGATGGAACGGGCGATGACATCGGTGTAGATGCCGACAAGACAGCGTGATCTTGTTGGAGAAGTTGTAACGAAGATTGATAATGGAATCACAACGAGAACACTAAGGATCGTCACTCTTATACTAAATGATAGGAACCCAAGGGTTTCTATCGAAGATAAATGATCGTTATAGGGGTAGCAGTAGAGTAGATGAATAGCGAGACACCTAGAACGCTGCTCTGATACCAATTGATAGGAACCCCTAGGGTTCTATCATGGATGAAGATGGAAAAGGGGGATAAATGATAGCTTTAAGGGGATCAAGCTCCTTGATTAATATAGGGGATCAGCCTTCCTAGGGTTTTGGCCTATTGGCTAAAACATAGTTTCTTCATTGATTGCTTAAGAAGAAATAGTTACACTCTTATTTATAGTGACTCTTAACCAACTTCTAATTGAACTGGTCTCCTAAAATAGACTCATAATAGGACTCTTAATTAAATAGACTCCACCTCCTACTAGGACTCCTAATCAAATAGACTCCAACTCCTACTAGGACTCCTAATTGAATTGACTAGACCGACCAACACGACTGAATAAAGAATATAACTCAATAGATGAGGATCTAACCCTGTTAGAGTTCTATCACTAAGTTTTGCCCAGTCTCTTAAGAGTTGAAGGCAAATTTACTTGACTTCGCCTGCCTCCTCGAGGTTATACTTCATGCATCGAGCTGATTACTAGCCTTTGCTCGCTCTTTGCTCACACTTTTGAAGCACATGAAGTGTTTGCACTCCTTACATTGAGTTAGCTACTGTGACTCACCTTCTCTCTGCCATCAAACTTCCAGAATGCAAGAAGTTTTGCTCGAAAAGAGTAAAATTTTAGCATAACTTGGAGTAAGTATTTGATAGTTATGGTCGCCTTTGGGATTGTACCATCTTCTCCATCATCTTTCCCGCCTACTCCTCTTAGTAGAAAAGGGATAGTACCACATATTACATACTTTGTTCTTTAGTTAAGCACTCTTGCATCAACCTGAAGTCCTCCACCTTTGGTTATCTTGATGAGAAGCCCATTGATACCAATTTTATAAAGTTCTCTGGCCTTTGCATTCTCCACCTCCTTAGCCCCTTTCATGACCAACTCTCTCTTCATGAGATCAAGGGATCGATGACTCCACAGAAGTCTCACCACTACGGTACCATCACGCTACCAAGCCCATGGTACTCCTATATGTTACCTTGCATCTGTGTCCCTTTCTTCATGATTGGTATATCTACCTCTATGGCACTACGACACTCCTCTGAGTCCACCTCCATTTAAACTGACGCTTAGATTTTGGGTAGTTGAGCCCCTTTGGACTCATGGTTCCTCACCCCATTCGATCACCTGCTTCAACACCTTTGTGTTGTTTAAGCAATTCCCCTTGGTCGATGAAATGATATACTATAACTCTCATGCATATCCTCTGCCATCCTGTTGCAAGACTCGTGCCAATTCTGCTCTCCTTAATTTCTTTGGTAGTAACTTTTGCTTACGCAACCTTGTCCTCTAACTTGTCAGACTCCCTTAAGTGAATATGAGCACTAGAATAGTCTAACTCTCCAGTCGCTCTAATAATACTTCTGTATGATCAAGTCCCCTATGGGATTCACTAGTGCTTGCACTTAGAAATCTCTCTTAGTGGTACACAGCCCCTATATGTTGATGGCCAAGACTTCCCTCATGAAACTTCTCCTACGTATGTGATAGGACTCCAGCAGGGTTGAGTCCTAATCATCTTAGTACTAGTCAATAAAAACCTTGTTAGATTGTAATAAAGCTACTCCTATCTTATAAAGGAGTATGGCAGATTGGCCCTTAGGGCTTAGTAGCAACCACACCCCTTACTGGGTTGGTCGGTTAGGGTTTCCTCCTGCTTAGGTCGGCTATATAGTCACTTAGCTGCTTCCTGTTCCTATTAAGGCAGGTTGGCTATAGGAGGGGTAAAGGGATAATTCTACTTAGGCAAGCACCCCTTAGGCTAGGGTTTTGATCCCTATTTAAAGATGTAGCCCCCCCCCCCCCCCCCCCCTCCCCCTCTTGAAGCAAGTAATCTATAATTTTAATTCAGTCTTGTGCCGAGTCTAGGAGGGAGGAACCCCTATAGTGTTCCAAGGGTTGATCCCCCTCAAGGATCAAAATCTATAGAGCTCCTTCTAGAGTTTTATCATCTGGTATCAGAGCAGCGATCTTTCTGCTCTTGTAGCTGTCATCCATGCCTCCACCTTCCCAAGCAATTCCCATATTTGTTGTGACACGCGCCTCCACCTTCCACCCCAGCCGTAGATCAAATCAGTCTTCGCTTGCCTCCCTGCGTTTGATTTGGAAATCTAATATTTTTTTACCATCCATACCTCTTCAATACTAAAGATTTCTTACTTTACACGTTGAAGAATTTTCTCAAATTTTATCTGCTGCAAATTTCGTTTGTCGTAAACGTTATCGTTGTTGCGAAGGTGGAACGTTGCAGAAATTTTCAATCGTGTTTTTGCCTCTTGAAACTGGTTTGTTTCTTCTCCTTTCAAGCCAAAATTTTTACACATTTCTCAAGATCAAGTTGGCTTTTATTTGGATTTGATTTCTTAAAAAAACTCCTTCTAGAACCAATTTTCTTATGCAATTTTTTACCATCACATAGTTCTAGAATTTTACGACAAAGGAATCTTCCTTTCATCTTTTACCCTATTTCCCTACTGTTATGCTACCAAAATCTTGTCAAACTTCTTACTAGTATTAACAACATCTGAACCAAGAGTTTCTGTATAATTTCTTTGAACTTTCCTCTGGAATTTATGTTGAGAAGTCATCGTTTCTCCGACGTAAAATCGGTTCAGCAGGACAGCACATTGTAGCACTTTTTTTTGTGAGATTTTGGACTCTCTTTACCTCATCTCAAAACCCTTCCATCTTCACCAAAAACCCTTCAAAACCCTACCCTAAACCAAAACCAAACAGCCCCCAAATCTGCCCTAAACCGTAGCCTACTTCCATCCAAACCGATTCACCTTCCAACCGGCCACCCCCTTCTCCAAAATTCCCATGCCACTAACCCAATAACAAACAAAATATCTTAATATTACAGATCTAGAGGTGTATACTATGGCATCAGAGGAGGCTATCAAAGCAAAGCTTGAAGCCTTTGAAAACCTCATGGAAGAGAATATGCAATCCCTTTTCGCCAAATCAGCATTGGCCGACCATCGAGCCCGGGGAAATCACAATACGGAGAAACTTCAGATCGGCAAGACGATCCTCAAGAACATGGCTATATCACCTCTGATTTCAATAATCCATGCATGAAGGTTGACTTCCCTAGATGGGAAGAAGGAGACCCAATCGGGTGGATCTCGCACGCGGAGTGCTATTTTCGGTTCTACCGAACCGTCGACGTCACACGTGTGGAGATTGCTGTCATCCACCTCGAGGGAGATGCTATTCAGTGGTTTAATTGGTTTGAGCACACCCATGGAGGACTCTCTTGGCAGCGATTCAAGGAAGGACTACTGAACCGCTTCGGACCAATCGATTTTGACAACATCAACGGACAATTGGCAAAGATTCGTCAAACCTCCACAATACAAGAATAGCAAATAAGGTTTAAACGTTTATCTAATCAAACTATGAATTGGTATGAAAAATAACTTTTAGGGACTTTCATCGAGGGCCTAAAGCTGGAGATTTGAGGAGAAGTAAAGGCGCGACAACCGTACACTCTTATGGCAATGATTTTCTTTGCGCGTATTCAAGAAGAACGATTGAACCAAGAGTCACTCCCCGACCAGCCATACCGAGGCCTATAGCCCCCTCTACTACCATCTGAGCCCTCACACCAAAAAAATTGGCGAGGGATGAGCTTCGTGAACGATCGGCCAAAGGATTATGTTGGCACTATGATGAACCGTGGAGCTGAGAACATCACTACAAAAAGGGCCGGCTCCTTGTGATTGAACCAGTGGAGGATAAGGATAATGAACTATCTGAAAAAGCCTTTGAACCTGAAGAAGAAGCTGTAGAGGAAGAGTCCCAACCGGCCGACACGTAATGCACACATTGGCCGGCTACTCCAACTCGCAGATGATGAAAGTTGGAGGACTTCTGAAACAGCAACCTTACAACAAGTTCAACGTAAAGGTCACCGACGGTCGAATCCTCAATTGCGACCAACGATGCCTGCGGGTGAAACTACTCCTCCAAGACCAAGAAGTGGTAGCTGATTTCTTCCTCCTACCCATCGATGATTATAAAGCCGTACTTGGGATCGAATGGCTCACAACGCTAGGTGATATCTCCTAGAATTTTTCTAAAAAAAATTTATTACAAAGGTAGACAGGTCACATTACGAGGCAAACATAGGAGCCATATTTCCACCTTTTTGTAGCAACGAATGGAGAAAGTTTTGCACAAAGCACATAGTGGATTCTTGATGCATATCTAGCAGCCATCTAAGGGGGAGAATGTACAAAACTCAGATCCTAAGCTTGCCCTATTGCTAGATGAATTCGCGAATGGTTTCTCGGAGACTCGTGGGCTGCCCCCTAACCGGTCGCATGACCACTGCATTCCTATTTTGCCAAGCAAACCTCCAGCAAACTTACGACCATACTGCTATCCTCACTTGCAGAAGGACAAGATCGAGAACATTGTTAAAGATATGCTTGACACTGGGGTGATTCGACCGAGTTGCAGCCCTTACTCCTCACAGGTGTTATTAGTGCATAAGAAAGATGGTACGTGACGGATGTGCGTTGACTACCGGGCTCTAAACGATATCACCATCAAGGACAAATATCCTATCCCAGTCATAGATGAACTTTTGGACAAATTAAAAGGAGCCTGAGTCTTCACTAAATTAGATCTCTGATCCGGATACCATCAGATTCGGGTATACACTGAGGACATTTCAAAAACTGCATTCCACACGCACAACGGCCACTACGAGGTTTTGGTAATACCTTTCAAACTTACAAATGCTCCTTCTATCTTTCAAAGCTTGATAAATGATATCTTCTGAAGGTTTCAATGCAAATTTGTATTGGTATTCTTTGATGATATTCTCATTTATAGCCCTACGCTGAATATACATTTTGAGCACTTACGAACTGTTCTAACCGTTCTTCGAGAGAATACTCTTTATGTTAAATAGTCAAAGTGCAGCTTCTTATAGCCTAAAATGGAGTATCTAGGGCACATTATATCAGAGGATGGAGTGGCGGTAGACCCGACAAAGATCGAGACAATGCAAGGATGACTGAGGCCTACAAATGTAAAATCACTATGCGGTTTCCTTGGACTCACGGGCTACTACCGGAAGTTTGTGAAAGATTATGGTAAGATCAGTGCCCCACTCACATCCCTACTCAAGAAGGACTCCTTTTCGTGGTCGGATCAAGCCTCCACAGCCTTTGAAAGACTCAAGGCCTCCATGATGATGATGCCGGTCCTAGCGCTACCCGATTTTAGCCGAACTTTTATTATTGAGGCCGACGTGTCTGGAGTTGGAATTGGGGCTATTCTAATGCCAGATGGCCGACCCCTTGCCTACACCAGCAAAGCTTTATCTCCCTCATATCTTAAAATGTCCATGTATGACAAAGAAATGCTTATTATCGTATACGCAATTACAAAGTGGAGACCCTACCTGATCGACCGAAGTTTCCAGATTAAGACCGACCACCGAAGCCTTAAATATTTCTTGGAGCAGAAAATATCCTCCCCGGAGTAGCAATGATGAGTAACTAAACTCATTGGCTTTTATTACGAAATTACTTACCAAAAAGGAAAAGAGAATGTTGTTGTAGATGCCCTATCTCGGCTACCGGGACAAGCCAAAATTTCAGCCATCTCCCTTCCCTCCACCGACTTCCTCGACAATATTAGGGAGGAATGAAAGAATGATCCAAAAGCCAAAGCCATCATAGAAAAGTTAGAGAAAGACCCGGGGTCCATGAGTCACTACTCGTGGGATTCAAAGAACTTACGCTACAAAGATCAAATTGTTATTGTTCCTTCTTCCCCTTGCATTCAAATTATTTTACACGAGATGAAATACATTCTTCACCCTCAGCAGGTCACTCCAGATTTCTGAGGACTTACAAAAGGATGAAGCAAAACTTCTTTTGGAAGGGTATGAAAAAATCAATTTATGATTATGTATCCAAATATGATGTATGTTAGCAGTAGAAAGGCGAAACAGTGGCAAGACTGGAGAAACTACAGCCACTACCCATACCAGACTCAGCATGGACTGACATTTCTATGGATTTCATCGAGGGCTGCCACTATCCCAAGGTAAAAGCACGATCTTTGTGGTGGTAGATCGCCTAACCAAGTATGCTTACTTCTATGGTGTGAAACATCCCTATACTGCTACTAGTATTGCTCAACTTTTTGTGGAACATATAGTAAAACTGCATGGGATGCCAAAGTCGATTGGGAGTGACCGTGACAAGGTATTCGCAAGTAAATTTTGGACAGAGCTCTTTCATCTATAGGGCACCCAGTTGAAGATGAGCATAACCTATCATCCCCAGACAGACGGCCAAACAGAAGTGGTGAACAGATGCCTCGAGACATACCTACAATGCTTCACTAGTGACCGGCCCAAAGAGTGGACAAGGTGGATTCCTTGGGCTGAATGGTGGTACAACATGACATTTCATTCACAACTAAATGTACCCCTTATGAGGCATTGTATGGCCGACCAGCTCCTGTAATACCCACATATGTGCTTGGTTCGGCCAAAGTAGATCAGGTCGACCAAAATTTGATTAACATGGACAAACTGTTGCAACTACTGAAAGACAACTTAAATGTCGCTCAATCTCGCATGAACCAACAAGCAGACAACCACCGGAGTGAGCGAGAATTTGTAGTGGGAGATTGGGTTTACCTTCGTCTCCAACCATACAAGCAGCTATCAATCAACGCAAGAGCATCAATGAAGCTGTCTCCATGATTTTATGGACCATACCAGATCTTAGAGCGAGTTGGGGCTGTGGCATACAAACTAAAGCTTCCAGATGACACTAAGATACATCCTGTCTTCCACGTGTCCTTATTAAATCTAAAGTTGTGAGAACATGAGAAAACTCAGACTCAGCTGCCGAGCACCACTAATGATGGCAAAATCAAAGCCCAACCTGAAGCTATACTTGATCGGAGGATTGTGATGCACCGATGACGCCCTTCAACCAAAGTACTTGTGAAGTGGACTAACTTACCCTCCGGAGATGCAACATGGGAGTCACACGAGGAGTTGACGATCCAGTTTCTAGAGTTTATGGACCCTCAGCCTTGAGGCCAAGGCTGATCTGAAGAGGGCGGACTTGATAAGACTCTAGCAGGGTTGAGTCCTAATCATCTTAGTACTAGTCAATAAAAACCCTGTTAGATTGTAATAAAGCCACTCCTATCTTATAAAGGAGTATGGCTAGGGTCTAGATTCGTCCTTAGGGCTTAGTAGCCGCCACACCTCTTACTGGGCTGGTCGGCTAGGGTTTCCCCCTGCTTTGGTCGGCTATAGAGCCACTTAGCCGCCTCTTGTTCCTATTAAGACAGGTTTGCTATAAGAGGGGCAAAGGGGTAATTATATTTAGGCAAGCACCCCCTTAGGCTAGAGTTTTGATCCCTATTTAAAGATGTAGCCGCCCCCCCTCTTGAAGCAAGCAATCTACAATTTTAATTCAACCTTGTGCCGAGTCTAAGAGGGAGGAACCCCTACAGCGTTCCAAGGGTTGATCCCCCTCAAGGATCAAAATCTATAGAGCTCCTTCTGGGGTTCTATCAGCATACTGTATTGTCTCGAACTATTTCACTATGATTTGCTGCACCATGTCACCCCCTGGTGACATCTCTATTGCATTCAGATTCTTGTGGGATGAATTCACACTACGATCTCTCTAATATGAGGCCTCTGCCACCTCCGATTATGTTCGTTTTTTTGACAATTGACCTTCGTCCACCCATTCTTGAGTCACACTTGGACAAAGCGCTGCTCTAGGATAATCTGTCGCCTAGCAGCTCTTGAAGTCCATAGATTTCACTAAAATTGATGAACCATTATCTGGATCCTAGGCCTCTATCCCCATCAACACAATCTCTGTTGTGCATCGCTTTATTCATGACAACTCGAACGGCAGCACTATAGTATATTCTTCAAGAGTGCCTATCTCTTGATCCTCTTGCCCCGTGCTAAGGCCTTATGATACCAACTTTGCCTCCACAAGTTAAGTCGGCTTAGTCCCTCTATCAAATGCTTCTCTTAGATCAAGTGTATGTGCCTCAAATAACCCTTCATCTTTGGCACTATGCAAGATGAGTCTGCTCCATCTGAATGAAGAACTCATAAAATGATATGATCCTACTCTTGCCTCTACAAGAGTTTATATCCTTGATCCATGTCCAAGGAAAGCTCCATGTCTCGGCTCCATTTTTCATCTTCTATGTTGACTCCCTTCATGTGGCTTAAGCACTTCACCAAGTCCACTCGAGTTGCTCCGCCCCTTGATCGACATTGAGTTGATGGTGGCCCTCGCACCTACCATTCCACAGTTTAGCCCTCTATTGAGTTTGATATTCACGTCGGCTCTAAGTATGCCTTCGTTCGATGTTGCCATGGTCGCTCCTCCACTTGAGGTCACAATGTGTCCACCATAGCATTACCTCATGCGAGATCATACGATGACTCCTCGCCGCTTGCTCGGTTTGTTGAGCTTTATGGAGTCGTTGTCTTGAGGTACTCCTCCTGAGAAAGAAGAACATGTGACGGATCCACCATCTACATACATGTGAGTGGACTTTTCCCGATGGGAAGATAGAGCACGACGGGATGGCTTTCGCACGTGGAGCGCTACTTCCGTTATCACCAAACCCCGGAGGCTTTCATGGTTGACATCGCTGCATTCCACCTTGAAGGAGATGATATACACTTGGGGTAGGCGGCTTGCCGATGACATATCTATCAAAGCTTTAATTTCGGTGAATGTCCATATTGATTATATTTTCATGCACGCGAGCAAATGATATGACAGCCATCATGGTTCATGGGTGGCGAGCTTTAACTTCGCACCTAATCTCCAGATTAAGTCCCTCGATAAATATTCTTACCAATTATTTTTTGGACCAATCTCTATCTTGATTTGATACTCATTCAAATTTGCTCTAATATTCTTGCATAGTGAAAGTTTGGCATATTTTGGTGAGCTTCTATACTCCGATAGTCCAAAGCAAACCAGGAGCTCTCTCTTAAACTATCCCCATGATGGGACTCTATGATATATCTTGTACAAATCATACCATTGGATCGCATCACCTTTGAGTTGAGTGGAAGCTATCTCCACCATGGATTCTTCCGAGGTTCTATTGAAATGAAAAAACTTTTTAGTACGTGAGATCTACCCGATAAGGTTTCCATCTTTCCATCTAGGAAACTCCATGCATGGGTACCCTGTGTCTTGCTCATGCTCATATTTTTTTATATCGGCTCCCCTTGAGATTAGAACTACGTTGAGATTTATTGGGGTTATCTAATATACTTCTTTTGAATTCACTGAAGAGTTCTTGCAATCTTTCTTCCATTCGCACTTTGAAGGCTTCAAATCTTGCTTCCATTGAGTTATTGATCGTCATTGTGTAAGTGTGGATTTGTAATCTTCAGGCGCTTCGAAGGCTTCAAATCTTACTTCCATTGAGTTATTGATTATCATTGTGTAAGAGTGTAGATCTGTAATCTTCAATTCTTGTTCCGGTGTTAGGTCAATGACATCAGCAATGTCCCATTCGATGTGGCTGCAAGAAAGTGAGTGCTTGTGGTAGCGAGGGATCACTGCTATCGAGGCTGTGGGCAATGGGGTGCAGGTAGCAAGCAGATCATTGCTGGAATATGTTGAAGGCAATGTTGATTGCTATAGTAGATCAGCGGGGGATATGCATCAACGGCAGCAATAGTGAAGAAGAGCAACAGTGGTGTCTCCGATGGTCAGCAATGAAGGAAGCAGGGTGAGGAAGCAGAGGAGAAGCAATGGCCGAGGAGGAAGCGGTTGGCGACAATGTGGGGGCTACAACAACTGTTGAGGAGGTGGCAGCACGGCTGGGCAGTAGCGGTAGGGGAGGACTGCAACAGAGGAGAGAAGGAGGAGGGCAGCGGTAGTGGCTAGTGCTGATGGTGGTTCGAAAATTAACACGGAGAGTAGGAGAAGGAAGAGGGCAGCAGCGGCAAGCGAGTGGAGCAACGACCAAGGAGGGACAACAATGGTCGGTGAGGAAAAGCAGCAGGCTTGACTAGATGAGGTGCTATCGACGACAGCAGAGGAGGAGACAGCGACAATGGATTGGCTACAGCCTTTGAACGTGCGACGGGGAGAGCACTGGTGACGGCAACGACAGACAAAGGTTGCAGGAGAGACAACAATAGTGGCAGCCAGTGGGGAAAAGCTGGAGAGGGAGCGACAGGGAAATTGCAGCGAACGGGATGTTAGCGACGGTGGTAGCAACAGCGAAATCTTCGATGATGAAGAGGTTGAGGGCAGTGGTAGCGGCAGCAGGGGGCGACCAGTGTTGCAAGAGGGCAACGACAGTAGCGGTAGTGGCAAGGAGGAGAGGAAGAATGGGGGTAGCAGAGATGGCAATGGCAGGGGAGCAGAAGGCAGCAGCGGTAACGCTACTGTGCGTGGGTGGGAAGGAAGTCGACGATGTGGGGTTTACATATGGCAGCAGTAGCAAAGGATGGAAGATGGCAACGATGATGATGATGATGATGGCAGTGTAGATGGAAAAGGAAGCAGCGATGGTGTGGATGATGACTGACAGCAATGAAATTGAGTAGGAACGCTGCTCTGATACCAATGATAGGAACCCTTAGGTTTATAACGAAGAGGAAGAGGGATAAATTATCACTTTGAGGAGATCAAGCATCCTTGATCACTTCGAGGGGATCGACCTCCTTGATCTCTATAGGGTATCAGCCCTTCTAGGGTTTTGCATATTGGCTAAAATATAACTTCTTCATTGATTGCTTAAAATAAAAGAATTTACACTAGTATTTATAGTGTTCTACCAAGAGTCCCTCTAGGCTTGGACTCAGAGTCCCACTAAACTTGGACTCTTAACTAATTGATAGAAATTAATTAAACTTTTAATTAAAAATAATAACCGACTCTATCGTAACTGAAGATAATAACTAACTCATAATTGACTCAATTGGGCTCACCGACCTATAACTGACTATGACTAAACAAATCAACATGATTCAACTCGAATTAATTATGAACCGATGGACCCGACTCTAGCAGGGTCCTAACATTCCCCTCATCAAGGTGAGCGGCCAATTGGGTTGACTATAAGCTTGACTTAGTTGACTCCAACTCAAATCCAACTATGACTCCTAACTAGACTCCAGTTCAATCGAATCCTAACCCTACTAGGATTTGGGCTGATTTATTATAGTGGACTCAAATCTCCTCCTACCTGACCTAATGTCAGGTCTAGGCTAGCCAACAAGGCCCAATCTAAGAACTCGACTCAATCAATTAGGACTCGACTCAGCTAGGGTCCTAATAGCCACAAGGGAGCCTAATGAGAAGTTACAGATTAGGAGCCATAGTCATGGAGTCTCAGCCTTGAAGACAAGGCTGATTTGAAGAGGGCAGATTTTTTAGGGCCCCAATTGAGTCGGGTTTTAGTCGATTGAGTCGAGTCCTTAGATTGGGCCTTGTTGGCCAGTTTAGACCTAATATTAGGTCGACTATGAAGAGATTTGAGTCCATTGTAAAAAATTAGTCTAAATCCTAATATGGTTAGGATTCGACTGAACTGGAGTCTGCTTAGGAGTCGGAGTTTGATTCGGGTCAGAGTCAACCAAGCCAAGCTTGTAATCAACTCACTTGGTCGCCCACCTTGATGAGGAGAAGTCGGCTAGGACTGAGAGGGGGTAGCTAGGGTTTGAGATGGGAGTGTTTCACTTGGAGTAAGAGATTAGGAGTTGGAGTCTTAGTTTACTTAGAGTATGAGTTTTATTAGGAGTTGGAGTCTTAGTTTACTTTGAGTACAAGTTATATTAAAAATTAGGGTTTTGAGACCCTATATAAAGCATGTAGCCACCACTATTTTTTCAAGTAATTAATATATCTTTTTTGCTATTATGGTTGACTACTAAGGAGGGAGGAACTCCTATAAAATTCCAAGGAGGGTCGATCCCCTACAGAGGTCAACCCAAGCTTAGAATCTTATGGGGTTTTAACAAAGCCCTTGTATGAGTACCAAATTCTTCAAGTTAAGAATTCCCCTCACCACTGTGAGCTTTGCACAACTCTTTCGGTCATTGTGCAACCTATCCCACTTTACACGGTCTCATTCTTTACCAAGTGCCCTGCTTGTCTTAAGCACCATCAAGTTTGGTTGCTAACGTCAAGCCATAACTCGAACTCAATATTTGTGTGCTACACACTCTGCTGGTTACAAGTGCTTTACAAGCTAAATCACGTGAGTGATGACATATGTGACACGCTGCATAATCTTTTTACATTATTATTATTGATATATTCTCACATTATAGTGTTTGATGAATATATATATTATGATGTTCTTAGTCCTGTGTAATGAAAATTAAATCATGATGAGATCATAATAATGAGACCGATTACCTTTAAACACCGATCCTAAATAATTTTGGTCATATGTTACTTGAGAGAGTTATCGAGATAATCGGATAAATTAGTGTACTATATACATGTCCATATGATAGAAGCAGCTGGTCTCATAGCCACTCGTACGAGGAATAAAGGGTACAGTACAGGTGATTATTAGAGAATGAATTCACTAATTGATCTTCTTATGAAATGCTGGATGGTTAATGATACACATTGTTAGACAGTAATTCTATAGTCCCAGTTGTGTATCTGGTCCTTAGACTCGAGACACCAAGGATCTCTTGTTTGAGTACTCCTTTCTTTGATACTGGACTTATAGGTCTAGAAAGTTCCAAATCTAGTACAACCGGTTATCAGGATTCGTAGCCAACCTTATGAAGGTAATCAAGTATCAATAGAGGATTATCCACTCTCAGTATTAAGAAAGGAATATCTCTTGTGTTATCACTCGGACAAATCTTCGACCAAGGTCATTCGTACTGAGAGATAATGAGTTCTCTGGGAGAATCCGATTAGAGCAAGACTCGGATGGATTCCATATGAGGCTTGATAATACCATGCCCAATATACGGTCTTTGGGATATTATATGGATGAGGGACTATAGATATATAGTAACTGAGGACAAACAGGTCCAATGGATAAGATCTCTTATACCGTTTGAGAACTATGGCATAATAGCCTAGTACTTCCATAGTTAATGAGTTGAGTGAATTGTTATGGGATAATAATTCACTAACTCAGAAGGAGCTCTGACATGTAGGACTCACGACCAGCTCGGTATTGAGCCTAGAGGGTCACACACATATTATAGATGTTTTAACGAGTAGATGATTGGATATGAGTTATCCAATTAGTCATAATTTGCATTAAATAAGACCCAACATTAATGGGCTCCTACCATAAGGCCCAGTTTATAGGTCAATTAAAATTATTAGATAGAGATCCAATAATCCAAGAGTGGGTAGTTGGATAGATATCCAATACTCACAAAGGCAGGATCCATTAGGGTTTTTGGGTTGCTTTCTATAAATAAGAGGCAGGGGTGGCACAATAGTGATAGGTTGTACCTTTGACCACCTTGATAGAACCCCAGATGGAGTTTTATATATTTTGATCCTTGAGGGGGATCAACCCTTGGAACGTTGTAGGGGTTCCTCCCTCCTAGATTCGGCACAAGACTGAAATAAAATTGATAATTGCTTGATTTCAGAGAGGGGCGGCTACATCATTATATAGGGATCAAAACCCTAGCCTAAGAGGGTGCTTGCCTAAGTAAAATTATCCCTTTGCCCTCCTATAACCAACCTGCCTTAATAGGAATAAGGGACGACTAGGTTGGCTCTATAGCCGACCTAAGCAAGCGGAAACTCTGGCCAACCAACCCAGTAAGGGGGCGACGACCACTAAACCCTAAGGGCTAATCTAAACCCTAGCCATACTCCTTTATAAGATAGGAGTGGCTTTATTACAATCTAGCAAGGTTTTATTGACTACTTCTAGGGAGATTAGGACTCAACCCTGCTTGAGTCCTATCAAACCCGCCCTCTTAAAATCAGCCTTATCCTCAAGGCTGAAGTTCCATGAACTCAAGGAACCAGGTCTTCAGCTCCTCATCGGCTTGGGTGTCAGTTGGAAGAACTTGAGCTAAGTCGTCATCTTTAAATTTCCATTTGAGGTGGGATACTTGGAGGATCAACTGTAATTTTGATCTAGTGCCCCAATATGATCCCTAATTTTGCAAGGCCCAAAGAAATAGGGAAACCACTTTCTTGAGGCTTGAATTTCATGCTGATAGAGCTGGAGATGAAGGGGGACTTGATCTTTCTCAAGAAACTTTCTTCTGCTCCGACGTTTATCAAGGGGAAGTTTCTTCCTTGTATGGGCTGCCACATGGTTAGTCTTTAGTGATAGCTAATCTTTCTTCTGGAATAGTGACTGCCCTCTAGTATGGTTCATGATAATGAGAGCCCAATCCGACGTGAGCATGGATTATGATTCTTCTAGTTTAACTCTTTTTTTGTGCCATGGACCTGTATCCAACCATATTTTAAAATTGGTAGTAATTAGTATATCGTGTAAAAACCTCGTATGAAGTGTGGCGGAAGCCTCGGTGTAAATTAGGAGTCGACCATCTTGCATAAGAATAGCCCAAAGTCCAACTCCTGACGCATCAGCCTCAATGACCAAAGTGAGACCGAAATTGGGCAGTGCTAGGATCGACGTCATCGTCATGGCTGCCTTGAGTCGTTCGAAGGTTGCGGAGACTTTATCCGACCACAAGAAGGAGTTTTTCTTCAGTAAGGATATGAGCGGGGCACTGATCTTGCCATAATCTTTCATAAAATTTTGGTAGTAGCCGTGAGTCCAAGGAAATCGCGTAATGATTATATGTTTATAGGTCTCGGCCATCCTTGCATTGCCTCGATCTTTGTCGGGTCCATCGCCACTCCATCCTCTAATATAATGTGCCCAAGATACTCCAATTTACACTGTAAGATGCTGCACTTTGACTATTTAGAATACCAATACGAACTTGCATAGAAAACTCCAGAAGATGTCATTCATCATGCTTTAAAAATTGGAAGGAGCATTTGTAAGTCCGAAAGGTATTACCAGAAACTTGTAGTGGCCGTTATGTGTGCGAAATGCAGTTTTCAGAATATCTTCAATGCATACCTAAATCTGATGGTATCCGGATCGGAGATCTAATTTAGTGAGGACTCGGGCTCCTTTTAATTCATCCAATAGTTCATCTACGAATGGGATAGGATATTTATCCTTGACAGTGATGGTGTTTAGAGCCCGGTAGTCAACGCACATTTGCCATGTACCATCTTTCTTCCGCACTAGCAACACCGGTGAGGAGTAAGGGCTGCAGCTCGGTCGAATCACCCCGGTGTCAAGCATCTCTTTAACAATGTTCTCGATCTCGTCCTTCTATAAGTGAGGATAGTGGTACCGTCACAAATTTGCTAGAGATTTGCCTGGCAAAATAGGAATGCAGTGGTCATGCGGTCGGTAAGGAGGCAGCTCATGTGGCTCCAAGAAAACAGCTACGAATTCATTTAAGCAAAGGGCAAGCTTAGTATTTGAGTTTTGTATGTTCTCCCCCATAGATGGTTGCTGAATATGCATCAAGAATCCACCATGTGCTTTGTGCAAAACTTTCTCCAATTGTTACGATGAAATAGTGGAAATTTGGCTCCCGCGCTTGTCTCTTAACGTGACCTGTCTCCTTATGCAATAAAATTTTATGATTAATTTAGAAAAATTCTAGGAGATATCACCTAGTGTTGTGAGCCATTCGATCCTGAGTACAGCTTCATAATCATCGATAGGTAGGAGGAAGAAATCAGCTACCGCTTCTTGGTCTTGGAGGAGTAGTTTCACCCGCGGGCACCATTGGTCGTAATTAAAGATTTGGCCGTCGGTGACCTTTATGTCAAACTTGTTGCAACCTTCAATTTGAAGTGCCAAACATGCAGCAACCTTACTATTGAGGAAGTTATTGGTGCTGCCCGTGTCAATGAGAACGGTGATGAGTTGTTGTTTTAGAAGTCCTCCAACTTTCATCATCTGCAGGTTGGAATAGCCGGCCAATACATGCACTGCGTAGTTGCCCGGTTAGGACTCTTCCTCCATGGCTTCTTCTTTAGGTTCAAGGGCTTCTTCAGATGTTTCAGTGTTCTCATCCTCTGCTGGTTCAATCACGAGGAGCCGACCCTTTTGTAGTGATGTTCGCGGCTCCACGGTTCGTCGTAATGCCAACACAACTCCTTGGTCGATCATTCACGAAGCTCGTCTCTTGTCAACTTTTTTGGTGCAGGGGCTTGGATGGCAGTAGAGGGGGCAGTAGGCCTTGGCATGGCTAGTCAGGGAGTGACCCTTGTCCTTCATATCTCGTGGTTCAATTGTTCTTCCTGGATACGCACGAAGAAAATCATCGCCATAAGAGTGTACGGTTGTCGCGCCTTTACTTCTCCTCGGATCTCTAGCTTTAGGCCCTCGATAAAAGTACCTAAAAGTTATTTCTCAGACCAATTCTTAGTTTGGTTAGATAAACGCTTAAACCTGGTTTGATATTCTTGTATTATAGAGGTTTGACGAATCTTTGTCAATTGTCCATCGATGTTGTTGAAATTGGTTGGTCCGAAGTGGTCTAGTAGTCCTTCCTTGAATCGCTGCCGAGTGAGTCCTCCATGGGTATGCTTAAACTAATTAAATCACTAAATAGCATCTCCCTCGAGGTGGATGGCAGCAATTTCCACCCGTGTGGCATCGGCGGTTCGGTAGAACCAAAAATAGCGCTCCGCGCACGAGATCCACCCAGTCGGGTCTCCTTCTCATCTAGGGAGTCAACCTTCATGCATGGATTATTGAGATCAGAGGTGATGTGGCCATGTTCTTGAGGATCATCTCACCGATCTGAAGTTTCTCCGTGTTGTGATTTCCTGGGGTTTGATAGTCGGCCAATGCTGAATTCGACGAAAAGGAATCGCATCTTCTCTTCCATGCGATTTTTAAAATCTTCAAGCTTTGCATCAATAGCCTCCTCCAGATCTGTAATATTAAGATCTTTTTTCTGTTGTCAGGTTAGTGCCATGGGAATTTTGGAGAAGGGGGTGGCCGGTTAGAAGGTGAATCGGTTTGGATGAAAATAGGCTACGGTTTAGGGCAGATTTGGGGCTGCAGTTTTATGGAGTTTAGGATGTAAATTGGTGTGGTTTTAGGGCTATGATAGTAGTAGATGAAGGTTAGAAAAATAGATTTTAGATCTGGGATAGATGGCAGCAAAGGTAGGTGTCTCGGTATGGAAAGTTGGCTAAAAAGGTAAGTGGATCGATAAGGAAGTAGGCTGATTTGGGTGGCTAATTTGGGGCTGTTTGGATTCAATTTAGGGTATTTGGAAGGGTTTTTAGTGAGGATAGTAGGGTTTGGAGATGAGGAAAAGTGAGTTCAAAATCTCACAAAAAATATCACTCAAATATGATAGAATTAGGTGAAAAGAAGTGTTGCAATGTGCTGTCCTGCTGAACAGATTTTATGTCGGAGAAACGATGACTTCTTGACATAAATTCCAGAGGAAAGTTTAAGGAAATTATATAAAAACCCTTGGTTCAGATGTTGTTAATACTAGTAAAAAGTTTGATGAAATTTTGGTAGTATAACAGTAGGGAAATAGGGCAAAAGACGAAAGACAGATTCCTTCGTCGTAAAATTCTAAAACTACGTGATGGTCAAAGATTGCACAAAAAAATCAGTTCCAGAAGGAGTTTTTTATGAAATCAAATCTAGATGAAAGCCAACTTGATCTTAAGAATTGTGTAAAAATTTTAGCCAAAAAGGATGAACAAAAGTTTGGTTTCAAGAGGCCAATAGACGGAAGGCAGATTCTGCATTGCAAAATTCAGTACTGTGCAATGAAGAATCGCAGTGCTATAAGTCCAGATCCAAAAGGAGTTTTTTTATGAGATTAGTCTTAGATGAAAGCTAAGACGATCTATGAAATTATATAAAAGTTTTAGCCAAAAAGAATGATTAAAAGTTTAGTTTCAAGAAGCAACAATCAGCTGAAAATTTCTGTAGCATTTCGCCTTTACAACAATGATAACGTTTGCGATGAACAAAATTTGCAGTGGATAAAATTTAGAAAAAATCTTTAACGTGTAAAGTAAGAAATCTTATAGTATTAAAGAGGCGTGGATGATAAAAATATACAAGAATTTCATATAAGACGTAGGGGGCAGCGACAGACTGATTTGATATGCTGCTATGGTGGAAGGTGGAGGTGTGTATCGTAGCAATTGTGGGAATTGCTTGGGAAGATGAAGGCAGCTGAATGGCTACAAGGGCAGCAAGGTCACTACTCTGATACCAGATGATGAACCCCAGATGAAGCTCTATAGATTTTGATCCTTGAGGGGGATCAACCCTTGGAACGTTGTAGGGGTTCCTCCCTCCTAGATTCGGCACAAGGCTGAAATAAAATTGATAATTGTTTGATTCCAGAGAGGGGGCGGCTATATCATTATATAAGGATCAAAACCTAGCCTAAGGGAGTGCTTACCTAAGTAAAATTACCCCCTTTGTCCCTCCTATAGCTAACCTGCCTTAATAGGAACAGGGGGCAACTAGGTTGGCTCTATAGCCGACCTAAGCAGGGGGAAACTCTGGCCAACCAACCCAGTAAGGGGGCGACGGCTACTAAGCCCTAAGGGCTAATCTAAACCCTAGCCATACTCTTTTATAAGATAGAAGTAGCTTTATTACAGCTAACCAACCCCTCGTATTCTCCTCCCTCCCTCATCTTTTCAGCTAACCAACCCCTCCCTTCTACAAGAGGGCAATGAAGAAGATAAGTGATCTTCTTTCACGAGTGCTACGAGAAGGTGCATAAGAGTTATGATTTTTGAGCTACGATTGGAGGAGTATCACTACAACGATCCATTATATGGATACCGCTAGAGAGGATGACGTTTGACCTTCTTCATCCTCTCTATCTAGATCTGAAATTTCAAAAATATACGATCTCCCTAGATAATCAATCTCTCACGTATCACAGTTTTTGGTTTTATGATTTTTTGAACATCAATCTTTGCACGATGACTTGATATACATGGTAAACATGTTTAGTTTTCTTGCTTCCGCTACACATGTGATGCTCCCGCTAGGTTTCCCAACACATTATTCCTAGCTTGCTTATCCTCGTGATGTCTCTCGCGCAAAGGATTGCCCATTTCTCTAAATGTCAATCTCGGATGCTCGCTCCTCTGAGCAACTCCTTTCTCTATACTCAATATCTATTTTCCCTAAACGGTCACGTATGTTGGCTGCCCTCCATGCAGCCTAGCTTGATCTCCCACATTTGCATAATAAGTGTTTCTACATATGCTTGTTCTGCTCTAATACCATTTTGTCATGAACTTAGCTGGTTTTGCCTAAGTCATGCAGCACTATTGTGTGCTCATCCACAAAGGTCAACCTCCCTACAACCTCCTGTAGTCTCTTAGGACTTACAAAAGAGAAAATGAGTTAGAAAAAGTATTTCGCACGGGATCCACAAACAACTATTTCAAAACACTTTTACATAGCCAATGCAAATTATAATCAAAGACTTCACAAGCTTTGAATGGTTGCACATAAAGGATCATGGTCCATTACAGGCCAAAATCCCCACAAGTGTTCACATGACACAACTCTTATTTACAAACTGAAACTGACAATGAAAGCTAACTAAACTAGGGCTATCGAGCCTACTGCTACCTCGCTACTTGTTATACAAAGTATGAACAAAGATCGAAAGACACAAATATACATAAGTATTACATCGAGCAACCTGTTTATATTTTTGTCCATGACAGGTTGACGACAGATCAGTAGAGGAGTAGTAGAGGATCAATGATTGTCGACTATGATAGCTTCAAATATGTCAGTTGGTGGTAGATCAATAGAGGAGGATAAGCAAAGATCACTTGGCAGAAGAGGAAATCGATAGCAATCGGTGAAAATCACTTGGCAGAAGGTTGGTGATCGTTGAGAAGAAGCTGAGGAACGATTGCCGTAGTCAATAGATCTGATCATCATCAATGAAGGTGGTAGATTGTTAGAGCACTAATCAAAACAGGGGAGTTGGATTATTGTTACTGGACAATGATGAAATTATTATTCTAGGCAAGAGGAACTCTGATTCTTGAGCATGTAAAGCCACATAGGACTTCTTATTTATTAGTAGTTATTGCAGAGAATGTTCAACAAACAAGCAGTAGATAAGCCTCAAATTAAGATCAACAGTGGTGAAATTAGTCACATCTAGAACGAGATAATTTCTTTGAGAATATGCAATTCATATTTATTCGGGACTTCGGTGCACATCATTCAGCAGCCTTGAACCGAAAAGAGGAATAAGAAAGTGTGCCGTTGCTCCAGCTCTGATGGACCTGTTCGGCCTTCGTATTCTCGCCGGCCGCCCCAAGCGCCACATGCAGAGGGTAGAAGTGGTCCGGCCATGGGTGTGCCATCTTCGCGTAGGGCGCCTTCACCAAGTAATCGTTCACGTCTTCATGCCTACCAAACAGCATCAAGAAGTCAGCTCAATGCAGTGATCAAAACGCCAACAAGCACATATATACATGTCACACCTTCCATTAAGAAGAGCATCTGTGAGCCAGTTATCGAAGTCGACGGCCCAGCTGGCTGGAGGTGCACCATCTCGTCCGATAGCCCTCAGGTTGTGCGTGGCACTGCCGGAGCCGATGAGGAGGACGCCTTCCTCCTTGAGGGGCGCTAAGGCCTTCCCCATCCTGTAGTGGTATGCAGCATCCTTGGCCGAGTCGATGGAGAGTTGGCACACCGGGATGCCTGCCGCCGGATACATGAGCATGAGCGGCACCCAAGCACCGTGATCCAGCCCGCGGTTCTTGTCTTCCTTGACGCGGCCGAAGCCTGCCTCTTGCAGCAGCTCTTTCACCCTCTTCGCCAAAGCAGGAGTCCCTGGTGCCGGATACTTAAGCTGTCACAATTCCAAGCTTCTTAGTTTTCACATGGTCTCCTTCCGGAGGACATTAAACGCTGCCTTACTCTTCTCTGTGCACTTAACCATGTCTTGAGATCAACAATTAGGATCCTCTTCGACATATGGAAATGGCAAGACATGCATGTTTAATTAGCATGAAACGTGGATACGCCATGCATGAGCAAGGAAACCAGGTTGCGTTGCACCACAGCTGATGCAGGCGTGCAATTAAGTGCTTCTATACATGCTCATGATGTCGATAGATTAGTGTTTGTTTGAGGTTCCTTAATTATGTGAATGCATTACGTGGAAAGAAGACTTATTTAGTAGATCATTCACCCGCTACGGAAAAGCTATCTTAATCTAAAAAGTAAGATGTCATTGAATTGGTGGGCCCTTCGTAAAGAAAACCATGAGGTTTAGGTCTACCAACTGCCACCACCTAATCATTAGTTTATTGCCCACCCAAAATTTTTTGCTTGCCATCAAATATTATTACAATTAAAAGTCTCCCTAATAATTTTTTGAAGTGGATTCAATTGTAATCATGAGACCAAGTTTTGTATTCACTAATCAGACTGTTAATGATCGAAGATCCACATTTTTCATGGACAAATTTGATGCATCACATGCCTTCTTGAGATTCAACCAGGATCTTGAGATATGACAATTATTACAAGTCCTCTAAAATCAAGGGATCACAAGATCTTATGCATCCCGGCCAACTCCAATCCATGAAAAATAAGATATTTTCTTTTTTTTGAGGAAACAAGAAAAATTATCTAGTTTCCACAGAGAAAGAAGGAAAGAGAGAAAAGACGAGTACAGGGAAAGAGGCGCATAAGAAGAGCAGAGGGAGGGGATGATGACCTGGTACATGGACTTGGGGAAGCCATAGAAGTCGTAGATGGTGTCGTTGGGGCCGTTGATCACGTTGACGGTGGGCTCCGGCACATCCCAGTGGCCAGAGACCATGAGGATGGCCTTGGGCACCTCCGGTAGAACCTGATCCCTCCATGACTGCATGAAGTGCCTCGCCTGCATTCGCTCGTCGATGGACAGCATCGGCGAGCCATGAGACAGGAAGAAGGTATCCATCATCAATTAGAAACCATAGCACAAAAGATTGGTGGTGGTAAGAAGGGGGGAGGAAGAGCGATGAGGTATGAGAAGGCGTGTTGGCTGTTTATAGATGCTTTAGGCGTGAGGATTTGAGTCAAAAAAAGGAAGGAAGAGTGCTATATTTATCGAGTCAATGCCGACGTCGCCGAGAGGCTTCATAGATATGGTAGGAAGAAGCTAAAATAGAACCAGCTCGCGTTGACGGTCTGACCGGGTCAGCAAACATAGGATTCAGATCTTCGAAATGCATGCGGCCACCTAACCAAGTCTTGGCTCGGTGGATCATACCGTCCAATCGCAAGTTTAGTACAAAAAAAAAAAAAGCTTAATACTCCCTATTGACAATCCGTTAAAAATAATAAAATATTATTTCACTATTTATAATCTCGATATTACTGATTTAATTTTTTTTTTCCAACACCCCCTTATATCATCCTTGTTCCAATGCCACTCTCTATCGAGACCATCACCATAGACCCTACGTGCTACGGATGTCGCTCGCCACCCCTCTAATATCTTTCTGCTAGTTGTTAATACTATTGATGCTCATGCATTGACCTATCGACGCTTATCACAAGTGTAGTCGGAGGCAATATCGCTCGTTGACATTATCAATTGTCATTGATGCCACTCGCTATCGATGTCATTGATCGATGTCGTCCAACCATGCTCGATGCTTTTTTACTCTACTTGACATCACTCATCGCCATCCAACCTTGCTCAACTTCATCTTCGAAGAGGAAGAAGAAGAAGATCTAGAGGAAAAGGAAGAGGAAGAAGAAGAAAAATAAAAATAAAAAGAGAAGAAGTTGAATGAGATATTTATGTTCATTTGCTAAGAGATAGCTTAGAAATATTAAAATAAAATTATAAATAGTAAAAAAAGTTATACATAATAATATCCAAATAAACTAGATGAATTCTGAAAAGCCTCTCACTTTTGGCTTTTACTGGTGTCATCATTTTTATTTTTCCCTATCAATATCCTCACTTTTCATATATTACAAAATGCTCCTATGATTCTCATATTTTGCATTAGATCAATTCTGAACAAATACAATTATCTTTTTTTTAATAAGACTATGATGTATTTAGCACCTCTACAAATATATTGTAAACCTATAATACGAACTAACTCATCATCCTATGTGAGATTTGAAATACAAATTCTTATTAGTATGAGAACAAAAAACATGCATAAATCTTAGCTTTAGTTATAAAATGTTTTAATAAAATTATAATATTTTTGGTACCTCTATTAAGATACAAATATATTGTAACTGAGCCTGTTCACCTCTTAAGAGCATTTTTAGAAGTAAGAAAAGGTTGGTATCCATGGAGAAAAGCAAAAAAGGCTCACCTGAAAAATCTAAAATAAGTGGTTTTTGTTAGAAATTATCTTCCAGATTTCTATTTACAAGAAATTCTCTTCTTGTAAATAGAAACTAAGAACACCTAAATATGATCTTCCAGTTTTTTATTTTTTCTTGGTGCTAACACTTTCTTTTGAATGATAATATTCTGACCAATGAATATCAGGGGTAGGATATTATTTGATCATATTTGTTTAATATTTTTTATCAAATTACCTTCATATTGATCAAATTGACCAAAACACTTCTGGCCAAACTAGCTTATTTGGTTTCTTTTCATCATATTTGATAATTATGATCATATTTTATCATATTATTAGTTTAATTTTTAATCGAATTAGTTGATTTGGTTTTCGAATTGACAAGTATTTTGGGAATTTTAGATAATAAATGTTAGGATCGTAATGACACTAAATGGGGGGTGAATTAGTGCTAAAATTCGAACGAAAATATGAATCGGAAATATATTTTACTTGAAAATGTAAGTAGTCAATAAAATAAATCAGTAAGCAAATAATAAGGAAAAGCAAGAAGGAAATATAAACTGATTTATAGTGGTTCCATCGTCCCGACCTACATCAACTCCTGATTCCTCTTCTCTCGAAGCCACCAGCTTTCAATATCGATCTTCCTTTCAATGGGCGAAGATCAACTACCATTGTTATAACTTCTCATTTTACTAGGCTCAGGAGAGAACCTTTACAAATTTTTTCTCACAAGACCTTAAACCTTAGAATAACCACTAAACTCAAGAAGGAAGAGACTCAAACCCTTACAAGAGTTTACAATATTTTAACCTCAAGACTTCTTTCTCTTTTCATATTTTTTTCACCCATATTTATGTTTCATCAAGCAAGAATATGTGATGTATTTATAGATCCCCAATGGCTTCAGATTTGAAACCAAAATTTCAAATCCCTAGTTTTTAGGGTACTAGTAGTACCACTATTGTCACTAGGCAATACTACCACCGAATAAAGCCTAAGAATCTGAGCTCTGATTGTACTATCACCAATCGAAACCACCACCGTTAGATGGTACCACCATCGTTGGATGGTACCATCATCGACTAATGGTGGTATCACTATCGAAAA
The DNA here is from genome assembly GCA_029747655.1 of Ensete ventricosum. Classification (NCBI taxonomy): domain Eukaryota; kingdom Viridiplantae; phylum Streptophyta; class Magnoliopsida; order Zingiberales; family Musaceae; genus Ensete; species Ensete ventricosum. The sequence continues at coordinate 16,342,699 of JAQQAF010000005.1, forward strand.
GCCCCGAAAAGCATAAATAGTGCTTTCTTGTAGTCTAGGCAATGTTATTGGGAAACCTCAGCAGGTGCATCATATGCACAGTAAAAATTAAAATAAAAAATAGATTTTTCACGCAGATCAAATCGTCATGCAAAATATTGGGGTCACGAAAAAATATAAAAATCGATAAAATCACGATATGTGAGAGATTGATTTTACCTAGGGAGATCGTATATCCATGTATTCCAGATCTGGATGGAGAGCATTCCTACATCATTCCCAATGATTAAGATGTCATCTACATATCGCACCAAGAAGGTGATAGCGCTCCCACTTACTTTCCTGTATACACAAGGCTCATCTTCGTTCTTAACGAAGTCATAAGATCTGATCACCTCATCAAATCTTATGTTCCAACTTCGGGAAGCTTGCTTCAATCCATAAATTGATCTAAGCAACCTGCACACTTTATCTGGACTCTCTTTAGATATGAATCCCTCTGGTTGTATCATATACACCTCTTCCTCGAGGTTGTCATTGAGGAATGTCATTTTGACATCCATCTGCCAGATCTCATAGTCATATTATGCTGCAATGGCAAAAATAATTCTAATGGATTTAAGCATAGCTACAAGTAAAAAGGTTTCATCATACTCAACTCATTGTCTTTGACGATATCCTTTAGCTACCAGCCTTGTTTTATAGGTCTCTACCTTTCCATCCACTCTGATCTTCTTCTTGAAGATCCATTTGTAGCCGATGGGTACAATACCCTCAGGTGCATCCATAAGGTTCCAAACCTTGTTAGAGTACATGAAATCCATCTCAGAATTCATGGCTTCTTGTCATTTCCCGGAGTCTATACTCATAATAGGCTCCTCGTAGGTCTGAGGATCAACATCCTTAGAGTCAACTCTAATGATATGTCCCACATATCTTTCAAGAGGGTGAGATACTCTATTAGACCTATGTAAAGTTGGAACTTGTGTGTTATATACCTGAACAGACTCGGGCTCTGGAATTGTGCTTGAGCTAGGTTCTCCAACCTCGCTCAATTCTATCTCACTCCCACTATTTCCACCAAGAATATGTTCATTCTCAAGGAACACAGCTCTCTTGGCAACAAAGACCTTTCGATCCTCGGGATGATAGAAATAATACCCACAAGTTTCCTTTGGGTATCCCACGAATGTGCACCATTCTGTCTTTGATTCCAACTTATCGGGGTTGTCTTCTAACGTGGGTAGGACAACCCCAAATCTTAACAATCTTAAGATCAGGCTTCTTTCCTTTTCATATTTCATATGGTGTAGAAACTATTGACTTTGATGAAACTCTGTTCAGAAGGTAAGCTGTAGTCTCTAGGGCGTACCCCCAGAATGAAACGGGTAGGTCAGCGAAACTCATCATGGACCGCACCATGTCTAACAGCATGTGATTCCTCCTTTCTAATACACCATTGAGCTGAGGTGTATAAGGAGGTGTCCACTGGGATAGAATCTCATTGTCCTTGAGGAAATGGGTGAACTCTGTACTCAAGTACTCTCCTCCTCGATCTGATCGAAGAGTCTTAATACTCTTTCCAATTTTATTCTCTACCTCATTCTTATATTCCCTGAATTTCTCAAAGGCCTTAGATTTATACTTCATTAAGTACACGAGTCCATAACTAAAGAAATCATCAGTGAATGTGATGAAGCATAAGTAACCTCCTATAGCTTGAGTCGACATGGGACCACATACATCACTATGTATGAGTTTCAATAACTCAGTGGCTCTCTCTCCAATTCCACTAAAAGGAGAGTTGATCATTTTCCCACGAAGGCAAGGTTCGTAAGTTACATATGACTCATAATCAAATAGATCTAAGTATCCATCTTTCAACAACTTTTGAATCATTCACTCATATATATGACCTAGCTTATAATGTCATATGTATGCATTATTCACCTCATCTCTTTTTCTCTTCGACATATTTATATTCATGATATGTAGAGAAGTGTCTAACACATATAAGCCATTTATAAGGGTCCCTCTAGTGATGATCTCATCATCTATAATTATTGAACAACTATTATTCTCAAAAACTAATTTATATCTACTATTTGTCAAACAAGAGATAGAAATAATATTTTTGATAATAGAGGGAACAAAATAGCATGCATCTAATACAATAATAGCTCCACCAGACAGATGTATGGTGACATCTCCAACAGCAACTGCAGCAACTCTTGCTCCATTGCCCATTTTGAGGTCCATCTCACCTTTAGACAATCTCCTAGGTCTTTCCAGAACCTGCAACGAATTGCAAATATGATAAACACTCTCGGTATCCAATACCTATATGTTATCATAAAAATCTAACAAGTGGAGAGTGATCATAAATATACCTGAAACTTCTCCAAGCCTCTGTCTCGCCTTCTCTGCAAGGTAGTCCTTGCAGTTTCTCTCCTAATGTCCGTCTTGGCCATAATGGAAGTATTGTCATTTATCTTTTCCCGGGTATTTCTTGGCAACCTTTGTCTTACCTGGTCTTTCTTTGCCCTTGCCCTTTTTAAGGGTCTTGCTGGCCTTCCTTTTCTTTTTTGTCTCACCAATATAGTGAACTGGCTTCTCCTTCTTGATGGCACTCTCAGCTTCCCTCAACATATTGAGGAGCTCAGGGAGAGTCACCTTAAACTTGCTCATGTTAAAATTCATGATAAAGTGAGAAAAGAAATCTGATAGGGACTGAAGTATAAGATCAATGCACAGGTTATCCTCTAGGACTATTCCTAGACCTGTGAGTTTCTCGATCCACTCTATCATCTTTATGACATGGTTCTCAACCGATGTCCCTTTTGTCATCCTAGCTTGGATGAGTTTCTTAGATATCTCATATCTTTGAGTTCTTCCTTGTTTCTCAAACAGCTGGCGGAGATGAAGAATGATAGAATCTGCATCCATGCTCTCATATTGTCTTTGTAACTCAAGAGTCATGGAGGCCAACATGTAACATTTTGCCAACGTGGAATCATCTATATACTTCACATAGCGAGCAATCTCATCCTCACTTGCCCCTTCTTTCGGCGTGGGCAAAATTTATTAAGGACATATGTGATTTTCTCCGTCGTGAGAATAATTCTCAAATTGCAGAGCCAATCTGTATAGTTTGGACCAGTGAGGCGGTTGGCATCAAGTATACCACGTAGGGGGTTTGTGAGCGACATGTTTCTAACAAAATAAGATATAGCAAAAATAAATAACATACAGATTTTGTAGAAAATACTAATTAAGATTTGAACTTCTATCTTAATGTACTTCCATTATTTTCTTAGCGAATCACGTGACACCCTCGACACGTGAGACGGAAGTCTCCCTCTAACTCCTAGTGGGGATCGGGATCCAATTGGCATCTTAGTGCAACCTCGAGGGACTCGACCAATTACACTAAGCCCAAAAGGTAGGCAACTCTTGTCAATCACAACTCTTTGTGATTCCCGTCACGTTCAGCCTCTGAATCATCATGGTCTCGAGGGACTCGACCAATCATGATATTCAGTTAAGTCATTACCATCGTTACAAGATTAGTCTGATTTGATGATATGCCCTCGAGGGACTCGACTAAGCATACCATGTCTTCAAGTCACCGATGACATCTCTATATCGTAGGCAAGAACTCGATCACGTAGATAGGTGAGCCTCAAGGGACTCAACCAACTCAACCTATGTCGTGATTCAATTTTTTCCTATAACGATGGAAGGCCATGTGGGTCAATCTTATTGCCTCACGCTTACCGACTTAATATTATTGTATGAGGGGTTTTTGTTTTGTATCGGTCTCCTAATATGTCATGTCACACACATACATATTTAATATATATCTACATCGCATGCAAATATATATATACATATATCTAGTAGGTGTATAACACATCACAAATGCAAGCCACACTAGATGATCATGAGCAATCACCTAATATGATTAAGCTCGAGCCAATGGGCCTAATCACTCACAATAGGATCTATGTGTGCATTGGCGCATCTCCATGCCCTGTGATTGTTGATCTCGTCATCATCGATTCCGTCGGATCGTTGCATCACTATGCATCGTGATCTCCCGCCACAGCATTGTGGGTCCAGCTGTAACCTCCACGCTCCCGCTGCACCTCTCCATGAATTACAAATAATCACAAGCACGCAGGCCCAACAATAAATGAGAAAAACGCAGGCTCGCAGGCCCCAATAATAATAATAATAATCACAATTATACACATCACAACACGTGGCTCATGATCATCCATCAACATCATACATCACATGTACATCACATCATATGTAGGATTACTAGATATATATAATAATTAATTAAACTATTTAATTAATTATTTTTTTGAAAATCAGGACATGCTCGGAATTTCCAGAATTATCAAGGGCATTTTCATAATTCTGGATGAGAGAACAGTCCTCAGAATTTCCAAAATCGTTGAGGGTGTTTTCGACATTTTGGATGAGAGGACAGTCCTCAAAATTTCTAGAAATGTTAAGGGTATTTAAGGAATTCTGTATAAAAGGGACAGAGCTAGAATTTCCTAAATTCTGAGGGGCATAATCATCTTTTTCTCAAAAAGATGCCCTAGCCCTCCTTCACCCTCACTGCATCACCGTCGCCATTGCCCCTACGCAAGCGGTGGCTACCCTTTACGGTCGGCAACCGCCCTACCAAGGGGTGGCCACCCCTGCGACCGGAGCCGCTGCCCCTGCTGGCGACAGGGCTGGCCACGGGCAGCAACCCCTTGCGGGCTGGCCGCCCCTTGCAGGTAGCCAGGCCATGGTCGGCGCCCCTGCGGGGGGACTGGCCATGGCCAGCCACCTCTGCATGCAGATAGCATGCATGTGGCCGCCCCTCCCCCGTAGGAAGAGCCTACTTTCGCTGTCAATCGCTACAATAAGCGCATAGAACAGTTCTATGCGATTTAATCTCGTCACATGGAATTTAAAACTACTTTTCACACGAAAATCTTGGCTCTAATACCACTATTGGGAAACCTCAGTAGGTGCATCATATTATTTCCCACGCAGATTAAATCGTCGTGCAAAATATTGGGGTCGCGAGAAAAATAAAAAAACTGGTAAAACCGCAATGTGTGATAGATTGATTTTACCTAAGGAGAACGTATATCCCCGTATTCCAGATCCGGATGGAGAAGATAAAGGAGGTCAAGCATCCTCCTCTCTAGCGGTATCCACACGATGGATCTCTGTAGCGAAACTCCTCCAATCTGATCTCGCAACTCTTGCGCAGAGGAAGGGAGGAGAATAGGAGGTGGTGGCTAAAGCTGCATCTCATCAACCATGAATCTCCCCTCCTATTTATAGAGAGCCATCAAGCTCCTTCCTTAGTGGGTATTGGATCTCCATCCAATAACCCACTAACCTTGCATTATTGGATTTCTATCAAATAATCTGCTTAGACCTATAATTGGCCTTAATCAAAGAGCCCATCAGTATAGGGTCTCATCTAATGAGAATAGGGACTAATTGGATCTTCATCTAATCCTTTATTTGCTGAAGCATCCACCATATGTGTGTGACCCTTTAGGCCCGATACCGAGCTGGTCGTGAGTCACTCACATTAGAACTCCTTCTGATATAGTGAATTATTATCCCCATGATAATTCACTCGACTCATCGACTATGGACGTACTAGGCCACTACGCCATAGTCCCCAGACGGTACAAGGGGAATCAAATCCATCGGACCTATCTGTCCACAGTTACTATGTATCTATAATCCTTCATCCAAATAATATCCTAGAGATCGTATATTGGACATGGTACTGTCAAGTCACATACGGAATCAGTTTATCTTGCTCTATTCGGATTCTACCAGAGAACTCCTTCTCTCTCAATCTGAATGACCCTGGCCAAGGATTTGTCTGAGCAAACACATATGGGATATTCCTCTCGTGATACCGAGAGTGGATGATCCTATATTGACACTCAATTATTTTCATAAGGTTGACTACCAATCACGATAATCAATTGTACCAGATCTGAAACTTTTCAAACCTATAAGTCTGGTGTCAAAGAAAGGAGTACTCATATAAGACATCCTTGGTGTCTCAAGTCTAAGGACCAGATACACAATTGAGACTATGGAATCGCTGTTTGACATTAGGTATCATTAACCATACAGTATTCCATAAGCGGATCAATCAGTGAACTCATTCTCTAATGAGCACATGTACTATATCCTTAGTGTCTTCACACAAGTGGTTATGAGATCAGTCGCCTCCATCATATAGACGGGTATATAGTACACCGATCTATCCGGTTATCTCAATGTCCCTCTTGAGCAATTTATGGCCAAGATTATTTAGGATCTGTGTTTAAAGGTGAATCGATCTCATTATCGTGATCTCATCACGATCCGATTTTTATTGCACAGAACTAAGGACATCACAATATATATGTAACAAATAATATAATGTGAGAATATGCCAATATTAATCATAAGCAAAAAGATCACATAGCATATCACACATGTCATCACTCACGTGATTGGCTTGCAAGGCACCTGTAACCAGCAAATACCACCGCCTGAACATAGTGATACCACTTTCCAGGTCATTTTCAGGATACCAAATTGGCCTTTCATCAGGCCCAATGGGCCCCAAATTAAGTTAGCATAGTTTTGGCTCAATACTAGCTTAATTCGACTCTAAACGATCACGATTAAGAGTTAACCACTCAATCACATATCTAGCATAATTACGAAGTACTCAACATGTTGTCCAACATTTTGATATATCATCTAGTCATTCGACACTTCGTCTAAACCTCTGATGCATCGTCCTTTCCTTTGGCATATTACCCAGCCTATCAGCATGTTGACTTCCCATAATATCCGATCTTTTAGCGTAATTCCCAATCTTTCGGTCCGATGCCTGAACTCATAGCACGAAGTCCATCCTTTGGCATATTGACCAATCCTCTAGCCCAATGTTTAATCTCTAACATAATACTTCACCGGTCCAATGTTTGATTTTCCTACTTCGACAATCTGTCCTATCATGGTTCGTATCCATAATCGAAATCTTTCCTGCGTCACTTATCTTGAAAGTATATTAGTCCATACATTCATCATTTGGTTTCATCATCAAAATTTGAGATTCAACAATCTCTCCCTTTTTGATGATAACAATCAATTGATGATGGAGTTTTAATTAAACTCCCCTTATCTATATGTCATAATGAACTTTGAATTTTAAAGGAAATATGATAATCTTTCAATTCTTTGAATTCAAGTCAAAACAACTTTAATCATAAATCATAGTAATTTTAAATAGTAATTATTATAAGAATCATATGCATAATTTCATATCATATCCATATATCTCAAACAAATATCATAAGTTAATGTCATCATAATATAATATGCATATGAGTGCTATTTTATTAAAAAATTATCATTACTTCTCTTCATTTATCATCAACAAAAAGAGAAAAAAGAAATGAGTAATCTGCTATTTTTCTCTCCCCTTTTGTCATTATCAAAAGAAAGATAATGATATAATTTTATTATGATGTTACTTCTCTTCATTTATTAATATATGTCAATGAAGGATATTAATACAAGGATCATATGACATACATCATAAACATCAAAAATTAATAATCCAATGAGATGAATCTCCTCTTTATTAAAAATAAAAAAAATTATAAGAGAACAAATAGTAAAAGATATTGCTTCATATAAAATAAATCTAAAGTTATAAACATCAAAAAGTTAAGATCATGATTTGTTTCAATAAATCTCCTTCTTAATAAATATCAAAAGAGTTATAGAAGAATAATTAGTAAAATATCATGACTCATATGAGATAAATCTTAAATCTCCTTCTTAATAAATATCAAAAGAGTTATAGAAGAATAATTAGTAAAATATTATGATTCATATGAGATAAATCTTAAGCCAGGAATATCAAGAAGTCAAGTGAAAAATCAAGAATCTTTTAAAAAAAATAATCAAATTTAAAATCATTGTCAAAATTATTTTTCTTACCTTTGGGTAATTCATTGAAAATAATATGGATAAAAAATAACTAAACTTCTTTAGTTCTAATTTGTGAGATTAATTTTATATTTATATATCCTAATCTCCTATGTCAAAGCCATACATCATCGTTTAAAATCAAAAAATAAGTTTCTATATGAAAATCATTAAGATCAATAAATATTATTGCTCCCTAAAGTAATAACAGAATGTGGGATGACTTTGATGTAAACATTAGACTCAAATTTAATATTATATCCTTTGTCACACAATTGACTAATGTTTAATCAGTTATGTTTCAAATCATCTATGAAAGAAGCATCTTTAATCATAAGATTTGATTTGTTACTAATTTTATTTTTTTTCTAAAGTTTATCGTAATAACATATTTTTATTTTTTTAAGTGAATCTAACTTTTCATATTTAGTGCAAGATGTTAACACATAATTGTCATGCTTATTTTTCAATTTATCAAATTCATTAGAGAGAGATATATGATCATCTTTTAGTAATTTATATTTCTTACTAATATTTTTCATCAAATAAATCATGGAATGCATTAAGTAATTCATCGTAACAAAAATATATTTTGAGTGAGTCACATTCCTCATTATTACTAAAAAAATCATATTAATTAGGATTTGATTCTTTTATGAATATCTCATATATTTTTGGCTTTTGGTGGGAGAGTAGTATATGATAAATAATTTTAATGCTCCTAAGTTTCTCTCTAAGATGTCCAAAGATGGTGCTCCTTAGGGTTTCTAGAGAAAGTGAGAGAAAATCTATAGATTCTTCATGAATAATGTGAGAGAACGTACAAAAAAGAAATATTTAAGGGTCGATAACTAAAATATCTTATAATTGATCTTACATAATAAAGAATTTAATCTTCACTATGGACTTAGGTAGGGATTTACTAAATCATTATAAAATTTAATCTTATATCGACTTTCCTATTTATTTCTATATTGATCATTATAAATTTTAATTTTGATTTTGAAAGTTCTCTCTTCCTCTCCAGTGAATTCTAATAATTATATCAAATATCATAATTTAAGGAAGCCACATCATTTTAATTTAATGGTTTCTGTTGTGGCTGGTGAATAATCAGTGTTCAAAATTTTCAAAAGGTTTATATTTTTGTCTTTGCTATAATTTTATTTTCCTCTCTTATAAACTGGAGTTTGGTCAATAATCAGTGTTCAACATTTTGCCGGTGTTATGACTTGTACCAAACCACATTCACTGTGTCCTATGAGTGTTGATGATTAACATCTTGCACCCATCTGTGAGAATAATGTAGCACTTAGTAGATAAAACACATGGAGAAAAGCATTTTTGCAGATTTCGCGATTGAATATTAAGTAATTGAATTAAAATTGTTTATTAGTCAGGCAATAGAAATACATATATTCAGCAAATATACTTTTGGATAACTTTAATGTAACATAATATCACGGACTGCTGCCACAGTTTCAAAACTCTAAAAACTACAAAACTCGGCGCAATGAAGATGTTCGGTGATACAAAGAAAAAAAGTATGAATTAATGATTAATCAGATTATACAGGATTTAGAATTTATTCCTTGTTATATCGATTGATGTAATTTGAATGATTTAGAAACATGGTAGTGACAAGATTATATGTTTCTACCAAAGAGTTACAATTAGAGGTAAGTATCCAACGGCTGTGTCTGGTTTCTTTTTAAAAATAGTAATATGTGTGCTTGCAATCAATAAAATTATAAGACTTTCAAGTGCTAAGTGAATTATTAGTTTTTTGAAAATATTTATTTTAATATTTTATTTGTGTAAAATGATTAAAAAAATCGAAGTATTATAGTCTTAGATTTTATATCATTTGTCATATTTCATGCAGAATCCTATTCGTTAAAAAAAAAAAGATATGCTGTTGTAAATGATTTTTAATTGTTTAGTTAGTTCGACAATGATTTGAATCCTACTAATGAGGGTTATACAATGGCTATTACTAGGATGTTAATGGGGTGAATTAGTCCTCTAAAAAAATTAATTGGCTTTAAAGCATGATCGGTAAATATTAAGTATGAGCAAAATTTATAATTAAAGTGAATAATAATAGGTAAGCAATCATAAATAAAAGTCACAAGTAAGAGATTAAATGCAAACCGATTTATAGTAGTTCGATTTTTCTGACCTACATCTACTCCCGATTTCTCTTCCCTTGATGTCATCGGCTTTCGCTATCAATCTTCTTTCTGATGGACGAAGATCAACTACTATTGTTATAACTTTTTTATTTTTTATATGTTTAGGAGAGAATCTTCACACTCACTTTTTTACAAGAGATCTCTCACCTCATATAACTTAGTATCATAACTAAATCAAGAAGGAGTAAGAGACATAAACAATGCTTAAAGAAAGCTACAATACTTCAAAAACTCATGAATGAATGCTTCATTAGCCAAACCTAAGTGGGGTATTTATAAGTCGCAAAAGACTTTAAGAATAGAGTAAAAAATTTAAATACCTAAAATTTTATGGTATAGGCAATACTATTATCGACACTGGGTGGTACTATTATCAACGTTAGACGATACTACTATCATAACCAAGCTATAATTATGGTCTAGGTGGTACTACTATTAGCCTAGATGGTAAGATCGTCGACAGAAGCGGTGCCACCAACGAAAATGCTGACAAAGTATAAACAATACTTGTCGGTTGACTCAAGCGGTATTACTGCTTGCGCCTAGTGGTACCATTGCCTACGACTAGTTGAGGCTATTGATTTTGGCTTCTAATAAGCCCAATTTGATCTTCTTCAAGCCCAATGACTTTCTTAATAAGTTGGTATGGTTTTGACCAAAGATCAACTCAAATTATTCTATAATGACCTTGGTTAAGATTTTGATAAATCAACTATACATACAACTTATTTATGAAGCTTTCAACATATTTGTATGCTATTCCGACATATTGTTTGATTTTTTGATACTTCGTTAGAACCTTTGATATACCACTGTTTCCTTTGACATATCTTCCATTTTACTGTTATGTCAATTTTTTCATGACATTTAATCTTTTGGTATAATATCTAATCCTTCCATTTTGATGCTTGAACCCTTAAATTGAAATCCAATTTTTGGCACATCGACAAATCCTCTGGCTCGACATCCAAATTTTGACATAATATTTCTTGACACAACATTTGACTTTTTTGCTCAATAATTGAATATTCTACGGTTTATGTTTATGATCAAAATATTTCTTGTGTCACTTATCTCAAAACCATATTATTTCAATAAGCTCATCAATTAGTTTTATTATCAAAATATGAGATTCAATAATATTTATCTTTTTGATGATGACAACTAATTAATAATGGGGTTTTAATAAGAATTTCTTATATATTTGTAGTTTAAAAGTTATAATAAATTTGAACTCAAATGATCATGTATCCTTTTAAATATATATACTAAATAGTTCAAATGATCATATATCCTTTTAAATATATATACTAAAGATAAGTTGAAAGAAATTTGATCTTATTGATATTATGATTCAATCATTCAAACCCAAAAAATCAAAGTTGATTAACATTATAGTTATTTTAGGTTTCAAAGTTCAATTATTATCAATGTGTAATGTCAACCAAAATATAACTATAAGTTAATCATCTGCATAAATCAATAGTGAGTTGCATAATAATAATAAATAATAAATAAGATATCATAATACTTAGTATTCATACATCCCCCTTCATCAATAAAAAACAACATAAGTTGCTACTTCTCCCTTTTTATCATCATTAAAAAAAGTGAGTGATATCATGGTATCATCATACTATTTATCATCCTTTATATCAATATTCCAATTGTATAAAAATAAAAATTGTCTTGATATTATGGTACATAAAGGATCTCGATATTATATAATCAAATATAAATGAATACCGAGGGATTAATTAATGATAGATCTTATCTTAACAAGACTTCCCTTATCTCTATGCTTTTTAATGAGTTTGAATTCAAAAAAATATAATGAGTTTGAATTCAAAATAATATTTATTTATGATAGTCTTATATTTAAGTTGAGACAAATTCGACCCTGTTGATATTATCATTGCAAGCATAAATGTTCAAGCAAGTTTCAAATTAAAAAAATAATTAACAAAAATTAAGTATGATCACTACTAACAAAAAATTATAAAAATATCATAAGTCTCATTATTTAATACATAAGCAAGGCCTTAGTTACTACTTCTCCCCCATTGATTATAAAAAAAAAGAGTTATTTTATATTATCCACAAAAAAATATGAGTTACTTTTTCTCACGCTATCAATAAAAGGAATAAAATATACAACTTATGAATATAAAAAATCATAAAATAAATTTTTTCTTTACTAATTAGTAAAAAGAAAGGATTATACGAGAATAAATAGTAAAGTATTTTTAACCATGCATTTGAAAATTTTAATATATCTAATTCTATTATAATAAAATTAAATTATTCTTCACTCAGTGATATAATGGTTTAGTAAAGATGTTTACTAATGAGTGAATTAGTGGTTTAGTAAAGATGTTGACAATTTGATATTTAGTATCGATAAAATTTAAAGATATATTATGATTGCTAACATGATCCATAGTAAAATGATATTTGATTTTAATGTGCTTAGTATTAGATTGTTGAATAAATTTTTTTATCAAATAAATTATATAAATATTTTCTAACGAAGAATGAGTTTAAATATTTTTTGATATATCTTCAGTAATTAACTCAATGTGTATCTATACAATTTAATTTACATATATCTGAGTTACTTTGAAGAGTAAAATTTTTATTCAAATTAAAAATTATAGATAACTAGTTCCGAAGTGAACGATACGTGAGTATTATTATCATTATAAATTATAGCAAGGAGCTAGGGAGGATTGCTTGTTGGTGCTTTCATATATCGGTCGCCCCAAGCGATCTCTTCTAACCACGATAATTTCCAGGTCTGCCCAAAGCTTCACAGAAGACCATCGAAAAGACTTCCCAGCTTTCTTATGAAACTCTCAAAATAAATTACATAAATATTTTAATAAAAAACGAGTTAAATACTCTTTGATATATTTTTAATAATTAACTCGATATGTATCTATATAATTTAATTTACATATATCTATATTATTTTGAAGAGTAGAATTTTTATTTAAATTTAATATATTAAATTTAAAATTATCATCTGATACGTTAGATAACGAATTCCGAAGCGAACGGCATATGTGAGCATTATTGGAAGTATAAATTACAGTAAAGAGACATGGAGGATTGCTTCTTGGTTCTTTCATATCTCCGCTGCCCGCAAGCGATCTCTTCTCCAAACCACGATAATATCCCCAGATCTGCCCAACGCTTCACAGAAGGCTGCATCCAAAATACTTCCCAGCTTTCTTATGAAACCGCAACTCCGGTCCTTGTTGAGGTGAGTTTCCAAAAGCACCACCATGGGCAAATTATGAGTCTTAATCAACAGCCTTAGATTGCTTTGTCCCTCCTTTTGCGCCCCGCTACAATTCCAAGCCAGAGACATCATTGGAAGATTGATCAGGAAGAGATGCAAAAGTATCATTAGAGCTAACGTCCATAGTATCGTTAGAGGAAGAGGCACAGAGATCTTCTTCTTCTTCTGTTTTTATTTTTTATATTATTTTTCTCATCGCCCAAATCTACAGCCGCAGACGCAGGTTTAAAGGCCTCCACCACCCGCGCGACTACGTCGTCAAAGGTACCGGCGGCTTCTCCCGAGGAACAGGAGGCAGATGGGGGCGAGGCCACTTGCCGCTCCCTCTTCTCCCGTGCTTGGAATCGGAAGCTGCTCTCCAGATGCCAGAGCCAAGGGGTACTCGTGTTCTTCCATCTGCAGGCAGAAGGCGGATGGCCTAAGGGTTGTAGCCCCTGGGTCTGCGAACGGGAATTGTGTTGCAGAGGTTTGAGTTGTCCTTATCGAGGACAGAGCGAGACATACCGGAAGCAAACTTGACGTGCTGGGCTGGCTCACCACTCTTAATTGCTTCAGTATGCCTCGGAGAAGAGGCCACCTGGATGCCTTTAAAGCCCTCCTTTTCCTTTTGTTTGATAGTTCCCACATCTAGGTTGAATAGGTTGGCAGTTGTACGTAGCCAAAGAAGTGGGCTTGCCGCTTGAGTATACTTGACTCAACCGCATGCGATCTGAGTTGATTGTTGGCTAATGTGGACATGGTTAGCTACATTTGTATAGGGAGCACTATCTCTATAGGTCGATAACCGTTTTAACGGGCCTGGGTGATGAAACCAAAGCGTCCTTCCAGGCCATCATACCCAATCTGGCCAGGTTGGGTCTTTGGACTTTGATTGCCAAGACAAGGATTAATCCTCTTTTCTTGGATATGGGATCCAAAACCTTAAGCTGTTCATCACCCGAAATTTAGTGGTAGGTTTTAGAGAGGTGCAATGCTCCAATCTATGACCTAACATGTCATAATTGAAATATATATTTGGAATGTCGTCACTGACAACAGTCTGGAACACTGGTACGTAGTACATCGAATCCAGAAACCTTACGGTAAAGATTTAAAAGTCCATTAGGATGCATACTCTGACAAATTTATGTAAAATATTCATCATGATGATATCATCAATCTACATAGGCTTCTCAATCACAAAAGCTCTTTGGAGGGGCAGATTAGGAGTAAAAAATTCAACAGATAAATCAGAGAATTGGACTCAAATGGGAGCAAGAACTAATTTTTCACATATCAGTTAGAACCCTTATTTCCAAGGAAAGAGAGATAAAGCATTGCCCATAAGGAATCAGGGTCCTCTCGTGAGGACCTTGGTCAGACCTTCCTCATTCATTAATCGAAAGCTAAAAAAGTTAAGAGGCGAGATCTACAACATGACAAGGGGTTGAAATAACCCCCATTTCTTGAGTAGTTCAGTCTTCAAGAAATCCAGAGGCGGGGTTCTTCCCAAGAACTTATCATAAAGGTTGAGGGACCATACATTACAAGCTTCATCAACGTTCATTATGTGCAGCACCAGTTGCAGGTTTGAGGATGATTGTATTCGGCTCAGCTTCTCTTCCAACCCCGTAGACAACTTCCGAGCATCAATACCATGGGCTCTTCGAAGGAGACCAGCCCAGGAGGTAGGCTCTGGGTTTTCCTTGACCAGCGACTACGAAGGTGGGAGGGAAGAAGGGGCGACAGCATCCGTGGAAGGCTGTGCCGGAAGGTCTGCGGCGACTGGGTTTGCCTGAGAGCTTTGAGGATGAGGGGGCGACCTCTCACGGGAATAAGTGCCAGAAGCGGAAGAGGAAGCAGGGATACTGAAACTGGAGGGAGCTCATGGGCACTGGAGTTTCGGGACCTCTCGAGACCAACGAGAATAGTTATTCCCTTCCTTGGAATCCCTTTTACAATGTAGAGGGTAGTTGGCAGACAAAATCTAACAGTAAAAGCTGTTGGTTTCGTGGCTGAGTTTTGAAGGGTAGCTGATTAGATGGCAATCCAACGTAAATGCCATGTCTCTAATTATTTTATTTTAGATGTTACAATTATTCGTAATAGAAAAGTAACATTAAGATATATTATGATCAGAAGCGAGAGAAATAACATATAAACTCAGAAGAAAATTATATGGATTTGGTCTAACACCTTCATTAGATGTGAGCTCGGAATAGCTGTTCTCTTGCCATGTGATCAATATAAAGCAACTTCTGTTTTGATGGTAGTTAGTTGGGTTGACTAGTTTTCTCCTCTGTTTTGCCATAAATCTTTTCATGTATAATTTAAAAGAATATGTTAGGTACTTGGCGTGAAGATATATCCAAGAGAATGCCATAATAAACTTGGAAATTAATAACATATAACGAATTAATTAAGCCTTAAATTGTAATTAAATAACCAAATAAATGACTAAGCTGTCCAAATCATAAAACAGAAGCGTCCAATTATAGCGTCCCTAAAGCTTAATCTAGGAGAACAGGGAAATAGCGAAGAGAGATCCAAGAGCTGCCATCAACACAGAAGCAGCAGTAGTGGTCTTCAAGGCAGCACCGGACTCCGTGTTAGCCGAACCGCCGCCCGGCTGAGATGATGGAGCTGCTCCTGGCATCACCTCCGAGTGCACCATCACGCGAACGATCAGCCGCTCCCCGGCCTTGCAGTGGCCCGGCTTGCCGCTGATGAAGTAGAAGTAGCCGTGGCGGTCGAACCTGAACGTGGTGTTGCCGTCGACGAACTTGAGTTGCGGATCCGTCGTGTTGCATTCCTTGTACGCGTTCTTGTCCACCACCAGCACCGAGTCGTTCTCATACTTGAAATCTAAAAGCTCAAGTAATCAAATCAACATGACCACAAACATATGATCGAAGGCGTTCCTGTCAGTGAAGTGATCCTACTACATTTATGGAGCATAGTGATCAATGAGAGGAAAACCTTATGTTACTAAGCTTTAATAACCGAGTTCTCTTCGTATCAGTGAGGTGAGTTCTTCTATTATATATATAGTGATCAACTTACACAAGGAATCTCCAACATGGAAGCGGTTCTTTGTGGCCCAGTGGTTGTAGTTCCCCAATTCATCGCCGGTGGGCTTCGTCCAACCTAGGGGTCCTCCGACGCGGAACTCGTAAGCTGATACGGCGGAGGTAAGCAGAAGCGCGACCGAAAGGACGAACAAGAGGTTGGGGAAGAACTTTGTCTGAATCGGAGCCGCCATTGATGAGGTTTGAAGAGCGAAAGCAGTCAAGACTCTTTTGTTGGACTTGGGAGCTCGTGGTAGCAGGAAAGAAGCAGGCGAGTGCGCCTTAAGACGAGAGCGAGAGAGAGGGTAACGGGCGGCCAAAGTTAGTTGGACTAGATTGAGCATGAGGAATAGAGGGAGAGTGGAGAGAGTACGTGATTCATTGAAACGGCTGTGGTTGGAGTACGTGTTAAAATTTGATGTGCTACGAGGAATGGAATAGACATACTGTTCCAAGTTTTGTTTGTGACTGTATGGCGTTGAACGAGTCAACCGGTTTCGATCGAGTAGCGTGCGGAGGACGTGGGGGCTTTAACGGTCAAAAATATCGTGTTCTTCCACTAACCTTAAGTTATTTCAGTGTACGCCGAACTTTGGGTTGGTTAGAAGTGCTTTAAGTAGTTTGTATATATTTACACGCACACATTATAATTAGATCAGAAATGATGGTTATACAATAAGCTTTCCTTGCTTTAGATGTGAGATGAACACATGGCATGTATCTAACTTTGTTGTTCCAATGTACTTGGTGGCACGGTATAGAATGTGTTAAGAGATTTGAGTACGAGTACATTTTAGATTTCCCACAAAGAGCACTAAGCTCCACAATCTTAGCCACAAGGTTTGTTGGGGATCATCTTAATTTTTTTTACTCCAAATAGAGTTATACACTGTCACAAAAAGAGTAAGGTCTCTTGTTACAAGTTCATGCTACAATTATACAAAACGCCCTGTTCCTAAAAGTCCCAAGCTTGCAAAAACAAACAACACCAACCACTATGAGCACAACCCCATGCTGATACTTGTCTACCTACCTGGTTCTAATTTAAGCATTTGTACATGTTCATATACCTCTCTAATTACTTGAGGATGTTATTCCGCTACATAAAAATATATATTGCCACTGCACGTTATATAGTTATTCTGGTTCCCATTAATTACCACAAAAGTTATCGAAGCTGTACATCTACCACACGAAAAACAGACATTAGTCACAAAAGTCGTCACTCAGAAAATCATCATTAAAAAAATTGATAACAGAATGATTTATCACTAGCTTTAGTAAACTTAGATCCCATAGTTAAAAAGCTTTAGGGGCGAGATAAAAAAATAATTATTATTAAATTAAAGTTTTTAATGATGATTTTGTTAGAATCAAGTCGACATTAAAAGAGAGAGGGATAGGGATTAAAATTTTTAATAATAATTTTATTAGGATCGAGTTGTCACTAAAAGAAAAGGAGAATGATTAATTAGTGTAAGTGTAAAAATAACTCGATTTAAGAAATATGCTTCAGGTAAAAACCGAAACTAAAATAATTCTTCATCAAAATCAAGCTAGAGAGCGATTAAACTTAAGATCGAATGAAGAATCTTAATTTAGCTACAGAATATTAAAATAAAAAGTAATTAAAGAAAGGCTCATAAGTTTATAGTGGTTCGGTCATCAACTTGACCTACGTTAACTTTCTGATTCCTCCTTCATCAAGGCCTGTCGGTGTCAACTAATGATCTTCTTCCACCAATGAAGATCAAAACGCTTTACACTTTTCCCTTGTTCCCAGGCTCAGGAGAAAAATATTTACACTCTTCTTTTCACATATTTAGGAGAGACACCTTTACAATCTTCCACTCTTCCTTTAACCTCACTTTACACTTGAAGTACACAAGGGAAGTTATCAAATTTTACAGAATATTTCTAGTATTTTCTTCACTTTTCTTTCCACTTTCTTGCACTTCAATATAACAATACTTTGGATATTTATAGACCCAATTAGCTTAAAAAATAAAGACAAAATTTAATATATTTTAAAAAAATAGGGTACCGAAAATACTATCGTTGGCTTTGATGGTACCATCGTCGTGTCACGAATGGTTATCGCTCAACCATAACATCTTAGCTCAGGAAACTATTCATTGCTTTTTCTTGTTTGTATAGATGTTTGACAGCTTGTTTTGCCTTGATTTTATATATTTTGATATAAGAAATGAGAGCAAAAATAGTCTAGAGTGCTGCAGAACGATCGCTCGCTACGCGGAGCCAAAACTGCCCAAAACAGCTATGTTTTGGGGCATTTTTCATGTGCTATGATGATCGCTCTGAGCGGCACGAAATGTCAGCAATCTCAGTACCTTAGAACCCCCCGAGTGTCACCGGGCTAGATAGGGCTTCGGGTATATGTTGGGTGTATGTAGGCTTTCATCAACAATTGAACTTGTCTTGCGTTTGATACCTTGGGAACCGTCATTTATGAACTTATGACCGTTCTTACAACCCTCTAAAGTCCTGTTTCGCTCTCTTTCTATCTTTCCTTTGCTGCACTCAAGGTGTTCGATGAATTGCTTGTATAGCTTCCCTCTTTGCGAGACTAAGCTAATCAACTTATTCTTTACAGGTCCTACGGGATTCGCACGAGGTTGAAAGTGGACTAACCCTTTGCGGGCAAATAACACTTTGGGTGTTTCATGACTTAGGCAATCCCAACTAAGTTTGGAACAGTGGGCAAGATTGCTTTACGACTTAGGCAATTTCAGCTAAGTCTTCGAAAGTGTCGCTAGGGTGCCGCACGGCTTAGGCAAATTCAGCTAAGTCCATGACAGTATGGTATCAGAGCAGACAATCAATTTCAACGAACAATGAAGAAGATTCACAATCTAGCCATGGTGACACCATGGTGAATTGAGCAAGATGGGGCAGGCCGGATCCCTGCTCCAAGCAGCTGTAGGTGGGTTGCAAGTGTAAACTCGCTCGCAAACTGTTGGAGTCATTCATGAGGAGCGCGATAGTGAACAAGATAAGCGTGAAGTTGGGTATTCTCCATAAACGAAGGAGACGCTAATCGGGAAAAAGAGCCACAAGGAGAGACTTACAATGGTGGAAACCCACCTCGATGTTCTTGAAGTGACCTTGGAGGAACTCTACCAAGGCCAATGAAGGCTCCTTGGGGTAGAGAGCTCGCAAGAAGAAGTTGAATCTCAGATCAAGAAAGTTGAATCCCTAGTCAATCGATTGACGGAAGACATCAAAGACTCCATACGATATCTACACGAAGTTGTGGCAGAACTTACGGCTAAGGTGATAGTGTTAACAAGGACTCTTGATGCGGGAGGGAACAATACCCACGCTGCGCCACCACATAGCTTCAAGGCATCGGAGGCACATTGCTACGGGGGTGCTAGAGATGTCAAAGAGCTTGAAAATTTCCTATTCGATATGGAACAATATTTTTCGTGCTATGAGGCTCGATTCTGAAGAAACCAAAGTTGCTATAGCAACAATGTATCTGAATGGAGATGCAAAACTTTGGTGGCGAACCCGTTGGGAGGAGATCCAGCAAAGTCGATGTCGAGTGGATACATGGGAAGACTTGAAGCGAGAGTTGAGAACTCAATTCTTGCTCGAGCACACAGAGTTTGTCACAAGAAGAAAACTGAGACAACTCCGCCAAAGTACACAATCCAAGACTATGTGAAATAATTTTAGCACTAATGCTGGATATACAGGACATGTCTGAGAAGGATAAACTATTAAGCTTCCTTGATGGCTTGAAGCCATTGACTATATCGGAGGAATGTCATCGACGTACTTGGGGCAATTGCAGTCGTAGAAATGCTAACTGACTTTATTTCTTTGGAGGATTTGAGAAAGAAGAAACAATCTTTGAGAAATCGCCCAACAAAATACTCTCGAGCGAAGGAGTCTGGGGGCAAACAAAAGAAGAAGAATTTCCATAAGGGACCAAGCTCAAAAGGTAAAGTCCCAAAGTCTGGTTGATGCTTCTTGTATGGAGGACCGCACATGGTGAGAGAGTGCCCGCAAAAGCAGACACTTAATGCTTTAACTGTATCGATACATCCCCACAAGTCAGACAAGGGCAAAGCTGTTGCCCTTAGTTCGAGCAGTTCTGAATCCAGTAGCGATAGTGAGGCATCGCATGGACCCAGGATGGGATCAATGCATTTGTTGAATGCGTTGCATAGTCAAGTGGGGGAGAACACAAAGGCAAAACCACTTAAGGTAGGAAGTAGCGAGTTGATGTATGTGGACATCAAGCTTAATGGCCCAACAACCCGTGCAATGGTGGACACGGGTGCTACCCATAATTTTATTATCGATCGTGAAGCTAAGGAACTTGGTCTAATCTTGGAGAAGAGCCCAAGTCGTATGAAGGCTGTGAACTTGGAGGCCAAGCAGATCTCCGGGCGAGTAAAGGGGGTCTCCATCAAGATCGAAACATAGAGCGGGAGCACAAACTTGATGGCAGTGCCATTGGACGACTTTCAAGTGATTCTCAGAATGGAGTTTATTTACGCAGCGAAGTTGGTGCCAATGTCGTTCCTGAACTTCCTATGTCTAATGGGAGGCGACGATCCCTGCGTGGTTCCAATTTCTTGAGGAGGAACCAAGGATTCACAACAAATCTCGGCTTTATAATTGAAGGGGTACAGAAAAGTGAATCAGACATTTGATAGAGAGGCCATTTAAGAACCTGCCATAGTCGCGAACATCCTAAAGGAGTTCTCAGATGTGATGCCAATGGAGTTGCCGAGAACTCTACCACCACGTAGAGGTGTGGATCATCGGATTGAGCTGGAGTCGAGAGTTAAGCATTCAGCAAGACCACCACACCACATGGCCCCTCCAGAGTTAACATAACTCAGGAGGTAGTTAGATGAACTGCTAAGCGGTGGTCTCATCCGCAGCTCAAAAGTACCTTTCAGAGCTCTAATCCTCTTCCAGAAGAAAAAAGATGGGAGCCTCCGATTATGCGTTGATTATCGAGCCCTCAACAAGGTGACGATGAAGAACAAGTACTCTATCCCACTCATCGCGGACTTGTTCGATCAGTTGGGTAAGGCAAAGTACTTCTCCAAACTTAACCTTTGGTCGGGGTATTGGCAGGTACGCATTACAGAAGATGATGAGGCGAAGACTCCCTGTGTGAACAGGTATGGAGCATTTAATTTCTTGGTGATGCCTTTTGGCTTAACAAACGCTCCGGCCACATTCTGCACTCTAATAAATTAATTTTTTAAGGAGTATTTAGATAAGTTTGTAGTTGTTTACTTAGACAATATAGTCGTCTATAACCAAACACTTGAGGATCATGTTGAGCACCTTCAGACAATCTTCAAAGTTCTCAGGGAGAATACTTTGTTTGTGAAGATGGAGAAGTGTTACTTTGCTCAGATAGAAATTTTATTCTTGGGGCATCAAATCGGCAATGGTTCCATTCGAATGGACAAGTCTAAGGTGTAAGCTGTGGCGGACTAGCGAACACCAAAGAAGGTGCTTGAGTTGAGATCTTTCCTTAGGTTCGTTAACTATTATCGACACTTCATAATTGGATATTAGAAGTACGTAGTTCTGTTGACGGAATTGCTAAAGACGGAGTAGCCTTGGAGATGGTCGGACAAATGTGAAGCGATATTTCAAGACCTAAAGACTGCTATGTTAGAGGAACCTGTACTCAGATTATCAGATTATGAGAAGTCTTTTGAAGCCCATATAAATGCTTCTGATTTTGCTATTGGGGAAGTTCTTATGCAAGAGGGTCATCTAGTGGCCTACGAGAGTCGCAAGCTCAATGAGACCAAGCAGCGATATCCTATGCCTGAGAAGGATATGACAATGATGGTCCACTATTTACAAGTGTGGCGACACTACCTTATGGGAGCACCATTTGTGCTAAGGACAGACAATGTCGCATTGAGTTACTTTCAAACTAAAAAAAACTCTCTTAAAGCAAGCACGATGGCATGACTTCTTGGTTGAGTTCGACATGGTAATGGAGTATAAGCCCGGAAAGGCAAATGTCGTGGCCGATGCATTGAGCCGGAAAGTGAAACTAGTGAATGCTATACAGTTGAAGGGAGGAGGCCAAGTAAGTCAATTACACTCCAACTTCATTTCCAGGATCAGAGATGGACTGTACCGTAATCCTCAGGCAGTAACCCTAATGTAACTCATCAAAGAGGGCAAGGCACAATGATTTTGGGTCTAGGATGGACTCATCTATACAAAAGGGAACATAGTATGTTTCGCGAGCGGACAAATTGAGGCATGAATTCGTAAAATAGTGTCATGATTCCCTTTGGGCAGTACATTCGGGTATTCGCCGAACAATGACTCTCGTGGAGAGGGCATTCTATTGATCGAAGATGGGGACATATATAGAGAAATATGTTCGAACATGCCTTACTTGCTAATAAGATAAGGTAGAGCAGTGAAAGTCGATGGCTCTTTTGGAACCGATGCCTGTACTAGAAAGGCCATGGGAGAGTATTTTCTTGAACTTCATATCAAGCTTGCATGTAGTAAGGGGACTTGGATCGATACTCATGGTAGTCGATCAATTTTTGAAATATGCAACATTCATTGTTGCACCCCTATATTGCTCAGTAGAGGAGGCGGCTAAGTTGATGATGAAGAATGTGATGAAGTATTGGGGAGTCCCACACAACATCATTAGTGATCGAGATTCTTGGTTCTTGGGATGATTCTGGTCCAAGCTGTTTAAGCTATTGGGATCTAAATTATACTTCTCCGTAAGCCTTCACCCTCAGACGGATGGCCAGACTGAAATAATCAATTCGCTCTTGGAGCAATATCTCTGGCACTATGTGAGTGTCAACCAATGAGATTGGGTGAAGCTGTTGGACACAGTCCAATTCTCCTACAACTTGCAGTAGAGCTCTGCATCTAATAAGAGCCCTTTCGAGATTATTACGGGACAACAGCCATCGACTCCTCATACCTTGATTATTGGTTATATAGGGAGTAGCCCATTAGCATATCACTTTGCAAAGGAATGACATCGCAATGTAGATATTATGCGGACTTACTTGGAGAAGGTCGCCAAAAAGATGAAGAAGTGGGTCGACTTTGGAAGGCGACCACAAGAGTTCAAAATTTGGTGACATGGTGTTGGTGAAGCTCCAACCAGCATCACTCCAGTTCTTTAGGCACAAAGTGCATAAAGGGTTGGTACGCAAGTATGAAGGGTCCTTCCTAATCATCAGCCGAGTAGGCAATGTCTCATACAAGTTACAATTGCCAGCATGACTCATAATTCATAATGTCTTCCATGCGAGCAACTTAAAAGCATACCATTCAAATCTGCAAGATGATTCTTAAAATGTTTGAACTCGACTACCCCCCACCAGAGCCTTATACGAGAAGCGAATTGAAACTATTATGGTGGATCGCAAGACAAAGCTACCCAATGGAGCGGAGCAAATCAAGTACTTGGTGAAGTGGCAAAAGCTTCCTCGAATAAAAGCCAGTTGGGAGCTAGAAGACGCTCTACGATATAAATAAGCCCGTGTTAAAGCCTACCAACAAGTGTCGACGAGGGCGTCGATAGTTTAAGTAGGGGAGAATGTCACGAACGGTCCTCGCTCAACCACAACATCTTCACTCAACGAACCGTTCATTGCCTTTTCTTGTTTATACATATGTTTGACAGTTTATTTTGCCTTGATTTTTTATGTTTTGACATACGAAATGAGAGTGAAAATAGTCTAGAATACTACAGAATGATCGCTCGCTACATGGAGCCAAACTGCCCAAAACAGCTCTGTCTTGGGGCATTTTTCGCGTGCTGCAGTGATCGCTCTTAGCGGCGAAAAATGTCAGCCATCTCAGCACCTTGGAACCCCCTAGGTGGCACCAGGCTAGATAGGGCTTCGGGTATATGTTGGGTGTAGGCTTTCATCAATAATTGAACTTGTCTTACGTCTGATACCTTGAGAACCATTGTTTGTGGACTTGCGATCATTCTTACAATCCTCTAAAGTCCTATTTTGCTCTCTTTCTCTCTTTTCTTTGCTGCACTCAAGGTGTTCGATGAATTGATTGTACAACTTCCCTCTTTGTGAGACATCGGGACTTATCCGTCGCTCGTTTTTAAGCTAATCAACTTCTTCTTTGTAGGTCCTTTGGGACCCGTACGAGGTTGCAAGTGGGCTGACCCTTTGTGGGCAAATAACGATTTGGGCGTTTCATGACTTAGGCAATCCCAGCTAAGTCTGAAACAGTAGGCAAGATTGCTTCACGACTTAAGGCAATTTCAGCTAAGTCTTCGAGAGTGCCGCTAGGGTGCCGCACGACTTAGGTAAATTCAACTGAGTCCATGACAGTCGGCACCGGTGGTACGGTAGCTGCTAAAAAACTTGAGCGATAGTTGTACTACCATCGTTTGGGTGGTACCATCACCACCTAGGCGGTACTACCATCGAGAATTCGAAAAATAGTACATTCAATACTTTTTTCGTTCCCGACTCGTACATCCTATTGACCCCTTTCCAGGTCAATAAAATGAGCTCAACCTGAGCTCAAATCTAACCCAAAGTGGATCTGGTTGCCTCTCATTGAGTTAATTTGGATTTCTCCAAATCTAACTTAATTAGGACTCAAAAATAAGATGCTAACTACGACATACTAAAATACAATTATAATCATTCTTGTTATCCGATACGTTAATCGATCTTTCAAACTCTCAGTGGGTGTCTTAATCATCTTCCTATGAACTCCTGACGTACTCTCGGCAAGCTCCTAACAAGCTCCTAGCAAGCTCCCGACGAGCTCCCGACATGCTCCTGATCACCTTCAGCGAGCTCCCGGTAAGCTCCCAACAAGCTCCTAGCAAGCTCCCGACGAGCTCCCGACATGCTCTTGATCACCTTCAGCGAGCTCCCAGTAAGCTCCCGATCACCTTCGGTGAGCTTCCGACGATCTCCTGACAAGTTCTCACTACATCGTCCGAACCCCGACCCGATGCTCGAACTTGACTCTCACCCAACATTAGATTGTATTATAATTAATCCTACATCACTCATCTCTAACACATAGATTATATTATAAAACCTATCAATTGATTTCATCATTTATCATCAAAATTTGAGATTCAACATATTTATCTTTATGACTAATATATTCCAGTTTTATCACTAAAAATAAATAAATTATTAACATAATATTTTTTTGATAATATTTGATAATGAACTGTTGTGCCACTAAATGTCTTGACTAAGCGTTTCAATGACCATAATTAAATTTGTGAGAAGAGTAAATATAATTTACTGAGCGATTGATTTTGTCACCAATATATCAGACAAGATGCTTTAATGACAAATAACTTTGATTCTGTTGCTGATTCTTAGTTAGTCAAAAAATATATATTAGTGATAGACTATCATGTTAATAATGTGTTAGGATCTTAATAACATTAAGAGGGGGAATGAATTAATACAGTAATATTTTTAAACGTTTCGAAAACTAGATTGATCAGGTTAATATTACAAGTAAAGATAATAAAAAATTATGTCACAACTAAAAAGTAAGTATTGAGAGGTAAACCAATTTATGGTGATTTGATCTTTCTAACCTATGCTCACTCCTGATTCTTATTCTGTCCAAGTCATTCATTTTCACTATAGATCTTTTTTCTAATAGACGAAGATCAACTAACCTTATTACAACTCTTTTCTTTTATAGGTTTAATAGATATTCACACTCTCTTCTTATAATAAATCTCTCAACGGCCACAACTTGGAATTTCAATTGGACTAAAAGAAGAAGAAAACTTAAACTATCTTCAAAATAATAACTTACAACATGTCACTTCCTCATAAATTGATGCCCTAACAATCAAGTCTAACTAGGGTATTTATATGTCCCAATAATTTAACAAATAATATATATTTTTAACAATATATCAATTTTTAATAATTTAAAATCATATTAAAATTTTCAATAATCAACATAAAAATAGAAAAGATTGATATTTTAAACTTCACATTTATCCTAGCCATTACTAGGAATATTCCTCCTAATTGCAGGTGACTAAGGGGATCGATTATAAAAATTAAAATTAGATGCAATAATTGAGGTCTAACCCGTCTCTCTTCACTTCCTAACTCACATAGAGAGCTAATTTGCTCTTTGGACGGACCACATCCCACTCCTGACATTCGTTTTTAAACAGAGGACACTTCGAGAGCTCAAGACATCGAGCACGAGTAAGGTTACTACACAGATCAAGCACAAACCAAATTAGACTAGTTAACATCATGAAAACCGAGAATGAACTAAGTCAGACTAGTTAATATTAAGTCAATTATCAACATCCAACTGCAGAACAGGGATGAATCAAGTTAAACCGGCTAACATCCATTCAACCACCAAGATCCAACCTAATGTGTACTTGCATTCAGTATCAAATCAGTTACTCAAGTTTATCTCATGTAAATACACACATTTTACTTTTATGCCATATATTAGTTTGGTATTTGTTATGGTGAAAATGACGTGGAACCACCCATCAACACTATGTACTGATATTATCGCTCTACATTTGACACCTTATCTCTACATGATTGAGCCACCTAGGTATGTCCAAGACAAATGGGAGCTATTTAAGTGACCTTCCATTGCTACCTCAACCTCATGTAACTATACCTTATAAGTGTCGACTGAAAAAATGAGTATGAATGATCTTTGGACACTCATTATTGCTCATACAATATGTCAGTTTTTATTGGTGTAACAGATAGATATAATGGCTCGACATGATAATTATGACTAGTTTTTACACTTTCGTCACCATATGAGATGCATAACAATCTCTAAGCAACCATTATAAAAAGGGCACATAGGTATGTGTAAGACACAGAACAATATGTCAGTCTAGATTACTTACTTAAATATCATAGGAGCATTATCGAGAACGTCCTTGATAGAGTTTTTGTAAGGTTAAGATGTTTGACTCGGAGAGTTTCACTATCAGAATGGCTCGAAGAAGAACTAGGTTGGATTCGAGTTGTCGTTTAGTTTAGACAACCAAAATATGTTGAAGCCTTGGTTTTAATGATGAAATCAATTGATGAGTTTACAGACTAATATGCTTTTAAGATAACATAAGAAATACTTCGATCACGGACTTGAATTATCAAAGGACAAATTGTCGAAGTAGGATAACTGAACATTGTGTCAGAAAAGTATCATGTCAAAAATTAGATATCGAATTGGAGGATTAGTTTGACATGCAATGATTAGACTTTATATTATAAGTTTGGGCATCGTGCCGAAAGAATCGTGTATTACGCCAAAAGATCAGATATCACGAGAAAGTCGATATGCCGAAGGAAAGGATGATTGATACCGAAAAAAGAAAAAAGAGGAATAAAATTTGAAAAAAAGAAACTGATAATTGAGTTGTATTTGCTGAAAAATCTTTTGGATTGAAAAGAATGAAACTCAAGATAAAACTTGCATAAAATCAATAATTAGGTCAACAAAGTTTAAAATCATAAATGGTTACAAAAAATTCAGCATCCAAAGAATATTAAACAATGATACAAAACTAAAAACAAAAGACTCACCTCAAGAAAATGTCCAAGAGATACAAAATTTTAGAGAGAACTCTAAATAAGCTTCTGCCAATACAATTCAAATTCTAAATTCTTTTCTAACCCTAAAACACTAAAATAAGTACTAGTGCATGAAACAACCCTTCATGCATAGTAGACTACGAAATTAAGTGCTTTATATCTATTAACTAACCCTTTTAATGCATTCATTAGTTATAAAGAAAAGCACCTTGAAACAACTTTAACTTTCTATATTCCAAACCATCTATTAATGAAGCAATTTTAACTTTCTCTAATAAAAATGCTCATGAGCTATCATATTTACTAGGTTTAGATTAAAAAGACTATGAGAAGTTGTAGAGAATACCATAGGATCAACAAGATGTACTTGAGCTGACTATAGCAAATTAGGCACTCCCATGTCAACGATGCATCGGAGGTTCAGACGAAGTGTCAAAATATTAGATGATATGTCGAAATGGCATATAACATGCTGAAAGCTTCATAATTATGTCAGATATGTGGTGGATTATTGAAGTCTTGATCAAGATCTTTCTTGGTCAAATTATGCTAGTATTAGGCTAAAATTATGCTAACTTATCGAGAAAACCAGTGGGTTTAGACTTGGGATGAATTGGGCTTGTTAGAAGGTCAAAACAATAGTCTTGAGTAGGCTAGAGAGGTGGTACTACCAGGCCCAGGTGATGGTACCGCTTGAGTCAGTCGATAAGCACAAATTGTGATGGTAGTCGACAAGCTCAAATTAATAGTGCTTGTCACCATTGCCAGTGTTGGTTACAGGTGTCCTGCAAGCCAATCACGCGAGTGATGACACATGTGACACATTACATAATCTTTTTACTTATGATTAATATTGACATATTCTCACATTATATTATATGTAACATATATATTGTGATGTCCTTGGTTCTGTGTAATGGGAATCGGATCGCGATGAGATCATGATAATGAGATCGATTCATCTTTAAACACAGATCCTAAATAATCCCAGTCATAGGTTACTCGAGAGGGACATCGAGATAACCGAACAGACCGGTGTACTATATACCCATCCATATGATGGAGGCGGCTGGTCTCATAGCCACTTGTGTGGAGACACTAAGGATATAGTACATGTACTCATCAGAGAATGAGTTCATTGATTGATCCGCTTATGGAATGTTGTATGGTTAATGATACCTAATGTTAGACAGCGATTCTATAGTCCCAATTGTGTATATGGTCCTTAGACTTGAGACACCAAGGATGCCTTGTATGGGTACTCCTTTCTTTTACGCCAGACTTATAGGTTTGTAAAGCTTCAGATCTGGTACAGCTGGTTATCGGGATTTGTAGCCAACCTTACGAAGGCAATTGAGTGTCAATAGAGGATCATCCACTCTCGGTATCACGAGAGGAATATATCATATATATTTGCTTAGACAAATCCCTGGCTAGGGTAATTCGGATTGAGAGAGGAGTTCTCCGGTATAATCCAATTAGAGCAAGACAAACTGATTCTGTATGTGACCTGACAGTACCATATCCAATGTACGGTCTCTGGGATATTATTTGGATGAGGGATTATAGATATATGGTAACTATGGATAGACAGGTCCAATGGATTTGATCCCCCCTGTACCGTTTGGGGACTATGGCGTAGTGGCCTAGTATGTCCATGGTCAATGAGTCGAGTGAATTATTATGGGGATAATACTTTATTATATCAGAAGGAGTTCCGATGGGAGCGACTCACGGCCAGCTCGATATCGGGCCTAGAGGGTCACACACATATGGTGGATGCTTCAGCGAATAAAGGATTAGATGAAGATCCAATTAGCCCCTATTCTCATTAGATGAGACCCTATGTTGATGAGCTCCTTGATTAAGGCCCAATTATAGGCCTAAAGAGATTATTGGATAGAGCTCCAATAATGCAAGGTTAGTGGATTATTGGATGGAGATCCAATACCCACTAAGGAAGGAGCCCTAGGATTTTGGTGGCTCTCTATAAATAAGAGGGGAGACTCAGGGTTGGTAGGCTACAACTTTAGCCACCACCTCCTATTCTCCTTCCTCTCTCTGCGCAAGAGTTGCGAGATCAAATTGGAGGAGTTTCGCTGTAGAGATCCATCGTGTGGATACCACTAAAGAGGAGGATGCTTGACCTCCTTCAACATCTCCATCCGGATCTGGAATACAGGGATATACGATCTCTCAAGGTAAAATCAATCTCTCACACATCACGATTTTATCGATTTTTACGTTTTTCTCACGACCCCAATCTTTTGCACGACGATTTGATCTACGTGGGAAACTGATTTTTATTTTGATTTTTGCTGCGCAAGTGATGCACCCGCTGTAGGTTTTCCAACAGTGGTATCAGAGCCAAGATTTTCATGCGAAAGATTGGTTTTAAACTGCGTGTGATGAGATTGAATCGTGTAGAATCGTTCTATGCGTTCTTGCTACGTTTTCGCAGCGAAGGAAGCCCTTGCAAGGGGCAGCCGGGCATGGCCACGACCAGCCCGCTTGCAGGGGCGACTGACTGCAGCCAAGGCCCCCTGCAAAGGGGTGGCTGGCTGCGGTCAGGGCCAGCCCATAAGGGGGCAGTGCCCGCTCGCGGCCAGACCGCAGGGGCACCCGCCGAAGGTGGTCGGCTGCAGTACGACACCCGCAAGGGGCTGCTGCCAACGGTCTGCATACGGTCGCCCGCAGCTAGCCAGCAAGGGACGACCGACTGCGGGTTCGGCGCCCGTAGGAAGGCAGCCTGCGGGCAGAGGCACCGCCCGCAAGGGCGGCCGCCAGCAGTGGCAGCTCCTGTAGGGGCGATGCCTGTGGAGGTGCCGACCGTAGGGGTGGCCGCCCCTTGGCAGAGCGGCTACCGACGGGCAAGTGCAGCGCCACCGCTTGCACAGGGCAGCGGCGGCGGTGACAGCGCAGATGGGGGCAAGAGGGGTTAGGGCATTCTTTTAGAGAAAAGGATGATTTTGCACCTCTAAATCTCAAAAATTTCGATGATTGTTCTCAGGTACAAAATTCTAAAAATACCATCAATAATTCTAGAAATTCTGAGGAATGTCCTCTCATCCAAAATTTTGAAAATGCACTCAATAATTCTTGAAATTCTGAGGACTGTCCTCTCATCCAGAATTATAAAAATACCCTTGACAATTATGGAAATTCTGAGCATGTCCTGATTTCCAAAAAAAAATAATTAATTAAATAGTTTAATTAATTATTACATATATCTAGTAATCCTACATATGATGTGATGTACATGTGATGTATGATGTGGATGGATGATCATGAGCCATGTGTTGTGATGTGTGTAATTATGATTATTATTATTATTGGGGCCTGCGAGCCTACGTTTTTCTCGTTTATTGTTTGGCTTGCGTGCCTGTGATTATTTGTAATTACATGGAGAGGCGCAGCAGGATCGTGGAGGTTACAACGGGACCCACGATGCCGTGGCGGGAGATCATGACGCATGGTGATGCGATGATCCGCCGGAACCGATGATGATGAGATCAACAATCACAGGGCATGGAGATGCGCTAATGCACACATAGATTATATTGTGAGTGATTAGGCCCATTGGCTCGGGCTTAATCATATTAGGTCATGGCTCATGATCATCCGGTGTGGCTTGCATATGTGATGTGTTATACACCTACTAGATATATGTATATATATATATTTGCATACGATGTAGATATATATTAAATATGTATATATGTGACATGACATATTAGGAGATCGGTACGAAACGAAAACCCCTCCTACGATAATATTAAGTCAGTAAACGTGAGGTAATAAGATTGACCCACATGGCCTTCCATTGTTATAGGAAAAAATTGAATCACGACATAGGTTGAGTTGGTCGAGTCCCTCGAGGCTCACCTATCTACGTGATTGAGTTCTTGCCTATGATATAGATGTCATTGGTAACCTAAGGACATGGTATGCTTGGTCGAGTCCCTCGAGGGCATATTATTAAATTAGACTCATCTTGTAACGATGGTGATGACTTAACTGAACGTTATGGTTGGTCGAGTCCCTCGAGACCATGATGATTCAGAGGCTGAACGTGACGGGAATCACAAGGAGTTGTGATTGACAAGAGTTGCCTACCTTTTAGGCTTAGTGTAATTGGTCGAGTCCCTCGAGGTTGCACCAAGATGCCAATTGGATCCCAATCCCCACTAGGAGTCTGCCGGAGACTTCCATCTCATGTGTCGAGGGTATCGTGTGATTCGCTAAGAAAATAGTGGGAGCACATTAAGATAGAAATCCATATCTTAATTAGTATTTTCTATAAAATCTGTATGTTATTTATTTTTGCTATATCTTGTTTGTCGCTTACGAAACCCTTACGTGGCATACTTGATGCTAACCGCCTCATTGGTCCAAAAGCTCCGTATTTTGAGAATTGTTCTCGCAGAAGATAAAATTTTATATGTCATTAACATGATTATGCCTACGCTAGAGGAAAGGATAAGCGAGGATGAGATCGCTCGCTTTGTGAAGTATATAGATAGTCTTAGAGGATAACCTGTGTATTGATCTTATACTTCAGTCCCTACCGGATTCCTTTTCACAGTTCATTATTAACTTTAATATGAACAAGTTTGAGGTGACTCTCCTTGAGCTCCACAATATGTTGAGGGAAGCTAAGAGTGTCATTAAGAAGGAGAAGCCAGTTCTTTATATTGGTGAGACCAAAAAGAAAAGGAATGCTAGTAAGACCCTTAAGAAGGGCAAGGGCAAAAAAAGACCAGGTAAGACAATGGTTGCCAAGAAATACCCGACAAAGGATAAAAGACAAAGGACAATGCTTCCACTATGGCTAAGACGGACATTGGAAGAGGAACTGTAAGGACTACCTTGCAGAGAAGGCGAGACAGAAGCTTCAGGTATATTCATGATCAGTCTCCACTTGTTAGATTTTTATAATAACACATGGGTATTAGATACCGGGAGTGTTTATCATATCTACAATTCGTTATAGATTCTGGCAAGACCTAGGAGATTGGCTAGAGGCCAGATGGACCTTAAGATGCACAATGGAGCAAGAGTTGCTGCAGTTGCTGTTGGAGAGGTCACCCTACATCTGCCTGGTGGAGCTATTATTGTATTAGATGCATGCTATTTTGTTCCCTCTATAATCAAAAATATTATTTTTTGACAATAAGTGGATATAAATTAGTTTTTGAGAATAATAGTTGTTCAATAATAATGGATGATAAGATCATCACTAGAGGGACCCTAATAAATATAAATATGTCCACATATTTTATACACTTATCCACATATCATGAATATAAATATGTCTAAGAGGAAAAGAGATGAGGTGAATAATGCATACCTATGACATTATAGGCTAGGTCATATACATGAGGGAAGGATTCAAAAGTTCTTGAAAGATGGATACTTATATCAATTTAACTATGAGACATATGCAACTTGCGAACCTTGCCTTCGTGGAAAGATGACCGACTCTCCTTTTAGTGGAACTGGAGAGAGAGCCACTGAGTTATTCGAACTCATATATAGTGATGTATGTGGTCCCATGTCGACTCAAGCTATAGGTGGTTACTCATACTTCATTACATTCACTGATGATTTCTCTAGGTATGGACACGTGTACTTAATGAAGTACAAATCTGAGGCCTTCGAGAAATTCAGGGAATATAAGAATGAGGTAGAGAACCAAATTGAAAAGAGTATTAAGAATCTTTGATCAGATCTAGGAGGAGAGTACTTGAGTACGGAGTTCACCCATTTCCTAAGGGATAATGAGATTCTATCCCAGTGGACACATCCTTATACACCTCAGCTCAATGGTGTATCAGAAAGGAGGAATCGAACGCTGTTAGACATGGTGCGATCTATGATGAGTTTCACTGACCTACTCATCTCATTTTGGGGGTACGCCCTAGAGACTGCAGCTTACCTTCTGAACAGGGTTCCATCAAAGTCGGTAGTCTCTACACCATATGAGATATGGAAAGTAAAGAAGACCGATATTAAAATTGTTAAGATTTGGGACTGTCCTGCCTATGTTAAAAGACTCAACCCCGATAAGTTGGAATCAAGGACAGAATGGTGCATATTCGTGAGATACCCAAAGGAAACTTATGGGTATTATTTCTATCATCCAGAGGATCGAAAGGTCTTTGTTGCCAAGAGAGCTGTGTTACTTGAGAAGGAACATATTCTTGGTAGAAATAGTGGGAGTGAGATAGAATTGAGCGAGGTTGGAGAACCTAGCTCGAGCACCATTATAGAGCCCGAGTCTGTTCAGGTACCTAACACACAAGTTCTAACTTTACGTAGGGCTAGTAGAGTATCTCACCCTGTTAAAAGATATGTCGGACATATCAGTAGAGATGACTCTCAGGATGTTGATCCTCAGACCTATGATGAGGCTATTATGAGTATAGACTCCGTGAAGTGGCAAGAAGCCATGAATTCTGAGATAGATTCCATGTACTCTAACAAGGTTTGGAACCTTATGGATGCACCTGAGGGTATTATACCCGTCGATTGTAAATGGATCTTCAAGAAAAAGATCGGAATGGATGAAAAGGTAGAGACCTATAAAGCAAGGCTGGTAGCTAAAGGATATCGTCAAAGACAAGGAGTTGACTATGACGAAACCTTTTCACCTGTAGCCATGCTTAAGTCCATTAAATTTATTTTGGCTATTGCAGCATTCCTCAATGGCAACCTTGAGAAAGAGGTGTATATAATACAACCAAAAG
The DNA here is from genome assembly GCA_029747655.1 of Ensete ventricosum. NCBI lineage: Eukaryota > Viridiplantae > Streptophyta > Magnoliopsida > Zingiberales > Musaceae > Ensete > Ensete ventricosum. The sequence goes on from JAQQAF010000005.1 coordinate 16,377,619, forward strand.
GATTCGTATCCAAAGAGAGTCCAGATAAAGTGTGCAGGTTGCTTAGATCCATTTATGGATTGAAACAAGCTTCCCAAAGTTGGAACACAAGATTTGATGTGGTGATCAGATCTTATGACTTCGTTAAGAATGAAGATGAGCCTTGTGTGTACAGGAAGGTAAGTGGAAGTGCTATCATATTCTTGGTGCTATATGTGGATGGCATCCTAATCATTGGAAATGATGTAGGAATGCTCTCTACTGTAAAGGCTTGGCTATCTAGAAACTTCTCCATGAAAGACTTAGGGGAAGCATCCTATATTTTGGGGATCTGAATATATAGAGATAGATCCAAAAGGATGCTTGGCTTGTCCTAGTCTAGGTACATAGACTCCATTATCAAAAGGTCTGACATGAAAAATTCTAAGAGAGGTCTTATACCGATGAGACATGGAATATCACTTTCTAGGAGTATGTCCCTAAAGACTCCTGAAGAAAGGGCAGACATGGATAAGATACCTTATGCCTCAGCGATAGAATCTATCATGTATGCGATGCTATGTACTAGGCCTGATATAGCACAGATCCAGGTTGAGAACACTGGAAGGCAGTAAAGTGTCTCCTTAAGTACTTGAGAATGACTAAGGATCTTTTACTGGTATATAGAGGAGGTAGCGTGCAGGTTGAGAGCTATACAGACTCAAGTTTTCAGTCTGACATTGATGATAAGAAGTCAAATTCAGGGTATGTTTTCACCATGAATGGAGGAGCAGTAAGCTGGAAGAGTTCCCAACAAGATACTACTGTTGACTCGACCACAGAGGCAGAATACATTGCTGTAGCAGAAGCAGCAAAGGAAAGGGTATGGATGAAGAAGTTCATCAAAGATTTAAAAGTCATACCAAGCAGTGTAGAACCAATTCTCATATACTGCGATAATAATGGGGCGATAGCTCAAGCGAAGGAACCCAGGTCTCATCAGAAGTCTAAGCATGTTATGAGGAGGTTCCATCTGATAAGAGAGATCATAGCCCGTAAAGATATAGCAATGGAAAGAGTTTCATCCAAAGATAACATTGTAAATCCACTAACAAAGCCGCTGGCTCAAATTGTATTTGAGCGTCACAGGGGTCTGATGGGGATCAGACACATAGGTGATTGGCCTTAGGTCAAGTGAGAGATTGTTGGTTACAGGTGCCTTGCAAGCCAATCACGCGAGTGATGGCACGTGTGACACACTGCGTAATCTTTTTGCTTATGATTAATATTGGTATATTCTCACATTATATTATATGTAGCATATATATTGTGATGTCCTTGGTTCTGTGTAATGAGAATCAGATCGTGATGAGATCACGATAATGAGATCGATTTATCTTTAAACACAGATCCTAAATAATCCCGATCATAGGTTACTCGAGAGGGACATCAAGATAACCGGATAGACCGGTGTACTATATACCGGTCCATATGATGGAGGTGACTGGTCTCAATCGTACACTCTTATGATAGCGATTTCCTTTGCGCGTATCCAGGAAGAACAACTGAACCACGAGGTATGAAGGACAAGAGTCACTCCCCGACCAGCCATGTCGAGGCCTACTACCCCCTCTACTACCATCCAAGCCCCTGCACCAAAAAAGTTGACAAGAGATGATCTTCGCGAACGATCGACCAAGGAGTTGTGCTGGCATTGCGATGAACCGTGGAGTCGCGAACATCACTGCAAAAAGGATTAGCTCCTCGTGATTGAACCAATGGAGGATGAGGACAATAAAATATCTGAAGAAGTCCTTGAACATAAAGAAGCCATGGAGGAAGAGTCCCAATCAGCCGACTACGCAGTGCACGCATTGGCCGGCTACAACAACCCACATATGATGAAAGTTGGAGGACTTCTAAAATAACAACCCATCACCATTCTTATCGACACGGGCAACACCAATAACTTCCTCAATAGTAAGGTTGCTGCACGTTTGATGCTTCAAATTGAAGGTTGCAACAAGTTCGACGTAAAGGTCACCGACGACCGAATCTTTAATTACGACCAACGGTGCCCGCAGGTAAAACTACTCCTCCAAGACCAAGAAGTGGTAGCTGATTTCTTCCTCCTACCTATCGATGATTACAAAGCCATACTCGGGATCAAATGGCTCACAACACTGGTGATATCTCTTGAAATTTTTCTGAATTAATCATGAAATTTTATTACAAAGGGAGACAGGTCACGTTACGAGGCAAGCGCAGGAGCCAAATTTCCACCGTTTCGTCGCAACAAATAGAGAAAGTTTTGCACAAAGCACATGATGGATTCTTGATGCATATTCAGCAGCCATCTACAGGGGAGAATGTACAAAACTCAGATCCTAAGCTTGCACTTTACCTGAATGAATTCACGGATGTTTTCTTAGAGACGTGCAAGCTGCCCTGATAGAACCCCAGAAGGAGTTCTATAGTTTTTGACCCTTGAGGGGGATCAACCCTTGGAATACTATAGGGCTTCCTCCCTCCTAGACTCGGCACAAGGCGGAAATAAAATAGATGATTGCTTAATAAAAAGAGATGGAGGCTACATGCTTATATAGGGCTCCAAACCCTAGCCCTAGGGGGTGCTTGCCTAACTAAAATTATTCTTTTGCCACTTCTATAGCTACTTACCTTAGAGGGAACAGGTGGCATCTGGGTTGGCTCTATAGCCGACCTAAGTAGGGGAAACCCTAGCCTACCAACCCAGTAAGGGGGGGCGGTGGCCACTAAGCCCTAAGGACTAATCTAAACCCTAGCCATACTCCTTTATAAGATAAGAGTGGCTTTATTACAATCTAGTAGGGTTTTATTGACTACCTCTAGGGAGATTAGGACTCAACCCTGCTGGAGTCCTATCAAACCAGCCCTCTTAAAATCAGCCTTGTCCTCAAGGCTAAAGTTCTATGAACTCAAAGAACCGGGTCTTCAGCTCCTCATCAGCTTGGGTGTCAATTGGAAGAACTTGAGCTGAGTGATCATCTTTAAATTTCTATTTGGGGTTGGATACTTGGAGGATCAACTGTAATTTTAATCTGGTGCACAGATCTGATCTCCAGGTTAGGGCCCCAATATGATCCCGAATTTTGCAAGGCCCAAACAAAATAAGGAGACCACTTTCTTGAGGCTTGAATTTTATGATGGTGGAGCTGGAGATGAAGGGGGACTTGATCTTTCTCAGGAAACTTTCTTCTGCTCCAGCATTTGTCAGGGGGAAGTTTCTTTCTTGCATAGGCTGCCACGTGGTTGCTCTGAAATAATAGTTATGCCTTCTTTTGGAGTGAGGGCTGTCCTATGATAAAATCTCTAGTGGTGTGAGCCCGATCTGAGTCTGAGGTGGGTAGGTGATAGGACTCCATCATGGTTGAGTCCTAATCTCCCTAGAAGTAGTCAATAAAACCCTGTTAGATTATAATAAAGTCACTCATATCTTATAAAGGAGTATGACTAAGGTTTAGATTAGCCCTTAGGGCTTAGAAGTCGCCACCCCCCCTTACTGGGCAAGTCAGCGAGGGTTTTCCCCTGCTTAGGTCGGCTATAGAGCCAACCTAGCCGCCCCTTGTTCCTATTAAGGTAGGATGGCTATAGGAGGGGCAAAAGGATAATTTTACCTAGATAAGTGCCCCCTTGGGCTAGGACTTTGATCTCTATTTAAGATGTAGCCACCCCCCTCTTTGAAAGCAAGCAATTATCAATTTTATTTCAGCCTTGTGTCGAATCTAGGAGGGAGGAACCCCTACAGTGTTCCAAGGGTTGATCCCCCTGAAGGATCAAAATCTATAGAGCTCCATATGGGGTCTTATCATTTGGTATTAGAGCCAGCGATCTTGCTACCCCTGTAGCCGTCATCCATGCCTCCACCTTCCCAAGAATTCCCACAATTGCACAACGCGCACCTCCGCCTTCCACCCCAGCAGCAGATCAAATCAGTCTGCCGCTGCCCCCTATGTTTGATCTAGAATTCTAGTATATTTTTATCATCCACGCCTCTTTAATACTACAAGATTCCCTACTTTACATGTTGAAGATTTTTTCCAAATTTTATCCGCTACAAATTTTGTTCGTCGCAAACGTTATCATCGTTGCAAAGGCGAAACACTGCAAAAATTTTCAACCGATTGTTGCTTCTTTAAACTAAACTTTTAATCACCCTTTTTGGCTGAAACTTTTATACAATTTCATAGACAATCTTAGCTTTCATCTAAGACTAATCTCATAAAAAAAATCCTTTTGGATCTAGACTTATAGAGCTGCGATTCTTCGTCACGCAGTGCTGAAATTTTACGATGGAGAATCTACCTTCCATTTATTGGCCTCTTGAAACTGAACTTTTGTTCACCCATTTTGGCTGAAATTTTTACACAATTCTCATCAAGTTGGCTTTCATCTGGATTTGATTTCATGAAAAAACTCCTTCTGGAACTGGTTTTTTTGTGCAATCTTTGACCATCACATAGTTCTGGAATTTTACGATGAAGGAATATGCCTTTCGTCTTTTGCCCTGTTTTCCTACTGTTATGCCGCCAAAATTTTGTCAAACTTTTTACTGGTATTAACAATATCTGAACTAAGGGTTTCTGTATAATTTTCTTGAACTTTCCTCTGGAATTTATGACAAGAAGTCATCATTTCTCTGACATAAAATTGGTTCAGTAGGACAGCACATCGCAACACTTCTTTTCATTGATTCTATCAGATTTAAGTGCTATTTTTTGTAGGATTTCAGACTCTCCTTTTCTCATCACCAAACCCTACCATCCTTACCAAAAGCCTTCAAAACCCTACCCTAAACTGAATCCAAACAGCCCCCAAATCAACCACCTAAATTAGCCTACTTCCTTATCGATCCACTTACCTTTTTAGAAAACTTTCCTTACCGAGACACCTACCTTTGCTGCCATCCCAGATCTAAAATTTATTTTTCTAACCTTCATCTACTGCTATCACAGCTCTAAAACTATACCAATTCGTAGCCTAAACTCCACAAAACTGCAGCCCCAAATCTGCCCTAAACCGTAGCCTACTTCCACCCAAACCGATCCACCTTCCAACCGACCACCCCCTTCTCTAAAATTCTCATGCCACTAACCCGACAATAGAAAAAAGATCTCAATATTACAGATCTTAAAGCATATACTATGGCATCAGAGGAGGCTATCGATGCAAAGCTTGAAGCCTTTGAAAACCACATGGAAGAGAAGATGCGATCCTTATTCGTCGAATTCAGCATAGGCTAGAGATCACCCCAAGCTTAGAATCTGCAAGGGTTCTTTCACTTGGTATCAGAGCAGCATTCTTGGTATCTCGCTGCCCTTCCATAGCCATTTATCATCCTTCCATAGCCGCCTAAATTAATTACCACAATTGCTTAAAGATCATTGCTTAATTCCGCCGTTATCTCCACCACTGTGGATCATCCTTTGATCTCCCCGTGAATTGCAGCATGTTCTAATTTCCTACCTTACTACTGCTACAATTTATTTATCCTTATTCATAAAACTCAAAAGAATTGTTCCTATCTTACAGCACAAACTTTTCATTGTAAAGTTTTCATCTCTACATTAAAACTTGCACTGCAGAATTTCAGCCACATAGCATTGCTTATTTGATCTTGCTGCTGCATTTTTTCTATCCAAATATCTACAAAATTTTTATGATGACTTTGGCACTTCCTAACAGTGGATTTCCTTTTGGTTTTGTCAAAAAATTATCAATATAAACTGCTAATCTTTTATGTCCAAACTACTGCACTTTGGACACAAAATTCTACCATAGTTCATACTCGTGATCTTCGATTTTGCTAAAACTTTTGCTGCCGTTTTCTTCCTCAAATTTTTTTCAATATTACCTTTCCCTTACAAGTAGATTTTCCTTGAGTTTTACTTGAATTCTTATTTCAAAATGCTGGAAAGAATCCTGCCTATATTGTTGAAATCTTTCGACGAAAAAATTATGTTGCCTACTGGAATCCCCTTGCTGCCGCAATACTCGAAAAAATTCAACGAAAAGATTCCCCTTGCTGCCACCAACCAAGATTTCTTTAGTGCATCCCTCTAGCCTTAAGATGTAGCCATCATAATCTATTTTCATAATCCTAACACCATCAAAAATCGTAGCCCAAAACAGTAAACCATTACAACTGAACCCTTCTTTGACCGATCTATTGTCTGAACCTTCCACCACCCAATGCCATTGACCCATCAATAGAAAAAAGACAAGGACATCTTTGATCTATAGGCATATGCTATGGCTTCATAAGATCCAATTGATGTCAAATTTGAGGCATTAGAATCTCGGCTTGAATCGCGCTTGTAGAACAAACTGCACGCTTTGTTCACGGAATTCAAAATTGGACAGTCACCAAGCCCAACCAAATTTCAGCAAGGGGAGAGCTCAAAGAGGTTTATAGAGAAGGAGGGATAGCCCTCGGATATGATACAACCATGCACGAGGGTGGACTTCCCTTGATGGGAAGAAGAAGACCCGATGAGATAGATTTTACGCGCCGAACATTACTTCTACTATTACCAAACATCGGAGGATTTCATGGTGGACACTGCTGTCATCCACCTTGATGGAGAGTCAATCTAGTAGTACAATTGACTTGAATACACCCATGGGGCTCTGACGTGGATATAATTCAAGAAAGCACCGTTGAACCGCTTTGGGCCGACCAAATACGAGAATATCAACGAACAATTTGCCAAGATCTTACAAACCTCCACGATCCAAGAATACCATACCAGGTTTGAGAAATTATCTTACCTTGCTTGTGATTAGTCTGTTAGATAATTATTAGGGACATTTATCGAAGAATTCAAGCCAAAAATTAAAGGAGAGGTTAAAGTGCGACAGCCCCGCACCGTGACGGCCGTAATCTCTTTCACCTGAATCCAAGAGGAACGGCTCAACCAAGATGCTCGGAGGATGAGAACCACTCCTAGACTAATAGCATATAAATCTCCAGTACCCTTTATCCCCAACCATCCTTCGTTGCTAAAGAAATTAACGAGAGAAGAACTACGCGACAGATCAACGAAGGACCTTTGTTGAAATTACGACGAACCATGGAGCCACAATCATCATTGCAAAAAGGGGCGCCTCCTACTGATTGAACCCATTGAAGATATGGAGTAGGAGGTCCAGGAGCATGAGGAAGTGGTCACGGATGAAGAACAGCAGTCGGTCGATTGTATGATGCATGTTCTTGCCAACTATGCGAACCTGCAGACGATGAAAGTAGGAGAAATACTTAAGCAACAACCAATCACCATCCTCATCAATACCGGGAGCACTAATAATTTCATGAACAATAAGGTTACTGCTCGGATAGCTCTACATATTGAGGATTGTAGCAGGTTTGATGTTAAGATCACCGATGGCCAAATTTTGAAGTGCGACCAAAGATACCCGTGGGTAAAATTATTGCGGCAAGACCATGAGATACTTACTAATTTCTTCCTCCTTCCTCTCGATGATTATGAAACCGTGCTTGACATCAAATAGTTGATGACATTAGGTCAACAACACAAAAAGGAGAGATGAAAATAGGCTTAATAAAATTACAGCTCCTATCCACCTTAGACTCAGAACGGGCTAACACCATCGGGGACCTTATCAAAGGGGAGCCATTATTCCAAAAGAAGGCTTGGTTACTATTAAAGAACAACCAAGTGACATCCCATGTAAGAAAGAAATAGCCCCTTGATAAATATCGGAGCAGAAGAAAGTTTGCTATTGAAGATTGAGTTTCCCTTCATCTCCAGCCCTACCAGTAGGAAATTCAAGCCTCAAGGAAGTGGTCCCCCTGCTACTTTGGCCCTTACAAAATTGGAGATCACAATGGAGCCGTGACTTATGGATCAGATCAATGCACCAAAATACAATTGATCCTCCAAGTATCTCATCGCAAATGGAAGATTAGATAGGACGACTTAGTCCAGATCCATCCACCTGACATCCCGACTGATGAGGAGATTCAAGTTTAGCTAATGATCGAGTGGGATCGTAGGATCATGATGCACCACCATCCAGATACTATTATCCCTGATAGAGAGATACAAGATAATGCTGGACCACCATACCATAGTGCGGCTACCGTAGATAGAAGCTTCAAGGAGAATTGTGGATCAAGACCTAAAATTCATGGAGCCTTAAGGACAAGGCTGATTTGAAGAAGGCAGGTCTGTTAGGACCCTAGCTGAGTTGGGTCCTAGTCGATTGAGTGAAGTCCTTAGATTGGGCCTTGTTGGCCAATCTAAACCTGACATTAGGTTGGCTAGGAGGAGATTTGAGTCTGTTATAATAAATCAGCCTAAATCCTAGTAGGATTAGGATTTAGTTGAACTGGAGTCTAGTTAGCAGTCGAAGTTGGATACGGGTTGGAGTTAACTAAGTCAAGCTTGTAACCAACCCAATTGGCTACCCACTTTGATGAGGGGAAGAGCTCCATTCAGTTAGGACTCTCACAAGGGTTGATTAGGAGTTAAATTAGGAGTTGGAGTCATAGTTTACTTGGAGTAGGAGTTGCTTCTTAGAGATGGAGTTGTTGGAAGTATGAGTTGCTTCTTAGAGTTGAAGTTGGAGTTGTTAGAAGTAGGAGTCTTGAGAAGGAGTCCATTAGGAGTTAGGATTTAGAAGCCTTATAAATAGCTTGTATTCTCCTCTCTTTTCATAATCAATAGATCAATTATCTTTCAGCTTATGTAGTAGAAAACTAAGGAGGGAGGAACTCCTATAAAGTTCCAAGGAGGTTGATCCCTTATAGAGATCACTATAAGCTTAGAATCCGTAAGGGTTCTAACACTTCCTAACATCAAATTTTCTTTCGATTTCATTAAAAAATTCTCTATATAAATTGTTGATCGTTTATGTCCAAACTGCTGCACTATGGACACAAAATTCTGCCACAGTTCATACCCGTGATCTTTGATTTTGTCAAACATTTTGCTGTCATTTTCTTCCATGAATTTTTTGTCAGCATTACCTTTCCCTTACTAGTGGATTCCCTTTGAGTTTTACCCGAATCCTTATTTCAAACTGCTGGAAAAAATTTTATCTATACTGCTGAATTCTTTCAACGAAAAAATTATGTCGTAGTACGTTCTTGTGATCTTTTATTTTGCCAAACATTTTGCTATCGTCTCCTTCCATAAATTTTTTTATGGCATTAACTCTCCCTTTGTAATATCCCTCATTTCTGAAATATTTATAATGATATATTTTAAATTATTTATGAGGACCCATTTATAAATTTAAGAATTTATTTATTAAGTCTCTTGATTAAATAATTTTATATTGAAAGTTGATTGCTAGGGACCTAAGTGTGAATCTTAAAAATATGAACTAAATTATAAAAGATTCATATTAAGTTAAAAAATATAAATAAATAAAGAAAATATGGTGAGGACATATGTCACTACCTTGTTTAAAGTAGTGCCACTTGTGCATGTGCATAGGTGACACATAAGCACAATACATGCATATTTGCCACCTATCAACCCATATGTTAGCTTAAATAATTAACAATTAGAGAAAAAAAAAAGGTTTTGGCTGCAATGTGAATTTGAGGAGAAGAAGAAGAAGAAAGAAGAAGAAGAAGAAGAAGAAGAGAAGAGATTGAAAGAAGAAGAAATTTGGGGGTTTTCAGATTATGATCTAATCCACACCTTTGGGATCAAAATATTCAAAGGCAAGTGTTCTATCTTTCTCCTACTAAAATTTATCTTTATTTTTGCCTTGATTTATGAAGAAAATTCTAAACAAATTTGAAATCTTTTGTTGGCTGCCTAAGTATGAACCTGCAATATTTTTAAGATTATGACCTATCTTCTTTGTTCTTACTTGTAACTTTTAGTATAGACCTTTGATTTAGATAAAACTTTATTTCTTCAAAAATAAATTCATATATCTTTCTTTTGAACCTGAGTTTGAAGAATTTGGAGTTCATTTGCTAGAACAAACGTTTATTTCAATTGAGCATATGAAATATGTAAAACAGAGTCTGTAGCTTCTAACCTTTCATCACTCTATTGCTTATATCTTCCTATTGGAGTTCTTAATTTATGTAAAACTTAATTTATTAGAAAATAGGCTCATAGATCTTTCATTTGATATTAGGATAGTAAGATTTTGATTCTAAATGACTATCAAAAATTTTATTTTGTTAGACCTCATGGATTCTATTTGGTTGCGAAATCATCAATAACTCTTTGTAGAGACCTTCAATTTGTATGAAACTTATTTTGTTTGAAACTAGATTGATTTATCTTTCCAACAACACCTTTTAATTAATTTAGAGCAAGTTTTATTATCTGAATAACTTCATAATTTGCCTTTAGAATTCTGCCAGAATAGGGATTGTATCAATTCTGCCTATACTTGCTTCATCCATTTCAAAACTGAAATCTCTAATGCTCTTGTCCTTAACTTCCTTACATATTAGAATATGTTATGTATTAATCGATATTACATTATATTATTCTATTTAGGCGCGTGTATGATATATTGTTACGTATGTGCTTTCGATATATGTCAAATTTATTACTCATGTCCTTTTGTACTCTGGTGTTTGTGGGACAATGTGAACCTTTGCCAGAAATGGTAAAGGGAGTTATGCTTAGAGCCCTCGTTCTCTGTCAGTCCCCTATAACTTAACTTAGACATAGGTGGACGGAGTATTTTGGTATATTCTGAAATATTTCACATGTCATTCATATGTTCTGAAATATTTCATACGTCATTGATATGTTACGAAATGTCTTATACCTCCTTGATATACTCTAAAATATTTTGTATTCTCATTGATATACTCTGAAATATTTCATTTGTCATTGATATGCTGCTTGACGTACTTACGCCTATGATATTCATCCAACTTCAAATATGACATATGAGCTTAAGTTTGATATTTGTTCCCTTGACATATTCAGAAGTATTTCATGTGTTATTGATATGCTCCTAAAACTTCATATGTCATTGATATATACCAAAATGCTTATGATTGCCGTATATGCTCCAATTATCTTTCCAAATTGTTATGGATTTAAGTATGCATCGAACGAGATGAACCTTATGGTTGTGAATCCGATTTGATGCTATATGTGAAAACTTTTGTATTCCCTACCTTGCACTCCTATATCAGGTTCAATTTATAAACACCTTTCTTTGCCTTGAACCTGTTTGATACTTGCTGGGCTTCTTAGCTCACTCTGTTGCTATTTAATCTTCTTCAGGTTAGCTTGGCATTTATTGAAATACTTGATACGGGGCTAAAGCAATGAGAAAGCAAGAAGTTCTTGGGCTAAATCTTTATTTGACAATATGTTATCATTGTATGTGTATACCTTGTGTCTAATGTAAAGTTGCAGACATATTTTGAAGTGGGATAACTATGTAATGGTCTTAAGAGTACCCCCTTTGTTTGAGATATCGAATGTTAAACTTGCTATATAATATATGAAGTGGTAGTATATGGTTGTTTTCAAAGTCATATAGATTTTATCGCGTTGGTGGACTTTATGAATGTAGATTATATTTAGCTGCGTTGGTTTTGGATCTGTTTTGTGATTCATTAGGAGAATGTGAAGAGATTATAATCTGCATAGGTTTCTATAAAATTGATTGAATGACTCTACATGTTATTCTTAGTATCCTCAAATGATTGTTCAGATCTTGGATGGATTTTGTTGTTGATAATATTATCGATCTTTTAAGATTTTAGTCACACCTCTTGAATGTGATATAATTCGGGGGGGCATGATGGAGATGGTATCAGAGCCAGGTTTGAGGATCACTAAGACATACTGATAGATATATCATATTTGAAATATACGTTGAGGTTTAGTGATTTTATAGAGTGATTGACAAACAAAAATTTTCTTTTGATGATTTTAGGAAACAAGAATAACGAGGTTATCAGGTCCTCCTGTGGCTGATCAATTAAGCAGAATTATAAAAATCCTTGAGGCTGTGACACATGTGATGCAACAGCAAGTCCAACACGGAGGAAATGATAAAGTTGGAACATCAACTCAGGCTGGATTGGGAATAGAACAGTTCAAAAAGCTTAATCCTCCTAGTTTTAGCGGTGAACCTGATCCAATGGTGGCTGAACAATGGATGATGTGAATAGAGAAGATATTTGGCATCTTAAATTATCCTGAAGATCATATGGTTCCTTTTGTCACTTTCATGTTGGAAGGGGAAGCTGAGCATTGATGGAGAACAACAAAGAGAATCAATGAAATCAGGCATGAGCTCATTTCTTGGAAAGTATTCATAGAAAAGTTTAATGATAAATATTTTTCAGATTGTATCAGGGAGCAGAAGGAATTGGAGTTCTTAAATCTCATACAGGGTAACTTGACTATAGCAAAATATGAAGCTAAATTTAATGAGCTCTCTATATTTGTCACTCACATGACTGATGATGACATTAGGAAGGCAAAAATATTTGAGAGAGGTCTAAGACCGATGATAAGGAGTCGGATATTAGCCTTAAAACTTCCTTCATATGCTGATGTGGTAGAAATGTGATAGGACTCCAATAGGGTTAAGTCCTAATCATCTTAGTACTAGTCAATAAAAACCTTGTTAGATTATAATAAAGTCACTCCTATCTTATAAAGGAGTATGGCTAAGGTTTGATTAGACATTAGGGCTTAGTAGCCGCCATACCCCTTACTAGGTTGGTCGGCTAGGGTTTCCCCCTGCTTAAGTCGGTCATAGGGCCACTTAGTTGCCTCCTATTCCTATTAAGGCAAGTTGGCTATAGGAGGGGCAAAGGGATAATTCTACTTAGGCAAGCACCCCCTTAGGCTAGGATTTTGATCCCTATTTAAAGATGTAGCCGCCCCCTTCTTGAATCAAACAATTATCAATTTTATTTTAGCCTTGTGCCAAATCTAGGAGGGAGGAACTCTTATAGTGTTCCAAGGGTTGATCCCCCTCAAGGGTCAAAATCTATAGAGCTCCTTTTAGGGTTTTATCTTTTAGTAATAGAGCAACGATCTTGCTGCCCCTATAGCCATCATCCATAACTCCACCTTCCCAAGATCAAGTTGGCTTTCATCTGGATTTAATTTCACAAAAAAACTCCTTCTGGAATCAGTTTTCTTGTACAATCTTTCACCATCACGCAGTTTTGGAATTTTACGATGAAGGAATCTATCTTATATTTTTTGCCCTATTTCCCTACTGTTATGCTGCCAAAATTTTGTCAAAGTTTCTACTGGTATTGATGACATCTAAACCAACGGTTTCTACATAATTTCCTTAAATTTTGCTCTGGAATTTACATTGAGAAGTCATCATTTCTCTGACGTAAAAACGGGTTCAGCAGGACAGCACATTGTAGTACTTCTTTTCATCGAATTCCATCATATTTGAGTGTTGTTTTTTATGATTGAACCAGTGGAGAATGAGGACAATGAAACATCTGAAGAAGCCCTTAAACCTAAAGAAGAATCCATGGAGGAAGAATGCCAACCGGTCGACTACGTAGTGCACGTATTGGCCGACTATTCCAACCCGTAGATGATGAAAGTTGGAGGACTTCTAAAATAGCAACCCATCACCGTTCTCATCGACACAGGCAGCACCAATGACTTCCTCAACAATAAGGTTGCTGCACGTTTGGCACTTCAAATCAAAGGTTGTAACAAGTTTGACGTAAAGGTCGTTGACGGTCGAATCCTTAATTGCGACCAACGGTGCACGTGGGTGAAACTACTCCTCTAGGACCAAGAAGTGGTAGCTGATTTCTTCCTCCTACCTATCGATGATTATAAAGCTATACTTAGGATCGAATGGCTCACAATACTAGGTGATATCTCCTAGAATTTTTCTAAATTAATCATGAAATTTTATTGCAAAGGGAGATATGTCACGTTACGAGGCAAGCGCGGGAGCCAAATTTCTACCATTTCATCGCAACAAATGGAGAAAGTTTTGCACAAAGCATATGATGGATTCTTGATGCATATTCAGTAGCCATCTACAGGGGAGAACGTATAAAACTCAAATCATAAGCTTGCCCTTTGCCTGAATGAATTCGCGGATGTTTTCTTGTAGCCGCGTGGGCTGCCCCCTAACCGACCGTATGACCACCGGATTCCTATTTTGCCAGGCAAATCTCCAGCAAATTTGTGACCGTACCACTATCCACACTTGTAGAAGGATGAGATCGAGAATATTGTTAAAGAGATGCTTGACACCAGGGTGATTCGACCGAGCTGCAGCCCTTACTCCTCACCGGTGTTGCTAGTGCGCAAGAAAGATGGTACGTGACAAATGTGCGTTGACTACCAGGCTCTAAACGCCATCACCGTCAAGGATAAATATCCTATCCCATTCATAGATGAACTCTTAGATGAATTAAAAGGATCCCGAGTCTTCACTAAATTGGATCTCCGATCCGGATACCATCAGATTCGGGTATGTACTGAAGATATTCTAAAAACTACATTTCGCACACATAATGGCCACTATGAGTTTCTGGTAATGCCTTTCAGACTTACGAATGCTCCTTCTACTTTCCAAAGCCCGATGAATGACATCTTCCAGAGTTTTCTACGTAAGTTCGTATTGGTATTCTTTGATGATATTCTCATTTATAGCCCTACGCTTGATATACATTTTCAGCACTTACGAACTGTTCTAACGATTCTTCGAGAGAATACTCCCTATGTTAAATAGTCAATTTATAGCTTCTTACAGCATAAAGTGGAGTATCTTGGGCACATTATATTAGAGGATGGAGTGGCGGTGGACCCGACAAAGATCGAGGCAATGCAAGGATGGCCGAGACATACAAACGTATAATCATTACGCGGTTTCCTTGGACTCACAGGCTACTACCAAAATTTTGTGAAAGATTATGACAAGATCAGTGCCCCGCTCATGTCCTTACTGAAGAAAGACTCCTTCTTGTGGTCGGATAAAGCCTCTGCAGCCTTTGAACGACTCAAGGCAGCCATGACGATGACATCGATCCTAGCGTTGCCCGATTTCATCGCACTTTGGTCATTAAGGCCGATGCGTCAGGAGTTGGAATTGGGGCTATTCTTATGCAAGATGGTTGACTCCTAATTTACACCGAGATTTCCCCCACACTTTATACGAGGTTTTTACAAGAGATACTAATTACTACCAAATTTAAATATGATTGGATACAAGTCCATGGCACGAAAGAGGAGTTAAACTAGAAGAATTGTAATCCATGTTCACGCCAGATTTGACTCTCATCATCCTGAACCATACTAGAGGGCAGTCACCATTCCAAAAGAAAGATTAGCTATCACTAAAGACTAACCATATGGCAGCACATGAAAAGAAGAAACAACCTCCCGACAAACATCAGAATGGACGAAAAATTGAAGATCATGTTTTTCTACACCTCCAGCCCAATCAACAGGAAACTCGAGCCTTAATGAAGTGGTCTCCTTATTTCTTTGGGCCTTGCAAAATTGATGATCATATTGGGGCCCTAACCTGGAGATCAAATTCGTGCACCAGATCAAGATTATATTTGATCCGCCAGATATCCCACCTCAAATGGAAATTTAAAGAAGATGATTCAGCCCAAATCCTTCCAACAAATACCCCAGCTGATGAGGAGGCCAAAGTTCAGTTAATGATAGCATGGGAGTCACATGAGGAGTTGAAGATCCAATTTTCAGAGTTTATGGACCCTCAACCTTGAGGACAAGGCTGATCTGAAGAGGGCGGACTTGATAGGACTCCAACAGGGTTGAGTCCTAATCATCTTAGTACTAGTCAATAAAAACTCTGTTATATTATATAAAGCCACTCCTATCTTATAAAGGAGTATGGCTAGGGTTTAGATTAGCCCTTAGGGCTTAGTAGCCGCCACACCCCTTACTGGGTTGGTCAGCTAGGGTTTTCCCTTCTTAGGTCAACTATAGAGCCACTTAGCCACCTCTTGTTCCTATTAAGGCAGGTTGGCTATAGGAGGGACAAAGGGATAATTCTACTTAGGCAAGCATCCCCTTAGGCTAGGATTTTTATCCCTATTTAAAGATGTAGCCACCCCCCTCTTGAATCAAGTAATTATCAATTTTATTTTAGCCTTGTGCCGAATCTAAGAGGGAGGAACCCCTATAGCGTTATAAGGGTTGATCCCCCTCAAGGGTCAAAATCTATAAAGCTTCTTTGGGGTTCTATCAAAAAAGTATTTATAATTGAAAGAAACTTGGAGGAGATACAGGAAATTGTGGGTAAGAACTACAAGAACAAGTTTACAAGCAAAAGTAAGAGATTGAATGAATATGAAAATAGTAATAAGAGGGTAAAGATGTCACGATTAGAGAAGGGAAAGCCACCTCAGAGAACTAAGTCATGTGCAAAATATGGATATAATCATGAAACAAGTAAATATTTTCAGGTGACTGGAGCCTGTTTTGCTTGTGGGAAACTAAATCATAAAGGATTGTCCACTGAATAAGAAAAATGAGCCATTGCCACCCAGAACAACAGGCCATACTAGAGTTTATGCCATCACTGAATAGGATTCCCGGGCTTCTAAATTAATAGTCGAAGGTATTATTCATGTTTCTAATAAGAATGCAAAGGTTTTATTTGATCCCGTGTCCAATCTATCTTTTGTTTCACAAACTTTTGCTCATCACTTGGGCATTCAACCTAAACCATTGGATTATGAGTTGTATGTAACTACTGCAGTTGGGGATACTTTGACATCAAACTTGTTATATCTGTCTTGTTTGATTTTTATCTGAGAACATGAACTCCTTGCTGATTTAATTCTCCTAAAGATTAAGGGCTTTGATATTATACTTGGCATGGATTGGCTATCTTCTTATCATGCTAGTATTGATTGCTATATAAAAATAATCTCTTTTTACATATCAGATCAACCCATCTTTTATTTTAAGGGTATTAAGCATGACTCACCTCCTTGCCTAATATCAACATTTCAAGCTCATCGATTTATGCAGAAGGGTTGTTCTTGCTATATTATGTGTAACGGAGAATTTAAATTAAGCAACTCATCTAAATAAAATTCTGGTAGTTAGAGAGTTCCCTGATATTTTTTGAAGCCTCCCTATAGAAGGGCACCACTCGAGCTTGAAGAATTGAGAAAGCAACTATAAGAACTATTAAATAAAGATTTTATTCGACCCAATGTTTCAACATGGGGTGCTCCAGTTCTGTTAGTTAAGAAGAAGGATGGGACATGGAGGCTTTGTATTGATTATAGACAGTTGAACCAAGTGATAATAAAAAATAAGTATCCTCTACCCAGAATTGATGAATTGTTTGATCAATTGCAGGGTGCACAAGTATTCTCCAAGATTTACTTGAGGTCAGGTTATTATCAATTGAATATCAAGAAAAAAGATATCCCTAAAACTGCTTTCAGAACTCGGTATGGTCACTATGAATTTGTCGTAATGCCTTTTGGTTTGACTAATGCCCCTACAGCTTTCATGGAATTAATAAATAGGATATTTCATCCACTCTTGGATAACTATGTTATCGTATTCATTGATGATGTATTAGTGTATTTAAGGAATGACTTGGAGCATGAGGAGCAAATGTATTGTCAATACTAAGAGAAAAGAAGTTGTATGCAAAGTTCAGTAAATGTGAGTTTTGGTTAAATGAAGTTACCTTCTTATGTCATGTGATTTCAGGCAAGGGCATCTCTGTTGATCCAAAGAAAGTTGAAACAGTAGTTAAGTGGGAAGTACCAACACATGTAACTGAAGTTAAAAGTTTCTTGGGCATTGCAGGTTATTATAGGAGATTTGTGGAGGGATTTTCTCGAATTGCTAACCTCCTCACCAAGCTAACTCAAAAGAATGTGAGATTTGAATGGGTTGATGAATGTGAACAAAGATTTCAGGAGTTAAAAGAAAGATTGACTAGTGCTCCTATTCTCACAATTCCCAGTGGTAATGAAGGATTTGTAGTTTACACCGATGCTTCAAGGAAGAGCCTTAGTTGTGTTTTGATGCAAGAAGGGAAAGTAATTGCTTATGCTTCTAGACAACTGAAGAGTTATGAACTAAATTATCCAACCCTTGATTTGGAGTTAGCAGCAACTATTTTTGCACTAAAGTATATCTTTACTCAAAAGGAGTTAAATATGAGACAACGAAAATGGATAGACTTTTAAAGGATTATGATTGTACCATTCGATATCATTCGGGTAAGGCCAATGTTGTAGATGATGAACTTAGTAGAAAATCTGTAAATTTTATGGCTAGTTTGGTTGTGAAACAATGGGGATTATTGGAAGAAAATGGTGATGAGAAATCTATTAGGAATGAGCAAAACTCAATGATATTAATGGCCGCTATCCAGGTTAAATCTGATTTCATTTAACAAATTAAAGAGAGACAGCTACGAGATCCATATTTAATCCACTTGAGGAATGAAGTAGAAAAAGGATCAAAGCTTGGTTTTCGTGTTTCAGAGGATGGCCTGTTGAGAATGGGGAATAGAGTATGTGTTCCAAATGACCTAGATCTCAATGATCAAATCCTGAGAGAAGGTCATAGTTCTAAATTCACCTTGCACCCATGTAGCACAAAAATGTATAAAGATCTTAATAGTCATTACTGGTGGGAAGGCATGAAAAAAGAGATTGCAATATATGTATCAAAATGTTTAACTTGCCAGCAAATCAAAGTTGAACACCAAAGACATGGAGGTTTGTTACAACCTTTAGATATTCCTGAATGGAAATGGGAAAGTATTACCATGGATTTTGTTTCAGGTCTACCCAGAACCTCCAGAAAGCTTGATACTATATGGGTGATTATTGATAGGTTTACCATATCGGCACATTTCCTATCGATTAATATAACATATTCTATAGATAGGCTTGTTGAATTATATATTAGTGAAATAGTAAAGTTTCATGGTGTTCCAAAGGAGATCATCTCTGATAGAGACTCCAGATTCCTTTCTAGATTATGAAGAAGATTATATGAATCTATGGGCACTAAAGTCAAGTTTAGCATTGTTTATCACCCTCAAACCGATAAGCAATCAGAAAGAATAATTCAAACACTTGAGGATTTACTTAGAGCATATATCATGGATTGAAAAGGTGATTGGGATAAAGATATTTCTCTTGTTGAGTTCACCTATAATAATAGTTACCCGTCTAGTATTCAAATGGCTTCTTATGAAGCTTTATATGGGCGAAAGTGCAGAACGCCTATTTGTTGGGAGGAAGTTGGCGAGGGAAAATTGTTAGCATCAGATAAAGTGCAGGAGACTATCGAAAAGATTCAAGTTATAAGAGAAAGACTAAAGACTGCTCAGAATCGTCAAAAGAGCTATGCCGACAATAGAAAATGAGAAATTGAGTTTCAAGTAGGGGATTTTGTATTTTTAAAGCTCTCTCCTTCCAAGGGCGTGGTAATATTTGGGAAGAAAGGAAAGTTAAGCCCTAGATTTATTGGACCAATTGAGGTCCTTGAGAGGATTGGTTCTGTCGCTTACAAGATTGCCTTACCACCATCCTTGGGTCGTATCCATGACATATTTCATATTTCTATGCTCAAAAAGTATATTCATGACCTTTTTCACATCATTCAATATGAGCCGATTGTAATCGATCATAACTTATCTTATGTGAAAGAACCTATATAGATTATTGATAAGAAAGAAAAGATACTAAGGAATCAGGTCATTTCTCTAGTTAAAGTGATATGGAGGCATCATTCTATAGATGAAATAACTTGAGAGCTAGAGGAAGAAATGAAGAAAATCTATCATCATCTTTTCGTCGATGAAGGTATGATAAATTTAGAGGACTAAATTTTTATTTTAAGGGAGGGAGAGTGAAATATCCCTCATTTTTGAAATATTTATAATGATATATTTTAAATTATTTATAAGGACCCATTTGTAAATTTAAGAATTTATTTATTAATTTTTTTGATTAAATAATTTTATATTAAAAGTTTATTACTTGGGACCTAAGTGTGAATCTTAAAAATATGAAATAAATTATAAAAGATTCATATTAAGTTAAAATAAATAAATAAATAAATAAAATATTGTGAGGACATGTGTCACTACTTTGTTTAAAGTAGTGCCACTTGTGCTTGTGCATAGGTGACACATAAGCACATTGCATGCATGTTTGTCACCTATCAACCATATGTTAGTTTAAACAATTAATAATTAGAGAAAAAGAAAAGGGTTTTCGCTACAACGTGAACTTGAGGAGAAGAAGAAGAAGAAGAGAAGAGAAAGAAAGAAAAAGAAGAAATTTGGGGATTTTGAGATTGTGATCTAATCCACACCTTTGGGATCAAAATATTAAAAGGCAAGTGTTCTATCTTTCTCCTACTAAAATTTATCTTTATTTTTACCTTGATTTATGAAGAAAATTCTGTACAAATCTGAAATCTTTTGTTGGCTACCTAATGTAATATTTTTAAGATTATGACATATTTGCTATATTCTTATTGTAACTTTTAGTACAGACTCTGATTTGGACAAAACTTAATTTTTTTTAAAAAGATTCACATATCTTTCTTTTGAACCTGAGTTTAAAAAATTTAGAGTTCATTTTCTAGCCCAAACGTTTATTTCAATTGAGCATATAAAATCTATAAAACAAAGTCTATAGCTCCTGACCTTTCATAACTATATTGCTTATATTTTCCTGTTCAAGTTCCTGATTTATATAAAACTTAATTTGTTAGATAATAGGCTCATAGATCTTTCATTTGATACTAGGATTAAAAGATTTGGATTCCAAATGACTATCAAAATTTCTATTTTGTTAGACCTTATGGATTTTGTAAAACAGGGATCATAACTCCTGACCTTTGGTTGCGAAATCATCAATAACTCTTTATAGAGACCTTCAATTTGTATGAAACTTATTGTGTTTTAAACTAGATTGATTTATCTTTCCAACAACACCTTTTTGAGTAATTTGGAGCAAGTTTATTCATCTGAATAACTTTACAATTTGCCTTTAGAATTATGCTAGAATAGAGATTGTATCAATTATGCCTATACTTGCTTCATCCATTTCAAAACTGAAATCTGTAATGCTCTTGTCCTTGACTTCCTTACATATCATAATATGTTATATATTAATTGATGTTATATTATATTATTCTATTTAGGCACATGTATGATTTATTATTTCGCATGTGCTTCCGATATATGTCAAATCATTGCTCATGTCCTTTTGTACTCTAGTGTGTATGGGACAATGTGAACCTTTGCCAGAAATGGTAAAGGGAGTTATGCTTAGAGCCCGTGTGCTCTGTCAGCTCCCTATGACTTCACTCAGACATGGGTAGATGGAGTATTTTGGTATATTCTGAAATATTTCACACGTCATTGATATGTTCCGAAATATTTCATACATCATTGATATGTTTCGAAATGTCCTATACCTCCTTGATATGCTCTAAAATATTTCATATTCTCATTGATATACTCTAAAATATTTCATTTATCATTGATATGCTGCTTGACATACTTACACCTATGATACTCATCCAACTTCAAATGTGACATATGAGCTTAAGTTTGGTATTTGTTCCCTTGACATATTCAGAAGTATTTCATATGTTATTGATATGCTCCTAAAACTTCATATGTCATTAATATATACCAAAATACTTTTGATTGCCATATATGCTCCAATTACCTTTTCAAATTATTATGGATTTAAGTATGCATCGAACGAGATAAACCTTTTGGTTGTGAATATGATTTGATGCTATATGTGAAAACTTTTGTATTCTCTACCTTGCACTCTTATATCAGATTCAATTTGTAAACACTTTTCCTTGCCTTAACCTTGTTTGATACTTGTTGGACTTCATAGCTCACTCTATTGCTATCTAATCTTCATCAGGTTAGCTTGGCATTTATTGAAATACTTGATACGGGGCTAAAGCAAAGGGAAAGCAAGAAGTTCTTGGGCTAAATCTTTATTTGACAATATGTTATCATTGTATGTGTATACCTTGTGTCTAATGTAAAGTTGTAGACAAATTTTGAATAGGATAACTATGTAATGATCTTAAGAGTACCCCCTTGTTTGAGATATTGAATGTTAAAATTGTTATATAACATATGAAGTGGTAGTATATGGTTGTTCTCAAAGTCATATAGATTTTATCGTATTG
Organism: Ensete ventricosum; assembly: GCA_029747655.1. Lineage (NCBI taxonomy): Eukaryota > Viridiplantae > Streptophyta > Magnoliopsida > Zingiberales > Musaceae > Ensete > Ensete ventricosum. Next base: position 16,399,782 of record JAQQAF010000005.1, read on the forward strand.
GTGGACTTTATGAATATAGATTATATTTAGCTGCATTAGTTTTGGATCAGTTTTGTGATTCATTAGGAGAATGTGAAGAGATTATAATCTGTACAGGTTTCTATGGAAGTGACTGAATGACTTTGCATGTTATTCTTAGTATCCTCAAATGATTGTTTGGATCCTGGATGGATTATGTTGTTGATAATATTATCGATCTTTTAAGATTAAAGTCACACCTCTCGAATGTGATATAATTCGGGGGGGGGGGGGGTGCGTGACACCCTTACCAGTATATTTTCCTTGAGTTTTACTCAAATCTTTGCTATGAATTGCTAGATAAAATTGTGTCTTTGCTGCTAAAAATTTTTGATGAAAAATCTGCTACTGCACCTTTGTCTTTTTTCTTCTCCGTAACCTATCAAACCCTAGCCACCTTGCTGTCACCAAAAAAGATATCTTTAGGGCATCCCTCTAGCTTTTAGATACAACTATCATAACCTATTTCCAGAACCCAAACAACACCCAAAACCGTAGCCCAAAACAGTGACCTATCATAGCCTATCGACGTAGACTTCTGCAACACTACCTTTCAGCGTTTTTTGCTGCACCCATATCTAATGCTTACCAAAATTGTTGCTGCCACCCATGTCATCTTTAGGGCACCCCTCTAACCCTAAACCTCTATTATCAAAGCCCCCTTATAGCCTCTACAACAGCCTCAAACAGCAGCATCAATAGCACCCCCTTTGACAAAAAAAAAATTTGCTACACTACCTTCAGTAGTACTTATTGCATCTACACCCGATCTGTACCAAATCTATAACTGTCATCAACAACAACCCTAAACCATTCATCTAATCTTAAATCTCAGCCATCATACCCCCTATACAACCCCTATAGTAGCCCTAAATCACAGCCCCAACAGCAACAGAAAAAATAGCAACATGTCAGCCCTAAACCGTAGTCATCTATCCTTAATCCACCATCCCTTTCGGCCACCAATCCACCCGACCGTTTTATACTACTAACCCAACAACAGGAGAAGGATATTAACATATAGGATTTGGAGGCACATGCAATGGCATCTCAAGGTTCAATTGATGCCATGTTTAAGGCGTTTGAATCATGTATGGAGGATAGATTGTGTGCCTTATTCGCTGAATTCAAATTGGGCCAATTTTCGAGCTTAACAAAATTCTAGCAAGGTGCAAGTTTAGACAGGCCTCCCAAAATGAAAGTACAAGCCACTGATATGATGCAGCCATACATGAGGGTGGACTTCCCTCGATAGGAAGAAGGGGACCCGACGGGATGGATTTCACACGCCGAATATTACTTCCACTATTACCGAACATCGGAGGATTCCATGATGGACACCATTGTCATCCAGGTGGTGATTGTACTACCCAGGATTCCGACCAGCAGGTGACAATTGTATCGCCCAGGTCAACGGTTGCACCACCGACGTCGACGGTTGTACCGCCCGTACTTAGATTTTTCGGATAAGTTTAAATTTTGGCTCCAAATCCTGAAGCCAATTGGGGCCTATAAATACCCCAAGTTTTCTTGCATTTCAAATAATAATTTTTGGGCTAGAAATTTTGGAAAAAATTATGTGCAAGATTTGTAAGAAAAGCAAAAGGGGTAAGGGAGAGGGGAAAGTCTTGTAATACTTGTAGATCTCCCTTGTAAGATTGAAATGTTCATCTCTTAAGCCTGGTAAAAGAAGACAAGAAGCTATAAGGGTTTGATCTTCACCAAAAGAAGGTTGATAGTGGACGCTAGTGGGCCTCGGGGAAGAGGACTCGGGAGTGGACGTAGGCCAGGTTGAGGCCGAACCACTATAACTGTGAGTGTGCCTCAAATGCTTTATTATGAAAATATTTTTTTTAATGCAAAAGAAATGAATGTTTTATTTTGTGCACTTGATAAAAATGAATTTGATCGGGTTTCTTGTTTTGATTCGACTTTTGATATATGGCATACATTAGAAATGACACATTAAAGCACAACTAAATCAAGTGAATCATTAAATGAAATGATCCATAAAAATGAACTTGAAGAACACTTACCAAAGAACAGGAAAGATTTTGAACTGAGAATGACATATAACTCTTCGAGTGATGAGAACCTTGAACTTGAACTCATGATAAAATAACCGAGAAATTTAATGAATATGAACAAAAATAAACTTAAAATAGAGAAAACTTCTTACTATGAACGCAAGAAGCCAAGGCGCCCCAAAGATGAACAGCACAATCAAGAAGAAGTGGTGAATCTCGTACTTATAGCCATCGACAACGAGGTAAGTGAGTTTTTAAATAGTTTTTTCTGAATTATTAAATATGTTTCATAAATTGTTTGATGAATTTAGAAAAATTAGTAAATCTTATAAGTTGCTTAAAAATGAACATGATTCATTAGTTAGTAGATTTAATTAAATGTGTGATAATTTATCATCGCATAATCTTGCTCTAAATGTGAAATACTAGATAATATTAAAGAGGAAAATATCATGTTTAAACAAACATTAGAAAATTTTAAAATATGGAGTAAATCCCTTAATATGATCCTTGCTAATAGGGTCATATTAATAGGAGAAAAGGAATAGGCTTTGTAGGCAATACCCAACAAAAGCCAACTACATTTGATAAAGGACCCACTTTAAATTTACCATCAAAAGTTAAATATAATTTTTATGAAAGATTATGACATAAAGCCTACAAATGTCTATATAGAAATTATAGTCCTCACAATTTAATTTAGTTTCCTAAATGAATCATAAATAACCTCAAACCAATAGAGAAAATGGGAAAAACATTACATGAAGGACCCAAACTCAAATGGGTACCTAAACTAAAACCCCCCATACTATAAATTTGTCTCATAACAAGGCTAGGAGCACTAAATAATATTTTGAAAGTAGATGCTCAAGGCACATAACTTGAGATCTAATACTCTTTCAAGCTCATTAGCCTAAATAATAACAAGAAATTATTGAAAATAAAACTATTGGTAACGAATCTTTGGATGATTTATTGTTATAATTAATATAGATTGCTCTCAATGGTGCATGATTTTTTGCGTAGCTAAAGCATGCTAAAATTAGAAGAAAGAAAGTTAAGTGTAAAATTATCTAAGTTAAACTATATGAAAGAGAGATTTTGATGATAATTATGCTTGTATGCTGTATTGACTTGTAATGTTTAAAAGAGTGTACGTTGTCTTGAGATAAAATTGAATGAAATGATTAAATGCTGAATTTGAACTTAAAGAAATTTATATATGAAATCATGCTTTAATTTATAATATGGTTGAAAAACTAAAAATTTAAATGAGAAAGAAATTTTCTTGGTAACATATTAGACTCATTTAACAAACAAAAATTATTGGATCGGAAATATACAAAAAGATTTTGTTTGAAAATATCTTGTTGTAATAATCATAATGATTTTGTTTGAAAATATTTTACTCATATGGAAATTTCATATTGTAATGACCTTGATTATGTTATGTTAATGTTAATGTTGAAGAAATAACTTGAAATATGATTGAATGGTTGAATATTAGAATTTGAGCATAGAATAAAATTAAAAAATGGGAGAAAAGATCAATCTTCATTTACTAATATTTTAAAAAAATTAAAAATATTTTTGAAATGAGAATTGTAACTCATTTCACTAAGTCTAAAGAATTAGACTCACTTAAAAAGGAATAATCATTGGAATGAATCGAAGCTCTTGTTTGAAAATATTTTATTATAATGAATTTGAAGATTTCTTTTGGAAATAATTTTTGGATTTTCAGTTTTGAAATGTTTGAAAATATTTTACTTAGTTGAAAATATTTGTTATGATTTTGATGTTTTCTTTTATAAATGAAACTCAATTTTTGATGACAATACATAAAGTCATGCTTGAAACAAATCACATGAAACAACTAAAAAGGAGTATATTTCTTGAAAAAATCTTTATCCTATCAAGCTTTCAATAAGAGATAAAATGATATTGTTGAATCTCTTAAACTACAAAATTGACTTGATGATTTAAACTTGAAAACGTTTCCATCCTAATCATGATTTTGACTTCTTAATGTTTATAACTTGATATTTATATATAAATCAATATCATTCTTATTTGATCTCTTATGATTCCACTTTATCATCTAAGAGGAGATTTATTAAATAATATCTTTTTGTATTCATGAATGTCTTTTGATAATAATATCCTTCTTGACATGATTTATTTTATAACTCATAAATCGTATAACTCATCACCAAAATTAATATTTCTTAAATTTATGATAAATTAAAAATTAAATGAGATTTGTTGTATCATGAATATTTCATTGGTTTCTAGACTTGTCATATCCTCAATGGAAATCATTTTTTTTTACATCTATGATTTTTAGTAAAAATGAGATCTATGATTTTAATAATTATAATCTAAGATCAAGATTGTTTAGGTCTCATAAGATTTCTAATCAAGATCGTTAGGAAAATTATTCAATCATGTCTTTTAGCACTTAAAGATTTGATTTTTCGTGACATAATCCCTTCATACTTATGGTCATAAAGAAAACATATCAACATAATTCTTTTGACAATAAAAAAGGGGGAGACAAAATTATTGATTTGGTTAGAAGAAAATTTGATTATAAAAAAACTTCTAATATTGGATGAGGAGCGATTTACTAAAAAATATTATACTATCTTATTCCTTTTCTTGACAATGATTAAAGAGGGAGATAAAATTATTAATATGAGTAATAGCAAATTGGATATGATAACAATGAATGACAAATAATTTGCTTAAAAGAAAATTTTAAATTTTAAATTTTCTAAATACATATGAAATGCATAATTCGAAATTTGAGCTTGATTTACTATCATATTTTCCTTTGGATTTCTTGGACTTTATAAATTGCACTTCTTATCAAAATTTACATGTATGATTTATTTGATTTGCTACCTTACTTGAAATTTACATAAGATAAATTAAATTGCATGGGTAGCTCTTGATTTTTTCTTAGATTTTAGAATTTACATCTATAAAATTGAGTATTTTTGTGATATGATGTTTTTCACTTCTTTTCTTTGTTTTTACCTTCTTGTTTACAAAAAGGGAAGAAAATTTACATGAAGATGATAATTTGCTATTTTACGAGTTTATTTGCTACGTTTGTTTGAAATTTACATGAGATGATTTTAAATGCATGAGTAGCTCTTAATTTTTTTAATCTTCTTGGATTTCTAGGATCTTTGAGCTCATCTTTAAAATAAATATTTCAAAATTTATATCTATAAGATTGAGGTTAAGAGCTAGGAATGCTAAACCATGAGAATGCTTGAATTGCTTGATTTGCAACTCTTGTTTGAAATGAAATGAATTAAATTGAATGGGTAGTTCTTAACTTTTGGTTTCGGAATTTACAAGATTAAGTTCTATTTTTATGATATGATATTTTTCACTCCCCTCCCTTGTTTCTTCTTTATTGTTCAAAGAAAGGAAAGAGAAATTTTCATAAGAAAATTATGATTTTATCTTATTTTATTAAGGGGGAGCAATGCAAAATTTATTTTATAAAAATATGAAAACTTTGACACATGATGACCTTATGTATCATAAAATTACTTGGTTGATATTTCACCTCTTTTTGATGATGACAAAGGGGGAGAAATAGCAAATTGATGACACAAAAATGATACATATATGTAAAAATAAATTCATAAGAAAATTATTGCTCATATCCTATTTTACTAAGGGGGAGCAATGACACATATGCCTTGAAATCATTAGCTCTATATTTCACCTTGTTTTTTATGACAAAGGGGGAGAAATGGGTATTGATGACACATGTAAGAAAATTTTCAACATGGGTATTTCACTTTGTTTGTTGATAAACAAAGGGGAGAAATGATAAATGACTTGAGGGGAGATTTTCAAATATATGACTGGTGCATAATTTTGAAATACATGTTATATACTTTAAAATTTTGATGATTCATTGTTGGTTGAAGTAAATATCATATATCATGTATCATGTATCATGTATGATTTGTTGATACTGAAATTCATGGTATATCATTTCAAGATTTGAATGGATGATATGATCCTTTAATTCAAGAGTGTTTGGTTCTCTTGAATTTTAGTTTTTCTTTATTTGAATTAATGATATGGATTTAGGGGGAGTAAGGTTTAACTCTCGTCATCAATTCATTATTATCATTAAAAAGGGGAAGATTATTGAATCTCAAATTTTGATGATTAAATTACTTGATAGATTATTGATCTAACAAGGTTATTAGAGATGATTGATGCATTATTAACTATGACAGAGAGAAAGTTACAATCATATGTTGGGCCAAAGTCAAGTTGAGGGCATCGGGCCATGGATCAGATGATGCAGTGGAAACTCGTCGATAGACTCGTCGGAACTTGTCGAAGGTATCGAAAGTTTATCAAGAGTTCACCGGGAGCTTGCTGAAGGGATTGGAGGCTTATCGAGAGTTCATCGGATGCTTGCCGAAGGTATCGAAAGCTTGCTGGGAGTTTATTGGGAGCTTGTCGAAGGTGATCGGGACCTTGCCAGGATGGCATCGGGAGTTCGCTGGAAGAAGACCAAGAGACTCACCGAAAGATCATTGGGGGTACTCGAAAAGCTTACCGGGAGTCATGAGGGTCTTGTTGGACTTGATGGTCACATTGATTGTAATTAATTAGTCATAGTTAGCATCGTTAGGTTGAGTCTAACTTGAGTTAAGTTTGGAAGGAATCCAAATTAACTCAATTGAGACAAATCGGGTCCACTATAGGGTTTGGATTGAGCTTAGGTCGAGCTCAATCGTTTGATCTAAAAATTGGTCAACATGAGGTACAAATCAAGATTGGAAAAGTGAAGGGAATCACTTTTTGGAAATCCTAGCGGTTGTACCACCATTGAGCGACGGTTATACGACCGTCACCTAGGATTTCGAGCAACAAGCGATGGTTGCACTGTCGTCGACCAGAAATCTCATCAACAGGTGCCATTTGGACTACCCAAGCCAATGGATGTACCACCCATACCCTATTTTCATGGTGGCTTTCGGCGGTTGTAACACCGGCGCCGACGGTTGTACCGTCCGTATCCAGTTTTTTCGGATACATTTAAATTTTGGCTCTAAATCCTGAAGCCAATTGGGGCCTATAAATACCCTAAATTTTTTTGCATTTCAAACAACAAGTTTTTAGTTAGAAATTTTGTGAAAAATTGTGTGCAAGATTTATAAGAAAAACATAAGGGGTAAGGGAGAGAGGAAAGTCTTGTAATACATGTAGATCTCCCTTGTAAGGTTGAAGATTCATCTTCTAAGCCTAGTAAAAGGAGAGAGGTAGCTGTAACGGTTTGATCTTCACCCAAAGAAGGTTGATAGTAGACGTCGATGGGTCTCAGGGAAGAAGACTCGGGAGTGAACATAGGCCGGGTTGAGGCTGAACCACTATAACCGTGAGTGTGCCTCAATTGCTTACATTTTACTTTTGATTGGTCTTAAGCTCTTGATAGTTAAATACGGGCTTCAATCTCTCAACTTATTCTAAATCGGCTTTTGATTGATTTTGCCAAAATATATAAAGAAGCTTCCGCTTTTTCTTTTTCACTTTCGAAAAGCAAAGATTTTTAAATGAGCACGATTACTCTTGCATGAAAGTAAAGGTTTTGATTATGCATGTTCTTTTACGAAGTTTTCCTTTAGCATGATCATAACTTTGCTTTGTTCAATAATCTTATTTTTCATGAAACGCTTTCGATTTTCAGTTTTGCTCCAAACGAACAGTTTTCTTTAAACCATGACATTTTGCACTTACACTAATTCACTGTCCAACCCTCCCCCCCCCCCCCCCGGTCAATGTCAATTGATCCTAATATATTTCAGATTTCTTGAGGTGAGGATAATGATATTGCCAAGTGTTTATTGTAAATTTGCTCAATAAAATCAGAATTCGGTGGTCATGCTAGCAAGTAGGAGGAAGGCTGTGTGATTCGGCGAAGACATCTAAAAATTCAACAAGCAAGTGGAGTAAGTTTGGGTCTTCAATTTTTGCTGGCTCCCTCATAGATTACTTCTAGAGTTGCATCAGAAGTTACTATTCACTTTGTGTAAAACATCCTCCATTCGCTGCATGCAAATTGTCAAAATGTTGCTCTTGCGTTTCCCGCACAAAATCACTTATTTCCCATGGCTAAAAATTTTCATAATAAATTTGAAAAAATTCCAAGGAACATCACCTAATGTAGTTAGCCATTTAATGTTGAGCACAACCTTATAATCATCGAGAGGGAGGAGGGAAAAATTAGCAACGATCCTTTGGCCCTGTAGAAATAATTTCACATGTGAGTACTTCAAAATTCGATCGTCGGCGATCTTAATATTGAACCTACAGCAATCCTTGATATGCAAGACCATCCGAATAACAACCTTGCTATTCATGAAGTTATTAACACTTCTGGTGTCAATGAGAATGGTGATTGGTTGCTGTTTAAGAAGTCCTCCCACTTTCATCGTCTGCGGGTTCGCATGGCCGGCTAGAGTGTGAGTCGTGCAATCGGTCGGCTATGAGTCATCCTTCGTGTTCTTCTCCTCAGATTCAAGGTCCTCTTCTTCAGGTTCTTCAATAGGTTCTAACATGAAAAACTTTCCTTTTTTGCAACGATGGTTGCAGCTCTAAAGTTTATTGTAATGCCAACAAAGGCCATTTGCCGAGCTATCGCGAAGTTCTTCTCTCTTCAATTTCTTTGGCAACGAAGGACGGTAGGGAGCAAGGGGTGTTGAAGGTTTATATGTTACTAGTCTAGGAGTAGTTCTCATCCTCTGAGCATCTTGGTTGAGCTGCTCCTCTTAGATTCGGGCGAAAGAGATTGCAACTGTTATGGTGTGGGGCTGTCGCGCCTTAATCTCTCCTTTAATCTCCGACTTGAGTCCTTCGATGAAGGTCCCTAATAATTGTCTACCAGTCCAATCATGAGCAAGGTAGGATAACTTCTTAAACCTAGTTTGGTATTCTTGGATCGTGAAGGTTTGTCAGATCTTCGCGAGTTGGCCGTCAATATTTTTATAATCCATCGGTCCAAAGCGATTTAGTAGCACGTTCTTGAATTATATCCACGTCAGGGCCGCATGGGTGTATTCAAGCCAATTGTACCATCGAATTGCATCTCCTTCGATGTGGTTGATAGTAGTGTCCATCATGAAATCCTTCAATATTTAGTAACAGTAGAAGTAGCATTCGGCACGCGAAATCCATCCCGTCGGGTCTCCTTCCTATCGAGGGAAGTCCACCCTCATGCATTGTTATCTGATGTCCGAGGACTATCCCTCCTTTTCTAAAGGCCTCTCTAAACTTTCTCCTTGCTGGAACTTTATTAGGCTCGGAGATCGGCCCAATCCGAATTCGGCAAATAAGGCGTGCAATCTGTCCTCCATGCGTGATTCAAGCCGTAATTCAAGTTGTGATCCAAGCGCCTCTAACTTGACACCAATCAAATCTACTAATGTCATGGCTTAAGACCCTATATTTGCAATGTCAAGGTCCTTCTCTTGTTGTTGGGTCAGTGATATGAACTGGTTGGGTAGATTGATGGCCGAAAAAGGTGGTAGATCAAGGGTAGATGGTTACGATTTGGGGCTAAAAGGTTACTATTTTTTATTGCTGTTTGGGCTGTGGTTTGGAGCTGCCATAGGAGTCATATATGGGGTATGATGGTCGAGATTTAAGGTTAGAGGAATGGTTTAGGGTGTTGAATCTCAAATTTTGATGATGAAATCAATTGATGGGTTATTGATCTAACAGGATTGTTAGAATTGATTGAAGCAGGATTAATTATGATAGAGTGATTATTTCAATCAAGATTGGCCAAGGTCAAGTCCGTGCATTAGGTCGATGTGATTGGGAACTCGTTAGGAGTGCGTCAAGGGTATCAAGAGTTTGCCAGGATGGCACAAGGGAGTTCGCCAAAAGAAGACCGAGACTCGCCGGAAGATTATCAGGGGTAGACGAAAAGCTTGCCGGGAGTTAGGATGGTCTTGTAATAGATGTTTGGCAATTATGATTATATTTAATTAAGTCATAATTAGTATCATGTAGGACTAACTATAATAGGAGTAATGGAGTTACAACCAGATTATGGGCCAAGATCAAACTTGGGCATCGGGCCGGGTTCGGACGATGCAATGGGATCTCGTCGAAGTTCGCTAGGAGATTCGTCGAAGGGATCGGGAAGCTCGCTGGGAACATGCTGGGAGATTGCCGGAAGAAGACCAGAAGACTCACCGCAAGAATACCAGAGGATGCCGGATTGGTGGGAGTTAGGTCTTGATTATCTTGATTGGTCATTAAGTATTGTAATCATTGAGTCATAGTTAGGGTTTGAGTCCAAATTGAGTTAGATTTGGAAGAAATCCAAATTAACTCAATAAGAAAATCGGGTCCACCATTGGGGTTTGATTAAGCTCAGGTTGAGCTTAATTGGTTGACCAGAGGGTTGGTCAACATCAGGTTCAAGCCAAATTTTGAAAAGTGGAGGGAACCACTTTTGCAAAAATTTCGACAGGTAAACCGTCGGTGAGCAGCGGGTGTACCGTCGTTGCCCAAGCTTTCGGGCGGCTGACGATGGCTGACCCGCCCAGGCTGGGCGGTGGAACCGCCCGTGCTTAAGAATTTGGGTACTTTGGGCAGTTAACCTGCCTAGGGCCAGCGGGTAAACCGCCCGTACCCAGGTGTTCGGGCGGCTGAGCCGCCCAAGTCGGCGGGTAAACCACCTGTACCTAGTTTTTCTGATTACATTTGATTTTTGACTCTAATTTCTGAAGCCACTGGGGTATATAAATACCCGAAGTATTCTTTCATTCACAATAACTCTTTTTAGGCAATTAAATTCTATAAAAAAATTATGTGTGATTTATAAGAAAAAGAAAAGGAAAGGGAGCAATCTTAGAGTTAGAAATTTTCTCAAGTCTCCCGTGTAAGCAAAGTGTAAGTGTTTGATCTTCACCCAAAGAAAATTGGTAGTGGATGCTGGTGTGCCTCAAGAAGGAGAACTCGGGAGTAGACGTAGGCCTTTGACAACGAACCACTATAAAAACTGTGAGTGTTTCTTTGCTTTTAATTGCTTACACATTATTGTATTAATGCTTCTGATTTAACTCAACTACTTAAAAATAAAGTTTTCATGATAAGTTCTTTCCTTCAAATATTATTTATCTTTCTGGTTTGCTCATTAACTTAGCAACTTTCTTTTAATCACTCACTCATTTCACGAAGAACGAAAAGCTTCAGATTTCCTATCTTAGTTTAATCAAAAAGTTTTCATCTAAACCTAAAATTTACATTTGCACTAATTAACACCCCCCCCCCCCCCCCCCCCTCCTCTCTTAGTGCCAAGAATACTGTTTTGATACAAAGTGTTAGAACCCTTACAGATTCTAAGCTTTAGGTGATTTCTATATGGGATCGGCCTTCTTGAAACTTTATAGGGGTTCCTCCCTCCTTGGTTTTCTGCACAAAGACTGAAAATAATATTAATATATTAATGATGAAAGAGGAGAGAATAGAAGCTATTTATAAGGCTTCCATACCCTAACTCCTAATATGACTCCTACTCTAACAAACTCTAACTTCTAAGCAACTTCTACTCCAAGTAAACTAAGACTCCTACTAAACCAAGATGTGGTTGGTGGCAATAGGGGTCTCCAACTTTCTAATTTTATTTTTATTTCACCCTAGAGAGAGTCCAAGCTAAGTGGAACTCTCCCCCTCTTACCCTACCTGGCCTCTCTTAAGAGGAGGAGGTGGCTAGGAGCCCCGTCCCATAATGACTCCTTCTTAACCCTAGCCAACCACTTCTTTATTAGGGGGTGGCGGCTAGATTAGGGCTTATTATATTCATGACTCAATTGACTCTAACCCATATCCAACTATGACTCCTAATCAGACTCTAGTTCAGCCGAATCCTAACCCTACTAGGATTTGGGCTAATTTATTATAATAGACTCAAATCTTCTCCTAGCCGACCTAATGTTATGTATAGGTTGACCAACAAGGCCCAATCTAAGGACTCGACTCAATCGACTAGGACCCGACTCAGCTAGGGTCCTAATAATTAGAGTGTTAAGAGTTCTTTGAATTTCATTTAGTAGTGTTCATTATTTAGAATTTAGTAAACAACTTATGTTACTCTACCTTGAGCTAGGATTGAGGTAGAGCTAGCTGTTGATCATGTAATACCAAGCCTGAATCCTCAGTTGGTGAGAGGCGATCGAGTTGGTTAGTAGCGTCCCACCCTCCTTCTAGTGCCAAAAATATTATGCAACTTTACGTTGTGGCCGAGGCGTCAACATGGCTCGATTCGGTCCGAGTGCACAAGGTCCCCCACATGGCTTATCGGGTGGGAGATGTTAGCATTAGGTCGAGTTAAGCAGGGGCCATCTGGTGAACCAACTTGAGGTGGAGTTGGGAGTCAGTCCTTTTCCCTTTCTGAGCTAGTTCCTACACACGAGCCGAAGTCGAGTCGATATCTTTTCGATTAGTATGTGGTAGAGTTGAGGGAGTTTTGAGTGTTTAAAATCTGACCTCTGGTGCTGACCCAAAGATTAGCTTTTATACTTGTGGCCCAGGGTCGATCGTACATAACCTTTTAATGGGCGTCGATTCTCTAGGTGGCCAATTAGTAAACTTTGTGCAGTGTGGACCGACCTACACAGTTCCATGTCACACAATGTCGTTCCACGCTGTCACGGACTTAGCTGAATTTGCCTAAGTCGTGCGGCACCCTAGCGGCACTCTCGAAGACTTAGCTGAAAATTACCTAAGTTATGAAGCAACATTGCCCACCGTTCCGGACTTAGCTAGGATTGCATATGTTAGGAAATACCCAAAGCGTTATTTGCCCATAAAGGGTCAGCTCACTTGCAACCTCATGCGGGTCCCGTAGGACCTACAAAGAAGAAGTTGATTAGCTTAGAAACGAGCGACAGACAAGTCCCGATATCTCGCAAAGAGGGAAGTTGTACAAGCAATTCGTCGAACACCTTGAGTACAGTAGAGAAAAGAGAGAAAGAGAGTGAAACAGGACTTTAGAGGTTTGTAAGAATGATCGTAAGTTCACAAATGATGGTTCCCAATGTATCGGACGCAAGACAAGTTCAATTATTGATGAAAGCCTACGCTCGACATATACCCGAAACCCATCCAGCCCGGTGCCACCCGAGGGGTTCCAAGGTGTTGAAATGGCTGACATTTCACACCACCCAGAGTGGTCAATGCAGCACACAAAAAAGACCCAAAAATGAGGCTATTTTGGCTCCATACAGCGAGCGATCGTTCTACAGCCATCTACACTACTTTCGCTCACATTTCTTAGGTAAAAACACATAAACTCAAGGCAAAACAAACTGCCAAACATCTATACAAACAAGAAAAAAGCGATGAATGGTTCGCTGAGTGAAGATGTTGCAGTTGAGCGATGATCGTTCATGACATTCTCCCCCACTTAAATTGTCGATGCCCTCGTCGATGCTTATTGGTAGGCTTTGACGTGGACTTCTTCATGTCGTAGGACATCTTTCGGCTCCCAACTGACTTCTATTCAAGGAAGCATTTTCCACTTCACCAAGTACTCAATCTGCTCCGCTCATGTGTAGCTTTGTCTTGTGATCCGCAAGAATAGTTTCAACTTGCTTCTCATAGGAGGCTCTGGTGGGGGGTAGCCAAGTTAGAACATTTCGTGAATCATCTTATGGATCTGAGTGGTAGGCTTTCAAGTTGCTCGCATAGAAGACGTTATGAATTCTGAGTCATGCCGGTAGTTGCAACTTATATGAGACGTTGCCTACCCTGCTAATGATTGTCAAAAGGCCCTTCATACTTGCGTACCAACCCTTTGTACACTTTATGCCTGAAGAACTGGAGTGATGCTAGTTGGAGCTTCACCAACACCAAGTCGTCAACTTTAAACTCCTATGGTCACCTTCCTAAGTTTGCCCATTTCTTCATCTTTTTGGTCGCCTTCTCCAAGTAAGCCCGGGCAATATCTGCATTGAGATGTCATTCCTTTGCGAAGTGATATGCTAATGAGCTACTCCCGGTATAACCAATAACAAGGTGTGAGGAGTCGATGGCTATTGTCCCATAATAATCTCGAAAGGTCTCTTGTTGGATGCAGAGCTCCGCTGCAAGTTGTAGGAGAATTGGGCTATGTCCAACAGCTTCACCCAATCTCATTGGTTGGCACTCACATAGTGTCGAAGATATTGCTCCAAGAGCGAGTTGATTCTTTATGTTTGACCATCCGTTTGGGGGTGGAGGCTTATGGAGGAGTATAACTTAGATCTTAGCATCTTGAATTGCTCGGTCCAGAATCATCCCAAGAACTGAGAATCTCGATCACTAATGATGTTATGTGGGACTCCCCAATACTTCACCACATTCTTCATCATCAACTTGGCTGCCTCCTCTGCTGAACAATGTAGGGGTGCAACGATGAATGTTGCATACTTCGAAAACTAATCAACAACCATGAGTATCAATCCAAGTCCCCCTACTACGGGCAAGCTTGATATGAAGTCCAAGGAAATGCTCTCCCATGACCTTTTTGGTATGGGCAGTAGCTCCAAAAGCCCCATCGACTTCCAATGTTCTACTTTATCCTATTTGCAAGTAAGGCATGTTCGAACGTAATCCTCCACATCTATCCCCATCTTTGGCCAATAGAAGGCCCTCTCCATAAGAGTCATTATCTGATGAATGCCCGGATGTCTTGCCCCAAGGGAATCGTGACACTCTTTTAAGAGTTCACGCCTCAAGTTGTCCACTCGTGGAATATAAACTCTATTCCCTTTTGTGTAGATGAGTCCCTCCTGCTGGTTACAGGTGCCTTGCAAGTCAATCATATGAGTGATGGCACGTATGACACGCTGTGTGATCTTTTTGCTTATGATTAATATTGGCATATTCTTATATTATATTATCTATTGCATATATATTGTGATGTCTTTGGTTCTGTGCAATGGAAATAGGATCATGATGAGATCAAAATAATGAGATCGATTCACCTCTAAACACATATCTTAAATAGTCCCGGTCATAGGTTACTCGAGAGGGACATCGAGATAACCGGACAGATTGGTGTACTATATATCCATCTATATGATAGAGGCAGCTGGTCTCATAGCCACTTGTGTGGAGACACTAAAGATATAGTACAGGTGCTCACTAGAGAATGAGTTTACTGATTGATCCGCTTATGAAATGTTATATGGTTAATGATCCCTAATGTCAGACAGCGATTTCATAGTCTCAGTTGTGTATATGGTCCTCAAACTTGAGACACCAAGGATGCCTTATATGAGTACTCCTTTCCTTGACACCAAATTTACAGATTTGAAAAGTTATAGATCTGGTACAACTGGTTATCGGGATTGGTAGCCAACCTTACGAAGGCAATTGAGTGTCAATAGAGGATCATCCACTCTTGATATCATGAAAGGAATATCCCATATGTGCTTGCTTAGACAAATCTCTAACCAGGGTTATTTGGATTAAGAGAGAAAGAGTTTTCCGGGAGAATCCGATTAGAGCGAGACTCTAACGGATTCCGTATGTGACCTGACAGTACCATGTACAATATACGATCTCTTGGATATTAGTTGGATGAGGGATTATAGATACATGGTAACTGTGGATAGACAGGTCTGATGGATTCGATCCCCCTATATCGTCTAATACGTAGTGGCCTAGTACGTTCATAGTCGATGAGTCGAGTGAATTATTATGGTGATAATAATTCACTATATCAGAAGGAGTTCTGATGGGAGTAACTCACGGTCAGCTCGGTATCGAGCCTAGACGGTCACACATATATGGTGGATACTTCAACGAATAGAGGATTGAATGGAGATATAATTAGCCCCTATTCTCATTAGATGAGACCCTATGCTGATGGGCTCCTTCATTAAGGCCCAATTAGAGGCCTAAGAAGATTCTTAGATAGAGATCCAATAATGTAAGGTTAGTGGGTAATTGGATAGAGATCCAATGCCCACTAAGGAAGGAGCCCTAGGGTTTTTTGATGGCTCTCTATAAATAGGAGGGGAGACTCATGGTTGATAAGCTACAGTTTTAATCACCACCTCCTATTATCCTCCCTCCCTCTGTGCAAGAGTTACGAGATCAGATTAGATGAGTTTCGTTGTAGAGATCTATCGTGTGGATATCGCTAGAGAGGAGAACGCTTGACCTCCTTCATCTTCTCCATCCGGATTTAGAATACAGGGATATATGATCTCCCTAGGTAAAATCAATCTCTCACATATCATGGTTTTCTAGTTTTTATGATTTTTCTCGTGATCCCAATCTTTTGCACGATGATTTGATATGCGTGGGAAACCAGTTTTTATTTTGATTTCCACTGCACATGTGATGCACCCGCTAAGGTTTTCCAACACCTCCTGGACCCAAAATCGTCATGTCTTGCGCTCTTTGATGAGTTACATCAGGGTTGCTGCTTGAGGATCACTTTACAAACCATCCCTGATCCAAGAAAGAAAGTTGGAGTGCAACTGACTTGTTTGGCCTCCGCCTTCCAACTATATAGCGTTCACCAGTTCCACTTTCCGGCTCAATGCAACGGCCATGACATTTGTCATTCCGGGCTTATACTCTATTACCATGTTGAACTCGGCCAAGAAGTGTTGCCATCGTGTTTATTTCGGGGAGAGTTTCTTTTGAGTCTGAAAGTAACTCAATGCGACATTGTTCGTCCTTAGCACGAATGGTACTCCCAAAAGGTAGTGTCACTAGACTCGTAGACAGTGGACCACTACTGTCATCTCCTTCTCATGTACTGGATAGTGTTGCTCGGTCTCATTGAGCTTGTGACTCTCGTAGGTTACTGGATAACCCTCTTGCATAAGTACTTCCCCAATAGCGAAGTCAGAAGTATCTGTATGGACTTCAAAAGACTTCTCATAGTCCGATAATCTGAGTACTAGTTCCTCCAACACAGTAGTTTTTAGGTCTTTGAAAGCCGCTTCGCACTTGTCCGACCATCTCTATGACTGTTCCTTCTTTAGCAACTCCGTCAGTGGAGCTTCGCGCTTTGAATATCCCTCTATAAAACGTCAATAATAGTTAACGAATCCAAGGAAGGATCTCAACTCTAGTACCTTCTTTGGTGTTCGCCATTCTACCACAGCTTGCACTTTAGACTTGTCCATTCGGATGGAACCATTATCGATTTGATGCCCCAAGAATAAAAATTTTATTTGGGCGAAGTAGTACTTTTCCCTCTTCACGAATAAGGTGTTCTCCCTGAGAACTTCGAAATTATTCGGAGGTGCTTAACATGCTCCTCAAATGTTTAGCTATAGACGATGATATCGTCTAAGTAGACGACCACAAACTTATCCAGATACTCCTTGAACAGTTGGTTGATTAGAGTGTAGAATGTGGCTGGAGCATTAGTTAAACCAAAAGGCATCACCAAGAACTCGAATGCTCCATACCTGGTCACACAGGTATTCTTCTCCTCATCACCTTCTGTAATGCGCACCTGCCAATACCCCGACCGAAGGTCGAGTTTAGAGAAGTACTTTGCCTTGCCCAATTGATCGAACAAGTCCACGATGAGTGGGATGGGGTACTTGTTCTTTACTGTCATCTTGTTGAGGGCTCAATAATCAATGCATAATCGGAGGTTCCCATCTTATTTCTTTTGGAAGAGGACTAGAGCTCCGAAAGGTGCTTTTGAGCTATAGATGAGACCACTGCTTACTAGTTCATCTAATTGCTTCCTTAGTTCTGCCAACTCTGGAGGGGCCATGTGGTATGGTGGTCTCGCTGGAGGATTAACTCCCAGCTCCAGCTCAATCCGATGATCCACGCATCTGCGTGGTGGTAGAGTTCTCGGCAACTCCGTTGGCATCACATCTGAGAACTCCTTCAGAATGTTCGCCACAATAGTAGGTTCTTGATGGGGACTCCATTTGCTCGTCCGGAGATCCGCTTGGCCTTAGAGTTCACAGCCTTCATACGACTTGGGCTCTTCTCCAAGATCAGTCTCAGTCACTTAGCTTCTCGATCGACAATAAAATTATGGATCGCTCTTGTGTCCACCATTGCCCGGGTTGTTCGACCATTTAACTTAATGTCCACATACATCAGCTCACTGCTCACTGCCTTTGATGGCTTTGTCTTTGCATTCTCCATCACTTGACCCCGCAACGCATTCAACAGATGCATTGCTCCCATTCGGGGTCCTTGCGACTCCTCATTATCGCTGCTAGATTCAGAACTGCTCGAACTAAGGGCGATAGCTTTGACCTTGTCTGACTTACGGGGCTGTATCGATGCAGTTAAAGTATTGAGTGCCTACTTTTACGGGCACTCTCTCACCATGTGTAGTCCTCCGCACAAGAAGCATCTGCTAGATTTTGGGGCTTTGCCTTTCGAGCTTGGTCCCTTGTGAAAGCTCTTCTTCTTCTGTTCGCCCCCAGACTCATTTGCACAAGAGTATTTTGCTGGGTGATTTTTCAAGAATTATTTCTTCTTTCCCAAGTCCTCCGAAGAAATGAAATCAATTAGCCTTTCTGTGGCTGCAATTGCCCCAGCCATATCGGTGACATTCCACCGATGTAGTTATTATTGTGCCCATGACTTCAAACCATCGAGGAAGCCGAATAGCTTATCTTTCTCGGACATGTCCTGTATATCCAACATCAGTGCCGAAAATTACTTCACATAGTCTCGAATGGATGTGCTTTGGCGGAGTTGTCTCAGTTTCCTTCTTGCGACAAACTCTGTGTTCTTGGGCAAGAACTGAGTTCTCAACTCTCTCTTCAAATCTCCTCATATATCCACTCGACATTGGTCTTGCTAGATCTCTTCCCAACGGGCTCGCTACCAAAGTTTTGCATCCCCATTCAGATACATTGTTGCTATTGCAACTTTGGTTTCCTCAAGTTTGAGCCTCGTAGCATGAAAATACTGTTCCATATCGAACAAAAAAATTTCAAGCCCTTTAGCATCCCTGGCACCCCCGTAGCAATGCTGCTCGAGTGCCCAAAAGCTTGGCAGCGGCACCGAGCGGATATTGTTGTCTCCCGCATTAAGAGTCCTTGTGAGCAACGTCACTTTAGCCGTGAGATCCGCCACAACTTCGTGCAGATATTGTACGAAGTTTTTGGTGTCCTCCATCAGTTGGTCGACTAGAGACTCAACTCTATTAATCCGAGATTCAACTTCTTCTTGCGAGCTCTCTATCCTAAGTAGCCTTCGTTGGCCTTAGTAAAGTTCCTCCAAGCTCACTTCAAGAACATCAAGGTGGGTTTCCGCCGTTGTAAGTCTCTCCTTGTTGCTCTTTTTCCTGGTTGGCGCTCCAGATGGTACCTCCTGCACTCGTGGAGAATACCCAATTTCATGCTCGTCTTGTTCATTGTCGCGCTCCTCATGAGCAGCTCCAACAGTTTGCGAGCGAGTTTACACTTGCAGCCCACCTGCGGCTGCTTGGAGCAAGGGTCCAGCTTGCCTCATCTTGCTCGATTCACCACGGAGTTTCACCATGGAGAGATTTTGAATCCTCTTTGCTTGTTTGTTCGAATTGCTTGTCTGCTCTGATACCATATTGTCACGGACTTAGCTGAATTTCCCTAAGTCGTGCGGCACCCTAGCGGCACTCTCAAAGACTTCGCTGAAAATTGCCTAAGTTGTGAAGCAACCTTGCCCACTATTTTAGACTTAGCTGGGATTGCTTAAGTCAGGAAACACCCAAAGTGTTATTTACCCGCAAAAGGTCAACCCACTTGCAACCTCGTGCGGGTCCCGCAGGACCTACAAAAAAGAAGTTGATTAGCTTAGAAACTAGCGATGGACAAGTCCCAACATCTCGCAAAGAGGAAAGCTGTACAAGCAATTCATCGAACACCTTGAATGCAGTAAAGAAAAGAGAGAAAGAGAGCGAAATAAGACTTTAGAGGGTTGTAAGAATGGTCGCAAGTCCACAAATGATGGTTCCCAAGGTATCGAACGCAAGACAAGTTTAATTGTTAATGAAAGCCTACGCCCGACATATACCCAAAACCCCATTCCCGGTGCCACTGGGGGTTCCAATGTGTTGAAATGGCTAACATTTTGCATCGCTCAGAGTGGTCGCTGCAGCACACGAAAAAGACCCAAAAATGATACTGTTTTGGCTCCGCGCAGCGAGTGATCATTCTGCAGTCTTCTACACTACTTTCGCTCACATTTCTTAGATAAAAACACATAAACTCAAGGTAAAACAAACTGTCAAATATTTGTACAAACACGAAAAAAAATATGAACGATTCGCTAAGTGAAGATGTTGCGATTGAGTGATAATCGTTCGTGACAATGCGTTTTCGGGTAGCTCGTGCAGTGCAACACCTTCTCATACAGTCCCAAGCAGCCTAGGTATAATTTGTTGCTTCACATAGGTCCGATGTGCCATGTCTGTATTGCGTGATTGTTGATTGTCATTGTAGGAATGGTACCATGAGCCCTATTAGGTGTATTTGATAGAAATCATAAAAATGATATGATATTTTGTACATGTTTCTAAATTGATTATAAAAAGTACTTGTAAATTATTGATCTGTAAGCTTTTATAGTCATTTTGAGTTACGATGTTTAATGGACGTTTGCTCATATGTCTATTCTTTAAAATTTATTTCAGAACCCGAGGAGCAGAGTAGCGTGAGCATGTTTGCGAGTTTTAAAAATCTGTCATATTTTAGACTTGCATAATATTAATATAAAATATTATTTTGGATATAATATGACGATATTGTAATTATGTAAATAAATTGGTGTTGACTGTGATACAGTGTTTTGATGGGTTATATGATAGCATACAACTATCTAGATTGTATAAGGATAACGTTCCTTATTTATGTTTTGATCGTGAAATTTTTATAGAATATATTATTGATATGAATTACCAAAATTATTAAAAATATACTATGATTGAATTGTTTATGATTATAGAATATGATGAATATTCTGTGAAGATAAAATATTTATCCAAGTTTTATTCCTGCGTTCCTATAGCAAAATCTATAGTAAAATGTTGTCCAGACCTTCCGTTGGACAGACAACGTTACGATTACTATCTCATATCTCAAGGTATTTTTAATTAGAAATTTTGTCCAGACCTTTCGTTGGACAGACAACGGTACATTTACTGTCTCATATCTCAAGGTATTTTTAATTAGAAATATTGTCCAGACCTTCCGTTTACGCTTACTATCTTATATCTCAAGGTATTTTTAATTAGGTAAATATTGATTATTCTATTATGCACGATCAACATTCTATTATAGAGTAGATCTCATCATAGATCACGTGGAATACCAATATAATTTAACACAATAATTTATTGAATCATGAAATGTCTTTCAAACATAATAAAAAAAGCAATTTCTCAGTCACAGCTTAATTCAATAAAAAAGTCTTCCAAGAACAAAATCAAAGAGTAAATTCTGATAGAAATAATCGAGGAAATCATATCAATGATTCAATTGGTAACCAATATTTTCATATAAATTAAGGTAATCAAGGATTCTTTCGAATGTTTTCTTTTATGGCCGAATCAATAAAAGATTACTTCCTTTTCGAGAGTGGTTAAATAGGCCATAGCGGAAGGTAGAAATTTCCAGTGCGCCCGTTTCATCGAACGTGAGTGCGGCCTGGGTGAGAGAAAGGGAGACCCAAAAGTCAATCACCATCGCTATTCTTCTTTGTTTCCTTCTGTAGTCGTAATTGTTCGACACAGGAAGCTCCATACAAAAAAAAAGATACAGTCCAATCTCAGGCAACTTTATTGCGACGCCTCCCCTCCTTCCATCCACCCCCATGGCCGTCCATATCTCGGCTGCTACCGGAACGACAGCCACCTACAATGGCAGGATCACAGCCTTTGTGGTCATCTCCTGCGTCATGGCTGCAATGGGAGGCGTCATCTTCGGCTACGACATCGGGATCTCAGGTAAGTAATCCCCTCGTCGGCCAGCCACGGGTGAGCTTCTCTTCGTTCAACTCGTTCTACTTGTAGGAGGAGTGACCTCCATGGAGTCGTTTCTGGAGAAGTTCTTCCCAGACGTGAACGCCAAGATGAGAGGGGACTCCGTCGTTAGCAACTACTGCAAGTTCGACAGCCAGTTGTTGACGGCCTTCACGTCGTCGCTGTACGTCGCCGGGCTCTTCGCCACCTTCATCGCCTCGTGGGTGACGCGGCGGTTCGGCCGCAGGCGGACGATGCTGGCGGGGGGTTTCGCTTTCATGGCCGGGGCAGCGCTCGGTGGAGCTGCGGCTGACGTCTACATGATCATCTTCGGCCGCGTCTTGCTGGGCATAGGCGTCGGATTAGCCAACCAGGTCGGAATTCCAAACCTTTTTGTTCTCTGAAGCGCCATGTTTGATCTGCAACGAGGTCTACAAAGCGTACCCTAAAGATAAGAATCTATTGGCGATCAATGATTTGCTTGAAGCGGTCCCAAATGGCGGCTTGCAAGATTGCAAGAACGGTGTTTGGCGTAGATAAAATACGCGTGAAACAGCGACATCACACCATCTATGGGACGGAACGTCGTGTATACGTGTTCCGTCGTGATGACAACAAACAGAAAAGTCAAGTCGATGAATGACTTCATTTCGTAGAAACATATGGCCTACATGTTGCAATGATCAGAGATTGCGTGTTTTGTGTTACAGCGTCCAACACTGTGCTGGCTGTATCTGACTTGTTGATCATGATGCAGTCCGTTCCGTTGTACCTCTCGGAGATGGCTCCGCCTCGGTATCGAGGGGCGTTCAACAATGGCTTCCAGTTCAGCATTGGAATCGGAGCTCTCATTGCGAACATCATCAACTATGGCACCGCGAACATAAAGGGCGGGTGGGGCTGGCGAGTCTCCCTGGCTTTAGCAGCAGTTCCAGCTTTGTTGCTGTCACTCGGGGCCGTCTTCCTTCCTGAGACACCGAACAGCCTCATTCAACAAGGCGGCGACGTCCACAACGCCAAGCAGCTGCTCCAAAAGATTCGAGGCAGCACCGACGTCGACCAGGAGTTGGAGGATCTCGTCGCGGCCAGCAACGCGTCCCGGATCGTGCGCCGGCCCCTCCGAACCATCGTTCGACGAAATTACCGTCCCCAGCTGGTGATGGCCATCGCCATCCCCTTCTTCCAACAGGTGACCGGCATCAACGCCATCGCGTTCTACCAGCCGGTGCTGTTCCGGACCATCGGCCTGGGCCAGAACGCATCCTTGATCTCGGCCGTTGTCGGGGGAGTGGTCGGCATCTCCTCCACGCTCATATCGATGATCGTGGTGGACAGACTCGGCCGGCGTCTACTGTTCCTGATCGGGGGGATCCAAATGTTCGTTTCGCAGGTGATAATTGCGGGCATACTGGCGACCCAGCTCGGCGACCAGGGTGGGGTGAGCAGAGGATACGCCTACCTCGTCCTGCTGTTGATATGTGTGTACGTCGCGGGTTTTGGGTGGTCATGGGGGCCGCTGGGCTGGTTGGTTCCCAGTGAGATCTTCCCACTGGAGATACGGTCTGCAGGGCAGAGCATTACAGTGGCCGTCAGCTTCATCTTCACCTTCATCATAGCCCAGACCTACCTGGCCATGCTGTGCCACATGAAGTCAGGGATCTTCTTCTTCTTTGCGGGATGGCTGGTCATCATGACCATGTTCACACACATGCTGTTGCCAGAGACCAGGAACATACCCATGGAGCAGATGGCCAAAGTGTGGAGGGAGCACCCGTTTTGGAGGAGGATCGTTGTGGACGAAGGAGAGGAGTCCAAAACGGATGGATGATCTGTTCTAGCATATATAACAGGATCAAGCTGCTGTTGATCGCAATCCCTCGATTGCAGTTGCTGTATTCGCAAGAGATGCAGCAGCATTTCAGAATTGCATGTATCCATCCTCTGTTTCTCTCTCTCGTTGAAACATTAGATAGAGTAATCGATAAGTACGGGCACTACTTATGCTTAACATAATCGTATAATGGATACCATGTCAATTGTCAAAGGTGTTTGATGAAATTGCAGAGAAAAAGGAGGCATCGTCGAAGAACATAAGGTTGGGTATCCACGAGGACAGTCGAAACAGCGCCAAAGCTGGCGGAAGGGATATGTGTTGCGTCACTTGTGACGCGGGAAAGAAATGAATTGGGCTATAAGGATTTATGGATGCAGTATGAGATGCTCGGCTCCTCGGGGTCAGCAGATCGACAGCTCCCAAACGTTTGATTTCTCGGCGTCGGACCATGAATATCTTAGCACCAATGGGTCGCGTCACATTATCGGAAGTGTACCGACACCGTTTTTGCAGGGATCGGATCGGTGAAGTTTGGTTTGAGACCACCTCAATGGAAGAATTAGTTAATCAGCTAATTAAAAACTGATTTAACAATCTGGGGGTTGGTTTTAAAATATTTTTAGGGCTCTAAACCTTCGATTTGGATGTTGGATCGGAGTCTAGTCATTAAAACCTGATTTAACACCACTAATCCGGGGTTAGGTTTAAATATTTTTAGGCCTCTAAACCTTCGATCGTGGATGTTCTTTATCGCCTTCTGCTACCAAAGCAACACGTGGGCTTTAAATTCCCCTTCAAGTTTGTACTCCGGCTTGTTCTGTTCACGCCCGCCTGCACTCGACACGACGCCAGCGCTCCGTCAGGAAAGAAGTACCCGAAGGTGAGAAGTTAGCATCATAATCTCACAACAGCATGATAAAGCATCAGAACACCCAAGAATGACGTCACCACCCCGTTTCATTTCTTCCATTCCTTCCTTCCATATGTTCTCCATATGCGTGATCATCGCTCAGTATTCTGTTATCCAGAATGTCGTGCAAACAAAACAAATCAAAGGACCTTCCAATTCCAAACCACAAAATGTTCTCTCGTCTGCGTGATGTGTGCTTATTGCCATGGCAAAGGGAACGTTGTATCCATGGCGGCCATACTAGAGGAAGCTGTGATGATAGCTTCATCTCCAATGGGACTTCGGACATCGTCCCAAGAAAGCAAGCAAGAGTATTGCTGTGGCACCAGCCATTCACCCAGCCCTTTCTTCTCAAAGCTTTCCCCGCATACCTCCCCATTGTCTCCCAAACAACACGGCTGTGCCTCCTCCTCAGTGACAGTGTTTTCCATGTCGTCAACCAAAGGCGGCAAATTGTTGTAGGTCATGCTGCTGTTCACCAAGTCGAAGAGGGAAGGCATCTCCGCTTCGTCTTGCTTGTGGTCAGGGACGTTGTACAAGTCGGAACATGTCGCTTCCTGAAGAGGTTCCTCCCTCGTGCAGCTGCTGGCTGAGTGTCTGCCACTGACGCCTCCATCGTCAAACATGAAAAGAGGCCAAGGAGAAGGAAATATGGGATCCAACGATGACTTGGACGTTAAATCCTGATGAAGATCAGTAGAATCGAGTTGATTCATGGAGTCGAGAGATGGGTGGCCCAGCTCAACTCTCGGAGACGCGGGAGGCTGGGGTGTCGTAGGCTTGCGGATCTTCTTCTTGATCCAAGAGTTCCAGTAGTTCTTGATCTCGTTGTCTGTTCGACCAGGCAAATGGCTTGCTATGTGAGCCCATCTGCGGTAGATTTGCCATCGAGAAGACGAAATGAGACCAGAAATGTAATCATATTCATGATAAAAGATATGGCAGTGCAAGCATTCAAGAAGCTTAATGCTGATGATGATTTCGGAAAGTGGGCAGATGAGAACCTGTTCCCAACAATCCCGTGGAGGCTGATGATTAACTTCTCCTCCTCCGGCGTTATCCTTCCTCGCCTTATGCCGGGTCTCAAGTAATTGATCCATCTTAAGCGGCAACTCTTGCCACACCTTTGAAGCCCTGTACAACGATCCAAGCATAAGAATCTCAAATGACAAGCACAGACATACTTTAGAGAGAGAGAGAGAGAGAGAGAGAGAGAGAGAGAGAGAGAGAGAGAGAGAGAGTAGAAGCAGGACCTGCTTTCATGGGGACCTCACTCCAGCAGCAATAGCCATGGGCTGTGATATATCTGATGAGCTTCTCGTCTTCCTCAGGAGACCATAGCCCTCTCCTCACCTTCTGTTGGTTGCAACAGGAGTGATGCCCCATTCCCTCTTCTCTATGTTGATTCGCTGTTCTTCTTATTCTTATATCCTTCTATCTCTCTCCAACATTGAGCAGTCTTTGGTAGGAGAGCTCTCCCCTCTTATGCGAGGCACGACGATAGATATTTTCTCTCTCCCTCTCTATCTCTCTTCTCTTCCCGTCTCATCTCTCTCTCTCTCTCTCTCTCTCTCTCTTCTCTGATTGCACGGGACGAGCCTTCCTTTCTCCTTCTTCTCATCTAACATAAAAAGGACTCGGCAACGAATTCTCTCTTTGCTACATAATGATACCTTTCCAACAATGTAATAGAAACCTTTTCTTCTGGCTTCTGGTGGGAGATAGTGTTCTATCTACTGTTCTGGGTTGGTGATACTTCTGAGACAACGATGCTATGGACACAGTTCGTAAATCCTACCAAGAGGAACAGAGAGAGAGAGAGAGAGTCAGAGAGGAGTGACGTACTTGCTGCATGCACATATGCTGAATGCTGCTTTGAGATTCACGTCTCATGGATATCCACCAGTGGATATGCACAAATTTGTTTACCTTCGTTTTCTGTCATACTAACAGCACGCGGCTACAGCGATGCGTCACATGCAACACACACACGTACAAAAGCCTTTTTTTGTAGGTACACATGCGTTATTGTGGCCGTTTTCGTAGAATCCGATCTATTATTCCCCAAGCAAATTAGGTCCCTTGTGACTCCGAGCTTTGAGCCTGAATCATGTCCCACATACTTGAAGCCGTGTAGCTTTCGGATCCTTAGCTCCTCCACAGCTAATGTTCTCCTATGCATGCTTAGCTGCTTTATACGAACATGCACATAACGTTGCTGGTTGCGGTAAGTTTGATCGATGCATTTGCAAGGTACATGTTTGGTGCAAATCAAAGTGCTCATACTACGGAATTTTGTATTGTTCTTGGGGTCTGTGATCAAGAGAACTATGGAGGCCAACTCCTCACCATGTCAGACGTGATGGGGGAATGCCAACACCATAAGAAAGAGATCAACGTGTGGGGTTTTTTATTAGGGTAGAGGAAATGATTAGGACGTAGCTTTGAGAAGGAGCAACAGGGAATTGGCGCCTACCGACCGAGTACCATTTGCAAGGAGATGCAAAGAGGAACACCAAAGAAGCCATTGTTTGCTTTTGGTGCCAAAAGCAGCCTATTAATTGTTGAAGTTAATGAAAAGGTCTTTGATAGATGAGGCCCCTCTACATCTAGAGCAGTTCCCTTTTTTTAGCCTCAGAAAATTTCATTTTACTTCTTCTGTGTTTGCAAATTTATTCTATGAATTGTAAAATTTTCTATTAGAGTTTGAAGGAAAATGTTCATCCTTTTCGTAATTACAATTGAATTTATTCTCTTTTGCAAACATTTATATTATTTGATCTCCCAATTTTGCTTCTGCAAACGTACCATCTCTTTCCTTTCTTGGAATTAAGGTCGTTCTGATGTCTTCCTCCTATTCCTCTCCTCCGGCTTCCTCTGCTTATCATTTGCATTGAACGTTACTCTTACCTAATGATGTGAGACCCTCCTATTTGTGTAATACATGCACTTTAAACAAATAACTAAAATAGTGAATATGTATATAAATATATTCTCTTTTTTTTGCATATTTAGTCCATTGCCGTTTAATGTAATACATGCACTTTGTATAGATGTACTACCTTAGATTTCTTGTATTCAAGGTTTAGATAACAGCAGGTAAAAAAATTATACTGAAAAGAAATCGAGGTTGAAACACTATCATAGGTAATAGAGTTTAAACAGTAATCTCATGGAAAGCTAGGCTGAGCTCTCTCCAAAAAATTTCACATGTAGTGTTCATCTTTCACTTTGTCTTCAACTGTTCTTTATGCCAATTTTGTCCTCAAATGGTCTTCCTATTGCTAAAATCCTTCGTCAGGAATATCATTATTTCTGCAACGCATCCTTGGAGACATACAAAATTTTGATCGTAAATCATGTTTATATCAAACCAATTAGCAATGAGTTTCATCTTTGGTAGTAGGTGGCAAGGTGGTCAGCATCGAGTCACCCGTTCGTTTCTCATGTGAAGTTTTTTTAGGTCCTTTCATAGAATTTCAGAATGAGCTCTATAGAATTTGACCTTTGAGGGGGATCAACCATTTGAACATTGTAGGGGTTCCTCTCTCCTAGATTCGACACAAGACTGAAATAAAATTGATAATTGCTTGATTCAAGAAGGGGGGCGACTACATCTTTAAATAAGGATCAAAACCCTACCCTAAGAGGGTGCTTACCTAAGAAGAATTACCCCTTTGTCCCTCCTATAGCCGACCAAAGCAGGGGAAACCCTAGTCGACCAATCCAGTAAAAGATGTGATGGCTACTAAGCCCTGAGGGCTAATATAAATCCTAACCATACTCCTTTATAAGATAGGAGTGACTTTATTATAATATAACAGAGTTTTTATTAACTAGTACTAAGATGATTATGACTCAACCCTACCGGAGTCCTATCAAGTTCGCCCTCTTTAGATCAACCTTGTCCTCAATGCTGAAGGTCCATAAACTTTGGAAACTAGATCTTTAACTCCTCATGTGACTCCCATGTTATCATTAACTGAACTTTGGCCTCCTCATTAGCTGGGGTATTAGTTGGAAGGATTTGGGCTGAGTCGTTTTCTTTAAATTTCCATTTAAGGTGGAATACTTGGTGGATCAATTGTAATCTTGACCTGGTGCGTGAATTTGATCTCCAAGTTAGGGCCCCAATGTGATCCTCAATTTTGCAAGACCCAAAGAAATAGGGAGATCGCTTCATTACGGCTCGAGTTTCCTGCTGATCGGGCTGGAGGTGTAGAAAAACTCAAATCTTTAATTTTTTATCCATTCTAAAGTTTATCGGGAGGTCATTTCTTCTTTGCATGTGCTGCCATATGGTTAGTCTTTAGTGATATCCAATCTTTCTTCTGGAATGGTGACTGTCATCTGGTATGGTTCAGGATAATGAGAGCCCAATCTAGCGTGAGCATGGATTGTAATTCTTCTAATTTAACTCATATTTCATGCCATGGACTTGTATCCAACCATATTTTAAATTTGGTAGTAATTAGTATCTCCTGTAAAAACCTCGTATGAAGTGTGAGGGAAGCCTCGATGTAAATTAGGAGTCGACCATCTTGCATAAGAATAGCCCCAATTCTAACTCCTGACGTATGAGCCTCAATGACCAAAGTGCAATCGAAATCGGGTAGCGCTATGACCGACGTCATCATCATGGCTGCCTTGAGTCATTCGAAGGTTGCGGAGGCTTTATCTGACCACAAGAAGGAGTCTTTCTTTAGTAAGGACGTGAGCGGGGCACTGATCTTGCCATAATCTTTTACAAAATTTTGGTAGTAGCCCGTGAGTCCAAGGAAACCGCGTAATGATTGTACGTTTGTAGGTCTTGGCCATCCTTACATTGCCTCTATCTTTGTCGGGTCCACCACAACTCCATCCTCTAATATGTGTGCCCAAGATACTCCACTTTGCGTTATAAGAAGCTGCACTTTGACTGTTTAACATAGGAGTATTCTCCCGAAGAATCATTGGAATAGTTCGTAAGTGCTGAAAATGTATATCAAGCGTAGGGCTATAAATGAGAATATCATTAAAGAATACCAATACAAACTTGCGTAGAAAACTCCAGAAGATGTCATTCATCAGGCTTTGGAAAAGTAGAAGGAGCATTCATAAGTCCGAAAGGCATTACCAGAAACTCGTAGTGGCTGTTATGCGTGCAGAATGTAGTTTTCAGAATATTTTCAGTGCATACTCAAATCCGATGGTATCCAGATTGAAGATCCAATTTAGTGAAGACTCGAGCTCCTTTTAAATCATCCAAGAGTTCATCATCTTTCTTGTGCACTAGCAACACCGGTGAGGAGTAAGGGCTGCAGCTCGGTCGAATCACCCCGGTGTCAAGCATCTCTTTAACAATATTCTCGATCTCGTCCTTCTGCAAGTGAGGATAGTGGTATAATCATAAATTTGCTAGAGGTTTGCCTTGCAAAATAGGAATGCGGTGGTCATACGGCCGGTTAGGGGGCAGCCCGTGCGGCTCCAAGAAAACATCCACGAATTTGTTTAAGCAAAGGACAAGCTTAGGATCTGAGTTTTATACATTCTCCCCCATAGATGGCTGCTGAATATGCATCAAGAATCCACCATGTGCTTTGTGTAAAACTTTCTCCATTTGTTGCGACGGAATGGTGGAAATTTGGCTCCGCGCTTGCCTCGTAACGTGACATGTCTCCCTTTGTAACAAAATTTTATAATTAATTTAAAAAAATTTCAGGAGATATCACCCTAGTGTTGTGATCCATTCAATCTCAAGTGTGGCTTAATAATTATCGATGGGTAGGAGGAAGAAATCAGCTACCACTTCTTGGTCTTGGAGGAGTAGTTTCACCTACGGGCACCGTTGGTCGCAATTAAAGATTTGGTTGTCGGCGACCTTTACGTCAAACTTGTTGCAACCTTCGATTTGAGGTGTCAAACGTGCAGCAACCTTACTATTGAGGAAGTTATTAGTGCTGCTCGTGTCGATGAGAACGGTGATGGGTTGCTATTTTAGAAGTCCTCCAACTTTCATCATCTGTGGGTTGGAGTAGTCGGCCAATGCATGCACTGTATAGTCGGCTGGTTGAGACTCTTCCTTCATGACTTCTTCTTTAGGTTCAAGGACTTCTTCAGATATTTCATTGTCCTCATCCTCCGCTGGTTCAATCACGAGGAGCCGGCCCTTTTTACAGTGATGCTCGTAGCTCCACGGTTCATCGCAATGCCAACATAACTCCTTGACCGATCATTCGCGAAGCTCGTCTCTTGTCAACTTTTCTGGTTTAGGGGCTTGGATGGCAGTAGAGGGGGCAGTAGGCCTCGGCATGGCTAGTCGGGGAGTGACCATTGTCCTTGCGAAGGAAATTACCGCCATAAGAGTGTACGATTACCGCGCCTTTACTTCTCCATGGATCTCCGGCTTTAGGCCCTCGATAAAAGTATCTAAAAGTTATTTCTCATACCAATTCTCAGTTTGGTTAGATAAATACTTAAACCTTATTTGTTATTCTTATATTGTAGAGGTTTGACGAATCTTTGCCAATTGTCCATCGATGTTGTTAAAATCGGTTGGTCCAAAGTGATTTAGTAGTCCTTCCTTGAATCGCTGCCAAGAGAGTCCTCCATGGGTGTACTTAAACCAATTAAACCACTGAATAGCATCTCCCTCGAGGTGGATAGCAGCAATCTCTACCCGTGTGGCGTCAGCGGTTCGGTAGAACCGAAAATAGCGCTTCGCGCACGAGATCCACCCGATCGGGTCTCCTTCTTCCCATCTAGGGAATTCAACCTTCATGTGTGGATTATTGAGATCAGAGGTGATGTGGCCATGTTCTCGAGGATCGTCTCGCCGATCTGAAGTTTCTCCATGTTGTGATTTCCTCGGGCTCGACAGTCAGCTAATGCTGAATTCAATGAAAAGGGATTGCATCTTCTCTTCTATGCGGTTTTCAAAGGCTTTAAGCTTTACATCGATAGCCTCCTCTAATACCATAGTATACGCCTCTAGATCTATAATATTGAGATATTTTTTCTGTTGTCGGGTTAGTGGCATGAGAATTTTGAAGAAGGGGGTGGTCGGTTGGAAGGTGAATTGGTTTATATTGGAATAGGCTGATTTGGGGCTATAGTTTTGTGGAGTTTAGGCTATGAATTGGTGTGGTTTTAGGGCTATGATAGTAGTAGATGAATGTTAGAAAAATAGATTTTAGATCTGGGATAGATGGCAGCAAAGGTAGGTGTCTCGATAAGGAAAGTTGGCTAAAAAGGTAAGTGGATCGATAAGGAAGTAGGCTGATTTGGGTGGCTATTTGGATTTGGTTTAGGGTAATATTTGGAAGGGTTTTTGGTGAGAATGATAGGGTTTGGAGATGAGAAAATGAAAGTCTGAAATCCCATAAAAAATAGCACTCAAATATGGTAGAATTCAATGAAAAGAAGTGTTGCGATGTGCTATCCTGCTGAACCAATTTTTACGTCGGAGAAACGATGACTTTTCAACATAAATTCCAGAGGAAAGTTTAAGGAAATTATGCAGAAACTCTTGGTTTAGATGTTGTCAATACCAGTAGAAATTTTGCCAAAATTTTGGCAGCATAACAGTAGGGAAATAGGGCAAAAGATACAAGGAAGATTCCTTCATCATAAAATTCCAGAACTGCTTGATGGTGAAAGATCATACAAGAAAATCAGTTTCATAAGGAGTTTTTGCATGAAATCAAATCCAGATGAAAGCCAACTTGATCTTGATAATTGTGTAAACATTTCGGCTAGAAAGGATAAAAAAAAGTTTGGTTTCAAGTAGCAACAATCGGCTAAAATTTTCTGCAGCATTTCGCCTTCGCAACGATGATAAAGTTTGTGATGGTAAAAATTTGCAGCAAGGAAACTTTGGAAAACTTCTCTCACATATAATATGAAGGATCTTCCAGTATTGAAGAGGCGTGGGTTATAAAAATATATCAAAATTCCAGATCAAACATAGGGGGCAGCGACAGACTGATTTGATCTACTGCCGGGGTGGAAGGTGTAGGTTCGTGTCGTAGCAATTATGAGAATTGCTTGGGAAGGTGGAGGCGGCTGAGATGGCTACAGGGCAGCAGGAACATGGCTCTGACACCAGATGATAGAACCTCAGAAGGAGCTCTATAGATTTTGACTCTTGAGGGGGATCAACCCTTGGAACACTGTAGGGGTTCCAACCTCCTAGATTCAGCATAAGACTAAAACAAAATTGATAATTTTTTATTCAAAAGGGGGGGGCGACTACATCTTTAAATAGGAATAAAAAATCCTAGCCTAAGGGAGTGCTTGCCTAAGTAGAATTACCCCTTTGTCCATCCTCTGCTAACCTGCCTTAATAGGAGGCGACTAAGTGGTTCTATAGCCGACCTAAGCAGGGGGATACCCTAGTCGATCAACCCAGTAAGGGTTGTCGCGACTACTAAGCCTTAAGAGTTAATCTAAACCCTAGCCATACTCCTTTATAAGATATGGGTGACTTTATTACAATTTAACAGAGTTTTTATTTACTAGTACTAAGATAATTAAAACTCAACCCTATTGGAGTTCTATCATCGTCTTGCTTCTATTAACCATAGAGTATCAGATGTGTCAAAATGATGTATTATTCAACATAGATTCCTAGCTCTCCAGGAAACACCAATTCTTTTATAGATCTCCATATTATTATTGGTTTGAAATGTCACAAGCAGATAAAATAAATATGGGAATGATCCTAGGGATATAAAACATAGGTCATGATTAAACAACTGATTTTTGAGATGGAAGAAGAAAAATACTATGGTAAATAATAGATGAAAAAACAACCAAGTTTTGTGTCAAAAGAATTGCAACATAAAAATGAAAATACTCTCGCATCATATGTCAGCACTTGTTGACTATATTTTAAGCAACATGATCAATAACTGCAGTAATGTTATCTTGATCATCATTTGTGCATGATGAGAAATAATTATAAAAAAATTAGATTATTATCGTCAGCATTTAAGGAAGCAAAAGCCCAAGGTCTGGGAAGATGCTGGAGACATAGCCGGCTCAAAGTGGCCTTCTAATTAACAGGTTGCCCACCGATTTGCATCGTAGGGGCTTCAAGCCTTCAACTGTTCATGGCACGCTGCTTTGCCATCCCGTAAGCAGTCAAAAATAAATTATAACTTGGATAAAGGCATGCTTAGATAGAGTATTATAGAGGCCTTGATTGTTCATGTTATACAGCCTTGCCATCCCGTAAGAAGTACAGATATATTATGAAATGGATAGGAACATGTCATCATCTGATGGACAATCAACTAGGGGAAAGCAAAAGCACAATAATTTGAGCAGTACCTAGATATATTATACATTGAATCTCATTTGACCTTTCAGACCATCTGTGTAAATGGATTTGCAAGAAAGAAATTTTCATGCTGCTTTGCAAGTCCCCAAACATGATAATAGAGCCTATATTCTATAAATATTTTGGTTAGCTAGATCATATAAATAGTTCATATTTGCATGCCTTATTCTGTTCAAGGAAAGATGATTACTTTAACTAGGTTCCCCAAGACAAAATCACCTTGGGTGTCTACAACTTCATTTGCCTTAAGGTCACATTTGCTCCCAAGCAAACGCTTGTGGACATTTTCACTTCCACAACTATCAATCACATTCAATAACTGATTGACATTCTTAAAGATCTCCTAGCAAGTTATAATGGGAACTGCCTATTATCAAGTGAAGATATCTATTTTTTAGAAAAAAAGTTTCTTTATTTTTCTTGTGTAAGTTAGAAAGGGCACATGGATTTCAAAAAACTCCCTAAGATTTATTAGGGCCTTGACTGGTGGTAATTGTTCTGAAGCATTATTGATCAACAGTATCTCACCATGAAAATAAAATGAGGTGGTTTATCATGGTAAAGCATAAATTTCACTACAAAATGCTAAGCAAAGCACCAATATTTAGATTTATAACTTCTAATGTCAACAAATATTGAAAAACAGAGAAGGTACAGGGCTAATTAATAACTATGTAAGTCTAGCTATCCAAATGGAAGTTCAGGCATCTGCGATAGCAGGAAGCTATTGTTGATCAATAAGTGAAGTTCTCATTTTCTGCTTACAGGGGAATGAAATTTAAGGAGTTAGATCGATCTTACTTCTCATTGTACTTGACAGTGACATCATATTTCAAATTGGTTGCAGCTAAAAGTTCATCTCATTGTAATTTCCCTTTTTTTCTGTTCATATGTTATTTTCTAGTGATCCTCTAACAATCTAAATTAAGCTTTCAAAATAAGACCAGATCAGCTTTGAATCAATGGCTCTCCATGTGGGTGCTACCCAATTAAGGAGGCATAGAATCTGAATCAACAGAAATTTACCTTCGTGATGGTATTGGCACCATCATTGGATTAAAAGTGATCAGAAAACTAGAACAAAAAATAGAGAGAAATCCAGAGAAGAAGTTTAGAGAAGGAGATAAAAGTCAACATAAAAACAACAATAACATTAACAATAACAAACCTCAAGATCTCGTATTTGATGTTTGCTACGTATCTTTCCCGATCATTGATCTCTGTACAGGATAATATTCTATAGCTAAACAAACTAAACACTACCAGCAATAAATCTGATTTTATTATGAAAAATCAAACAAGAACTTCAAGGAAATCGTACAGGACAATATCCTATAGCTAAACAAACTAAAAACTACCAGCAATAAATCTGATTTTATTATGAAAAAATCAAACAAGAACTTCAAAAAAATCGTACTATCAAAAATTAACATTGATGAAAATAAAATAGGAATAAACCTTGTATACGAATAAATACTAACAGACCGTTACACATAGCGGAATCAAACAGAAATCACAATTAGATGAACACCAAGATTTACGTAGAAAATCTCTTCAACTCGAAGTGTAAAACTCACGGGACAAGCCAGAGAAAATCCACTATCAAAATAATGAATATACAGATCTCAAGGCTTCTTGCCCAAGCCCAAGCAATAGCCACAAGAGAATCACAGAGATACAAGGACTATAATACCAAACACAATATCCAAAACATTCTCAAGAGATCACAGTAAGAATCCACTGTAAACTGATCTGACCTGAGATATGAATGATTGAGAATAGTCTTTTCCTGTCTTTGTCTTCTTTCCTTTTCTGGATTTCTTATTTTCTGACCTCTACTAACAATCTGTAGTATATTTTCTCTCTCCCACGTTTTCAACCATCGCTGCTCTCTTGATCTCAACCCTAGCCACCTAATCTAGGGTTTAGGTAAATATAAGTGAGGTTCTGGGCTATGGGCTTCACTAAAGCCCATTATGGACTGAATCTGGGTCATCTGCCCAACAACCTCCCCCTTCAGCCCATAAGGGAGGCTGTCTCATGACTCCTCAATGTGAAGCCATGTCGACCAGTTGTCGGCACATCTCCTGTCTCTCTTTCGGTAAAGTCTTGGTCAACATGTCTGCCCCATTATCATCTGTGTGAATTTTCTGAAGCTGTAACTACTTCTCTTGAAGCACATTTCTGATCTAGTGATATCTGACATCTATATGCTTTGACTTGGAATGAAATGTTGGGTTTTTGGATAAATAGATGACACTCTGGCTGTCACAATACACCACATAGTTTTTCTGTTTCAGCCCAAATTCTTGTAAGAATCCTTTCATCCATAACATTTCTTTGCAAACCTTTGTAGCAGCAATATATTCTGCCTTTGTGGTGGAGAGAGCAATACACCTTTGCAATCTGGACTGCCATGATACAGCTCCCCCTGCAAAAGTAAGTACAAAACCTAATATAGATTTTCTTGTATCAATAGCTCTTGTCATATCTGCATCTCTGTAACCTGTCAACACAAGCGGTCCACCTCCAAAGCTTAAATAAACTTTAGAACTTTCTCTGAGATATCTAAAAATCTACTTCACTACTATCAAATACTCTTTACCTGGATTTGCAAGAAATCTGTTAGCAACACCCACTGCATATGCGATGTCCGGCCTCGTACATACCATCGCGTACATTAAACTTCCAACTGCTGAAGCATAAGGAACCTTTTGCATTTTCTCCTTCTCCTCATCACTTGACGGACTCTGATATGAGCATAACTTGAAGTGACCTGCAAAAGGAGAACCAACTGGCTGTGCATTACTCATACTGAACCTATCCAATACCTTCTCAATGTATTTCTCCTGTGACAATCAAATCTTCCTCTTTCTTCTATCACGAGAAATCTGCATGCCCAGTATTTACTTTGCTGGCCCCATGTCCTTCATTGCAAAAGACTCACTTAGTTCATTCTTTAACCTGTCAATCATAGACATATCTTTCCCAAGGATAATCATGTCATCAACATAAAGTAAGAGAATAATAAAATCCTCACTAAACCGTTTGATGTACACACAATGATGTGAATCTGTTCTTTTATATTCATTTTCAATCATAAATGAATCAAACTTTTTATACCACTGTCTTGGAGCTTGCTTCAGCCCATACAAGCTCTCCTTCAACTTGCAGACAAGATTTTCTTTACCTTTGACTTTGAAGCCTTCTGGTTGCTCCATATAAATTTTCTCTTCCAAATCACCATAAAGGAAAGCTGTTTTCACATCTAATTGCTCAATCTCCAAGTCTAGGTTAGCAGCAATACCAAGAGCAACACAGATAGAAGATATTTTAACAATAGAAGATATTTTGACCAAAACATTTCACAACCAATCTAGCTTTATACTTTGGTTGAGAACAATATTCTTGAGTCTTTAACCTGAAAACCCACTTGTTCTTCAAGGCTTTACTTCCCTGTAGTAGTTGCACCAAATCATATGTGTGGTTCTTCTGTAGAGAATACATCTCTTCCTGTATAGTAATAAACCACTTCTTTTTCTGCTCACTTTCAATTGCTTCCTGGTAACTCTCTGGTTCACCTACATCAGTAAGCATCACATACTCATCTGTATAGTATCTCCTGGAAGGTTGACGTGGTCTAGAAGATCTTCTTAATTGAGGTTCTGTGGAAACTTGCTCTCTTTCTTCTTCCTGTTCAACATGTCCTGTAGGTAGATCAACATCTGGCTCTGCACCATCTTCCTACACATCTCCCCCATCACCCTAATATACTGGAGAAATAACTGGGTCACAGTATACAAATCCCTCTGTAGAAGTCTTAGTTGGTGCCTCCTTCTTCAAATCCTCAATGGTTTGATCCTCAAAGAAGACAACATCTCTGCTTCTGAACACCTTCTGCTTTTCTGGATCCCAAAGCCTGCAACCAAACTGATCATGTGAGTAACCAAGAAAAATATATTATTTTGTCTTACCATCCAGCTTGGACCTCTCATTGTCTGGAACATGTACATCTTTCCTAGACCATACATGCTCTGCAACATCACCATCTAGAGTTGTACATGGTGATAAGTTGATTACATCAACTGCAGTCCTCAAAGCCTCATCCCAAAATCTTTTGGGTAGCTTGGCCTGTGAAAGCATACATCTGATCTTTTCCACGATGGTGCGGTTCATCCTCTCTATAATTGCATTATGCTGAGGCGTACCAGGGACTGTCAACTCATGTTGGATGTCATGTGACCTGCAATAATCATTAAACAATCCTGTATACTCACTACCATTATATGATCTTATGCATTTCAATTCTCTATCTGTCTCTCTTTCAACTCTGGCATGAAACTCCTTGAAGATATTAATAACCTGATATTTAGTCTTCAAAGCATAGGCCCAAACTTTCTTGAAAAAGTCATTTATAAAAGTAACAAAATAAAGTGCACCACTGATACTAGGAACATTAACAGATCCACCATGAGTTTTTATCATCAAAAGACCACACACATCTGTATAGACACGATCCAAGACATGCATTTTTCTAGATAAGATAGGACTAATAAAGGAAACTCTATGTTGTTTACCAACCAAACAATCAATACAAGGGTTCAAACATGTACCTTTGAGGTCTGACAATACCTCACTCTTCGAAAGTTCTTGCAGCCCCTTCTCGCTAATGTGTCCCAATCGCCTATGCCACAACTCCATGCTGAAGGCTTTCTTTGTAGCATTCAACTGCTCACCACAAGATTTAGCCTACAATCTGTATAATGATATTTCTTTCCATTAGCTACAATAAGAGAACCCTTACCGAGCTTCCATTACCCTCTGTGAAATCTGACATCAAAGTCTTAATCGTCCAGCCTTCTAACTGAAATTAAATTCAGTCTTAAGTTAACTATATGCCTCATATCCTTAAGCACAAATTTGCAGCCAAGGTTGATCTTTATATGGATATCTCCCATGCCAATGATGTTTGTTGAGTTATAGTTACCCATCTTGACAACACCAAAATTTCCAAACTTGTAAGTAGTAAAGAATTCCCTCCGTGGTGTAGCATGATAAGAAGCATCTGTGTCAATTATCCACTCGAGATCCTGGCACACACAAGAAAAATATCGTCAGAAGTAGACAAAATCAAATAATCACTACTTTGCACCGTAGTTGTGATATTTTCTTTTAACTCTGTATGCTCCAATTCTTTTCCCTTTTTCTTATTCTTTTTAGGTTACTTGCAATGATTCTTGTAATGTCCTTTTTCACCACAATTGTAGCAAACAATATATTTTCTTGATCTTGACTTGCTTCTACCTCTGTGTAAACCAATTCTATCCTTTGACTTTGACCTTCCTCTGTTATCTGAGATAAGTGCCTGTGAATCAATCTGAGAAGTTGCTGAATTCTTTCTTCTCAACTTCTCATTCAACAAACTGCTTGTTACTTGACTCATGGTGATAATACCATCTGGTGCAGAATTACTAAGGGAAACCATTAGTGTCTCCCAACTTTCTAGTAAAAAACTGAGAAGTAACAATGCCTGCAACTCATCATCAAGAGATATTTTCTTAGAGGATAACTGGTTAGTAATACTCTGCATTTCATTCAAATGCTCAGAATAGAAGTACCATCTTTATATTTCAAGTTCACAAGTTTTCTGATCAGAAAAGCTTTGTTGCCAGTCGTTTTTCTTTCATAAAGACCTTCTAATTTTTTCCAAAGAGAGTAAGCAAAACTTTCAGTATAAATATAGTGAAAGACACTATCATCAAGCCACTGACGAATAAATCCTCATCACTCGAGGAGTCATTTATTGTCTGAACTGCTACATCCTTCTTGTTCTTTGGAAGGGGTTTATCAAGCTCATCATGAGCTTTACAATTTAGTTCATATGTCATAAGAGAGCCAATCAATTCTTCAAGAGACAAGTTATTTAAGTTTTTGGCTTCTTGAATAGTGGTTACTTTAGGATCCTAATTTTTATGTAATGATCTCAAAATCTTACTAACTAAATCAAAATTTGAAAAACATTTTCCAAGTGCTTTTAGGCCATTGACAACATCCGTGAAACGGGTGTACCTGTCTCCAATGGACTCACTTGGTTTCATTCGAAACAACTCATAGTTATGAACTAAAATATTTATCTTGGATTCTTTTACTCTACTAGTCCCCTCGTGTGTGATTTCTAGAGTATGCCAAATATTAAAGGCCGATTCGCAAATGGAAACATGATTTAACTAATTCTTATCAAGAGCACAAAACAAGGCATTCATAGCCTTGGCATTTAAACAAAAATTCTTTCTTTCCAAATCATATAGTTCTGGCTTGGAAGATTTTTCAAATCCATTCTCAACAATACTCCAAAGATTAAGGTCCAAAGAGATAAGAAAAATATGCATCCTTGTCTTCCACTATGTATAATCCATCCCATTGAATATGGGCGGATATGAGATGGAATGTCCCTCATTCATGCCAAAACAAGTCATTTACTCAAGTGGGTGTTAATCCAAAGAGTAAGTACCTTGCTTTGATAACAATTGTTAGGATCAATTGACACTAAGAGGGGGGGTGAATTAGTGCAAGTGTAAATTTTTCGTGTAAACAAAAATGTTTCGGTTTAAGCATGATAGGAAGATCTAAAGCTTATTATTCAAATAAAGTAAGTGAATGATAAGAAGATTGCTAAGTTACTTGCTTACTAATTACTTAAGAAAGAGAAAGAAAATCCAAAAGATAAGAAACGTCATAAGTGAAATATTTACTTTCAAAAAGTAAATAAGATTGAAAGCGTTGATAAGGAAAACAAAAGATGAACTCATAATTTTTATAGTGGTTCGACACCAACAGCCTACGTCCACTCCCGAGTCCTCCTTCTTGAGGCACACCGGCGTCCACTACCGATCTTCTTTGAGTGAAGACCAAACTCTTACACTTTGCTTACAAGGAAAACTTTGAGAAAATTTCTAACTCTAAGCTCTCTTCCTTCCCTTTTCTTTTTCTTACAATCACACCCAATTTCTTTTTCATAGAGTTTAATTGCCAAACAAGAGTTATTGTAAATATAAGAATACTTGGGGTATTTATAGACC
Source organism: Ensete ventricosum (assembly GCA_029747655.1). Classification (NCBI taxonomy): domain Eukaryota; kingdom Viridiplantae; phylum Streptophyta; class Magnoliopsida; order Zingiberales; family Musaceae; genus Ensete; species Ensete ventricosum. The sequence continues at coordinate 16,440,959 of JAQQAF010000005.1, forward strand.
CCAAGTGGCTTTAGAAATTAGACCAAAAATCAAACATACCCGAAAAAATCGGGTATGGGCAGTTTACTCGCCGACCTGGGCGGCTCAGTCGCCCAAACACTAGGGTACGGGCGATTGACTCATCGGCCCTAGGTAGGTTAACCGCCGAAAGTACCTAGATTCATGGGTATGGGCGATTCAATCACCCAGCCTGGGCGCGTCAGCCGCCCAAAAGCCTGGAAGACGACGATATACTCGTCGCTCACCGGTGGTTTACCCGTCGAAATTTTCGCAAAAGTAGTTCCCTCCACTTTTTGAATTCTGGCTTAAACCTGATGTTGACCAACCCTCTGGTCAACCAATTGAGCTCAACTTGAGCTCAATCAAAACCTAATAGTGGACCCGGTTGCCTTATTGAGTTGATTTAGATTTCATCTAAATCCAACTCAATTAGGACTCACTTCTAACTACAACTCAATGATTACAATACTTAAAGACCACAAGCTTAAACTAAGACCCAACTTTCATCAATCAGGTAACCTCTGACATTCTTGCGGCAAGTCATTCGGTCTTCTTCTGGTGATCTCCCGGCGTGCTCCCAGCAAGCTTCCCGATCCTTTCGGTGAATCTCCTAGCAAACTCCCGGCGAGGTCCCACTGCATCGTCTAAACCCGGCCTGATGCCTAAGTTTGATCTTGGCCCATTATCTGGTTGTAACTTCATTGATCCTGTCATTGTTAGACCTGCAAATCTTCCTCTAACACATATGTTAAATAAATACTCATCAATTGATCTCATCATCAAAATTTGAGATTCAACAAGATCTCCATGGGTTTACTCAGACCAATTAAACCACTTAATAGTGTCTCCCTTGAGGTGGATAGCAACAATCTCCACCCTTGTAGCATTGGCGGTTCAGTAGAACCGAAAATATCATTCCACGCGCGCGATCCATCCGATTGGGTCTCCTTCTTCCTATCTAGGGAAGTCAACCTTCTTGCGTTAAGTGTTTGGATTAGGGATGATATGGCCATGCTCTTGAGGATCATCTCAATGATCTGAAGTTTCTCCTTGCTGTGATTTCTTCGGCTAGGTGGTCGGGCCATACTGAATTCGGGGAAAAGGGATCGCATCTTCTCCTCCATACGACTTTCAAAGGCTTCAAACTTGGCGTTGATGGTCTCCTCTGATGCCATGGTGTATGTCTCTAGATCTGTAATATTGAGATCTTTCTTTTGTTGTTGGGTTAGTGGCATGAAAATTTTTGGAGAGGGGATGGCCGGTTGGATGGGTGGATCAGTTTAAATGGGAGTAGGCTGTGGTTTAGCCCTGATTTGGGTGGCTGTTTGGGATCAATTTAGGGTGTGGTTTGGAAGGGTTTTTGGTGAGGATGGTAGGGTTTGCAGATGAGAGAAAGAGAGTCTAAAAACCCACAAAAGATAGCACTCAAATCCGATGGAATTCGACAAAGAAAGGTGTTGCGATGTGCTGTCCTATCGAATAGATTTTACATCAGAGAAACGATAAATTTTTGATGTAAATTCTAGAGAAAAACTCAAGAAAAATATACAAAAATCCTCAGTTTAGATGCCATCAATATCATTAAAAAGTTTGACAAAATTTCAGCAGAGTAACGGTAGGAAAATAGGGTAAAAGATGGAAGGCAGATCCTTTATCGTAAAATTCCAACACTGCGTGATGATGAAAGAAGGCACAATAAAACCGGTTCCATAAGGAATTTTTTCCAGAGATCAATGTTAGATGAAAGCTAAGTTGATATAGGGAATTGTGTAAAAATTTTAGCAAAAAAGGAAAAGCAACAAACCAGTTTCAAGAGGCAAATACGCGATTGAAAATTTCTACAACGTTCTACCTTCACAACAACAATAACATTTGCGTCGGACAAAATTTGCAGCAGATAAAATACAAAAAAATTCTTTAACATATAAGGTAAAAGATCTTACAGTATTGAAGAGGTGTGGGTGATGAAAATATATCAGATTTCTAGATCAAATGCAGGGGGCAGCGGTAGACTGATTTGATCTACGGCTAGGGTGGAAGGTGGAGGTGCGCGTCGCAGCAATTATGGGAATTGCTTAGGAAGGTGGAGATGGCAGAGATGGCTATAGGGTAGTAGGAATGCTGCTCTGATACTAGATGATAGAACCCCAGAATGAGCCCTATAGATTTTGATCTCTTAGGGGGATCAACACTTGGAACGCTATAGGGGTTCCTCCCTCCTAGAACTTGGCATAAGGCTGGATAAAAGATTAATTTTGCTTGATGAAAAGAGGTGGAGGCTACAAGCTTATATAGGGCTCAAAAACCCTAGCCCTAGGGGGGTGCTTCCTAAGTGAATTCCCCCTTTTGCCCCTCCTATAGCCGACCTGCCTTAGTAGGTGTAGGCGGCGGCTAGGTTTGCTCTATAGCTGACCTAAGCAGGTGGAAACCCTGGCCGACCAGCCCAGTAAATGTGGCGGCAACCACTAAGCCCTAAGGCCCCAATCAAAATCCTTGCCACACTTCTTTATAGGATAGAAGTGGCCAGGTGGTGTTTTATTACAAATCTCACAGGGTTTTATTGATTACTTATAGGATGATTATGACTTAATCCTACTGGAGTCCTATCAGAATCATGAGTATTTCAATCTTAATTCTTGCTCTCTTCATGTTCTTGCAAGCAAGAATGGGTGGGTATTTATAAGCCCCAAATGGAATTCAAATTTAGAGCCCAAATTTGAAATCCTCGAGTTTTTGGGGTACGAGTGGTACCATTGCCATTAATGGGTGGTACATTTAATGCTGGCGATACTATTGCTAGCCTAGGTGGTACCATGTTAAGACCCTAGTTGAGTCGGGACCTAATCCATTGAGTCGAGTCCTTGAATTGGGCCTTGTTGGCCAACCTAGACCTGACATTAGGTCGGCTAAGAGGAGATTTAAGTCTATTATAATAAATCAGCCCAAATCCTAGTATGATTAGGATTCGACTGAACTAGAGTCGGGTTAGGAGTCCGAGTTGGACTCGGGTCAGAGTCAACTGAATCATAATTATAATCAACCCTGATTGGCTGCCCACCTTGGTTGGGGAAGTCGACTAGGGTTGAGACTCTTCTAGAGTTAGGAGTCCTTGTGAAGAGGGAGTCTTCTAGCCGCCCCCACCCCCCCCCCCCCCCCCCTCCTCTTAGGAGAGGTCGACTAGGGTAAGAGAGAAGAGTTCTATTTAGCTAGGACTCTCTCTTAGATTGAGTAGGAGTCCCCTATACCCGTCGACCACCTAGTTGGCTAGGGGTTAGGAATTGAGGGGAAGATGAGTCTATTATAAGTAGGAGTTAAATTAGGAGTTAGGACTCTTCTAGTTGAGTTTCACTTAAAGTAGGAGTTGGAGTTAAGAGTTTTAGTAGGACTCTTATTAGGAGTCCTAGTTTAGGGGGTCTCTTCATGAGCCCTATAAAAATCATGTAAACTTTTCTTTTTTTATCATCAATAAATCAAATTTCGTTTAGCCATTTTACAAAAATCCTTGGAGGAGAGAACACCTATAGAGTTCTAAGAGGCCGATCCCCTATAAAGATCAACCCAAACATAGAATCCACAAGGGTTCTAACATACCACCGCTTGATAGAGCCTCAGATACTTGGCTCAAGCGGTACCACCACCTAGTCTGGGTGGTAATACTGTCGAAACTCAGCTTGGGAGGCCGAGCTTCAAGCGGTTCCATCGCTAGCTCTAGCGGTGCCATTGCCTGATGTGGCTCTAGGTTACGAAATGAGCCATTCATCCAGCCCAAATCAACCCTGATTCGGGCCCAGTTGGTCACTATTTGAGTTAGTAGAATTTCTCCTAAAACTAACTCAAATTGATCCCCTAACTATGGTAATTAAGGCTAAAACAATTACAATGCAAGGAATCCCAGTTGTCCAACATGTCAATTATTCATTCAAACTTTCGGTGAACTTTTGACGAACTCCTGGCAAACTTTCGGTGAACTCTCGGCGAGCTTACGCCACATTGTCTGAACCTTCTACATATCCCCCCATTCTTCCAGCCCGATGCCCAATCTTTGACTCTAGCCCAACGTCCGATTCTTCTTTAATTGTTTTTGTCTTTTTACGATCGTAGTTAGTCCTACATCACTTTTCTCAACACTGAGTTAGATCATCAATTGATTTCATCATCAAAATCCGAGATTCAATAATTTCTCCCTTTTTTATAATGATAACCAATTGATGATGGAGTTCACCTTAACTCCCCCCTATCGATGTGCTATATCAAGATAAGGCAAACTTGAATTCAAAAAGAATAATAACCTTTGAATTCAAGTGAAACAAATCATATGCAATATGTCATATCAAAATTTCGTACATTGTGCATCATCATAGTTTCAAATCATCAAAGTATTACAACTCATGATTACTTCATGCATGATACTAGAAACAAATCAACATCACTTTGGGCATAACATACATTATACTAAAATATTAAAAATTTTAATCATTCATCACTTCATGCATGATACTTAGATTAACATCATTTTGGGCATAATATACATGATACCAAAATATTAAAAAATTTAATCATTTTGGGCATAATGCCATTCATTACTTCATGATACCAAATATTCATCATTTCTCCCCTTTATCATTAATAAAAAGGAGAAATGTTTAACAAATATTTGAACCATGTAATCTAGTATTTTAGCAAGTTCTACATTACTTTTAGAACATGCAAGCTAGCAAGTTTTTGAGATATGAAGTTAATCAAATTTTATGCTTCTTGAGATGTGCAAGATAACAACTTTTGCTTCTTGAAATGAGCAAGCTAGCACTTTTCTTTTGATGTGCAAGCACTTTTGGTTCTCTTGAGTTGTGCAAGCTAGCATTTTAGCTTTTCTTGAGATGCTAGCAAGCATCTTTCTCCCCTTTTTAAAAGAAGAAGAAGAAGAAAAGACTTACCAAATTTTTCATTACTTACCAAAAAAAGAAGAAGAAGAAAAGAATAATGTCATAAGTACCGGAAGTCAATGAATCAAAGCTCTAATTTTGTTAGTAGAAAAAGGAAGGATTAATAGGAAATGATCAACACATAAAAGATCAAGTAAACCAAAAGTCCATGAATCAAATTTCTTCTTTTGTTAATTGCAAGGAGAAGGAATGTTTGGAAATGTTCTCGAAAGAAAACTCAATTTATAGAAACTGAGAAATCCTAAAAATGTGTAAGAGGAATGCATGTATTCAGAAGATTTAACATGTCTAATTCTCTTTTAATAAAATTAAATTGTTCCTCATTCAATGGCTTTGTAAAGATATCAGCTAATTGATGTTTTATATTAATAAATTCTAATGTTTTATATTAATAAATTCTAAAGATATATCATGGTTATTAACGTGATCTCTAATGAAATGATGTGTAATATTAATATATTTAGTTCTAAATTGTTGAATGACATTTTTTGTTAAACATTTTGCACTAGTATTATTGTATTTTATAGGGATGTTTTTCAAGTGAATTCCATAATCTTCTATCAATATTATTTGTGCACAACATGCACCAACCGCAACATATTCAGCTTTGCCTATGCATAATGTGACAGAGTTTTGCTTCTTGGAAGATCAAGAAATAAGTGCATGACCTAGAAATTGATAGGTTCCAGAGGTACTTTTTCTATCTATCCTACATCCTCCAAAGTCGACATTAGCATAAGCAATTAAATCAAAATGTTCACATTTCAGATACCATAATCCTAGATTTGGAGTTCCTTTTAAGTATCTAAATATTTTTTTAACTATCTTATAATGAGATTATTTAGGATTGAACTGAAATCTTGCACATAGACTAACACTAAAGATAATATATAGTCTGGTTGTAGTTAGACATAACAAACTACCAATCATTCATCTATAAGTTTTTTTATCAAAGCTTTCTCCTTCATTGTTTAAATCTAATTTTGTAGAGGTGCTCATAGGTGTATTTATAGCTGTAGCACTATCCATATTAAATTATTTTAATAAATCTAAAGTATACTTAGTTTGGCCTATAAAAAAGTCATCATTCCACCGGTTAATTTGTAATCCTACGAAAAAAGTCAATTAACCCATTAAGCTCATTTCGAATTCTTGACTCATACTTTTGGTAAAAAGTTTACATAAAATTTTATTTAAAAATCCAAAAATGATATTATTAACATAAATTTGAACAATGAGAAAATTATTTTTAAAATATTTAATAAATAATGTAGTATCGACCTTGCCTTTCAAAAAATCATTCTTGATAAGAAATAAACTAAATCTCTCATACCAAGCCCTAGGAGCTTTTTTCAATCCATAGAGAGCCTTAGATAACTTAAACACATGGTTATGAAAAAGAGCATTCTCAAATTTAGGTGGTTGTTCAACATAAACTTCTTCAGAAATAAAGTCATTTAGAAAAGCACTTTTAACATCCATTTGAAATAAGTTAAAATTATTATAATAAGCAAAGACAATGAACATCCTTATGGTTTCTAATCTTACCATAGGAGCGAATGTTTCTTCATAATCAATACCTTCTTCTTAGTTGAAACCTTTGGCTACTAATTTAGCTTTGTTTCGAACTGCGATAATAAGTTCATCTTACTTGTTTCTAAGGACCCATTTAGTACTAATTATTAAATAGTCACTAGGTCTAGGAACAAGCTTTCACACCTCATTTCTCTCAAATTGATTTAACTCCTCTTACATTGCAATAACTCAGGAATCATCTTTTAGGGCTTCGTCAATGTATTTTGGTTCAATTTGAGAAAAAAAGGTAGCATTAGCACATAATTTTTTAAACGAAGAGCGAGTTTGAACTTATTTTGATGTATCTCCAATTATTAACTCCTTAGAATGGGCATATATATACTCTCATTCCTTGGCTAAAGATTTCTTGAAGTAGATGCATCCAAGTTGTTTTGGAGGGAAGAATTTTTATTTAAATTTAAAGTACTAAATCATCATCAAAATCAATTTTCTTCAATTCAGGAACTTCATTAAAAATAATATGGATAGATTCCTCAATAACTAGAGTTCTTTTATTAAAGACATGATAAACTTTTAAAATTAAGGAATAACCAAGAAATATGCCTTCATCGAATTTTGCATCAAACTTTCCTAAAGCATCTTTTTGATTCAAAATAAAATATTTACAACAAAAAACTTTAAAATATGAATATTGTTTTTTTTATTATTCTAAAATTCATAAGGAGTTTTGGAAAGTAATGGTTTTACAAGAACCTTGTTCATGACATAGCATGTCGTGTTGATGGCTTCGGCCCAAAAATATGTGAGTAGGCTATGTTTATTTAATATGGGTTTTGTCATCTCTTGTAGATTCCTATTTTTTCTTTTCACTACTCTATTTTGTTGTAGATTTCTTAAAGTAGAGAAATTGTGATTGCACACATTTGACTTATAAAAATTTTAGAAATTATGATTTTGAAACTCACTACCGTGATCACTATGAATAGACAAAACAATATCGTTTTGAACAAGTTTACAAAATTTAAAAAAAATTTAAAGTAATCACTTTTATGTGTTAAGAAGTATGTCCAAGTGTATCTACTATAACATCAACAATAACAAAAGTATATTTACTATCTCCTAGACTTAGTATAAGTCTAAATAAATCCATATGTATCAATTGGAGTAGTCTTGAGGTGCTTATTTGATTCTTTGATTTGAAACTACCTTTTATTTGTTTTACTAGTTGGCATGCTTCACAAACTTTGTCTTTAACAAACTTTAGGCTAGGCATTCATCTTACTAATTCTTTAGTTGAAATGTGAGAGATCAGTTTCCTGCTAGCATGGCCTATCTCCTATGCCAAAGTCATGCATCATCGTTAAAAGTCGAAAAATACGTTTCATCACAAAAAATATCAATATCAATAGTATACACATTAATTTTTAAGACAATCATAGATCTATTTTTATGTGGTATTTCAATTATACAAGCATTAGATTCAAATTTGATGATGTATCCTTTATCACACAATTGACTAATGCTTACTAAATTTTATTTTAAACTATCTACTAATAACACATCTTTAATAAAGAGATTTGACTTTTTAACCTATATTTCCTTTGCCAATATTTTTCCCTTATTATTGTCTCCAAAGGTGACATATATTTTGTCTTGGCTAGTGAGCTTAGAGAAGTATGTTAGATCTCCGGTCATGTGCCTTGAGTATCCACTATCAAGATATCATTTTTTGCTCCTAGTCTTTGTTTATAGATATACCTACAAGAAAGGGGGTTTTGGTTTAGATACTTATTTAGCTTTGGGTCCCTCATGAAAAGCTCTATCTAATTTGACTACTGAGTTGTTTATGATTTCTTTGGGAGCCTAAACTAATTTGTGTAGATTATACTTTTAAATGAACATATATATATATAATGCCTAAATCTATCACAAAAATTATATTTATGTTTGGATGAAAAATATAATATGGATCCTTTAATGAAGATAATTGACTTTTGTTGATATCAAGTTACGAACACAACTTAATAATTATGACAAAAATAATGATCTTGTTTAGCAAGCAATTTCAGAGAGCATGTGCATGTGTGTGCGTCCTCACACACATACATATTTTACACATATATTACATATATGATCAACAAGCATTAGGGTGCAAATCCTCTACACTTGTTTTTTATCTAGTTTCACCTGGTAAAAAGCTAGATTACACTGTAACAAACAGAACTTTTTTTTTTTTTTTTTGTTTCCACCAGATTGATGGAGATCAAGTGACATTTAAACTTGACACTTTGATTTACACAGCGCTGGTGTGTTCATTTCATGTCTTAACATATAACATCAGTTTTTATTTCTGAAAACATAGATAGGATCCTTTCTGCTTTCATTTCATTGTTCTTGTTCTTATCACTTTTGATAATACTTAATTAAAGTAAAAAAAAGTAAAAAAAATGCAAATTCTCATAATCCTTTTGTTTTTCCAAAAGAAAAGAAGGAAGAAACGGATAGAAAAAACTGCACTGCTTTTTACATTGAATCTACTAGTCTTCAAGAAAAGATAAAAAGAGAAGGATCTTCTGGAGATGAAAGCAACCAAATACTAGCTAACTAGATTTTATGCTTGGTTTCTTCAAAGCGAAGGGCAATTGGCACTCATCTCTCCACCAGATTAATGTCGGCAGCCATTTTTTTGCAGACATCAAATGGAATTTTTTGTCATAGGCATAGATTAATTCTATCTCTCCACCAGGTTCATGCACATTGTTAAGTAAAGAAGAGAAAGCCCCGAGTGTTGCTACAAAGCCTAAAGACCTACTACTACAAGGCACAAGACAAGGAATTAGGCAGCCAAAGCTTTCTTGAGGGCCTTCCAAAGTGGTGCCAATCATGTTTTCCTTTTTACCTCAAGAATGAAAGATTTGACTTATCAGGGAAAAGGAACAAAAGTGTTCACTTTAGATTAGTTGAATGAGATACTTTGTTAGTCATTAAGTAGATTCTATTATAAGATATCCTAACTAATAATATTCGGTCTCTTCAATATTTGCATTGTTGAAGGTATTTTTTGCTCAATCTTCATGAACAGTAAATGCAGAAAAATATAAAAGAAAAAAGATCTAGCACTTAACTTGGACTCTCTTTAGGGTGAAATAAGAATAAAATTAGGAGTTAAAGACCCCTATAGCTGCCGGCCACATTAAGATTAGGAGTTGGCTAGGGGTTAGAGTTGAGGGGAAGAGGAGTCTTGGTTTAGTAGGAGTCTTAGTTTAGTATGAGTCTTAGTTTAAGGACGAGTCCTATTAGAAATTAGTGTTTTGAGACCCTATATAAACACTTGTAATTGCAACCATTTTCATCATCAATAGATTAATTAATTTTCAGTGTTTGTACAGAAAACCAAGGAGGGAGGAACCTCTATAGAGTTCCAAGGAGGTCGATCCCCTATAGAGATCACCCAAGCTTATAATCCACAAGGGTTCTAACACTTGGTATCAGAGCAGCGTTCTTGGCATCTCGCTACCATTCCTCAGCTGCCCATCATCCTTCTGTTGAATATCGGATTTTGATGATGAGATCAATTAATGAGTGTTTATCTAACATGTGTGTTAGAGGATGATTTACAGGTCTAACTATGACAGGAGTAATGAAGTTACAACTAGATGATCGGCCAAGATCAAGCTTAGGCATTGGGCCGAGTTTGGACGATGTAGTGGGACCTCGCTGGAAGTTCGCTAGGAGATTCGCAGAAAGGATCGGGAAGCTCACTGGGAGCACGCCGAGAGATCACCGGAAGAAGACCGGATGACTTACGGCAAGAATGCTGAAGGTTATCGGATTGGCAAAAGTTAGGTCTTAGTTTAAGCTTGTGGTCTTTAGGCGTTATAATCGTTGAGTCATAGTTAAAAGTGAGTCATAATTGAGTTGGATTTGGATGAAATCCAAATCAACTCAATAAAGCAACCCGGTCAACTATTGGGGTTTAATTGAGCTTAGGTTGAGCTCAATTGGTTGACCAGAGGGTTAGTCAACATCAGGTTCAAGTCAGAATTTGAAAATTAGAGGGAACCACTTGTGCGAAAATTCTGGCGGGTAAATCATCGGTAAGCGACGGGTGTACCGCTGCCGCCCAGGCTTTAGGGCGGTTGACCCGCCCCGATTGGGAGGTTGAACCGCTTGTACCCAGGAATTTGGGTACTTTCAGCAGTTGACCCATCGAGGACCGACGGGTAAACTGCCCGTACCCTGGTGTTAGGGCGGCTGGGCCACCCAGATCGGCGGGTAAACCACCGTACTCAGTTTTTTCGGGTATGTTTAATTTTTGGCTCTAATTTCTGAAGCTACTTGGGGTCTATAAATACCCCAAGTATTCTTGCATTCACAACAACTCTTTTTGGGCAATTAAACTCGGTGAAAAAGAAATTGAGTGTGATTTGTAAGAAAAAGAAAAGGAAAGGGAGAGAGCTTAGAGTTAGAAATTTTCTCAAAGTCTCCCTTGTAAGCAAAGTGTAAGGGTTTGATTTTCACCCAAAGAAGATCGGTAGTGGATGTTAGTGTGCCTCAAGAAGGAGGACTCGGGAGTGGACGTAGGCCGTTAGTGCCGAACCACTATAAAAATTATGAGTTCATCTTTTGCTTTCCTTATTAACGCTTCCGATCTTGTTTACTCTTTGAAAGAAAACATTTCACTTATGATATTTTTTATCTTTCGGATTTTCTTGCTCTTTCTTAAGTAATTAGTAAGCAAGTAACTTAGCAATCTTCTTATCATTCACTTGCTTTATTTGAACAACAAGCTTTAGATCTTTTTATCGTGCTTAAATCAAGACGTTTTTGTTTAAAATGAATTTACACTTACACTAATTCAAAATCACACCCCCCAGTGCTAATTAATCCTAACAATTGGTATCAGAGCAAGGTACTTTCTCTTTAAATTAACATCCACTTGAGTAAATGACTTATTTGGGCATGAATGAGGGACATTCTATCTCACGTCCTCCCATGTTCAATGGGACGGGTTACACGTATTGGAAGACAAGGATATGTATTTTTCTTATCTCTTTGGACCTTGATCTATGGAGTATTGTTGAGAATAGTTTTGAAAAATCTTCTAAGCCAATGAATGAACTAAATGATTTGGAAAGGAAGCATTTTTCATTAAATGCCAAGGCTATAAATGCGTTATTTTGTGCTCTTGATAAGAATGAGTTTAATTGTGTTTCTATTTACGAATTGACCTTTGATATTTGACATACTCTAGAAAACACACACGAGGGGACTAGTAGAGTAAAAGAATCCAAGATAAATATTTTAGTTCATAACTATGAGTTGTTTCGAATGAAACCATGTAAGTCCATTGGAGACATATACACCCGTTTCACGGATGTTATCAATGGCCTAAAAGCACTTGGAAAATATTTTATGAATTTTGAATTAGTTAGTAAGATTTTGACATCTTTACCTAAAAATTGGAATCCTAAAGTAACCGCTATTTAAGAGGCCAAAGACTTAAATAACTTACCTCTTGAACAATTGATTGGCTCTCTTATGACATATGAACTAAATTGTAAAGCTCATGATGAGCTTGTTAAACCCCTTCTAAAGAACATGAAGGATGTAGCACTTCGGACAACAAATGACTCCTCGAGTGAAACCTCGAGTGATGAGGACCATGATATTGCTTTGTTATCAAGAAAAATTAAAAAATTTATAAAAAATAACAAGAACTATAAAAACAAAAAAGAACCAAAGAAGTATAGTGTCATTTGCTATCAATATAAAAAATCAGGACATTTAAACAATGAATATCCTCATTTGAAGAAGAAGCCAACACTTAAAAAGAAATCAATTTTGGCTACTTGGGAAGAATCGAGCTCTTCGGATGAGGAAAACAACTCCAAACAAGAAGTGGTTAACTATGTCTTAATGGTGATCGAAGATGAGGTTAGTGAGCCTTTAAATTTTTTTCAGAATTATTAAATATATTTCATGATTTATTCAATGAGTTTATAAAACTTAGCAAGTCCTTTTAATTGCTTAAAGTTGATCATGATTTTTTAGTTAAAAAACTTGACGAAATGCATGATTCATTAGTTTTATATTAACCATGTTCTAAATGTGATTTGCTAGATAATGTTAAAGAAGAGAATAACATGCTTAAAACCACACTAAAAAAATTTAAAATAAGGAACAAATCCTAAAATATGATCCTTGCAAATAAGTGTCATATTAATAGAAAAAATGGCATAAGCTTTATTGGTAATGTCCAACGAAAGTCAACCATGTTTGTAAGAGGACCTATATTAAACATGCCACCGAGAATCATGTGTAATTTTTATAGTAAATTAGGACATAAGGTAAACAAATGCCTATTTAGAAAAATATAGTCCACATCAACTAGTATAGGTTCCAAAGAAAACCTTATACAATAAAAATCAATTAGAAAAGAAAGAAAGAGTTATTTATGGAGGACCTAATGTAAAATGGGTGCCTAAATCAAATATATCATTCTTGTAGGTTTGTCTCCAAACTAAAACTAAGAGCACCAAATGGTATCTTGATAGTCGATGCTCAAGGCATATGACCGGAGATCCATCTTATTTTACTAAGCTCACTAGCTTAAGTGAAGGAGTTGTTACATTCGGAGACAACAACAACAACAGTAAAATCATTGGAAAAGGGAGGTAACACATCAAACCTCTTGATTGAAGATGTGTTGTTAGTTGATGGCTTGAAACATAACTTGGTTAGCATTAATCAATTATGTGATAAAAGATATATGATTAAATTTTAACCTAATGCTTTCATAATTGAATTGCCACACAAAAATAAATCCTTGATTTCCTTGAGAAATAACAATGTATACACCATATATATTGAAAATTTTTATTATGAAACTTATTTTTCGGCTTTAAATGATGATGCTTGGATTTGACATAAAAGATTAGGTCATGCTAGCATGAAACTTTTAAACTAAATCTCTACCAAGGAACTAATAAGAGATTTACCTAATCTTAAGTTTATCAAAGATAAAGTATATGACACTTGTCAATTAGGAAAACAAATAAAGAGTATCTTTAAGTTGAAAAATCAAATTAGCACCTCTAGACCACTTCAATTGATCCATATAGATCTATTTTGACCAATTGATATTACAAGTTTAGGTGGTAGCAAATATGTATTTGTTTTAGTGGATGACTTTACTAGATATACTTGGACCTATTTCTTAGTACATAAAAGTGATACATTTAAGTGTTTTACAAAATTTTGTAAAGTTGCTCAAAATGAAAAAGGATGCATGATTTCTTCAATATGAAGTGATCATGGTGGAGAATTTCAAAATAATGATTTTCAAAATTTTTGTGATTCAAATGGATATATCCATAACTTCTCTACTCCACGAAATCCACAACAAAATGGAGTAGTAGAAAGAGAAAAATAGGAGCTTACAAGAAATGGCTAGAACAATATTAAATGAACATAGTCTTCCCAAATATTTTTGTGTCGAAGTCGTTAATACTACATGCTATGTTTTAAATAGGGTTCTAGTAAGACCATTACTCACTAAAACTCCTTATGAATTATGGAACGGTAAAAAACCCAATATTTCTTATTTTAAAATATTTGGTTGCAAATGTTTATTTTGAATGAAAATGATGCTTTAGGTAAATTTGATGTAAAATCCGATGAAGGCATTTTTCTAGGTTATTCTTCTATTTTAAAAGTTTATCATGTTTTTAATAAAAGAATATTAGTAATAGAATAATCCATTTATGTTATTTTTAATGAGCTTTCTGAATTTAAGAAGATTGATTTTGATGATAAAATTAATTTTGATACTTTAAATTTAAAAGATAACACTCCTAAAAGTAACTTGGATGTATCTACTTCCAATACCTTACTCAAGGAATGGAAATATATGAATGATCACCCTAAGGAACTTATAATAGGAGAAACATCAAAAGAAATTCAAACACGGTCTTCTTCTAGAAATTTTTATATAAATGCCACGTTTTTTTCTCAAATCGAGCCAAAGAGTATTGATAAGGCCCTTAAGTTAATGCAATGCATGAATAACTTAATCAATTTGAGAGAAATAAGGTATGGGAGCTTGTTCCTAGACCTAATGACCATTTAGTGATTGGTACTAAATGGGTATTTATAAACAAGTAAGATGCAAATGGTATCATTGTTAGAAACAAGGCTAGATTAGTGGTCAAAGGTTTCAACCAAGAAGGAATCGATTATGATAAAACATTCACTCCCGTGGCTAGACTTGAAGCCATAAGGATGCTTCTTACCTTTGCTTCTTTTAAAAATTTTAAGTTGTTTCAAATGAATGTTAAAAGTATTTTTCTAAATGGTTTTATTTCCAAAGAAGTGTATGTTGAACAACCCCTCGGCTTTGAAAATAATCTTCTACATAATCATGTTTTCAAACTTATAAAAGCTCTCTATGGATTACAATAAGCCCCTCGGGCTTGGTATGAAAGACTTAGTTCATTTCTTATTTTAAATAAATTTTTAAAAGACAAGGTTGATACCATATTATTTTTTATGTATTTTAAAAATAATTTACTTGTAATTCAAATTTATGTTGATGATATCATTTTTGGATCTATAAATGAATCTTTTTGTTCGTCTTTTGCTAAAGAAATGAGTCAAGAATTTGAAATGAGTCTAATGGATGAGTTAACATTCTTCTTAGGATTACAAATAAAACAACTTGATGATCATATTTTTATTAGTCAAAATAAGTATACATTGAACTTGATAAAACGATTTGGGATAGAAAATGCTAAAGCATTAAAAACTCACATGAGCACATCTACAAAGTTGGACTTAGATAACGAAGGAGAAAACTTTGATCAAAAAACTTATAGAGGTATGATAGGATGTTTATTATACTTAACTGCTACAAAACCAGATATCATGTTTAGTGTTGGATTGTGTGGAAGGTATCAATATAATCCAAAACTCTCTCATTTGAAAGCAGTTAAATGAATTTTTAGATACTTGAAAGGAACATCTAAACTAGGATTATGGTATCCTAAATAAAAAAACTTTAACTTGGACTTTCAAGAAACAAAATTTAGTAGCTTTATCTATTACGGAAGCAAAATACATTGCACCAAGTGCATGTTGTGCCTAAGTCATTTTGATGAAAAACACACTAGAAGACTATGGAATAAAATTAAAAAATATTCCTATAAAGTGTGATAATACAAGTGCTATATGTCTACCAAAAATCCTATTCAACATTCAAGAATCAAATATTTTGATATTAGACATCATTTTATTAGAGATATTATAAATTATCAAGATATCTCTTTGAAATTTATTGACACTAAGTATCAATTAGCAGATCTTTTTACAAAATCCTTAAATAAAGAATAATTTAATTTTCTTATAAGAGAACTTGGTATGCTAAATCATGAAAATATATGAATTGCTTGATTTCATGAGAATGAGCTCTTTTTGTGATAATGTTTTATTATTCTCATGAGATGTTTATCTTATTATTCATAAAATAGAGAAAAAAATTTGCATGATGATGATTTTGTTATTTTATAGATTTTTTTGCTATATTTGCTTGAAATTACATGAAATAATTTTTAAATGCATGAGTAGCTCTTAAACCTTTGAATCTCCTTGAATATTTTAGATTTTTAAACTTATTTTTGAAATTTTACCTTTACAAAATTGAAAGCTCTTCTTAATGATGTTTTTCAACTCCTCCCTTGTTTTCTTTCTTTTTTTTTCACAAGAGGAAGAAAGTTTTTTATGAATCATATCGTATTTTAAAATGAGGAACAAAAATTCATTTTAGTCTCACATTTCAAATTTTTGTTGATGACAAAGGAGGAGAAATGGATGTTGATGATTTATGTAATCAAACGGATGTTGATGACCTATGTAATAACTTAATGTGAAATTTTTAAATGTTTGAAATTTATAAAAATCCTTGATGAATTGATGACTTGATGGAAAATTTTTAAATATTTAAAATTTATGAAAATCCTTGATGACTTGATGGAAAATTTTTAAGTGTTTGAAATTCATGAAAATCCTTGATGCATTGATGACTTGACACTTTAAAAGCAAATTATTATTGATACATACAAGTCTTATTGCTATCCTTGAAATATAATTTGCTTGAAGTATTGATTGCCTTAATTCACTTCAATTCAAGAGTGAGTGATTCTCTTGAATTTAAGTCTTTTTTATCATAGCACGAATTTAGGGGGAGTTAGGACTAACTCCCGTCATTAATTGATTGTCATCATAAAAAATAGGGAGATTATTGAATCTCAGATTTTGATAATAAGATCAATTGATGAGTGTTTATCTAACATGTGTGTTAGAGGAAGATTTGTAGGTCTAACTATGACAAGAGTAATGAAGTTACAACCAGATGATAGGCCAAGATCAAGCTTAGGCATCGGGCCGGGTTTGGACGATGCAATGGGACCTCATCGGGAGTTCGCTAGGAGATTCGCTGAAGGGATCGGGAAGCTCACTAAGAGTATGTCGGGAGATCACCGGAAGAAGACCGAATGACTTACCGCAAGAATGTCAGAGGTTATCGGATTGACGGAAGTTGGGTCTTAGTTTAAGCTTATGGTCTTTAAGCGTTGTAATCGTTGAGTCGTAGTTAAAAGTGAGTCCTACTTGAGTTGAATTTGGATGAAATCCTAATCAACTCAATAAGGCAACCAGATCTACTATTGGGGTTTGATTAAGCTTAGGTTGAGCTCAATTAGTTGAACATAGGGTTGGTCAACATCAGGTTCAAGCCAAAATTCGAAAAGTGGAGGGAACCACTTTTGCGAAAATTCTAGCGGGTAAACCACCAGTGAGCGACGGGTGTACCATCGCCACCCAGGCTTTCGGGTGGCTGACGACAACTAACCCACCCAGGCTGGGCAGTTGAATCACCCGTACCCAAGAATCTGGGTACTTTCGGTGGTTGACCCGCTCAGGACCGACGGGTAAACCGCCCGTACCTAATTTTTTCTGGGTATGTTTGATTTTTTGCTCTAATTTCTGAAGCTATTTGTGGTCTATAAATACCCCAAGTATTCTTGCATTCATAATAATTCTTTTTGGGCAATTAAACTTTGTGAAAAAGAAATTGGGTTTGATTTGTAAGAAAAAGAAAAGGGAAGGGAGAGAGTTTAGAGTTAGAAATTTTCTTAAAGTCTCCCTTGTAAGTGAAGTATAAGGGTTTGGTCTTCACCCAAAGAAGCTTGGTAGTGGATGCCAGTATGACTTAAGAAGGAGGACTTGAGAGTGGACGTAGGTCGTTGGTGCTGAACCACTATAAAAATTGTGAGTTCATCTTTTGCTTTCCTTATTAACACTTCTGATCTTATTGATTCTTTGAAAGCAAATATTTCACTTACGACGTTTCTTATCTTCTAGATTTCCTTACTCTTTCTTACATAATTAGTATGTAAGTAACTTAGCAATCTTCTTATCATTCACTTACTTTATTTGAACAACAAGCTTTGGATCTTCCTATAGTGCTTAAACCAAAATGTTTTTATTTAAAATGAAAAATTTACACTTGCACAAATTCACCACCCCTCCCCTCTTAATGCCAATTGATCCTAACACCTTCCACAGCTGCTCAAGCAATTCCCACAATCGCTTAGATCGTTACTGAATTCTGTCATTATCTCCACTGTCGCAGATCATCGTTTGAGTTCCCAAAGAATTGCATCATGTTATGGTAAATCTACCTTACTGCTGCTGTAATTTTGTTATTCTAAAAAAAAATCCAAAAAAAATATTCAACTATTACGCTGCACAACTCTTCATCGTAATGTTACCATCTTTACGACGAAAGTTACATTATAGAATTTAGCCTCATACTACTGCCCTATTTTGATCTGGCTCCCATTATTTTTTTGCCCAATCTTCGATGAGTTTTTAACGATGGCTTTGGCACTCCTTAACAACATATTTTCCTTTGGTTTCATGCAAAATTTTTTGATATAAACTGTTGATCTCTTACGTCTAATTTGTTTCACTTTAGATGTAAAAATCTACCGCAGCACCTCGTATTCTTTGATCTTGCCGAATTCTTTCCTGTCGTATTTTCCCATGAATTTTTTGTCAACATTAACTTTCCCTTACCAGTGGATTCCCATTGAGTTTTACTTGAATCCTTGTTACAAATTGCTGGAAGAAATTACATCTATACTGTTGAAATTTTTTCGATGAAAAATTCTGCTGCTATACCTTTTGTCGTTCTTTTTCTGGCAAACCCCCAAAAACCTACCAATCTTGTTGCCACCAACCACATTGTCTTTAGGACACCTTTCTAGCCTTAAGATGCAGCCATCATAGCCTTTTTTTTTATTTTTACAGCCAGCCCAAATAGCAGCGTAAAAATGTAGCCAAAACAATCGCCTACTACTTTGTTGTCGTGTCTTTGCCGAAAAGTTGATGCCATATTTAATTATCGTATCCTATTTAATACTTTGCATTGATCTAGCCTTAATCATCATCTATTTCTTACTATCAAAACCATCCCAAAAACCCTTGACATGCTACTAGAATTCTTTCATTGTAAAACGTTGTTCCTTGACGAAGAATCCTACAACATTACCCTTCGGCATATCTTGCTGCACTAACACCCAAACCTTGTAAAATCGATTGATGCTCCTAATAGCAACCCTAAACCTTCCTTCTTAACTTCAAACCATTGCCACAAAAATCCTTTGCAGCTTCCACAACACCCTCAACCCGCAGCACCAGCTGTAACCTAAACCGCAAGCTATCTACCCTAAACTGCAACCTTGATCTATCACCCTTTCGGCCACCCATCCCTACCAAACCATTGCTGCCATGAACAACAACCCTAAGCCATCCCTCTAACCTTAATCTTCGGCCATCATACCCTCATATACAATCCCTATAGTAGCTCCAAAACCACAGCCCAAAATAGCCACCTATCGTAGCCACAACCCTCCACCACCGATCTTATCTTCCACTGCCACCAAACCTTCCACCACCCTATGCCCTTGACCCATTAATAAAAAAAAGACAGAAATATCTCAGATCTGGAGCCATATACAATGGCATCTTGAGATTTAATTGATGTCAAGTTGGAGGCATTTGAATCACGGCTTGAATCATGGCTTGAATCACGCATTTTAGATAAATTACGCGCTTTATTTATAGAATTCAGAATTGGACGATCTCCAAGTCCGACAAAATTGTAGTAAGGTGAAAGTTTAGAGAGGCATCCTAAAAAAGAAGAACGAGCCACTGATTTGATGCAACCATGTATGAGGATGGACTTCCCTCGATGGGAAAAGGGAGACCCGATAGAATGGCTTTTTCATGTGCGGAATGCTACTTTCGTTATCACCGGACACCGGAGACTTCCATGGTGGACACCACTGTCATCCACATCGAAGGAGATGCAATTCGATGATACAATTGGCTTGAATATACCCAAGGAGTCCCGACATGGATATAATTCAAAAGTGAGCTGTTGAACCGCTTTGGATCGACCAAGTACGAAAATATCAACGAACAACTCGCGAAGATCCGACAAACCTCGACGATCAAAGAATACCATATTAGGTTTGAGAAATTATCTTACCTCACTTGTGATTAGTCTGACAAATAATTATTAGGGACATTCATCAAAGGACTCAGGCCAACAATAAAAAGAGAATTTAAAGCATGGCAGCCCCGCACCGTGATGGTCATAGTTTCCTTTGCTCAAATCCAAGAGGAGCGACTCAACCAAGATGCTCAAAGAATGAGAACCACTCCTAGACAGCAACTTATAAACCTTTAGCACCCCTTGCTCCCATCTATCCTTCGTTGCCAAAGAAATTGATGAGAGAAGAACATCACAATAGATCAGCGAAGGGCCTTTGTTGGCATTGCAATGAACTTTGGAGCCACAACCATCGCTGCAAAAAAGGGAAGCTTTCCATGATAGAACTTACAAAAGAATCTGAAGAAGAGGACCTTAAACCTGAGGACGAGAATATGAAGGATGACCCACAGTCAACTGATTGCACGACTCACACTCTAGCTAGCCATGCGAACCCGCAAGCATTGAAAGTTGAAGAATCTCTTAAGCAGTAGCCCTCACCATCCCCATCAAGACCAAGAGCACCAACAACTTTATGAACAGCAAGGTTGCCACCCAATTGATGCTCCAAAATAAAGATTGTAGTAGGTTTGATATTGAGATCCCCGACAGTCGAATTTTGAAGTACTCGCAGGTGAAATTATTTCTATAGGGCCAAAGGATCATTACTGATTTTTTCCTCCTCCCTCTCAATGATTATAAGGCTATGCTCGACACTAAATGGCTAACCACATTAGGTGATGTTCCCAAGATTTTTTTTAAATTTATCATAAAATTTTTCTATCATGGGAAATAGGAGATCCTACGTGGGAAACGTATAAGCAACGTGATGTCGGTTTCAACACAACGAATAGAGAACATATTGCACAAAGTGAACAACAGCTTTCTAATGTAACTCTAGTAGCAACATATGTGGGCGCCGACAAAAATTGAAAACTTAAACTTTCTCCAATTGCTTATTGAATTTTTAGATGTCTTCATCGAACCAAGCAGCCTACCTCCAACCTGACGCATGACCACCGAATGCTAATTTTCTCAGGCAAATCAGCAACAAACACTTGGCAATATCATTATCTTCACCTCCATAAAGCTGAAATAGAGAGGATTGAAAATAAGATGCTTGAAACAGAGGTCATCTCAACCAAGTTGCAGCCCCTACTCTTCGCCGGTGCTAGCTTTACCTAACCTTGACAAAGTGTTTACGGGAGCTAGAATTTATGTTATCCACATGCAAGATGCCTGACCCTTAATATGCACCGAGGCTCTCCCTACACTTCACATGATGCTTCTAATCTGTAAAGAGATACTAATCGATACTTAATTTGAAGTTTGGCATTAAACAGGTCAACAACGCAAAGGAGAGATGAAAACAAGCTTAGTAAAATTATAGCTCCTATCCACCTCAGACTCAGAACGGATCACACCATTGGGGACCTTATCAATATGCAGCTGTTATTCTAAAAGAAGGCTCGGTTACTAAAGAACAACCAAGTGGCAGCCCATGCAAGAAAGAAACAACCCCCCGACAAATACTGGAGCAAAAAAAAAATTTGTTAATGAAGATCGAGTTTCCCATCATCTTTAGCCCTACCAGTAGGAAATTCGAGCATCAAGGAAGTGGTCCCCCCTACTACTTTGGCCCTTGCAAAATTGGAGATCATATTGGAGCCGTGACTTATGGATCAGATTGGTGCACTAATTTAAAAATACTGATCCTCCAAGTATCTCACTGTAAATGAAAATTTAAAGAGGATGACTCAGCCTAGGTACACCCACCTGATTTTTTGATTGATGAGGAGGCCCAGGTTCAGCTGATGATTACATGGGATCGTAGGATCACGACGCATCACCGTCCATACACTACTGCTAATGCTGGACTGCAGGAGCATCATGTGCCTTCTACAGGGTGCACGAGGAAGCCTCGTGAGGAGTTACAGATTAGGAATCAGAATCATAGAGCCTCAACGTTGAGGACAAGGCTGATTTGAAGAGGACCCCAGCTGAGTCAGATCATAATCGATTTAGTTGAGTCCTTAGATTGGGCCTTGTTGGCCAACTTAGATCTAACATTAGGTCGGCTATGAGAAGATTTGAGTCCATTATGATAAATCAGCCCAAATCCTGGTAGGGTTAGGATTTGACTGAATTGAAGTCTGGTTAGGAGTCGGAGTTGGATACAGGTTAGAGTCAATTGAGTCAACTCTAATCTAACTGCCACCCCCTAGTAAAGAAGTGGTTGGCTAGGGTTAGGGAGGAGTCCTTATAGGATGGGAATCCCCTAGCCGCCTCCTCTTAAGAGAGGCCGGCTAGGGCAAGAGGGGGAGAGTCCCACTTAGCTTGGACTCTTTCTAGGGTGGAATAAGAATAAAATTAGGAGTTGGAGACCCCTATAGTCATCGACCACAGCAAGGTTATGAGTTGGCTAGGGCTTAGGAGTTGAGGGAAGAGGAGTCTTGGTTTAGTAGGAGTCTTAGTTTAGTAGGAGTCATAGTTTAAGGATGAGTCCTATTATGAGTTAGGATTTTGAGACCCTATATAAACACTTGTAATTGTAACATTTTTCATCATCAATAGATCAATTATTTTTCATCCTTTGTGCAGAAAACCAAGGAGGGAGGAACCCCTATTGAGTTCCAAGGAGGTCGATCCCCTATAGAGATCACCTCAAGCTTAGAATCGACAAAAGTTCTAACAATGGTGTCCCTCTTCTTGTCCCTTTGAATCTGAAAGTACCAGTATAGGCCCAAGAAACCACCAGACCTCGTACATTTGCAACGTTGAAACTTGCTTGAACATAAATAATTCCTTTTGGTATTCAACGTCCATTCTTACATGAACCAATACGCCCATTTCACTTCCAGAGAGGCCCAAGAAACCACCCGATCTCGTACATCTATAACCGTTACAATGGTATTGTTGAAACTTGCTTGAACATAAATAATTCCTTTTGGCATTCAACGTCCATTCCTATGTGAACCAATTCTTGGTATATCTTTTGTCATATTTTATCATCTAATAAATATAAAGTCAGAAAAATATTGAACCAATACGCCCATTCCTACGTGAACCAATTCTTGGTATAACTTTTATCATATTTTATCATCTCATAAATATAAAGTCAGAAATATATTGAAAGAAAAGATATGGAAATATCCATTTCATATTAAAAGAAATCCTTTATTTTTGTCCTTTCTTCCGAAAGTTCTTTTTAGAAAGATTATCCTTGTCTCTGTTTATGTCTCGGATTGGAACAAATCACTATAATTCGTTTGCGCCTACTGATCAGTCAATATTTTTCATAAATTTTATAATTGAAAGCCCTTATTTTCATATTTCTTATTCCTTATCTTAATTTTGAACCTATTCCTTAGAAGAAAATAAGTCTCTTGAATTTTTTTTAAACTTTGAATTGTATTGTCATGAAAAGAATGCTTTAAAAACCACTTAATCATTCGAATCTTTATTGCAAAGTCTATAAATTATACGTCCCCTGGTTGAATCATAACAACTTACTTTAATTTTGACTCTATCCTTGAGTAGTATTCATATAAAACTATGTCGGATCCTTCCCAAAACATAACATAGAATTACATCTTCATTATCTAGGCGGACTTGGAACATGCCATTGAGAATTGATTCAGTAATTAAACCTTCATGAATCAATTTTTGTTCTTGCATTCTAGGTAACTTCCTTGAAGTATCAACTAATGGAGGAAGAGTTATATAACTCAATTTTCCTCTCTATTTCACAAATAGGAATGGTAGAACCCCAAGAGGAGCTTTATAGATTTTGATCTCTGAGGGGGATCAACCCTTGGAACACTATATGAGTTTCTCTTATAGAACCCCAGAAGGAGCTCTATAGATTTTGATCTTTGAGGGGGATCAACCCTTGAAACGCTATAGGGGTTCCTCCCTCCTAGACTCGACACAAGGCTGAAATAAAATTGATAATTGCTTGATAAAAGAGAGGGGGTAGCTACATCATTATATAGGGTTGCAAACCCTAGCCCATGGGGTGCTTGCCTGGCTAAAATTACCCTTTTACCCCTTCCATAGCCTACTTGCCTTAGAGGGAACAGGTGGCGGCTAGGTTGGCTCTGTAGCCGACCTAAGCTGGGGGAAACCCTAGCCAACTAGCCCAGTAAAGGGGGCGGCGACCACTAAGCCCTAAGGCCCTAAAATAAATCCTAGCCACACTTCTTTATAGGATAGAAGTGACTAGGTAGAGTTTTATTACAATCTCACAGGGTTCTTATTGATTATTTCTAAGTGATTAGGACTCAACCCTGTTGGAGTCCTATCAAACCCACCCTCTTCAAATCATCCTTGTCCTCAAGGCTGAGGTTCCATGAGCTCCTCATATGATTCCCATGTTATCATCAACTGAATTTTGGCCTCCTCATTAGCTGGGGTGTAAGTTGGAAGGATTTGGGCTGAGTCGTCTTATTTAAATTTCCATTTGAGGTGGGATACCCGGCAGATCAACAACAATCTTGATATGGTGCGCGGATCTGATCTCCAAGTTAGGGCTCCAATGTGGTCACCAATTTTGCAAGGCGCAAAGAAATAGGGAGAGCACTTCCTTAAGGCTCGAGTTTCATACTGATCGGGCTGGAGGTGTCAGAAAACTCGATCTTCAATTTTTCGTCCATTCTGAAGTTTGTCAGGAGGCCATTTCTTCTTTCCATGTATTGGCGTGAGCATAGATTGTAATTCTTTTGGGCTTACTCCTCTTTCGTGCCATGGACCATCTTGCATAAAGGTGACGTCAATCCTAACTCTGAATATGTCTGCTCCAAGTACGAACACATTGTCACGTTCAAGTAATGCTAATATCGATATAGATGGCATCATGGCTGTAGGGGTCATGTGGATGCTTTTCTCTTGTTCCTTCTACTGGTTACAGGTGCCCTGCATGCCAATCACGTGAGTGATGGCACGTGTGACACATTGTATGATCTTTTTGCTTATGATTAATATCAACATATTCTCATATTATATTATTTATTACATATATATTGTGATGTCCTTGGTTCTATGCAATGAGAATCAGATCGTGATGAGATCACGATAATGAGATCGATTCACTTTTAAACACAGATCCTAAATAATCTCGGCCATAGGTTACTCGAGAGGGACATCGAGATAACCAGACAGTCCGATGTACTATATACCCGTCCATATGATAGAGGTGGCTGGTCTCATAGCCACTTGTGTGGAGACACTAAGGATATAGTATAGGTGCTCATTGGAGAATGAGTTCACTGATTGATCTGCTTATGAAATGCTATATGGTTAATGATACATAATGTCAGAAAGTGATTCCATAGTCCCAGTTGTGTATCTGGTCCTTGGACTTGAGACACCAAGGATGCCTTGTATGAGTACTCCTTTCTTTGACACTAGACTTACAGGTTTAGAAAGCTCCAGATCTGATACAACTGGTTATCGGGATTGGTAGCCAATCTTATGAAGGCAATTGAGTGTCAATAGAGGATCATCCACTCTTGGTATCACGAGAGAAATATCCCATATGTGCTTGCTTAGACAAATCCCTGGCCATGGTCATTTGGATTGAGAGAGGAGTTCTCCGGTAGAATTCGATTAGAGCAAGACAAACTGATTCCGTATATGATCTAATAGTACCATATCAATATATGATCTCTGGGATATTAGTTGGATGAGAGATTATAGATACATGGTAACTGTGGACAGATAGGTCTGATGGATTCGATCCCCCTGTACCATATGGGGACTATGGTGTAGTGGCCTAGTACATCCATAGTCGAAGAGTCGAGTGAATTATTATGAAGATAATAATTCACTATATCATAAGGAGTTCTGATGGGAGTAACTCACGACCAGCACGGTATCGGGCCTAGATGGTCACACACATATGGTGGATGCTTCAACGAATAGAGGATTATATGAAGATCCAATTAGCCCCTATTCTCATTAGATGAGACCCTATGTTGATGGGCTCCTTGATTAAGGCCCAATTATAGGCCTAATGAGATTATTGGATAGAGATCCAATAATGTAAGATTAGTGGGTTATTGGATGGAGATCCAATACCCACTAAGGAAGGAGTCCTAGGGTTTTGGTGGCTCTCTATAAATAGGAGGGGAAACTCATGGTTGATGGGCTGCAACTTTAGCCACCACCTCTTATTCTCCTCCCTCCCTCTGCGCGAGAGTTGCGAGATTAGATTGGAGGAGTTTCGCTGCAGAGATCCATCATGTGGATACCGCTAGAGAGGAGGACGCTTGACCTCCTTCATCTTCTCCATCCAGATCTGGAATACAGGGATATACGATCTCCCTAGGTAAAATCAATCTCTCTAACATTACGATTTTTTGATTTTTACGATTTTTCTCGTGACCCCAATCTTTTGCATGATGATTTGATCTGCATGGGAAACCGGTTTTTATTTTGATTTCCGCTATGCATGTGATGCACCCGGTGAGGTTTCCCAACAGTGGAATCAGATCCAAGGTTTTCGTGCAAAAGATTGGTTTTAAACTGCGTGTGATATAATTGAATCGCGTAGAATCCTTCAACGCGTTCACAGCAAGAACAACGAGGAGGAGGGGCTAGCCATGGCTAGTTGCAAGGTGCAGCCAGTTGTGGCTAAGACCCCCTACAGGGGCGGCCGACCACTTGCAAGGGGCGGTCGCCTGCAGGGGCAACAGCCCGCAAGGGGAGGCCATCCGCGGGCGCGGCTGCCAGTGGCGCACCTGCAAGGGACGACCGTCGACCGCAAGGGTGGCCGCCCCTTGGCAAGGCGGCTGCCCACCGCAACACGCAGCGTCGCCGCCTGTGCAGGGGCAGTAGCGACGGCGCAGGAGCGTGAAGGAGAGGGTTAGGGCTTCTTTTTGGAAAATGATTAAAATTTCCCTCAGAATTTGAAAAATTCTAAGGACAGTCCTTGTGTATAGAATTCAAAAAATACTCTCAACAATTCTGAAAATTTGAGGACTGTCCTCTCATCCAAAATTATGAAAATGCCCTTGACAATTCTGGAAATTCCAAGCATGTCCTGATTTCCAGAAAAATAATTAATTAAATAGTTTAATTAATTATTATATATATCTAGTAATCCTATATATGATGTGATGTACATGTGATGTATGACGTAGATGGATGATCATGAGCCATGTGTTATGATGTGTAATTGTTATTATTATTATTATTGGGGCTTGCGAGCCTTCATTTTTCTTGTTTATTATTGGGCCTGCATGCTTGTGATTATTTGTAATTACATGGAGAAGCGCAGCGGGAGCGTGGAGGTTACAGCGGGACCCACAATGCCATAGCGGGAGATCACAACGCATGGTGATGCGATGATCCGACGAAATCGATAATGACGAGATTAACAATCACAGGGCATGGAGATGCGCCAATGCACACATAGATCCTATTGTGAGTGATTAGGCCCATTGGCTCGGGCTTAATCATATTAGGTCACGGCTCATGATCATCCGGTGTGGCTTGCATATGTGATATGTTATATGCCTACTAGATATATGTATATATATATTTGCATACGATGTAGATATATATTAAATATGTATGTGGGTGTCACGACATATTAGGAGACCGATACGAAACAAAAACCCCTCCTACGATAATATTAAGTCAGTAAGTGTGAGGCAATAAGATTGACCCACGTGGCCTTTCATCGTTATAGGAATAAATTGAATCACAACATAGGTCGAGTCCCTCGAGGCTCATCTATCTACGTGATCGAGTTCTTGCCTACGACATAGAGATGTCACCGGTGACCTCAGGACATGGTATGCTTGGTTGAGTCCCTCGAGGGCATATCATCGAATCAGACTCATCTTGTAACGATGGTGATGACTTAACTGAACATCATTGTTGGTCGAGTCCCTCGAGACCATGATGATTCGGAGGCCGAACGTGCCGGGAATCATAAGTAGTTGTGATTGGCAAGAGTTGCTACCTTTTGGGCTTAGTGCAATTGGTCGATCCCCACTAGGAGTCTGCCGGAGACTTCCGCCTCACGTGTCGAGGGTGTCGTGTGATTCGCTAAGAACATAGTGGGAGTATATTAAGATAAAAGTCCATATCTTAATTAGTATTTTTTGTAAAATCTGTATGTTATTTAATTTACGCTATATCATGCTCGTCGCTTGCAAAACCCCTACGTGGCATACTTGATGCCAACCGCCTCATTGGTCCAAAAGCTCCGTAATTTGATAATTATTCTCACGGAAGAGAAAATCATATATGTCCTTAACATGATTGGGCCCACGTTGGAGGAAAGGATAAGCGAGGATGAGATCGCTCGCTTTGTGAAGTATATAGATAGTCCTAGAGGATAACCTGTGTGTTGATCTTATACTTTAGCCCTTACCATATTCCTTTTCTTACTTCATCGTGAATTTTAACATGAGCAAGTTTGAGGTGACTCTCCTTGAGCTCCTCAATATGTTGAGGGAAGCTGAGAGTGCCATTAAGAAGGAGAAGCCAATTCTCTATATTGGTGAGTCCAAAAAGAAAAAGAAGGCCAACAAGATCCTTAAGAAGGACAAGGGCACAGAAAGACCAAGTAAGGCAAAGGTTGCCAAGAGAGACCCAGCAAAGGATAAAGGACAGTGCTTCCACTGCGGTCAAGACGGGCAATGGAAGAGGAACTGTAAGGACTACCTTGCAGATAAGACGAAACAGAAGCTTGGAGAAGCTTCAGGTATATTCATGATCAGTCTCCACTTGTCAGATTTTTATGATAACACATGAGTATTAGATACCGGGAGTATTTATGATATCTGCAATTCGTTGCAAGTTCTGGCAAGACCTAGGAGACTGGCCACCGGCAAGATGGACCTCAAGATGGCAATAGAGTAAGAGTTGCTGCAGTCGCTGTTGGAGAGATCACCCTACATCTGCCTGGTGGAGCAATCATTGTATTAGATACATGCTATTTTGTTCTCTCTATTATCAAAAATATTATATCCATCTCTTGTTTGACAATTAGTGGATATAAATTAGTTTTTGAGAATAATAGTTGTTCAATAATTATGGATGATGAGATCATCACTAGAGGGATTCTAATAAATGGCTTATATGTATTATACATTTCTCCATATATCATGAATATAAATATGTCTAAGAGAAAAAGAGATGAGGTGAATAATGCATACCTATGGCATTGTAGGCTAGGTCATATACATGAGGGAAGGATTCAAAAGTTGCTAAAAGATGGAACTTATATCCATTTGACTATCAGACATATGCAACTTGTGAACCTTGCCTTCGTGGGAAGATGGCCAACTCTCCTTTTAGTGGAACTGGAGAGAGAGCCACCGAGTTATTGGAACTCATACATAGTGATGTATATGGTCCCATGTCGACTCAGGCTATAGGTGGTTACTCATACTTCATTACATTCACTGATGATTTCTCTAGGTATGGACACGTGTACTTAATAAAGTATAAATTTGAGGCTTTCGAGAAATTCAGAAAATATAAGAACGAGGTAGAGAACCAAATTGGAAAGAGTATTAAGACTCTTCAGAGTACTTGAGTATGGAGTTCACTCATTTCCTCAGGGACAATGAGATTCTATCCCAGTGGACACCTCCTTATACACCTCAGCTCAATGATGTTTCATAAAGGAGGAATCATATGATGTTAGACATGGTGCAATCCATGATGAGTTTCACTGACCTACCCATCTCATTCTGGGGGTACGCCCTAGAAACTACCGCTTTCCTTCTGAATAGAGTTCCATCAAAGTCGGTAGTGTCTACAACTTTCCTTCTGAACAGAGTTCCATCAAAGTCGATAGTATCTACACCATATGAGATATGAAAATGAAAGAAGCATGATCTTAAAATTGTTAAGATTTGGGGCTATCCTGCCCACGTTAGAAGACACAACCCCAATAAGTTGGAATCAAGGACAGAATGGTGCACATTCGTGGGATACCCAAAGAAAACTTGTGGGTATTATTTCTATCATCTCGAGGACCAAAAGGTCTTTGTTGCCAAGAGAGTTGTGTTCCTTGAGAAGGAACACATTCTTGGTGGAAACAGTGGAAGTGAGATAGAATTGAGCGAGATTGGAGAACCTAGCTCAAACACCATTGCAGAGCCGGAGTCTGTTCAAGTACCTAACACACAAGTTCTTGTAGGTCTAATAGAGTATCTCATCCTCCCGAAAGATATGTGAGACATATCAGTGGAGATAACTCTTAGGATGTTGATCCTTAGACCTACGAGGAGGCTATTATGAGTATAGACTCCGGGAAGTGGCAAGAAGCCATGAATTCTGAGATGGATTCCATGTACTCTAACAAGGTTTGGAACCTTGTGGATGCACCTGAGGGTATTGTACCCATCGGCTACAAATGGATCTTCAAGAAGAAGATCAGAGTGGATGGAAAGGTAGAGACCTATAAAGCAAGGCTGGTAGCTAAAGGATATCGTCAAAGACAAGGAGTTTGACTATGACGAAACCTTTTCACCTGTACCCATGCTTAAGTCTATTATAATTATTTTGGCCTTTGCAGTACACTATAACTATGTGATCTGGCAGATGGATGTCAAAATGGCATTCCTCAATGACAACCTCGAGGAAGAGGTGTATATAATATAACCATAGGGATTCGTATCCAGAGAGAGTCCAGATAAAGTGTGCAGGTTGCTTAGATCCATTTATGGATTGAAGTAAGCTTCCGGAAGTTAGAACACAAGATTTGATGAGGTGATCAGATCTTATGACTTCGTTCAAAACGAAGATGAGCCTTGTGTGTACAGGAATGTTAGTGGAAGCGCTATCACCTTCTTGGTGCTATATGTGGATGACATCTTAATAATTAGGAATGATGTAGGAATGCTCTCCACAGTAAAGGCTTGGCTATCTAGAAACTTCTCTATGAAAGACTTAGGGGAAGCATCCTATATTTTGAGGATCAGGATCTATAGAGATAGATCTAAAAGGATGCTTGGCTTGTCTCAGTCTAGATACATAGACTCCATTGTCAAAAGGTTTGGCATGAAAAATTGCAAGAGAAATCTCATACTGATGAGACATGAAATATCACTTTCTAGGAGTATGTCCCTAAAGACTCCTGAAGAAAGGGCAAACATGGATAAGATACCTTATGCCTCAGTGATAGGATATATCATGTATGCGATGCTATGTACCAAGCTTGATATAACACATGCTTTGAGTGTCACGAGCAGGTATCAGGCAGATCCAGGTTTAGAACATTGGAAGGCAGTAAAGTGTATCCTTAAGTACTTGAGAAGGACTAAGGATTTTTTACCTGTATATGGAGGAGGTAGCCTCCAGGTTGAGGGCTACATAGACTCAAGTTTTCAGTCCGATATTAATGATAGCAAGTCAAATTCAGGGTATATTTTCACCATGAATGGAGGAGCAGTAAGCTGGAAGAGTTCTAAGCAAGATACTACTGCTGACTTGACCATAAAGGTGGAATGGAGGTTCCATCTGATTAGAGCGATCATGACCCAAAAAGATATAGCAATGGAAAGAGTTACATCCGAAGATAACATTGCAGATCCACTAACGAAGCCGCTGGCTCATATTGTATTTAAGTGTCACAAGGATCTGATGGGGATCAGACACATGGTGATTGCCTTTTGGTTAAGTGGGAGATTGCTGGTTACAGGTGCCCTGCATGCCAATCATGTGAGTGATGGCACGTGTGACACGCTGTATGATCTTTTTGCTTATGATTAATATCGGTATATTCTCACATTATATTATTTGTTACATATATATTGCAATGTTATTGGTTCTGTGCAATGGGAATCAGATCGTGATGAGATCATGATAATGAGATTGATTCACTTTTAAACACATATCCTAAATAATCCCGGTCAAAGGTTACTCGAGAGGGACATCGAGATAACTGGAAAAACCAGTGTACTATATACCCATCCATATGATGGAGCTAGCTGATCTCATAGCCACTTATATGGAGACACTAAGGATATAGTACAAGTGCTCATTGGAGAATGAGTTCACTGATTGATCTTCTTATGGAATGCTATATGGTTAATGATACCTAATGTCAGATAGTGATTCCATAGTCCCAGTTGTGTATCTGGTCCTTTGACTTGAGACATCAAGGATGCCTTGTATGAGTACTCCTTTCTTTGACGCTAGACTTACAGGTTTGGAAAGCTCCAGATCTGGTACAGCTAGTTATCGGGATTGGTAGCCAACCTTACGAAGGCAATTGAGTGTCAATAAAGGATCATCCACTCTCGGTATCATGAGAGGAATATCTCATATGTGCTTGCTTATACAAATCCCTAGCCAAGGGTCATTTGAATTGAGAGAGAAGGAGTTCTCTGGTAGAATCTGATTAGAGCAAGATAAACTGATTCCGTATATGACCTGATAGTACCATATCCAATATAGGGTCTTTGGGATATTAGTTGGATAAGGGATTATAGATACATGATAACTGTGGACAGACAGGTCCGATGGATTCGATCCTCCTGTACCGTCTGGGGACTATGGCGTAATGGCCTAGTACGTCCATAATCGATGAGTCAAGTGAATTATTATGGAGATAATAATTCACTATATGAGAAGGAGTTCTGATGGGAGCGACTCACAGCCAGCTCGGTATCGGGCCTAGAGGGTCACACACATATGGTGGATGCTTCAGCGAATAGAGGATTGGATGAAGATCCAATTAGCCCCTATTCTCATTAGATGAGACCCTATGTTGATGGACTCTTGATTAAGGCCAAATTATATGCCTAAGGAGATTATTGGATAGAGATCCAATAATGCAAGATTAGTGGGTTATTGGATGGAGATCCAATACCCACTAAGGAAGGAGCCCTAGGGTTTTGGTGGCTCTCTATAAATAGGAGAGGAGACTCAAGGTTGATGGGCTACAACTTTAGCCACCACCTCCTATTCTCCTCCCTCCCTCTCCGTGAGAGTTGCGAGATCAGATTGGAGGAGTTTCGCTGCAGAGATCCATCACGTGGATACCGCTAGAGAGGAGGACACTTGACCTCCTTCATCTTCTCCATTCGGATCTGGAATACAGGGATATACGATCTCCCTAGGTAAAATCAATCTCTCTCACATCGTGATTTTTTAATTTTTACGATTTTTCTCGCGAACCCATTCTTTTGCACGATGATTTAATCTGCGTGGGAAATCAATTTTTGTTTTGATTTTCGCTGCGCATGTGATGCACCTGCTGAGGTTTCCCAAGACCTTCTTACGATCGTGGGCTGTGGATCCGAGATCATCATCAGGAAAGACTTTTAGCATCATGGTCCGCTCCTTAGTGAAGTCATGGAAGTAGCCTGAGATGAGGGAGCACTGCATCAGAACCCATAGCTAGTTCAGTTGAATATGATAATTCAGGATGAGCTTATCCCTGCAGATAAAGAGATAAAGTTTTTGGAGATAAAGTGTCATTACAAGGGAAAGTTGTGGTCGAATGATCCGTATCTCTCGCGTCTCCTGGATGATCTTTTTAGCTTCAGTCCTATGAAAATGTGGACAGCAATATGACCAAATATGTGCTGGTGGTTCCTCTTGTAAGACCAACATACGGGGGTCGTGTAGTCTGGTAGGAAGGAGTCGGCTTGGTTCAGCGGATGTGCTTGAGATTTCAACGAGCTTCTCCAAGCACTATGTCGAGATCATCTTTTCTTCTATTCTCTCCTTTTCCACATAAGGTCACCTATTTTCTTTTGTCATTCATAAGGTCGTTGGAGCTCCTGGTGTCGGTGAGGATGGTGATAGGCTGATGCTTGATGAAGCCATCAATGTCCAATATCTGTGGTGGAGCATGAAAGGTGCGGGCAGCTAATTATGGTTTTTCCTTCATATCCTTCTCCTCAGACTCAAGAGCCATATCTTTGAGTTTGGGTTCTTTAATGGGCTCAACCAATAGAGGTCTCTCTTTTTTACAATGGTGGTCTCGGCTCCATAGTTTATTATAATGCCAACATAGGCCCTTTGTCGATCTGTCATGAAACTCTTCTCTTGTTAACTCTTTCTGCTGAGGTGACAGGCTGGTGGTAGATGGGGTCGAGAGTCTTTGTGCTGCTGGTCGTGCGATGGCTTTGGTCCTCCGAGCATCTTGGTTCAGCCTGTCTTCGTGTAGTCATGCGAAGGAGATGGTCGCCTTACGTGTGTACGGTTGTCACGCTTTAACTTCTTCTTGAATCTCGGGTTCAAGCCCTCAATGGAAGTCCTCAATATCTATTTTTCAGACTAATCACAAGTTTGATTAGTTAATCTTTCAAACATGATTTGGTACTCTTGGATGGTAGAGGTTTGACGAATCTTCGTTAGTTCTTCGTCAAGGTTCTTGTAATTGATTGGTGCTGAAGATTTATATGCTTTTGGTTGAGATGTGGCTCTCATGCTCTGAGCATCTTGATTGAGGTGCCCTTCTTGAAGTTGTACAAAGGAGATCGACGTTGTCGAGTTGTAGGGCTGCCATGTCTTATCCTCGCTTCGTATCTCTTATTGGTTCTTTTTGCAATCAGAATTTGCTTAATGTTGTGATCTTCTTGGGCTTGGTGATCAGCCCAATCTAAACTCCTCGAAGAGAGCGCGTAATTTAGCATCCATACACATCTCGAAAGTCTTCAATTTAGCTTTGAATAAGCCTAGCGATATCATGACATAAGGATCTTCAACCATATTTTGATGTTGACGCAGAGGAAGGCAGCAGATTGATGGATCTGCGGCTTGGTGGGCGACGATGGAGGCAATGTCAAAAGCAATTATGGGAATTGCTTGGAAAGGTGGAGGCATGAATGACGATTATAGGGGCAGCAAGATCACTGTTCTGATACTAGATGATAGAATCTCAGAAGGAGCTCTACAGATTTTGATCCTTGAGGGGGATCAACCCTTGGAACGCTATAGGTATTCCTCCCTCCTAGACTCGGCACAAGGCTAAAATAAAATTCATAATTGCTTGATAAAAGAGAGGAGGCGGCTACATCATTATATAGGATTGCAAACCCTAGCCCAAGGGGTGCTTGCCTAACTAAAATTATCCTTTTGCCCCTTTTATAGCCTACCCGCCTTAGAGGGAACAGGTGGCGGCTAGGTTGGCTCTGTAGCCGACCTAAGCAGGGGGAAACCCTAGCCAACTAGCCCAGTAAAGGGGGCGACGACCACTAAGCCCTAAGGCTCTAAAATAAACCCTAGTCACACTTCTTTATAGGATAGAAGTGACTAGGTGGGGTTTTATTACAATCTCACAGGGTTCTTATTAATTACTTCTAAGTGATTAGGACTCAACCCTGCTAGAGTCCTATCATCCTCCCTCCTAGAACTCGGCACAAGGCTGAATAAAAGATCGATCTTGCTTGATAAAAGAGAGGGGGCAGCTACATCATTATATAGGGTTCTAAACCCTAGCCCATAGGGTGCTTGTCTAACTAAAAGTACTCTTTTGCCCTTCTATAGTTGACCTGCCTTAGTAGGAATAGGGGTGGCTAAGTTAGCTCTATAGCCGACCTAAGTAGGGGAAAACCTTGGCCAACTAGCCCAGTAAAGGGGGCGACGACCACTAAGCTCTAAGGCCCCAATCTAAACCCTAGCCACACTTCTTTATATGATACAAGTGGCTAGGTGGGATTTTATTATAATCTCATAGTGTTTTCTTGATTATTTCTAGGGTGATTATGACTCAACCCTATTGGAGTCCTATCAAGCCCATCCTCTTAGAATCAGTCTTATCCTCAAGGCTGAGGGGCCATAAATTCTGGGAACCGGGTCTTTAGCTCCTCGTACGACTCCCACGTTGCGTCTTCGGATGGAAGATTGCTCTACTTTACGAGTACTTCAGTTGAGGGGCGTCGACGGTGCATCATAATCCTCCGATCAAGTATAGCTTTGGGTTGAGCTTAAATCTTGCCATCATTTGTAGTGCTCGGCAGCTAAGTCTGAGCT
This sequence comes from Ensete ventricosum, assembly GCA_029747655.1. Lineage (NCBI taxonomy): Eukaryota > Viridiplantae > Streptophyta > Magnoliopsida > Zingiberales > Musaceae > Ensete > Ensete ventricosum. The sequence goes on from JAQQAF010000005.1 coordinate 16,477,004, forward strand.
AACTCACGTTCTCCCAATTTTGTCTTTAGCAAAGATACGTGGAAGACGAGATGGATCTTAGCATCATCTCAGAGTTTTAATATGTACGCCACAACCCTAATATGCTCCAAAATCTGATATGATCCATAGAATCGTGGAGATAGCTTCATCGACGCTCTGGTGTTGATTGATAGTTGCTTGTATGGTTGTAGGCGAAGGTAGACCCAGTCTCTTATCGAAAATTCTCGCTCGCTCCAGTGAGTGTCTGCTTGTTGCTTCATGCGAGCTTGGGCGACAGTTAGGTTGTCTTTCAGTAGTTGTAGAAGCTTGTCCCTATTAATTAAGTTTTGGTCAACCTGATCCACTTTAGCCACACCAATTACATACTTAGGTATTACAGGGGGCGGTTGACCATATAATGCCTCATAAGGGATACATTTAGTTGATGAATGATAAGTTATGTTGTACCACCATTCGGCCCAAGGAAGCCACTTTGTCCACTCTTTGGGCCGGTCACTGGTGAAGCATCGTAAGTAAGTCTCGAGGCATCTGTTCACCACTTCTGTTTGGTCGTCCGTCTGTGGATGATAGGTTGTGCTCATCTTTAATTGGGTGCCTTGAAGTTGGAAGAGCTCAGTCCAAAATTTACTTGTAAATACCCTATCACGGTTGCTCACCGTCGACCTTAGCATCCTATGCAGTTTTACAATATTTTTCATAAAAAGTTGAGCAATACTAGCAGTGGTGTAAGGATGTCTCACAGCACAGAAATGAGCATATTTGGTTAAATGATCTACCACCACTAAGATCGTGCTTTTATCTTGAGATGGTGGTAGCCCTTCGATGAAATCCATGTAGATGTCGGTCCATGCTGAGTCTAGTATGGGTAGTGGTTATGGTTTTTCCGGATTTGCCATTGTTTCATCTTTTTGCTATTGGCATACATCACATTTAGATACATAATCATAAATTGATCTTTTCATGCCCTTTCAAATGAAGTTTTGCTTCACCCTCTTATATATTCTTAGAAAACTGGAGTGACCTGCTGAAGGTGAGGAGTGCATCTCATGCAAAATAATTTTGATGCAAGGGGAAGAAGGAATAATCATAGTTTAGTCTTTGTAGCGCACGTACTTCGAATCCCAAGTGTAGTGGCCCATGGAACCCAGATTCTTCTCCAACTTTTCTATGATGTCTTGGGTCTCTGGATCACTCTTTCATTCCTCCCTAATGTCTTTGAGGAAGTCGATGGAGGGAAGGAAGATGGCTGAAATTTTGGCTTGTCCTGGTAGCCATGATAGAGCATCTTTAAGAACATTCTCTTCCCCTTTTGATAAATAATTTTATAATCAAATCCAATAAGTTTAGTTACCCATCGTTGCTACTCTGAGGAAGATATTTTGTGCTCCAAAAAATACTTGAGGCTTCGTGGTCGGTCTTAATCTGGAAGCATCGGCCGATCAAGTAGGGTCTCCACTTCGTGATGACATACATGATGGCAAACATTTCTTTATCATACACATATATTTTAAGAAGGGAGACAAAGCCTTATTGGTGTAAGCAAGAGGTCGGCCATCTTGTATTAGAACAGCCCCAATCCTAACTCCGGACGTGTCAGCCTCAATCACGAAGTTGCGACTGAAATCGGGCAGCGCTAGGACCGGCTTCATCGTCATGGCTGTCTTGAGTCGTTCAAAGGCTGCAGAGGCTTTATCCAACCAGAAGGAGTCTTTCTTTAGTAGGGATGTGAGTGGGGTGTTGATCTTGCCATAATCTTTCACGAATTTTCGGTAGTACCCGTGAGTCCAAGGAAGCCGCTCAGCGATTTTATGTTCGTAGGTCTCGGCCATCCTTGCATTGCTTCGATCTTCATTAGGTCTATCGCCACTCCATCCTCTGATATAATGTGCCCTAGATACTTCACTTTGCGTTGTAACAAGCTACACTTGGATTGTTTAACATAAAGGGTATTCTCCCGAAGAATCGTTAGAAGAATTCGTAAGTGCTAAAAATACATATCAAGTGTAGGGCTGTAAATGAGGATATCATCAAAAAATATCAATACAAACTTGCATAGAAACCTCTGAAAAATATCATTCATTAAGCTTTGAAAAGTAGAAGTAGCATGTAAGTCCGAAGGGCATTACCAAAAACTCGTAGTGGCCATTAAGTGTGCGGAATGCAGTTTTCGGAACATCTTCAGTGCATATCCGAATCTGATGGTACTAGGAATGGAGATCCAATTTAGTGAAGACTCGAGCTCCTTTTAGTTCATCCAAGAACTCATCTACTACTAGTATAGGGTATTTATCCTTGATGGTGATGGTGTTCAAAGCCCGGTAATCAACGCACATCCGTCAGTACCATCCTTCTTGCATACTAGCAACATCGACAAGGAGTAAGGGCTATAGCTTGGTTGAATTACTCCTATGTCGAGCATCTCCTTGACAATGTTCTCAATCTCATCCTTCTGTAAGTGAGGATAGCGGTACTATCTCATATTTACTGGAGGTTTGCCCAGCTAAATAGGAATATGGTGGTCATACGACCGGTTAGGGGGAAGCCCACGCGGCTCTATGAAAACATATGTGAATTCGTCCAGCAAGAGGGCAAGCTTAGGATCTGAATTTTACACTTTTTCCTCCCTTGATGGCTACTAGATATGCATAAAAAATCCACCATTTGTTTTGTGTAGCACCTTCTCCATTCGCTGCGTCGAAACGGTGGAAATATGACTCCCGTGCTTGCCTCGTAATATGACAAGTCTCCCTTTACAATAAAACTTCATGATTAGTTTAGAGAAATTCCAGGAGATGTCACCTAATGTTGTGAGCCATTCAATCCAAGCACGCCTTTATAGTCATCAATGGGTAGGAGGGAGAAATCGGCTACCACTTCTTGGTCTTGTAGGAGCAATTTTACCCACGGGCACCGTTGGTCGCAATTGAGGATTCGGCTATCGGTGACCTTTATGTCGAACATGTTGCAACCTTCGATTTGAAGTGTCATATGTGTAGTGACTTGCTATTGAGGAAGTTATTTATGCTGCCCGTATCGATGAGAACGGTGATGGATTGCTGTTTAAGAAGTCTTCCAACTTTCATCGTCCGTAAGTTGGAGTAGCCGGCTAGTGCGTGCACTGTGTAGTTGGCTGATTATGGCTCTTCCTCCATGGCTTCATCTTCGGGTTTGAGACTTTCTTTAGATGGTTTGCTATCCTCATCCTCTACTAGTTCAATCATGAGGATCCGGCCCTTTTTGTAGCGATGTTCTCGGCTCCACGGTTTATCACAGTGCCAACATAACCCCTTGGCCGATCGTTCATGAAGCTCATCTCTTGTTAATTTTTTTGGTGTGAGGGCTCAGATGGTAGTAGAGGGGGCTGAAGGCTATGGCATGGCTGGTCGGGGAGTGACCCTTGTCCTTCATACTTCATGGTTCAATCGTTCTTCCTAGATTCTTGCGAAGGAAATCGCCGCCATAAGAGTGTACAATTGTCGTGCCTTTACTTCTCCTCGAATCTCCGGCTTTAGGCCCTCGATAAAAGTCCCTAAAAGTTACTTTTTAGACCAATCCATAGTTTGGTTAGATAAATGTTCAAACCTTGTTTGGTATTCATGTATTGTAGAGGTTTATTGAATCTTCGTCAATTGTCCGTCCATGTTGTCGAAATCAGTTGGTCCGAAACGATTTAGTAGTCCTTCCTTGAATTGCTGCCAAGAGAGACCTCCATGGGTGTGCTCATACTAATTAAACCACTGAATAGCATCTTCCTCGAGGTGGATGGTAGCAATCTCCACCCTTGTAGCATCGGCGGTTCGGTAGAACCGAAAATAGCATTCCGCACGGGCGATCCATCCGATCGGGTCTCCTTCTTCCCATCTTGGGAAGTCAACCTTCATGCGTGAAGTGTTTGGATCATAGATGACATGCTCTTGAGGATCATCTCACTGATATGAAGTTTCTCCTTGTGATTTCTTCAGGCTAGGTGGTCGGCCCATGCTGAATTCCACGAAAAGGGATCGTATCTTCTCCTTCATGCAGCTTTCAAAGGCTTCGAACTTGACATTGATGGTCTTCTCTAATGTCATGGTGTAGGCCTCTAGATCTATAATATTGAGATCCTTTTTCTATTGTTGAGTTAGTGGCATGAGAATTTTTGGAGAAGGTGGCCAGTTGGATGGGTGGATCGGGTAGATGGAAGTAGGCTGCAGTTTAGGGCTAATTTAGGTGGTTGTTTGGGCTCAATTTAGGGTGTGGTTTAGAGGACTTCTTGGTAAGGATGGTAGGGTTTGCAAATGAGAGAAAAGAGTCCAAAAATCTGTAAAAGACAGCACTCAAATCTGATGGAATTTGACAAAGAAGCGTGTTATGATGTGCTACCCTACCGAACAAATTTTATGTCGGAGAAATGATGAATTCTCGATGTAAATCTCAGAGGAAAATTTAAGGAAAATATGGAGAAATCTTTGGTTCAGATATGGTCAATATCAATAAGAACTTCTACAAAATTTTGATAGAGTAACGATAGGAAAATAGGGTAAAAGACGGAAAGCAAATCCTTCATCGTAAAATTCTAACATTGCGTGATGAAGAATTTGAGCGCAATAAAACCAGTTTTAGAAGGAAATTTTTCAAGAGATTAGTCATAGATGAAAGCTAAGATGATCTATGAAATTATATACAAGTTTTGGCCAAAAAAGATGAACAAAAATTCAGTTTCAAGAGGCCAACAGGCGGCTAAAAATTTCTATAGTGTTTCACTTTTGCAACAACGATAACATTTGCGACGGTCAAAATTTGTAGCGAATAAAATATGAAAAATTCTTCAATGTGTAAGGTAAAGGATCTTCTAGTATTGAAGAGGCATGGGTGATGAAAATATACCAAATCTCCAGTTCAATCCTAGGGGGGTAGCAGCATATTGATTTGATTTGCGACTTGGGTGGAAGGTGGAGGTGCGTGTTGTAGCAATTGTGAGAATTGCATGGGAAGGTGGGGGTGACAGAGATGGCAACAAGGGCAGCAAAAATGTTGTCCTGATACTAGATGATAAAACCCTAGGAGGAGCTCTATAGATTTTGATCTCTTAGGGGGATCAACCCTTGGAATGCTATAAGGGTTCCTCCCTCCTAGAACTCAGCACAATGCTAAATAAAAGATTGATCTTACTTCATAAAAGAGAGGGGGTGACTATATCATTATATAGGGTTTAAACCCTAGCCCATGGGGTGCTTGCCTAAGTAAAATTATCCTTTTACCCCTTCTATAGCCAACCTACCTTAGTAGGAATAGGGGGTAGCTAGGTTAGCTCTATAGCCGACCTAAGCAGGGGGAAAACCCTGGCCGACTAGCCCAGTAAAGGGAGCGACGACTACTAAGCCCTAAGGCCCAAATCTAAACCCTAGCCACACTTCTTTATAGGATAGAAGTGGCTAGGTGGAGTTTTATTACAATCTCACAGGGTTTTATTCATTACTTCTAAGGTGATTAGGACTCAACCCTGCTAGAGTCCTATCAAGGAAGTTAGAGAGAAAATTAGGATACCAAAGGATGAGGATCACCATATATATAACAAAAGTTCACCTCCAATTTTTTTTCGTCAAGCTTCTCGATTTGTCATTATACCTCGAGAAGTATAAAGAATTACAATTCATATTCCAACTAAAATCTTTGGAATTTGTTGATAGTCAGAACAAATTCGTAAACCGAGTCAGCTGATATGCTTTAAAATAGTTCTGTGTATTATTTTCCTAGTCTTTTTTTTTCACAGAGTTGAAACCAAGAAATATTTGTTACGTTCTTGGTGTTTCTGAATGTTTCAATAAAACCGTCTCGTAGAAGTATTTTCATAATATTTTTGATGATATTAGTAGATGATATTCGAATCGTCCCTTTTTTATTCATGTCAACATTTCCTATAGAAGTTATTATATCAACAATAGTGTCCTTACCCATGATTAACTATAATTATTGGTGCCTCCTAATTTTGATATAATCAACATGTCTCCTTTTTTTCTTTGTTTTCTTTTCTTTCTTTTATTATTATTATTATAAATTTTGTTATAAGATTATTTATTATTAAAAGTATATGCGTGAGACACAATCTACTAATGAAATTATTTTAGTAAAGTTCAACTGTCGCATTTCCTGAGTGATCATATCACAAACTCGGGTTCCCTTTGGATTTCCTTCTTGATCAATGGCAAATGCAGCATTGTCATCATATCTTATTATCATACCATTGTCACGTTTAAGTTCTTTACAAGTACGTACAATTATAGCTCTAATTATTTCTGATCTTTCTAGTGGCATATTAGGCATTGCTACTTTCATTATAGCAAGAATAATATCACTAAAATGAGCATACAATAATTACCAGCTCCTATGATTCAAATACACATCAATTCTCAAGCTCCACTATTATCTACTATATTCAAAAGGGTCTAAGGTTGAATCATATCTTCAAATCAGACTTATCCTCAAGGCTGAGACTCCCTGACTCTGGGTCCTGATCTGTAACTCCTCATGAGGCTCCCTCGTGGCCCCTGTAGTAGGCGTGTCATGCTCTTATAGTCCAGCATCAACAGTAGTGTATAGACGATGATGTGTCGTGATCCTGCGATCCCTAGCTGGAACTGGGCCTCTTCATCAACTTGGGTGTCGGGTGGATGGATCTGGGTTAAGTCATTATCTCTAAACTTCCACTTGAGGTAGGACACAGAGAGGATTATGTGTACTTTTGAATTGGCACGTAGATCCGATCCATAAGGTTTAACTCCAACGTGTTCTCCAATTTTACAGGGTCCAAAGTGTTGGGAAACCTCAGCGGGTGCATCACATGTGCAGCGAAAATTAAAACAAAAATTGGTTTCCCACACAGATCAAATCATCGTGCAAAATATTAGGGTCATGAGAAAAATACAAAAATCGATAAAATCATGATGTGTGAGAGATTGATTTTACCTAAGGAGATCATATATCCCTGTATTCCAAATCTGGATGGAGAAGATGAAGGAAGTCAAGCATCATCCTCTCTAGTGGTATCCACACGAAGGATCTCTGCAGCAAAACTCCTCCAATCTGATCTCGCAACTCTTGCTCAGAGGGAGGGAGGAGAATAGGAGGTGGTGGCTAAAGTTGCAGCCTTTCAACCATGAGTCTCTCCTCCTATTTATAGAGAGCCACCAAAAACCCTAGGTCTCCTACCTTAGTAGGTATTGGATCTCCATCCAATAACCCACTAACCTTGCAGATCTCTATCCAATAATCTCCTTAGGCATCTAATTGGGCCTTAAGCAAGGAGCCCATCAGCATAGAGTCTCATCTAATGAAAATAGGGGCTAATTGAATCTTCATCTAAACCTCTATTCACTGAAGCATCCACCATATGTGTGTGACCCTCTAGACCCGATACCGAGCTGACCGTGAGTCACTTCTATTAGAACTCCTTTTGATATAGTGAATTATTATCCCCATAATAATTCACTCGACTCATCGACTATGGATGTACTAGGCCACTACGCCATAGTCCCCAGATGATACAGGGTGGATCAAATCCATCGAACCTATCTGTCCACAGTTACCAGTATCTATAATCCTTCATCCAACTAATATCCCAGATACCATATATTGGACATGGTACTATCAGGTCACATGCGAAATCCGTCATAGTCTCGCTCTAATCGGATTCTCCTGGAGAACTCTTTCTCTCTCAATCCGAATGACCCTGGCCAGCGATTTGTCTGAGCAAGCACATATGGGATATTCCTCTCATGATACCGAGAGTGGATGATCCTCTATTGACACTCAATTGCCTTTGTAAGATTGGCTACGGATCTCGATAACTAGTTGTACCAGATCTGGAACTTTCCAAACCTATAAGTCTGGCGTCAAAGAAAGGAGTACTCATACAAGGCATCCTTGGTGTCTCAAGTCTAAGGACCAGATACACAATTGAGACTATGTAATCACTGTCTGACATTACTTATCATTAACCATACAGCATTCCATAAGCGGATCAATCAATGAACTCATTCTCCAATGAGCACCTGTACTATATCCTTAGTATCTCCACACAAGTGGTTATGAGACCAGCCATCTCCATCATATGGACGGGTATATAGTACACCGATCTATTCAGTTATCTTAATGTCCCTCTCGAGTAACCTATGACTAGGATTATTTAGGATCTGTGTTTAAAGGTGAATCGATCTCATTATCGTGATCTTGTCATGATTTGATTCCTATGCACAAAACCAATGACATCACAATATATATGTAACAAATAATATAATATTAGAATATATAAATATTAATCATAAACAAAAATATTACGCAGCGTGTCACACGTGCCATCACTCACGTGATTGGCTTGCAGGGCACCTGTAACCAGCAATCTCCCACTTGACCAAAAGCCAATCACCTATGTGTCTGATCCCCATCAAACCCCTGTGACACTCAAATACAATCTGAGCCAACGACTTTGTTAATGGATCTGCAATGTTATCTTCGGATGGAACTCTTTCCATTGCTATATCTTTTCAGGTCATGATCGCTCTAATCAGATGGAACCTCCTCAGAACAATTCTGATGAGACCTGGGTTCCCTTGCTAGAGTTATTACTCTGTCGCTGTCACAATCTATGGGAGTCGGCTCCACGCTGCTTGGTATGACTCCCAAATCCTTGATGAACTTCTTCATCCACGCCCATTCCTTTACTGATTCTGCTGTAGCAATGTATTCTGCCTCTATGGTCGAGTCAACAGTAGTATCTTGCTTGAAACTCTTCTAGCTTACTACTCCTCCATTCATGGTGAAAACTGAATTTGACTTGCTATCATCAATGTCAGACTGAAAACTCGAATCCGTGTAGCCCTCAACCTGTAGGCTACCTCCTCCATATACCAATAAAAGATCCTTAGTCCTTCTCAAGTACTTAAGGATACACTTTACTGCCTTCCAGTGTTCTAAACCTGGATCTACCTGATACCTGCTCGTGACACTCAGAGCATGTGCTATATCAGGTCTGGTACATAACATCGCATACATGATAGACCCTAAAGTTGAGGCATAAGGTATCTTATCCATGTCTATCCTTTCTTCAGGTATCTTTGGGGACATACTCCTATAAAGTGATATTCCATGTCTCATCGGTATGAGACTTCTCTTGGAATTCTTCATGTCAAACCTTTTGATAATGGAGTCTATGTACCTAGATTGGGACAAGCCAAGCATCCTTTTGGATCTATCTCATAGATCCGGATCCCCAAAATATAGGATGCTTCCCTAAAGTCTTTCATGGAGAAGTTTCTAGATAGCCAAGCCTTTACTGTGGAGAGCATTCCTACATCATTCCCAATGATTAGGATGTCATCCACATATAAGAAGGTGATAGCGCTTCCACTTACCTTCATGTACACACAAGGTTCATCTTCGTTCTTAACAAAGTCATAAGATCTTATCACCTCATCAAATCTTATGTTCAAACTTCGGGAAGCTTGCTTTAATCCATAAATGGATCTAAGCAACCTACATACTTTATCTGGACTCTCTTTAGACATGAATCCCTCTGGTTGTATCATATGCACCTCCTCCTCGAGGTTGTCATTGAGGAATGCTGTTTTGACATCCATTTGTCAGATCTCATTGTCATAGTGTGCTGCAATGGCCAAAATAATTCTAAAGGACTTAAGCATAGCTACAGGTGAAAAGGTTTCATCATAGTCAACTCCTTATCTTTGACGATATCCTTTAGCTATCAGTTTTGCTTCATAGGTCTCTACCTTTTCATCCACTCCGATCTTCTTCTTGAAGATACATTTGCAGTCGATGGGTACAATACCCTCAGGTGCATCCACAAGGTACCAAACCTTGTTAGAGTACATGGAATCCATCTCAGAATTCATGGCTTCTTGCCACTTCCCGGAGTCTATACTCATAATAGCCTCCTCGTAGGCCTGAGGATCAACAACCTGAGAGTCATCTCCACTGATATGTCTCACATATCTTTCAGGAGGATGAGATACTCTATTAGACCTACATAAAATTAGACTTTATGTGTTAGGTACCTGAACAGACTCGGGCTCTAGAATGGTGCTTGAGCTAGGTTCTCCAACCTTGCTCAATTCTATCTCACTCCCATTGTTTCCACTAAGAATATGTTCATTCTCAAGGAACACAACTCTCTTGGGAACAAAGACCTTTCGGTCATCGGGATGATAGAAATAATACCCACAAGTTTTCTTTGGGTATCCCATGAATATGCACCATTCTGTCCTTGATTCCAACTTATCGGGGTTGTGTCTCCTAATGTGGGCAGGACAGCCCCAAATCTTAACAATCTTAAGATCAGACTTCTTTCCTTTCTATATCTCATATGGTGTAGACACTACCGACTTTGATGGAACTCTGTTCAGAAGGTAAGCTGCAGTCTCTAGGGAGTTATCCCAGAATGAGATAGGTAGGTCAGCAAAACTCATCATAGATCGCACCATGTCTAACAGCATGCGATTCCTCTTTTCTGATACACCATTGAGCTGAGGTGTATAAGGAGGTGTCCACTGGGATAGAATCCCATTGTCTATGAGGAAATATGTGAACTCTGTACTCAAGTACTCTCATCCTCGATCTGATTGAAGAGTCTTAATATTCTTTCCAATTTGGTTATCTACCTCATTCTTATATTCCCTGAATTTCTTAAACGCCTCAGATTTGTACTTCAATTAGTGAATGTAATGAAGTATGAGTAACCACCTATAACAAGAGTCGACATGGGACCACATACATCACTATGTATGAGTTCCAATAACTCAGTGGCTCTCTCTTTAGTTCCACTAAAAGGAGAGTTGGTCATCTTCCCATGAAGGCAAGGTTCGCAAGTTGTATATGACTCAGTCAAATGGATCTAAGTATCCATCTTTCAGCAACTTTTGAATCATTCCCTCATGTATATGGCCTAGCCTACAATGTCATAGGTATGTATTATTCACCTCATCTCTTTTCCTCTTAGACATATTTATATTCATGATATGTAGAGAAGTGTCTAACATATATAATCCATTTATAAGGGTCCCTCTAGTAATGATCTCATCATCCATAATTATTGAATAACTATTATTCTCAAAAACTAATTTATATCCACTAATTGTCAAACAAGAGATAAAAATAATATTTTTTGATAATAGAGGAACAAAATAGCATGCATCTAATGCAATAATAGCTCCACCAAGCATATGTAGTGTGACCTCTCCAACAGCAACTGCAGCAACTCTTACTCCATTACCCATCTTGAGGTCGATCTCGCCTCTAGCCAGTCTCCTAGGTCTTGCCAAAACCTGTAATGGATTGCAAATATGATAAACACTCCCGGTATCTAATACCCATGTGTTATCATAAAAATCTGATAACTGGAGACTGATCATGAATATACTTGAAGCTTCTCCAAGCTTCTATTTCGCCTTCTCTACAAGGTAGTCATTACAGTTTCTATTCCAATGCCCATCTTGGCCACAGTGGAAGCACTATCTTTTATCCTTTGCCGGGTCTCTCTTAGCAACCTTTGCCTTACCTGGTCCTTTTTTGTCCTTGCCCTTCTTAAGGGTCTTGTTGGCCTTCCTTTTCTTTTTTGTCTCACCAATATAGAGAACTGGCTTCTCCTTCTTGATGGCACTCTCAGCTTTCCTCAACATATTGAGGAGCTCAGGGAGAGTCACCTCAAACTTGCTTATGTTAAAATTCATGATTAAGTGAGAAAAGGAATCTGGTAGGGACTGAAGTATAAGATCAACGCACAGGTTATTCTCTAGAACTATTCCTAGACCTATGAGTTTCTCAATCTACTATATCATCTTTAGGACATGGTTCTCAATCGATGTCCCTTATGTCATCCTGGCATGGAAGAGTCTCTTAGATATCTCATATCTTTGAGTTCTTCTCTATTTCTCAAATAGCTGGCGGAGATGAAGAATGATAGAATCTGCATCCATGCTCTTATGTTGCCTTTGTAACTCAGGAGTCATGGAAGCCAACATGTAACATTTTGCCAACGTGGAATCATCTATGTACTTCACATAGCGAGCGATCTCATCCTCGCTTGCCCCTTCTTCCGGCGTGGGCACAATTATATCAAAGGTATATGCGATTTTCTCCGTCGTGAGAATAATTCTCAAATTATAGAGTCAATCATACATCACATGTACATCACATCATATGTAGGATTACTATATATATATAAATTAATTAAACTATTTAATTAATTATTTTTCTGGAAATCAGGACATGCTCAGAATTTTTAGGATTATTAAGGGCATTTTTGTAATTCTAGATAAGAGGACAACCCTCGAAATTTTTAAAATTATTGAGGGTATTATGGGAATTATGTACATGAGGACAGTCCTCAAAAATTTTCGAATTCATAGGGGCAGGATCATCCTTTTCTCCAAATGATGCCCTAACCCCTCTTTCCCCCTCTGCACTGTCGTCGCCGCCACTGCCCCTGCGCAAGCGGTGGCTGCCCTTGCCCGCTGGCAGCCACCCTGCCAAGGGACGGCCACCCTTGCGGTTGTCGTTGTTGCCCCTGCAGTTGGCGTTGCCGTCGCTGGTTGGCGGCAGGGCTGGCCACGGGCGCCGTGCAGTCGGCCCCCTTTGCGGGCACCGCGCTACAAGCGGTTGTGCCCGCGGGCTGCGCTTCTACCCGCAGGTGCCGCCCCTTGCAGGCACCACTGGCCTCCCTTTTGGGCTGGCCCTGGCCGTAGCCAGTCACCCCCTTTCAGGGGGCCTTGGCCGTGACCAGGCCATGGGTGGCCGGCCCTGCGAAAGCGCAACAAGAACGCATAGAACGATTCTATGTGATACAATTTAAAACTAATCTTTTACACAAAAACCTTGGCTCTGATACCATCGTTAGGAAACCTCAGCGGATGAATCACATGCGCAATGAAAATCAAAATAATAACTGGTTTCCCACGCATATCAAATCGTGGTGCAAAATATTGGGGTCGTGAGAAAAATTTGAAAACTGATAAAACTTTGATGTGTGAGAGATTGATTTTACTTAGGGAGATCGTATATCCCTACATTCTAGATCCGGATGGAGAAGATGAAGGAGTTCAAGTGTCTTCCTCTCTAGCGGTATCCACATGATGGATCTCTGCATCGAAACTCCTCTAATCTGATCTCGCAACTCTTGCTCAAAGGGAGGGAGGAGAATATGAGGTGGTGGCTAAAGCTGCATGCAGCCTTTCAACCATGAGTTTCCCCTCCTATTTATAGAGAGCCACCAAAAACCCTAGGGCTCCTGCCTTAGTGGGTATAGATCTCCATCCAATAACCCACTAACCTTGCATTATTTGATCTCTATCCAATAATCTCCTTAGGTCCCTAATTGAGCCTTAAGCAAGGAGCCCATCAACATAGAGTCTCATCTAATGAGCATCCACCATATGTGTGTGACCCTCTAGGCCCGATACCGAGCTGGTCGTGAGTCACTCCCTTTAAAACTCCTTCTGATATAGTGAATTATTATCCCCATAATAATTCACTCGACTCATCGACTATGGTCGTACTAGGCCACTATGCCATAGTTCCCAGACGGTACAAGGGGGATCAAATCCATCGAACCATCAGTCCACAGTTATCGTATATCTATAATCCCTCATCCAACTAATATCCCAAAGACCGTATATTGGACATGGTACTGTCAGGTCACATACGGAATCCTTCATAGTCTCGCTCTAATAGGATTCTCCCGGGAAACACTTTCTCTCTCAATCTGAATGACCCTGACCAAGGATTTGTCTGAGCAAGCATATATGGGATATTCCTCTCATGATATCGAGAGTGGATGATCCTCTATTGACACTCAATTGCCTTCGTAAGGTTGGCTACCGATCTCGATAACCAACTGTACCAGATTTGAAACTTTCCAAACCTGTAAGTCTGGCATCAAAGAAAGGACTACTCATATAAGACATTCTTGGTGTCTCAAGTCTAAGGGCCAGATATACAACTGGGACTATAGAATCGCTGTTTGACATTAGGTATCATTAACTATACAGCATTTCATAAGCAGATCAATCAGTGAACTCATTCTCCGATGAGCACCTGTGCTATATCCTTAGTGTCTCCACACAAGTGGCTATGAGATCAGCTGCCCCCATCATATAGACGAGTATATAGTACACCGATCTGTCCGGTTATCTCAATGTCCCTCTCGAGTAACCTATGACTGAGATTATTTAGGATTTATGTTTAAAGGTGAATCGATCTCATTATCGTGATCTCATCACGATCTGATTCTCATTGCACAGAACCAAGGACATCACAATATATATGCAACAAATAATATAATGTGAGAATATACCAAAATTAATCATAAGCAAAAGGATTACGCAGCATGTCACACGTGCCATCACTCACGTGATTGGCTTGCAGGGCACCTGTAACCAGCACATAGTAACAAGGAGATCACTTCCTCGAGGCTTGAGTCTTTATAGATTCCTACTAGTAGGGCTAAAGATGAAGGAAGACTCGGTCTTTAATAGCAAACAGCCTCCTACTCCGATATTTGTCAAGCGACTGCTTCTTTCTTGCATAGGCAGTCGTGTAGTTGTTCTTTAATGTTAGCCAAGTTTCCGTCTAAGATGGTGGCTGCCCTCTGATAAGGTTCATTGTGATATGAGCCTGATCTGAGTCTGGAGTGAGTAGAAGTTGTAATTTCCCCATGCTTATCTTCGTCTCTCCTTTGCGCCGTTGACCTGTATCATGCCAAGCCTCAATTTTAGCAATGATTAGTGTCTCCCCATTATAGATTGAAAGCATTGGGTGAGGTAGAGAGAGAGCTCTGATATAGATTAGGGGTTGGCCATCCTGCATGAGGATGGTGCCAATTCCAACTCCAGATGCATCTGCTTCAATTACGAACACCTTGACAAAATCGGGTAGCACTAGCACCAATATAGATGAAATCGCAGTTATGAGGGTATCGAAGGTTGCTGTAGTTTCATTCGGTTGAAGGAAGACATCTTTTTTTAGCAACGTCGTGAGGGGAATGATGATATTGTCATTGTCTTTCATGAACTTATGGTGGTAGTGCAGCCAGGTAGGGGGTAGACCTTTCGATTCGGCGAAGACCTCTAAAAATTCAGCAAGTAGCGGGGGAAACTTTGGATCTTCATTCGCCACCAGTTCCTTTATGTGTAGCCTTTTAAGTTGTGTTAAGAAGCCGATGTGTGATTGGTGCAGCACCTTCTCCATGCGTTGCATAGAAACTGTCGTTGCTTCACCTCCACGTTTTCCTCGCATGATTAGCTTTTTCCCTTGGCTGAAAAATTTAATGATTAGCTTGGAAAAATTCTAAAAACATCACCTAACAAGGATAACCATTCGATGTCAAGCACTGCTTCATAATTTTCAAGTTTTAGGAGGAAGAAATCAGCAATGATCTCTTGGCCCCACAAACCTAGTTTCATCTGCTGGCACCTTTGGTTGTAGCTAAAGATTCGGCCATCTGCGACCTTTACGTTGAACCTGTTGTAATCTTTAATTTGGAGCATTGATCAGGTAGCAACCTTGTTATCCATAAAGTTATTAGTGCTCCCGATGTCAATGAGGATGGTGAAGGCCTACTACTTGAGGAAACCTCCAATCTTCATCATTTGTAAGTTTGCATAGCTGACAAGGGCATGAACCAGACAATCGGCCAGCTATAGATCTTCCTCCGTGTTCTCCTCCTTGTGCTCGAGGTCCTTCTCTTCCTGTTTAGATTCATCAGCGGGTTCAATAAGGAGAAGTTATCTCTTCTTGCATTGGTGGTCGTGGCTCCACGGCTTGTCACAATGCCAACACAACCCCTTCGCGGATCTATCAGAAAGCTTTTCTCTCATAAATTTCTTCGGCTGAGGGGGTCGGCTGAAAGTGAATGGGGATGGTACTGGTCATGGTGTGGGTCTCATCCTCCGAACATCTTGATTAAGCCACCCTTCTTGAAGTTGTGCAAAGGATATCACTATTGTTAATGTATAGGGCTAACACGCCTTAACTTCTTCTCGTATCTTTGGCTTTAACCCTTCAATAAAGGTCCCTCGTAATTATTTTTCAAACCAATCACAGGCTTGGTTAGATAATCTTTCAAACCTAGTCTGGTATTCTTGGATTGTAGAGATTTGTCGGATCTTTGTGAGTTGTCCATCGATGTTCTCACACTCAGACGATCCAAAGTGAATAAGCAGACTGCATTTGAATTGCCTCTACATTGAGACTCCTTGAGTATGTTCAAACCAATTATACCACTGTATGATGTCTCCTTCAAGGTGGATGGCAGCTCCACAATGGAAGCCTCCGAGGTCCGGTGATAATGGAAGTAGTGCTCCGCGTGTGAAAGCCATCCCGTCAGGTCTCCATCTTCCTATCGAGGGAAGTCCACCCTAATGCGTGTAGATGCTGGATTTGTTGTATGTTCTTCTTTCTCTGGAGGGTTCTCTTTGTGATCTGGAATCTCACCTTGCTACAATCTTGTCGGGCTCGGTGATCATCCTAATCTAAATTCTACGAAGAGAGCACATAGTTTGTTCTACACGCGTGTCTCAAAAGCCTCCAACTTGGCATTGATCAAATTCTCTGATGCCATAGCATATGTCTCCAGATCTAAGATATTATGAACTTTCTTTAGTTGATAGGCTAAGGGCATAGGTTGGTGGAGAGATTGGTGGCCGTAGAAGACAAGGATCAACGGTAGAAAGCTATGGTAGGCTGTTGTTTAGGCTGTAGTTTGCACTACTATTTGGCTAGCTATAGAGATTAAAAGTGGGCTATGATGGCTACGTCTTAAGGTTAAAAAGGGGTGCCTCAGGGTTAATGTGGGTGGCAATAAGAATCTCAGTAAGGATCGGGTATGGTTGCAGCAAAAGACACCGAAATGTAGTGCTGCAAAATTCTATGTTGATAGGCTGCTATCAGAGGTGTCGTTGATGCTGCGGTTTGCGACTACTGTAGAGGCTGTAAGGGGGGTTTGGTGGCAGTGGTTTAAGGATAGGAAAATAGGTTAGGGTTGCTATGGGTGGCAGCAATCGATTTGGTAGGGATTGGTGGCCAAAAGAGAGATGGGTCAAGGTTGTAGTTTAGGGTTGATAGCTTGCGGTTTAGGTTATTGTTAGTGTGACGATTTGAGAGTGTGGTGGAGGTTGGAAAGGGTTTCGGTAGCAGTGGTTTGATGCTGGGAAGGAAGGTTTAGGGTTGCTATTGGAGGCAGCAACCAGTTTGGTGTGGCTACAACAAGAAGTGCCAAAAGATGTTGTAGAATTCTTCGTCAAGAATATCAATTCTGTGACAAAAGCATTCCAGTAGTATATGGATGATTTTGACAGCAAGAAACTAATGAGGATGGCAGCAAGATAGATGAGAATAGTGATAGCAATATGACAGCAACAAATTCGGCACAGAACAGTTGCATATGTAGCAAGAAATACCAAAAAGTATGGCAATATAATTTTTCATCAAAAGATAACAATTTTATGATAAAAGTTCCAATAATATTGCAGTAGTATTTTGAGGAATATGGCAGCATGAAATCAACAAGGATAATAGCAATATAGATGATAACGATATGGTGGCAAATATGATAGTAAGATCGGATGTGGCAGATGTAGCAACAGAATTTTATGTTGAAGAACATTAGTTTGACGAAAAGTTTTTAGTGGTTATATCAAAGATTTAAAGAAGAATTCAGTGAGAATCCACTAGTAAGGAAAGTCAAGCCGACGTAAAATACGAAGATGAATATGACAATAAGATATCGGCAGAAAGATTGACAGTAATTGAGTCGGCAATGATCACAACAATTATGAAAATTATTCGGGAGGTGGTGGGAAACTGGATGGTAGCATCAAAAGCAGAAGAGCAGCAAAGCACCAAGATCGTGGCTCTAATACAAAGTGTTAGAACCCCGCAGGATTCTAGGCTTGGGTTGACCTCTATAGGGGATCGACCCTCCTTGAAACTCTATAGGGGTTCCTCCGTCCTTGGTAGTCGACCATAAAGGCTGAGAAAAGATGTATTGATTACTTAAAAAAATAGTGGTGGCTACTTGCTTTTTATAGGTTCTCAAAACCCTAATTCCTAATAGGACTCCTACTCCAAGTAAACTAAGACACCAACTTCTGATAGAACTTCTAGTCCATGTAAACTAAGACTCCAACTCCTAATCAAAGTTCTACTTTAAGTGAAATACTCTCATCTCAAACCCTAGCTGCCTCCTCTAAGCCCTAACCGACTTCCCTTCATCAAGGTGGGTGGTCAATTAAGTTGATTACAAGCTTGACTTGGTTGATTCCAACCCGTATCCAACTCTGACTCCAACGAGACTCCAGTTCAGCCGAATACTAACCCTACTAGGATTTAGGCTAATTTCTTACAATGGACTCAAATCTCCTCATAGCTGACTAAATGTCAAGTTTAGGTTGGCCACGGCCCAATTTAAGGACTCGACTAGGACTCGACTCAACTGGGTCCTAACAGACAATAAATATACGGTAAATGTGAATAGACAGATCTAATGAATTAGATCCCCCTATACCATTTGGGGACTATGGCGTAGTGGTATAGTACATCAATAGTAGATGAGTTGAGTGAATTATTATGAGATAACAATTCACTAAGCTAGGAGTTCTGATAGGTACAACTCATGGCCAGCTTGGTATTAGGCCTAAAAAGTCACACATATATGGTGGATCTTGTAACAAGTAGAAGTTAGGATAAGAGATATCTACGCCCCTCTTTTATTGGATATCCAATAAGCCCCTAAATTATTAGATCTTATGAATGAGATCCAATAAGAGCTAATAAGAGATTATTAGGTAGAAATCTACTAATCCAAGAGACTTAGGTAATTGGCTGAAGATCCAATATCCAATAGGGTAGTATCCATTATGGTTAAGTTGATATAGACCTCTATAAATAGGAAGGGGCCATAGAGCTCATGGGCTAGAGACTTTTGGCCACCTCCTCCTATTCTCCTCCCTCCCTTTTCTTCTCAGCTGACCACCCCTCCCTTTGATGCGTGAGGACGAAGAAGAAAGAAGTTCCTCTTCCATACTTGCTGCAAGATGGTGCGTAAAAGCTGTGAAGAAGGTGTGTAAAAGCTATAAGTTTTTACGCTGCAAGGGACGAGCATCACTACTTCTTCTACCATATAGATACCGCTAGAGAGGAGGACATCTGACCTCTTTCATCCTTTCCTTTAGATATGGGTTTTGAAGGATAAATAATCTCCCTATGTAAAATATCTAACATATGATGCATAAATTTTTTGGTTTTGTGCTTTTCGTGCACCAATCATCGCACGATAACATGATAAATGTAGGAGACCTTTTTGTTTTTCACTGTGCATGTGATGCTTCTACGTAGTTTGCCAATAGATAGTAGATTTTACAAAGGGCAATGGAAGCTTAGTAACAGTTCTCTTATTGTAGCTAGTGGGAAGAATTAGTTCAGTATGGAGTTATGGAATAGGCAATTCGAACACATGAGCGAAAAATGGTTGTAAGTTCTTTCTAAGAGAGAAGTCTTGCCAAACCTTAAAGGTACATGTCTGAACCCTTGTATTGATTGTTTGGTTGATAAACAATATAGAATTTCCTTTGCTAGTTTTACTTTATCTATAAAAGTGTATACCTTGGATTGTATCTATACAGATATATATCTTCTTGAGGATAAAAATTTATGGTAGATCTATTAATGTTCGTAGTATCAGTGGTACAATTTATTTTATCACTTTATAGATTAATTTTTAAAAAAATATTTGGGCCTAAACTATGAAGACTAAAGATCAAGTTATTAATATTAAAAAAGAGTTTCATGCTAGAGCTTAAATGTAT
Organism: Ensete ventricosum; assembly: GCA_029747655.1. NCBI lineage: Eukaryota > Viridiplantae > Streptophyta > Magnoliopsida > Zingiberales > Musaceae > Ensete > Ensete ventricosum. The sequence goes on from JAQQAF010000005.1 coordinate 16,496,854, forward strand.
AAGATCAAATAATGGTGGTGAGTATACATGATTATTTGATGATTATTGTAGGTCACATAGTGTCCAACATGCCATGACAATTCTTGGTATACCTTAGCATAATATAATTGCAAAGAGAATAAACTACACTATAATGGAAAAAATCAGATGTATGCTTTCACAGGCTAAGCTACTTAAAAAATTTTGGGATGAGGCTTTGAGGACTACAATTGATGTGACCAACTTATCATCCTATACAGCTCTAGATGGTGAAGTTGCAGAGCATGTATAGTCAGGGAAAGATGTCTCCTACAAACACTTAAAAGTATTCTGTGTCATGTATTTGCATATATTCCAGACATTAAGAGGTCCAAGCTGGATGGTAAGACAAAAGAATATATTTTTCTTGGCTACTCACATAATCAGTTTGGTTATAGGCTTTGAGATCTTAAAAAAATTAAGATGTTTATAAGTAGAGATATGACCTTCTTTAAGGATCAAATCCTTGAGGATTTAAAGAAAAAGACACCAGCTAATACTTCTACAAAAGGATAAGCATACTGTGACCTAGTTACTCCTCTAAGACATCAGGGTTGCAGAAAGATAGTGTAAAGGTCGATGTTGATCTACCTACATGACATATTGAGCAAGAAGAAGATGATGAGCAACTTCTCGTAGAACCTCAGTTGAGAAGATCTTCTAGACTATATTAACCTTCTAGAAGATACTCTATAGATGATTATGTTGTGCTTACTGATATAGGTGAACTACAGAGTTGCCAAGAAGTAGTTAAAATTTAGTAAAAAAAGAAATGATTAATTGCTATGTAGAAAGAGATGGATACTCTTCAAAAGAACCATACATATGATTTGGTATAACTACCAAAGGGAATAAAGGCCTTAAAGAACAATTAGATTTTCAGGTTAAAGACTCCAGAACAATGTTCTCAACCAAAGTACAAATCTAAATTGATTTTGAAAGACTTTGTATAAAAGAAAGGTATTAATCTTAAAATGATTTTTTCTTCTATTGTTAAAATATCTTCTATCAGTGTTGATTTTGGTATTGTTATTAGCCTGTACATACAAGATTAGAAATTGGATATGAAGATAGCTTTCCTTCATAGTACTTTGGTAGAGAAAATTTATATGGAGCAACTAGAAGGTTCAAAGTCAAAGATAAATAAAATTCTACCTATAATTATGGAAGAGCTTGTATGGGCTAAAGTAAGCTATAAGATAGTGGTAGAAAAAGTTTGATTCATTTATGACTGAAAATGGATACAAAAGAACATTTTCAAATCATTGTATGTATATCAGATGGTTTGGTGAAGATTTTTATTATTCAATTACTTTATGTTGATGGCGTGCTTATCCTTGAAAAAGATATATCTACAATTAATAGGTTAAAGAAGGAACTAAGTGCTTCCTTTATAATGAAAGACATTGGGCCAAAAAGCAAAAACTAGGCAAGCAAATTTCCCATGTTAGAAAAAATAAAAAGATTTTGTTGTCACAAGAGAAATACATCGAGAATGTATTAGATAGGTTCAATATGAGCAATGCAAAGCTAGTTAGTTCTCCTCTTTTAGGTCACTTCAAGTTGTACTTAGAGCAGAGTCGATTAAGTGATGAAGAGAATGAGAAAATGTAAAATGTTCCTTATGCTTTATTAGTCAAAAGTTTGATATGCATGATGGTACGTACAAGGCCAAATATTATATATATAGTGGGTGCTACTAGCAGATTTCTAGTAAATATAGGCAAAGAGTATTTGACAGCAATGAAGTGGATTGTTAGATATTTCAGAGAGAGTTCCAAAGTTTGTTGAAGCCTTGAAGGTGGATCACCTATGTTGACAAGTTACACAGATGCAGATATAGTAAGAGATATTGATATGAGAAAGTCCACATTAGGTTTTATGCTCATTTTTGTAAGGGTAGCTATGTCATGACAATCTATATTATAAAGGTGTATTGCTCTCTCTACCACAAAGGCAGAATATAGTGCTGCTATAGAGATTTGCAGAGAAATATTATGAATAAAAGAATTCTTATAAGAATTAGGACCGAAATAAAAAAGAAATTATGTGGTGCATTGTGACAGCCATAACATCATGTATTTGTGTAAGAATCTAACTTTTTTATTCCAAGCTAAAGCATATATATATCAGATACCATTGGATACAAAATTTATTTAAATAGAAGCAGTTGTAACTTTAAAAAATTCACAAAGATGATAATTAGGCAAACATGTTAACAAAGATCTTAAAGAAAGAAAGATAAGAGATGTGTCGATGGCTAGTCAACATGACTTCACATTGAGGAGTCATAGACAACCTCCCTTATGGGCTGAAGGGGGAGATTGTTAGGCACATGACCTATCAGTTCAGCCCATGGTGGGCCTTAATAACTCACAGCCCACATCAACCATCAAAACACTTTCTCTTTTATTTTAAACTCTTTTTCTTTTAACCTGGACTTGTGACGACTAGGATAAAATAAAAGAGGGCTTGCGGCTACTGTGGATGTGACTAGGAGAAATTGTAACAATAACAATTGAAGACAGAGGAATAAGAGAAGAAGTGAAAGGAAGAAAATGAGGGCAATGCACATGGTGACATAATCCTCATATCCTTGTTATTCTATTGTGATTATTTAGTAAGTTTTGGGTAAGGGACTCTGAGATTTGTACGTTCATTATTATAGTGGATTTACTTCTTTAGCTTATCTCATGATCTTTTATCTTTGTGTTGAAGGGATTTTTCACATAAACTTAGTGTTCTATAAGTCTGAGATTTTTATTTAATTTTTTTGTTATGTGTTATGATCTACTCATATTTGTTTATATATAAGTGTTTTGATCCCTTCAGGCTTAACCAAAATGCATAGATCATCATTCGTTTGTGCAATACTTAATTTTTCAAATTTACTCTATGAAATGCAGATAGCAGCAGATCTTAATAGAATTGAGCGACTCTCAAAGCTACTTGTTTTGTCTGCAACATGCAATTCCGCAATATCTAATACCAAATGATTGGAACTTAGTTGGAACTTAGTTGGAACTTAGTTGGATCAGATAACAAGATCTCCAAGGGCTTCAAATCCTTCTTACTCTACAGGATGGATTTATCTGCAAATCCAAACAAAGTGGTAAACTTGACAGATTCACTCTAGTAAGGTTATGTGAGTGCTTCACAGAATCTAATCTAACCTGAGTGCAATTATTGCGCATGGGCATAATGGAGTTGGCTACCCCACCACCAATCTCCTACGTCACAAGGATTCATCTCCTTTGCAAAAGGCCATGGCTGGCTTCCATTCTTTTACTGCCTGCTTCAACTTTCCATCTGCAACTGAAGTCATCCTACCTCAATTGCAAGATATGAGATCAGACTTTCGTAGGGGGGAGATTGCATTTGCTGCTCAATGGTAAATGTCATTGTTTGGTATGAGTCCCTCTTTGTAGCTTTTCTCCTTCTGTCTTCCTTCAATTGTTTTCCTTTCTTTCCTGTCATTTACTTTAGAGATGGAGAAGCTGGATATCTGCAACTTAGATGTGAAGTTCCAAGATCATGTACTTATGAGCTTAGCAGTGAAAAGCTTTCATTGCCAGGAATCCAGGCCTACAGAAATTTAATCTGCTAAATAACTGGACAAAAAGGGTTTGGAGTACTAATAGAAGAACAAATGGCATGTTCTAATAGTTCAACTGCTTCCCTTATCTTGGAAGCTGGTCGCCTGTTGGGAGTCTGGTTCGAGCCTGAGATAGGTACAGAAGCTGAAATCAACTCTGATTCAAGTCTCAATGTTGACGATGGAAAGAAGAAAGAGCTATCTAAAGAACCGAAGCGTGCCGTGTAGCCTTCGATCATGCAATAGAAGGCCAGGTTTGTTCCCCAACATTGGTCTCTTTAATGTGTAAGTTAGTAAAAATCTGAGATGGTATTAAGAGAGAGAGAGAGAAGATATGTACTTCAATTTTTTAACTGGTCGTGATTAGAGAAATATTCTCCGAATCATTTTTAATTTAAAGAATAATTTTTTGGTTATGATTGTTGCTGACGTAAAGGATTCATCGTATCCGATTTTATCTTTGTCCACCAAATTTTCAAAGAAGAATTTTAGTCTTATCAAAGACCAAGGCTTCATGCATCAGAGAATATATCCAATTGGATGCAATCCATGGAATCAAGCTGAGATCTTTTGGTTGGAGATCGAGAAAGAACGAGTCGAAACTAAAGTTGGCAACATATATTCTTAGACCATTAACAGCAGGATGCCTACTTTCTTGCTAACTCAGCTTTCTAGCTCCTCTAACAATCTTCCATTTCACTACCCAGATGATCAAAACACTGCACACATGCAAGCACAAAGAAACAGGCACATGCATGCATACTACTAGTAAATATGAGATCACATGCAGCGAATTTGATGAGATGCACAGGAAGAATTACAACAGGAGAACTCCATATTTGAACACTCAGAGATGATGGATATGTTGGTAGTTTCTCTCTCTGCACTATCAAAACATTACAAAGCACTGGACGAGCATTGCAGTAGGTAACGATGATGTGGATATGTACCTAAAAGTCACCACATCAGTTTTAGCTTGAAGTGACATTGATATTGTTGCGTACTGAGTAGAGCCTCTGCTTCCTTTCATTTAATTAGCTTCATTGTATTATATCCAGTAAAGAAGGGAGAATTATGATGACTAACTTATGTAAACAGTATACAAGCTGTTCCTCTGATAGAGAAATGGTTCTCAAGAAGACAAGATAACACAGACAAGTCAAAGAAATTAATCCAGCAGGCTATTCTGCTCATCAAGATAACTTTTGCGTCTCAAAGTCGGCAAAACCTAATGTAGAACTAAAAAACCTGCCTTGCAGCGTCTGACACCTGCAGCTGAGACCACAAGGACCAGCTTGTGGTGTGACAGCTGGAAAGTACCACCTCCAATCACAGGCTAATCTCTCGTTTCTTTACTCAAGTCTCCCAAATCCTGAGAAAACTCTAATGAAACGACAAGAGCAACCAGGTGAGAGAGAGCTATCCCCAATGGCCCAAGCAAAGAGTATTGCAGTGGCAAGAAGGTGATAACGGCATGGAAGCTAAACACATGGTCCTTTGCAAGGACCACAGTAGCTATTACTACTGTCCTTTTCATTGAATCCTTACGAGTGGTTTAGGAGTTCCACGTTCCAATGAAGCTTTCTTACAGCTCAAGGACTGGGTTCTCCACTCTTACACACAACGCAGTTGTGTTAATCCGAGGGCCACAACGCATTAATATACACAGGTAGACTGTTGTTTTCCTTTTCGAGTTTTCCTGCATCAGTGCAACCCTTTTCCACTGGCTTTTCGACGTTTGTTTGGTGAAGGTTCTTTTCGTGGCTCGTGCCTTTGCAAGGCCTATTTAAGAAGGGGGTTGAGATGAAGCGAAGTTGCAGCAAAGGAAGGGCAGTGTGAAGAAAACTATATAAGAAAGCTTCATGGTTCTTCTCAAAGCGCAATCCTGTTAAGGTTCTCTTCTTTCCTATTCTTGCTTCTCCCAGTTTCTCTTTCAGGTAGTCCTTTTTCTGGTCTCGTTTCCCATCAAATTCAGTCTCTTCTTTCTTCAACAGCTTGGGTGCATGTGATTGCCATTTTTGTGATCATCTATAGGCTAAAGACCAATATCTTGTGTCTTTCCATTTTCCGGATCACTATACAGGAGCTCCTATATCTCATCTTCGTAGTTTCTCCTAGTCTCCTAGAGTTTCTTCCTCCTCCTACCACCATGGGAGGCACCATGGACTACCTCTCCAGCTTGCTTGGCAGTGGCCACAAGTACAGGAAGAGGAAGCAGTTTCAGACTGTTGAACTGAAGGTGAGGATGGACTGTGACGGCTGTGAGCTGAAAGTTAGAAATACACTGTCTTCCATGAAAGGTTTCTTCTTCTTCTCCTCTATTGGATATGTGCCCATTGTAGTACATCATATGTTGTTCTGATGCAGTTCTGATGGATCCTTACAGGAGTTCAATCAGTGGACATCAACAGAAAGCAGTACAAGGTGACTGTAACAGGGTATGTTGAGCCACACAAGGTTCTCAAGAAAGTTCAATCCACAGGAAAGAAGGCTGAGATCTGGCCTTACGTTCCTTACAACCTGGTTGCCCACCCATATGCTGCCCAAACCTATGACAAGAAGGCACCCCCTGGGTATGTCAGGAATGTGGAGGTCATCAAAGTCTCCAGCCAAGCTGTGAGGCCAGAGGACCAGTTCACAACCTTGTTCAGTGATGATAACCCAAATGCTTGCTCTATCATGTGAACATATCAAAGAGACCACTGTTCTTTCTTCTCTACCATTGTTCTATGTCTGCAAAGCTGCTTCTGTGCTTTGTCGTGGAACAACTGCATGTTCTATTTTGTTGTCCTTTGTCTTTGAGTGCAGAGTTTGCAGTTTCCTTTCTTCCATTTGCTTGTCTTATTGCTGTCTTATAAACAAACAACAAAGAAGAGACTGGTGCAGTGGCACTATGGGACACAAGTACACCCAGGTTAATTAAAGAAGTTTCACTTTTACCAATACATTTAAGCTCTTGTCTATAACTCAGTGACACGATTGAACCAAAACAACTATCTTTGTTTCCAATTATCTGTTAAGTACATGGCCAGAAGTTTTAAGCAAAAGCTAGGAACTCAGAAAGGATTATTTAACAACCATTCTAAATCTTTTAGCATGCACCTAATGGTTTGAAAGCGAGATCATACCTACCACATCAATACAGCCTTTTCACTGGGGAAGGTTCTGCCTTAAATCTACTTGTTGAAGTACTGGAAATTAACCAGCAGCATGTAATGAAACATAGCTAAGCATTTAAAGGAACAGTTGCATATACTGCAAGTCGGCGGCAGTGTTGTGTTGAAGAATCAGAAAAAAGAAATCTGATCTTTTTGTACCTCTTCACCTGGAAAGATTCTGGAGAGCCTATGTGCTGCAAGAATCCAGAGATCTATCCAGGAAGTCAGGCACAGAAGGATCTTCTCGTGAATTCTTTTGGTTAATTTCACTCTAAATGATTTGTGATTTTGGATTTATTAGGCACTCCTGATTTCTATAGAATCCAACCTATCAGCAAAACTCAGAATCTCAAAATGTGATGCTGTATACATAAAATAAATGCATCAGTGTTTGAGGTTTGTCTCCTACTCTGATCATGGGATGTTCAGCACAATCTATCAAATCCAGTCAGCTTATTTGAACTATAGCAATACAGCATGAAATGTTCCCCTTCTTATATAAATATACAGATTGTTAAGAAAACAGTAGTGACGTCCAAAATACAGAATAGTACTCGTGTTATTAGTAGGGAAAAATATACTTATCCATGTCACATTCATCGGAGGGAGAGAAGAGTTTTAAAAATAAAAAATATATAGAGAGTTATAATCAAATAACATATAAGCAAGTCAGATTTAACATGATTCGATAAACTATTATATATATCCATAAAAAAATAAATTATTTAATATATAAGATCAATTATAAGACACTTGCACTTAGATACAAATTAATATCAACACCCTCACACAAACCCTTAAAAAATTTATATATTTCTATTATCCATTTTACAAAGCTTATAGAATACCAACTCTAGATATCCTAGAAAGAAACCTAAGAGCATTAAAAATATTTCTCATATCTTGCTCTTCCCTATCTAGAGATACATGAAATATTTATAGAATGATCAAATCCTAATTATCAGGAATTTTTTACTTTCAAATTTTTTTTTTATACTATGTATTGAATCCTGAATTCTAATTATGAAATTAATTAATGAGTTTATAAACTGATATGCTTTTGAGATAAATGACATAGAAAATACTTCAATCATAGACTTGAACCATCAAATGGTAAATTATTGAAACAGGAGAATCAAACATTGGGTCAGATAAGTATCATGTCAAAAATTAGACATCAAGACAGAGGATTAATTAATGTCTTCAAGATTGGACTTCGTACTTGGGTATCATGCCCGAAGGATATTACACCAAAAGATCGGATGTCGTAGGAAATCAATATTGTTATGATCAATTAGCATTAAGAGAGGGGAGGGAGTGAATTAGTGCAAGTATAAATGAATCTTTTAATGAAAACTTTTCGTTTGAAGCAAGATAAGAAAATCAGAAGCTTTTCATTCAAGTGAGTAATTCAATCTTATAGAGAAATGCTAAGCTTTTTGCTTAAAGACGACTCAAGAAATAATATGTAAATTTGAATAAAAAGATAAGTAACGTCGTAAGGAAAATGCTTGATTTCGAAGCCTTGCTTTCAAAAGTAAATAATATCAGAAGCGTCTTTTGCTATTTTGTTGAAAAGAATTAAGAACCTGATTAAAAAATCACAAGGATGAAGATTGTATTTTTCTATGAACTAATTAGAAGCAATATAAAGAAATAAACAATATAAGCAAAAAGAACTCACAACTTATAATGGTTCGGCCCTACGTCCACTTCTCGACTCCTCCTCCTTAAGGCACATCGACGTCAACTATCGATCTCCTTTGGGTGAAGACCAAACTCTTACAACCTTTCAACTTAAAAGCGAGATAAGATTACAACACTTGGATAACTCCCTTATCCCTTTTCTTTTTCTTACAATTTTCAAACATAATTTATTATAGAATTTCTAGCCAAAAATTATTGTCTCAAATGTAAGAATTCTTGGGGTATTTATAGGCCCCAAATGACTTCAGAATTTGGAGCCACACACACTCAAAAAAATCGGGTATGGGCGGTTCACCCGCCGACGATGGAGTCACCGAAAGCACCTTGAAAATAGGGTACAGGCGGTTCAATCGCCGACTTGGGCGGTTCAGCCACCTGAAAACCTATGCAGTTTGGCTGTTGTTGGCCACTCAAAAACCTGGATGGCGGCAGTACAACCACCACCCACCGGCGGTTCAGCCGTTGGGAAGACTAGAAAAGTGATTCCCCCTCACTTTTCTAATCTTGACTTGAATCTTATATTGACCAATTCTCTAGTTAACCAATTGAGCTCAACTTGAGCTCAATCAATCCACTTTTATGGACTTTGTTACCTCTTTGAATTGATTTGTATTCCTTTCAAATCATATTCAATTAGGACTCAAACTTAACATATGACTTCAGACGTGTTCCTAGCGATCTTCTTGATACCTTCGGCGAAGTCCTAGCGAACTCTCGATGAGCTCCCACCGCATCGTCCAAACCTTGGCCTGATGCCTAAGCTTGATCCTGGGTCTATGTTTGATTTGTAACTCCTTTTCACCATCGTGGTTAAACCTGAATGATGCTAACTATGACTTAATTAATTATAATCATGACCAATCAAATCCACTTGAAAACCTTCATAACTCCTCGTAAGCTTTTCAGCTACCCTCGACAATCTTCCGACGAGTCTCGGTCTTCTTTCAGTGAACTACATCGCGCTATCCTGGTAAGCTCCCAATCGCATCGTCTTCACTCCGGCCGGCCCGATGCCTAGACTTGACTTTGGCCAATCCTCTGATTATAATCTGTCATAGTTAATCTTGCATCAATCAACTCTAACAACCTTGTTAGATAAATAACTCATCAATTAATTTTATCATCAAAATATTAGATTCAATAATCTCCCCTTTTTTTATGATGATAATCAATTGATGATAGGAGTTAATCCTAACTCCCCCTAAATCCATGCCATAATAAAGAAAAATTAAATTCAAGAGAATCACATACTCTTGAATTCAAGTATATTGAGGCAATCAATATTCTAAGAAAATTTTAACAAAAATTTGTATCAAGTCATCAAAGCATGAATTTCAAAAAATTATGTATCAATATCCAAGTACGTGCATCAATATCTATGTGTCATCAATGTCCATTTCTCCCCCTTTGTCATCAACAAAAAGGTGAAATGTATAGCTAACAATTTCAAAGCACATGATGACATTACTCCCCTTTAGTAAAATAAAATATATATTATAGAATTTTCATTCCCTTTGTGAATAATGAGAGAAATAAGGGAGGAGTTGTGAAAGCATTACATCATGAAGAAGAGCTCTTAATAAATTTCAAAACAAATATTGAGATGAGCTTAAAAGTTCAAGTTGAAACTATTTTAATTACATCATATGCAATACATCATATCATCTTAATAAAATTATGAGTATTTCATGTATTATTCCAAATCATTATGTATATTTTCAAAATCATCATTATATGCATGATCATCATACATGATTTCACATCATTATACTTTCTCCTCCTTTATCAACAAAAAAAGGAGATATGAAATTAATAAGTTTTTGAGATATAAAAGCTTAGAAATTTAACAAAATTTTCATCACTTTAGAGCATGCAAGTTAGTGAGTTCTTTCTTCTCTTTTGAGAAGTGCAAGCTAGCAAATTTTTTGCTTTAATGTTCAAGCTAGCAATTTTACACCATGAAAGCTAATAAGTTGGAAAGTGTTACTTCTCTTAGCATTTTATTTTTTTTTGAGAATGTGAGGTTAAGCAAAATTTTTGCTTCTCTTGAGATTTACAAGATAACACTTCTTGCTTCTCTTTTAAGATGAGCAAGCTAGTAAGTTGTGCTCTCACTTTGTCATTGTCAAAAAGAAGGGATGATTACAATAGTGCAAAACTTTTCCTATTACATAAAATATATCAAGAAAAAATAATATGGTGATAAATCATATGAGAAACAAATAAAAGATCTTGATTTATGCATTAGAATTATACAAAAATCATGATTTATACAAAAATCATCTTTTAAATAATATGAGAACATATAATAAGATATTTTGATTCATAAAAACTCGTTCAATTTCAAATAATCAAAATCATCAAAATCACTTTGAAAAAATTCAAGATGAAATAAATAGACTTATCGATCTCTTGAAATGCTAGTGATTTCCTTTCCCCTTTGTCATTGTAAATAAGAAAGAAGAGAAAAAAAAAAAGAAATAATACATAACAAGACTTCCAAGTCATAAATTATCAAGATGTCCAGTAGCGTATCATGGTTTATTAGGATATATCTCATTTTTAGTGAATAGCCAAAGGAATCGTAAGAGTATGAAAAATCTTAACTCATAATAAATCTCAATTTATAAATATTAAGAAATCAATATCATGATTTGGATAAAAACTTATTCAAATTCAAATAATCAAATCATCAAAATCACTTTCAAAGTTCACGAGATTTATAAAAAATAACATAATCAATTTATTAATCTCTTTCTAAAAAATTTATAAGATAGACAAACTTTCAAGAAAAATGTATTCCTTTTTATTTCAAATAAGTATGCCTTTGTCTTTTAACCTAATAAAGACATGCATCATCATTTAAGACCAAAAAAGAACTTTCATTACAGTAAAAATTAATAAGCCATAAATCACAAAGATCACATACTTTTGAAATATAAACTCATTAAGCATATCACTATGCATCATTAAATCATCATAGTTTCATTGAACATAAAGCATCTTCAATCAAAATCAAAAAGCAATATGAAAATCATCAAGACATACATTATTGTTTCTTAGAAAAATACATAAGATTTATCTAAACATTAGATTTAAGTCTAACATTTTGTTCCTTTATCATAAAATATGTTATTTTCATGATCAATATAATTTTTGAAAAGAAAATAGTTAAAGTTCTCTAATTTATTTTGTAAGAGATTCAACAATAATAGTATCATTTTATCTCTTGTTGAAGATTGAAAGGATAAAAATATTTTCAAGAATAATTATCCTCCTTCTTAGTTGTTTTAACTTATAAAATTTATTTCAAGAATACAATGTCATTTAATGTCAAAAACTAAGTTTCATCAAGATCATTGCAATAAAACATTTTCAAACAAGAATTTCAATTTATTTTAATTCTAATGATTTTTAAAATTAGTGAAATGAGTTACCATGCTCATTTCATTTTTATTAAATATATTATTATTTTTTCAACAATACTAGATAATAAAGTATTATTTTTCTCTCCCTTTTTTATATTGTTCTATGCTTACATTCTATCATTCAATAATAATCATCATTAAAATCTTTCTTTCATAAATTTGGATTTAAATAAAGTCTCTAATTCATTTTTGTACTAGCATGCCAAAGTTAGAGCAATCAAGCTTAATGAGTTATCCAAATATTCATTACTAATGATTTTACTTCAATAGTTTTTTGTTATTACTTAGGCTAGTGAGTTTTGAAAGAGTATTAGATCTTAAGTCATGTGTATTGAGCATCTACTTTCAAAACATTACTTAGTGCTCCTAGCCTTATTAGGAGACAAATTTATAATAAAGATTTAGGTACCTATTTTACATTGGGTCTTTCATAAAGAACTTTATATTTCTTTTCTAATTATTTTTTGTTGTATAACGTTCCCTTGAGAACCCAAACTAATTGGTGTGAACTATATTTTCTAAATAGACATTTGTTTGTCTTATGTCCTAATTTTTCACAAAAATTACATTTGATTTTCGATGGTAAATTTAATATAAGTCCTTTAACAAAAATAGTTAGTTTTTGTTGAATGTTATTATTTCTTCTATTAATATGATGACCCTTATTGGCAAGGATCATATTTAGGGATTTGTTCCCAATTTTAATTTTTTTTCTAATGTTGTCTAGAGCATAATATTTGCTTCTTTATCATTATCTAGCATTTCACATTTAGAACAAGGGTTATGTGATACTAATAAATCATGCATTTCATCAAATCTACCGACTAATAAATCATGTTCATTTTTAAGCATCATATAAGATTTGTTAATTTTTCTAAACTTATTAAACAATTCATGAAATATATTTAATAATTCCAAGAAAGAAATACTTAATGAAACACTAACCTCATCTTGTATCGCCATTAGAGTGTAGTTAGCAACTTCTTCTTTTGAATGGTCTTCTTCATCCGATGAGCTTGAGTCATCCCAAGTTGTTAAAAGTACTTTCTTCTTGTGTGACGCCTTCTTCTTCAATTGAGGACATTCATTTTTTAAATATCTCAGTTTTTACATTCATAGCATATGACATTATCCTTCGTCGGTTCATTTTTATTTTTACAGTTCTTATTTTTTTTCATAATTTTTTTAAATTTTTTAGACAGTAATGCAATATCATGGTCCTCATCCCTCGAGTCGAGGAGTCATTTGTCATTCGAAGTGCTACATCCTTCTTGTTCTTTGGAAGGGGTTCATCAAGCTCTTCATGAGCTTTACAATTTAGTTTATAGGTCACTAATGATCCAATAAGTACTTTAAAAGGTAAGTTATTTAAATATTTAGACTCTTGTATAGCGGTTACTTTAGGATCTCAATTTTTAGGAAGAGATCTTAAAATTTTACTAACAAGCTCAAAATTAGAAAAATATTTTCCAAGAGCTTTAAGCCCATTAACGACATCCGTGAAACGGGTGCACATATCTCCAACAAATTCACTTGGTTTCATTCGAAACAACTCATAATTATAAACTAAAATGTTAATTTAGATTCTTTTACTCTACTAGTCCCCTCGTATGTGATTTCTAGTATGTGCCAAATATCAAAAGCTGATTCACAAACAAAAATATAATTAAACTCATTTTTATCAAGAGCACAAAATAAGGCATTTATAGCCTTTGCATTCAAAGAAAAATTCTTCCTTTCCAACTCATTCCAGTCATTCATTGGTTTGGAAGATTTTTAAATCTATTCTCTATAATGTTCCATAAATCAAGGTAAATCAAGGTCCAAAGAAATGAGAAAAATACGCATCATTGTTTTCCATTATGTGTAATTCGTCTCATTTAACATGGGAGGACATGAAATAGAATGTCCCTCATTCATGCCAAACAAAGCACTTTACTTAAGTGGGTGTTTAGTCCAAAGAGTAAGACCTTGCTCTGATACAAATTATTATGATCAATTGGCACTAAGAAAAAAAATTAGGGGGGGGGGGGGGGGGGTTGGTGAGGTGGGTAGGTGAATTAGTGCAAATGTAAATTGATCTTTTTACGAAAACTCTTCGTTAAAGCAAGATAAGAAAATCGTTAGCTTTTCGTTCAAGTGAGTAATTCAATCTTATACAGAAATGCTAAGCTTCTTGCTTAAAGATGACTCAAGAAAGAACAAGCAAATCTGAATAAAACGATAAGCAACGTTGTAAGAGAAATGCTTGATTTCGAAGTCTTGCTTTTAAAAGTAAATAATGTCTGAAGCGTCTTTTGGTATTTTGTTGAAAACAATTAAGAACCCAATTAAAAAATTGTGAGGATGAAGATAGTACTTTTTTATGAATTAATTATAAGCAATATAAAGAAGTAAATAAGATAAGCAAAGAGAACTCACAACTTATAGTGGTTTGGCCTCAACCTTGGCCTACGTCCACTTCCTAAGTCCTCCTCCTTGAGGCACACTGATGTCGACTATCGAGGTGAAGACCAAACCCTTACAAACTTTCAACTTACAAGAGAGACAAGATCACAACACTTGGATCACTCCCTTACCCTTTTTCTTTTTCATACAATTTTTAGATATAATTTATCACATAATTCTAGCCTAAAATTATTGTCTCAAATGTAAGAAAACTTAAGGTATTTATAGGCCCTAAATGACTTTAGAATTTGAAGCCAAAATTTAAACACACCTAAAAAAATTGGGTACGGGCGGTTCACCTACTGGCGCAGACGGTGCAACCATCGAAAGTACATTAAAAATAGGGTACAGGTGATTTAACTATCGACTTGGGAGATTTAGCCGCCTAAAAACCTTAGTGGTTCAACCGCCATCAGTCGCCTGAAAACCTGGGCGGTGGTGGTACAACCACCGCTTACCAGCGGTTCAGCTATCGGGAATCCTGAAAAACTTATTCCCCTCACTTTTTTGTTAAATCTCAAATTTTGATGATGAGATCAATTGATGAGTGTTTAATCTAATGTGTATATTAGAGGAAGAATTATAAGTCTAACTATGATAGGAGTAATGGAGTTACAACCAAATGATGGGCCAAGATCAAGCTTGGGCATCGGGCCGGGTTCGGATGATGTAGTGGGACCTCACTAGGAGTTCGCTAGGAGATTCATCGAAGGGATCGAGAAGCTCGTTGGGAACACGCCTGAAGATCGCCGGAAGAAGACTAGAAGACTCAGAGAATGTCGAAAGCTGCCAGATTGGCACGAGTTAGGTCTTAGTTTAGCTTGTTAGTCATTAAGAGTTGTAATTATTGAGTCATAGTTAGAGATTGAGTCCTCATTGAGTTAGATTTGGATGAAATCCAAATCAACTCAATAAGGCAACCAGTTCCACTATAAGGTTTGGTTGAGCTCAGATTGAGCTCAATTAGTTTACCAAAGAATTAGTTAACATCAGGTTCAAGCCTAAATTTGAAAAGTGGAGGGAACCACTTTTTCAGAGATTCTGACGGGCAAACCACCGGTGAGCGACAATTTGACTGCTTATACCTTGAAAACAAGTGGCTATTAGAAGCTGAACCACCCAGGTCGGTGGGTAAACCGCCCGTACCTAGTTTCTAGGTAGTTGACGGTGGGTAAACCGCTCAGGCTAGGCGGTTGAACCATTCGTACCCGGGTGAGTTTGATTTTTGACTCCAAATTTTGAAGCCATTTGGGGTTTATAAATACCCCAAGTTTTTCTGTATTCCATACAATAATTTTGAAGATTATATTATGTGAAAAAAATAATGTGTGAATTATAAAAAAATGTAAAGAGGAAGGGACAAAGCTTAGAGTTAGAAAATTCTTCAAGTCTTCCTTGTAAGCAAAGTGTAAGGGTTTGGTCTTCACCCAAAGAAGATCGGTACTGGACGTCGGTATGCCTCAAGGAGGAGGACTCGGGAGTGGATGTAGGTCCGTTGGTGCCAAACCACTATAAAACTTATGAGTTCTTCTTTTGCTTTCCTCGTTTACTAATTTTATATTGACGCTTTCGATTTAATTTATTCTTTGAAAGAAAAGTTTCAAGACAAGCACTTCTCTTCGATGTTGATCATCTTTTATTGGGATTTGCTTGTTTCCCCTTAAGTCATTTTTAAGCAAGTAACATAGCAATTTTCTTTGAATCGTTCACTTGTTACGAAAAGCTTCGATTTTTCTATCTTGCTTAAAGCAAAAAGTTTTTCGTTAAAACAAAAATTTACACTTGCACTAATTCACAACAACCCACCCCCTCCCCCCCTCTATCTTAGTACCAATTGATCTTAACAATTGGTATCAGAGCAAGGTAGTTACTCATTGGATTAACACCCACTTGAGTAAATGACTTATTTTGGCATGAATGAGAGACATTCCATTTCACATCCTGCCATGTTCAATGGGATGAAGTACACATATTGGAAGTCAAGGATGTATATCTTTCTTATCTATTTGGACTTTGATTTATGGAATATTGTTGGGAATGGATTTGAAAAATCTTCCAAGCCAATAAATAAGCTAAATGATTTGGAGAGGAAGATTTTTTCTTTAAATGCAAGGGCTATGATGCCTTATTTTGTGCTCTTGATAAGAATGAGTTTAACCGTGTTTCTGTTTGCGAATCGACCTTTGATATTTGACACACACTAGAAATCACACATGAGTGGACTAATAGAGTAAAAGAATCTAAGTAAATATTTTAGTTCATAATTATGAGTTGTTTCGAATGGAACCAAGTGAGTCCATTGGAGACATGTACACTCATTTCGCGGATGTCGTCAACGGCATTAAAGCACTTGAAAAATATTTTTTGAATTTTGAATTAGTTAGTAAAATTTTGAGATCTTTACCTAAAAATTGGGATCCTAAAGTAACCGCTATTCAAGAGGCTAAAAACTTAAATAACATACCTCTTGAAGAACTGATTGGCTCTCTTATAACATATGAACATTGTAAAGCTCATGATGAGCTTGATGAACTGATAGGACTCCAGCAGGGTTGAGTCCTAATCACCCTAGAAGTAGTTAAATAAAACCCTGTGAGATTATAATAAAACCTCACCTAGCCACTTTTATCCTATAAAGAATGTGGTTAGTGTTTAGATTAGAACCTTAGGGTTTAGTAGATGCCGCCACCTTTACTGGGCTGGTCGGCTAGGGTTTCCCCCTGCTTAGGTCGGCTATAGAGCCAACCTAGCCGCCACTTGTTCCCTCTAAGGCAGGTAGGCTATAAAAGGGGCAAAATAATAATTTTACTTAGGCAAGCACCCCCTAGGGCTAGGGTTTGGAGCCTTATATAAGTTTGTAGCCTCCACCTCTTTTTACCAAGCAATCTATAATTTTATTTCAGCCTTGTGTCGAGTCTAGGAGGGAGGAACCCCTATAGCGTTCCAAGGGTTGATCCCCCTCAAGGGTCAAAATCTATAGAGCTCCTTCTGGGGTTCTATCATCTGGTATCAGAGCCACATTCCTATTGCCTTATAGCCATCATCCATGCCTCTATCTTTCAAGCAATTCCCATAATTGCTTTTGACGTCGCCTTCATCCATCGTCGCCCACCAAGCCGTAGATCCATCTATCTACTGTCGCCCCTTGCGAGATCTAGAAATCTGGTATTTTTTTATAATCCATGCCTCTTTAATACTGCAAGATTCCTTACTTCACACATTAAAGATTTTTCTCAAATTTTATCCACTGTAAATTTCGTTTGTTGCTAACGTTATCGTTGTTGCGAAGGTGAAACACTACAGAAATTTTTAGCTGCATTTTTGCCTCTTGAAACCAGTTTATTTCTTCTTCTTTCTGGCTGGAATTTTTGCACAATTCTAGAGATCAACTTAGCTTTCATCTGGATTTTATTTCTGGAAAAAACTCCTTCTAGAACAGGTTATCTTGTGCAATCTTTCACCATCTTGCAGTTCTAGAATTTTTAAGATGAATAATCTGCCCTCTGCATATTGGCATCTTAAAACCGAACTTTTGTTCATCCTTTTTGGCCGAAATTTTTACACAAATTCATAGATCATCTTAGTTTTCATCTAAGATTGATATCTAGGAAAAAAACTCCTTATGGATCTGGACTTATAGCGCTACAATCCTTCGTCATACAGTGCTGAAATTTTATGACGAGAATTCTGTGATCTTGTTTGCAACAATTTTTCTATCGTTACGCTGCTGAAATTTTCTTGATCCACATTACTACTACTGTCACCATCTGAACTGAGATTCTAATATTAAAATTCTCCATAAATTTTATAGATTTTTGCTGTAATTAACATTGAGAAAATGCCGCTTCTTCGACGGGAATTCTATTCGATAGTACAACCTATACCATAGCGATCTTTTGTCAAAATTTTATCGGATCTCACTACCATATTTTCCAAATTTGAGACTCCCCCTCTCATCTTTAATTCCTACTATTACTCCCCAAAAAACCCTAACAAAACTGGAGCCAAACAACCATCCCAATCAGCCCTAAGTGTAGCATACTTCCTTATCGATCCACTTACCTTTTCAGCCAACTTTCATTACCGATACCTCTACCTTTGCTGCCATCTATTCCAGATCTAAAATATATTTCCCTAACCTTCATCTACTACTATTATAACCCTAAAACCATACCAATTTGTAGCCTAAACTCCACAAAACTGTAGCCCTAAATTGCACCCAAAACAACCACAAACCGTACCCAAAAACTGCAGCCTTCGGTCGACCAACCTTTCAGGCGCCCAATCTCTCTTATCCCTTCAACCACAGCATGCATCTTTCACTGCCCAACACTACCAATAGTGATTTCTTACTGCCATCCTCCTTGATCGTAGCCAGCAGCGATCCTTACGGTAAAAAGCTACCAGCAGCGATCTTTTGCAGCAATCTGTTTACATCGTAGCCCGCAACAATCATTCACTGCCAACTATCTTGATCGTGGCCAGCAACAAATTGAATACAATAGCAGCCATCTCTCACTCCATACTACTGCTGCCCTCCTCTGCAACAACCGTGTACATCGTTGCCCCATCTTCCTCCTATTGTAGCCATACCCTTATTGCAGCCGACGCCACCTGCATCCACGAAGTCACACTGCAGCCGCAGCCGACGTTGCTGCTACCCTCTTCTTCCTCCACAATCACTGCTGCATTCTAACTCAGATCTCTTGGCTGCCATCTTCTGACAAATATTAGCCACCAAAAAAATCATAGCCTCGACGACATTGCAGCGTCAACATTATAGCATCACCGAAGGACCGCAGCCGACGTTACTGCTACCATTTTCTTCCTCCACCCTTGCTGCTACCCTTGGTTGCCATCCTCTACTTGGAGACTTCACCACTGCAGCCCCAACATTGCTGCCATTACTGCTTTCAACCTGAAGATTGCAACTACACTTTTATCATGACATCAGTGGGCTTATTCGAAGCCAAATTGGAGGCTTTTGAGATGCGTATGGATATCAAATTACGTACACTCTTTGAGGAGTTTAGATTGGGTCGATCACCGAGTCCAATAAGATCATAACGTGGTGTAAATTTGGATTGTAAAAAGAACCTTAACGAAGAACTAGCGATGATCCATCGAACCTCCACCATCCAAGAGTACCAAACTAGGTTTGAAAGGTTATCTAATCAAACCTATGATTGGTTTAAAAAATAGATATGAAGGACTTTTATTGAGGGCTTGCAGCTAGAGATTTGGGAAGAAGTTAAAGCGCGATAGCCGTACACAATTAAGGCAGCCATCTCCTTTGCGCGACATCAAGAGGAGCAATTAAATTATGAAGCTCAAAAGACGAGAGTTACTTCCTGACCAGCGGCACCGAAGCTTTCACCTCATCCTACTGTCAGCCGACCCCTCGGCCACAGAAATGAACAAGAGAAGACCTTCATGACGGATCGACAAAGGGCCTATGTAGGTATTGTGATAAACTGTAGAGCTTAGAACACAAATGTAAAAAGGAGACACCGTTAACGATTACACCCACTGAAGAACCCAAACTTGAAAATATGACTCTCGAGCCCAAGGAGAAGGATACACCATAACCGACCACCCCCACAGTCCCTACCTTAGCCAGCTACACCAACCTACAAAAATTGAAGATCGAAGGGTTTCTC
Organism: Ensete ventricosum; assembly: GCA_029747655.1. Classification (NCBI taxonomy): domain Eukaryota; kingdom Viridiplantae; phylum Streptophyta; class Magnoliopsida; order Zingiberales; family Musaceae; genus Ensete; species Ensete ventricosum. The sequence goes on from JAQQAF010000005.1 coordinate 16,516,868, forward strand.
GAGTAGTAGTTCGTCATCATCCTCATCGACACCGGGAGCATACACAAGTTCATGAGCAGTAAGGTTACTACCCACTTAATGTCCAAAAGGAAGATTACAATGGGTTCAAAGTCAAGGTAGCTAATGGCCAAATTCTGAAGTACAACTAGAAGTGCCCGCGGGTAAAATTGATCCTACAGGAGCAGGACATTGTTGTTGATTTTTTCCTCCTCCCTCTTGATGGTTTTGATATAGTGCTTGGCATTGGTTGGTTGTCCTTAATTGGAGATGTTTTTTGAAATTTTTTGAAGCTAACCATGAAATTTTTTAGAAAAAGAAAGCAGGTGATTCTACGAGGGAGCCCGGTAACTACAACCACAACACAACACTTGGAGGGGGTACCGAAAGAAAAATCTAGTGGTTTCCCAATTCAAATTCAAGGGTTTCATGAGATTGAAGATAAGAACCCTCTGCCACAACTTGCTGAAATTTGGGCGTCTCCACCAAATCGAGCTGATTACCTCCTCTGAAGCTGTCCGACCCTCCTATGCTGAACAGGCCGAAACTTCTACCAATTGTTGCTCGACTAGATTACTTCCTACAATCTCAAAAGGTCGAAGAGAAAATGGTCGTCCAAGAGATCATAGAGACACAGATTGTTCGGTCATGCTTATTTCCCATTATGACACATCCCTACATCCTTTTCCCAAGAGATAAGCTACTTCTAAAGTATTACATCCCATCAAACTCACTATGGTTGCTGATCTCAAGTGACTTCCATGACTTTCCCAAGATCGGACCATGATGCTTAAAGACTTCCTTGATGATGACCTCCGATCTACGACCCAAGACCACGAGAAAATTGAGTCCCTCTAGTCGCGAAATCAGAAAAGGGGAAGGATCATTCGTAGGACTCAACGAAGCATGAACATCATCCCTCTCATTATAAAGAAAGATGCACCACCTTGGCTGAGTGGAACTATAGCCCTCATGACCATGATGTCGTCCATACCAAATTGTGGCCAGATATTTATTATTGGAGCAGACACATCCAGAGTGGGGGTCAGCACTATCCTTATGCAAGATGGTCAACAACATGAAGAAGTGAAAATGGGTCCTAAAAAATCACCACTCTTACTCACCTCAAACTCAGATCAAACTCATACCACTAGAGATTTTATCAGAGGACAACCCTCACTCCAAAAGAAGGCACGACTACTATTACAGAGCAATCACGTGACAACCTATGCAAGAAAAAAACTTCCCCCTGACAAAAGCCGAAGCAGAAAAATGTTTCTTGAGAAAGATCAAGTCCCCCTTCATCTCCAGCTCCACCAACATAAAATTCAAGTCTCAAGAAAGTGGTCTCCATATTTCTTTAGGCCTTGCAAAATTGGAGATCACATTGGGGCCCTAACCTGGAGATCAGATCGGAGGACCAGATCAAGATTACAATTAATCCTCCAGGTATCCCACCTTAAATGAAAATTTAAATATGATGACTCGGCCCAAATTCTTTCAACTGACACCCAACTTGATGAGGAGCTGAAGACCCGGTTCCCTAAGTTCATGGAACCTCAGCCTTAAGGACATGACTGATTTTCAGAGGGCAGGTTTGATAGGACTCCAATAGGGTTGAGTCCTAATCACCCTAGAAGTAGTCAAATAAAACCCTGTGTGATTATAATAAAACCTCAAATAACCACTTATATCCTATAAAGAAGTGTAGTTAGGGTTTAGATTGGGGCCTTAGGGTTTAGTAGCCGTCGCCCCCTTTACTGGGCTGGTTGGACAGGGTTTCCCCCTGCTTAGGTCGGCTATAGAGCCAACCTAGCTGCCACTTGTTCCCTTTAAGGCAGGTAGGCTATAGAAGGGGCAAAAGGATAATTTTAGTTAGGCAAGTACCCCCTAGGGCTAGGGTTTGGAGCCCTATATAAGCATGTAGCCTCCACCACTTTTTACCAAGTAATCTACAATTTTATTTCAGCCTTGTGCCAAGTCTAGGAAGGAGGAACCCTTATAGCGTTCGAAGGGTTGATCCTCCTAAAGGGTCAAAATCTATAGAGCTCTTTCTGGGGTTCTATCATGAACCCCTTCTAAAGAACAGGAAGGATGTAACACTTCGAACAACAAATGACTCCTCGAGTGAAATCTCGAGTAATGAGGGACTATGATATTATACTTTTATCAAGAAAATTTAGAAAATTTATAAAAAAGAACAAAAACTATAAAAAAGAAGAACCGAGGAAGGATAATGTCATATGCTATGAATACAAAAAATTGGGATATTTTAAAAAATAAATATCCTTATTTGAAGAAGAAGCTAACACACAAGAAGAAAGCACTTTCGACCACTTGGGGTTCAAGTTCTTCAGATGATGAAGACCAATCCAAAGAAGAGATTGCTAACTATGCTTTAATGGCTATCAAAGATGAGATTAGTGAGTCTTTAAGTATTTTTTGGAATTATTAAGTATGTTTCATGATTTATTTGATGAGTTTAGAAAACATAGCAAATCTTTTAAGTTGCTTAAGAATGATTATGAATTGTTAGTTAGTAGACTTGACAAAATACATGATTCATTAGTATCACATAACACATATTCTAAATGTGAGATGCTAGATAGTGTAAAAGAAGAAAACATTATGCTTAAGACAATATTAGAAAATTTTGAAATTAGGAATAAATCCCTAAATTTGTTGGTAATGTTCAACAAAAACCAACCATCTTTATAAAAGGACCTACATTAAATATGCAACCAAGAAACAAGTGTAACTTTTGTGAAAAATTGGAACATAAGGTAAACAAATACTTATTTAGAAAATATCGTCCACATCAACTTGTATGGGTTCCCAAGAGAATTCTATACAATAACAAATAATTAGAAAAGAAAGATAAAGTTTTTTATGAATGACCCAATGTAAAATGAGTACCTAAACCAAAATATCTTTCTTGTAGGTTTGTCTCCAAACTAAAGCTAGAGCACCAAATGGTATCTTGATAGTGGATGCTCAAGGCACATGACCGGAGATATATCTTATTTTTACATTCGGAGATAACAATAAGGGTAAAATCATTGGAAAATGAGTAATAGGTAACAAATCAAACCTCTTAATCAAAGATGTATTGTTGGTTGATGGCTTGAAACACAATTTGCTTAGTATTAGCCAATTATGTGATAAAGGATATGTGGTTAAATTTGAACCTAATGCTTGCCTAATTGAATTGCAACACAAAAATAAATCCTTAATTGCCTTAAGAAACAACAATTTATACACCATAGATATTAAAAAATTTTATGATGAAACTTGTTTTTCGGCTTTGAATGATGATGCTTGGATTTGACATAAAAGATTATGTCATGCTAGTATGAAACTTCTAAACCAAATTTCTACCAAGGAACTAGTAAGAGGCTTACTCAATCTTATGTTTATCAAAGACATAGTATGTGACACTTGTTAATTAGGAAAACAAATAAAGAGTAGCTTTAAGTTGAAAAATCAAATAAGCAATTCTAGGCCACTTCAATTGATTCATATAGATTTATTTAGACTAATTGACATTACAAGTTTAGGTGGTAGTAAATATGAATTTGTTATAGTGGATGATTTTAGTAGATATACTTGGACCTATTTCATGGCACATAAAGTGATACATTTAAATGTTTTACAAAATTTTATAAAATTATTCAAAATGAAAGAGGATGTATGTTTTCTTCAATATAAAGTGATCATGGTGGAGAATTTCAAAACAATAATTTTTAAAATTTTTATGAATCGAATGAGTGTATCCATAGTTTCTCTACTCCACGAAATCCACAACAAAATGAGGTAGTAAAAGAAAAAATAGGAGCTTATAAGAAATGACTAAAATAATTTTGAACAAACATAGTCTACCCAAATATTTTTGGGCCAAAGTCGTTAATACAATATGCTATATTTTAAATAGAGTTCTTATAAGACCATTACTCACTAAAAATCCTTATACATTATGGAATGTTAAAAAACCTAATATTTCTTATTTTAAATGAAAAAGATGCTTTAGGTAAATTTGATGCAAAATCCGATGAAGTCATTTTTCTAGGTTATTCTTCTATTTCAAAAGCTTATAGTGTTTTTAATAAGAGAACATTAGTAATAGAAGAACATTAGTAATAGACAATTGGCAAAGATTCGTCAAACCTCTACAATACAAGAATACCAAACAAGGTTTGAGCATTTATCTAACCAAACTGAGAATTGGTCTAAGAAACAACTTTTAGGTACTTTTATCGAGGGCCTAAAGCCGGAGATCCGATGAGAAGTAAAGGCGTGGCAACCGTACACTCTTAGGACGGCGATTTCCTTCGCACATATACAGGAAGAACAATTGAACCACGAGGTACGAAGGACAAGGGTCGCTCCCCAACTAGCCATGCCAAGGCCTACTGCTCCCTCTACGGCCATCCAAGCCCCCGCACTAAAAAAGTTGACAAGAGATGAGCTTCGCGGACGATAGGCCAAGGGCTTATGTTGGCATCGCGACGAACCGTGGAGCCGTGACCATCACTGCAAAAAGGGCCGACTCCTCGTGATTGAACCAGCAAAGGATGAGGAAAATAAAACATCTAAAGAAGCCCTTGAACCTAAAGAAGAAGCCATGGAGGAAGAGTCCCAACTGGCCGACTACGCAGTGCAAGCATTGGCCGACTATTCCAACCCGCAGATGATGAAAGTTGGAGGACTTCTAAAACAGCAACCCATCACCGTTCTTATCGACATGGGCAACACCAATAACTTCCTCGATAGTAAGGTTGCTGCATATTTGGCGCTTTAAATCAAAGGTTGCAACAAGTTTGACGTAAAGGTCGCCGACGGTCGAATCTTTAATTGCGACCAACGGTGCCCGTGGGTGAAACGACTCGTCCAAGACCAAGAAGTGGTATCTGATTTCTTCCTCCTACCCATCGATGATTATGAAACTATACTTGGGATCAAATGGCTCACAACACTAGGTGATATCTCCTGGAATTTTTCTAAATTAATCATGAAATTTTATTGCAAAGGGAGACAGGTCACGTTACTAGGCAAGGGCGGGAGCCAAATTTCCATCGTTTCGTCGCAACAAATGGAGAAAGTTTTGCACAAAGCGCATGGAGGATTTTTTATACATATCTAGCAGCCATTTAAGGGGGAGAATATACAAACTTCAGATCCTAAGCTGGATCTTATTGGATGAATTCGCAGACGTTTTCACGAAGCCGCGTGGGCTGCCCCTAACCGACAGCATGACCACCATATTCCTATTCTGTCGGGCAAACCTCCAGCAAATTTGCGTCCATATCACTACCCTCACTTGCAGAAGGATGAGATTGAGAACATCGTCAAAGAGATGCTGGACACCAGGGTAATTCGACTGAGTTGCAGCTCTTATTCTTCATCGGTGTTACTAGTGCGCAATAAGGACGGTACATGACGGATGTGCATTGATTATCGGGCCTTGAACGCTATCACCGTCAAGGAAAAATATCTTTACCCATCGTAGATAAGCTCTTGGATGAATTAAAAGGAGCCTGAGTCTTCACTAAACTGGATCTCCATTCCGTTATCGCTATATTCGGGTATGCATTAAAGACATTTTGAAAACTGCATTCTGCACGCATAACGGCCACTACAAGTTTCTGGTAATACCTTTTGGATTTACGAATGCTCCTTCTACTTTCCAAAGCCTGATGAATGACATCTTCCGAAGTTTTCTATGCAAGTTCGTATTAGTGTTCTTTGATGATATCCTCATTTATAGCACTATGCTTGATATACCTTTTTAACACTTACGAACTATTCTAACAATTCTCCAGGAGAATACTCTTTATGTGAAACAGTCAAAGTATAGTTTCTTATAGCGTAAACTGGAGTATCTTGGGCATATTATATCAGAGGATGAAGTGGCGGTAGACCCGACGATGATCAAGGCAATGCAAGGATGGTCGAGACCTACAAACGCACAATCATTACGCGGTTTCCTTGGACTCACGGGCTACTACCAAAATTTTGTGAAAGATTATGTCAAGATCAGTACCCCGCTCATGTCCTTACTGAAGAAAGACTTCTTATAGTTGGATAAAGCCTCCGCGGCCTTCAAACGACTCAAGGCAGCTATGACGATGACGTCGGTCCTAGCGCTGCTCGATTTCGGCCGCACTTTAGTCATTGATGCCGATGCATTAGGAGTTGGAATTGGGGCTATTCTTATGCAAGATGGTCGACTCCTAATTTACACCGAGGCTTCCCCCACACTTCATATGAGGTTTTTACAACCGCACCTGTAAACTGCAGCCTTCCACCTTTGGTCCACCCACCTTTCAGCCACCCAATCTCCCTTATCCCTTCAACCGTAGCATGCATCTTTTGCTGCCCAACACTGCCAATAGTGACCTCTCACTGCCATCCTCCTTGATCACAGCTAGCAGCGATCCTTATGGCAAAAAGCTACCAGCAATGATCTTTCACTACAATCTATTTACATCGTAGCCCGCAATAATCGTTCGTTGCCAACTATCTTGATCGCGGCCAGCAACAAATTAAACATGACAATAGCCATCTCTCGCTCCATACCACTGCTACCCTCTGCCGTAACAGTTGTGCACACCACTGCGTATCTTCCTCCTATTACTGCCGCACCCTTGCTGCAACCAACGCCACTTGCAGCCACGAAGTTGCAATGCAATCGCAGTCGACGTTGCTGCTGCCCTCTTCTTCCTCCATCATCGCTACTATCTTCTGACTTAGATCTCTTGGCTATCATTTTCCAACAGATATCAACCACCTAAAAAATCACAGCCTCGACAACATTGTAGCATCAACATTGTAGAATCACCGAAGGACAATAGTTGACATTGTTGCTGCCATCTTCTTCCTCCACTGTCACTGCTACCCTTGGCTACCATCTCCCACTTGGAGACTTCACCACCGCAGCCTTGACATTGCTACCATTTGCTGCCTTCAACCTAAAAATTGCAACCACACTCTTCAGTCAATTTATTTGACAGGTTGGAGATCCTTACGTCATGATATCGGTGGTTTTATTCGAAGCCAAATTGGAGGCTTTCGAGATGCGTATGGATGCTAAATTATAGGCTCTCTTCAAGGAGTTTAGATTGGGTCGATCGTTGAACCCAAGATCAAAGGGTTTCTCAAGCAACAGTCTGTCATCATCCTCATCGACGCCGGGAGCACACACAACTTCATGAGCAGTGAGGTTGCTGCCCACTTAATGCTCTAAAAATAAGATTACAATGGGTTCGAAGTCAATGTAGCTAACGACCAAATTCTGAAGTGCAACTGGAAGTGCCCAAGGGTTAAATTGAGCTTACAGGAGCAAGGCGTAGTTGCTGATATTTTCCTCCTCCCTCTTGATGGTTTTGAAATAGTGCTTGGCATTGATTGGTTGTCCACGATTGGAGATATTTTTTGTAATTTTTCAAAGCTAACCATGAAATTTTTCAGAAAAGGAAAATAGGTGATTATACGAGGGATCCCAGCAATTACAACCACAACTCAACACTTGGAGGGGGTACCAAAAAAAAAATCCAGTGGTTTCCCAATTCAAATTCAATGGTTTCATGAGATTGAAGATAAGAACCCTCTCCCACATCTTGCTAAAACTTTGGGTGTCTCCACCAAACCGAGCCGATTACCTCCTCTGAAGCTGTCTGACCCCCATATGCTGAACAGGTCGAAACTTCTACCAATTGTTGCTCGACCAGATTGCTTCCTACAACCTTAGAAAGTCGAAGATAAAAGGGTCGTCCAAGAGATGATAGAGATACGGATTGTTCGGCCATGCTTATTTCCCGCTATGACACATCCCTACATCCTTTTCCCCGGAGATAAGTTACTTCTGAAGTGTTACATCCCGCCGAACACACCATGGTTGCTGATCTTAGGTGACTTCCACGATTTCACCAGGATCAGACAATGATGCTTAAAGACTTCCTTGATGATGACCTCCAATCTACGTCCCAAGACTGTGAGAAAATTGAGCCCCTCTAGTGGCGAAATTAGAAAAGGGGAAGGATTATTCGTAGGACTCAACGAAGCATGAACATCATCCCTCTCATTATAAAGAAAGATACACCACTTTAGCCAAGTGGAACTATAGCCCTCACGACCACGATGTCGTCCACACCAAATCGTGGCCAGATGTTTATTGTTGGAGCAGACACATCTAGAGTGGGGCTCAGCACCATCCTCATGCAAGATGGTCAACAATGTGAAGAAGTGAAAATGGGCCCCGAAAAATTACCACTCCTACCCACCTTAGACTCAGATCAGGCTCACACGACTATAGATTTTATCATAGGATAACCCTCACTCCAAAAAAAGGCATGACTACTATTATAAAGCAACCACGTGGTAGCCCATGCAAGGAAAAAATATCCCCCTGACAAACATCGGAGCAGAAGAAAGTTTCCTGTGATATATCAAGTCCCCTTTCATCTCCAGCTCGACCAACACGAAATTCAAGCCTCAAGAAAGTGGTCTCCCTATTTCTTTGGTCCTTGCAAAATTGGGGATCATATTGGGGCCCTAACATGGATATCAGATTCGTGCACCAGATCAAGATTATAATTGATCCTCCAGGTGTCCCACCTCAGATGGAAATTTAAAGATGATGACTTAGTGCAAATTCTTCCAACTGAAACACAAGCTGATGAGGAGCTGAAGACCTAGTTCCTTGAGTTCATGGAACCTCAACCTTAAGGACAAGGCTGATTTTAAGATGGCATATTTGATAGGACTCCAGCAAGGTTGAGTCCTAATCACCCTAGAAGTAATTAATAAGAACCCTATGAGATTGTAATAAAACCCTACCTAGTCACTTCTATCATATAAAAAAATGTGGCTAGGTTTATTTTGGGGCCTTAGGGCTTCCTAGCCACTGCCCCCCTTACTCGGTTGGTCAACTAGTGTTTCTAGCTATAGGAGGGTCAAAAGGGGGAATTCACTTAGGAATTGCATGGCTTGTGTAACCACTTAGTCTGTCGCCCCCTTTATTTATACATGGTAGCTATAAGAGGGTCAAAAGGGGGAATTCACTTAGGAAACACCCCCCTAGGGCTAGGGTTTAGAGCTTTATATAAGCATGTAGCCTCCACCTCTTTTAAGTAAGCAAGATCAATCTACAATTCAGCCATCTAGCCGACTACTAGGAGGGAGGAACCCCTATAGCGTTCCAAGGGTTGATCCCCCTCAAAGATCAAAATCTATAGAGCTCCATCTGGGGTTCTATTAGTGGGGTGGTCGGCTTGATTACTGCTGGTTGGTTTATACTTTTATTTCTACGATTATCCCTGTTGAGTTTTTCTTCGTATATGCGACCAAATGATACGACAACCATCACAGTACGGTGTTGGCGAGCCTTGAATTCACACTGAATCTCCAGACTGAGCCCTTCAATAAATGTTCCTAGCATTTGTTTTTCGAACCAGTCTCAAGTCTGATTTAAGAGGTGCTCAAATATGCTCTAGTTCTCCTGTATGATGGAATTCTGGCAGATTTTGGCGAGTTGACCATCCATGTTCTCGTGCTCTGATGGTCCAAAGCGAATCAGAAGTTCGCTTTTGAATTGCTCCCATGAGGGTTCTTCATGAGTATGTTCGTACCAATCATACAACTAGATCACATCTCCTTCAAGTTGAATAGAGGCTATCTTGATAAGACCCCAGAAGGAGCCCTATAGATTTTGATCCTTGAGGGGGATCAACCCTTGGAACGCTATAGAGGTTCCTCCCTCCTAGACTCGACACAAAGGCTGAATTGAAGATGATAATTGCTTGCTTTCAAGGAGGGGGGCAGCTACATCTTAAATAGGGATCATGTCTTAGCCTAAGGGGACACTTATCTGTGTTAAATTATCCTTTTGCCCTTCATATAGCTATCCTACCTTAATAGGAACAAGGAGCGGCTAGGTTAGCTCTATAGCCGACCTAAGCAGGGGGAAACCCTGGCTGACTTACCCAGTAAGGGGGGCGGCGACTACTATGCCATAAGGACTAATCCAAACACTGGCCATACTCCTTTATAAGATAGGAGAGGCCTTTTTATAATTTAGCAGAGTTTTTATTGACTTATACTAGAATGATTAGGACTCAACCCTGCTAGAGTCCTATCAAGTCTGCCCTCTCAGAATCAGTCTTATCCTCAATGCTCAAGATCCATAAACTCTGGGAACCGAGTCTTCAGCTCTTCGTGTGACTCCCATATTGCGTCTTCAGATGGTAAGTTATTCAACTTCACAAGTACTTCGGTGGAGGGGCTTCGTCGGTGCATCATAATTCTTCGATCAAGTATAACTTTAGGTTAGGCTTGGATTTCACCTTCAATAGTGCTCGACAGTTGAGTCTGAGCCAGTTCATGTTCACCCTATTTCGGCTTCAGTAGGGATACGTGGAAGACGGGATGAATTTTAGCATCATCTGGAAGTTTAAGTCGGTATGCCACGACCCCAATGCGTTCCAAAATCTGATATGGTCCATAAAATCATGGAGATAGTTTCATCGATGCTCTAGTGTTGATGGATAGCTGCTTGTATGGTTGTAGGCGGAGGTAAACCCAATCTCCTACTTAAAATTCTCGCTCACTCCGGTGATTATCTGCTTGTTGCTTCATGCGCGCTTGAGCGGCAGCTAGGTTGTCCTTTAGTAGTTGTAGTAGTTTATCCTTGTTAATTAGGTCTTGGTCGACCTGATCCACTTTGGCCTTACCAAGTATATATATAGAAATTACAGGGGGCGATCAACCATACAATGCCTCGTAAGGGGTACATTTAGTCGATGAATGAAAAGTTGTGTTGTACCACCATTCAACCCAGGGAAGCCATCTTGTCCACTCTTTGGGTCGGTCACTGGTGAAGCATCGTAAGTAAGTCTCGAGGCATCTGTTCACCACCTCTATTTGGCCGTCTATTTGTGGATGGTAGGTTGTGCTCATCTTCAATTGGGTGCCCTGTAGATGGAAGAGCTCGGTCCAAAATTTACATGTAAACACCCTATCACGGTCGCTTACTATCGATCTTGGCATCTCATACAATTTCATAATATTTTTTACAAAAATCTAGGCAATAGTGGCCACAGTATAGGGATGTCTCATAGCACAAAAATGAGTATACTTAGTTAGAAGATCTACCACCACAAATATCATATTTTTACCTTGAGATAGTGGCAGTCCTTCGATGAAATCCATGGAGATGTCCATCCAAGTCGAATCTGGTATAGGTAGCGACTATAGTTTACCGGGACTTGCCATTGTTTTTCCTTTATGCCACTGACATACATCACATTTGGATACATAGTCATAAATTGATTTCTTTATGCCCTTCCAGAAGAAGTTTTGCTTTACCCTTTTATAAGTCCTCAGAAATCTAGAGTGCCCTGCCAAAGGTGAAGAGTGCAGCATTTCATGCAGAATAACTTGAATGTGAGGAGAAGAAGGAACAACAATAATTCGGTCTTTATAGCGTAAGTCCTTCGAGTCCCACGTGTAGTGCCATACGGAATCCAGATCCTTCTCTAATTTTTCTATGATGCTTCGGATTTCCGGATCATTCTTCCACTCCTCCCTAGTGTGTTCGATGAAATTGGTGGTGGGAAGGGAGATGGTTGAAATTTCTGCTTGCCCCGGGAGCTGAGATAGAGCATCTGCAATAACATTCTCTTTTCCCTTTCAATAAGTAATTTCATAATCAAAGCCAAGAAGTTTAGTTACCCAACGTTGCTGCTCCGGGGAGGATATTTTCTGCTCCAAGAAATACTTAAGACTTCGGTGGTCAGTCTTAATCTGGAAGCGCCGGCCGATCAGGTAGAGTCTCCACTTTGTGATGGCGTGTACAATGACAAACATTTCTTTATCATATACCGACATTTTCCAATATGAGGGAGACAATGCATTGCTAGTGTAGGCGAGAGGTTGGTTATCTTGCATTAGAACAGCTCCAATCCCAACTCCGAATGCGTCGGCCTCAACCATGAAGGTGCGGTTGAAATCAGGTAATGCTAGGACCGGCGTAGTCGTCATGGCGGCCTTGAGTCATTCAAAGGCTGTAGAAGCTTGTTCCGACCATAAGAAAGAGTCTTTCTTTAGTAGGGAAGTGAGCGGGGCACTAATCTTGTCGTAATCTTTCATGAATTTTCGGTAGTAGCCCGTGAGTTCATGGAAGCCACACAGTGATTTTACGTTTGTAGGTTTCGGCCATCCTTGCATTGCCTCGATCTTTGTCGGGTCTACTGCCACTCTGTCCTCTGATATAATGTGACTAAGATACTCCACTTTATGCTGTAAGAAATTGCACTTTGACTATTTCATATAAAGAGTATTCTCCCGGAGAATTGTTAGAACAGTTCGTAAGTGCTGAAAATGTATATCAAGTGTAGGGCTATAAATGAGGATATCATCAAAGAATACTAATACGAACTTGCATAAAAAGCTACAGAAAATATCATTCATCAGGCTTTGGAAAGTAGAATGAGCATTCGTAAGTCTGAAAGGCATTACCAAAAACTCGTAGTGGTCATTATACGTGCGGAATATGATTTTCGAAATATCTTCAGTGCATACCCGAATCTGGTGATAACCGGAACGAAGATCCAGTTTAGTGAAGACTTGGGCTCCTTTTAGTTCATCCAAGAGCTCATCTACGATGGGTATAGGATATTTGTCCTTAACGGTGATAGCGTTCAAGGCCCGATAATGAATGCACATCCTCTATGTACCATCCTTCTTGCGCACTAGCAACACCAGTGAAGAATAAGGGCTGCAACTCGGTCGAATTACCCCGGTGTCAAGCATCTCATTGACGATGTTCTCGATCTCATCCTTCTGTAAGTGATGGTAGTGATACGGACGCATATTTGTTGGAGGTTTGCCTGACAGAATAGGAATACGAGGAGTAGCTTCACTCGCGGGCATCGTTGGTCGCAATTAAGGATTCGACAGTTGGTGATCTTTACGTCAAACTTCTTGCAACCTTTGATTTGAAGTGCTAAATGTGCAACAACCTTACTATTGAGGAAGTTATTTGTGCTACCCGTGTCGATGAGAACGGTGATGGGTTGCTACTTTAGAAGTCCTCCAACTTTCATCGTCTGCAGATTGGAGTAGCCGGCCAATGCATGCACTATGTAGTCGGTTGGTTGGGGCTCTTTCTCTATGGCTTCCTCTTTGAGTTTGAGGCCTTCTTCAGATGGTTTGTTATCCTCATCCTCCACTGGTTCAATCATGAGGAGCCGGCCCTTCTTACAGCGATGTTCGCGGCTCCACGGTTCGTCGCAATGCCAACATAATCCTTTGGCCGATCGTTCATGAAGCCCGTCTCTTGTCAATTTTTTTGGTGCGGGGCCTCGGATGGCAGTAAAGGGAGCAATGGACCTCGGTATGGCTGGTCGGGGAGCGACCCTTTTCCTTCATGCCTCATGGTTCAATCGTTCTTCCTGGATATGCACGAAGGAAATTTTCGCAATAAGGGTGTACGGTTGCCATGCTTTGACTTCTCCTCGGATTTCCAACTTTAGGCCCTCAATGAAAGTACCTAAAAAAATTGTTTCTTAGACCAATCTTCAGTTTGGTTAGATAAATGCTCAAACCTTGTTTGGTAATATTGTATTGTAGAGGTTTGATGAATCTTTGCTAATTGTTCGTCGATGTTGTCAAAATCGGTCGGACCGAAGCGGCTTAAAAGCCCTTCCTTGAACCACTGCCAAGAGAGTCCTCCATGGGTGTATAAACCAATTGAACCACTGAATAGCATCTCCCTCGAGGTGTATGGCAGCGATCTCCACCTGTGTGGCATCGGCGGTTCGGTAGAACCGAAAATAGCGCTCCGCGCACGAGATCCATCCGATCGGGTCTCCTTCTTCCCATCTTGGGAAGTCAACCTTCATGCATGGATTGTTGGGATCAGAGGTGATGTGTCCATGCTCTTGAGGATCATCTCGCTGATTTGAAGTCTCTCCATGGTGTGAGTTCCTCAAGCTTGATGGTCGGCCTATGCTGAATTCGGCAAATAAGGATCGTATCTTCTCTTCCATGCGGTTTTCAAAGGCTTCAAGCTTTGCATCGATGGTCTCCTCCGATGCCATAGCATACACCTCAAGATCTGTAATATTGAGATCTTTTTTCTGTTGTCAGGTTAGTGGCATGAGAATTTTGGAGAAGGGGTGGCCGGTTGGAAGGTGGATCAGTTTGGATAGAAGTAGGCTGCGGTTTAGGGCAGATTTGGGTGGCTGTTTGGTTTCAGTTTAGCGTAAGATTTTGAAGGGTTTTTGGTAAGGATGGTAGGGTTTGGTGATGAGGAAAGGAGAGTCCAAAATCCCATAAAAAATAGCACTCAAATCTAATAGAATTCGGTGAAAAGAAGTGTTGCAATGTGCTGTCCTTCTGAATCAATTTTTAGGTCGGAGAAACGATGATTTCTCAACGTAAATTCCAGGGAAAAGTTTAAGAAAATTATGCAGAAACTCTTGATTTAGATGTTGTCAACACCAGTAGAAATTTTGACGAAATTTTGACAGCATAACGTTGGGAAATAGGGCAAAAGATGCAAAGCAGATTCCTTCGTCATAAAATTCTAGAACTGCATGATTGTGAAAGATCGTACAAGAAAACCAGTTCCAGAAGGAGTTTTTTCATAAAATCAAATCCAGATGAAAGCTAACTTGATCTTGAGAATTGTGTAAAAATTTTGGTCAGAAACAATGAAGAGGGGTGGGTTATAAAAATATACCAGAATTCTAGATCAAACGCAGGGGGCAACGACAGACTGATTTGATCTGCGGCTGCGGTGGAAGGTGGAAGCGTGTGTCGTAGCAATTGTCGGAATTGCTTGGGATGGTGGAGGCGTGGATGACGGCTACAGGGGCAGCAAGATCGCTACTCTGATACCAGATGATAAAACCCCAGAAGGAGCCCTATAGATTTTGATCCTTGAGGGGGATCAACCCTTGGAACGCTATAGGGGTTCCTCCCTCCTAGACTCGGCACAAAGGCTGAATTGAAGATGATAATTGCTTGCTTTCAAAGAGGGGGGTGGCTACATCTTAAATAGGGATCAAGTCCTAGCCTAAGGGGGCACTTATCTGGGTTAAATTACCCTTTGCCCCTCCTGTAGCTATCCTACCTTAATAGGAACAAGGGGCGGCTAGGTTGGCTCTATAGCTGACCTAAGCAGGGGGAAACCCTGGCCGACTTGCCCAGTAAGGTGGGCGACGACTACTATGCCCTAAGGGCTAAACCAAACTCTGGCCATACTTCTTTATAAGATAGGAGAGGCCTTATTATAATTTAGCAGAGTTTTTATTGACTTCTACTAGAATGATTAGGACTCAACCCTGCTGGAGTCCTATCATATCTCCACCTTAGATTCCACTGGAGTCCTGTGAAAATTAAAAACAAATTCAGCACGTGAGATCCAATCGATTGGGTCTCCATCTCCCCATTTGGGTAAACTCCACCCTCATACGTGGGTATCCTGTGACTTGCTGATAGAACTCTAGCAGGGTTGAGTCCTAATCACCATAGAACTGATCAATAAGAATCCTGTGAGATTGTAATAAAGCCACTCCTATCTTATAAAGGAGTATGGCTAGGGTTTAGATTAGCCCTTAGGGCTTAGTGGTCGCTGCCCCCTTTACTGGATTGGTCGGTTAGGGTTTTCCCCTGCTTAGGTCGGCTATAGAGCCAACCTAGCTGCCCCCTGTTCCTATTAAGGCATGTCGGCTATAGGAGGGGTAAAGGGATAATTTTACTTAGGCAAACACCCCCTCAGGTTAAGGTTTTGATCCCTATTTAAAGATATAGTCGCCCCCCTCTCGAATCAAGCAATCATCAATTTTATTGTAGCCTTGTGCCGAGTCTAGGAGGGAGTAACCCCTACAGCGTTCCAAGGGTTGATCCCCCTTAAGGGTAAAAATCTATAGAGCTCCATCAGGGGTTCTATCATCTGGTATCACAGCAGCTTTCCTACTGCCCCTGCAGCCATCTCTGCCACCTCCACCTTCCCAAGCAATTCCCACAATTGCTGTGACGTGTGCCTCCACCTTCCACCCGGGTCGTAGATCAAATCAATCTGTTGCTGCCCCCTGCGTGATCTACAAATCTGGTATATTTTTATCATCCATGCCTCTTTAATACTATAAGATTCCTTACTTTACATGTTAAAGATTTTTTCCAAATTTTATCTGCTGCAATTTTCGTTTGTTGTAAACATTATCGTTGTTGCGGAGGTGGAATGCTGTAGAAATTTTAAATTGCCTTTTTGCCTCTTGACGTCAGTTTATTTCTTCTCCTTTCTGGCCAAAATTTTTACATAATTCTAAAGATCAACTTGGCTTTCATCTGGAATTGATTTCTGGAAGAAACCCCTTCTGGAACTAGTTTTCTTGTGCAGTCTTTCACCATCACATAGTACTGGAATTTTACGATGAAGAATCTGCCTTCCTCCTTTTGGCCTCTTGAAACCAAACTTTTGTTTATCCTTTTTGGACAAAATTTTTATACAATTTCATAGATCAATTAGCTTCCATCTAAGATTAGTCTCTGGAAAAAATTCCTTCTAGAACTAGTATTATTATGTCTTCTTTCATCATCACGCAGTGATAGAATTTTTACACAAATTCATAGATCGTCTGCCTATTAGCATCTTGAAACCAAGTTTCTACACAAACTTTTGTTCATTCTTTTTGGCTGAAATGTTTACACAAATTCATAGATCATCTTAGCTTTCATCTAAGACTAATCTTTGGAAAAAAACTCCGCCTAGATCCGGACTTATAGCACTGCAATCCTTCATCACACAGTGCTGAAATTTTATGACGAGAATTCTATGATATTGTTTGCAATAATTTTTCTATCATTACGCTGCCAAAATTTTCTTGATCCATATTAATACTATTATCACCATCTGAACTGAGATTCTAATATTCAAATTCTCCATAAATTTTTTGGATTTTTGGTAGAATTAACATCAAGAAACTGCTGCTTCTTTGATGAGAATTCTGTTCGGCAGTATAACGTATACCGAGCGATATTTCATCGAACTTTTATCGAATCTTACTGCCATCTTTTCCAGATTTGAGACTCCCTCTCTTATCTTCAATTTCTACTATTACTCCCCAAAAAACCCTAACAAAATTGGAGCCAAACAACCATCCCAATCAACCCTAACCGCAGCCTACTTCCTTATCAATCCACTTACCTTTTCATCCAACTTTCTTTACCGATACACCTACCTTTGCTGCCATCTATCTCAGATCAAAAATCTATTTCCCTAACCTTCATCTACTTCTATCACATCCCTAAAAATACACCAATTCGCAGCCTAAACTCCACAAAACTGTAGCCCCAAATCACACCCAAAACAGCCACAACTTGCACCAAAAAATTGCAGCCTTCGGTCCACCAACCTTTTAGCCGCCCAATCTCCCTTATCCCTTCAACCGCAACTTGCATCTTTGATAGAACCCCAGATGGAGCTCTATAGATTTTGACCCTTGAAGGGGATCAACCCTAGGAACGTTGTAGGGGTTCCTCCCTCCTAAACTCGGCACAAGGCTGAAATAAAATTATAGATTGCTTGATTCAAGATGGGGGGCGGCTACATCTTTAAATAGGGATCAAAATCCTAACCTAAGGAGGTGCTTGCCTAAGTAAAATTACCCCTTTGCCCCTCCTATAGCCGACTTAATAGGAACAAGGGGCGGCTAGGTTGGCTCTATAGCCGACCTAAGCAGGGTGAAACCCTAGCCGACCAACCAAGTAAGGGAGGTGGCGGCCACTAAGCCCTAAGGGCTAATCTAAACCCTATCTATACTCCTTTATAAGATAGGAGTGACTTTATTACAATCTAGTATGGTTTTATTGATTACTTCTTAGGGAGGTTAGGACTCAACCCTGCTGGAGTTCTATCAAATCCGCCCTCCTAAAATCAGCCTTGTCCTCAAGGCTGAGGTTCCATGAACTCGGGGAACCAGATCTTCAGCTCCTCATATAATTCCCATGCTATTATCAACTGAACATTGGCCTCCTCATCAGCAGGGGTGTTAGTTGGAAGGATTTGAGCTGAGTCATCTTCTTTAAATTTCCATTTGATGTGGCATACCTGACGGATCAACTGTAATCTTGATCTGGTGTGCGGATCTGATCTCCAGGTTATGGATCCAATGTGGTCCCCAATTTTGCAAGGCCCAAAGAAATAGGGAGACCACTTCCTTAAGGCTCAAGTTTCTTACTGATCGGGCTAGAGGTGTAAGAAAACTCTATCCATTCTGAAGTTTGTTAGGAGGTCATTTCTTCTTTGCATATGCTGGCATGAGCATAGATTGTAATTCTTTTGGGCTTACTCCTCTTTCGTGCCATGGACCTGTATCCAGCCAAATTTTAAATTTGGTAGCAATGAGTATCCCCTTTAAAAATCTCGTGTGAAGTGTGGAGGAAGCCTCGGTGTGAATTAGGAGTCGACCATCTTGCATAAGGGTGACGTCGATCCCAACCCTGGATGTGTCTACTCCAAGTACGAACACATTACCACGTTCAGGTAATGCTAGCATTGATATAGATGGCATCATGGCTGTTGGGGTCATGTGGATGCCTTTCTCCTGTTCCTTCTTGCAATCATGGGTCGTGGATCCGAGGTCATCATCAGGGAAGACTTTTGGCATCATGGTCTGCTCCTCGATGAAGTCATGGAAGTAGCCCGAGATGAGGGAGCACTATATCAGAACACATAACTGGTTCATCTAAATATGGCGCTTCAGGAAGAGCTTATCCTTGCAGACAAAGAGGTAAAGTTTTTGGAGATAAAGTGTCCTTGCAAGGGAAGGTTGCGATCGAATGATCCGTATCTCTCGCATCTCATGGACGATCTTTTTAGCTTCGGTCTTCTAAAAATGTGGATAGCAATATGGCCAAATATGTGCTGGTGGCTCCCCTTGTAAGACCAACATACGGGGGTCGTGTAGTCTGGTAGGAAGGAGTCGGCTTGGTTCAGCGGATGTGCTTGAGATTTCAACGAGCTTCTCCAAGCACTATGTCGAGATCATCTTTTCTTTGTTCTCTCCTTTCCCACATAAGGTCACCTATTTTTTTTTGTCATTTATAAGGTCGTTGGAGCTCCTGGTGTCGACGAGAATGGTGACAGGCTGATGCTTGATGAAGCCATCAATGTCCAATATCTGTGGTGGAGCATGAAAGGTACGGGCGGCTGATTGTGATTTCTCCTTCATATCCTTCTCCTTGGACTCGAGAGCCATATATTTGGGTTTGGGTTCTTCAGTGGGCTCAACGAATAGAGGTCTCTCTTTTTTACAATGGTGGTGTCGGCTCCACAGTTAATTACAATGCCAACATAGGTCCTTTGCTGATCTGCCATGAAACTCTTCTCTTGTTAACTTTTTCGACTGAGGTGACCAGCTAGTGGTAGTCTGGGCCGAGAGTCTCTGTGTTGCTAGTCGTGCGATGGCTTTGGTCCTCCGAGCATCTTGGTTTAGCCTGTCTTCGTGTAGTCGTGTGAAGGAGATGGCTGCCTTAAGTGTGTATGGTTGTCGTGCCTTAACTTCTTCTTGAATCTCTGACTTCAAGTCCTCAATATCTATTTTTCAGACTAATCACGAGTTTGATTAGTTAACCTTTCAAACCTGATTTGGTACTCTTGGATGGTAGAGGTTTGACGGATCTTCGTTAGTTCTTCGTCAAGGTTCTTGTAATTGATTGGTGCTGAAGGTTTATATGATTTTGGTTGAGATATGGCTCTCATGCTCTAAGCATCTTGATTGAGGTGCCCTTCTTGTAGTTGTATAAAGGAGATCGACATCATTGAGGTGTAGGGCTGCCATGTCTTATCATCGTTTCTTATCTCTGATGGGTTCTTTTTGCAATCATAATTTGCTCCATGTTGTGATCTTCTTGGGTTTGGTGATCGGCTCAATCTAAATTCCTCGAAGAGAGCACATAATTTAGCATCTATATGCATCTCGAAAGCCTCCAATTTGGCTTTGAATAAGCTTAGTGATGTCATAATGTAAGGATCTCCAACCTGTCAAACAAATTGACTGAAAAGTGTAGCAACAATTTTTAGGTTGAAGGCAGTGAATGGCAGCAATGTCGGGACTGCGGGGGTGAAGTCTCCAAGTGGAGGATGGCAGCCAAGGGTAGCAACGACGGTGGAGGAAGAAGAGGGCAGCAGCAACATCGGTTGTGACTGTGCTGCGACTTCGTGGCTGCAAGTGGCGTCGGTTGCAGCTAGGGTGCGGCTGCAATAGGAGGAAGACGGAGCAGCGATGTACACGACTGTTGCAGAGGAGGGTAGCAATGGTATGGAGTGAGAGACAACTACTATTGTGTTCAATTTGTTGCTGGCCGCGATCAAGATAGTTGGCAGCAAACGATTGTTGTGGGCTGCAATGTAAACAAATTACAACGAAAGATTGCTGATGGTAGCATTTTGCCGCAAGGAGCGCTGCTGGCTGCGATCAAGGAGGATGGCGGCAAGAGGTCGCTGTTGGTAGCGTTGGGCAGCGAACGATGCATGCTGTGGTTGAAGGGATAAGGGAGATTGAGAGGCTGAAAGATTGGTGGACTGAAGGCTTCAGTTTTTGGGTGTAGTTTGTGGCTGTTTTGGGTGCGATTTGGGGCTATAGTTTTGTGAAGTTTAGGCTGTGAATTGGTATGATTTTAGGGCTGTGATAGCAGTAGATGAAGGTTATGGAAATAGATTTTAGATCTGGGATATATGGCTGCAAAGGTAGGTGTATCGGTAAGGAAAGTTGGCTGAAAATGTAAGTGGATCAATAAGGAAGTAGGCTGCGGTTACGGCTGATATGGGTGGTTATTTGGTTTCAGTTTAGGGTAGGGTTTTGAAGGGTTTTTGGTAAGGATGGTAGGGTTTGGTGATGAGGAAAAGAGAGTCTGAAATCTCACAAAAAATAGCACTCAAATCTGATAGAATTTGACGAAAACAAGTGCGGCGATGTGCAGTCCTGCCGAACAGATTTTACGTCGAAGAAATGATGACTTCTTGACATAATTTCCAAACGAAAGTTCAAGAAAATTATACAGAAACCCTTGGTTTAGATGTTGGGAATACCAATAAAATGTTTGGCGAAATTTTGGCAGTGTAACAGTAGGGAAATAGGGCAAAAGACGAAATGTAGATCCTTCGTCGTAAAAATTCTAGAACTACGTGCTGGTGAAAAATTGCACAAGAAAACTGGTTCCAGAAAGAATTTTTTTGAAAAATCAATTCTAGATGAAATCCAAGTTGATCTTTGGAATTGTATAGAAATTTTGGCTAAAAAGGATGAACAAAAGTTTGGTTTGAAGAGGCCAATAAATGGAAGGCAGATTCTCTGTCATAAAATTTCAGCACTGTGCGATGAAGAATCACAACACTATAAGTCCGGATCCAGAAGATGTTTTTTTATGATATTAGTTTAGATGATAACTAAGACAGTCTACAAAATTGTATAAAAGTTTCAGCCAAAAAGGATGATTAAAAGTTTAGTTCCAAGAAGCAACAATCAGTTGAAAATTTTTACAGCATTTCACCTTCGCAACGATGATAATGTTTGCGACGATAAAATTTTGTAGCAAGGAAATTTTGGAAAAACTTCTCCCACGTATAAGATAGAGGAATAGCAGTAGCAAGAGGCGTGGGCTTTGGAGTTTTTACTATATCTTTGATGTTGACATAGAGGAAGGCAACAGATTGATGGATATGCGGCTTGGTGGGCGATGATGGAGGCAACGTCAAAAGCAATTATGGGAATTGCTTGGGAAGATGGAGGCGTGGATGATGGCTACAGGGGCAGCAAGATCGTTGCTCCGATACCTAATGATAGAACCCTAGATGGAGCTCTATAGATTTTGACCTTTTAGGGGGATCAACCCTTGGAACGCTGTAGGGGTTCCTCCCTCCTAAACTCGGCACAAGGTTGAAATAAAATTATAGATTGCTTGATTCAAGGGGGGGGGGGGGGATGACCCTATCTTTAAATAGGGATCAAAACCCTAGCCTAAGGGGGTGCTTGCCTAAGTAAAATTACCCCTTTGCCTCACCTATAGCCAACCTGCCTTAATAGGAATAGGGGGCGACAAGGTTGGCTCTATAGCCGACCTAAGCAGGGGGAAACCGTGGCCGACCAATCCACTAAGGGAGGTGGTGACTACTAAGCCCTAAGGGCTAATCTAAACCCTAGTCATACTCCTTTATAAGATAAGAGTGGCTTTATTACAATCTAGTAGGGTTTTATTAACTACTTCTTAGGGAGATTAGGACTCAACCCTAAGTGAGTCCGATCAAGTCCGCCCTCTCAGAATTAGCCTTGTCCTCAAGGCTGAGATCCATAAACTCTGGGAACCGGGTCTTCAACTCCTCGTGTGACTCCCTTGTTGCATCTTCAGATGGTAAGTTATTCCACTTCACAAGTACTTCAGTTGAGGGGCATCGTTCACATCATAATTCTTTGATCAAGTATAGCTTCAGGTTGGGCTTGGATTTGACCTTCAATTGTAGTGCTCGGCAACTGAGTCTAAGCTAGTTCACGTTCACCCAGTTTCGGCTTCAGTAGGGATACGTGGAAGACGGGGTGAATTCTGGTGTCATCTGGAAGTTTAAGTCGGTATGCCACGGCCCCAATGCGTTCCAAAATTTGATATGGTCCATAAAATCATGGAGATAGTTTCATCGATGCTCTGGTGTTGATGGATATCTGCTTGTATGGTTGTAGGTGAAGGTAAACCCAATCCCCTACTGAAAATTCTCACTCACTCCGGTGATTATCTGCTTGTTGCTTCATGCGGGCTTGAGCGGCAGTTAGGTTGTGCTTTAGCAGCTGTAGCAGTTTATCCCTGTTAATTAGGTCTTGGTTGACCTGATCCACTTTGGTCGAACCAAGTACATATCTGGGAATTACAGGGGGTGGTCGGCCATACAGTGCCTCGTAAGGGGTACATTTAGTCGAAGAATGAAAAGTTGTATTGTACCACCATTCGACCCAGGGAAGCCATCTTGTCCACTCTTTGGGCCGGTCACTGGTGAAGCATCATAGGTAAGTCTCGAGGCATTTGTTCACCACTTCTGTTTGCCCGTCTATCTGTGGATGATAGGTTGTGCTCATCTTCAATTGGGTGCCCTGTAGATAGAAGAGCTCGGTCCAAAATTTACTTGTAAACACCCTGTCATGGTCGCTCACTATCGACCTTGGCATCCCATGTAATTTCATAATATTTTTCACAAAAATCTAAGCAATAGTGGCAGCAGTATAGGGATGTCTCACAGCACAAAAATGAGCATATTTAGTTATGCGATCTACCACCACAAAGATCGAGCTTTTACCTTGTGATAATGGCAGTCCTTCGACGAAATCCATGGAGATGTCCGTCCAAGTTGAATCTGGTATAGGTACTGGTTGTAGTTGACCGGGACTTGCCATTATTTCACCTTTTTGTCACTGACATACATCACATTTGGATGTATAGTCATAAATTAATTTTTTTATGCCCTTCCAGAAGAAGTTTTGCTTCACCCTTTTATAAGTCCTCATGAATCCAAAGTGCCCTGCCGAAGGTGAAGAGTGCATTTCATGCAAAATAACTTGGATGTGAGGAGAAGAAGGAACAACAACAATTCGGTCTTTATAGCATAAGTCCTTCGAGTCCCACGTGTAGTGTCCTACGGAATCCAGATCCTTCTCCAATTTTTCTATGATGTTTCGAACTTTCGAATCATTCTGCCACTCCTCCCTAATGTTTTCGAGGAAGTCGGTGGTGGGAAGGGAGATGGCTGAAATTTCGGCTTGCCTCAGGAGCCGAGATAGAGCATCTGCAACAGCATTTTCTTTTCCTTTTTGATAAGTAATTTCATAATCAAATCTGAGAAGTTTAGTTACCCAACATTGTTGCTCCGGGGAAGATATTTTCTGCTCCAAGAAATACTTAAGACTTCAATGGTCAGTCTTAATCTAGAAGCGCCGGCCGATCAGGTAGGGTCTCCATTTTATGACGGCGTGTACTATAGCAAACATTTCTTTCTCATATACCAATATTTTCAAGTGTGAGGGAGACAAATCCTTGCTAGTGTAAGCGAGAGGTCGGCCATCTTGCATTAGAACAACTCCAATCCCAACTCTGGATGTGTCAGCCTCGATCACGAAGGTGCGACTGAAATCGGGCAACGCTAGGACCGGTGTCGTCGTCATGGTGGCCTTGAGTCGTTCGAAGGCTATAGAAACTTGTTCTGACTATAAGAAGGAGTCTTTCCTCAGTAGGGATGTTAGCGGGGCACTGATCTTGTCATAATCTTTCACAAATATTTGGTAGTAGCCTGTGAGTCCAAGGAAGCCACGTAGCGATTGCCTCGATCTTCGTCGGGTCTATCGCTACTCCATCCTCTGATATAATGTGCCCCAAATACTCCACGTTATGCTGTAAGAAACTGCACTTTGACTGGTTAACATAAAGAGTATTCTCCCGAAGAATCATTAGAACAGTTCGTAAGTGTTGAAAATGTATATCAACCGTTGGGCTATAAATGAGGATATCATCAAAGAACACTAATACGAACTTGCATAGAAAACTCTGGAAGATGTCATTTATCAGGCTTTGGAAAGTAGAAGGAGCATTCGTAAGTCCGAAAGACATTACCAGAAACTCATAGTGGCCATTATACGTGCGGAATGCAGTTTTCAGAATATCTTCAGTGTATACTCGAATATAGTGATAATCGGAATGGAAATCCAATTTAGTGAAGAATCAGGCTCTTTTAATTCATCCAAGAGCTCATCTACGATGGGTATAGGATATTTGTCCTTGATGGTGATAGCGTTCAAGGCCGGATAATCAATGCACATCCGCCATGTACCATCCTTCTTGCGCACTAGCAACACCGGTGAAGAATAAGGGTTGCAACTCGGTCGGATCACCTCGGTGTCAAGCATCTCTTGATGATGTTCTCGATCTCATCATTTTGTAAGTGAGGGTAGTGATACAGATGCAAATTTGCTGGAGGTTTGCCCGGCAAAATAGGAAATCGGTGGTCATGCAGCCGGTTAGGGGGTAGCCCACGCGGCTCTATGAAAATGTTCGCGAATTCGTCCAGCAAGAGGGCAAGCTAACGATCTGAAATTTGTATATTCTCCCACTTAGATAGCTGCTGGATATGGATCAAAAATCCTCCATGTGCTTTGTGCAAAACTTTCTCCATCCGTCGTGTTGAAATGGTGGAGATATGGCTCCTGCACTTTCCTCGCAATGTGACATATCTCCCTTTGTAATAAAATTTCATAATTAATTAAAAAAATTCCAGGAGATATCATCTAGCGTTGTGAGCCATTCGATCTAAAATATGGCTTCATAATCATCGATAGGTAGGAGGAAGAAATCGGCTACCACTTCTTGGTCTTGGAGGAGTAGCTTCACCCGCGGGCATCGTTGGTCACAATTGAGGATTCGATCGTCGGTGACCTTTACGTCGAACTTGTTGTAACATTCGATTTAAAATGCTAAACATGCAGAAACCTTACTATTGAGGAAGTTATTTGTGCTACCCGTGTCGATGAGAACGGTGATGGGTTGCTGCTTTAGAAGTCCTCCAACTTTCATCATCTGCAGGTTGGAATAGCTGGCCAACACATGCACTGCGTAGTCGGCCGGTTGGGGCTCCTCCTCCATGGCTTCCTCTTCTAGTTTAAGGCCTTCTTCAGATGGTTCACAGTCCTCACCCTCCATTGGTTCAATTATGAGGAGCCGGCCTTTTTTGCAGCAATGTTCGCGGCTCCATGGTTTATCATAATGCCAACACAATCCTTTGGCCGATCGTTCACGAAGCTCATCTCTTGTCAACTTTTTTGTTACGGGTTCTGGCTTTATACCCTCAATGAAAGTACCTAAAAGTTGTTTCTCAGACCAATCTTTAGTTTGGTTAGATAAATGCTAAAACCTGGTTTGGTAATCTTATATTATAGAGGTTTGATGAATATTTGCCAATTGTCCGTCGATGTTGTCGAAATCGGTCGGACCGAAGCGGTTTAGAAGCCCTTCCTTGAACTACTTCCAAGAGAGTCCTCCATGGGTGTGTTCAAACCAATTGAACCACTGAATAGCATCTCCCTTGAGGTGTATGGCAGCGATCTCCACCCGTGTGGCATCGATGATTCGGTAGAACCGAAAATAGCAATCTGCGTGCGCGATCCATCCGATCAGGTCTCCTTCTTCCCATCTTGGGAAGTCAACCTTCATACGTGGATTGTTGGGATAAGAGGTGATGTGTCCATGCTCTTGTGGATCATCTCGCCAATCTAAAGTCTCTCGATGGTGTGACTTTCTTGGGCTTTATGGTTGGCCTATGCTGAATTAGGCGAATAAGGATCGCATCTTCTCCTCCATGCGGCTTCCAAAGGCTTCAAACTTGGCGTTGATAGCCTCCTCTGATGCCATGGTGTATGCCTCTAGATCTATAATATTAAGATCTTTCTTTTGTTGTCAGGTTAGTGGCATGAGAGTTTTGGGAAAGGGGGTGGCCGGTTGAAAGGTGAATTGGTTTGGATAGGAATAGGCTGATTTGGGTGGCTGATTTGGGGGGCTGTTTGAATTCGCTTTAGGGTAATATTTGGAAGGGTTTTTGGTGAGGATGGTAGGGTTTGGAGATGAGGAAAAGAGAGTCTAAAATCCCATAAAAAATAGCACTCAAATCTGATAGAATTTCGTGAAAATAAGTGCTGCGATGTGTTGTCCTACTGAACCGGTTTTTATGTCGGAGAAACGATGACTTCTCAACATAAATTCCAGAGGAAAGTTTAAGTAAATTATGTAGAAACCCTTGGTTTAGATGTTGTCAATACCACTATAGACTTTGACGAAATTTTGGCAGCATAACGTAGGGAAATAGGGCAAAAAATGCAAGGTAGATTCCTTCATCGTAAAATTCCAGAACTGCATGATGGTGAAAGATTGTACAAGATAACCGGTTCCAAAAGGAGTTTTTTCATAAAATCAAATCCAGATGAAAGCTAACTTGATCTTGAGAATTGTGTAAAAATTTCAGCCAGAAACGATGAACAAAAGTTCAGTTTCAAGTAGCAACAATCGGCTGAAAATTTCTGCAGCATTTCACCTTCGTAACGATGATAATGTTTGCGACGGTAAAAATTTCCAGCAAGGAAACTTTGGAAAACTTCTCCCACATATAATATGAAGGATCTTGCAGTATTGAAGAGGCAGGAGTTATAAAAATATACCAGAATTCCATATCAAACGAAGGGGGCACCGACAGACTGATTTGATCTGCTACTAGGGTGGAAGGTGGAGGCACGTGTCGTAGCAATTGTAGGAATTGCTTGGGAAGGTGGATGCGGCTGAGATGGCAACAGAGCAGCAGGAACGCAGCTCTAATACCAGATGATAAGACCCCAGCTAAGCCCTATAGATTTTGATCACTGAGGGGGATCAACCCTTGGAACGCTATAGGGGTTCCTCCCTCCTAGACTCGGCACAAAGGCTGAATTGAAGATGATAATTACTTGATTAAAAGAGGGGGGTGACTACATCTTAAATAGGGATCAAAACCCTAGCCTAAGGGGGCGCTTCCCTAAGTGAAATTACCTTTTTGCCCTTCCTATAGCCATCTTGCCTTAATATAAACAAGGGCGGCTAGGTTGGCTCTATAGCCGACCTAAGCATTGGGAAACCTTGGCTAACTTGCCCAGTAAGGGCGGCGGCGGCTACTAAGCCCTAAGGGCTAATCCAAACCCTAGCCATACTTCTTTATAAAATAGGAGAGGCTTTATTAAAATCAGATCTGGAAGAGATGGCAGCGAAGGTTTGATAGAATTTGACGAAGTTCATTGCAACGTATGCTACCTTGTAGAAGCGAAATTATCGTCGAAGAAACAACAATTTCTCAACGAAAATTCTAGCCAAAAATTAGGAACTTTGGGGCAGTGGTGTTAGGGGATGAAGATGAGGAAAAAAGAGTTTCAAATCTTGAAAAGACGGCAGCGAATCTGATAAAGTTTTGATGAAAGATCGCTGCGGTATACATTGTACTGCCAAACTAAAAGATTTTACATCAGAGAAACGATGAATTCTCGATGTAAATTCTAGGGGAAAATTCAAGGAAAATATGCAGAAACCCTAGGTTCTGATGTGGTCAATATCAAGAAAAAGTTTGACAAAATTTTGGCAGAGTAACGATAGGGAAATAGGGCAAAAGATGGAAGATAGATCCTTCGTCGTAAAATTCCAGCACTGCGTGATGATGAAAGAAGGCACAATAAAACCAGTTCCAGAAGGATTTTTTTTAGAGATCAATCTTAGATGAAAGCTAAGTTGATCTACGAAATTGTGTAAAAATTTTGGCCAAAAAGAATGAACAAAAGTTTGGTTTCAAGAGGCCAAAATGCATAAGGCAAATTCTTCATCGTAAAATTCCAGCACTGTGCGACGAAGAATTGCAGCACTATAATTCCGGTTTTAGAAAGAAGTTTTCCCAGAGATCAATCTTAGATGAAAGCTAAGATGATCTATGAAATTGTGTAAAAGTTTCAGCCAAAAAGAATAAACAAAAGTTTGGTTTCAAGATGCCAACATGCGGAAGGCAGATTCTTCATCGTAAAATTGCAGCACAGCACAATGAAGAATTGCAGCACTATAAGTCTAGATCCAGAAAGAGTTTTTTTGTGAGACTAGTCTTAGATGAAAGCTAAGATGATCTCTGAATTTGTGTAAAAGTTTCAACCAAAAAGGACGATCAAAAGTTTAGGTTCAAGAGGCAACAATCGGCTAAAAATTTTTTGCAGCTTTTCCCCTTCGCAACGATGATAACGTTTGCGATGGTAGAATTTTGCAGCAAAGAAATTGTGAAAAAACTTCTCCTTCATAAAATATAAAGGAATAACAGTAGCAAGAGGCATGGATTTTGGAGTTTTTACTAGATCTATGATGTTAACGCAGAGGACAACAGTAGATTGATGGATCTACAGCTTGGTGGGCGACGGTGGATAAAGGCGACGTCAAAAGCAATTGTGGGAATTGCTTGGAAGATAGAAGTGGCAGAGATGGCTACAGGGCAGTAGGAACGTGACTCTGATACCATATGATAGAATCCCAGATGGACCTCTATCGATTTTAATCTTTGAGGGGGATCAACCCTTGGAACGCTATTGGGGTTCCTCCCTCCTAGTAGTCGGCCAGATGGCAG
Source organism: Ensete ventricosum (assembly GCA_029747655.1). Classification (NCBI taxonomy): domain Eukaryota; kingdom Viridiplantae; phylum Streptophyta; class Magnoliopsida; order Zingiberales; family Musaceae; genus Ensete; species Ensete ventricosum. The sequence goes on from JAQQAF010000005.1 coordinate 16,546,068, forward strand.
AATTGTAAGTTAATCTTGCTTGCTTAAAAGAGGTGGAAACTACATGCTTATATATGGCCCCAAACCCTAGCCCTAGGGGGGTGCTTCCTTATTGGGAAACCTCATCAGGTGCATAACATGCGCAGCGAAAATCAAAATAAAAACTGATTACCCACGCAGATCAAATCATTGTGCAAAAGATTAGGGTCACGAGAAAAACCATAAAAATAAAAAAACTATGATATGTGAGAGATTGATTTTACTTAGGGAGATCGTATATCCCTGTATTCAATTTCCGGATGGAGAAGATGAAGGAGGTCAAGCGTCCTCCTCTCTAGCGTTATCCACAGGATGGATCTCTGCAGCGAAACTCCTTCAATTTGATCTTGCAACTCTTGCTCAGAGGGAAAGAGGAGAATAGGAGGTAGTGGCTAAAGCTGCCATGAGTCTCCCCTCCTATTTATAGAGAGCCACCAAAAAACCCAAGGGCTCCATCCTGACTGGGTATTGGATCTCCATCCAATTACCCACTAACCTTGCATTATTGGATCTCTATCCAATAATCTCCTTAGGCCTTTAACTGGGCCTTAATCAAGGAGCCCATCAGCTTAGGGTCTCATCAAATGAGAATAGGGGCTAATTGGATCTCCATCCAATCCTCTATTCGCTGAAGCATCCACTATATGTGTGTGACCCTCTAGGCCTGATACTGAGTTGGCCATGAGTCATTCCCATCAGAACTCCTTCTGATATAGTGAATTATTATCCTCATAATAATTCAGTCAACTCATCGACTATGGACATACTAGGCCATTATGCCATAGTCCCCAGACGATACAAGGGGGATCAAATCCATCGAACTTGTCTATCCACAGTTACTGTGTATCTATAATCCCTCATCCAACTAATATCTCAGAGACCGTATATTGGATATGGTACGGTCAGGTCACATACGGAATCAGTTTATCTTGCTCTAATCGGATTCTACCGAAGAACTCTCTCAATCCGAATGACCTTGGCCAAGGATTTGTTTGCGCAAGCACATATGAGATATTCCTCTCGTGATACCGAGAGTGGATGATCCTCTATTGACACTCAATTGCCTTCATAAGGTTGGCTACCAATCCCAATATGTATCAGATCTGGAACTTTCCAAACCTGTAAGTTTGGCGTCAAAGAAAGGAGTACTCATACAAGGCATTCTTGGTGTCTCAAGTCTAAGGACCAGATACACAACTAGGACTATGGAATCGTAGTCTGACATTAGATATCATTAACCATATAGCATTCCATAAACAGATCAATCAGTGAACTCATTCTCTAATGAGCACTTGTACTATATCCTTAGTGTCTCCACACAAGTGACTATGAGACTAGTCGCCTCTATCATATGGACGGGTATATAGTACACCAATCTATCCGGTTATCTCAATGTCCCTCTTGAGTAACCTATGACCGGGATTATTTAGGATCTATGATTAAAGGTGAATCGATCTCATTATCTTGATCTCATCACGATCTGATTCCTATTCCACATAACCAAGGACGTCGCAAAATATATGTAACAAATAATATAATATGAGAATATACCAATATTAATCATAAGCAAAAAGATCACACAACGTGTTACACATGCCAGCACTCAAGTGATTGGCTTGCAGGGCACCTGTAGCCAGCAATCTCCCACTTGACCAAAAGCCAATCACCTATGTGTCTGATCCCCATCAGACCCTTGTGACGCTAAAATATAATCTGAGCTAGCGGCTCGTTAATGGATCTACAATGTTATCTTCGGATGGAACTATTTTCATTGCTATATCTTTTTGGATCATGATCACTCTAATCAAATAGAACCTCCTCAGAACAATTCTGTTGAGACCTGAGTTCCTTTGTTAGAGTTATCGCCCTGTCATTGTCACAATATATGGGAGTCAGCTCCATGCTGCTTGGTATGACTCTCAAATCCTTGATGAACTTCTTCATCCACACCCCTTCGTCTTGCTACTTCTACTACAGCAATGTATTCCGCCTCTCTGGTCGAGTCAGCAGTAGTATCTTACTTGAAACTCTCTCAGCTGACTACTCCTCCATTTAGGGTGACAACATACCCTGAATTTGACTTGCTACCATCAATGTTGGACTGAAAACTCGAGTCCGTGTAGCCCTCAACCTGGAGTCTACCTCCTTCATATACCAGTAAAAGATCCTTAGTCATTCTCAAATACTTAAGGATACACTTTACTGCTTTCCAGTGTTCTAAACCTGGATTTACCTGATACTTGCTCGTGACACTCAGAGCATATGCTATATCAGGCCTAGTACATAGCATCGTATAAATGATAAACCCTATCGCTAAGGCATAAGGTATCTTATTCATGTATGCCCTTTCTTCAGGAGTCCTTGGGGACATACTCCTAGAAAGTAATATTTCATGTCTCATCGGTATGAGACCTCTCTTGGAATTTTTATGCCAAACCTTTTAACAATGGAGTCTATGTACCTAGATTGGGACAAGCCAAGCATCTTTTTGGATCTATCTCTATAGATCTGGATCCCCAAAATATAGGATGCTTCCCCTAAGTCTTTCATGGAGAAGTTTCTAGATAGCCAAGCTTTTACTATGGAGAGCATTCCTATATCATTCACAATGATTAGGATGTTATCCACATATAGCACCAAGAAGGTGATAGTGTTTCCACTTACCTTCCTATACACACAAGGCTCATCTTCGTTCTTAACAAAGTCATAAGATTTGATCACCTCATCAAATCTTATGTTTCAACTTCGGGAAGCTTGCTTCAATCTATAAATAGATCTAAGTAACCTGCACACTTTATCTGGACTCTCTTTGGATACGAATCCCTCTGGTTATATCATATACACCTCTTCCTCGAGGTTGCCATTAAGGAATGTCGTTTTGACATCCATCTGCCAAATCTCATAGTCATAGTGTGTTGCAATGCCCAAAATAATTCTAATGAACTTAAGCATGACTACAAGTGAAAATGCTTCATCATAGTCAACTCCTTGTCTTTGACAATATTCTTTAGCTACCAATCTTGCTTTATAGGTCTCTACCTTTTCATCCACTCTGATCTTCTTCTTAAAGATCCATTTGCAGCCGATGGGTACAATACCCTCAGGTGCATCCATAAGGTTCCAAACCTTGTTGGAGTACATAGAATTCATCTCAGAATTCATGGCTTCTTGCCACTTTCCGGAGTCTATAGTCATAATAGCCTCCTCGTAGGTCTGAGGATCAACATTCTGAGGGTCATCTCCGTTGATATGTCCCACATATCTTTCAGGAGGGTGAGATACTCTATTAGACCTACGTAAAGTTGGAACTTGTGCGTTAGGTACCTGAACAGACTCGGGCTTTGGAATGGTGCTTGAGCTAGGTTCTCCAACCTCGCTCAATTCTATCTCACTCCCATTGTTTCCACCAAGAATGTGTTCCTTCTCAAGGAACACAACTCTATTGACAACAAAGACCTTTCGATCTTCGGGATGATAGAAATAATACCCACAAGTTTCCTTTGGGTATCCCATGAATGTGCACCATTCTATCCTTGATTCTAACTTATCGGGGTTATGTCTTCTAACGTGGGCAGGACAGTCTCAAATCTTAACAATCTTAAGATCGAGCTTCTTTCCTTTCCATATCTCATATGGTGTAGACACTACCGACTTTGATAGAACTCTGTTCGAAAGGTAAGCTGCAGTCTTTAGGGTGTACCCTCAGAATGAAACGGGTAGATCAGTGAAACTTATCATGGACCGCACCATGTCTAAAAGCGTGTGATTCCTCCTTTCTGATACACTATTGAGCTGAGGTGTATAAGGAGGTGTCCACTGGGATAGAATCTCATTGTTCCTGAGGAAATGGGTGAACTCCATACTCAAGTACTCTCCTCCTCGATCTGATCGAAGAGTCTTAATACTCTTTCTAATTTGGTTCTCTACCTCATTCTTATATTTTCTGAATTTCTCGAAGGCCTCAGATTTATACTTCATTAAGTACACATGTCCATACCTAGAGAAATCATCACTAAATGTAATGAAGTATGAGTAACCACCTATAGCCTGAGTCGACATGGGACCACATACATCACTATGCATGAGTTCCAATAACTCGGTGGCTCTCTCTCCAGTTCCACTAAAAGGAGAGTTGGTCATCTTCCTACGAAGGCAAGGTTCACAAGTTGTACATATCTCATAGTCAAATGGATTTAAGTATCCATCTTTCAGCAACTTTTGAATCCTTCCCTCATGTATATGACCAAGCCTACAATGTCATAGATATGCATTATTCACCTCATCTCTTTTCCTCTTAGACATATTTATATTCATGATATGTGGAGAAGTGTCTAACACATATAAGTCATTTATAAGGGTCCCTCTAGTGATGATATCATCATCCATAATTATTGAACAACTATTATTCTCAAAAACTAATTTATTTCCACTAATTGTCAAACAAGAGATAGAAATATTACTTTTGATAATAGAGGGAATAAAATATCATGTATCTAATGCAATAATAGCTCCACCGGGCAGATGTAGGGTGACCTCTCCAATAGCAACTGCAGCAACTCTTGCTCCATTGCCCATCTTGAGGGCCATCTCGTCTCTAGCCAGTCTCCTAGGTCTTGCCAGAACCTGCAATGAATTATAGATATGATAAACACTCCTGGTATCCAATACCCATGTGTTATCATGAAAATCTAACAAGTGGAGATTGATCATGAATATACCTAAAGCTTCTCCAAGCTTTTGTTTCACCTTCTCTGCAAGGTAGTCCTTGTAGTTCCTCTTCTAATGTTCGTCTTGGCCACAGTGAAAGCATTGTTCCTCCGAATCATCATGGTCTCGAAGGACTCGACCAACCATGATATTCAGTTAAGTCATCACCATCGTTACAAGATGAGTCTGATTTACTGATATGCCCTCAAGGGACTCGACCATGCATACCATGTCCTTAGGTCACCGATGACATCTCTATATCATAGGCAAGAACTCGATCACGTAGATAGGTGAGCCTCGAGGGACTCGACCAACTCAACCTATGTCATGATTCAATTTCTTCTTATAACGATGAAAGGTCACGCGGCTCAATCTTATTACCTCATGCTTACCGACTTAATATTATTGTAGATAGGTGAGCCTCGAGGTACTCGACTAACTTAATCTTATGTGTACGTCATGTCATACACATACATATTTAATATATATCTACATCGCATGCAAATATATATATACTTATATCTAGTAGGTGTATAACACATCACATATGCAAGCCACACCGGATGATCATGAGCCGTCACCTAAGATGATTGAGCCCGAGCCAATGGGCCTAATCACTCACAATAGGATCTATGTGTGCATTAGTGCATCTCCATGCCTTGTGATTGTTTATCTCGTCATCATCGGTTCCGTCAGATCGTCGCATCACCATGCGTCATGATCTCCCGCCACGACATCGTGGGTCCCGCTGTAACCTCCACGCTCTCGCTGCGTCTCTCCATGTAATTACAAATAATCATAGGCACACAGGCCCAACAATAAATGAGAAAAATGCAAGCTCGCAGGCCCCAATAATAATAATCATCATAATTACACAAATCACAACACATGGCTCATGATCATCCATCTACATCGTACATCACATGTACATCACATCATATGTAGGATTACTATATATATATAATAATTAATTAAATTATTTAATTAATTATTTTTTTGGAAATCAGGATATGCTCAAAATTTCTAGAATTGTCAAGGGCATTTTCATAATTCTGGAGGAGAAGATAGTCTTCGAAATTTCCAAAATTGTTAAGGGTATTTTCAGAATTTTGTACATGAGGATAGTCCTCGAAATTTCTAAAATTGTCGAGGGTGTTTTCGATATTTTGGATGAGAGGACAGTCCTCAGAATTTCCAAAAATATTAAGGGCATTTAAGGAATTCTGTATAAAGGGTAGCAGCAATGGTGGAGGAAGAAAATGGCAGCAGTAACGTCAACTGCGGTCCTTCGGTGATGCTGTAATGTTGACGTTGCAATGTCGTCGAGGCTACAATTTTTTTGGTGACTGATATTTGTCGGAAGATGATAGCTAAGAGATCTAAGTTGGAAGGCAGTAGCAACGATGGAGGAAGAAGAGGACAGTAGCAATGTTGGCTATGGCTGTAGTGCGACTTCGAGGCTGTAGGTGGCATCGGTTGCAGCAAGGGTGCGGTTGCATTAGGAGGAAGACGGGGCAACAATGTACATGGCTGTTGCGGAGTAGGGCAGCAACGGTATAGAGTGAGAGACGACTGCTGTTGTGTTCAATTTGTTACTGGCTGCTATCAAGATAGTTTGCAGTAATTGTTGCGGGCTATGATATAAATAAATTGCTGTGAAAGATCGATGTTGGTAGCTTTTGCCCGCAAGGATCACCGCTGGCTACGATCAAGGTGGATGGCAGCAAGAGGTCGCTGTTGGCAACATTGGGCAGTGAAAGATGCATGCAGCAATTGAAGGGATAAGGAAGATTGGGCGGCTGAAAGATTAGTGGACCAAAGGCTTCAGTTTTTTGGTGCGATTTTTGGTTGTTTTGGGTGTGATTTGGGGCTACAGTTTTGTGCAATTTAGGCTACGAATTGGTGTGGTTTTAAGGTTGTGATAGCCGTAGATGAAGGCTAGGGAAATAGATTTTAGATCTGGGATAGATGGCAGCAAAGGTAGGTGTATCGATAAGGAAAGTTGGCTGAAAATGTAAGTGGATCGATAAGGAAGTAGGCTACAGTTAGGGCTGATTTGGGTGGCTGTTTGGTTTCAGTTTAGGGTAGAGTTTTGAAGGGTTTTTGGTAAGGATGGTAGGGTTTGGTGATGAGGAAAAGAGAGTCTAAAATCCCACAAAAAATAGCACTCAAATCCGATAAAATTCGATGAAAAAAAGTGCGGCGATGTGCAATCCTACGAAACAGATTTTACATCAGAGAAATGATGACTTCTCAACGTAATTTCTAGAGGAAAGTTCAAGAAAATTTTGCAGAAACCCTTGGTTTAGATGTTGGAAATACCAATAAAAAGTTTGGTAAAATTTTGGCAGCATAACAGTAGGGAAATAGGGCAAAACATGAAAGGTAGATCCTTCATTGTAAAAATTCCAGAACTGCGTGCTGGTGAAAGATTGCACAAGAAAACCAGTTCTAGAAGGAATTTTTCTGAGAAATCAATCCCAGATGAAAGCCAAGTTGATATTTGGAATTGTATAAAAATTTTAGCCAAAAAGGATGAACAAAAGTTTAGTTTCAAGAGGCCAATATACGGAAGGCAGATTCTCCGTCATAAAATTTCAACACTGCGCAATGAAGGATCACAGCGCTATAAGTCCAGAGCTAGGAGTTTTCTTTATGAGATCTATCTTAGATGAAAGCTAAGACGATCTACAAAATTATATAAAAGTTTTAACCAAAAAGGATGATTAAAAGTTCAGTTCCATGAAGCAACAATCAGTTAAAAATTTCTGCAGTGTTTCACCTTCGCAACGATGATAACGTTTGCGACGGTAAAATTTTGCAACAAGAAAACTTTGGAAAAACTTATCCCATATATAAGATAGAGAAATAATAGTAACAAGAGGCGTGGGCTTGGAGTTTTTACCAGATCTTTTGATGTTGACACAGAGGATGGCAGTAGAATGATTTGATCTGCGGCTAGGGTGGACGACGGTGGATGGAGGCAACGTCAAAAGCAATTGCGGGAATTGCTTGGAAGATGGAGGCATTGATGATGGAGGGGTAGCAAGATCACTGCTATGATACCAGATGATAGAACCCCAAAAGGAGCTCTATAGATTTTGATCCTTGAGGGGGATCAACCCTTGGAACGTTGTAGGGGTTCCTTCCTCCTAGATTCGACACAAAGCTGAAATAAAATTGATAATTACTTAATAAAAAGAGGTGGAGGCTATATGCTTATATAGGGCTCCAAACCCTAGCCCTAATGGGTGCTTACCTAACTAACATTACTCTTTTGCCTCTCCTATAGCCTACCTGCCTTAGAGGGAACAAGTGGCGGCTAGGTTGGCTCTATAGCCGACCTAAGCAGGGGGAAACCCTAGCCTACCAACCCAGTAAGGGGGGCGACGGCCACTAAGCCTTAATGGCTAATCTAAACCATAACCATACTCATTTATAAGATATGAGTGACTTTATTACAATCTAGTAGGGTTTTGTTGACTACTTCCAGGGAGATTAGGACTCAACCTTACTGGAGTCCTATCACAACCCTTGGAACACTATAGGGGTTCCTCCCTCCTAGACTCGGCACAAGGCAGAAATAAAATAGATGATTGCTTGATCCAAGAGGGAGGGTGGCTATATCTTTAAATAGAGATCAAAACCCTAGCCTGAGGGAGTGCTTGCCTAAGTAAAATTACCCCTTCGCGCCTCCTATATCTAACCTACCTTAATAGGAACAGGGGGTGGCTAAGTTGGCTCTATAGCTAACCTAAGCAGTGCTGGTTACAAGTGCCCTACAAGCCAATCATGTGAGTGATGGCACGTATGACATGGTGTGTGATCTTTTTACTTATGATTAATATTGGCATATTCTCACATTATCTATTACATATATGATATGATCTCCTTGGTTATGTGCAATTGGAGCTAGATCGTGATGAGATCACGATAATGAGATTGATTCAACTTTAAACACAAATCCTAAATAATTTCGGTCAAAGGTTACTCAAGAGGGACATTGCAATAATCGGATAGATCAGTGTATTATATACCCGTCCATATGATGAAGGCGACTGGTTTTTAGCCACTTGTATAGAGACACAAAGGATATAGTACAGGTGCTCATTGGAGAATGAGTTCACTGATTGATCCGCTTATGAAATGCTGTATTATTAATGATACCTAATGTCAGACAGTGATTCCATAGTCGCAGTTGTCTATCTGGTCCTTAGACTTGAGACACCAAGGATGCCTTGTATGAGTACTCCTTTCTTTGACGCCAGACTTACAGGTTTGAAAAGTTCCAGATCTAGTACAGCTGGTTATTGAGATTGGTAGCCAACCTTATGAAGACAATTGAGTGTCAATAGAGGATCATCCACTCTCGGTATCACAAGAGGAATATCCCATATGTACTCCTTAGACAAATCCCTGGCTAGGGTCGTTCGGATTGAGAGAGAAAGAGTTCTCCGGGAGAATCTGATTAGAGCGAGACTATGAAGGATTCTGTATATAGCCTGACAGTACTATATCCAATATACGGTCTCTGGGATATTAGTTGGATGAGGAATTATAGATACACGGTAACTATAGACAAACAGGTCTGATTGATTTGATCCCCCCTATATCGTCTGGGGACTATGGTGTAGTGGCCTAGTACGTCCATAGTCGATGAATCAAGTGAATTATTATGGGGATAATAATTCACTATATCAGAAGGAGTTCTGATGAGAGTGACTCACAGCCAGCTCGGTATCGGGCCTAGAGGGTCACACACATATTGTGGATGCTTCAGCGAATAGAGGATTGGATGGAGATCCAATTAGCCCCTATTCTCATTAGATAAGACCCTAAGCTGATGGGCTCCTTGATTAAGACACAATTAGAGGCCTAAGTAGATTATTGGATAGAGATCCAATAATGCAAGGTTAGTGGGTTATTGGATGGAGATTCAATACCCACTAAGGCAAGAGCCCTAATGTTTTGGTGGCTCTTTATAAATAGGAGGGGAGACTCATGGTTGATAGGCTGCAGCTTTAGCCACCACCTCCTATTCTCCTCCCTCCTCTGTGTAAGAGTTGCGAGATCATATTGGAGGAGTTTTGCTGCAAATATCTATCGTATGGATACCGTTAGAGAGAATGACGCTTGACCTCCTTCATCTTCTCCAACCGTATTTGAGAAATAGAGGGATATACGATCTCCCTAGGTAAAATCAATCTATCACACATCGTGATTTTTTTAATTTTTATGATTTTTCTCACGACCCCAATCTTTTGCACAATGATTTGATCTGCGTGGGAAACCGGTATTTTGTTTTGATTTCCATTGCGCATGTGATGCACCTACTGAGGTTTCCCAATAAGTTGGGGGAAACCCTAGCCGACCAATCCAGTAAGGGGGGCGACGGCTACTAAGCCCTAAGGGCTAATCTAAATCCTAGTCATACTCCTTTATAAGATAGGAATGGCTTTATTACAATCTAACATGACTTTTACTGACTAGTACTAAGATGATTAGGACTCAACCCTGCTGGAGTCCTATCAAGTCCGCCCTCTTCAGATCAACCTTGTCCTCAAGGCTGAGGTCCATAAACTCTAGAAACTATATCTTTAACTCCTCATGTGACTCTCATATTGCATCTTCGGATGGTAAGTTAGTCCACTTTACAAGTACCTTGGTTGAAGGGTGTTGTTGGTGCATCACAATCCTCCGATCAAGTATAGCTTCAGGTTGGGCTTTGATTTTGCTATCATTGGTGGTGCTCGGCAGCTGAGTCTGGGCCTTCTCATGTTCTCTCAACTTTAGCTTCAATAAGAATACGTAGAAGACGGGATATATCTTAACGTCATTTGGAAGCTTTAATTTGTATGCCACAGCCCCAACGTGCTCTAGGATCTGGTATGGTTCAAAAAATCGTGGAGACAGCTTTATTGATGCTCTTGTGTTAATTGATAGCTGCTTGTATGGCTGGAGCCGAAGGTAGACCCAATCTTCCACTCCGAATTCCCGCTCACTCCGGTGGTTGTTTGCTTGTTGCTTCATGCAGGCTTGAGCGACATTCTTTGGACCACCTTGTCCACTCTTTGGGCCGATCACTGGTGTAGCACCATAGGTATGTCTCGAGGCATCTATTCACCACTTCTGTTTGGCCATCTGTTTAGGGATGATAGGTTGTGCTCATATTCAATTGGGTGCCCTGTAGATGAAAGAGCTCTGTCCAAAATTTACTTGTAAATACCTTGTCACGGTCACTCACAATTGACCTTGGCATCCCATGCAGTTTTACTATATGTTCCTTAAAAAGTTGAGCAATTCTAGCGACAGTATAGGTATGTTTCACAGCGCAGAAGTGAGCATACTTGGTTAGGCGATCTACCACCACAAAGATCGTGCTTTTACCTTGGGATAGTTGCAGCCCCTCAATGAAGTCCATAGAAATGTCAGTCTATGCTTAGTCTGGTATGGGTAGTGGCTGTAGTTTCCCCGGACTTGCCACTATTTTGTCTTTTTGTTGCTGACATATATCACATTTGGATACATAATCATAAATTAATTTTTTCATGTCTTTCCAAAATAAGTTTTGCTTCACCCTTTTGTAAGTCCTCAGAAATTTAGAGTACCCTGTGGAGGGTGAAGAATGCATATCGTGCAAAATAATTTGAATGCAAGAGGAAGAAGGAACAATAATAATTCGATCTTTGTAGCGCAAGTCCTTCGAATCCCACGAGTAGTGACCCATGGAACCCGAGTCTTTCTCCAACTTTTCTATGATGGCTTGGGCTTCTAGATCATTCTTCCATTCCTCCCTAATATTATCAAGGAAGTCGGTGGAGGGAAGGGAGATGGTTGAAATTTTGGCTTGTCCCGGTAGCCGAGATAGGGCATCTACAACAACATTCTCTTTTCCGTTCGGTAAGTAATTTTATAATCAAAGCCAAGGAGTTTAGTTACCCATCATTGCTGCTCCCGGGAGGATATTTTTTGCTCCAAGAAATATTTAAGGCTTCAGTGGTCGGTCTTAATCTGGAAGCGTCGGCCGATCAGGTAGGGCCTCCACTTTGTAACTGCGTGTACGATAGCAAGCATTTCTTTATCATACACGGATATTTTAATATATGAAGGAGATTAAGCTTTGCTGGTGTAGGCAAGGGGTCGACCATCTTGCATTAGAACAACTCCAATTCCAACTCCGAACGCGTCGGCCTCTATCACAAAAGTTCGGTTGAAATCGGGTAGCGCTAGGACTGGCATTGTCGTCATAGTGACCTTAAGTCTTTTAAAGGCTACGGAGGCTTGATCCGACCATGATAAGGGGTCCTTCTTGAGTAGGGACATGAGTGGGGCACTAATCTTGCCATAATCTCTCACAAACTTCCAGTAGTAGCCCGTGAGTCCAAGGAAGCCGCTAGTGATTTTACGTTTGTAGGTCTCGGCCATCCTTGCATTGCCTCGATCTTTGTCGGGTCTACCGCCACTCCATCCTCTGATATAATATGCCCTAGATACTCCACTTTATGCTATAAGAAGCTGCACTTTGACTGTTTCACATAAAGAGTATTCTCTCAAAGAATGGTTAGAGCAGTTCGTAAGTGCTCAAAATGTATATCAAGCGTAGGGCTATAAATGAGAATATTATCGAAGAATACCAATACAAACTTGTGTAGGAACTTTCGGAAGATGTCATTCATCAAGCTTTAAAAGGTAGAAGGAGCATTTGTAAGTCCAAAAGGCATTATCAAAAACTCGTAGTGGTTGTCATGCGTGTAGAAGGCAGTTTTCGGAATATCTTCAGCGCATACCTGAATCTGATGGTATTCGGATCAGAGATCCAATTTAATGAAGACTCAGTCTCCTTTTAATTCATCTAAGAGTTCATATATGACTGGAATAGGATATTTATCCTTGATGATGATGGCGTTTAGAGCCCGGTAGTCAACATACATCCGCCACGTACCATCCTTCTTGCGCACTAGCAACACCAGTGAGGAGTAAGGGCTGCAACTCGGTCGAATCACCTCGGTGTCAATTATCTCTTTAACAATGTTCTCAATCTCATCCTTCTGTAAGTGAGGATAGTGATATGGTCACAAATTTACTGGAGGTTTACTTGCCAAAATAGGAATGCGGGGGTCATGCGACCGGTTCGGGGGTAGCCCGTGTGGCTCCGAGAAAACATCCGCATATTCATCCAGCAAATAGACAAGCTTAGGATCTGAGTTTTACACGTTCTCCCCTTATATGGCTGCTAGATATGCATCAAGAATCCACCATGTGCTTTGTGCAAAACTTTCTCCATTTGTTGTGATGAAACTGTGGAAATATGGCTCCCGCGCTTACCTCGTAACGTGACCTGTCTCCCTTTGCAATAAAATTTCATGATTAATTTAGAAAATTTTCAGGAGATATCATCTAGCGTTGTGAGCCATTCGATCCTAAGTATGGCTTCATAATCATTGATGGATAGGAGGAAGAAATCAGCTACCACTTCTTGGTCTTGGAGGAGTAGTTTCACCCGCGAGCATCGTTGGTCGCAATTGAGGATTCGACCATCGGTGACCTTTACGTTAAATTTGTTACAACCTTCGATTTGAAACGCCAAACGTGCAACAATATTACTGTTGAGGAAGTTATTTGTGTTGCCCATGTTGATGAGAACGGTGATGGGTTTCTGTTTTAGAAGTCCTCCAACTTTCATAATCTACGGCTTGATAGGTGACGGTGGATGGAGGTGACGTCAAAAGCAATTATGGGAATTGCTTGAAACATGGAGGCGTGGATGATGGCTATAAGGTAGCAGGAATGCGGCTTTGATACTAGATGATAGAACCCCAGAAGGAGCTCTATAGATTTTGACCCTTGAAGGGGATCAACCCTTGGAACGCTATAGGGGTTCCTCCCTCCTAAACTCGGCACAAGGCTGAAATAAAATAGATGATTGCTTGATTCAAGAGGGGGGGCAGCTACATCTTTAAATAAGGATCAAAACCCTAGCCTAAGGGGGTGCTTACCTAAGTAAAATTATCCAATTGCCCCTCCTATAGCCGAGCTACCTTAATAGGAACAGCGGGCGGCTAAATTGGCTCTATATTCGACCTAAGCAGGGGGAAATCCTAGCCGACCAACCCACTAAGGGGGGCGGCGGCTACTAAGCTCTAATGGCTAATCTAAATTCTAGCCATACTCCTTTATAAGATAGGAGTGGCTTTATTACAATCTAATAGGGTTTTTATTGACTAGTACTAAGATGATTATGACTCAACCTTGTTGGAGTCCTATCATAGCCTAACACACGCAGGAGTGAAACAGGGTTTTATGTTGGAGATTGGGTCTTTCTTCACCTTCAACCCTATAAGCAAACATCAATTAAGACCCAAGCATCAATTAAGTTGTCTCCCCACTTTTACGGACCCTACAAAATTGTAGAGTACATTAGAGCTGTGCTTCATATTGGATTTGCCCATAGACTCCAAAATTCATCTAGTCTTCCATGCGTCCTACCTCAAACCAAAGCTTCGAGAAAATGAATTAGCTCAGAGCCATCTACCTGACACCTCTACTGATGGATAGGTCTAGGTTTAGTCGAAGACCATACTGGACTGTAGGATTGTGATGCGCCGCTGACACCCCTCTACTGAAGTGCTAGTGCAGTGGACCAACTTGTCTGCTAAAGATGCTACATGGGAATCTTATGAAGAACTGAAGATAAGGTTCCTAGAGTTCATGGAGGCTCAGCCTTGAGGACAAGGCTGATTTGAAGAGGACGGGTCTGATAGGACCCTAGTAGGGTCGGGTCCTAGTCGACTGAGTCATGATTGCAATAAACCCTGATTAGCATGTAATAAATCCTGATTAGCTGACCACCATTGATTGAAGAAGTTAGCTATGGTTTGATGGATCCAAGTCCTACTAGGGTTAGGATTCATCTAGAAGAGTTAGAGTAGAAGAGTTGGAGTTAGAATTCTATTAGGACTCTTATTAGTAGTCCTAGTTTTGGGGGTCTCTTCATGAACCCTATAAATAAGCATGTAAACTTTTTCTTCTTTATCAATAAAAATTCAGCCACTTTCTTCAACTCTTAGAGTCGAAACCTAGGAGGGTCGATCCCCTATAGAGATCAAGGGTCGATCCCCTGTAGAGATCAGTTATCCTTGATAGAAACCTTAGGGTTCTATCAATAAATCCATGATTGTATTAAGAAACAATAATGTTTATACCATTGATCTTGATGATTTTCATGATGAAACTTATTTTTCGATTTTAAATGATGATGCGTGATTTTGGCATAAGAGATTAGGTTATGCAAGTATAAAACTAATTTCATAAATTACAACTAAAGAACTCGTAAGAGGTATGCCTAGAATAAAATTTGTCAAAGATAAAGTTTGTGATGCATGCCAACTAGGTAAACAAATAAAGAGTAGCTTTAAATCTAAAAATCAAGTACATCTAGATCGTTACAATTAATTCATATGGATTTATTTGGACCAATTAATATCACAAGTCTAGGAGGTAGTAAATATGTTTTTGTAATTGTTGATGACTATAGTAGATATACTTGGATATACTTCTTGGCACATAAAAGTGATTGCTTTAAATGTTTTTTAAAATTTTGTAAATGTTAAAACTCTTACGAATTCTATGCTTGAGGTTGATCTCTTTAGGGGATTGGCCCTCCTTAGAACTCTATAGGGGTTCCTCCCTCCTAAGTAGTCAGCCACAATGGCTGAAAAAGATTAATATATTGCTTAGCAAAAGAGGTGGTAGCTACATACTTTATATAGGGTCTTCAAACCCCAATTCTTAATAGGACTCTATTAGAACCCTTGCGGATTCTAAGCTTGGGGTGATCTCTATAAGGGATCATCTTCCTTAGAACTCTATAGGGATTCCTCTGTCCTTGGTTTTCCACACATAGGTTAAAAAATAATTGATCTATTGATGATGAAAAGTGGTTGATTACAAGGCCATTTATAGGGCTCCTAAACCCTAACTCCTAATAGGACTCATACTCAAGACTCCAACTTCTAACAACTCCAACTCCAACTCTAAGAAGCAACTCCTACTTCTAACAACTCCAATTGCTTCTCTAAGAAGCAACTCCTAGCCAGCCTCAACTAGGGGTGGCCGACAGTTAAGACTCCTAATCCTTCTCCTCCTCTAATCCCTGACCCTAGCCAACCCCTTTAACTATAGTAGGAGGTGGCTAGCTAGGGTTTACATGTAGCATCCCCTATTAAAATTAGGACTTAATTAAATAGAGTCCTAACTACCCTACCTTGACTCCTAATCAGACTCCAATTCAGTCGAATTCTAATCCTACTAGGAATTAGGCTGATTTATTATAGAGGACTCAAATCTTCTCCTAGCTGACCTAATGTCAGGTCTAGGTTGGCCAACAAGGTCCAATCTAAGGACTCGACCCAAACGACTAGGACCCGACTCAACTAGGGTCCAAACAGACCCGCCCTCTCAAATCAGCCATGTCCTCAAGGCTAAGCTCCACGTCTCTTGGTCCTGATCTATAACTCCTCACGAGGCTCCCTCGTGTCCCCTATAGTAGGTGCATCCTGCTCCCGCTGCCCAGCATCAGTACTAATGACTAGACGGTGATGTGCGCATCCTGCAATCCCATGCAATCATAAGTTGAATCTAGGCCTCCTCATCAACTTGGGTACTGGGTGGATAGATCAGGGCTGAGTCATCCTCTATAAACTTTCATTTGCAGTGAGATTCTTGGAGGATATTCACATTCAAAAGACGTGAAACCATCATAAATAAGAAATATTATAAGTCCTCCATTGCCCAAACCCATGATCCAAACTAACATTTGAGAACATTGAAAAACATCCAAAGATCATTCACATTCATTTATAAAACCTGTGAAGTTTATAAATCTTATACTACATCACTCGTTAATCCACAAAACTCAAAGTTAACTTAACCAAAAATATTAACCACACTTATAAAACCATCAGTCTCAGAAATCTATACGGATGCAAAACCAACCATTTTCCACCACTTCATATGATTGTAAAACTTAACACTAAAAAATTCCACACTGAGAGATATTCTAACTTTTTTACAAGATATATCAGTTCATATTAATCTATAATATTTTATTATATACAAAACATTCATATACAACATCTCCCAATAAGACGTGCCCAAAATCTACATAACTTTCCATTGTCTCTACTCAATTCTAACTTTTTCTATAAGTGAGAAGATAACCTGTAAAATTTTTGTTGCAACAGAGTGAGCATATAGAGCACAGCAAGTCACTAACATATCCAAGACAAAGAATGATAGTTTTCAAAACAAACTTGATATCGAATAACAAGGTAAGGGTATAAGAATCTATAGATAGTATCTCGTTAGATACATAATCACAAATCATTTCATTCGAAAATACTTGATCATAATAGTAAAGGAAGAGTAGTTGGAGCATATCATTGGTGTGAAATATCTCAGAACATATCAATGTCGTATGAAACATCTTAGAGCATATCAACGGAATATTAAATGATTCGAGCATATTAAAGGCGTAAGAATGTCAAGTAGCATATCAACAGCAAATGAAATAT
The DNA here is from genome assembly GCA_029747655.1 of Ensete ventricosum. Classification (NCBI taxonomy): domain Eukaryota; kingdom Viridiplantae; phylum Streptophyta; class Magnoliopsida; order Zingiberales; family Musaceae; genus Ensete; species Ensete ventricosum. The sequence continues at coordinate 16,563,365 of JAQQAF010000005.1, forward strand.
TTTAGAGTATATCAATGAGAATATAAAATATTTCGAAACATATCAAAGATGTATAAAGTGTTTCGAAATATATCAAAGGCATATGAAATATTTCAGAGCATATCAACGGAATGTGAAATGATTCGAAGCATATCAAAGGTGTAAGAATGTCAAGCAGCATATCAATAGCAAATGATAAATTTCGGAGCATATAAATGAGAATACAAAAAATTTTGGAGCTTATCAAAGATATATAAAGTATTTCAGAACATATCAAAGGCATATGCATATGAAACATTTCGGAGCATATCAAAGATGCATAGGATATTTCAGAATATATCAATGGGAATATGAAACATTTAGGAGCATATCAAAGATGTATATAGTGTTTCGAAATATATCAAAGGCATATGAAATATATCAGAGCATATCAAAGATGCATAAGACATTTCAAAACATATCAATGGCGTGTGAAATGTTTCAAAATATATCAATAGCAAATGAAATATTTCAGAATATAACAATGGCATTTGAAATATTTAAGAGCATATCAAGGACATATGAAATGTTTCGAAATATATCAATGGCAAATGAAACATTTCAGAGCTTATCAAAGGTGCATAGGACAAATTTCGAAGCATATCAATGGTGTATGAATAATCTCAAGCAACAAAAGCTCAAATATCATATCAGACATAACATTCATTTTATTCTTATCTAAAGCACACAAACAAACTCTTAAGCAATGCTTTGGATATCATACCAAAGACATAGAGTGTGGTGTGGGATCTGACAGAATATTATCCATCAATTTCCATATGACCATCAGACAGAAGTAGAGCATCGTGGGCTCTAAGCATAACTCTCTTTACCATTTCTAGCAAAGGTTCATATTATCCTACAATCACTAGGGTACAAAAGAACATGAGCAATAAAATGGCATATATCAAAAGCACGTGCGAAACAATGAAATATGCATATGCCAATATGAAGCAATATGATTTACTACTATAGTGCATGTGAGGCTTTGTCCAGTGGTGGCTCCACACAGTGTTGAGTTCAAAGCACTCTTCCGACATGTAGCCCTTTCCAACTAGGATCCCCTCACCATGCCCGAATACTAGCTCAATTTATCATAACAAGATAAAAGCAAAGATTGTGATTGCAATAAGAAAGGATTGGAATACTTGTAAGGTTATAATAGCTTAATTTAAAGAAAGAACTTCAGAATGAATTTAATTTTCAAATGGATGAAGCAAGAATAGGCAAAATTGACACAATTCCTATTCTGACATAATTTAGGAGGCATATTGTATAAATTATCTAAGCAATCAAATATGCTCCAAATTACTCGAGAAGGGTATAATCAAAATATAAGTCAATCTTCTTTCAGATAAAATAAGTTTTATATGAATTGAAGTTTCTAACAAATAGTTACAAATGATTTGGTAATCAAAGGTCATAGAACAATAGCTCTATTTTTGTAGAATTTATAGGATCAGATTTAACAAATAACTGGTTATGTATTTGTATTCTAAATCATTCAATCTAGTATCCAAAGAAAGATCTAGGTGTCTAGTTTCTAACAAAATATGCTTTGCTCAAATCAGAGTTCCCAACAGGAAGTTATAGGCAGTTTAGTATCAAAACATAAAAAATTATGGTCCCTATTTTGTAGAATCCATAGGGTCAATCGAAACAGATATATGGTAGTCATTAAGACTCCAGATCTTTCAATCTAGGTATCAATAGAAAGATATATAAATATAATTTATAGTAAAATAGGATTTGCCATAATTAGATTTTTCAACAGAAAGTTACAAGGCATTTAGTATCGAAAGGTCAAAGAATACAAAGTTTATTTTATAGATTCTTCAGTGTCAATTGAATCAATAATTTAGATAAGCATATGAACTCCAAAATTCTTAATTTTAGTATCAAATGAAAGATCTATGAATCTACTTTTGGATAACAAAGGTTTTGCCCAAATCAAAGTTCAATATAGAAAGTTATGGCAAACATAAGACAAAAAGGTCAAAATTCTTAAATTTCACAGATTCATAAATTTACAACTGAATGGGAGAGATATCATGTTCTAAGCCATAAATCTTTCAAAATAATATCAAATAGAGATGTGACCAAGGATGAAGATATTATGTAGGATGTGGTTAGAATATTTGTCTTTGATGATTTTGATCTTAAATGTGTGGATTTAATCAAAATCTCAAAACCCCCAAATCTATTCGTCTCATATTCCTTCTCTTCTTCTTCTTCTCCTTCTCAAGTGTACGTTGTAGCAATCCCTTTCTTCTCTAATTGCTATTTGTTTTAGCTAACATATGGGTTGCTAGATGACAAGCATGCATGTAAGGTGCTTATGTGTCACCTATGCAACATGCATAGATGACACCAGTTTAAGCTAGGTAGTGACACTTCCTCCCCCTTTTCTTTTTTTTTAAACTTAATGTGAATCCTCCATAATTTATCTCAGATTTTTAAGATTCACATTTAGGTCTTTAGCAATAAATTTTTAATATAAAATTATTTAATCAAAAGAATTATTAAATAAATCCTCATTAACAACTTAAAATAGATCATTACAAATATTTTGAAAATGAGAGATATTACACTCTCCCCCCCTAAAAAAAATTTAGACCTCTAAATTTATCATACATCCATCGATCACTATATAATTAATAAAGCTTCAATATACTTTGCACATCAAACATATCAAATATCAATAATCCTCAAATCATGCTCTGGTACCATCTCTGTCACGCCTCCTAAATATGAAACCATCGTAAATTAGAAATATTATAATTCCTCCATTGCCTAAACCCATGATCCAAACTAACATTTAAGGACACCGAAAAACATTCAAAGATCATTCACATCCATTCATAAAACCTGTGAAGTTTATAAATCTTAAGCCACATCACTCGTTAATCCACAAAACTCAAAGTTAACTTAACCAAAAACATTAACCACACTTACAAAACGATCAGTATCAGAAATCCATATGAATGCAAAACCAACCATTTTCTACCACTTCATATAATTGTAAAATTTAACATTCAAAGATTCCACACTAAGAGATATTCTAACATTTTTACAATATACATCAGTTCATATTAATTTATAATATTTCATTACATGCAAAATATTCTTATATAACATCTCCCAACAAGACTTGCCCAAAATCTACATAACTTTCCACTGTCTCTGCTCAGTTCTAATTTTTTCTATAAGTGAGAAGCTAACCTGTAAAATTTATGTTGCAATAGAGTAAGCATATAGAGCTCAGCAAGTAACTAACATATCCAAGACAAAGAATGATAGTTTTCAAAAGAAACTTGATATCGAATAACAAGGCAAGGGTATAAGAATCCATAGATAGCTTCTCGTTAGATACTTAATCACAAATCATTTCATTCGAACATACTTTGATCATAATAGTAGAAGAAGAGTATTTGAAGCATATCATTGGTGTGAAATATCTTGGAACATATCAATGTTGAATGAAACATCTCGGAGCATATCAACGGAATGTGAAATGATTCGGAGCATATCAAAGGCGTAAGAATGTCAAGTAGCATATCAATGGCAAAAGAAATATTTCAGAGCATATTAATGAGAATACAAAATATTTCGGAGCATATCAAAGATGTATAAAGTGTTTCGGAATATATCAAAGGCATATGAAACATTTCAGAGCATATCAACGGAATGTGAAATGATTCAGAGCATATCAAAGGTGTAAGAATGTTAAGTAGCATATCAATGGCAAACGAGATATTTCAGAGCATATCAATAAGAATATGAAACATTTCAATTCTTATAAATGATGTATAAAGTGCTTTGGAATATATCAAAGGCATATGAAACATTTCGAAGCATATCAAAGATGAATAGGATATTTCAGAATATATCAATGAGAATACAAAATATTTCAGAGCATATCAAAGATGTATAAAGTGTTTCGGAACATATCAAAGGCATATGAAATATTTCGGAGCATATCAAATATACATAGTACATTTTAGAATATATCAATGGCATGTGAAATGATGATTGCACTTCTCCTTTTTGTTGATGACAAAGGGAGAGAAGGTATCCTGATGTGAAATCATGTATGATGATCATGCATATAATAATAATTTTGTAAATATACATGATGATTTGGAATAATACTCATGATTTTATTATGATGATATGATGTATTGCATATGATGCTTTTCAAAACCCCTCCTTGATTATATCTTCTTGTTTACAAAAAGGGAAGAAAATCTATAAGAAGATAATGATTTAATTTTTTTCAGATTTATTTGCTATATTTTCTTGAAATTTACAATAGAATGATTTGTTGAGTTCATATTCAAAATTTTCTTTTAAAATTTTATATCTACAAGATTATGGTTAAGAGTTAAGAATACTAAATCAGGAAAATATATGAATTGCAAATCTAGATTTCATGAGATTAAGCTTTTTGTGATAATATTTTTAAAAACTTTCTTCATGTTTTTATTGTTTACAAAAAAGGGGAGAAAAATTGTATGAAGATGATGAATTGTTACATTTGAAATTTACAAGAGAAAATTTTTGGTATCAAGAGATGATTTTTGCTACATTTGAAATACATAAGTAGACTTTAAACCTCTTGGACTTTTGAGCTCATCTTAATATTCTTTTTAAAATTTATTAAGAGCTCTTTTTAATGATGTTGTCACAACTCCTTCCTTGTTTCTCTCCTTATTAATCACGAAGGGGAAGAAAATTTTATAATGCATATTATATTTTACTAAGGGGGAGTAATGTCATAATGTGTTTTGTAATTATTAGCTATACATTTCACCTTTTTGTTGATAACAAAAGGGAAGAAATGAACATTGATGACATATGACATTGATGATATACTTGGATATGGATGCATAATTCTTTTTGAAATTTATGATTTGATGACTTGATGCAAATTCTTATTGAAATTTGCTTACATATGATTTGTTTCGTGATACTAAAATTCAAGAGGGTGTAGTTCTCTTGAATTTCAGCTTTCTTTATTGAGACATGGATTTAGGGGGAGTTAGGATTAACTCCTATCATCAATTGATTGTCATCATAAAAAGTGAGAGATTGTTGAATCTCAAATTTTGAATATAAAATTAATTGATGAGTGTTCGATCTAACAAGGTTGTTAGAGTTGATTGATGCAAGATTAACTATGACAGAGAGAATATTACAATCAGAGGTTTGGCCAAAGTCCAATCTAGGCATTAGGCCGGGGTTCGGATGATGCGTTTGGGAACTTTCTTGGAGTGTGTCGGGAGTTGCTGCTACGATCAATTGGCACTAAGAGGAGGGAGGGAGGGGGGGTATTGGGGTGAATTAGTGCAAGAGTAAATTCTTGTTTTAACTTAAAACTTTTCGCTTGAAGTAAGAAAGGAAAATATGAAACTTTTAGTTCAAGGAAAGTAATTTAATCTTATAGAGAAATGCTAAGCTTCTTGCTTGAAGACGACTAAAAAAGAACAAGCAAATCCGAATAAGGAGATACGCAATGTCATAAGTGAAGTGATTGATTTCGAAGTCTTGCTTTCAAAACATAAATAAAATTGGAAGCGTTAATACAAAAGTAGTAAGCAAGGTAAGCAAAAAGGAACTTACAGTTTTATGGTGATACGACACTAATTGGCCGACATCCACTCCCGAGTCCTCCTTCTTGAGGCACACCGACATCCACTACCAATCTTCTTTGGGTGAAGACCAACTCTAAGCTCTCACCCTTCCCCTTTTCTTTTTCTTACAATTCACATATAATTTTTTTTTACATAATGTAATTCCCAAAATTATTGTATGGAATGCAAGAAAACTAGAGATATTTATAGGCCCCAAATGGCTTCAGAAATTGGACCAAAATTCAAACATACTTGGAAAATCTGGGTATGGGCAATTCAGCTATAGGCCTGGGTGGGTCGACCATCGAAAGCACCTAGAATCCAGGGTACGGGTGGTTCAGCCGCTAAGCTTGGGTAGTTCAGCAGTTGACAACTGCCCGAAATCTTGGTACGGGTGGTTTACCAGCCCATCCTAAGCGATTCAGCCACCCAAAAGCTTGGGCAGCACCGATTGAACTGTCGCTCACCAACGGTTCATTCACCGGGAATCCCAAAAAAGTGATTCCCTACACTTTTCTAATCCCAATTTGAACCATCAATTGATCAATCCCCTGGTCAACTAATTAAGCTCAACCTGAGCTTAATTACACCCCATAATGGACCTGGTTGCCTCCTTGAGTTGATTTGGATTACTTTCAAATTACACTCATTTCGGACTCAACCTTAACCTACGACTTAAGGATTATAATCATACATGACCACCAAGCTTAATGAACTCAATCATGCAATTCGGCAACTTCCGACATTCTTTACAGTGAGTCTCACGGTCCTCCTCTGGTGATCTCCTAGCGTGTTCTTGGCGATCTTCCCGATACCTTCGGTGAAGTCCTAGCGAACTCTCGACGAGCTCCCACAGTATCGTCCATCCTTAGCCCAATACCTAAGCTTAATCTAGGGTCCATGTTTGATCTATAACTCATTTTCACTGTCATGGTTAAACTTGTATGATGCTAACTGCAACTTAATTAATTACAATCAACATGGCCACAAATCCACTTCAAGACGTTCCTAACTCCCGACAAGCCTTTCGACTACCCACAACAATCTTCCGACGAGTCTCGGTCTTCTTTCGGTGAACTCCCTTGTGCCATCCTAGCAAGCTCCTGATACCCTCGACGAGCTCCCGACGCACTCCAGGCGAGTTCCTAACCGCATCGTCCGAACCTCGGCCTGATGCTTGACTTGACTCTGGCTAAACCTCTGATTGTAATAATCACTCTGTCATAGTTAATCTTGCATCAATCAACTCTAACAACCTTGTTAAATCAAACACTCATCAATTAATTTCATCATCAAAATTTGAGATTCAACAATTTACCCCTTTTTGATGATGACAATCAATTGATGACAAGAGTTAATCCTATCTCCCCCTAAATCCATGCCTTAATAAAGAAAGCTTAACCACACCCTCTTGAATTTAAGTATCATGAAACAAATCTTATTCTAAGCAAATTTCAACAAGAATTAGCATCAAACCATCGCATCATGAATTTCAAAAAGAATTATGCATCTATATCCAAGATATCCAAGTATATCATCAAAATCATGTGTCATCAATGTATATCATTAATATCATGTGTCATCAATATATATTTCTCCCCCTTTGTCATCAACAAAAAGGTGAAATGATTTCAAAGCACATGATAACATTACTCTCCCTTAATAAAATAGATTATGCATTATAAAATTTTCTTCCCCTTCGTGATGAAAAAGGAGAGAAACAAGGAAGGAGTTGTGAAAGCATCATTAAGAAAAGCTCTTAATAAATTTCAAAAAAAATATTAAGATGAGCTCACAAAAGGAGAAGTGCAATTAGCAAGTTTTTAATATATGAAAGCTTGACAATTTAGCAAATTTTTCATTACTTTAGAATATGCAAGCTAGTGAGTTCTTTCTTCTCTTTTGAGAAGTGCAAGCTAGCAAATTTTGCTTGCTTTGTAATATTCAAGCTAGCAATTTTACATCATGTAAGCTAATAAGTTGGCAAGCGTTACTTTTCTTAGCATGTTTTTTTTTGTGAAAATGTGAGGTTAAGCAAAAATTTTGCTTCTATTGAGATAGCACTTCTTGCTTCTCTTTTGAGATGAGCAAGCTAGCAAGTTTTGCTCCCTCTTTGTCATTGTCAAAAAGAAGGGATAGTTACCATGGTGCAAAACTTTTCCCATTACATCATTTTTCAAATTATCACATGAAATATATCAAGAAAAATTAACATGGTGATGAGATATATAATTCATAAAGATAAATTATGAATATCAAAAGACAAATTATAGGAGAAACAAATAAAATATCTTGATTCATGCATAAGAAATCTCAAATTGTCAAAATCAAGATTTATATAAAAAATCTCATTTTAAATAATACAAGAACACATATTACCTCTAGATCTGTAATATTGAGATTTTTTTCTATTGTCAGGTTAGTGGCATGAGAATTTCTGAAGACGGGATGGCCGGTTGGATGGGTGGATCGGTGTAGATGGGGGTAGTTGCAGTTTAAGGCTGATTTGGGAGGCTGTTTAGGATTAGTTTAGGGTGCGGTTTGGAAGGGTTCCTAGTGAGGATGGTAGGGTTTGTAGATGAGAGAAGGAAAGTCTGAAAACCTACAAAAGGTAGCACTCAAACCTGATGGAATTTGACAAAGAAAGGTGTTGCGATGTGCTGTCCTGCCGAATAGATTTTATGTCAGAGAAACGATAAATTCTTGACGTAAATTATAGAGGAAAACTTGAGGAAAATATGTAAAAATCCTCAGTTCAGATGTGGTCAATATCAGTAAGAAGTTTGACAAAAATTTGGCAGAGTAACGGTAGGAAAATAGAGTGAAAGCCGGAAGACAGATTCTTCGTCATAAAATTTTAGCACTGCGTAATGATGAATTGAGGCACAATAAAACCGGTTTCAAAAGAAATTTTTCCCAGAGATCAATCTTAGATGAAAGCTAAGATGATCTATAAAATTGTGTAAAAGTTTCAGCCCAAAAGGAGAAGCAATAAACCAATTTCAAGAGACAAATAGGCGGTTGAAAATTTCTCCAGCGTTTTGCCTTCGTAAAAATGATAACGTTTGCGACGGTTGAAATTTGCAGCAGATAAAATATGGAAAAACTCTACAATATGTAAGGTAAAGGATTTTGTAGTATTAAAGAGGCATGGTTAATGAATATATACTAAATCTCCAATTCAAACGCAGGGGGCAGTAGTAGGTTGATTTGATCTGCATGGACAACAATGTAAACAAGGTGTCCGATGAAATGCTCGTGTTTGTCCATGTCCTTCGATTTAGGTACATACCTTGTACAGCAAGTGGCGGGCTTGTAGTAGGCTTAGTAGCCCTATTTTGGTTTACTTTGTGGCCAATTTTGACTTGTAAATACGAGGGTATCTCGTAAACACTTGTGAGGGACTTCGGTCTGTAATGGATCATTATCCTTTTGTGTGCAACCTCTCTGAGTTTGTAATGTCCATGGGTGTAATTTGTATTTGGCTTTATAAAATATTTTCTTGAGCAGTTGCTTGTGGATCCCATGGGAATTGTTTCTTCTGACCCATTTTCTCTTTTGTAAGTCTAAGGGACTTTAGGAGATCTCGGGGAGGGCTAACCCTTGCGGATGGACACGCATGGGTGTCGTACGGCTTAGGAAAAATTAGCTAAGCCCGTGATAATGTGGTATCAGAGCGGAACAAGCATACGCAGAAACACTTGCCATACAAATATGGGGGACCTAGCCGGGCTGTGTGGAGGACAGCTAACACGTGCAACCGTTTGGGGGAAACGGACATTAAGATGTAGGGAAAGGAGTCGCTCAGAGGAGCGGGCATCCAGGTTTGGCATTCTGAGGAATGGCCAACCCCTTTGCGCGAGTGGCACCACGAGGACAAGCAAGCGAAGAAGAATGTGTAGCGCACAAAGATTGGGATGGTTGAGTTCGAACTATAGCTCGACGTAGGCAACCAAACTTGACGGTGTTCAAGGCAAAGCGGGGCGCTTGGTGAAAGATGAGACCGTGCAAAGTAGGAGGTGTTGCGTAATGACCGAAAGAGTTGTGCAAAACTCACAAAGGTGAGGGGAATTGCTAACTCGAAGGATTTGATACATATGCAAGGGCTTGTACACGGGCGACGGAGTGTTCGTGGCCATCCCAAGGCGCGATAGGAACTCGACGCCATGGAGCAACAAAACTTTCTCTTCAACATGGAAAGGATACGTCCGTAGGTGGCTGAAATGTGCAATAAGTTCAGCACATTGCTAGACCTTGAAGGTTGCAATGGAGACTGTATTGGCGAAGGGTCGCAATCTAGCAAGTGCATTTACGGGGGCAGAACAAGGCACAAGTTGTTCAGCAAGACGGAGTAGTCCAAAGGGGATGATGGTCTCTGAAACTTCCAGTGGGAAGTATGTAAAGAGGAAAGTTGCTCCAACAGGACAGATATCCAGGAGGGATAAGTCCTAGTTCTCTAGAGGGAGAATCATGTGCAACGGACTGCACATATTGAGAAAGAGTTCCTCAATGCTATATCTCCATAAAACTCAATGGACCGAGCGAGTGACGTGGAATCAGCGCATGATATCGAATGAGATCATGCATTGGTGGATGCATTTCGAGATCAAGTGGGGGAGCAATCCAAGGCAACATCATATGAAGGCACACTTAGAGTCGATGCAGAAACCGAACTCAACAAGGGGCTGACCTGTGGAATGGTGGACATGAGGGCCACTATCAACTTAGTGCAAATCGAGGAGTGTAGCGACTTGGGTGGAACTTGGTGAAGTATCCAAGCCGCATGAAGGGAGTCGACATAGAAGATGGAATATGGAGCGGAGGCATGGAGCTTTTCTTGGACAGAGGTCAAGGGCATGAACTCTTATAGAGGCAAGAGTGGGATCATGTCGTTTCATGGGTTCTTCATTCTGATGGGACAGATTTATCTTGCATGGTGCCAAAAATAAAGGGAGCTTCGAGGCACATGCAAGCTACCCCAGAGATGCATTTGACAGAGTAACTAAGGTGATTTAACTTGCAGAGGCAAAGTTGGGATCAGGATATCTTATCATAGGGCAAGAGGACATAGAGGCAGGTACTCTTGAAGAATATGCCACAGTGTTGTCATTTGAGTTGTCAGGAACAAGTGGTGCATAGCAGAGATTGTGCTGGTAGGGGATAGAGGCTCAGGATCCAGACAATGGTGCACCAATTCTAGCGAAGTCAGGAGAACTTCATGAGCTACTAGGCGACGGACTGTCCTAAAGCTATGCTTTGTCCAGGTGTGACCCAAGAGTGGGTGGACGAAGGTGAATTTCCAAGGGAGCAAACTAAAAATCGAAGATGGTGGAGGCCCAACAATGTGTTGCCAAAGGCCACACATGGAGAAGTCGTAGTCCGAGTTCATCACACAAGAATCTGTATGCAATGGAGATGTCACCAGGAGGTGACATGGTGCAGCAGATCGTGGTGGAATAGTTCGTGGCAATGCAACACAAGCGATCATGTCCCATGAGGGACAGGATCATGCGGAGGCATGATCAGGAGCTATTGGGAGCTCCACTTTGGTGTACGACACAACAAGAAGAAGGGCTATGGATTCAAGGAGTGAATGTCATGGTACCGCAGAGGCGGGTCTTCGTGTTTGCATCAAAGCTTACATTGGATGAAAGCCTTAGTCATCAGCATATGGGGGCTATATACCACCGAGGAAGAAGTCCAAGTGCAAGTACCAACGAGTCCCATGGAGGGGGACGTGATCATATGAATGATCAGGAGCTGCTGGGAGCTCAACTTCGGTGAACAATGCAACGACAAGAAGGGTTATGGATTCAAGGAGTGAATGCCACAATACCGCAGAGGCGGGTCTTCCATGTGTATGCATCGAAGCTTGCATCAGATGATAGCTTTGGTCGTCAACATATGGGGGCTATGTACCACCGAGGGAATAATCAGATTGTAAGTACCAGTGAGTCCCATGGAGGGGACTTGATTATACTAAGGTATGATCGGAGTAGTTAGAGAGTTAGATTGCTTCAGTGCTCACATTCGCTTAAGGGAGCCCGACAAGTCAGAAGACAAGGCCGAGTAAGTGAACGTTGCTACCAAGGAAGCTAAGGAGAACAGAATCGGCCTTGAGCCCTGCAACAAGATGGCAGAGGCCATATATGAGAGTTGCAATCTGGTTTTCCATCGACCAAGGAGAACTGCTAGGAAGACACAGTGGTGTTGAAGCTGGTGGTTGAAAGGGGCGAGGAAGCGATGACGAGTCCAATGGGGCTTAGCTACCCAAAAACAAAGCGTCGGTTAGAAAGGAGGTGGACTCGGAGGAGCACCACAGTGCCGCAGAGGCGGATCTACCAATCGCGAAGGAAGGGATGCAGATGCAAGGCAATGGATAGTAGGGCCATGAGCTTGTTAGCACCATGGTACCGCAGAGGTGGGACTTTCGTGGAGTCATCGATCCCTTGCTCTCATGGAGGGAGAGCATTGGTCGTAAAAGGGGCCGAGGAGGTGGAGAATGCAAAGGCAAACTCTAAGTACCAAGACAGGATGGAAGGGTAGAGGCCAAGAAACTTCATAAGACCAATGTCGATGGGCTTCTCATCAAGATAGCCGAAAGCGAGGGACTTGGGGTTAATGCAGGAGTGCTCGACCAAGGAACGAAGTAGGTAATACATGGTACTGTATCTTTTCTACTCAGAGGAGTAGGCGACAAAGGTGATGGAGAAGACGGTACAATCCCAAAGGCGACCAGATGTATAAAAGACTTACTCCAAGTTGGGGGACTCCAAGTTGGGGTAAACTTTTTACTCTTTTCGGGCAAAACATCTTGCATTCCAGAAGTTCAATGACAGTGAGAAGGCAAATCACAGTAGCTAACTCAACACAAGGAGTGTAAACACTTCAAGTGCTTCAGAAGTGTGAGCAAAGAGCGGGTGAATGTTAGTAACCAGCTCGATGCATAAAGTACAAACTCGAGGAGGCAGGCGAAATCGAGTAACCTTTGCCTTCTCAACTTGAAAGAATGGGCGAAACCGAGTACCCCAATCCTCTTAACTCGAGGAGGTGAGTGAAGCCAAGTAACATTGCATTCTCAACTACTGAGAGAATTAGTGAAGTCAAGTATCCCAGTTCTCTTACTTATCCAGCATAGGAGCTCTGCATAAGTTCAGTGACCCTTCAAATAAAGCTTATGGAAGATAATAGTTGTCAAATCCTCACAATTGATGATCAGTTCTACTGAGAGTAGATTGTCCGTTTCATTTCACAATTGAATGCCAATCGAAAGCGGAAGTGATGCGAACCTACTTAAAAGTGACAAATAAAAGTGGAAGAAGGTTCAATGGGCAAACATTGTGGAGGAAGGACCTTAAAAACTTCAAAGTCTACGAGGCAATGCTCGTTAAAGCTCCAAAAACATTCATCCAGTTCAAGCAACATGAGTATACTACGATATTGGCGCATAATAAGGTAGGTCTTTTCCTTCATCAGAAGGATCCGCGAGAACCAACAAGGATCAGCACAACTCAGCCAACCCCACACCAGATTCAGTCATTGATGAGTTGAAGCAGCATAGCGGATTTGAGTTCGACTACTCAACAACAGCGGCAGAGAGCGGCTGGGAGCCAAAGGGGCATATTGCAACCATAGCAGAAGATTAAAGATTTAGCATAATGCGAGGAGATGTAGCGTCTACAGTGGCTTCGATGAGGACGTCAAAGGAATAAGTGGGGGAGAATGTCACGGACAACAATGTAAATAAGGTGTTCGATGAAATGCTCGTGTTTGTCTGTGTCCTTCGGTTTGGGTATATACCTTGTACAGCAAATAACGGGCTTGCAGTAGGCTTAGCAGCCCTATTTTGGTTTGCTTTATGGCTAATTTTGGCTTGTAAATATGATGGTATCTTGTAAACACTTGTGGGGGACTTCGGTCTGTAATGGACAATTATCCTTTGTGTGCAACCTCTCTAAGTTTGTAATGTCCATGGGTGTAATTTGTATTTGGCTTTATAAAATATTTTCTTGAGCAGTTACTTGTGGATCTCGTGGGAATTGCTTCTTTTGGCCCGTTTTCTCTTTTGTAAGTCTAAGGGACTCTATGAGATCTCAGGGAGGGCTGACCCTTGCGGATGGACATGCATGGGTGGCGCACGGCTTAGGCAAAATCAACTAAGCCCGTGACAAGTAGTAGATTGATTTGATCTGCGGCTTCAGGATGATAGTGGAGGTGCATGTCATAGCAATTATGGAAATTACTTTGGAAGGTGGGGTAGCAGAGATGGTGTTAGGACCAAAGAGGCACTAAGATGGGGGGGGGGGGGGTGAATTAGTGCTGATGAGATATCTTCGTCGATTTAAAAAATTTTGCTCAATGAAAACTGTATCAAAAATACGTTTAAGTGTAGAGATGTTTGTAATAGTGCAAACAAAGATAATAGATAGTTAAATAACATAGCAATGAAATTAAAGAGCAAAGAAGAGGAAGCAAATCGATTTTATAGTGGTTTAGTCTCGTAACCTACATCCACTTCCCGATTCCACCTCCGTTGAGGCCATCGGCTTCTATTATTGATCTTCCTTCAATGGGTGAAGATCAACTATCCTCTTACAACTCTATTCTCCTTTTACAGGTTTAGGAGATAACATTTATGAGACTCAAAGCTCTCCCTTAAATAAAAAACTACACAATACAAAATGAGGAGAAGCTCTCAATTACAATAGCATTTTCACAAGATTTTTGCTCTTAATTATTTGCATATCTCAGCTAAGAAAGAGTGGGGTATTTATAGGCCCCAAATGGCTTAAAAAGTGGAGCCAAAAATTAATTTTTAAGTGATCTCGATGTGCTAGTCTCGAAGATTGTATTCTGGGCGGTTCAGCAGCCTGACAGTCTGGGAGACTGGGCGGTTCAGCCACCTAACAATAGGAGACCATGTCTAGGGGGTTCAACCGCCTGACACACCTTCGAAGACTATGTCGTCTTGGAGACCGTGTCTTCGAAGACCATGTCTCATCTGACCTTGGGTTACTGAAATGACTTTTATAATAAGTCCAAATCATTCCCAATTAAGGCCTAATGGCCTCTTAATTGAGTTAGTAAAAACTAATTCTCATTATGATGCTAACTACGACACTCAACATACAATCTTCATTATCCGATCGTCTCTTCGGTAAACTCCCAGCATCTTTTCGATAAACCCCCGACGAGCTTCGGATTTCCTTCGGTGAACTCCCAATAAACTTCCAGCATTCTTCCAGTGAACTCTTGACAAGCTCCTGACAACCTATCTGTGAACTTCTGTCGAACTTCCTGGCATTCTTCTGGTAAACTCCCGACGAGCTCCCGATAACCTATCGGTGAACTCCCGACAAACTTCCCAACAAACCTCTGGTGAGCTCTCGGCGAGTTCCCGATAACATCGTCCAAACATCAATCGACCTTAGGTGAACTCTCGGCGAGCTCCCACTATGTCGTTTAAACCTTGGCCCGATGCTCGAACCTGACTCCGGCCCAATATCTAATTGTAATGCCCTTTCACCATCGTAGTTAATATTGCATCACTTTCTTTAACACACGAGTTAGATCATAAAACTCATCAATTGATTCATCATCAAAATCTGAGATTCAACAATCTCCCCCTTTTTTATTATGACAACTAGTTGATGACAGAGTTAACCTTAACTCCCCCTATGTATATGCCATAGGATAAATACAACAAACCTAAATTGAAAAGAACTTATCACTTTTAAATTCAAGTATAGTATTTTCATAATTTAACCATTCATGATACCATACATAATAAAAATTTTAAAGCATTCTTCTTCTTGGTATCACATGATAAATAATTTCAATTGATATATTTCACATAATAAATATTTTAAACATTCACTTTATGTCAAAAATCATGATATTATACATGATAAAAAATTTTAGAGTAATCATCTTTTCTTGGTATTATATAAATATTTCAAAGATTTCAAAATACACATTTCTCTTGTGTCATCAATTATATCATTTATCCCCCTTTTTCATAAAAAAAAGGAGAAATATTCAATTCATATATGAGCATTTATCATAAATATCCATCATTGGAATGTTTATAATTTTTTAATATTTATCACTAAGGAGAAATGTTCAACATACCTTTTCGAAACAATTGTTCAAAATAAATATTCATTATATGATAAAATTTCAAACATAACATTTATCATATGTCATTAATCATGTCGTTTCTCCCCTTTGTTATCAAAAATAAGAAATATTCATCGCATATTTGAATACTGAGTGTTCAATACATATGTCAACATATTTATTATAAATATTATTATACAAAGAAAGAAATCTAGTTCATTTATCCCCCTTTTTGTAAACAAAAAGGCAGAATCAATGAGGGGGTTCTGAAAAGCATCATATCGAAGAATACTCAATTTTATAGATATAAATTTTATAGATATAAATTCCAAAATTAAAGGCTGACCATATAATTTAGTTCATCTTACGGAAATTTTAAGTAATATAGCAAATCAATCAAATCATGCATTTTGAAGATTATCTCATATAAATTTTGATAATGAGCATCAAGAATTCCAAAAGAAAATATGATAGTAAATTAAGCTCAAATTGTTATCAAATATTTTGCATGCATTTAGAAAGTTCTAATTTTCTTCTAAGCAATTGTTCCTCATTCAATGTTCAAATTTTCTTCTAATCAAATTAATTTTGATTCCTCCTCCTTTTTAATGTCAACAAGAAATATAATGGTTTAATTTTTTAATGCATCCATGTTTTAAATATAACCATGAGTACAAAGAAATCATGTCATGAAGAATTAAATCATAAGTATCAATAGACACTATTTCTTTTTAATAAATCTTCTTCTTCGATAAAAATTTTAGGAGATTAATTGTAAGCAAGATCTCAATTCATTAAAATTGTCAAGTTACAAGTATCGAGAAATTAATATCATAATTTTACAAAATGAGATATGGAAATATAGGATCTCAATTTTTATATAGGATTCAAATCATCAATATCATTGTTTAGATTCATGTTATAGTTCCAAATAGATAAACTTATGATTCATTTATAAACTTCTTCAAACGAAATTTTGAAAAAGAAATACTTAATGAATCACTAACCTCATCGTCGATGGCCATAAGAGCGAGGTTCTCCACTTCTTGGTTATGCATTTCATCTTTGGAGCTCCTCAGCTTCTTGTATTCATAGCAAGAGGTTTTGTCCATCTTTAGATCATTTTTAAGGTTCATGTTCATTAATTTATCTGGTTCATTTGTCAAGGGTTCAAAGTCCTCATCACTCGAGATTTCACTCGAGGAATCATATGTTCCCAATTCAAATTCCTTCCTGTTCTTTGGAAGGTATTCTTCAAATTCATTTTTAGAAGTATTTTCATTTAATGGTTCATTTAGATAAGTTGTGCATTCATATGTCATTTCTAATGTATGCCATATATTGAAAGCCAAATCAAAACAGGAAATCTGATCAAATTTATTTTTATCAAATGCACAATATAAGACATTCATAGCCTTTGCATTCAATGAAAACATTCATTTTTCATAATTATTCCAATCATTTGTTGGATTTGATGACTTTTGAAAATCTTTTTCAACAATACACTACAAATCAAGATCTATTGAAATCAAAAAGATACACATTCATATTTTTAAAGATGTGTAGTCCGTTCCATTAAGCATAGAATGACTTAAGATACATTGACTCTCATTAATACTGAAAAAAGCTATTTCTCTTGGTTGTTAAACCAAATGAGAAAAACGTGGCTGTAACACCAATTGTTAGAATCAATTGGCACCAAGAGGGGGGGGTGAATTAGTGCAAGTATAAATTTTCATTTTAAATAAAAATGTTTTTGGCTTTAAGCAAGATAGGAAGATCCAAAGCTTTTGTAACGAGTGAATGATTCAAAGAAGATTGCTAAGTTACTTGCTTACAAATTACTTAAGGAGCAAGGAAATCCGAAAGATAAGCAACATCGTAAGTGAAGTGTTTGACATGAAAACCTTACTTTCAAAGAGTAAATGAAATCGGAAGTGTCAATACAAAATTAGTAAGCAATGAAAACAAAAGAAGAACTCACAAGTTTTATAGTGGTTCGGCACCAACGGGCTTACGTCCACTCCCGAGTCCTCCTTCTTAAGGCACACCAGCATCCACTACCGATCTTCTTTGGTTGAAGACCAAACCCTTATACTTTGCTTACAAGGGAGACAAGATTATAACTCTTTGATCACTCCCTTACTACCCCTTTTCTTTTTCTTACAATTCACACATAATACTTTCTCAGAATATAATCCCCAAAATTGTTATATAGAATGCAAGAAAACTTAGGGTATTTATAGACCCCAAATAGCTTCAGAATTTGGAGCCAAAAATCAAACTCACCCAAAAAAATCCGGGTATGGGCGGTTCACCCGCCGACCTGGGCAGGTCAATTGTCGAAAGTGCCCAGATTCCTAGGTACATGCGATTCAGCCACCCAGCCTTAGGCTATTCAGCCGCTGATAGCCACCCGAAATCCTAGGTGGCGCCTGTTGAACCATCGCTCACCAACGGTTTACCCACTGGAATCTCCGGAAAAGTGGTTCCCTCCACTTTTCGAATTTCGGCTTGAACCTGATGTTGACCAATTCTTTGGTCAATTGATTGAGCTAAACTAAACCCTCATAGTGGACCCGATTGTCTCATTGAGTTAATTTGGATTCCTTCTAAATCATACTCATTTAGGACTAATCTTAATCTATGACTTAAAGATTACAATCAAGACAAAACCACCAAGCTTATGACCTTACTCCCATAATCTGGCAACCTCCGGAATCTCGAACGACAAGTCTCATGGTCTTCCTCTGGTGATCTCCCTACGTGTTCCTAGCGATCTTCCCGACACCTTCGGCAAAGTCCTAGCGAATGCTCGGTGAGCTTTCACTGCATCGTCCAAAACTTTAGCCAGATGCCTAAGCTAGATCCTGGGTCCATGTCTGATCTATAACTCCTCTTGTTATGGTTAAACTTGCACGATGCTAACTATGACTTAATTAATTACAATCATAATGGCCAACACATCCACTTCAAGACCTTCCCAACTCCCGGCAAGCCTTTCGGTTACCCTCGATAATCTTTCGATGAGTCTTGGTCTTCTTCCGGCAAACTCTTTTGCGCCATCCTGGCAAACTCCCGATACCCTTGGCGAGCTCCCGACACACTCTTGGTGAGTTCCCAATCGCATCGTCCGAACCCCGGCTTGATACATAGACTTGACTTTGGCCAAACCTCTTATTGTCATACTATCTCTATCGTAGTTAATCATACATCAATCAACTCTAACAACACATGTTAGATCAATAACTCATCAATTGATTTTATCATCAAAATCCATGATTCAACACATGTAATGGCGTCTCAAGGTTCAATCGATGTCAAGTTTGAGGCATTTGAATCACGCATAGAGGATAAATTGCAGACCTTATTCATCGAATTCAGATTGGGCCGATCTTCGAGCCCAACAAAATTCTAACAAGGTGCAAGTTCAGAGAGGCCTCCCAAAAAGAAAGTACGAGCCACTAATATAATGCAGTCATGCATGAGGGTGGACTTTCCTCGATGGGAAGAAGGAGACCCGATGGGATGGATTTCGCGCGTCAAATATTACTTCCGCTATTACCGAACACCAGAGGATTCCATGGTGGACACCGCTATCATCCACCTTAAAGGAGATGCAATTCAATGGCACAATCGACTTGAATACATCCATGGGGCTCCGACGTGGATACAATTTAAGAACGCACTGCTGAACCGCTTTGGGCCAACCAAGTATGAAAATATAACAAACAACTTGCTAAGATCCGTTAAACCTCCACGATCCAAGAATACCATACCGAGTTTGAGAAATTATCTTACTTTGCTCATGATTGGTCTGACAGATAATTATTAGGGATGTTCATCGAATGACTCAAGCTAGAAATTAAATGAGAGGTTAAAGTGCGACAGCCCCCACCATGAAGGCCACAACCTCTTTCACTCGAATCCAAGAGGAACGGCTGAACCAAGATGCTCAAAGGATGAGAACCACTCCTAGACCAATAGCATATAAACCTCCCTCTACTCCTAGCCATTCTTTGCTGCCAAAAAAATTGACGAGAGAAGAGCTACGTGACAAATTGGCGAAGGGCCTTTGTTGGTATTGCAACGAACTTTGGAGCCGCAACCATCACTGCAAAAAAGGCAGCTTTCCATGATAACATATATTGAAGAATCTAAAGAAGAGGTCTAGGAACCTGAGGAGGAGAACATAAAGGAGGACCCGCAGCCGATCGATTGCACGACTCACGCTTTAGCCGGTCATGCGAACTTGCAAGCAACAAAAGTTGAAGAATCCTTTAAGCAGTAGCCCATCACCATCATCACCAACAATCTTATGAATGGCAAGGGAGAACAAGTGACCTTATGTAAGAAACATGGTAGCGAAGTAATGATGATATCGACACGGCCACTAAGCCCTAAGGGCTAATCTAAACCCTAGTCATACTACTTTATAAGATAAGAGTGGCTTTATTACAATCTAGTAGGATTTTATTGACTACTTCTAGGGAGATTAGGACTCAACCCTGCTGGAGTCCTATCAAACCCGCCATCTTAAAATCAGCCTTGTCCTCAAGGCTGAAGTTCCATGAACTCAGAGAATCGGGTCTTCAGCTCCTCATTAGCTTGGGTGTCAGTTGGAAGAACTTGAGCTGAGTCGTCATCTTTAAATTTCCATTTGAGGTGGGATACTTAGATGATCAACTGTAATTTTGATCTGGTGCACGGATCTGATCTCCAGGTTAGGGCCCCAATGTGATCTCCAATTTTGCAAGGCACAAAAAAATTATGAGACCACTTTCTTGAGGCTTAAATTTCATGCTGGCGGAGCTGAAGATGAAGGGTAACTTAATCTTTCTCAGGAAACTTTTTTCTACTCCAACGTTTGTTATGGGGAAGTTTCTTCCTTGCATGGGTTGCCACATGGTTAGTCTTTAGTGATAGCCAATTTTTCTTTTGGAATGGTGACTGCCCTCTGGTATGGTTCAGGATGATGAGAGCTCAATCTGATGTGAGCATGGATTACAATTCTTCTAGTTTACTCCTCTTTTGTGCCATGGACCTATATCCAACCATATTTTAAATTTGGTAGTAATTACTATCTCTTGTAAAAACCTCGTATGAAGTGTGGGGAAAGCCTCAGTGTAAATTAGGAGTCGGCAATCTTGCATAAGAATAGCCCAAATTCTAACTCTTGCCGCATCAGCCTCAATGACTAAAGTACGGCCGAAATCGGGCAGCGCTAGGACCGACGTCATCGTCATGGCTGCCTTGAGTCATTCGAAGGCTACGGAGGCTTTATCCGACCACAAGAAGGAGTCTTTCTTCAGTAAGGGCGTGAGCGGGGGGGCACTGATCTTGCCATAATCTTTCATAAAATTTTGATAGTAGCCCGTGAGTCTAAGGAAACTACGTAATGATTATACGTTTGTAGGTCTTGGGCATCCTTGCATTGCCTCGATCTTTGTTGGGTCCACCGCCACTCCATCCTCTAATATAATGTGCCTAAGATACTCTAATTTATGCTGTAAGAAGCTATACTTTGACTGTTTAACATAAGGAGTATTTTCTCGAAGAATCGTTAGAACAGTTCGTAAGTGCTGAAAATGTATATCAAGCGTAGGGCTATAAATGAGAATATCATCAAAGAATACCAATATGAACTTACGTAGAAAACTCTGAAAGATGTCATTCATCAGGCTTTAGAAATTAGAAGGAGCATTCGTAAGTCCGAAAGGCATTACCAGAAACTCATAGTGATCGTTATATATGCGAAATGTAATTTTCAGAATATCTTCAGTGCATACCCGAATCTTATGGTATCCGGATCGGAGATCCAATTTAGTGAGGACTCGGGCTCCTTTTAATTCATCCAAGAGTTCATTTACGAATGGGATAGGATATTTATCCTTGACGGTGATGGTGTTTAGAGCCCGTTAGTGAATGCACATCCGCCACGTACCATCTTTCTTGAGCACTAGCAACACCGGTGAAGAGTAAGGGCTGCAGCTCGGTCGAATCACCCCGGTGTCAAGCATCTCTTTAACAATATTGCCAATCTCATCCTTCTGCAAGTGAGTATAGTGATATGGTCGCAAATTTGCTAGAGGTTTGCATGGCAAAATAGGAATGCAGTGGTCATGCGGTCGCTTAGGGGGCAGCCCGTGCGGCTCCAAGAAAACATTCACAAATTTGTTCAGTCAAAGGGCAAGCTTAGGATCTGAGTTTTGTACGCTCTCCCCCATAGATGGCTGCTAAATATGCATCAAGAATCTATCATGTGCTTTGTGCAAAACTTTCTCCATTTGTTGCGATGAAACGATGGAAATTTGGCTCCCGCATTTGCCTCGTAATGTGACCTGTCTCCCTTTGCAATAAAATTTCATGATTAATTTAGAAAAATTTCAGGAGATATCACCTAGTGTTGTGAGTCATTCGATCCTGAGTATGACTTCATAATCATCGATGGGTAGGAGGAAGAAATTAGCTACCACTTCTTGGTCTTGGAGGAGTAGTTTCACCTGCGGGCATAGTTGGTCATAATTAAATATTCGACCGTCGATGACTTTTACGTCAAATTTGTTGCAACCTTTGATTTGAAGCGTCAAATGTGCAGCAACCTTACTATTGAGGAAGTTATTGGTGTTGCCCGTGTCGATGAGAACGGTGATGAGTTACTGTTTTAGAAGTCCTCCAACTTTCATCATCTGTGGGTTGGAATAGCCGGCCAATGCGTGCACTGCGTAGTTGGCCAATTGGGACTTTTCCTCCATGGCTTCTTCTTTAGGTTCAAGGGCTTCTTCAGATATTTCATTGTCCTCATCCTCCACAGGTTCAATCACGAGGAGCCGACCCTTTTTGTAGTGATGTTCGTGGCTCCACGGTTCGTCGCAATGCCAACACAACTCCTTGGCCGATCGTTCATGAAGCTTGTCTCTTGTCAACTTTTTCGGTGCAAGGGCTTGGATAGCAGTAGAGGGGGGAGTAGGCCTCGGCATGGCTGGTCGGGGAGTGACCCTTGTCCTTCGTACCTCGTGGTTCAATTATTCTTCCTGGATACGCACGAAGGAAATCATCGTCATAAGAGTGTACGATTGTCGCGCCATTACTTCTCCTCGAATCTTCGACTTTAGGCCCTCGATAGAAGTACCTAAAAGTTATTTCTCAGACCAATTCTTAGTTTGGTTAGATAAACGCTCAAACCTTATTTGGTATTCTTGTATTGTAGAGGTTTGACGAATCTTTGCCAATTGTCCGTCGATGTTGTTGAAATCGATTGGTCCGAAGTGGTCTAGTAGTCCTTCCATGAATCACTACCAAGAGAGTCCTCCATGGGTGTGCTTAAACCAATTAAACTACTGAATAGCATCTCCCTCGAGGTGGATGGCAGCAATCTCCACCCGTGTGGCGTCGGCCGTTCGGTAGAACCGAAAATAGCGCTTCACGCGCGAGATCCACCCGATCGGGTCTCCTTTTTTCATCTAGGGAAGTCAACCTTCATGCATGGATTATTGAGATCAGAGGTGATGTGGCCATGTTCTTGAGAATTGTCTCGCCGATCTGAAGTTTCTCTGTGTTGTGATTTCCTCGGGTTCGACAGTCAGCCAATGCTGAATTCGGCGAAAAGGGATCGCATCTTCTCTTCCATGCGATTTCCAAAGGCTTCAAGCTTTGTATCGATAGCCTCCTCTGATGCTATAGTATATGCCTCTAGATCTATAATATTGAAATCTTTTTTCTGTTGTCGGGTTAGTGGCATGGGAATTTTGGAGAAGGGGGTGGCCGGTTGGAAGGTGAATCGGTTTGGATGGAAGTAGGCTGCGGTTTAGGGCAGATTTGGGCCTATGATTTTGTGAAGTTTAGGCTATGAATTGGTGTGGTTTTAGGGCTGTGATAGCAGTAGATGAAGGTTAGAAAAATAGATTTTAGATCTGGGATAGATGGCAGCAAAGGTAGGTGTCTCGGTAAGGAAAGTTGGCTGAAAAGGTAAGTGGATCAATAAGGAAGTAAGCTGATTTGGGGGCTGTTTGGATTCAGTTTAGGGTAATATTTGGAAGGATTTTTGGTGAGGATGGTAGGGTTTGGATATGAGGAAAAGAGAGTCTGAAATCTCACAAAAAATAGCACTCAAATCTGATAGAATTCAGTGAAAAGAAGTGTTGTGATGTGTTGTCCTGCTGAGCTGATTTTATATCGGAGAAATGATGACTTCTCGACGTAAATTCTAGAGGAAAGTATAAGGAAATTATATAGAAACCCTTGGTTCAGATGTTGTTAATACCAGTAAAAAGTTTGACGAAATTTTGGCAGCATAACTGTAGGGAAATAGGGGAAAAGACGAAAAGCATATTCCTTTGTCATAAAATTTTAGAACTACGTGATGGTCAAAGATTGCACAAAAAAACCAGTTCCAGAAGGAGTTTTTTCATAAAATCAAATTCAGATGAAATTTAGCTTGATCTTGAGAATTGTGTAAAAATTTCAGCCAAGAAGGATGAACAAAAGTTTGGTTTTAAGAGGCCAATAGACGGAAGACAGATTCTGCATTGTAAAATTTAGTACTGTGCAATGAAGAATTGCAGTGATATAAGTCTAGATCCAGAAGGAGTTTTTTTACGAGATTAGTCTTAGATGAAAGCTAAGACAACCTATAAAATTGTATAAAAGTTTCAGTCCAAAATGATGATTAAAAGTTTAGTTTCAAGAAGCAACAAATCAGCTGAAAATTTTTGTAGTGTTTCACCTTTGCAATGATGATAACGTTTGCGATGAACAAAATTTACAGTAGATAAAATTTGAGAAAAATATTTAACATGTAAAGTAAGGAATCTTGCAGTATTAAAGAGGCATGAATGATAAAAATATATCAGAATTCTAGATCAAATGCAGTGGGCAGCGACAGACTGATTTGATCTGCTGCTGGGGTGGAAGGTGGAGGCGCATGTCGTAGCAATTGTGGGAATTATTTGGGAAGGTGGAGGTGGCTAAGATGGCTACAGGGGCAGTAAGATCACTACTCTGATATCATATGATAAGACCCTAGAAGGAGCCCTATAGATTTTGATCCTTGAGGGGGATCAACCCTTGGAACGCTGTAGGGGTTCCTCCCTCCTAGATTCGGCATAAGACTGAATTAAAATTGATAATTGCTTGATTCCAGAGAGGGGGCAGCTACATCATTATATAGGGATCAAAACCCTAGCCTAAGAGGGTGCTTACCTAAGTAAAATTATCCTTTTGCCCCTCCTATAGCCAACCTGCCTTAATAGGAACAAGGGGTGACTAGGTTGGCTCTATAGCCGACCTAAGTAAGGGGAAACTCTAGCCAACCAACCCAGTAAGGGGGCGACGGCCACTAAGCCCTAAGGGCTAATTTAAACCCTAGCCATACTCCTTTATAAGATAAGAGTGACTTTATTACAATCTAGTAGGGTTTTATTGACTACTTCTAGGGAGATTAGGACTCAACCCTGCTGGAGTCCTATCAGAGACATAGATTATTCAGTCATGATCTTCCCTTGCAATGATACTTTATCTCCAAAATCTTTGCCTCTTTGTCTATAGGTATAAACTCTTCCGAAAGTGCCACACCCAACCGAACCAACTATGGCTTCTGAAGCAGCACTCCCAAATCTCGAGCTACTTCTATGACTTCTCCAAGAAGCAGACCATAATGCTCAAAATCTTCCCTGATGATGACCACCGATCCATGACCCACAACTGCAAGAAGATTGAGTCCCTCTAGCGACAGTTTGGCATAGAATCTATGACACTAAACCTTACTGGATGGAGATCAAAATTCTGAAGGAACAGGAGGAAAGCATCCACATGAGTCCATCATCTACAGGATCCCTATAGTCACGATGTCATCTACATCAGTGCTAGCATTACTCGATTGTGGCAATGTATTCGTAATTGGAGCAGACATATCAGGAATTGGGATCGGCACCACCCTCATGCAAGATGACCGACTCCTAATATGCACCGAGGTTCTCCCTACATTTTACACGATGCTTTTGATCTGTAAAGGGATACTAATTGCTACTGAATTTGAAGTTTGGCATGATACAGGTTAACAGCACAAAGGAGAGATGAAAATAGGCTTAGTAAAATTGTAACTCCTACCCTCCTCAAACTCAGAATGGGCTCACACCACTTGGGACCTTATCAAAGAGGAGCAATTATTCCAAAAGAAGGCTCAGTTACTATTAAAAAATAGCCAAGTGACAGCCCATGCAAGAAAGAAACAAACCCCCGATAAATATCGGAGCAGAAGAAAGTTTATTATTGAATATCGAGTTTCCCTTCATCTCCAGCCCTATCAGTAGAAAATTCGAGTGTCAAGGAAGTGGTCCCCTTACTATTTTGGCACTTGTAAAATTGGAGATTACAATGGAGCCGTGACTTATGGATCAGATCAGTACATCAATTTAAAAATATAATTAATCATCCAAGTATCTCACTACAAATGGAAGTTTAGAAAGGATGACTCAGTCTAGATCCATCCACCTAACATCCCAACTAATGAGGAGGTTCAAGTTTAATTGATGATCGTATGGGATCGCAGGATTGTGATGCACCACCGTCTAGATACTACTACCCTTGATGGAGAAATACAAGATAATGTTGGATCGTCGGACCATAGTGCACCTACTGTAGATACCACAAGGCAGCTTCAAGGAGAATTGTAGATCAAGACCCAAAGTTCATGGAGTCACAGCCTTGAGGACAAGGTTGATTTAAAGAGGACGGGTCTCTTAGGACCCTAGCTGAGTCGAGTCTTAGTCGACTGAGTCGAGTCCTTAGATTGGGCCTTGTTGGCTAACCTAGACCTGATATTAGGTTGGCTAGGAGGAGATTTAACTCTATTGTAATAAATTAGCTCAAATCCTAGTAAGATTAGGATTCGACTAAATTGGAGTCCAGTTAGGAGTCGGAGTTGGATACGGGTTGGAGTTAACTAAGTCAAGCTTATAACCAACCCAATTGGCTACCCACTTTGATGAGGGAAAGAGCTCTATTTAGTTATGACTCTCTCAATAGTTGATTTGGAGTTAAATTAGGAGTTGGAGTCTTAGTTTACTTGGAGTAGGAGTTGCTTCTTAGAGTTGGAGTTAGAGTTGTTGGAAGTAGGAGTTGCTTCTTAGAGTTGGAGTTGGAGTTGTTAGAAGTAGGAGTCTTGAGTATGAGTCATATTATGACTTAGAGTTTAGAAGCCCTATAAATAGCTTATATTCTCCATTTTTCATCATCAATAGATCAATTATGTTTCAGTCATAGTATAGAAAAATCGAGGGAGGAACCCCTATAGAGTTCCAAGGAGGCCGATCCTCTATAGATATCAACTTAAACTTAGAATCTGCAAGGGTCCTAACATAGTCTTCCCTTAACCCCCCCTTTCCTAAGCATAAAAATTGATATTCTTCTTCTAAAAATTAAACAATAAAGGAACAACTATAAAAAAAGAGCGGGAAGGGCAACTTTAGGGCCAAGAATTGATCTTGGAGACTTAGCACTTGCAGCTAACCTCTTGCACACCACCTTGATATCTAGATTTTACTTAATCTTTCGACCCCTTATTAAAGAAATACTTAATATTATATTGTGTACTCCTCCATAATAAGATTTTTTTCTTGAAATCATAAATTTTGAAAATGATCTCTTGCCTAGAGTTGTAGGTAAGTTTTTTTTTTCAACTCCATTTTTATTTTCTTTCATGTAATAATTTTACTCCTCTCCTCATATTCTCTTTGCTTCTTCAGAGTTTTCCACCAAAAAGATGTATTCCTTCTGTGTTTTGAGTGCTATAAACTTTATCTTTTTTTTATTCTAGTAGTTCATGAAGATCAAATATTCTTTCCACCATATTAAACCAATCAATAAAATCATCAACATTGATTTTATCTTTAAACTTTAGAATATCCAACCTTAGGTTGTATTTATTCTACCACTTATATTGGTCTTTATGTCTTAACCGAAATCTTTCCAACTCTCTAGGGTGTAGAGGTGTATTATCATCATATTGTTGGGTATTATCTATATGTTAGTTGTTTCTACTTTAAAATTCTTCAACGATTTCATTTTTTTTTTCTTGTAGACTGTGTAGCAATCTTCGTAGCTGGAGGCTCAAGGACTCAACATCATCTTCATGGTCGTTACCTTCACCATCTACTTCTTTTCCATTCCGCCTTATCATATTCTTTAGCCTTTAGCTCTGATACCAAACTGATACCAGATAAAAAAAGGTGGAATGAAATTTTAAAAAAAAATTAAATAGTTAAGTTGTATTTGTTGGAATAAGACTTTTGGATTAAAAAGAAACGAACTCAAAATATTACTTGCATAAAATCGATAAATATCTCACCATCGAGTTTAAAATCATAAAGGGATACAAAAAATTCACCACCTTAAGGATATTAAATAGGGATATATAACTAAAAATAAAAGACTCACCACTCAAGAAAATGTCCAAGAGATACAGAGTTTAATAGAGGACTCAAGAGAGCTTCTACCAATATAATCAAATTATGAACTCCTTATAACCCTAAAACACTAAAATAAATATAAGTGCATGAAACAACCCTTCATACATAACGAACCACGAAATTATGTATTTTACAGTTGGTAATTAACTACTTCGATGCATTCCTTAGTCATGAAAAAAAATACTTTAAAATAACTAACTTTATCTAAGGAATATGTTCATGAGCTATCATATTTGAGTGGGTTGGATTAAAGATTATGAGATAACATTATAGACGGTAGATAATATTATAAGATCAACAAGATTGACATAAGTTGATTATAGCAAATTAGGTACTCTTATGTGACTGACGGCCACATCATCTAATGGAATCAATCTTTCCTGACAATGACCTAAAACATAATCAAATTAGAACATGCAAAGAAGTTCTTAACAGATTCAATGGTATTGGTAAAGAAGGTATGTGAGATGTAACCATACCTTTCTTATCAATTCTCATTCACGTCATTATTACTTCAGACAATTATGATGCACCCTATCCACCCCAAATACGTATTATGTTAATTAACGTCCAAAAGAAATTACAACTAAGAATAAAAATTAGTGGTTCACTAGTTGGAGATACAGAAGACAGATCAATTTCAATCCATAAGTCTCAATCATCTTGAGCTGTTTGGCCCGTATCATCTAATTGTTGGCCCGTCCTCGAGTCAAGTCAAGAGAAAGAAGATATAAGCAACAGTACTAAAGCTTTGTCATTGAAAGGGGATGTGCACCTCCATTGGTCGCATGTGCACCTTCACTGTTATCCATCTTTTATATCCCAAAACTAATAAACCCTTCAAAACATCTAATCATCATGCTTCCAGAATTAATAGTTTAAGTTTCATGAAACATAGATCTGAAATTAACAGTTTTGGTTCCAAGCAATTTCAGTTCCGAAACCGTTAGGTCTAAAAGAGGATGTGCACCTCCGTTGTTCTTAATCTTTTATATCCTGAAACTAATAAATCTTATAATAGATAGTTCGGAACCGACAATTTAAGTTTATAAAAAATATATATTTAAAATCGATGATTTTTGTTCTTTGGAAAGCGATACTATAATTATATCGGTTGGAAGTGATTTCGGTTCCAATTTTGATTCAAACTGTCGGTTCGATTGATAAAAAATTTAATCAAGATTCAAACCGAGGTTATTAGATTTTGATTTTGAAATGCTAACCATCTCATCTCATGGAACTTATTTGAAATCAAATTAAAACTATAAATTCTGATTCCATTAAATCGTCGACCCAATTCAGTACTCAATCAATTCCATTCTGATTTGAATTGAATCATAGTCAGTACTGCCCTACAATTACGTCTTGGCATTGGTCTTCAATAGAAGAAGAAACAAAAGAGAGATGACATGAGGTTGAAGTGACATTTAGTTTTGGGTAGGTATTTTTCATAGGCATGGAGTCTTCAAGCAGTGTCTATCAGTTGAACAGCATGAGCCACATTATTTTAGCTGTTCCGTAATGGACCGGGGAAGTTCTCTAAGAAGATTGCCCCATCTTCTGCAACATTTGAGTGAACTTTTGCTTCTTATTTAATTGTGAGTTCAGCGGACGAACACATTAAGCTTGGAACAAAACTAGCCACGCATGGGTGTAAAACTCAGAAGCTTTCTGATGATAATATAAGCTCTTCTGATATCTTATACTGCAGAAGAGAACTCTTTTAAACAAATGGTTGTTATCTCTTCCCAGCTATTAGATATGAAATCCAGCGGACTTGGCGGTGGATTCATTCATATTAGAAGATATGGCACTATTAGATATGACATTTGTAAGATTAGGTGGTCATTTATAATTAAATAAGATATATTATGGGATTAATTAAATTCTGATAAGAGATATTAATCAATATTAAATTAAAATTTATATTATATTGGGATATTTTAGGAGATGCCTTGATAAAATGAACTCTCCTAATAACCTACCCTAGACCCTCTACTCTTATCTATAAATAGATAGAACCTCCTCTTGAGGAATTATGGTTATTATCTCAATCTCCCCAAAACCATCAATCACAGTGGTCCTATGAAAGAATAGGAAGAGAGGAGAAGGGTTCTAGATCTATTCTAGTTCTTTTTGTAGATCGACATCTTGGTGATATTCAGATCCAAAAGATAGTGCTTTTGCAAATTTAAAGGGATCTTATTCAGATGACATCTAAAGATACGTATCATAAATAGATCTAATACTATTTGATTTCAATCTTGGCATAAAAGTTTTTCGTATAATAGTTTACATAATTATAGTTTTTATGCTCACAATTGATATCAAAGCCTAGTTTCTTGAGATCAAATATATTAGATCTATTATTTTTGTTTACGATGCTTTTAATGATCTGAATATCTTGTCAATCTATATTCCTATCTATTTTATTCTGTCATTTGCTTGCGAATGATGTGAAGTTTTTGATATATGATCTTGGATGATCGTTGTGCTGACGCGTCAATCTCACTGCGTGCTATCGGATCTACCTACGGCAGCACTTCACTGAGCAATGTGTGCGTACAGAGCAACAGCGGCGACCATGCTACCGACAGCCCAAGCTGTGCGTTGGGCCGGTTGCGCGGGCAGCCGCATCTAGCGACGGACGCTCGCGGGTCTGCCACAAGTGGTTGGTCGCAGCCATGTGAAGCAAAGGCCACGTCAAGCAGCCACGACATGTAGTAGTGGCTGTGCGCAAGCGGCAGCCATGTCCTACGATGGCAGCGGTCGCGCAAGCAGATGCGGGCAAGTGTTGTGGCCATGCTGGCCGCAGTCGTGCGCTGGCGGTCGCACAAGCGACGACGACGGTAAGGGAAGAAATTAGGGTTAGGGTTTTCTTTCCTCTATAGGGAATTACAGTTTTGCCCTTTAGTTAAAATTATGGTCTTACCCTTCTACCGATTTAGGGTTTTCCTTTTCAAACAAAATTATAGTTTTGCCCTTCGGCTAAAATTATAGTTTTGTTATTTAGCCGAAATTATGGTTTTGTTCTTTTGTAGAATATGATTATTTACGATTTTGCCTTTATGTGTTTTATTAATCCTATAACATTTATGTCCTTCATAAATTTTATAATTCCTTTGATGTCCTATCATAGAATTACAATTTTATCTTTATGAAATTGAGAAATTATGGTTTATTTTCTCAATTATGAAATTGATCAATATATAATCTAATAAAATTTAATCATGATTATATTTTTTATTATTCATTGATTAAATTTAGTTTTTTGATTAAATTAGAATTAATAGATCTTAATCAATTTTGTTATTTTGATCAAATTTATTTAATTGAGCTTATGGGCTTTCTCAAATAAATAAAATTAATTAGTTTAATTTAATTAAAAAATTATATATTATTATTTTTTTATAGTTTTCTTATATGAATTATTAATTGCATGTGTTAAATCTAATTATTGCTTCTTGGATTTTTATTCAGTTATTCACATGCATATGTTAAGAATTATGAAATAATATTTCTTTTTCACATAAAGGCATAATTTATGTATTATCATGATTACATTTATCTTATCAGTTTTTTCTCGTTGATTAATATTCAATAATTATTATGGTTGTTATTTTATTATTTGATTATTTTAGCATAAATTAGATTAAATAAACTTGATGAATATTATTTATAATTCATCTCCTTAAGTTATGCCTGACAAGTAACTACTAAGGTGGCCTGGGATGGTAGGCTTATAGAATATGAAAAAATACAATTAAGGTCTTATCATTTATAGGATAATTTAATTTATATTTTATATTATTGTATTTGTCTTGTAGTCACCAAAGTGGCCTAGATCAATGATTTATAAAATTATATTAAGGAACAAGTCCTAAATGATATTAAGAAAATAATATTTAAAATTATATGCATAATTATGAGATTTAGATAATCCCAAAGGATAATCTATTTCAAATAATTATGTGATGAGGTAGGATGATAATATTTTAGATATCCTTATAGTTTACAATTATATACCTAAAGGTAGCAAAACTATTCCACAAGGATGATATCAGTCTTTCATAAATGATATTAAGTGAACACTAGATATGTAAATATTTTACCCAAGGGTTAAATATTATTGATATCAATAGTTTATTATATTTTTGTAAACTCAAAGTATTAATGTTATTTTATATTATGCAGTGATATTCTCGTTCATACATTCTCATGCTTCTAGTGTCCCTGTACTCTTTGGATCAAATTATTCAGAATGGTTAAAGCATAAGCAATTCATATTGGGCATATTATATCTTGATTTAGCATTATTTATTGAAAAACCCACCGAATTAACTATTGAAAGTACTGTTGAACAAGTCAATGAAATGAAGGATTAGAAAATATTTGATAGGCTTAGTTTAATATTTATAAGAATGACAATTGCAAATAACATAAAGACTTCATTACCGGTTGTAACTAGCACATGAGAATATTTAAAGGTTATTGAAGACAGATTTAAATCTACTGATAAGTCATTGTCTGGCACATTAATGAAAGAACTGACTACAGCTCAGTATGATGGTACTCGAGGAATTCAGGATCACATCCTTAATATGGTTGATAAAGCTACAAAACTTAAGGTATTGTGAATGAATGTTGATGAACATTTCCTCGTGCAATTCATTCTTAATTCTCTTTCTTCTCAGTTTGGCTCATTTAAAATTTACTACAACACAAATAAGGATAAGTGGGACTTACGTGAGTTAACTAGTATGTGTTCAGGAAGAATTAAGATTAAGACAGGAAAGTTCATATAATATTCTGACTATTACTCAAGGAGCTGGTAACAAGAAAAGAAAATTGAAGCATTATCCATCAAAAAATTTACCAGGTTTGGAAATGTTAGACATACTATTAAAAATAAAACTATTACAGTAAAGTGCTTCTTTTGTGGTAAGAAAGGACATATAAAAAAGGACTGCATTAAACGTAGGACTTGGTTCGAAAAGAAAGGTATAAATTCGACCTTTATATGTTTTGAATCAAACATTGCAAAAGTTCCTTCTAATACATGATGGATTGATTCTAACACTTCAACTCATATTACTAATAATATACAGGGATTCCTTTCAATTCGGAAACCAAAAGAACATGAAAGATTCATATGGAAAATCGTCTCAAAACAAAAATGGTATCAGTAGGGATTTATCGCTTCGCCTAGAGACTGATCATCTGATGGATCTTGAAGACACATGGTTTGTTACTATCATTTCTAGAAATTTAGTTTCTTTGTTTGGAATTAATGAGTTAGGATAGTGTCTTTCTTTTGATAATGACAAACTCAATATATTTTATGATTCAATAAAAGTTGGTTATGAAATTATGTGTGATGGTATGTATAAAATTAATTTGAATCTTGAATTTACAAATACATTATTGACGCTACAATCAAGTGTTGGAATGAAACGTAATTTTCAATAATGAAAGATCTTCTATATTATAGCATAGACGTTTGGGGCATATCTCTGAGGAAAGAATTGAAATATTAGTGAAGGATAATATTTTGAAAGATTTAGACTTTATTAATTTTGATGTTTGTATAGATTGCATTAAGGGAAATCAAACTAAGCATACAAAGAAAAATGTCATAAGAAGTAAAGAACTTTTCGAAATTATTCATACTGATATCTGCGGACCACTTTATATTCCCTATTTTAGTGGAGAAAGATATTTCATCACATTTATAGATGATCTGTCTAGATATTGTTATGTTTATCTAATTCATGAAAAGTCTCAGGCCGTTGACATTCTTCAAGTATAAATAAATGAGGTCGAGAGATAATTAGATAAAGAAAAATTAAAATTATCAGATCTAACAGGGGTGATGAATTTATGACATATATGATGAATCCGGTCAGAATATTGGTCCTTTTGCTAGATTCCTAGAATAATGGGTATTTGTGCTCAGTATGCATTACCAGGTATGCCACAGCAGCAGAATGGTGTTGCTGAAAGGCGAAATCATACTCTAATGGATATGGTTATGAGCATGATGAGCTATTTCTCTGTACCTGAGTCAATATGGGGTAACGCTCTTAGGACAGTTATATATATCTTGAACAGGGTTCCTAGTAAGTTGATTCCATAACTCCATTTGAGTTGTAGACTAGTAGGAAATCCAGTTTGAGACGTTTACATATTTGGGGGTGTCTTGCTGAGATAAGAGTATTTAATCCACATGAAAAGAAATTGGATCCAAGAATAATTTATGGATATTTTATTGGTTACCCAGAAAGATCCAAGGATATAGATTTTATTGCCCTAATCATAATATGATGATAGTAGAATATGGTAATACAAATTTTCTAGAAAATGGTAAAATCAGTGGGAGTTAAAAATCCCGAAGGATCAATTTTAATATTGAGAAGATTATTGTTCCTTAAATTAATAAGAGAATTGATGAGGGTGAACAATAAAATGACATTTATGAACTCTCACATGACATTGATATCATCACTGATGATCTTGTAGAACAATCACAATTGGTAGATTTGAGAATATCTCAAAGGAAAAGGAAACGTGTCATTTCTAATGATTATGTGGTATATCTGCAAGAATCAGATTATGATATAGGAATTAAAAGAGACCCCTAATCGTTTTCACAAGCTATAGAAAGTAATAATTCTGAAAAATGGTATAATATAATAAAAAATGAGTTAAAATCAATGGACAGAATAGTGTTTGGGAACTCGTTGAATTACCTAATAATAGTAAAAGAGTCGGTTATAAATGAGTCTTTAAAATAAAACGTGACTCGGTGGGTAATATCGAATGATATAAAGCCAGACTTGTGGCCAAAGATTTTTCTCAAAAAGAATGCATTGATTACCATGAGACATTTTCTCTAGTTTCTCGAAAGGACTCATTGAGGATCATCATGACATTAGTAGCTCATTATGATCTTGAGTTACATCAAATGGATGTGAAAATAATATTTCTGAATGGGGACCTAAATAAGAAAATCTATATGTAATAACCTGAAGGATTTATAGAAAAGGGAAAGGAAAGTTGGGCTTGCAAACTTAAGAAATCCATTTATGGCCTTAAACAATCTTTCATACAATGGTATATAAAGTTTCATGATACCATTAATTCCTTCGGATTTAAGAAAAATACTATTGATCAGTGTATATATTTGAAGGTTAGTGGGAGTAAGTTTATTATATTAGTCATATATGTGGATGATATATTGCTTACCAGTAGTGATCTTATGAATGAGGCATCCTATGTTATTGGTATTGAGATATTCAGGGACAGATCTCAAGATTTGTTAGGACTATATCAGAAATATTATATTAATCGTATCTTGGAGAGGTTTAATATGCAGCCTTGCTCAGCCAATAATACACCTATTACTAGAGGTGAAAAATTTAACCAAACCAGTGCCCGAAAAATGACTTAAAAAGGGTTCAAATGAAGAATATTTCTTATGGGTGTGCAATTGGAAGTCTATTATATGCTCAAATCTGTACAAGATCATATATCAGTTTTCGATTGCAATGCTGGGTAGATACCAGAGTAACCCAGGAATGAAATATTGGAAAGCTACAATGAAAGTAATGAGATATCTGTAAGGGACAAAAGATTATATGCTCACATCTAAGAAATCATATCAGCTTGAAGTGACGGGATATTCAGATGTTGATTTTACAAATTGCCTCGATAGCAGGAAATCCACTTCAAGATTTGTGTTCATGCTAACTGATGGGATAATTTCTTAAAAAATTATAAAACAATCACTTATTGCATCATCTACTACAAAAGCTGAATTTGTGGCATGCTTTGAGACCACAAATCAAGCTTTATAGCTACGAAATTTTATCTCAGGACTTGGTGTGGTTGACTCAATTACCAATCCGCTGAAGATATTTTATGATAACACCACAGTAGTTTTCTTCTCTAAGAATGACAAATACTCTAGTGGTTCCAAGCAAATTGAGATAAAGTACTTTGTGGCTAGAAAAAGAGTCCATAAATAATAAGTGTCAATTGAAAATCTGAGCATCACTATGATGATTGTTGATCCATTTACTAAAGCTTTACAGTGTAAAATATTTAAAGAACATGTTCTTAGAATAGGGCTTATGAGCAAGTAATAAAGAATATGGTGATACATGTTTAAGTTGATGCTATTATTGATATTAATTTTATATAATTAAATTTATTTATTTCTGCTATCCTGTTTGTGTTTATATTTATACATATTATGATTGAATGTAAGAACAAGATTATCTTGACAAGATAAATTACTAGGCTATTATAGACTATATAAGGAAAGACTAACAGTGTTGTAATACATAGAAGAAAGTGTGGTATTTATGACATATAATTGCTATGACTCGTATTAATAGTTGGACTAAATATACTATTATTGTGCTTATTGGACTTATTGACTTATTTTTAAAATCATGGTCAAGTATAAAATAATTTTTAAAATTTTTAGAATCCAATTATGTTAAATTATTTTTAAATAAATTTTATTTTATTTATTTTGATTTTGAACATCTTTTATATCTTATCAATTAATGGGCCAAGTGGGAGAAGGTAAGATTATGTGGCTCTTTATAATTGAATAAGATATATTATGAAATTAATTAGATTCTGATAAGAGATATTAGCCAATATTAAATTAAAGTTCATATTATATTGGGATATTTTAGGGGATGTCCTTGATGGGAATTCTCCTAATAACCTACCTTAGATCTTCTGCTCTCGCCTATAAATAAACAGGACCTCCTCTAAACCTATTATGCGAAGCACATAGAACGGAAAGATGCGTATGGTATAAAGTTGAGATATTATGGTTATTCTCTCAATCTCCCCAAAACCATCAATCGCATTGATCATGTGAAAGGATATGAAGAAAGAAGAAGGGTTCTAGATCAATTCTAGTTTTCTTTGCAGATCGATATCTCGATAATATTCATATCCGGAAGATGATACTTTTGCATATCTAAAGAGATTTTATTCAGATGACATTTAAAGATACACATCATAAACAGATGAAATATTATTTAATCTTAATTTTAACATAAAAAAATTTCACATAATAATTTATATAATTATAATTTTTATAGTTAACGTTGGTGGATTTATTATTGTTAGGAATCAGATGCATCATTGGGATACTTTAATTTATTTTTTTTTCTTAGAGAAACTTAGTGCATCTTCTTAAAAGAAGGGATACGAGAGCATAGCAAGCTAATACAATAATCCTCCTAAAGTAAAGGATGAGTGCATTTCGGCATACTTTTTAAGATGTTAATATCCAAATATTCAGACTACATTAATAAAAATTAAGAACACAATTACATATGATACTGAAAACTTGTACAAACATGTTTGTCAGCAAATATGATCTCAGATTTTTGTACTTGTGCCTGATATCAAAATGCTGCCTCAGTCTAAATACTGATATATACAGTTCGTTTCAATCATAGAAACACCACAGAGAAAAAAGTTGAAACTTTTCCAATTACTGAAGGAGAAAACAAGGTCAAATTCTAACCTAACACAAAAGCTGTATAATATAGTTAAGCCGGAAATCATTAAATATTGCACACTCCACAGAATTGCTGAATTAGTCTCCAAAATAGGAGACAGGTAAAAAAGAAGTTTGTTGGTAAAATCGTTCGGTGTAGTAAACTGACTTTAATTAAAGTAAGAAAGAAATACAAATGACTTGAAGTCCTCTTCAAACATTATATAGCTACAGATCACAGAAGCCTGCATCAATGAACTACTCCACTGTGGATGTTGGACCTCTTAAAATGAAGGAAGAAACTTGTATTGCCTTCTCTGCTGCAGTTTGTCCAACTTATCCCATGTCAGTACATGGAAGGCAGTACACTTATTCTATGACTACAGGATCCAATTGAGCCCAGCTGTTGCTTGTGAGATCAGCTTTGCTGGTGAATGGGATGGATGAGGGAGCCATTGAAGTGTTGTGACTTGGAGAACTGTGATGAACAAGCTCAGATACAATTTAAGAGTTCTTCTGTTGTAGGGTCATGGGACTGATGTGTACTTCTGCAACTTAGGTTGATGAGTAGTGTCTATCCCCCCAAGATAATTCACAATCTATCTATCTATCTAATTAGGTTGATTGGACGTTCTAATCCAACTTAAGTGGGTGTAATATTGCTATCTAATAATTGTAATTATTCTCTCATGCTTAATTGGACTTGATGGCAGTCTGTGATCAGTATGTGTTGGACACCAACTGCGACAATGATAAGTGGATTAGATTTTGGCCCCCACAATTCTAACCCTGATATCAATCAAAAAGTAAAAGAATTTTCCCTTAATTAAAATATTTTTTTCGTTTTTTTTTAAGTGGAGACGTGGAATGAAGGAGCATTTTTTAATTACCACAAAACACGAAAACAGAAGCTACAAAGAACCTTCCTTGTCTGTCATCTCCCATTCTCTCCTCCCTCAAAACCCATGGCTGAGTGCTGATTGATCCTTCCTATTCTCTGATCTTCTCTTCCTGCGTATCCTTCTTGAAAAAGAGTGATCTGATCTACGTTTATTGGGAGAATGATAGCTTTCGTCTCCGAGTTTCAGTTCTGGAATTGAGATAATAGCAGCTTCTTCTTCCTCCTCCGGAAGTACTGTTCCCTTCAACCTCTCCCTGTTTTCTACAAGCTACACCATGGACTCTGGTAACCGCGGCAGCCTCCAGTCCTCAAACGGCGGCGGCGGCGGAGATGATGACTTTGAATCCCATGTTGACTCCCTCTCCGCCTTCTTCAGCTCCTCCTCCGTCGGTGGCGCCACCACCCTCCCACCGGCACCGCTATCCGACTGCCAGAACTTCTTCGACTACCCGTCCATCTCCTGCCTCAACTCCTCCACCTCGCTCCTCCCCCTCGACTCCGCCGCTGCGGTGCCTTGGCTTTGCTCCCATCTTGACTCCTCCAATTGCACCGCTGCCGCCGTCTGCCAGTCGTCGTCGTCGATGTCGTCAGTGCAACAGCCCGTCGCCACCGCTGCGGCAGCTGCAGGGCCGCGGAGCTCAAAGAAGCGCTCTAGGGCCTCGCCCCGCGCCCCGACGACTGTGCTCACCACCGACACGTCCAACTTCCGCGCCATGGTACAGGAATTCACTGGCATCCCATCCCCTCCCTTCGCCGCCGCGTCCTCTTCTCCCCTCTCCCGCTCCCGCTTCGATCTCTTCCACTCTGCTTCCGCGCGCTTCCGTTTTCCCACTGACGCCCCTCCGCCCCCTCTCCTCCTCCGCCCCTTCCCCCAAAAGGTCCAATCTCCGTTTCCTACTACGACTAATTCCATCTCCTTTTCTTCTTCTCCTCCTCCTTTGATCCCCACTACTACTGCATATAGTGCCAATACCAGTACTCCTACTGATCACCACAACAACGACGACCAACTACCTGCTCAAGATCTTGGCCTCGGTGGAGGACACAGCCAATCTCTTCCCGTCCTCGACTTTAAATCCACACTTCAACCTTCTCTACTCCAAGCCAAGTACACGCCTGCCATGCCGACACGCTTCGATGCAAAGCCCTACAACGTGCCGTTGGCTGAGTATGACAACAAC
Organism: Ensete ventricosum; assembly: GCA_029747655.1. NCBI lineage: Eukaryota > Viridiplantae > Streptophyta > Magnoliopsida > Zingiberales > Musaceae > Ensete > Ensete ventricosum. The sequence continues at coordinate 16,603,213 of JAQQAF010000005.1, forward strand.
GTGCTCAGCGGCCTCCTCCCAGGGCTTATCGCATCCAAAGCAATGCGGTCCGGCTGGCCGGACGCCATCACCGATCTAGCTCAATCGAGGCCGCTCTCGGGCAGGTTGGAGTTGGACGGAGAGAAGCAGCCGGAGAGCATCGCAGCCACGAGGAGCGAAAGCATGGCCGAATCGAGAAGAGAGATGTTGTGAGGTTTTTATTGGACGAAGAAGGAAGGAGAGGAGCTCATGGCTGCCTTCTTTCTCCTCATGCACATGACATATGTAGCAAGCAGTACTTGTAAGTATACATTAGTATCTTCTTTGTCTTCTCTATTACTTATCTATTTGGTACGTTAGGATGGTTTTTCGAGCTCGTCACTATACTTGCACAATGACAGTGCTTGGAAACAGTAGTAGTTTGCTTCTTCTGTTCGTCGTCCCATTTCCTCAGGCATTGTCAACCGCAGTAGCTGTTCTAGGAGAAGACTAAAGATGTGCCTGATGCAATCGAAAGCCAAATATGTGATGTCTATCATTGTTTACATTATAATATGAACCTATGTGAGAAGATGGACATCAAGTGGAGTATAAGCTTTCAGCAATCTTCCATCTTAATCATGGTACATATAGGTTCCTTTCTATCATATACCGATTCCTTCGTCATGTTGACAAAATGAATCGGAATGGTCGAAGATGATATGAAAACTATGGTTACTTCCCAGGGTAAGGATATTTCCTATGAGAACTTGTAGTGAAGCTGATCCACATCCAAATGATTTTTCAAAATGTTTTGTATAAATACCTGTAACTGTTCAATTATGCCTTTATAATTATGTAGAATAATCATTTTTCCAGTACTTTTATACAAGAAATTAGATTGTTTATTTATGACATGAGTGACAATAATTTGATTCGTGAATATAGTCTTCTTATCTATAAAGGTAAGACTGCATTGATATTCCCAAATCCGGTGTTAATATCACCAGGAGTTGTATGCATTGAATTTATCCTTTTATCTAATACAGATAAGACTCTGTACATTTGCACTTCATTGCTATCGTTTATTGATTTTTCGATAAAAATAATTGAAATATGCTAATGAATTAAAAGCCTTCGTTGCAAATTCTTCATCAATTTTTTAAAGTTATCGTAATGATTACTTGTTTCATATAATATTATCATTCTAAACCTCTCAAGTGGCTCTCACCAATGAGAGATGTTTTTCTCTACAACTATTAGCAAATATAAATCTTCTGTTCGTCAAAGCTTACAATTGAATCGGTGTTTGATAAATACTAGTTTTTGTTTATGTATTTTTAAAATAGTACATCTCTCTTTTTTTTAATGTTGAACAATACATGATGATGAAATGAGATAAATAGTAGTATTTCTAATTCACTCCAGATTATTTTAACTCTTCCTTAATTGTTAATAAAACTTGAAGACATTTCAAAGATTGTTTTAAATATAAACATTGTCCAGATCTCTTCGATATGATTCAAAATCTCCAATAAATTTTACGTCTAAAGTTTTAATTAAGTAATGATATACCAGATTCATTTAATAAAATTTTGATGATTCGAACATCATCCGATAAATTATTACATCAAGCAAAATGACAAGAACAATATATTGAATGGTTTATTCATAAATCCTGATCTTTCTTTGTTTTGCAATGGATCAGGTTAAAGAAAATGACAAGAACAATAAATATATTGAAAGCGACCACCTAAAGATAGGAAAAATAACAAAAGAACAAATGCAGTAAAATTCAAAACCAACCACATCCGAGATGCAACTGGCCATTGATAAGCTTGTGGTATAAAAGCTTTCTAGGCTCCATAGAACATTTACTGATCTCCAAAACTTTTGTGTGCCTAGATTTTATTTCTTACTTTGCGGGCAACAATATTTCCAGTCCCTATTCATTTCCTTCTGTCAGACAGCAATGTAGAATCTGAGTTGCTGACACAAATCTTCTCTCTCCCGCGTTTTAGAATGCTTGGTTTTTTGGGCTTACAGGTGAAAGTGAACAGATCTAACAAAATTTGACATGATTAGATGTGTCAGGGTTTGGAATAAATGATAGAGAACTGTAGACAACAATGTGATCTACATGATGTCTTTCTTCTTCCATCCCAAAGTACACGTGAGATGGAGCATATGGTGTTCTGATTAAAAGGACGATGGGTTTCAAATATATATATATATATATATATATATATACCGTTAGAATTTTAGGAAGAAGAATAGAATAATAAAGGATACTACGAGTTCTTTCAGTTACATTTCTCTTAAATGAACCAAAAATACTTATTTATATTGATTAAAAAACAAAATATAGATATTTTAAAATACTAAAAAATCTATCATATCTAAATAAATTTTATACTCATCTAAACTAATCACATCCTCATCTAACTAGATTTAGATTTAAATCTTTATCTAATCCTAACTACTTAACTTTATCTTAACTATTTAAATTATTTCTAACACACATCCTTAATTCAAGTAGTTATAATTTAAAATTATTTTTAAAGAAATATTTTATTCGTCAAAATTTTTGTGAAGACGTCAACGAGCTGATCTTCGATGTTGCAACGGTTGTCTTATGTTTTTTCTCTGTCCATGGATCTTTAAGAACTTCTGATCTGAAATATTTTATTATTTCTCTTGACATTTTTCTTTTCGGTAGACATCTTTGATGATATGATGGAGACTCTGTATTTGTATGATTGAATTTTTTTGTATGTGAAAGCCTCATTTTTTTCTTTTCTTTTTCTTGGCTTTCTTCACATCATTAGAAACTTTTATCATCTCTGTATGTGTACCTTTATTATTGTCCTTCGAGTTTAAGATCTCATCATTTTTCTATAGATATGCTTTATCAACTGTAGTTTCCAAATGATCATAACCTACATCGTCTGAGATATTTTGTATAGATCCATAAAATTTTAGATGATCATAACTATTTTTTCATAATGTTAATTCATCAGTAGGAGTTATAAAATTCGAAAATAATAAGACAAAATTTTTTGTCATCCTTGCAGTTGCTATCAATTTATCAATTTTTTTTATCATAAATTAGATATTTTTCTTCATAAAAAATAATATAATATCCTTTCTCATTAGTTATCCTATACTAATGAGATTTTGTTTTAAATCAGGAATAAATAACACATCATCAATAAATTTTTTTACTCGACTTTGTGTTCGTAGAAATTATTCCTTTTCCTTTTACTTGAACCTTTTTACCATTTTCCATCTGCACACTAGATCTGATCGAATCATCAAGCTTCTGAAATAGACTTTTATCCCCTATCATATGATCACTATATCCACTATCCAAAAACCAAACAAATCTAGAATATTCTTCATCAGATGCTATAAAGAAAATATTCTCTTCATCTCTTTTGTCATCATTATTTTTCTCATGATAATTTGTTTGATTTTTGTTCCAACAATCTTTTTCAAGATGTTCATATTTTTCACAATAAGAACATATAGGAACATTTGAATTTTTATTTTTATACCAACAATCTTTTTCAATATGCCATATTTTTTTACAACAAAAATATTTTCAAGTTTCTTTGTTACCTTTATTTGATCGATCTCGTCCTCTGTCCTTTTGGTCTCTCTCTTGAGATCTGATTTCTGAATTCTCTTTTTGATCATTCTTCTTATCAATCTTCATTTGAAGAACATGTTCCAAAGTTTCATCTGAATATCTGTTCACTTTTTGTTCATGAACTAAAAGAGATATCATTAATTCATCAATAGATAATGTATTTATATCTTTAGCTTCTTCTATAGCAATAGAGATCATATCAAATTTCGGAGATAAACTTCGTAAAACTTTTTCTACTACAATTTGATCTTTTATATTTTCACCATAAAACCTCATTTGATTCGCAATAAAAGAAACTTTTGAGAATAAAATAGCAATCGATTCTAAATCTCTCATCATAAGAGTCTCAAATTCACGTCGAAGAATTTGAAGCTTTGAAATTTTTACATTTTCTGTGCCTCCAAACATATTTTTTAGTATCTTCCAAGCTTCTGTTGATGTTGTTGCCATCATGATTATGAGAAATAGGAAATCATCTATTATTTGTTGTAGTATGTAAAGGGCTATTGCATCTTTTTGTATATTTTCTTTCATCTGATTGTGTAATACTAGGATCCTGCAGATCATACTGAACAAAACCATCTTCTTCCAAATTCCACCATCTTCTCTTTTTTCTTTTTCTTTTTTCTGGATCTACTAATCTTTTCTTCTTTTTGACTGGTATATACCTCTTGATTTTTTTTAAACCAAGCTCTAATACCACTGTTGGCTTTTCTATAGAACTTCAGAAAGAAGAAGAGAATAGCAGAGAACACTAGGAGTACTTTCAATCAGTAGTCTATAATACTCTGGAATAAACCAAGAGTACTTATTTATATTAATTAAAAAATAAAATACAGATATTTTAAAATACTAAAAAATCTATCACATCTAGATAAATCTTATCTTCATCTAAACTAATCACATCATTATCTAATTAGATTTAGATTTAAATCTTTATCTAATCCTAACTACTTAATTTTATATTAAGTACTTACATTATTTCTAACCTTCATACTCCCTCTCATCTCTTTCTTCATTCTAGAAGAATACCAACATCTTCAATCAGACTTCATAAACAAGTTCTAGTGACACTCGCTCACTAACAACAAGATTTTGTAGATCTGAGCTACATGGTTCGCCTAATGCTGTGGTTTGCTTTGTTTCATGGTGAGAATTGGTGTCAACAAAGTAGGTCACCAACTGGAGTCAACTGGGCATGATGACAGCAACCTGACTGACAAAGCTACATGAGTGGCTGTCTCTTATCTTGTCTCACTTTTATGTCCATACTAGCACCAAATCATGCGACTGCCATTACCAAAGAATCCTATCATGAGCTACACCTTCACTGAATTGGTCATCTGCAAGCAGCAGGAAGTTACCGAGCTCTGAACTGTTGGATCAACCATCAGCCAGTAATTCTTTTAAGACCAAGGATGGTAGCATGTTGTTTATATTCTAGGGGAAGAGTACATGCTTATACTTTATGCTTCGAGATGCCGTGTGAAGCTGACAGGACCAGGGAAGGCCATGACTTGTAGCTTACGTCAACAGTCCTCTGGTTGATTTGACCCAGGAATGGAGGGAGTCCTCCTTTGACTGGTGTAGTTATATATGTAGGAGAGGCAGTAAAGATCCGGGGAGAAAATTCGGTGAAGCTAAAGCTAGATTTGAGCCATCTTTTTGGAACATAGAATAAGTCTTGCCCTTCATCTGTTTGGCTCAATGTTTTAGGTCAAGGCAAGGTTCACTTGCTAACACTGAGAATATTTTTGAGTAATTTTAGAGATTCATGAATTGTTATCTTCCTGGTAACCTCAAAAGGCTAATACTGAAGACTGTTGATGTGTTCAATCTCACCAACGAAAAGTATTTCCTAAAAACAAAAGTAGGTATTTTGTACACTAGATAGGACAATTAATTGATGAAATGAGAATTACATATATCACATCATGTGTGGATTCAGACCTTACATTTTTCTTTTATAAAAGTTATAAACTTTTGTATATGCCTCTTATATATTAGTGCTTTTTAAGTGCATCAGATGCTACACGTACTCCAAAGTAGACTCTGGAATCTTACTGTGAGTATTCTACACATATAATTCCCGTATAATATTTTGAGGCAAATCTATAAATAATTCTTGTTAGGTGGACAGTATCATTAGCTTGTTTATATCTCATCCAAGTCACCATAAAATTCTCGTCTTAGAAAAGATGATGGTGCTTTCCTTCTCTATAAAATAATATCAATTGTGAACCTCCATAAAATTTCCCTTCCTATGGTAATAAGAACATACTCTTTTATATTTCATCTCCCACATGAATATTTGTTTTTGTAGTGGCCACATCTACTATCCTTCGAACACTTATGTGATATCAAGAACCTTGGAGGTGGAATTTGACACAGCTAAGTGAGGTTGGTTTTTACATACTCTACATGATCGTTATTGAAAAAAGGTCGGTTGTGTGCCTTGTGTGGGGAAAAAAAGACAATGGGACTTTCTTGTATATGAGCAAGGCACTCTTTTCTAGCTTTCTGCCTGGTGATAGACTAATTAATTAATTAGTGTTTCATCCTAATTTGAACCTTAACTCTAGACTGCAAAGCTGTGGAAGTTTCACTCTTAGTTCAGATACGGATGAAGCAGACATGGCGGTCAAACTGAGTACAAGATCTTGTCATCTTGCTATGATACACTTAGAAACCCTATGCCAGTATCATGTACTACATACAACATGTTCATTACATAATGATAAGAGTAATAGTAGTAGGCCACGCAGGTTTTTGTGAGGACAAGGGACTAGCCATATTAGCAGGAAGCTTAGTCAAGAATCAATTGAGATTCATCAACAGGATCCCTAGAACTGTTTGTGTATTGGTTTTGCATGTCTGATAACAACAATCTCCATAAAAGGACCTTAGTGATTTTATCTGCATCTTAATAAAGACATGAACCATATGCTTCAACTAAGACATGAACCATACACCATCCATATTATTACTAGTGCTTTAAACTAAACCAAGCATTATGGTGTAACCAAATGCACAGATACAAATAGTGTCAAGAGTGAAGGGTGGCAGGATGCAATGACAATTAGGCCTTTTTCTTACTCAAAGAGAACAAGGCTGTTTTCCAGTCCAAAGAAGGGTAGTCCTTGACTCAGAAAACTCTAAAACAGCTGGTTATTTTTTTGCAAATACTCAGCACATGCCCTTTAATATTTCCTTCTGTACCACCATTTCTGCAAGACACAAATGACAACTCTTGGTTCCCCTCTTGTTGTGTGGAAAGTGAATATTAGACCTTCGAGAGTATTGATCCTTCTCTTGACTGATTTGTCTTTGGCAACAGTTACCCCACATAGTTGCCAACTCCAAGGCAGACAAACTCTAAAAGAGCATTTGACTAAACTCCTTCCAGCATTATCACTTTATTGCTGTTGTACATCCATCCCTTGGAGTTCAGCAAGAAAACTAGGATTTAATAAAGTTGTCTCTCACCATAATTCATGGACATGGTGCACTTACTATACTGCCTAGCAGAAGTGTTTACCAGATAGGCAACAACAATTCAACAAGCTAACTAACCAGGTTTACTGATCTTGTTAAAGTTATTTAAGCTCATAATCTGTGACAAGAATGTGAAGACAACAACTATTTGGAATAAGCAAATAGAACTAAAAATGTTGTTCTTACCAACACACACACACTCACAAATAAAAAAAATGTTGTTTTAATTCTAGATAAAAACCATGTGTTAATAAGTTACTAAATTGTGGTGACTGAAGGGGGGCATAAAGGAGTAGAAGTGGGAGGCAGAACTTTACTGTGGCTACAAGTCAGTCTACACCTCTGGTTAACTAACTAGCAGCTGATGAGAAATCACTTATTGTTCCTGAAGTCATACTGTTCACTTTATCGAATTGACATCATTTTTCTTTCCTGGGAAGGGGCATTGTGTTGTTACCTTTTCAGTTCAAATACTGTCTTGGTTTAATAATTCTATAGATACCTGAAGATAATTAATTGGTTACTTAGTATTGAAAACAGGTGAGATCAAACTTTTTCTTCTAACTTTTTTCTTTTAGATAAATCCTTAGCAAACAGGCAGTCATAAATGACAATCCACTTTTTCTCCTTCCACCAAATTAAAGAAAAAAAAAACAGAACATTAATCATTACTATTTGAATTTGGCAATGAATTTCAACTTAGAAATAAGATCTACCTCAACCACGAAAAGGTAAATGTCTTTCTTCGTAGGAAGTAGCACCAACGAAAGACAAGATACCGCTACACCTGAGGCTGAGGGGTCTCCCTGACCCATCTCATGATTCTTTGTTTCAGACACCCCACCTCCTGCATATCTAATGATGTTATCTCCCACAAATTCTATGTTGCCTATGGTGCCATAATCGGAGTTGCTTGCTGAGGGCCCCACTGGTCTATCGACTACTCATACAACCCACGCACCTGTGATAGCAGGGCTACTTAGTGTTTCTGCTAATGATGGGTAACCCAAACTTGGGGCATGGATGAGGAGACAAGGTTTGGCATTTCACATCAATCCTAACACTGTCTCCAAAGGCCAAGGCCTTAAATGTTGGATTGCTTGATTAAAGATCACAAGTTTTACTCAGAAAACCAAGAGATGAGTTAAGTTCATACAAACAGGATTGGTTTGAAAATTTAGCAACATAGATTGATCAATTCTGTGGCTGCAAAACTACTGTGTAATTTAGAAGTTTTCATCTTGACTGTGAATTGAGATCCTTGTAGCTTTTCTGACCTAACGTCATGTCAGATGACAATCTTAAGAGTCAAATATCATAAATACACCAGAAAGAGGACATGGAGTAGTATCAGCTTGAGATGTATATAATTAAATCAAAATATCAATTGCAAGTGCAAATGTTTTCTAATTGAATCAAATTAAACCCAAATCCTAGTTATTAAATGGATCCAGGATAGTCAACAATGGGCCCCCATGGATTCAATTATGGTGAACCTTCGACGATAATGGTGTGCCATGCTGGCGCAAGGTGCGGGTGGTAAAACAAGGAGGGCCCACGGGGCCCGCCCATGCTGGCCCACGGTGGCGCATCGTGACCATTAGCACCAGCACTATTATGATCATCATCATTAGCTGATGACTGTTTTCATATGACGGTCGAAATATGCAACATAGCACAATGATGGTAGACTATTCTACTTCGTCACCTAAATATGTTTCCAATTCTCAGAGACATGCTCTATATCTAAAGGAACATTGTCAAGACATTTAATCAGCAGATGCTTAATTGCATGCCATCTCACACACAAATTTATTTCTTTAGTAAATTATATGAAAAGGAACGAGAAGATTCTTCTACAGAATATGCATTTAAAATTAACTTAAGACAGGTATATATATCTTTTCTATTTAAGCACAAGAAAGGGCAAAAGAAGACTTCCACCAACCTCTTTTTACAGGATTACAACCCTAAGAATTAAGCAGCTTCGACCTAGTAAAAATGGCATTAGTGACTGCAAGTTCACAGTGGAGTCTTATCACATCCTCTGCAGCAGCTCCCCTTCCTCTCCTTGGTGAATGTCCGAGAGCAGAGAAGGAGATTATAGTGTTCATGATCAACCTGACGAATAAAACATTCAGCCAGATTACACAACAAAAGGAACTTGTTTTTCAAAAACAAAACATTCATAAAAATGTCATGAACTGAGATAAGGTAAATCATGCGTAGAAACTCACTTGAACAACTACACAATCATGCACCTTTAAAAAATAAGGAGTTGCAAGGGTCATAAAAATCGGGTTATGAGCTTTGTATACAATGTCATGATTAACTGGGTTTGGTTGCAGATATCATCACAAAAGGTCCATTCCTCACACATGTAAAATTGACCAAGCCACATGTCTGGCAGAGATCTTCAAGTTCACCTTCTGATAGATAGAGGTAATTGCTTGAGGCACGGATATAATACTGCAAAAGAAAATGCCACCAATTTCCACAAATCAAAAACTGAATAAGATAAAGATCAAAGGTTACAAGAACTCAGCAGATAAAAAGAATGAGGCTCACCTGATTGATTAAGACACAAAGAAATCCGATGTAAACCTGTTTTATTTATGCAAATAGCAAGATAGAGACATACAAACGAGGACTAATGTTATGTTTCTAACATCATAAAAAAAGTCTGTGTAGCCATGGTAGTGTGTCTGTTGTATGAACAAAAGGATCACTGTAGTGGGCTTATAGATGCCTTTATAACTTTGTTTTGTCATTAAAACATATAAGAAATATGCCATAAGACCCGTTGATATTGGACCATGGACCAGGGGTTAGGTATCAGCAACCTAATGTATGATCTTTTTTTCTATGTGCCTTGATATTATCAGTCGCATATCACATGTCATTGATAACCAGCAGCTGGACTACAATTTTATGTAAACAGTAGTTTTTTGAGAGTATTAATGTTAGATCAAAGTATTACCTGGCGAACTGTTTGCAAGATTGGAATAACCGGAGGTAAGACATCAAAGATGAAGGTTGTTGCAACAAATACACCACCAGGGCGCAGAACTCGGCTTATTTCTGCTACCTAGAAACAGCATAAATTTCTAATAAAAATGTTATTTTACAAAAACAAATGGAACACATGTGAGGGAAGAATGTAACTTATTTAGATAGTTACCCCTTCTTTTTCTTGCTTTTTCCATATCCCAAAAAAGGCAAAGAAGAGGGTAACACTTGAGTTTCAAAAGTGAAAGAAGGAAAGAAAGTACTTACACCAGCAGCTGGAGAAGGCCAGCAATGTAAGGCAGCACCAGCATGTACAGCATCAACTGAACTTGAGACAAAAGGGAGCCTAGAGATATCAGCTCTCACCAAAATCAAGTTCCTGAATCAAAACAAATTATAAATTAAACTTTCCTGAGACTCTCATAATAGTTTCAGTGTGAATTTTCCCTTAAGAAATTTAGCAAGTTAAATTTTGGGGTTCACAAGACTACTGAGAAAGAAAGAAACTTATTACTCTCTTGGCACACCCTCCTGGTTGATGAAATGATAGCATTGCTGCAGCATATTCTCTGAGAAATCTAAAGCTATAACAAGCGAAAACATCCCACTCTTAGCAAACAGCCTTGAAAACAAGCCACTCCCACAACTTGCATCTATAATAGTTCCACCAGTGCTGGGTTTAAGAAAACCTTTAGCCATTTCAAACTGCAGTCAGATACCAAGAATATTATAAAGATTTGATACTAGAATTAAGGAAATGGCAGAAAAAATAACTTCTCTTTTGTTGGTATTGGATCAGACAGTTCTTTTAATGATATTAGCATCCTCTTGACTTCATTCCAAAATATTGCTTTTATGTATTTGTTTCTTCAGTATTAAGTACTTCCAAATTACAAGAAACAGATGTTGAAATAGTTCATAAATAATATTTTTCGCATGATCCAGTTGAAGTTAAAGCTGAACAGTGGTATCAAGAAAAAAGTCATGAAACCTCTCTCTCTGGACCAGGGAAACCACCCCATACAAAATTTTGGCGCCATCCCCTCTCGTAAAGAAATGATACCAATGGGCTCCTGTTCCATAAGCAGTTTGTAAGAAGATACATGGAAAGTCTAAGTCAAATGGAAAAACTTAATGGTTCTTCAATTTCAATAATAGAACTTTACAAATTTTAGCAGGAGATTCACTTCAGGTCTTTTCAAAAAAATATATAAAGACAAGAAATGATATAAAATGATTCACTCTAACATGGCAATGTCATACTAGGCATCTCTTTTTGAAGGAAAACATTATATATATATATATATATATATATATAGCCATTATATCTTTTTGAACATCAACCTGACTTCACCATCCTCTTGCATGAAAATCATAGTAGAAAAAACACGTAAAAATTAGTTTTCATCGGCTAAAGGTCTAAAACCCAATGACCATATCACAGGGATATATGTATAATATAATATATTATAATCATGACTTCATGACTTAGCAATGAGTATATAAGAACATAGAAATTCAAGAATCAGAATGGTGTCTGGTAAACCATTAATGGGTAAACATCGCAAACATAAGATGTGTACGATAGATAAGATGAATTTGGTGTTGCATGAACTGACATTTCATAACTAAATGAATAAACCTAGCCCACAAAAGTAGATGACTTTAATTGTGATTCTGAGCCTAAAAAATTCAGAAACTGAGTGTAACTAACTTCACTTATCAACATATTGGACAGGGAACAAGAAAATGATCTGTCAGAGTGTAAGAGATGTGCAAGTTTTTTGTTCAGTAGAAAAAGAACAAACAAAAGAGTTTTGCTAAACCATTTGCTCATCAATGACATAAATCATCCCTTATCCACAATGAATGAGTTTTAGGCAGAAGATACAGATAATCATTTAGTAGGACTTCCAAGGAAGATGCTAAATTGAACCCCACCAAGAACCCTCACAAAACGATGGGGGTTTCAGCTCTTTGTATTGAAAAATATAAATTATAAGTTTGTTAGTTTATCTTTTGAAGGATCAACCAGCATCTTCCATGGAATTTAGAGGTTCAGAAAGGTGGTAATCAATCTACTATGAGGGCACCTTTGGGCTCTAGCACATTCAGAGACTAGATCAAAAGACTAAATATATTTAGGAAGTAAAGATCTATCCCACCGAATAACCAGTCCAGAATTTAGAATGATAAAGAAGAATGCCATTAATTATGATGCTTGTCCCTACAGAAGTTACTGATTCCTAAGCATATCAAACTCCAAGCATTAAGAAGTGCAAGGCTATTGCTCTTGTCTAATTTGTCTTTGTGGTCTGAACCTATCATGTGCCTATAAATTAGTAGCAGAGAAGAAATAAGTCCTCCTAAATATAAACACGAGTATATAAGAGGATATCAAGGTATCCCATTTCTGCTATTGGACCCAAGCTGGTCCACGACCAGACCCGTATGGGCGGAGGAGAAGGAGAAGAAGAGTAAGAGAAAGAGGAACAGGAGGAGGTCGAGAAGGAGAAGACAAGATTGGAAGGAGGAGGAGGACAGGAGAACTGGATGGGATGAGGACAGCGGGCGATGATCTGGCAGTGGTAGGTGGCACAAGAGGGGCAAGCAAGGGAGGTAATAGAAACTTATAGAGAGACAGAGAGAGGGGCAGGGGTAACCCTAGTAAAAAGAAAAAAAGAGAACCAGACATGCCGCTTGAAAAGAGATGGTCAGCATCCTGATTCACGTCTAGATCAATACATAACTTCCCTTTCATACTGGTCCAGGCAAAACGGCAAACGTTGGCCCTTATAATATTTTTGTGACTACAAAGAACCTTATTACATTTATGAATAAATCTAGTATATACTTTCAATGATGCTGTTAAACAGAAAAGTCTGTGAGATTCTAGCGAATATAAATGTGATCCATAACATGGTAACATTCTTTCCTTGTATTGCACCATGGTTTGCTTGTCAAAAGGATTATTTAACACCTGAAAAGTTCAGTCGCTGCTGGCATAGTTTCAGCATAATCCTTGGATCCACTAGCTACTGCCAGATCAAGATATATGCCATTGTTTTGGTAATCTTTCTTGCAAGTATGGCATTCAAGATTGGATGCAGACTGGAATGCTCTGAAAAAATTCAACCAATATAACATTACACAAAGAAGGATGATCTTTTCAACTTTGCAAATATTGTATGATACTAGAAGAAATAGTATAGTAATTAGTCACACTTGTGTTGACAATTTAAAATTAATAATAACAACAATACTTCTACCAATACTAACAATGTTAAGCCCGGACTATTTTTGCTGATCAAAGGATTATAACAAATAGGGCAAGCTAATATGGGGGTGCCAGTGCTAACTTTTGCATCTTCAGTGAGAACCTGAAAAGAGTACCACATCAGGAAAGGGTTATCAAACACGACTGCTGGTTAAAGCACCAAAAAAATTATCTAATAAATGTAGTACATATAAGAAATATATTTGTAAATGATCAGACAAACAAAGGCATTTTTTGGTAAAACAGGATTTATGTAAATTTTGAAACTTAAAATAATAACTCACAAACTCCAAAGCAAATAACGATTGTTTAAATTCATATAAAATTCTCTAACAATAAGGGTCCTAAAATGGTAATGATTAGCTTGTATACTGCAGTGATGGATTTATCAATTTCTTACGAGAACAGTTTCCCAAAATCATGCAGGTCTTGATAGATACACTGGGATAATGTACTAAGAATTAAGTTTCAAGGGCTCAAATAATGAGCCTAAGGGCAGTCAACATGGTTGAAGCAAAGTATCAATGGCCTTATTCGGCACAATCTTATGACCAACTATTAAATGATTTCCACCCTCTAATGTGGTTTGAAAAATCATAGTCAGGAAAAGACGAAAGAAAACAAACCAGGTACTTGTCTCAAAGAGCTGACTGGTTGTTATAAATTTCCATGTAACTATTCGCAGTACAGTGTTCACATAAACTGAAAAAGCAAAACCCCCCAAATTCTGACTTGGGGAAGAGTATAAAAAAAGGGAAGAATGACAAGCATTGCTCATGTAATACAATATGACTTTCTCATTGTCAATCAATCAGATCTAATATGATGGCATTAGCAATATTTTAGTAACAATAGTGTAAATTACTGCTTTTGACGTGCAGATTACTGTATTCATCATGATGATGATCAATTCAAATACTATATGATTCTGGGACATCAAGGGCGAAATCATGCCTGTGAATGCTACTACACAACATCCATCCATGGATGTCGTCCATGATAACATGCAAATTTTTTGAATTGTAAAACTCTGAACCGCTTACGTTTTTCCATTTGCTTTTTATATCTCTAATGGATGGACTTTTCATTGACTGATGCAGCAGCTTCAATGGAATATCCTCCTAGATTAAAAATCGAATTTTTACCAAATCTAACTTCAATTTGTATCACCAGTCCCAAAATTATAACAACTCCCCTTTCATAGTCTGCACATCACCGAACCATTCCTCTCCCTAGACATTAACTAAGAAGCGGACAGAGTGTAATAGGTCTACATCCGATGATAAATCGAATTGCGAATGAAGGGTAGACGAATAAGACCTGTGTTACCGGATTGGAGTCGCCGGCAGCCGTCCCAGGAGTAGAGGAGGACGAGGTGGTGGCGGCTCGAATAACTACGCCTCGAGACAGGAGGTGGGGCCTGGGGATGAGACTCCAGCGAGGATTGAGGAGGAAGCGGCGGGGTGGGAGGAGGAGGAGGACGCCTCCCACGTTCCCAAGAGCAGTTGTCATGTGTCCCTAAACCCACCGCTTCTCGCTTTGCTCCCAGGCGACAGTAAGATCAAGTACGATCTCGAATTATATCGCGGGAAGTAATTTTACGGAGATGACGGTTGTCGGAATTTTACGGTCTCACATGTTGTGCGGCTATCCTGCGACCGCGTCGGCGGTGCTTGCCAGGGATACGACACGGAGACGTGGATGTTGCGATCTACACACGAACCCTGATGCAATAGGAAGCGAAATGTTGGCCAGCCCATCAACGATGCTTACGGTCCATCAACATTTATATATGATGATCGTGACGTCAGGTCAATCCACGTCGAGTATATATATATATATATATATATATCACTGGAGGGATTCAATCTTCTTACCGTGGTTCGGTGGTCATCATCAGGGAAGACTTTAAGCATTATGATCCGTGATAGAACCCCAGAAGGAGTTATATAGATTTTGACCATTGAGGGGATCAACCCTTGGAACGCTGTAGGGATTCCTCCTTCCTAGACTCGGCACAAGATTGAAATAAAATTGATAATTACTTGATGAGAGGGGGTGGCTATATCTTTATATAGGATTCTAAACCCTAGCCCATGGGGTGCTTGCCTAAGTAAAATTACTCGTTTGCCCCCTTTTATAGTCGACCTGCCTAAGAGGGAATAGGTGATGCCGACTAGCCTAGTAAAGGGGGTGGCGGCTACTAAACCCTAAGGTCTTAATCTAAACCCTAACCACACTTCTTTATATGACAGAAGTGACTAGGTGGGGTTTTATTATAATCTCATAGGGTTTTATTGACTACTTCTAGGGAGATTAGGACTCAACCCTGCTGGAGTCCTATCAAGCCCACTCTCTTAAAATCAACCTTGTCCTCAACGCTGAGGTTCCATGAACTTAGGGAACCGGGTATTCAGCTCCTCATCACCTTGGGTGTTAGTTGGAAGAATTTGAGCTGAGTCGTCGTCTTCAAATTCCCATTTGAGGTGGGATACCTGGAGGATCAACTGTAATTTTGATCTGGTGCACGGATCTAACCTCCATGTTAGGGTCCCAATGTGATCCCCAATTTTGTAAGGCCCAAAGAAATTGGGTGACAACTTTAAAATTGATAATTGCTTGATTCAAGAGGGGGGGGGGGAGCTACATATTTAAATAGGGATCAAAACCCTAGCCTAATGGTGTGCTTGCCTAAGTATAATTATCCCTTTGCCCCTCCTATAGCCAACTTGCCTTAATAGGAACAGGAGGCGGCTAAGTGGCTCTATAGCTCACCTAAGCAGGGGGAAACCCTAGCCGACCAACCCAGTAAGGAGTATGGTAGCTACTAAGCCCTAAGGGCTAATCTAGATCCTAGCCATACTCCTTTATAGGATAGGAGTGAATTTATTACAATCTAACAGAGTTTTTATTGACTAGTACTAAGATGATTAAGACTCAATCTTGCTGGAGTCCTATCAAAATCCTACCAAATCGTAGCCAAAACCATACCCAAATCAGCCATAAAATAGCCTAAAATCGTAGCCTTCTATAACCAGTACCTATTCGCAGCATACCCCTATCGATCCCTATCAAACCTTTGCTACCATTTATCCCAGATCCAAAATCCATTTTTCTAACCTTCATCTACTACTATCACAGCCCTAAAACCACACCAAATCATAGCCAAAATTCCATAAAACTGCAGCCCCAAACTGCACCCAAAATAGCCACAAAACCAGCCCCAAAAATTGTAACCTTCAGTCTACCAAACTTTCAGCCACCCAACCTCCCTTATCCCTTCAACTACAGCACACATCCCTCATTGCACAATGCTACCAACAGCGACCTCTCACTGCCATCCTCCTTGATCACAGCCAGCAGTGATCCTTTGTGGCAAAAAGCTACCAACAGTAATCTTTCGCTACAATTTGTCTACATCGCAGCCCGTAGCAATCTTTCACTGCCAACTGTCTTGATCGTGGCCAGCAATGACTTGAACATGACTAGCAGTGGTCTCTCACTCCATACTATCACTTGCCTCCTCTGCAATAGTCGTGCACACCACTGCCTCATCTTCCTCCTATTGCAATCGCACCCCTGTTGCAACCAACGCCACCTGCAGCCATGAAGTCACAGCGCAGCCACAGCTGACATTGCTGCTGCCCTCTTCTTTCTCCACCGTCACTACTACCTTCCAACTCAGACCTCTCGGTTGCCATCTTCTGACAAATATCGGCCACCTAAAAAATCGCAGCCTCGACGACATTGCAGCATCACCGCAGTTGACATTACTGCTGCCATCTTCTTCCTCCACCATTGCTTTTCCCTTGGCTGTCATCATCTACTTAGAGACTTCACCACCATAGCCCCGACATTGAATCCATTGCCTTCAACTTGAAGATTGTACCTGCACTCTTTAATCAGTTTATTTGATAGGTTGGAGATCCTTATGTCATGACATTGATGGGCTTATTTGAAGCCAAATTGGAGGCTTTTGAGACGCGTATGGATGCTAGACTACATGCTCTCTTTGAGGAGTTTAGATTGGGTCGATCGTCGAGCCCAAGAAGATCACAACATGGAGAAAATTCTGATTGCAAAAAGAACCCACCGGAGATAATAAGTGAAGTCAAGACATGACAGCCCTACACCTTGGCGACATCGATCTCCTTTGCATAACTTTAAGAAGGGCACCTCAATCAAGATGCTTAGAGCATGAGAGCCACATCCCAACCAAAAGCATATAAACCTTTAGCACCAATCAATTACAAGAACCTTGACGAAGAACTAGCTATGATTTGTCAAACCTCCACTATACAAGAATACCAAAACAGGTTTAAAAGGTTATCTAATCAAACTTATGATTGGTTTGAAAAGCATATATTGAGAACTTTTATTGAGGGCTTGAAGCTAGAGATTCAGGAAGAAGTTAAAGCACAACAGCCGTACACACTTAAGGCAGCCATCTCTTTCGCGTGACATCAAGAGGAGCGATTAAACTATGAAGCTCAGAGGACTAGGGTCGCCCCCAACCAGCAGCACCAAAGCTTTCACCTCCTCCAACTGTCAGTCGATCCCCTCAGCTGAAGAAATTAACAAAAGAAGACCCTCATGACGGATCGGTAAAGGGCCTATGTGAGTATTGTGATAAACTGTGGAGCCTCGAACAAGATTATAAAATGGAGAGACCTTTGATGATTGTGGCCACTGAAGAACCCAAACTTGAAGATATCAATCTCGAGCCCAAGGAAAAGGATACATCACAATCGGCCACCCACACGGTCCCTAACTTAGCCGACTACATAAACTTACAAAAATTAAAGATCAAAGAGTTTCTTGAGCAGCATTTCATCATCGTCCTCATCGATGCCAAGAGCAAACACAACTTCATGAGCAATAAGGTTGCTGCCCATTTAATGATCCAAAAAGAAGATTACAACGGGTTCGAAGTCAAGGTAGCTAATGGCCAAATTATGAAGTGCAACCAAAAGTGCCCGTGGGTTAAACTGATCCTATAGGAGCAAGACGTAGTTGCTGATTTTTTCCTCCTCCCTCTTGATGATTTTGATATAGTGCTCGACATTGATTGGTTGTCCATGATTGAAGATATTTTCTAAAATTTTTTGAAGCTAACCATGAAATTCTTTAGTAAAGGAAAACAGGTGGTTCTATGAGGGAGCTAAGCAACTATGACCATAACACAACACTTAGAGAAGGTACCAAAAGAAGAATCAAACGGCTTCTCAATTTAAATTCAAGAGTTTCAGGAGATAAAGCCAAAGGAGATGATAGAACTCTAAGGGATTCTAAGCTTGGGGGTGATCACTATGGGAGATCGGCCTCCTTGGAACTCTATAGGGGTTCCCTCCTCTAAATTGTTGCTCAAAGACTGCAGAAAATACTCTTCTATTGATAATAAAAAGTGAAGGATTACAAGGCTATTTATAGGCCTTCTAATCCTAATTTCTAAGAGGCCTCCTACTTTTAATCAACTCCTAAGGCAACTCCTAATTTCTAAGAGGCCTCCGACTCTTTATCAGATTGAGCCCTATATAGGGGGTGGTGGCTACTAAACCCTAAGGCCCCAATCTAAACCCTAACCACACTTTTTTATCAGATAGAAATGGCCAAGTGAGGTTTTATTATAATCTCACGGGGTTTTATTGACTACTTCTAGGGAGATTAGGACTCAACCCTACTGGAGTCCTATTAGTCCGTTCCTTAGAGAAATCATGGAACTAGCCCGAGATCTGGGAGTGCTGCTTCGGAAGCCATAGCTAGTTTGACCGAATGTGGCACTTCAGGAAGAGTTTATACCTGCAAGTAAAGAGGCATAGCTTGTAGCGATAAAGTATCGTTGCAAGAGAAGGTCGTGGCCGAATGATCTGTGTCTCCTGCGTCTCCTGGACGATCTTTATAGCTTCGGCCCTCTGAGGATGTGGATAGCAATATGGCTAAATATGTGCTACTGATTCCTTATGCAAAATTAGCATATGAAGATCATATAGCCTGGTAGGAAGTAGTCGGCTCAATTCGGCGGAGGCGCCTGAAATTTCAGTAAGCTTCTGCAAGCATTGTTTCGAGATCGTCATTACTTCACTCCCATGTTTCTCACATAAGATCACTTGTTCTCTCTTGCCATTCATAAAATTGTTGGTGAGGACGGTGATGGTTTGTTGCTTAAAGGATTCTTCAACTTTTGCTGCTTGCGGGTTCGCATGGCCGGCTAAAGCATGAGTCGTGCAATCGGTCGACTGCGGGTCCTCTTTCATGTTCTCTCCTCAGGTTCCTAGACCTCTTCTTCAGATTATTTAATAGATTTTATCATGGAAAGCTCTCCTTTTTTGCAGCGATGGTTGTGGCTCCAAAGTTCGTTGCAATGCCAACAAAGGCCCTTCGCCGATCGGTCGCGTAGCTCTTCTCTCATCAATTTTTCTGGCAGCTAAGAATGGCTAGGAGTAGATGGAGGTTTATAAGCTGCTATCTAAGAGTGGTTCTCATCCTACGAGCATCTTGGTTTAGTTGTTCCTCTTGCATTCAGGCGAAAGAGATTGTGGCCTTCACGGTGGGGGGTTGCCACGCTTTAACCTCTCCTTTAATTTTCGGCTTGAGTCATTCGATGAATGTCCCTAATATTTGTCTGTCAGACCAATCATGAGCAAAGTAAGATAATTCCTTAAACTTAGTTTGGTATTCTTGGATCGTAGAGATTTGTCGGATCTTGGCAAGTTATCCGTTGATATTTTCGTACTTGGTTGGCCCAAAGCGATTCAGCAGCGCATACTTGAATTGTATCCATGTCATAGTCCCATAGTTGTATTCAAGCTAATTGTATCATTATATAGCATCTCCTTCAATGTGGATGACAGCGGTGTCCACCATGGAATCCTCTGGTGTTTGGTGATGACGGAAGTAACATTCGATGCAAAATCCATCCCGTCGGGTCTCCTTCTTCCCATCGAGGGAAGTCCACCCTCATGTGTGGCTGTCTCATATCAGTGGCTTATTCTTTCTTTTTGAGAGGCCTCTCTAAACTTTGACCTTGCTGAAAATTTATTGGGCTCGGAGATCGGCTCAATCCGAATTCAACGAATAAGGTTGCAATCTATCCTCTATGCGTGATTCAAACGCCTCCAACTTGGCATCGATTGAACCTTGAGATGCCATTACATGTGCCTTTAGACCTGAGATGCCAATGTCCTTCTCCTATTATTGGGTCAGTGGTATGAAACGGTTGGGTGGTTTGGTGGTCGAAAGGGATGGTGGATCATGGTTAGATAGCTATAGTTTGGAGCTGACATGTTGCTATTTTTTTGTGCTATTGGGGCTATGATTTAGGGCTGCAGTAGGGGCTCTAAGGAGGGTTTGGTGATAGAGGTTTAGGGTTAGAGGGATGGCTTAGGGTTACTATTGATGGCAGCAATTGGTTTTGAAGGATTGGTGGTTGTTGAGGGTAAGGATCAATTGAAGGTTTGGTGGCTGCGGAAGACCACTGTTTAGATTGTGGTTTGAGTTGGCTGTAGATTCTGGAAATAGGATATGATGGATGCATCTTAAGGCTAGATGGATACCCCAAAGATGACATGGGTGGCAGCAACAATTTTGGTAAGGATCAGATATGGGTGCAACAAAAAACACCTAAAGGTAGTGCTGTAAAATTCTATGTCGATAGGTTGCGATAGGTCACTGTTTTGGGCTACGATTTTGGGTGCTATTTGGGTTATGAAAATAGGTTATGATGGTTGTGTCTTAAGGCTAAAGGGATGCCCTAATGATATCTTAGATGGTGGTAGCAAGATAGTTGGGTTTCAGTGGGTTAAGGAGAAGAAGAAAGACAAAGGTGCAGCAGTAGATTTTTCGTCGAAAAAATTCCAACAGTGAAGACGTAATTTTTTCCAGAAATTCTCAATAAAAATTTAAGTGAAACTCAAAGTGAATCTACTGGTAAGGGAGAGGAAATATTGTCAAAAATTTTGTAGAAAGAAATGATGACAAAAGTTTTGGCAAAATCAAAGATTGCAAGGTGTTGCTGTAAAAGTTTTTTAGCAAAAGATTTTAGTAGTATAGTCAAATAATTTTGCAGTAGTTCATAACAAGGAATCAAGTAAAACTAATGGAAATCCACTGGCAAGGGAAAGTTAATACTGTCAGAAAATTCATGGAAGAAATAGACAGCAAAAGTTTCGGCAAGATTAAGGAATACGAGAAAGTAATATGACGGAATTTTTTCATCGAAGATTTCAGCAGTATAGATGAGATTTTTTTTCCAGCAGTTCAAAATAAGGATTTGAGTGAAACTCAATGAAAATCTATTGGTAAGGGAAAGGTAATGCCGATTAAAAATTCATGAAAGAAAAGACAGCAAAAGGTTTGACAAAATTGAAGATCACGGAAAGGTACTGTAGTAGATTTTTATGTCTAAAGTGCAGTAATTTGGACGTAAAAGATCAGTGGTTTATATTGAGAATTTTTTGACGAAGCTAAAAGGAAATCTAAAGATAGGAAGTGTTAAAGCTGTCATAAAAATTTCATAGAGATTGGATCAGTAAAAATGCTGTAGCAAATCAAATAGTCAAGGGTGTGCGGCTGGAATTCTGCAACGTAACTTTCATCGTAAAGATGGAAACTTTACGATGAAAAGTTTATGCAAATAGGAATGAATTTTTTTAGATTTTTTGAATAGGGATAACTAAATTATAGCAACAGTAAGGTAGGAAACCAAAACCTATTGTAATTCACGGGGAGATCAAACGATGATCTGCGGTAGTGGATATAACGGTGGAATTTGGTGACGATCTTCAAGCAATTGTGGGAATTGCTTTGGACAGCTATGGGGGGCTGATGGATGGCTGTGGAAGAGTAGCGAGACACCAAGAATACTGCTCTGATATGAAGTGTTAGAAACCTTACGGATTCTAAGCTTAGGGTGATTTCTATAGGAGATCGGCCTCCTTGGAACTCTATAGGAGTTCCTCCCCCCATGGTTTTTATGCACTATGGCTAAAACATAATTGATCTATTGATAATGAAAGTGGAGAGAATACAAAGCTATTTATAGGGCTTCTAAACCCTAAATCCTAATAGGATTCCTACTTAAACTCCTCCTAACAACTCCAACTCCAACTTTAAGAAGCAACTCCTACTTCCAACAACTCCAACTCCAACTCTAAGAAGCAACTTCAAACTAATCCTAATCCTATTTTATCATAACCCCTCCTCGACCAACCCCTCTTTAACTAGGATAAGGAGTGGTTAATTAGGGTGATATGTATCTTATTCTTCATTCAAAATATCTTCCTCCAAACTAATCCTAACCTAGCCGGCCTCCTCACCTCTTTAATAGGGGTCGACTAGATAGGATTTACATGAATGCTCTTAGGATTTACATGTTTACCCTCTTCAATGAAACTAAATTAGGACTCCCCTAGCTAGAGTCCTAACACATCTCTATCGAGGTGTACGCGATCTAATGGTATGACTGGTTCTAGCATACTCATCGTGTACCTACATAGAGGCAATTCAAAAGTGGGCTACTGATCCGCTTTGGATCGTCGAAGTATGAGAACATGGACAGCCAACTCGCAAAGATTTGTCAAACCTCGACCATCCAAGATTATCAAACTAGGTTTGAACGACTTTCGAACCAAACTCATGATTAGTCTGAAAAATAATTGCTATGGACTTTCATTGAAATATTAAAGCTGGAGATCAGATGTGAAGTTAAAGCACGAAATCCATATACATTGATGGCGGCCATTTCCTTTGCCGACATCCAAGAGGAATGACTGAACAACGATGCCTAAAGGACCAATATCATAAACCGACCAGTAACCATCAAACCTTTGGCCACCCCTGCTACCAACCGAACCTCTTAGCCCAAGAAATTAACTTAAGAATAACTCCACGAAAGTTTCGCAAAAGGGCTATGTTGGCACTACAATGAACCATGGAGTCAAGAGCATCGTCGCAAGAAGGGAAGGCTTTTGGTGATTAAACTGATCGAGGATTCAAAACCCAAAGACATAGATCACGAGTCCGAGGAGGAAGATGTCGAGGAAGAACCATAGTCAGCCATCAGCATAGTACATGCCCTAGCCAGCTATGCGAACTCATAAACCGTGAAGATCGACGGATTCTTCAAGCATCAGCCAATTACTATTCTTATCAACACCAGAAGCACTAATAAATTTATGGATAGCAAGGTTGCTACTCGATTAACCCTCCGGATTAAAGATTGTAGTAGGTTTGATGTAAAAGTCGTAGATGGCCGAACCCTCAATTGCAGCCACAAGTGTTCGCAGGTGAAACTAGACATGTAGGGCCAAGAGATCACCGCAGAATTCTTCCTTTTGCTATTGGACGATTACGAAGTGGTGCTCAGCATCAAGTGGCTATCTACTGTAGGTGATGTTTCCTAGAATTTTTTTAAATTACTTGTGAAATTTTTCAGCCATGGAAAATAAGTGATCCTACGAGGAAAACGCAGGGACGAAGTTTCGACCATTTCGATACAATGTATAGAGAGGGTCCTGTGCAAGACATGTCGATTTCCTAATCCAATTGTAGGGGCAACAAATTAAAGATCCGATGATGCATAAAGGCCCAAACCTCTCCACATCTTGTGCGGTCGTCGATGTTGCCTTCCAATCTCATATCACAACTGCCAACAACACCATCATCGCTCGATCGTCTCCTCATCTTGTGATAGAACCCCAAAAGCGCTCTATAGGATTTTGAACTTCAAGGGAGATCAATCCTTGAAACACTATAGGGGTTCCTCCCTCCTAAGGTCGGCCACAAGGCTGAAATAAAAATAATCTTGCTTGATGGAAAAGAGGGGGAGGCTACAACTTATATAGGGCTCAAAACCCTAGCCCTAGGGGGGTGCTTCCTAAGTGAATTTACCCCCTTGCCCCTCCTATAACCGACCTACCTTAATAAGGGTAGGCGGCGGCTTAGTTAGCTACAGAGCCGACTCTAGCAGATGGAAACCCTAGTCGACCAGTCCAGTAAAGAGGGCGGCAACTACTAAGCCCTAAGGCCCCAAACTAAACCCTAACCATACTTCTTTATAAGATAGAGGTGACTAAGTGAGGTTTTTATTATAATTTCACAGTAGTTTTATTGACTCTATTAAGGTGAGTAGGACCTAACACTATTGGGGTCCTATCAAGCCCGTCCTCTTTGAATTAGCCTTGTCCTTAAGGTTGAGGGTTCATTAACTCTAGGAATCGGGTCTTCAGCTCCTCATATGATTCTAATGGGATCATTAATTGAACTTTGGCCTCCTGATCAGCTTGGGTGTCAGTTGGAAGGATTTGGGCTGAGGCGTCTTCTTTAAATTTCAATTTGAGGTGGGATACGTGGAGAATCAACTATAATCTTGACCTGGTGCATAGATCTTGTTGAGAAACCTCAGCGGGTGCATCGCATCAAAATAAAAAATTGATTTCCCACGCAGATCAAATCGTCGTGCAAAAGATTGGGGTTGCGAGAAAAAAATGCAAACCTGAAAAATCGCATCATGTGTGAGAGATTGGTTACCTAGGGAGATCGTATATCCTTGTATTCTAGATCCGGATAAGAGGATGAAGGAGGTTAAGCGTCCTTCTCTCTAGCGGCATCTACATGATGGATCTCTGCAGTGAAACTCCTCCAATTTGAACTCGCAACTCTTGCATAGAGGGGGGAGGAGAATAGGAGGGGGAGGGCAAAGTTGTAGCCTATCAACCATGAGTCTCCCCTCCTATTAATAGAGAGCCACCAAAAACCCTAGGGCTCCTGCTTTAGTGGATATTGGATCTCTATACAATAACCCGTTAACCTTGCATTATTGGATCTCTATCCAATAATCTCCTTAGGCCTCTAATTGGGCCTTAAGTAAGGAGTCCATCAGCATAGGGTCTCATCTAATGTGAATAGGGGCTAATTGGATCTCCATCCAATCCTTTATTCGTCAAAGCATCCACCATATATGTGTGACCCTCTAGGCCCGATACCGAGCTGGCTGTGAGTCGCTCCTATAAGAACTCATTCTGATATAGTGAATTTTTATCCAATTGCCATCCCTTTTGAACAAAATTTCTTATATGTTTCATAGATCATTTTGGCTTTCATCTGTGGTTGATCTATTATGGAATTAATATCTGAAACACTCTGAAATGCTCTTGTGTTGCTATAAATTTTCGTCGCAAATCGCTAAAAATTTTTGACGAGAATTCTACCTATCGCAACTTGCACCAAATTCTTTGTTGTTTGTTGTCGAAATTTCCTTGATCTAAATTGTCATTATTACTGCTATCTAAACTGAGATCTTGCTGTCAAATTCCTCCTTAAATCTCTTAGTTTTTGCTAAAAAATTTATCAAGAAACTACTATTTCTTTGATGGCAATTCTGCTTCTACGAAGACAGTAATACCGCATCAAATTTTCACCGAATTCTCTCAAACCCTTTCTGCCATCTACCATAAATCTAAAACCCTTTTCCTAACCTTCATCCACTACCATCACAGCCCCAAAACCCAACCAAATCGCAGCCCTAAACTGCATTCAAAACGATCACAAAATAAGCCTAAAGCGCAGCCTATACATCCACCAATCCACCAACCCTTTCGGCCACCACTTCTCTCGACCAATACATTCCTTTAACTCGACAAAAAAGGGATCTTAACATTACAGATTTGGAGGCATATACTATGACATCTGATGAGGCAATCAATGCTAAATTCAAAGCCTTCGAGGCATGGATGGAGGACAAGATACGAACTATCTTTACTGAATTCAGTTTAGGCCGACCACTAAGCCCGAGGAAATCACAACAAAGAGAAAGCTCGGACCAAAAATATGAATTCTAGGATAGGAGAAGTTCTATGACCGATCCCTACTATCCACGCATAAGGGTAGACATCCCTAGATAGGAAAAAGGAGACCCGATTGGTTGGATCTCACGCACGGAGCGATATTTTCAGTACCACAAAATTGTAAATGCATGGATGGTGGAAATTATAGCTATATATCTTAAAGGGGTGTCATACAGTGGTTTGATTGATTTAAAGACATTCATAGAGGCCTCTCATGGAGACAATTTAAAGAAGGGCTGCTGATTCGCTTCAGACCAACCGATTACAAGAACGTTGATAGATAACTAGCAAAGATCCGATAAACCTCTACCATTTAGGAGTATCAAACCATGTTTGAAAGGTTATCTAATCAAACTCGTGATTGGTCTGAAAAGCGACTATTATGGACTTTAATTGAGGGCTTGTAGCTGGAGACCCGGGGAGAAGTTAAAGCGCAATAACCTATTAGGACTCTAGCTAGGGGAGTCCTAATTTAGTTTTATTAAAGAGGACAATCATGTAAAATCAAAGGGCATTCATGTAAATCCTATCTAGCCGACCCCCTATTAAGGAAAGTAAGGAGGCCGACTAGATTAGGATTAGTTGAGGAAGATATTTGAAGGGAGAGTAAGATGCATGTTACCCTAATTAACCACCCCTTATCCTAGTTAAAGAGGGGGTTGGTTGAGGAGGGGATTAAGTTAGAATAGGATTAAGAAATAATAAAGCAACTGACCACCCCTAGATGGGCCGGTTGGAGGTTGAACTTAGAGTTGCATTAGGAGTTGCTTTAGAAGTTGGTTAGGAGTAGAAGTCTTGAAGTAGGAGTCCTCTTAGGAATTAGGGTTAGAAGGCCTATAAATAGCCTTGTAATCCTCCACTTTTTATTATCAATAGAAGAGTATTTTCTGAAGCCTTTGAGCAGTAAGTTGGAGGAGGGAATTCCTATAGAGATCCAAGGAGGCCGATCCCCTACAGTGATCACCCCCGAGCTTAGAATCCACTAGGGTTCTAACACTTGGTATCAGAGTAGCATTCTTGGCATCTCGCTGCCCTTCGACAGCCATCCATCAGTCCTCTATAGCCATCCAAAGTAATTCCCATAATTGCTTGAAGATCGTCACCAAATTCTGCTATCATCTCCACTACCGTAGATCATCCTTTGATCTCCCCGTGAATTGCAACAGGTTCTGGTTTCCTACCTTTCTATAACTGCACTTTAGTTATCCTTATTCAGAAAAAAATACAAAAAAAATCATTTCTATGTGCTGCACAAACTTTTTGTCACAAAGTTTCCATCTTTACGACAAAAGTTACATCGTAGAATTCTAGCCGCACACCCTTTACTGTTTGATTTGCTGCTACATTTTTACTAATCAAATTTGTACAAAATTTCTACCACAGCTTTATAACTTCCTATCCTCAGATCTTCCTTTGGTTTTGTCAAAAAATCAGCAAGATAATCTGCTCATCTTTTACGTCCAAGCTGCTATAGTTTAGACGTAAAAATCTGTTGTTGTACTTCTTCATGATGTTCGATTTTGCCAAACCAATTGCTGTTATTTCTTTCCACAAAATTTTTGTCGGTACTACCTCTTCCTTAGCAGAAGATTCCCCTTAAGTTTTACTCAAATTTTTGTTGAAAATTTCTGAAAAAAAATCATGTCTTCACTGTTGGAATTTTTTTGATGAAAAATCTCCTACAACACCTTTGTCCTTCTTCTTCTTCTTAACCCACCGA
Source organism: Ensete ventricosum (assembly GCA_029747655.1). NCBI lineage: Eukaryota > Viridiplantae > Streptophyta > Magnoliopsida > Zingiberales > Musaceae > Ensete > Ensete ventricosum. The sequence goes on from JAQQAF010000005.1 coordinate 16,631,166, forward strand.
AACCCAACCATCTCGCTGCCACCACCCAAGAAGTCTTTAGATCATCCCTCTAGCCTTAAGACACAACCATCAAAACCTATTTTCATATCCCTAACACCCCCAAAAACCGTGCGGCCGAACCCTTCTATCACCAACCAATTGTCTGAATCTTCCACCACCTATGCTATTGACCCATCAACAAAAAAAAGACAAGGATATATCTAATCTATAAGCATATGTCATGGCTTCCCAAGATCCAATTGATGCCAAGTTTGAAGTATTGGAATCAAGGCTTGAATCGCGCCTGGAGGACAAATTGCACGCTTTGTTCGTAGAGTTCAAAATTGGACAACCACCGAGTCTAACAAAATCTCAACGAGGTGAGAGTTCAGAGAGGCCCCTAGAGAAGGAGGGACAACCTTCGGACATGCTTCAATCACGCATGAGGGTGGACTTCCCATGATGGGAAGAAGGAGAACCGGCGGGGTGGATTTCGCGTGTCGAATGTTATTTTCGCTACTACCGAACGTCGGACGATGCTATGGTGGAAATCGCTGTCATCCACCTTGAAGGAGATGCTATTCAATGGTATAATTGGCTGGAATATAATCATGGGGTCTGACGTGGAATCAATTTAAAAATGTATTGTTGAACCACTTCGGACCTACGGAGTATGAAAATATCGACGACCAACTCGAAAAAAATCCAGCAAACCTCTATAATTCAAGAGTACCAAACCAGGTTTGAGAAGCTATCCTACCTTGCTCATGATTGGACTGACCAACAATTGCTAGGTACTTCATCGAGGGACTCAAGTCGGAGATAAAAGGGGAGGTTAAGGCGCAATAGCCCCATACCATAGCCGCTGCAATTTCCTTCGCCCGAATACAAGAAGAGCGGCTCAACCAAGATACTCGGAGGTTGAGAACCACTCCTAGGCCCACGGTATACAAGCCTCCTTCTATTCCTAGCCGTCCTTTACTGCTAAAAAAATTGACAAGAGAAGAACTACATCACCGATCAACAAAGGGGATTTGTTGGCATTGCGACGAACCGAGGGGTCACGATCATCACTGCAAAAAGGGCCACCTCCTATTGATTGAACCTTTTGAAGATATGGAGGAGGAGGTCCAGGAGCACAAGGAAGAGGTCACAGATAAAGAAGAACAACCGGTTGATATTACAATGCATGCTCTTGTTGGCTACGTGAACCCGCAAACGATGAAAGTGGGAGGATTTCTGAATCAACAACCAATTACCATTCTCATTGACATCGGGAGTACTAATAATTTTATGAATAACAAGGTTGTTGTTCGGATGGCCTTACCTATTGATGATTGCAGCACATTTGATGTTAAAGTCACCAATGGACGAATTCTGAAGTGTGATCATCGGTGCCCACAAGTGAAGCTTTTGCTGCAAGATCAAGAAATAATCACAGATTTTTTCCTCCTCTCTCTTGATGATTATGAAGCATGCTTGACATCGAATGGCTGACAATATTAGGTGATGTTTCTTGGAATTTTTTGAAATTAATCATGAAGTTTTGTAGCCAAGGGAAATATGTGGTACTGCACGGCAAACGGGGGAGCAACATATCAATGATTTACACACGATGAATGGAGAAAGTTTTGCACAAAACATGTAGTAGCTTTTTACTACAACTTGAGCAGCAATCCAAGGGGGAGGCAACTAAAGTTGAAGACCCAAACTACTTCCCTTGCTTGCTGAATTTTCAGATGTATTTGATGAACCGCGCAGCCTACCTCCTAGCTGCTAGCATAATCATCGGATACCGATTCTTCCAGGCAGACCGCCAACAAATACTCAACCATATTGGTACCCTCATCAATAGAAGGATGAAATAAAAAGGATTGTGAAGGAGATGCTCGAAATAGGAGTTATTTGGCCGAGTTACAGCCCCTACTCTTCACTGGTACTCCTTGTACGAAAGAATGATGGAACACGACGAATGTGCATCGACTACATAGCTCTCAATAGTATAACTGACATATCATATCAGAGGAAGGAGTGGCGGTGGACCCTTCTAAAATTGAAGCAATGCAGAACTGGCTGACCCCAAGAAACGTAAAATCGTTGCGCGACTTTCTCAACTTAATAGGCTACTACCGTAAGTTCGTGAAAGACTATGGGAAGATCAGTGCACCTCTCACTTCCTTGCTGAAAAAAGATGCTTTCCAATGGTCGGATAGAGCCTCCACCGCCTTCGACAAACTTAAGACTGCAATGATGACAACGCCCGTGCTAGCACTACCCGACTTCGGCAAGACTTTTGTTATTGAAGCTGATGCCTCCTGAGTGGGAATAAGTGCTGTGTTAATGCAAGATGTCTGCCCCTTAGCATGTACAAGTAAGGCTTTATCTCCTTCCCACCTCAAGATGACTATTTACGACAAGGAGAAGCTCATGATTGTGCACGTGGTGGCTAAGTGGTGACTGTACTTAATCGGGCGATGCTTCCAAATCAAGACCGACCATAAGAGCTTGAAATATTTCTTAGAGCAGAAGATATCTACCCCCAAGCAGCAAAAATGGGTAACAAAGCTTCTTGAATATGATTATAGAATAATATATAAAAAGGGAAAAAAGAATATTATTGCAGATGCACTTTCACGACTACCCGAGCAAGCTGAATTTTTGATTGTTTCACTTCCGACCAGCAACTTCCTTGAGGACATTAGGAAAGAATGACAAGATGATCCAGGAACAAGCAAGATCATAAAGAAATTGGAGGAAGAACCAGGTTCCGTGGCTCATTACAGTTGGGTCTCAAAAGACCTACGCTATAAGAGATGCATTGTGCTTGCGCCAAATTCTAGTTGTATAAAGACCATCCTTCAAAAGATGCATTCAACACCCGCGGCTGACATTCCGGGTTCCTTAGAACCTATAAGAGAATTAAGCAGAATTTTTATTAGGAAGGGATGAAAAATATTATTGCTAAATTTATAGCATAATGTGATGTGTGCCAACGACATAAAGGCGAAACAGCGGTAAGCCCCAGAAAGCTACAACCCCTATCCATCCCGGACTCAATATGGACCGATATATTAATGGACTTCATCAAAGGGCTACCCTCATCACAAGAAAAAGGTACGATTCTTGTTGTTGATCGCCTTACAAAGTATACTCATTTATGTGCAGTTCGCAATCCCTACTGCTTCCAGCATTGCCCGAATCTTTATGGAAGAATTGTAAAATTGCATGGGATACTAAAATCTATTGTAAGTGATCGTGATAGGGTCTTCACGAGCAAATTCTGGATAGAATTATTCTAAATGCAGGGCACTAAATTGAAGATAAGCACAACATATCACCTACAAACCGACGGCCAGATTGAAGTGGTGAACAGGTGTCTAGAGACATACCTCAGATGCTTTGCCAATGACCGACCAAAAGAGTGGACAAAGTGGCTCCCTTGGGCCGAGTGGTGGTATAACATAACTTATCATTCATCCACGAAAACTACACCCTATGAGGCTATGTATGGTCGACCTCCTCCTGTGATCCCAAAATATGTATTGGGCACCTCTAAAGTAGAACAAGTAGACAAGGAACTACAGGACAGAGACAAAATGCTGAAGCTATTAAAAGACAACCTTTCTGTAGCTCAAGCAAGGATGAAATAGCAATATGATCAACACAAAGGCGAAAGAGAATTTGCAGAGGGAGATTGGGTAATTCTACGACTCCAGTCATACAATCAAACATCGATCCAGACTAGAGCATCCATGAAGCTTTCACCTTGGTTCTGTCGACCCTACCAGATTGTAGAGCGCATCGAGGTAGTAGCATACAGATTGGACTTACCCGCCGACTCCTAAATACATCCAGTCTTTCATGTGTCATGCTTGAAGCTCAAATTAGGATAGGACGAGATAGTTCAAAGACACTTACCTAATATGACTATCCAAGGAGAGCTCCAGACTTAGATCAGTGCCATTATTGATCGACGGATCGTGACACGATGACAACGACCCACTATTGAAGTGCTAATACAATGGGCGAACCTTCTAGAAGAAGAGGCCACTTAGGAGAACTATAACGATTTAAAAATCATATTTTTAGAATTCATGAAGCACCAGCCTCGAGGACAAGGTTGATTTAAAGAGGGTGGGTCTCTTAGGACTCTAGCTAGAGAGTCCTAATTTAGTTTCATTAAAGAGGGCAATCATGTAAAATTAAAGGGTATTCATGTAAATCCTATTTAGTTGACCCCCTATTAAGGAAAGTAAAGAGACCGGCTAGGTTAGGATTAGTTAAGGAAGATATTTGAAGGGAGAGTAAGATGCATGTTACCCTAATTAACCATCCCTTATCTTAGTTAAAGAGGGGGTTAGTTAAGGAGGGGATTAAGTTAGAAAAGGATTAGGAAATAATAAAGCAACCGGCCACCCCTAGATGGGCCGGTTAGAGGTTGGACTTAGAGTTGCATTAAAAGATGCTTTAAGAGTTGGTTAGGAGTAGAAGTCTTGAAGTAGGAGTCCTATTAGGAATTAGGATTAGAAGGCCTATAAATAGCCTTATAATCCTCCATTTTTATCATTATTAGAAGATTATTTTCTGAAGCCTTTCAGCAGTAAGTTGGAGGAGGGAACCCCTATAGAGTTCCAAGGAGATCGATCCCCTATAGTGATCACCCTCGAGCTTAGAATCCGCTAGTGTTCTAACACAACCGTACACGCTTATAGTAGCTATCTCCTTCGTGCGTCTTCAAGAGGAGTGATTGAACCATGAAGCCTGGAGGACTAGGGTCGCTCCCTGACCAACAATATTGAAGAACTTAGCCCCACCTTCTGTTAGCCGAGCCCATGCACCAAAATAAGTGACGAGAGAAGAGCTTCGGGAGCGATTAGCGAAAGGGTTATGTTGGCATTGCGACGAACCATGGAGCTGCGACCTGTAAAAAAGGGAGGCTTCTTGTGATTGAACTAGTAGAACAAGAGGTCATTGAATATCCAGAAGAGAGCCTTGAACATGAAGAAGAAGATGCAGAGGAAGAGCTACAACCGATCGATTTTATGGTACACACGCTGGCCGGCTACTCAAATCCGCAAACGATGAAAGTTGGAGGTCTTCTCAAATAACAACCGATCACTGTTCTCATCGACACGGTCAGCACTAATAACTTCCTAAATAGTAAATTTGCTACTTAAATGGTGCTCCACATTGAAGGTTGTAGAAAGTTCAACGTAAAGGTCGCTAACGACCGAATCCTAAAGTGCGACCAAAGATGCCGCACGTGAAACTATTACTACAAGACCAAAAAATTATCACTGACTTCTTCCTCCTACCAATTGATGATTATAAGGTCATGCTTGACATAGAATGGTTGATGATGCTAGGTGTTAGAACCATTACAGATTCTAAGCTTGGGTTATCTCTATAGGGGGTCGGTCTCCTTAGAACTCTATAGGGGTTTCTCCCTCCTTGGTTTTTTGCTACATGAGCTAAAACAAAATTGATCTATTTATGATGAAAGAGGGGAAAATATAAGGCTATTTATAGGGCTTCTAAACCCCAGCTCATAATAGGATTCCTACTTAGGACACCTACTCCTAATAACTCCTAACAACTCCTACTCCAACTCTAAGAAGTAACTCCTACTTCCAACAACTCCAACTCCAACTCTAAGAAGCAATCTCTAAACTAATCCTAGTCCTATTCTAACTTAACCCCTCCTCAACCAACCCATCTTTAACTAGTATAATAGGTGGTTAATTAGAGTGACATGTATCTTATTCTTTCTTCAAAATATCTTTTTCCCATCTAATCCTAACCTAATCGGTCTCCTTGCTTCTTTATTAGGGGTCGGCTAGATAGGATTTACATGAATACCCTTAGGATTTACATATTTGTCCTTTTTAATGAAACTAAATTAGGACTCTCCTAGCTAGAGTCCTAACAGACCCACCATCTTCAAATCAGCCTTGTCCTCAAGGCTGAGCTCTATGTCTCTGGGTCATGATCTGCAACTCCTCACGAGGGTCCCTCATGGCCCTCCTATGTTTCTCGCATAAGGTCACTTGTTCTCCCTTGCCATTTATAAGATTGTTGGTGAGGACGGTGATGGGTTGCTGCTTAAAGGATTCTTCAACTTTTGCTTCTTGTGGGTTCGCATGGCCGGCTAAAGCGTGAGTCATGCAATCGACCGACTATGGGTCCTCCTTGTTAGGTTCCTGGACCTCTTCTTCAGATTCTTTAATAGATTTTATCATGGAAAGCTCCCTTTTTTTTGCAGTGATGGTTGCGGCTCCAAAGTTCATTGCAATGCCAATAAAGGCCCTTCACCGATCTGTCAAGTAGCTCTTCTTTTGTCAATTTTTTGGCAGTGAAGAATATCTGGGAGCAAAGGGAGGTTTATATGCTACTGGTCTAAGAGTGATTCTCATCCTCCGAGCATCTTGGTTCAGCTGTTTCTCTTGGATTCAGGTGAAAGGGATGCGGCCTTTACAGTATGGGGTTGTCGCGCTTTAACCTCTCCTTTAATTTTTGGCTTGAGTCCTTCGTTGAACGTCCCTAATAATTGTTTGTCAGACCAATCATAAGTAAAGTATAATAATTCCTTAAACCTGGTATGGATCATAGAGGTTTGTCAAATTTTTGGCAAGTTGTCCATTGATATTCTCGTACTTGGTCGACCTAAAGTGGTTCAGTAGTGCATACTTGAATTGTATCCATGTCAAAGCCCCATAGTTTTATTCAAACCATCGTATAACATCTCCTTCAAGGTGGATGATAGCAGTGTTCACCATGAAATCCTTCGGTGTTTGAGAGGCCTCTCTGAACTTTCACCTTGTTGAAATTTTATTAGGCTCAGATGCCTCATATCAGTGATGATGCAATCTGTCCTCTATGCGTGATTCAAACGCCTCCAACTTGGCATTGATTAAACCTTGAGATGCCATTGCGTGTGCCTCTAGATCTAAGATGCCAATGTCCCTCTCTTGCTATTTGGTCAGTGGTATGGAATGGTTGGGTGGTTTGATGGCCAAAAGAGATGGTAGGTCATGGGTAGATGGCTATGGTTTGGGGCTGACAAGTTACTTTTTTATTGTGCTATTGGGGTTGTGATTTAGGGCTACTTCAAGGACTGTAAGGAGGGTTTGGTGATAGAGATTTATGGTTAGAGGGATGGCTTAGGGTTGTTGTTGATGGTCACAACCAGTTTTATAGGATTGGTGGCTGCGGAGGGTAAGGATCAGCGGAAGGTTCGGTGGTTGCAGAAGACCGCTGTTTAGGCTGCTGTTTGAGTTAGCTACATATTATGGAAATAGGTTATGATGCTGCATCTTAAGGCTAGAGGGGTGCCCTAAAGATGACGTGGGTGGCAGCAACAATTTTGGTAAGGATCAGATATGGGTGCAACAAAAAACACCGAAAGGTAGTGATGCAGAATTCTACGTCGATAGCTTGCGATAGGTCACTATTTTGGGCTACGATTTTGGGTGCTGTTTGGGTTATGAAAATACGTTACGATAGTCATGTCTTAAGGTTAAAGGGATGCTCTAAAGATGTCTTGGGTGGTGGTAGCAAGATAGTTGGGTTTCAATGGGTTAAGGAGAAGAAAGACAAAGGTACAGCAGCAGATTTTCCGTCAAAAAATTCCAGCAGTGAAGACATAATTTTTTTCCAAAAATTCTCAATAAAAATTCAAGTGAAACTTAAGAAGAATCTACTAGTAAGAGAGAGGTATTATCATAAAAAATTTTATGAAAAGAAGTAACAGCAAAAGTTTCGACAAAATCAAAGATTGCAAGGAGGTGTTGCTGTAGAAATTTTTCAGTAGTATAGTCAAATTTTTTTGCAGCAGTTCGTAACAAGGAATCAAGTAAAACTCAATGAAAATCCACTGGCAAGGGAAAGATAATAATACTATCAAAAAATTCATAAAAAAAATCGACAACAAAAGTTTTGGTAAGATCAAGGATTATGAGAAGGTACTATGGCAGAATATTTTTCATCGAAAGATTTCGGTAGTATAAACGAGATTTTTTTCAGCAATTCAAAATAAGGATTAAAGTAAAACTTAAGAAGAATCTACTAGTAAGGGAAAGTTGCCAACAAAAATTTTATAGAAGAAAATGGCAGCAAAAGATTAGGCAAAATCGAAGATCACAGGAAGGTACTACAGCAGATTTTTACGTCTAAAGTGTAGCAGATTGGACGTAAAAGATTAGTAGTTTATATTGAGAATTTTTTGACAAAAATAAAAGGAAATCTAAAGATAGGAAGTGCTAAAGTTGTTGTAAAAATTTTGTAGAGATTGGATCAGTAAATACACAATAGCAAATCAAATAGTCAAGGGCGTGCGGCTGGAATTCTGCAGCATAACTTTCGTTGTAAAGATGAAAACTTTACGACGAAAAGTTTATGCAGCAAATAGGAACGAATTTTTTTGGATTTTTTGAATAGGGATAACTAAATTGTAGCAGTAGTAAGGTAGGAAACAGAACCTGCTACAATTCAAGGGGAGATCAAAGGATGATCTGCGGTAGTGGAGATAATGGCGGAATTTGGTGACAATCTTCAAGCAATTGTGAGAATTGCTTTGGACGACTATGGGGGGCTGATGGATAGCTATAGAAGGGCAGTGAGACGCCAAGAATACTGCTCTAATATCAAGTGTTAGAACCCTTGCAGATTCTAAGCTTGGGGTGATCTCTATAGGGGATCAGCCTCCTTGGAACTCTATAGGGGTTCCTCTCTCCTTGGTTTTCTGCTACATGAGTTGAATAAAATTGATCTATTGATGATGAAAGAGGGGAGAATACAAGGTTATTTATAGGGCTTCTAAGCCCCAACTCCTAATAGGATTCCTACTTAAGACTCCTACTCTAACTCTAAGAAGCAACACCTACTTCCAACAACTCCAACTCCAACTCCAACTCCAACTCCAAGAATCAACCTCCAAACTAATTCTAATCCTATTATAACTTAACCTCTTCTCAACCAACCCCTATTTAACTAGGATAATGGGTGATTGATTAAGGTGACATGTATCTTATTCTTCAAAATATCTCCCTCCCATCTAATCCTAATCTAGCCGGCCTCCTTGCTTCTTTATTAGGGGTCGACCAGATAGGATTTACATGAATGCCCTTTGGATTTGTTAGGATCAAAGCGGCACTAAGAGAGGGGGGGGGGGGGTTGGGGGGTTAGTGCTAATGAAAAATCTTCATCGATTTGAAAAATTTGCTCAATAAAAAATCATATCAGAAATACGTTTAAGTGTAGAGATGTTTGTAATAGTGCAAGCAAAGATAATAGATAGTTAAATATCATAGCAATGAAGTTAAAGAGCAAAGAAGAGGAAGCAAACCGATTTTATAGTGGTTCAGTCTCGTGACCTACATCCACTTCCTGATTCCTCCTCCGTTGAGGCCACCTGCTTCCACTATTGATCTTCCTTCAATGGGTGAAGATCAACTACCCTCTTACAACTCTATTATCTTTTTACAGGTTTAGGAGATAACCTTTACAATACTCAAAGCTCTCCCTTAAATAAGAAACTACACAAGATGAAATGAGGAGAAGCTCTCAATTACAACAGTGCTTTCATAAGATTTTTGCTCTTAATTGCTTGCATCACTTAGGCAAGAAAGGGTGGGGTATTTATAGGCCCCAAATAGCCTCAAAAGTGGAGCTAAAAATTAATTTTTAAGTGATCCCGAGGTGCTAGTCTCGAAGACTGCGTTCTACGCGATTCCACCACTTGACACAGTCTGGGAGATTGTGTTCTAGGCGATTCAGCCACCTAACAGTCTAGGAAACTGTGTCTGGGTGGTTCAACTGCCCAGTCTAGGTGGTGCAATTACCTGATACACCTTTAAAGACTATGTCATCTTGAAGACCATGTCTTCGAATACCGTGCCTTATCTTACCTTAGATTACTAAAATGACTTTTATAATGAGTCTAAATCAACACCAATTAAGGCATAATGGCCTCTTAATTAAGTTAGTAAAATTAACTCTCATTATGATGCTAACTACGACACTCAACGTACAATCTTCGTTGTTCGATCGTCTCTTTGGCAAACTCCTAGCATCTTTCGATGAACCACCGGCGAACTCCTAATTTCCTTAAGTGAACTCCCAATGAACTTCTAGCATTCTTCCGGTGAACTCTCGGTGAGCTCCCAACAACTTGTCAGCGAACTCCTAATGAACTTTCTGGCATTCTTCCGGCAAACTCCCGGTGAGCTCCCGACAACTTATCAGCAAACTACCGACAAGTTGTTGGTAATGAAAAATCTTCATCGATTTGAAAAATTTGCTCAATAAAAAATCATATCAGAAATACGTTTAAGTGTAGAGATGTTTGTAATAGTGCAAGCAAAGATAATAGATAGTTAAATATCATAGCAATGAAGTTAAAGAGCAAAGAAGAGGAAGCAAACCGATTTTATAGTGGTTCAGTCTCGTGACCTACATCCACTTCCTGATTCCTCCTCCGTTGAGGCCACCTGCTTCCACTATTGATCTTCCTTCAATGGGTGAAGATCAACTACCCTCTTACAACTCTATTATCTTTTTACAGGTTTAGGAGATAACCTTTACAATACTCAAAGCTCTCCCTTAAATAAGAAACTACACAAGATGAAATGAGGAGAAGCTCTCAATTACAACAGTGCTTTCATAAGATTTTTGCTCTTAATTGCTTGCATCACTTAGGCAAGAAAGGGTGGGGTATTTATAGGCCCCAAATAGCCTCAAAAGTGGAGCTAAAAATTAATTTTTAAGTGATCCCGAGGTGCTAGTCTCGAAGACTGCGTTCTACGCGATTCCACCACTTGACACAGTCTGGGAGATTGTGTTCTAGGCGATTCAGCCACCTAACAGTCTAGGAAACTGTGTCTGGGTGGTTCAACTGCCCAGTCTAGGTGGTGCAATTGCCTGATACACCTTTAAAGACTATGTCATCTTGAAGACCATGTCTTCGAATACCGTGCCTTATCTTACCTTGGATTACTAAAATGACTTTTATAATGAGTCTAAATCAACACCAATTAAGGCCAAATGGCCTCTTAATTAAGTTAGTAAAATTAACTCTCATTATGATGCTAACTACGACACTCAACGTACAATCTTCGTTGTTCGATCGTCTCTTTGGCAAACTCCTAGCATCTTTCGATGAACCACCGGCGAACTCCTAATTTCCTTAAGTGAACTCCCAATGAACTTCTAGCATTCTTCCGGTGAACTCTCGGTGAGCTCCCAACAACTTGTCAGCGAACTCCTAATGAACTTTCTGGCATTCTTCCGGCAAACTCCCGGTGAGCTCCCGACAACTTATCAGCAAACTACCGACAAGTTGTTGGTAATGAAAAATCTTCATCGATTTGAAAAATTTGCTCAATAAAAAATCATATCAGAAATACGTTTAAGTGTAGAGATGTTTGTAATAGTGCAAGCAAAGATAATAGATAGTTAAATATCATAGCAATGAAGTTAAAGAGCAAAGAAGAGGAAGCAAACCGATTTTATAGTGGTTCAGTCTCGTGACCTACATCCACTTCCTGATTCCTCCTCCGTTGAGGCCACCTGCTTCCACTATTGATCTTCCTTCAATGGGTGAAGATCAACTACCCTCTTACAACTCTATTATCTTTTTACAGGTTTAGGAGATAACCTTTACAATACTCAAAGCTCTCCCTTAAATAAGAAACTACACAAGATGAAATGAGGAGAAGCTCTCAATTACAACAGTGCTTTCATAAGATTTTTGCTCTTAATTGCTTGCATCACTTAGGCAAGAAAGGGTGGGGTATTTATAGGCCCCAAATAGCCTCAAAAGTGGAGCTAAAAATTAATTTTTAAGTGATCCCGAGGTGCTAGTCTCGAAGACTGCGTTCTACGCGATTCCACCACTTGACACAGTCTGGGAGATTGTGTTCTAGGCGATTCAGCCACCTAACAGTCTAGGAAACTGTGTCTGGGTGGTTCAACTGCCCAGTCTAGGTGGTGCAATTGCCTGATACACCTTTAAAGACTATGTCATCTTGAAGACCATGTCTTCGAATACCGTGCCTTATCTTACCTTGGATTACTAAAATGACTTTTATAATGAGTCTAAATCAACACCAATTAAGGCCTAATGGCCTCTTAATTAAGTTAGTAAAATTAACTCTCATTATGATGCTAACTACGACACTCAACGTACAATCTTCGTTGTTCGATCGTCTCTTTGGCAAACTCCTAGCATCTTTCGATGAACCACCGACGAACTCCTAATTTCCTTAAGTGAACTCCCAATGAACTTCTAGCATTCTTCCGGTGAACTCTCGGTGAGCTCCCAACAACTTGTCAGCGAACTCCTAATGAACTTTCTGGCATTCTTCCGGCAAACTCCCGGTGAGCTCCCGACAACTTATCAGCAAACTACCGACAAGTTGTTGGTAATGAAAAATCTTCATCGATTTGAAAAATTTGCTCAATAAAAAATCATATCAGAAATACGTTTAAGTGTAGAGATGTTTGTAATAGTGCAAGCAAAGATAATAGATAGTTAAATATCATAGCAATGAAGTTAAAGAGCAAAGAAGAGGAAGCAAACCGATTTTATAGTGGTTCAGTCTCGTGACCTACATCCACTTCCTGATTCCTCCTCCGTTGAGGCCACCTGCTTCCACTATTGATCTTCCTTCAATGGGTGAAGATCAACTACCCTCTTACAACTCTATTATCTTTTTACAGGTTTAGGAGATAACCTTTACAATACTCAAAGCTCTCCCTTAAATAAGAAACTACACAAGATGAAATGAGGAGAAGCTCTCAATTACAACAGTGCTTTCATAAGATTTTTGCTCTTAATTGCTTGCATCACTTAGGCAAGAAAGGGTGGGGTATTTATAGGCCCCAAATAGCCTCAAAAGTGGAGCTAAAAATTAATTTTTAAGTGATCCCGAGGTGCTAGTCTCGAAGACTGCGTTCTACGCGATTCCACCACTTGACACAGTCTGGGAGATTGTGTTCTAGGCGATTCAGCCACCTAACAGTCTAGGAAACTGTGTCTGGGTGGTTCAACTGCCCAGTCTAGGTGGTGCAATTGCCTGATACACCTTTAAAGACTATGTCATCTTGAAGACCATGTCTTCGAATACCGTGCCTTATCTTACCTTGGATTACTAAAATGACTTTTATAATGAGTCTAAATCAACACCAATTAAGGCCTAATGGCCTCTTAATTAAGTTAGTAAAATTAACTCTCATTATGATGCTAACTACGACACTCAACGTACAATCTTCGTTGTTCGATCGTCTCTTTGGCAAACTCCTAGCATCTTTCGATGAACCACCGGCGAACTCCTAATTTCCTTAAGTGAACTCCCAATGAACTTCTAGCATTCTTCCGGTGAACTCTCGGTGAGCTCCCAACAACTTGTCAGCGAACTCCTAATGAACTTTCTGGCATTCTTCCGGCAAACTCCCGGTGAGCTCCCGACAACTTATCAGCAAACTACCGACAAGTTGTTGGTAATGAAAAATCTTCATCGATTTGAAAAATTTGCTCAATAAAAAATCATATCAGAAATACGTTTAAGTGTAGAGATGTTTGTAATAGTGCAAGCAAAGATAATAGATAGTTAAATATCATAGCAATGAAGTTAAAGAGCAAAGAAGAGGAAGCAAACCGATTTTATAGTGGTTCAGTCTCGTGACCTACATCCACTTCCTGATTCCTCCTCCGTTGAGGCCACCTGCTTCCACTATTGATCTTCCTTCAATGGGTGAAGATCAACTACCCTCTTACAACTCTATTATCTTTTTACAGGTTTAGGAGATAACCTTTACAATACTCAAATCTCTCCCTTAAATAAGAAACTACACAAGATGAAATGAGGAGAAGCTCTCAATTACAACAGTGCTTTCATATGATTTTTGCTCTTAATTGCTTGCATCACTTAGGCAAGAAAGGGTGGGGTATTTATAGGCCCCAAATAGCCTCAAAAGTGGAGCTAAAAATTAATTTTTAAGTGATCCCGAGGTGCTAGTCTCGAAGACTGCGTTCTACGCGATTCCACCACTTGACACAGTCTGGGAGATTGTGTTCTAGGCGATTCAGCCACCTAACAGTCTAGGAAACTGTGTCTGGGTGGTTCAACTGCCCAGTCTAGGTGGTGCAATTGCCTGATACACCTTTAAAGACTATGTCATCTTGAAGACCATGTCTTCGAATACCGTGCCTTATCTTACCTTGGATTACTAAAATGACTTTTATAATGAGTCTAAATCAACACCAATTAAGGCCTAATGGCCTCTTAATTAAGTTAGTAAAATTAACTCTCATTATGATGCTAACTACGACACTCAACGTACAATCTTCGTTGTTCGATCGTCTCTTTGGCAAACTCCTAGCATCTTTCGATGAACCACCGGCGAACTCCTAATTTCCTTAAGTGAACTCCCAATGAACTTCTAGCATTCTTCCGGTGAACTCTCGGTGAGCTCCCAACAACTTGTCAGCGAACTCCTAATGAACTTTCTGGCATTCTTCCGGCAAACTCCCGGTGAGCTCCCGACAACTTATCAGCAAACTACCGACAAGTTGTTGGTAATGAAAAATCTTCATCGATTTGAAAAATTTGCTCAATAAAAAATCATATCAGAAATACGTTTAAGTGTAGAGATGTTTGTAATAGTGCAAGCAAAGATAATAGATAGTTAAATATCATAGCAATGAAGTTAAAGAGCAAAGAAGAGGAAGCAAACCGATTTTATAGTGGTTCAGTCTCGTGACCTACATCCACTTCCTGATTCCTCCTCCGTTGAGGCCACCTGCTTCCACTATTGATCTTCCTTCAATGGGTGAAGATCAACTACCCTCTTACAACTCTATTATCTTTTTACAGGTTTAGGAGATAACCTTTACAATACTCAAAGCTCTCCCTTAAATAAGAAACTACACAAGATGAAATGAGGAGAAGCTCTCAATTACAACAGTGCTTTCATAAGATTTTTGCTCTTAATTGCTTGCATCACTTAGGCAAGAAAGGGTGGGGTATTTATAGGCCCCAAATAGCCTCAAAAGTGGAGCTAAAAATTAATTTTTAAGTGATCCCGAGGTGCTAGTCTCGAAGACTGCGTTCTACGCGATTCCACCACTTGACACAGTCTGGGAGATTGTGTTCTAGGCGATTCAGCCACCTAACAGTCTAGGAAACTGTGTCTGGGTGGTTCAACTGCCCAGTCTAGGTGGTGCAATTGCCTGATACACCTTTAAAGACTATGTCATCTTGAAGACCATGTCTTCGAATACCGTGCCTTATCTTACCTTGGATTACTAAAATGACTTTTATAATGAGTCTAAATCAACACCAATTAAGGCCTAATGGCCTCTTAATTAAGTTAGTAAAATTAACTCTCATTATGATGCTAACTACGACACTCAACGTACAATCTTCGTTGTTCGATCGTCTCTTTGGCAAACTCCTAGCATCTTTCGATGAACCACCGGCGAACTCCTAATTTCCTTAAGTGAACTCCCAATGAACTTCTAGCATTCTTCCGGTGAACTCTCGGTGAGCTCCCAACAACTTGTCAGCGAACTCCTAATGAACTTTCTGGCATTCTTCCGGCAAACTCCCGGTGAGCTCCCGACAACTTATCAGCAAACTACCGACAAGTTGTTGGTAATGAAAAATCTTCATCGATTTGAAAAATTTGCTCAATAAAAAATCATATCAGAAATACGTTTAAGTGTAGAGATGTTTGTAATAGTGCAAGCAAAGATAATAGATAGTTAAATATCATAGCAATGAAGTTAAAGAGCAAAGAAGAGGAAGCAAACCGATTTTATAGTGGTTCAGTCTCGTGACCTACATCCACTTCCTGATTCCTCCTCCGTTGAGGCCACCTGCTTCCACTATTGATCTTCCTTCAATGGGTGAAGATCAACTACCCTCTTACAACTCTATTATCTTTTTACAGGTTTAGGAGATAACCTTTACAATACTCAAATCTCTCCCTTAAATAAGAAACTACACAAGATGAAATGAGGAGAAGCTCTCAATTACAACAGTGCTTTCATATGATTTTTGCTCTTAATTGCTTGCATCACTTAGGCAAGAAAGGGTGGGGTATTTATAGGCCCCAAATAGCCTCAAAAGTGGAGCTAAAAATTAATTTTTAAGTGATCCCGAGGTGCTAGTCTCGAAGACTGCGTTCTACGCGATTCCACCACTTGACACAGTCTGGGAGATTGTGTTCTAGGCGATTCAGCCACCTAACAGTCTAGGAAACTGTGTCTGGGTGGTTCAACTGCCCAGTCTAGGTGGTGCAATTGCCTGATACACCTTTAAAGACTATGTCATCTTGAAGACCATGTCTTCGAATACCGTGCCTTATCTTACCTTGGATTACTAAAATGACTTTTATAATGAGTCTAAATCAACACCAATTAAGGCCTAATGGCCTCTTAATTAAGTTAGTAAAATTAACTCTCATTATGATGCTAACTACGACACTCAACGTACAATCTTCGTTGTTCGATCGTCTCTTTGGCAAACTCCTAGCATCTTTCGATGAACCACCGGCGAACTCCTAATTTCCTTAAGTGAACTCCCAATGAACTTCTAGCATTCTTCCGGTGAACTCTCGGTGAGCTCCCAACAACTTGTCAGCGAACTCCTAATGAACTTTCTGGCATTCTTCCGGCAAACTCCCGGTGAGCTCCCGACAACTTATCAGCAAACTACCGACAAGTTGTTGGTAATGAAAAATCTTCATCGATTTGAAAAATTTGCTCAATAAAAAATCATATCAGAAATACGTTTAAGTGTAGAGATGTTTGTAATAGTGCAAGCAAAGATAATAGATAGTTAAATATCATAGCAATGAAGTTAAAGAGCAAAGAAGAGGAAGCAAACCGATTTTATAGTGGTTCAGTCTCGTGACCTACATCCACTTCCTGATTCCTCCTCCGTTGAGGCCACCTGCTTCCACTATTGATCTTCCTTCAATGGGTGAAGATCAACTACCCTCTTACAACTCTATTATCTTTTTACAGGTTTAGGAGATAACCTTTACAATACTCAAAGCTCTCCCTTAAATAAGAAACTACACAAGATGAAATGAGGAGAAGCTCTCAATTACAACAGTGCTTTCATAAGATTTTTGCTCTTAATTGCTTGCATCACTTAGGCAAGAAAGGGTGGGGTATTTATAGGCCCCAAATAGCCTCAAAAGTGGAGCTAAAAATTAATTTTTAAGTGATCCCGAGGTGCTAGTCTCGAAGACTGCGTTCTACGCGATTCCACCACTTGACACAGTCTGGGAGATTGTGTTCTAGGCGATTCAGCCACCTAACAGTCTAGGAAACTGTGTCTGGGTGGTTCAACTGCCCAGTCTAGGTGGTGCAATTGCCTGATACACCTTTAAAGACTATGTCATCTTGAAGACCATGTCTTCGAAGACCGTGCCTTATCTTACCTTGGATTACTAAAATGACTTTTATAATGAGTCTAAATCAACACCAATTAAGGCCTAATGGCCTCTTAATTAAGTTAGTAAAATTAACTCTCATTATGATGCTAACTACGACACTCAACGTACAATCTTCGTTGTTCGATCGTCTCTTTGGCAAACTCCTAGCATCTTTCGATGAACCACCGGCGAACTCCTAATTTCCTTAAGTGAACTCCCAATGAACTTCTAGCATTCTTCCGGTGAACTCTCGGTGAGCTCCCAACAACTTGTCAGCGAACTCCTAATGAACTTTCTGGCATTCTTCCGGCAAACTCCCGGTGAGCTCCCGACAACTTATCAGCAAACTACCGACAAGTTGTTGGTAATGAAAAATCTTCATCGATTTGAAAAATTTGCTCAATAAAAAATCATATCAGAAATACGTTTAAGTGTAGAGATGTTTGTAATAGTGCAAGCAAAGATAATAGATAGTTAAATATCATAGCAATGAAGTTAAAGAGCAAAGAAGAGGAAGCAAACCGATTTTATAGTGGTTCAGTCTCGTGACCTACATCCACTTCCTGATTCCTCCTCCGTTGAGGCCACCTGCTTCCACTATTGATCTTCCTTCAATGGGTGAAGATCAACTACCCTCTTACAACTCTATTATCTTTTTACAGGTTTAGGAGATAACCTTTACAATACTCAAAGCTCTCCCTTAAATAAGAAACTACACAAGATGAAATGAGGAGAAGCTCTCAATTACAACAGTGCTTTCATAAGATTTTTGCTCTTAATTGCTTGCATCACTTAGGCAAGAAAGGGTGGGGTATTTATAGGCCCCAAATAGCCTCAAAAGTGGAGCTAAAAATTAATTTTTAAGTGATCCCGAGGTGCTAGTCTCGAAGACTGCGTTCTACGCGATTCCACCACTTGACACAGTCTGGGAGATTGTGTTCTAGGCGATTCAGCCACCTAACAGTCTAGGAAACTGTGTCTGGGTGGTTCAACTGCCCAGTCTAGGTGGTGCAATTGCCTGATACACCTTTAAAGACTATGTCATCTTGAAGACCATGTCTTCGAATACCGTGCCTTATCTTACCTTGGATTACTAAAATGACTTTTATAATGAGTCTAAATCAACACCAATTAAGGCCTAATGGCCTCTTAATTAAGTTAGTAAAATTAACTCTCATTATGATGCTAACTACGACACTCAACGTACAATCTTCGTTGTTCGATCGTCTCTTTGGCAAACTCCTAGCATCTTTCGATGAACCACCGGCGAACTCCTAATTTCCTTAAGTGAACTCCCAATGAACTTCTAGCATTCTTCCGGTGAACTCTCGGTGAGCTCCCAACAACTTGTCAGCGAACTCCTAATGAACTTTCTGGCATTCTTCCGGCAAACTCCCGGTGAGCTCCCGACAACTTATCAGCAAACTACCGACAAGTTGTTGGTAATGAAAAATCTTCATCGATTTGAAAAATTTGCTCAATAAAAAATCATATCAGAAATACGTTTAAGTGTAGAGATGTTTGTAATAGTGCAAGCAAAGATAATAGATAGTTAAATATCATAGCAATGAAGTTAAAGAGCAAAGAAGAGGAAGCAAACCGATTTTATAGTGGTTCAGTCTCGTGACCTACATCCACTTCCTGATTCCTCCTCCGTTGAGGCCACCTGCTTCCACTATTGATCTTCCTTCAATGGGTGAAGATCAACTACCCTCTTACAACTCTATTATCTTTTTACAGGTTTAGGAGATAACCTTTACAATACTCAAAGCTCTCCCTTAAATAAGAAACTACACAAGATGAAATGAGGAGAAGCTCTCAATTACAACAGTGCTTTCATAAGATTTTTGCTCTTAATTGCTTGCATCACTTAGGCAAGAAAGGGTGGGGTATTTATAGGCCCCAAATAGCCTCAAAAGTGGAGCTAAAAATTAATTTTTAAGTGATCCCGAGGTGCTAGTCTCGAAGACTGCGTTCTACGCGATTCCACCACTTGACACAGTCTGGGAGATTGTGTTCTAGGCGATTCAGCCACCTAACAGTCTAGGAAACTGTGTCTGGGTGGTTCAACTGCCCAGTCTAGGTGGTGCAATTGCCTGATACACCTTTAAAGACTATGTCATCTTGAAGACCATGTCTTCGAATACCGTGCCTTATCTTACCTTGGATTACTAAAATGACTTTTATAATGAGTCTAAATCAACACCAATTAAGGCCAAATGGCCTCTTAATTAAGTTAGTAAAATTAACTCTCATTATGATGCTAACTACGACACTCAACGTACAATCTTCGTTGTTCGATCGTCTCTTTGGCAAACTCCTAGCATCTTTCGATGAACCACCGGCGAACTCCTAATTTCCTTAAGTGAACTCCCAATGAACTTCTAGCATTCTTCCGGTGAACTCTCGGTGAGCTCCCAACAACTTGTCAGCGAACTCCTAATGAACTTTCTGGCATTCTTCCGGCAAACTCCCGGTGAGCTCCCGACAACTTATCAGCAAACTACCGACAAGTTGTTGGTAATGAAAAATCTTCATCGATTTGAAAAATTTGCTCAATAAAAAATCATATCAGAAATACGTTTAAGTGTAGAGATGTTTGTAATAGTGCAAGCAAAGATAATAGATAGTTAAATATCATAGCAATGAAGTTAAAGAGCAAAGAAGAGGAAGCAAACCGATTTTATAGTGGTTCAGTCTCGTGACCTACATCCACTTCCTGATTCCTCCTCCGTTGAGGCCACCTGCTTCCACTATTGATCTTCCTTCAATGGGTGAAGATCAACTACCCTCTTACAACTCTATTATCTTTTTACAGGTTTAGGAGATAACCTTTACAATACTCAAAGCTCTCCCTTAAATAAGAAACTACACAAGATGAAATGAGGAGAAGCTCTCAATTACAACAGTGCTTTCATAAGATTTTTGCTCTTAATTGCTTGCATCACTTAGGCAAGAAAGGGTGGGGTATTTATAGGCCCCAAATAGCCTCAAAAGTGGAGCTAAAAATTAATTTTTAAGTGATCCCGAGGTGCTAGTCTCGAAGACTGCGTTCTACGCGATTCCACCACTTGACACAGTCTGGGAGATTGTGTTCTAGGCGATTCAGCCACCTAACAGTCTAGGAAACTGTGTCTGGGTGGTTCAACTGCCCAGTCTAGGTGGTGCAATTGCCTGATACACCTTTAAAGACTATGTCATCTTGAAGACCATGTCTTCGAATACCGTGCCTTATCTTACCTTGGATTACTAAAATGACTTTTATAATGAGTCTAAATCAACACCAATTAAGGCCTAATGGCCTCTTAATTAAGTTAGTAAAATTAACTCTCATTATGATGCTAACTACGACACTCAACGTACAATCTTCGTTGTTCGATCGTCTCTTTGGCAAACTCCTAGCATCTTTCGATGAACCACCGACGAACTCCTAATTTCCTTAAGTGAACTCCCAATGAACTTCTAGCATTCTTCCGGTGAACTCTCGGTGAGCTCCCAACAACTTGTCAGCGAACTCCTAATGAACTTTCTGGCATTCTTCCGGCAAACTCCCGGTGAGCTCCCGACAACTTATCAGCAAACTACCGACAAGTTGTTGGTAATGAAAAATCTTCATCGATTTGAAAAATTTGCTCAATAAAAAATCATATCAGAAATACGTTTAAGTGTAGAGATGTTTGTAATAGTGCAAGCAAAGATAATAGATAGTTAAATATCATAGCAATGAAGTTAAAGAGCAAAGAAGAGGAAGCAAACCGATTTTATAGTGGTTCAGTCTCGTGACCTACATCCACTTCCTGATTCCTCCTCCGTTGAGGCCACCTGCTTCCACTATTGATCTTCCTTCAATGGGTGAAGATCAACTACCCTCTTACAACTCTATTATCTTTTTACAGGTTTAGGAGATAACCTTTACAATACTCAAAGCTCTCCCTTAAATAAGAAACTACACAAGATGAAATGAGGAGAAGCTCTCAATTACAACAGTGCTTTCATAAGATTTTTGCTCTTAATTGCTTGCATCACTTAGGCAAGAAAGGGTGGGGTATTTATAGGCCCCAAATAGCCTCAAAAGTGGAGCTAAAAATTAATTTTTAAGTGATCCCGAGGTGCTAGTCTCGAAGACTGCGTTCTACGCGATTCCACCACTTGACACAGTCTGGGAGATTGTGTTCTAGGCGATTCAGCCACCTAACAGTCTAGGAAACTGTGTCTGGGTGGTTCAACTGCCCAGTCTAGGTGGTGCAATTGCCTGATACACCTTTAAAGACTATGTCATCTTGAAGACCATGTCTTCGAATACCGTGCCTTATCTTACCTTGGATTACTAAAATGACTTTTATAATGAGTCTAAATCAACACCAATTAAGGCCTAATGGCCTCTTAATTAAGTTAGTAAAATTAACTCTCATTATGATGCTAACTACGACACTCAACGTACAATCTTCGTTGTTCGATCGTCTCTTTGGCAAACTCCTAGCATCTTTCGATGAACCACCGGCGAACTCCTAATTTCCTTAAGTGAACTCCCAATGAACTTCTAGCATTCTTCCGGTGAACTCTCGGTGAGCTCCCAACAACTTGTCAGCGAACTCCTAATGAACTTTCTGGCATTCTTCCGGCAAACTCCCGGTGAGCTCCCGACAACTTATCAGCAAACTACCGACAAGTTGTTGGTAATGAAAAATCTTCATCGATTTGAAAAATTTGCTCAATAAAAAATCATATCAGAAATACGTTTAAGTGTAGAGATGTTTGTAATAGTGCAAGCAAAGATAATAGATAGTTAAATATCATAGCAATGAAGTTAAAGAGCAAAGAAGAGGAAGCAAACCGATTTTATAGTGGTTCAGTCTCGTGACCTACATCCACTTCCTGATTCCTCCTCCGTTGAGGCCACCTGCTTCCACTATTGATCTTCCTTCAATGGGTGAAGATCAACTACCCTCTTACAACTCTATTATCTTTTTACAGGTTTAGGAGATAACCTTTACAATACTCAAATCTCTCCCTTAAATAAGAAACTACACAAGATGAAATGAGGAGAAGCTCTCAATTACAACAGTGCTTTCATATGATTTTTGCTCTTAATTGCTTGCATCACTTAGGCAAGAAAGGGTGGGGTATTTATAGGCCCCAAATAGCCTCAAAAGTGGAGCTAAAAATTAATTTTTAAGTGATCCCGAGGTGCTAGTCTCGAAGACTGCGTTCTACGCGATTCCACCACTTGACACAGTCTGGGAGATTGTGTTCTAGGCGATTCAGCCACCTAACAGTCTAGGAAACTGTGTCTGGGTGGTTCAACTGCCCAGTCTAGGTGGTGCAATTGCCTGATACACCTTTAAAGACTATGTCATCTTGAAGACCATGTCTTCGAATACCGTGCCTTATCTTACCTTGGATTACTAAAATGACTTTTATAATGAGTCTAAATCAACACCAATTAAGGCCTAATGGCCTCTTAATTAAGTTAGTAAAATTAACTCTCATTATGATGCTAACTACGACACTCAACGTACAATCTTCGTTGTTCGATCGTCTCTTTGGCAAACTCCTAGCATCTTTCGATGAACCACCGGCGAACTCCTAATTTCCTTAAGTGAACTCCCAATGAACTTCTAGCATTCTTCCGGTGAACTCTCGGTGAGCTCCCAACAACTTGTCAGCGAACTCCTAATGAACTTTCTGGCATTCTTCCGGCAAACTCCCGGTGAGCTCCCGACAACTTATCAGCAAACTACCGACAAGTTGTTGGTAATGAAAAATCTTCATCGATTTGAAAAATTTGCTCAATAAAAAATCATATCAGAAATACGTTTAAGTGTAGAGATGTTTGTAATAGTGCAAGCAAAGATAATAGATAGTTAAATATCATAGCAATGAAGTTAAAGAGCAAAGAAGAGGAAGCAAACCGATTTTATAGTGGTTCAGTCTCGTGACCTACATCCACTTCCTGATTCCTCCTCCGTTGAGGCCACCTGCTTCCACTATTGATCTTCCTTCAATGGGTGAAGATCAACTACCCTCTTACAACTCTATTATCTTTTTACAGGTTTAGGAGATAACCTTTACAATACTCAAAGCTCTCCCTTAAATAAGAAACTACACAAGATGAAATGAGGAGAAGCTCTCAATTACAACAGTGCTTTCATAAGATTTTTGCTCTTAATTGCTTGCATCACTTAGGCAAGAAAGGGTGGGGTATTTATAGGCCCCAAATAGCCTCAAAAGTGGAGCTAAAAATTAATTTTTAAGTGATCCCGAGGTGCTAGTCTCGAAGACTGCGTTCTACGCGATTCCACCACTTGACACAGTCTGGGAGATTGTGTTCTAGGCGATTCAGCCACCTAACAGTCTAGGAAACTGTGTCTGGGTGGTTCAACTGCCCAGTCTAGGTGGTGCAATTGCCTGATACACCTTTAAAGACTATGTCATCTTGAAGACCATGTCTTCGAATACCGTGCCTTATCTTACCTTGGATTACTAAAATGACTTTTATAATGAGTCTAAATCAACACCAATTAAGGCCTAATGGCCTCTTAATTAAGTTAGTAAAATTAACTCTCATTATGATGCTAACTACGACACTCAACGTACAATCTTCGTTGTTCGATCGTCTCTTTGGCAAACTCCTAGCATCTTTCGATGAACCACCGGCGAACTCCTAATTTCCTTAAGTGAACTCCCAATGAACTTCTAGCATTCTTCCGGTGAACTCTCGGTGAGCTCCCAACAACTTGTCAGCGAACTCCTAATGAACTTTCTGGCATTCTTCCGGCAAACTCCCGGTGAGCTCCCGACAACTTATCAGCAAACTACCGACAAGTTGTTGGTAATGAAAAATCTTCATCGATTTGAAAAATTTGCTCAATAAAAAATCATATCAGAAATACGTTTAAGTGTAGAGATGTTTGTAATAGTGCAAGCAAAGATAATAGATAGTTAAATATCATAGCAATGAAGTTAAAGAGCAAAGAAGAGGAAGCAAACCGATTTTATAGTGGTTCAGTCTCGTGACCTACATCCACTTCCTGATTCCTCCTCCGTTGAGGCCACCTGCTTCCACTATTGATCTTCCTTCAATGGGTGAAGATCAACTACCCTCTTACAACTCTATTATCTTTTTACAGGTTTAGGAGATAACCTTTACAATACTCAAATCTCTCCCTTAAATAAGAAACTACACAAGATGAAATGAGGAGAAGCTCTCAATTACAACAGTGCTTTCATATGATTTTTGCTCTTAATTGCTTGCATCACTTAGGCAAGAAAGGGTGGGGTATTTATAGGCCCCAAATAGCCTCAAAAGTGGAGCTAAAAATTAATTTTTAAGTGATCCCGAGGTGCTAGTCTCGAAGACTGCGTTCTACGCGATTCCACCACTTGACACAGTCTGGGAGATTGTGTTCTAGGCGATTCAGCCACCTAACAGTCTAGGAAACTGTGTCTGGGTGGTTCAACTGCCCAGTCTAGGTGGTGCAATTGCCTGATACACCTTTAAAGACTATGTCATCTTGAAGACCATGTCTTCGAATACCGTGCCTTATCTTACCTTGGATTACTAAAATGACTTTTATAATGAGTCTAAATCAACACCAATTAAGGCCTAATGGCCTCTTAATTAAGTTAGTAAAATTAACTCTCATTATGATGCTAACTACGACACTCAACGTACAATCTTCGTTGTTCGATCGTCTCTTTGGCAAACTCCTAGCATCTTTCGATGAACCACCGGCGAACTCCTAATTTCCTTAAGTGAACTCCCAATGAACTTCTAGCATTCTTCCGGTGAACTCTCGGTGAGCTCCCAACAACTTGTCAGCGAACTCCTAATGAACTTTCTGGCATTCTTCCGGCAAACTCCCGGTGAGCTCCCGACAACTTATCAGCAAACTACCGACAAGTTGTTGGTAATGAAAAATCTTCATCGATTTGAAAAATTTGCTCAATAAAAAATCATATCAGAAATACGTTTAAGTGTAGAGATGTTTGTAATAGTGCAAGCAAAGATAATAGATAGTTAAATATCATAGCAATGAAGTTAAAGAGCAAAGAAGAGGAAGCAAACCGATTTTATAGTGGTTCAGTCTCGTGACCTACATCCACTTCCTGATTCCTCCTCCGTTGAGGCCACCTGCTTCCACTATTGATCTTCCTTCAATGGGTGAAGATCAACTACCCTCTTACAACTCTATTATCTTTTTACAGGTTTAGGAGATAACCTTTACAATACTCAAAGCTCTCCCTTAAATAAGAAACTACACAAGATGAAATGAGGAGAAGCTCTCAATTACAACAGTGCTTTCATAAGATTTTTGCTCTTAATTGCTTGCATCACTTAGGCAAGAAAGGGTGGGGTATTTATAGGCCCCAAATAGCCTCAAAAGTGGAGCTAAAAATTAATTTTTAAGTGATCCCGAGGTGCTAGTCTCGAAGACTGCGTTCTACGCGATTCCACCACTTGACACAGTCTGGGAGATTGTGTTCTAGGCGATTCAGCCACCTAACAGTCTAGGAAACTGTGTCTGGGTGGTTCAACTGCCCAGTCTAGGTGGTGCAATTGCCTGATACACCTTTAAAGACTATGTCATCTTGAAGACCATGTCTTCGAAGACCGTGCCTTATCTTACCTTGGATTACTAAAATGACTTTTATAATGAGTCTAAATCAACACCAATTAAGGCCTAATGGCCTCTTAATTAAGTTAGTAAAATTAACTCTCATTATGATGCTAACTACGACACTCAACGTACAATCTTCGTTGTTCGATCGTCTCTTTGGCAAACTCCTAGCATCTTTCGATGAACCACCGGCGAACTCCTAATTTCCTTAAGTGAACTCCCAATGAACTTCTAGCATTCTTCCGGTGAACTCTCGGTGAGCTCCCAACAACTTGTCAGCGAACTCCTAATGAACTTTCTGGCATTCTTCCGGCAAACTCCCGGTGAGCTCCCGACAACTTATCAGCAAACTACCGACAAGTTGTTGGTAATGAAAAATCTTCATCGATTTGAAAAATTTGCTCAATAAAAAATCATATCAGAAATACGTTTAAGTGTAGAGATGTTTGTAATAGTGCAAGCAAAGATAATAGATAGTTAAATATCATAGCAATGAAGTTAAAGAGCAAAGAAGAGGAAGCAAACCGATTTTATAGTGGTTCAGTCTCGTGACCTACATCCACTTCCTGATTCCTCCTCCGTTGAGGCCACCTGCTTCCACTATTGATCTTCCTTCAATGGGTGAAGATCAACTACCCTCTTACAACTCTATTATCTTTTTACAGGTTTAGGAGATAACCTTTACAATACTCAAAGCTCTCCCTTAAATAAGAAACTACACAAGATGAAATGAGGAGAAGCTCTCAATTACAACAGTGCTTTCATAAGATTTTTGCTCTTAATTGCTTGCATCACTTAGGCAAGAAAGGGTGGGGTATTTATAGGCCCCAAATAGCCTCAAAAGTGGAGCTAAAAATTAATTTTTAAGTGATCCCGAGGTGCTAGTCTCGAAGACTGCGTTCTACGCGATTCCACCACTTGACACAGTCTGGGAGATTGTGTTCTAGGCGATTCAGCCACCTAACAGTCTAGGAAACTGTGTCTGGGTGGTTCAACTGCCCAGTCTAGGTGGTGCAATTGCCTGATACACCTTTAAAGACTATGTCATCTTGAAGACCATGTCTTCGAAGACCGTGCCTTATCTTACCTTGGATTACTAAAATGACTTTTATAATGAGTCTAAATCAACACCAATTAAGGCCTAATGGCCTCTTAATTAAGTTAGTAAAATTAACTCTCATTATGATGCTAACTACGACACTCAACGTACAATCTTCGTTGTTCGATCGTCTCTTTGGCAAACTCCTAGCATCTTTCGATGAACCACCGGCGAACTCCTAATTTCCTTAAGTGAACTCCCAATGAACTTCTAGCATTCTTCCGGTGAACTCTCGGTGAGCTCCCAACAACTTGTCAGCGAACTCCTAATGAACTTTCTGGCATTCTTCCGGCAAACTCCCGGTGAGCTCCCGACAACTTATCAGCAAACTACCGACAAACTTCTAGGCAAACCTCTGGTGAGCTCTCGGTGAGTTCCCGATAACATCGTCCAAACATCAACCTCTGGCAAACTCTCGGTAAGCTCCCACTACGTCATCCGAACCCTGGCCCGATGTTGGAACCTGACTCCGGCCCAACATATGATTGTAATGCCCTTTTACCGTCGTAGTTAATCCTGCATCACTTTCTTTAACACACGAGTTAGATCATAAAACTCATCAATTGATTCATTATTAAAGTATGAGATTCAATAATTACCCCCTTTTTGATGATGACAACCAATTGATGACGGAGTTAACCTTATCTCTCCCTATGTATATGTCATAAGATAAATACAACAAACTTAAATTCAAAAGAACCTATCACTTTTGAATTCAAGTATAGTATTTTCATAATTTAACCATTCTTGATTCTTGGTATCACATGATAAATAATTTTAATTAATATATTTCACATAATAAATATTTTAAATATTCACATTATGTGAAAAATCATGATATCATACATGATAAAATTTTCAGAGTAATTATCTTCTTAGTATCATATAAACATTTCAAAATTTTCAAAATACACATTTCTCTTACGTCATCAATTATGTCATTTCTCCCCCTTTGTCATCAACAAAAAAGAAAATTGTTCAATTCATATATGAGCATTTGTCATAAATATCCATCATTTGAATGTTTATTATTTTTTAATATTGAGAAATGTTCAACATACCTTTTCGAGACAATTGTCTAAAACAAATGTTCATTATATAATAAAATTTCAAACACAACATTTATCATATGTCATCAATCATGCCATTTTTCCCCCTTTGTTATCAAAAAGATGAAATATTCATCGCATATTTGAATATTGGGTGTTTAATACATATGTCAACATATTTATCATAAATATTCATTACACAGAGAAAGAAATCTAGTCCATTTATTCCCCTTTTTGTAAACAAAAAGGTAGAATCAATGAGGGGGTTCTGAAAAGCATCATATCAAAAAATACTTAATTTTATAGATGTAAATTTTATAGATATAAATTCCAAAATTAAGGGCTACACATGCAATTTAGTTCATCTTATGGAAATTTCAAGTAATGTAGCAAATCAATCAAATCATGCATTTTGAAGATTATCTCACGTAAATTTGATAATGAGCATTAAGAATTTCAAAAGAAAATATGATAGTAAATCAAGCTCAAATTGTTATCAAGTATTTTGCATGCATGTAGAAAGTTCTAATTTTCTTCTAAGCAATTGTTCCTCATTCAATATTCAAATTTTCTTGTAACCAAATTAATTTTGATTCCTCCTTTTTATTGTCAACAAGAAATATAATGGTTTAATTTTTTTAATACATCCATGTTTAAATATAACCATGAGTACAAAGGAATCATGTCATGAAGAATTAAATCATAAGTATCAATAGACACTATTTCGTTTTAATAAATCTTCTTCTTCGATACAAATTTTAGGAGATTAATTGTAAGCAAGATCTCAATTCATGAAAATTGTCAAGTTACAAGTATCGAGAAATTAAGATCACGATTTTACAAAATGAGATATGAAAATATAGAATCTCAATTTTTATGTATGATTTCAAATCATCAAGATCATTATGTTAGATTCATGTTATAGTTTGAAATAGATAAATTATGATTCATTTATAAACTTTTTCAAACGAACTTGATTTATATAAGGATTTCAAGTTTCATTTTCTAAACTTACCAAAATCAAGATAATAACTTATTCAAGTTCAAATCATGAAAATCAATATTTCAAAAAAATATCATGAATAGATTCATCAATCTCTTATTGAAATCTTAATAAAATAGAGATCGAGAAATTTTCAAAAGAGATCATCACAAATATCACAATAAGATATTTTCAAACATGATCTTTGGTTTATATTTGATTCAATGATATTTCTTTGTTAAGTGTGTCTAACTCTTTTAGACTTTAGTGAAGAGAGTTGCACTTGTCATGTGTATTTCAAATATATATATTTTTGAAAGTACTAAAAGGAGAAATATGAAAATTTTGTTTAAAGTTTCAATTCAAAAATCATCATCCAACCATAGCTCATTTTAACCTACAACTATCATTATAATATTTAAATCATTTCACAAACTTAGTCAATAATATAATATTTGAATCATCAAATTATTGTAGTTTAGAAGATGCAACAATAATGTTATTATTTTATCTCTTATTAAAGGGTTGATAGGATAAAAATATTTTCAAGAAGAATTATCTTATTTTTGAGTTATTTTTAACTTATGAAATTTCATCAATATCATTGCAATAAAATATTTTCAAACAAAAACTTCAATCTATTTCAATTCTAGTGATTTTTAGAGTGAGTTACCATGCTCATTTCATTCTCATTAAATATATTTTTAATTTTAAAAAATACTAGACAATGAAGCATGATTTTTCTTCCCCTGTTTATAATGTTCTATGCTCAAATTCTATCATTCAATAATATTCATTTAATCATATAACTCATATTTCAAGTTACTTCTTTAACATTATCAATTATCAAGGCCATTACAATAATACATCAAAATGATAAAACATCTTTAAAGCAAAAATTCAACCAATCTCCATTCCAACATGTAAATGAGTCTAACTCTTTACACATAGTGTAAGGAGTTGACGAACTCATTTCAAAATTTTTATTTATTTCAAGTCTATCTAATATAACATTCAAATCAATCATTAAATGAGTTTTAAATGATCATGGTTTATTTAGAAATATCTTTAGTCATAACCATGATAAAAAAAGTTTTATATATATACAAAGGTTTTTGTTTGGATAAATATCTTTAGGAGTCAAGAGGGTTGTTTTATATATATAATACTTTTCAAATCATAGAAACTAATATATCATCAACAAAAACGCAGTTTCATAAATTTTAACATAAATATTTTTCATTAACAATAACTAAGGTTCCTTAGTTCTAGTTCATTTTCATACTAATATGCTCTAACTTTGCATTATCAATCAAGGTTATGATAAGATAAATCAAATGAGTAGATCGCTTTTAAGTGGAGTCATTGCTATGAGATATTCTTCAACCAAAATCCAATGATTTCTTTTATGTTGTAAGATTCTATCATGTTATCAAGAAATTTTTCCTTTAAAGAAAAATAATTTTGTATATGAATTTCAAGTTTAAATTCAATATTTGGTCATTTAATCTCAAGATAATATACACAAATTTAAGCACACAAATCAATACTAATCTTTCATAAATTTAAATTTAGATAAAGTTTCTAATTCATTTAGCATACCAAAGTTAGAGCAATCAAGATTAATGAGTTATCCAAAGGTTCATTACCAATGATTTTATTTCAATATTTTTTTTTTATTACTTAGGCTAGTGAGCTTTAAAGGAGTATTAGATCTCAATTCATATGCCTTGAGCATCTATTTTCAAAACATTACTTATGCTCCTAGCCTTGTTATGAGACAAATTTATAATATGGGAAGTTTTAGTTTAGGTACCCATTTTATACTGGGTCCCTCATGAAACACTCTACCTAATTTTACTAATGGCATGGAGTTGTTTATGGTTCATTTAGGAACCCAAATTAATTTATGTAGACTACCTTTTAATTGAACATTTATTAGCATAGTATCCAATTCTTCCACAAAAATTATATTTATTTCTAGATGAAACATATAACATAGGTCCTTTAATGAAGATGGTTGACTTTTGTTGAGTGTTACTAACAAAGTCTATACTATTTCTTTTATTAATATGACCATTATTCACAAGGATCATATTAAGGGATTTATTCCCTATTTTAAATTTTTCTAACGTTTGTTTAAGTATGATATTTTTCTTTTTAACATCATTTAGCATTTCACGTTTAGACCAAAAATTGTGTAATGGTAAAGCATCATGCAAGGTTTCATGTTTGGTGCATGTATTGTGTGATGGTGCTACTTTATGTATTTCATCAAGTTTACTAACTAATGATGCATGCTCTTCCTTAAATAATTTATAGGATTTGCGAATCTTTCTAAATTTATCATAAAGCTTATGGAAAGAAAGTAATAACTCATTAAAAGTAAAAGAGCTTTCGGGTGGGTTACTTACCTCATCGTGGTTAGCCACAAGCACAAAATCTTCCACTTCTTCTTGATTATGCTTTTCATCTTCGGTGCACCATAGCTTCTTGCGTTCATCATAGCAGGTTTTATCCATTTTAAGATTTTTGTTCATATTCATTAATTTGTTGGTTCTTTTGTCAAGAGTTCATGTCCAAGGTTCTCATC
Organism: Ensete ventricosum; assembly: GCA_029747655.1. Lineage (NCBI taxonomy): Eukaryota > Viridiplantae > Streptophyta > Magnoliopsida > Zingiberales > Musaceae > Ensete > Ensete ventricosum. The sequence continues at coordinate 16,662,934 of JAQQAF010000005.1, forward strand.
ATTCGAGATGTCACTCGAGAAGTCATATGTTCTCTTTAGTTCCAATTCCTTCATGTTCTTTGGAAGGTGTTCTTAGGTTCTCAATGTCAAATTTTTCTAGCTCTTAGGGATGTATTCTTCTTGTTCATTTTTGTAAGACATTTCATTTAATGATTCATTTAGATTTAGTGTGCTTTCATGTGTTAATTCTAATGTATGCCAAATTTTAAAACCTGAATCACAAGAGGAAATCCGATCAAATTCATTTTTGTTGAGAGCACAATATAAAGCATTCATAGTCTTAGCATTTAAAGAAAATATTTATTTTTTATAATCATTCCAATCATTTATTGGATTGGATGACTTTTGAAAATCTTTTTCAACAATACACCATAAATCAAAATCTATCGAAATAAAAAATATACGTATTCAAAATTTTCAAGATGTGTAGTCCATCCCATTGAACATAAGAGGACTTGTGATAGAAAATCCCTCTTAATTACCAATAAAAGCCATATTATTTGGATTTTAAGCCAAATAGAGAGAAACGTGGCTCTGATACTAATTGTTAGGATCAAAGCGGCACTGAGGGGGGGTGAATTACTGCTAATGAAAAATCTTCGTTGATTTAAAAAAATTGCTCAATAAAAAACCATATCAAAAATGCGTTTACGTATACAGATGTTTGTAATAGTGTAAGCAAAGATAATAGATAGTTTAATAATAAAGCAATGAAGTTAAAGAGTAAAGAAGAGGAAGCAAACCGATTTTATAGTGGTTCGATCTTTTGACCTACGTCCACTTCCTGATTCCTCCTCCGTTGAGGCCACCGACTTCCACTATTGATCATCCTTCAATAGGAAGATCAACTACCCTCTTACAACTCTATTCTCCTTTTACAGGTTTAGGACATAACCTTTACTTGACTCAAAGCTCTCCCTTAAACAAAAAACTACACAAGATGAAATGAGGAGAAGCTCTCAATTACAACAGCATTTTTATAAATTTTTGCTCTTAATTGCTACATCACTCAGGCAAGAAAGGGTGGGGTATTTATAGGCCCCAAATGGCTTCAAAAGTGGAGTTAAAATTAATTTTTAAGTGATCCCGAGGTGCTTGTCTCGAAGACTGCATTCTAGGTGGTTTTGCCGCCTTACACAGTCTGGGAGACTGTTTTCTTGGCGGTTCAACCGCCTGATAGTCTGGGAGACTGTGTCTGGGTGGTTTAATCGCCCAGTTTAGGCAGTTCAACTGCTTGACACACCTTTGAAGACTATGTCATCTTCGAGATTATCTTCGACGATCGTGCCTTATCTGATCTTGGGTTACTGAAATGACTTTTATAATGTGTTGAAATCAGCCCCAATTAAGGCCTAATGATCCCTTAATTGAGTTAGTAAAACTAACTCTCATTATGATGCTAACTACGACACTCGACATATAATTTGCGTTGTTCGATCGTCTCTTTGGCAAACTCCTAGTATCTTTCCGATGAACCACCGGCGAACTCCCGATTTCCTTCGGTGAACTCTCAATGAACTTCCAGCATTCTTCCGGTGAACTCTCAGCGAGCTCCTGATAACTTGCCAACAAACTCCCGACGAACTTTCCAGCGAACTCCCGGCGAGCTCCTGACAACCTGTTAGTGAACTCCTAACAAACTTCTTGGCAAACCTCTGGTGAGCTCTCAGCGAGTTCCCAATAACATCATCCAAACATCGGTCGACCTCCGGCGAACTCTCGACGAGCTCCCACACCGTTATTCAAACCTTGGCCCGATGCTCGAACCTGACTCCAACCCAACATCTGATTGTAATGCCCTTTAACCATTCTAGTTAATCCTACATCACTTTCTTTAACACACGAGTTAGATCATAAAACTCATCAATTGATTCATCATCAAAATATGAGATTCAACAGGATTTACATATTTGCCCTCTTTAATTAAACTAAATTAGGACTCTCTTAGCTATAACACTAGGTGATGTCTCTTAGAAATTTTCCAAATTAATTATTTTGAGATGTAATTACAAGGATATTAAAGCCAAAGAGAGATGATTTATCATAAGAGAACTCAAATTGAGCAAAACTTGTTGTACCACTTGGCAGATGGATCTTTATGCAAGTTCAACCAAGGTTTCAAGATACTGTCAAAGCAGTAGGTTCATATTGGTATCTATCGATCCAACCAAGGACCAATAGAATGCTCTATGAACGGTCATACCATTCTGATTTGACCAATTGTTTAAAACTTGTATTGGACCAAGTTTTTAAAACCAAGAATTCAGTATTAACTTAGAAAATCAAAATGGATTAAGTTATCATTGAACATGACTTCCAAACCAGGAATACTAGTAGCATAAATGCAAAAATGAAAATTTCTTACTTCTACAAGAGCAAAAAAATCTTATGTTAGAGATTAGGATCAAATCTTTAACAACTAGAAGAAGACTTCATTAGTTGCAAGCAAGAACCATTATCATAACTTCATCCAACTGAATATAATTCATTAGAGCTTTCTATAATTCTAGCACCTTTCTATAATGTTACAGTCAGAAAAAACTACTCCGGCTCCTGTCAAGAAAATTTTATAAAATAAAATAAAAAAATTGTTTGGAAAGTTTGTAACATAAAAGAAAGAACAATAATGGTTTGGACCAAGGTTTTCCTTACCGAGCGGTAAGGCCCGTACTGCCTGATACGACAGTTGACCTATACGCGGACCGATCGCTACCGGGCGGTGCCGCAAAAATCGACTGTTAGCAGTTGATTTCGACCACCGACGGTCGATTAAGGGAGAAATCAACCGTCGACAGTCGATTGAGGAAGAAAAAGGGAAGAGGAAGAAGAAGAAGAAGAGGAAAAGAAGAGAAGAAAGGGAGAAGAAGAAATACCTCGCCCGTGGATGACTTTTCTCCCCACGTGGGGAGACAGAACGTCTCCCGCGCAGGGAGAGAGATCTCGGCGACGTCGCCCCTTTATTTGATTTTTTTAATATATTTAATAGTTTAATATTATATTATATTATATTATATTATAAAAATATTATAAAATATTTATTATACCGGGCGGTATGCACTATGCATACCGCTCAGTACTAGTACCATACTGGTACCGATAAAATGTCGGTACACCGATATGGACCAATACGTAAAACCTTGGTTTGGACTACAATCAAGATGGTTACAACTTGTAAATGACAAGTATGTGTTTGTTGTATTCAAGTAACAAGTAATCTTCCATATAGAACTAATATATAGCAAATTAGTAGCTGTAGAAGAAAAGGTGTTTAGTAATATCAGGTTGCTATACCGATATGTACCACCTAGTACAGGCGGTACATATCGGTCCGATAAGATATCAATATGTGGACCGCCCTCTACCGGGTGGTACCGATCACCTAACCCCGTATCGGTCTGTATCGATCGATAACAATCGGATTTCAATCATTAACGATCAAAAGCTGAGATTGCCCTATTTGAAACAGTCAATTTGACTGTTTGAGGCTTCGAAAAGGATTTTTAACCCTTTCCTCCCCCCTCTTTCAACTCATTTCACTCTCTCAATCTCTTAAACGCTCTCAAACTCTATTTTACTCACATCTCTCTCTTATTCTTACAATTTAACTCTCCTAAACTTAACAAAGCTATATTTTATGGATTGGATAAATTTTAAGAGGCTAATTTGGGAGGATTAAAAGGAAGAACACGAGGTATGTATTGTCTTTCTAGGTTTTTATTGATTTATAAGATAATTAAGCCTATTCTATGTGGAGTATGATTTAATGTCTAATATTTTATTTGATATATTTTTATGGTAGAATAATGTTTAATTTGTGAGTAATTAAGGTTTTTAATATTATGATTAACATGTTTAATATTGATTTTTTTTAAATTAGATACTTAATAAGTCAAAGGATGATCTGCGGTAGTGGAGATAATGGCAGAATTTGGTGACAATCTTCAAGCAATTGTGAGAATTGCTTTGGACGACTATGGGGGGCTGATGGATAGCTATAGAAGGGCAGTGAGATGCCAAGAATACTGCTCTAATATCAAGTGTTAGAACCCTTGCAGATTCTAAGCTTGGGGTGATCTCTATAGGGGATCAGCCTCCTTGGAACTCTATAGGGGTTCCTCTCTCCTTGGTTTTCTGCTACATGAGTTGAATAAAATTGATCTATTGATGATGAAAGAGGGGAGAATACAAGGTTATTTATAGGGCTTCTAAGCCCCAACTCCTAATAGGATTCCTACTTAAGACTCCTACTCTAACTCTAAGAAGCAACACCTACTTCCAACAACTCCAACTCCAACTCCAACTCTAAGAATCAACCTCCAAACTAATTCTAATCCTATTATAACTTAACCTCTTCTCAACCAACCCCTATTTAACTAGGATAATGGGTGATTGATTAAGGTGACATTTATCTTATTCTTCAAAATATCTCCCTCCCATCTAATCCTAATCTAGTCGGCCTCCTTGCTTCTTTATTAGGGGTCGACTAGATAGGATTTACATGAATGACCTTTGGATTTGTTAGGATCAAAGCGGCACTAAGAGAGGGGGGGGGGGGGGGGGGGGGTTGGGGGGTTAGTGCTAATGAAAAATCTTCATCGATTTGAAAAATTTGCTCAATAAAAAATCATATCAGAAATACGTTTAAGTGTAGAGATGTTTGTAATAGTGCAAGCAAAGATAATAGATAGTTAAATATCATAGCAATGAAGTTAAAGAGCAAAGAAGAGGAAGCAAACCGATTTTATAGTGGTTCAGTCTCGTGACCTACATCCACTTCCTGATTCCTCCTCCGTTGAGGCCACCTGCTTCCACTATTGATCTTCCTTCAATGGGTGAAGATCAACTACCCTCTTACAACTCTATTATCTTTTTACAGGTTTAGGAGATAACCTTTACAATACTCAAAGCTCTCCCTTAAATAAGAAACTACACAAGATGAAATGAGGAGAAGCTCTCAATTACAACAGTGCTTTCATAAGATTTTTGCTCTTAATTGCTTGCATCACTTAGGCAAGAAAGGGTGGGGTATTTATAGGCCCCAAATAGCCTCAAAAGTGGAGCTAAAAATTAATTTTTAAGTGATCCCGAGGTGCTAGTCTCGAAGACTGCGTTCTACGCGATTCCACCACTTGACACAGTCTGGGAGATTGTGTTCTAGGCGATTCAGCCACCTAACAGTCTAGGAAACTGTGTCTGGGTGGTTCAACTGCCCAGTCTAGGTGGTGCAATTGCCTGATACACCTTTAAAGACTATGTCATCGTGAAGACCATGTCTTCGAAGACCGTGCCTTATCTTACCTTGGATTACTAAAATGACTTTTATAATGAGTCTAAATCAACATCAATTAAGGCATAATGGCCTCTTAATTAAGTTAGTAAAATTAACTCTCATTATGATGCTAACTACGACACTCAACGTACAATCTTCGTTGTTCGATCGTCTCTTTGGCAAACTCCTAGCATCTTTCGATGAACCACCGGCGAACTCCTAATTTCCTTAAGTGAACTCCCAATGAACTTCTAGCATTCTTCCGGTGAACTCTCGGTGAGCTCCCAACAACTTGTCAGCGAACTCCTAATGAACTTTCTGGCATTCTTCCGGCAAACTCCCGGTGAGCTCCCGACAACTTATCAGCAAACTACCGACAAACTTCTAGGCAAACCTCTGGTGAGCTCTCGGTGAGTTCCCGATAACATCGTCCAAACATCAACCTCTGGCAAACTCTCGGTAAGCTCCCACTACGTCATCCGAACCCTGGCCCGATGTTGGAACCTGACTCCGGCCCAACATATGATTGTAATGCCCTTTTACCGTCGTAGTTAATCCTGCATCACTTTCTTTAACACACGAGTTAGATCATAAAACTCATCAATTGATTCATTATTAAAGTATGAGATTCAATAATTACCCCCTTTTTGATGATGACAACCAATTGATGACGGAGTTAACCTTATCTCTCCCTATGTATATGTCATAAGATAAATACAACAAACTTAAATTCAAAAGAACCTATCACTTTTGAATTCAAGTATAGTATTTTCATAATTTAACCATTCATGATTCTTGGTATCACATGATAAATAATTTTAATTAATATATTTCACATAATAAATATTTTAAATATTCACATTATGTGAAAAATCATGATATCATACATGATAAAATTTTCAGAGTAATTATCTTCTTAGTATCATATAAACATTTCAAAATTTTCAAAATACACATTTCTCTTACGTCATCAATTATGTCATTTCTCCCCCTTTGTCATCAACAAAAAAGAAAATTGTTCAATTCATATAGGAGCATTTGTCATAAATATCCATCATTTGAATGTTTATTATTTTTTAATATTGAGAAATGTTCAACATACCTTTTCGAGACAATTGTCTAAAACAAATGTTCATTATATAATAAAATTTCAAACACAACATTTATCATATGTCATCAATCATGCCATTTTTCCCCCTTTGTTATCAAAAAGATGAAATATTCATCACATATTTGAATATTGGGTGTTTAATACATATGTCAACATATTTATCATAAATATTCATTACACAGAGAAAGAAATCTAGTCCATTTATTCCCCTTTTTGTAAACAAAAAGGTAGAATCAATGAGGGGGTTCTGAAAAGCATCATATCAAAAAATACTTAATTTTATAGATGTAAATTTTATAGATATAAATTCCAAAATTAAGGGCTACACATGCAATTTAGTTCATCTTATGGAAATTTCAAGTAATGTAGCAAATCAATCAAATCATGCATTTTGAAGATTATCTCACGTAAATTTGATAATGAGCATTAAGAATTTCAAAAGAAAATATGATAGTAAATCAAGCTCAAATTGTTATCAAGTATTTTGCATGCATGTAGAAAGTTCTAATTTTCTTCTAAGCAATTGTTCCTCATTCAATATTCAAATTTTCTTGTAACCAAATTAATTTTGATTCCTCCTTTTTATTGTCAACAAGAAATATAATGGTTTAATTTTTTTAATACATCCATGTTTAAATATAACCATGAGTACAAAGGAATCATGTCATGAAGAATTAAATCATAAGTATCAATAGACACTATTTCGTTTTAATAAATCTTCTTCTTCGATACAAATTTTAGGAGATTAATTGTAAGCAAGATCTCAATTCATGAAAATTGTCAAGTTACAAGTATCGAGAAATTAAGATCACGATTTTACAAAATGAGATATGAAAATATAGAATCTCAATTTTTATGTATGATTTCAAATCATCAAGATCATTATGTTAGATTCATGTTATAGTTTGAAATAGATAAATTATGATTCATTTATAAACTTTTTCAAACGAACTTGATTTATATAAGGATTTCAAGTTTCATTTTCTAAACTTACCAAAATCAAGATAATAACTTATTCAAGTTCAAATCATGAAAATCAATATTTCAAAAAAATATCATGAATAGATTCATCAATCTCTTATTGAAATCTTAATAAAATAGAGATCGAGAAATTTTCAAAAGAGATCATCACAAATATCACAATAAGATATTTTCAAACATGATCTTTGGTTTATATTTGATTCAATGATATTTCTTTGTTAAGTGTGTCTAACTCTTTTAGACTTTAGTGAAGAGAGTTGCACTTGTCATGTGTATTTCAAATATATATATTTTTGAAAGTACTAAAAGGAGAAATATGAAAATTTTGTTTAAAGTTTCAATTCAAAAATCATCATCCAACCATAGCTCATTTTAACCTACAACTATCATTATAATATTTAAATCATTTCACAAACTTAGTCAATAATATAATATTTGAATCATCAAATTATTGTAGTTTAGAAGATGCAACAATAATGTTATTATTTTATCTCTTATTAAAGGGTTGATAGGATAAAAATATTTTCAAGAAGAATTATCTTATTTTTGAGTTATTTTTAACTTATGAAATTTCATCAATATCATTGCAATAAAATATTTTCAAACAAAAACTTCAATCTATTTCAATTCTAGTGATTTTTAGAGTGAGTTACCATGCTCATTTCATTCTCATTAAATATATTTTTAATTTTAAAAAATACTAGACAATGAAGCATGATTTTTCTTCCCCTGTTTATAATGTTCTATGCTCAAATTCTATCATTCAATAATATTCATTTAATCATATAACTCATATTTCAAGTTACTTCTTTAACATTATCAATTATCAAGGCCATTACAATAATACATCAAAATGATAAAACATCTTTAAAGCAAAAATTCAACCAATCTCCATTCCAACATGTAAATGAGTCTAACTCTTTACACATAGTGTAAGGAGTTGACGAACTCATTTCAAAATTTTTATTTATTTCAAGTCTATCTAATATAACATTCAAATCAATCATTAAATGAGTTTTAAATGATCATGGTTTATTTAGAAATATCTTTAGTCATAACCATGATAAAAAAAGTTTTATATATATACAAAGGTTTTTGTTTGGATAAATATCTTTAGGAGTCAAGAGGGTTGTTTTATATATATAATACTTTTCAAATCATAGAAACTAATATATCATCAACAAAAACGCAGTTTCATAAATTTTAACATAAATATTTTTCATTAACAATAACTAAGGTTCCTTAGTTCTAGTTCATTTTCATACTAATATGCTCTAATTTTGCATTATCAATCAAGGTTATGATAAGATAAATCAAATGAGTAGATCGCTTTTAAGTGGAGTCATTGCTATGAGATATTCTTCAACCAAAATCCAATGATTTCTTTTATGTTGTAAGATTCTATCATGTTATCAAGAAATTTTTCCTTTAAAGAAAAATAATTTTGTATATGAATTTCAAGTTTAAATTCAATATTTGGTCATTTAATCTCAAGATAATATACACAAATTTAAGCACACAAATCAATACTAATCTTTCATAAATTTAAATTTAGATAAAGTTTCTAATTCATTTAGCATACCAAAGTTAGAGCAATCAAGATTAATGAGTTATCCAAAGGTTCATTACCAATGATTTTATTTCAATATTTTTTTTTTATTACTTAGGCTAGTGAGCTTTAAAGGAGTATTAGATCTCAATTCATATGCCTTGAGCATCTATTTTCAAAACATTACTTATGCTCCTAGCCTTGTTATGAGACAAATTTATAATATGGGAAGTTTTAGTTTAGGTACCCATTTTATATTGGGTCCCTCATGAAACACTCTACCTAATTTTACTAATGGCATGGAGTTGTTTATGGTTCATTTAGGAACCCAAATTAATTTATGTAGACTGCCTTTTAATTGAACATTTATTAGCATAGTGTCCAATTCTTCCACAAAAATTATATTTATTTCTAGATGAAACATATAACATAGGTCCTTTAATGAAGATGGTTGGCTTTTGTTGAGTGTTACTAACAAAGTCTATACTATTTCTTTTATTAATATGACCATTATTCACAAGGATCATATTAAGGGATTTATTCCATATTTTAAATTTTTCTAACGTTTGTTTAAGTATGATATTTTTCTTTTTAACATCATTTAGCATTTCACGTTTAGACCAAAAATTGTGTAATGGTAAAGCATCATGCAAGGTTTCATGTTTGGTGCATGTATTGTGTGATGGTGCTACTTTATGTATTTCATCAAGTTTACTAACTAATGATGCATGCTCTTCCTTAAATAATTTATAGGATTTGCGAATCTTTCTAAATTTATCATAAAGCTTATGGAAAGAAAGTAATAACTCATTAAAAGTAAAAGAGCTTTCGGGTGGGTTACTTACCTCATCGTGGTTAGCCACAAGCACAAAATCTTCCACTTCTTCTTGATTATGCTTTTCATCTTCGGTGCACCATAGCTTCTTGCGTTCATCATAGCAGGTTTTATCCATTTTAAGATTTTTGTTCATATTCATTAATTTGTTGGTTCTTTTGTCAAGAGTTCATGTCCAAGGTTCTCATCATTCGAGATGTCACTCGAGAAGTCATATGTTCTCTTTAGTTCCAATTCCTTCATGTTCTTTGGAAGGTGTTCTTAGGTTCTCAATGTCAAATTTTTCTAGCTCTTAGGGATGTATTCTTCTTGTTCATTTTTGTAAGACATTTCATTTAATGATTCATTTAGATTTAGTGTGCTTTCATGTGTTAATTCTAATGTATGCCAAATTTTAAAACCTGAATCACAAGAGGAAATCCGATCAAATTCATTTTTGGTGAGAGCACAATATAAAGCATTCATAGTCTTAGTATTTAAAGAAAATATTTATTTTTTATAATCATTCCAATCATTTATTGGATTGGATGACTTTTGAAAACCTTTTTCAACAATACACCATAAATCAAAATCTATCGAAATAAAAAATATACGTATTCAAATTTTTCAAGATGTGTAGTCCGTCCCATTGAACATAAGAGGACTTGTGATAGAAAATCCCTCTTAATTACCAATAAAAGCCATATTATTTGGATTTTAAGCCAAATAGAGAGAAACGTGGCTCTGATACTAATTGTTAGGATCAAAGCGGCACTGAGGGGGGGTGAATTACTGCTAATGAAAAATCTTTGTTGATTTAAAAAAATTGCTCAATAAAAAACCATATCAAAAATGCGTTTACGTATACAGATATTTGTAATAGTGTAAGCAAAGATAATAGATAGTTTAATAATAAAGCAATGAAGTTAAAGAGTAAAGAAGAGGAAGCAAACCGATTTTATAGTGGTTCGATCTTTTGACCTACGTCCACTTCCTGATTCCTCCTCCGTTGAGGCCACCGACTTCCACTATTGATCATCCTTCAATAGGAAGATCAACTACCCTCTTACAACTCTATTCTCCTTTTACAGGTTTAGGACATAACCTTTACTTGACTCAAAGCTCTCCCTTAAACAAAAAACTACACAAGATGAAATGAGGAGAAGCTCTCAATTACAACAGCATTTTTATAAATTTTTGCTCTTAATTGCTACATCACTCAGGCAAGAAAGGGTGGGGTATTTATAGGCCCCAAATGGCTTCAAAAGTGGAGTTAAAATTAATTTTTAAGTGATCCCGAGGTGCTTGTCTCGAAGACTGCATTCTAGGTGGTTTTGCCGCCTTACACGGAGACTGTTTTCTTGGCGGTTCAACCGCCTGATAGTCTGGGAGACTGTGTCTGGGTGGTTTAATCGCCCAGTTTAGGCAGTTCAACTGCTTGACACACCTTTGAAGACTATGTCATCTTCGAGATTATCTTCGACGACCGTGCCTTATCTGATCTTGGGTTACTGAAATGACTTTTATAATGTGTTGAAATCAGCCCCAATTAAGGCCTAATGATCCCTTAATTGAGTTAGTAAAACTAACTCTCATTATGATGCTAACTACGACACTCGACATATAATTTGCGTTGTTCGATCGTCTCTTTGGCAAACTCCTAGTATCTTTCCGATGAACCACCGGCGAACTCCCGATTTCCTTCGGTGAACTCTCAATGAACTTCCAGCATTCTTCCGGTGAACTCTCAGCGAGCTCCTGATAACTTGCCAACAAACTCCCGACGAACTTTCCAGCGAACTCCCGGCGAGCTCCTGACAACCTGTTAGTGAACTCCTAACAAACTTCTTGGCAAACCTCTGGTGAGCTCTCAGCGAGTTCCCAATAACATCATCCAAACATCGGTCGACCTCCGACGAACTCTCGACGAGCTCCCACACCGTTATTCAAACCTTGGCCCGATGCTCGAACCTGACTCCAACCCAACATCTGATTGTAATGCCCTTTAACCATTCTAGTTAATCCTACATCACTTTCTTTAACACACGAGTTAGATCATAAAACTCATCAATTGATTCATCATCAAAATATGAGATTCAACAGGATTTACATATTTGCCCTCTTTAATTAAACTAAATTAGGACTCTCTTAGCTATAACACTAGGTGATGTCTCTTAGAAATTTTCCAAATTAATTATTTTGAGATGTAATTACAAGGATATTAAAGCCAAAGAGAGATGATTTATCATAAGAGAACTCAAATTGAGCAAAACTTGTTGTACCACTTGGCAGATGGATCTTTATGCAAGTTCAACCAAGGTTTCAAGATACTGTCAAAGCAGTAGGTTGGACCAATAGAATGCTCTATGAACGGTCATACCATTCTTATTTGACCAATTGTTTAAAACTTGTATTGGACCAAGTTTTTAAAACCAAGAATTCAGTATTAACTTAGAAAATCAAAATGGATTAAGTTATCATTGAACATGACTTCCAAACCAGGAATACTAGTAGCATAAATGCAAAAATGAAAATTTCTTACTTCTACAAGAGCAAAAAAATCTTATGTTAGAGATTAGGATCAAATCTTTAACAACTAGAAGAAGACTTCATTAGTTGCAAGCAAGAACCATTATCATAACTCCATCCAACTGAATATAATTCATTAGAGCTTTCTATAATTCTAGCACCTTTCTATAATGTTACAGTCAGAAAAAACTACTCCGGCTCCTGTCAAGAAAATTTTATAAAATAAAATAAAAAAATTGTTTGGAAAGTTTGTAACATAAAAGAAAGAACAATAATGGTTTGGACCAAGGTTTTCCTTACCGAGCGGTAAGGCCCGTACTGCCTGATACGACAGTTGACCTATACGCGGACCGATCGCTACCGGGCGGTGCCGCAAAAATCGACTGTTAGCAGTTGATTTCGACCACCGACGGTCGATTAAGGGAGAAATCAACCGTCGACAGTCGATTGAGGAAGAAAAAGGGAAGAGGAAGAAGAAGAAGAAGAGGAAAAGAAGAGAAGAAAGGGAGAAGAAGAAATACCTCGCCCGTGGATGACTTTTCTCCCCACGTGGGGAGACAGAACGTCTCCCGCGCAGGGAGAGAGATCTCGGCGACGTCGCCCCTTTATTTGATTTTTTTAATATATTTAATAGTTTAATATTATATTATATTATATTATATTATATTATAAAAATATTATAAAATATTTATTATACCGGGCGGTATGCACTATGCATACCGCTCAGTACTAGTACCATACTGGTACCGATAAAATGTCGGTACACCGATATGGACCAATACGTAAAACCTTGGTTTGGACTACAATCAAGATGGTTACAACTTGTAAATGACAAGTATGTGTTTGTTGTATTCAAGTAACAAGTAATCTTCCATATAGAACTAATATATAGCAAATTAGTAGCTGTAGAAGAAAAGGTGTTTAGTAATATCAGGTTGCTATACCGATATGTACCACCTAGTACAGGCGGTACATATCGGTCCGATAAGATATCAATATGTGGACCGCCCTCTACCGGGTGGTACCGATCACCTAACCCCGTATCGGTCTGTATCGATCGATAACAATCGGATTTCAATCATTAACGATCAAAAGCTGAGATTGCCCTATTTGAAACAGTCAATTTGACTGTTTGAGGCTTCGAAAAGGATTTTTAACCCTTTCCTCCCCCCTCTTTCAACTCATTTCACTCTCTCAATCTCTTAAACGCTCTCAAACTCTATTTTACTCACATCTCTCTCTTATTCTTACAATTTAACTCTCCTAAACTTAACAAAGCTATATTTTATGGATTGGATAAATTTTAAGAGGCTAATTTGGGAGGATTAAAAGGAAGAACACGAGGTATGTATTGTCTTTCTAGGTTTTTATTGATTTATAAGATAATTAAGCCTATTCTATGTGGAGTATGATTTAATGTCTAATATTTTATTTGATATATTTTTATGGTAGAATAATGTTTAATTTGTGAGTAATTAAGGTTTTTAATATTATGATTAACATGTTTAATATTGATTTTTTTTAAATTAGATACTTAATAAGTCAAAGGATGATCTGCGGTAGTGGAGATAATGGCAGAATTTGGTGACAATCTTCAAGCAATTGTGAGAATTGCTTTGGACGACTATGGGGGGCTGATGGATAGCTATAGAAGGGCAGTGAGATGCCAAGAATACTGCTCTAATATCAAGTGTTAGAACCCTTGCAGATTCTAAGCTTGGGGTGATCTCTATAGGGGATCAGCCTCCTTGGAACTCTATAGGGGTTCCTCTCTCCTTGGTTTTCTGCTACATGAGTTGAATAAAATTGATCTATTGATGATGAAAGAGGGGAGAATACAAGGTTATTTATAGGGCTTCTAAGCCCCAACTCCTAATAGGATTCCTACTTAAGACTCCTACTCTAACTCTAAGAAGCAACACCTACTTCCAACAACTCCAACTCCAACTCCAACTCTAAGAATCAACCTCCAAACTAATTCTAATCCTATTATAACTTAACCTCTTCTCAACCAACCCCTATTTAACTAGGATAATGGGTGATTGATTAAGGTGACATTTATCTTATTCTTCAAAATATCTCCCTCCCATCTAATCCTAATCTAGTCGGCCTCCTTGCTTCTTTATTAGGGGTCGACTAGATAGGATTTACATGAATGCCCTTTGGATTTGTTAGGATCAAAGCGGCACTAAGAGAGGGGGGGGGGGGGGGTTGGGGGGTTAGTGCTAATGAAAAATCTTCATCGATTTAAAAAATTTGCTCAATAAAAAATCATATCAGAAATACGTTTAAGTGTAGAGATGTTTGTAATAGTGCAAGCAAAGATAATAGATAGTTAAATATCATAGCAATGAAGTTAAAGAGCAAAGAAGAGGAAGCAAACCGATTTTATAGTGGTTCAGTCTCGTGACCTACATCCACTTCCTGATTCCTCCTCCGTTGAGGCCACCTGCTTCCACTATTGATCTTCCTTCAATGGGTGAAGATCAACTACCCTCTTACAACTCTATTATCTTTTTACAGGTTTAGGAGATAACCTTTACAATACTCAAAGCTCTCCCTTAAATAAGAAACTACACAAGATGAAATGAGGAGAAGCTCTCAATTACAACAGTGCTTTCATAAGATTTTTGCTCTTAATTGCTTGCATCACTTAGGCAAGAAAGGGTGGGGTATTTATAGGCCCCAAATAGCCTCAAAAGTGGAGCTAAAAATTAATTTTTAAGTGATCCCGAGGTGCTAGTCTCGAAGACTGCGTTCTACGCGATTCCACCACTTGACACAGTCTGGGAGATTGTGTTCTAGGCGATTCAGCCACCTAACAGTCTAGGAAACTGTGTCTGGGTGGTTCAACTGCCCAGTCTAGGTGGTGCAATTGCCTGATACACCTTTAAAGACTATGTCATCGTGAAGACCATGTCTTCGAAGACCGTGCCTTATCTTACCTTGGATTACTAAAATGACTTTTATAATGAGTCTAAATCAACACCAATTAAGGCATAATGGCCTCTTAATTAAGTTAGTAAAATTAACTCTCATTATGATGCTAACTACGACACTCAACGTACAATCTTCGTTGTTCGATCGTCTCTTTGGCAAACTCCTAGCATCTTTCGATGAACCACCGGCGAACTCCTAATTTCCTTAAGTGAACTCCCAATGAACTTCTAGCATTCTTCCGGTGAACTCTCGGTGAGCTCCCAACAACTTGTCAGCGAACTCCTAATGAACTTTCTGGCATTCTTCCGGCAAACTCCCGGTGAGCTCCCGACAACTTATCAGCAAACTACCGACAAACTTCTAGGCAAACCTCTGGTGAGCTCTCGGTGAGTTCCCGATAACATCGTCCAAACATCAACCTCTGGCAAACTCTCGGTAAGCTCCCACTACGTCATCCGAACCCTGGCCCGATGTTGGAACCTGACTCCGGCCCAACATATGATTGTAATGCCCTTTTACCGTCGTAGTTAATCCTGCATCACTTTCTTTAACACACGAGTTAGATCATAAAACTCATCAATTGATTCATTATTAAAGTATGAGATTCAATAATTACCCCCTTTTTGATGATGACAACCAATTGATGACGGAGTTAACCTTATCTCTCCCTATGTATATGTCATAAGATAAATACAACAAACTTAAATTCAAAAGAACCTATCACTTTTGAATTCAAGTATAGTATTTTCATAATTTAACCATTCATGATTCTTGGTATCACATGATAAATAATTTTAATTAATATATTTCACATAATAAATATTTTAAATATTCACATTATGTGAAAAATCATGATATCATACATGATAAAATTTTCAGAGTAATTATCTTCTTAGTATCATATAAACATTTCAAAATTTTCAAAATACACATTTCTCTTACGTCATCAATTATGTCATTTCTCCCCCTTTGTCATCAACAAAAAAGAAAATTGTTCAATTCATATAGGAGCATTTGTCATAAATATCCATCATTTGAATGTTTATTATTTTTTAATATTGAGAAATGTTCAACATACCTTTTCGAGACAATTGTCTAAAACAAATGTTCATTATATAATAAAATTTCAAACACAACATTTATCATATGTCATCAATCATGCCATTTTTCCCCCTTTGTTATCAAAAAGATGAAATATTCATCACATATTTGAATATTGGGTGTTTAATACATATGTCAACATATTTATCATAAATATTCATTACACAGAGAAAGAAATCTAGTCCATTTATTCCCCTTTTTGTAAACAAAAAGGTAGAATCAATGAGGGGGTTCTGAAAAGCATCATATCAAAAAATACTTAATTTTATAGATGTAAATTTTATAGATATAAATTCCAAAATTAAGGGCTACACATGCAATTTAGTTCATCTTATGGAAATTTCAAGTAATGTAGCAAATCAATCAAATCATGCATTTTGAAGATTATCTCACGTAAATTTGATAATGAGCATTAAGAATTTCAAAAGAAAATATGATAGTAAATCAAGCTCAAATTGTTATCAAGTATTTTGCATGCATGTAGAAAGTTCTAATTTTCTTCTAAGCAATTGTTCCTCATTCAATATTCAAATTTTCTTGTAACCAAATTAATTTTGATTCCTCCTTTTTATTGTCAACAAGAAATATAATGGTTTAATTTTTTTAATACATCCATGTTTAAATATAACCATGAGTACAAAGGAATCATGTCATGAAGAATTAAATCATAAGTATCAATAGACACTATTTCGTTTTAATAAATCTTCTTCTTCGATACAAATTTTAGGAGATTAATTGTAAGCAAGATCTCAATTCATGAAAATTGTCAAGTTACAAGTATCGAGAAATTAAGATCACGATTTTACAAAATGAGATATGAAAATATAGAATCTCAATTTTTATGTATGATTTCAAATCATCAAGATCATTATGTTAGATTCATGTTATAGTTTGAAATAGATAAATTATGATTCATTTATAAACTTTTTCAAACGAACTTGATTTATATAAGGATTTCAAGTTTCATTTTCTAAACTTACCAAAATCAAGATAATAACTTATTCAAGTTCAAATCATGAAAATCAATATTTCAAAAAAATATCATGAATAGATTCATCAATCTCTTATTGAAATCTTAATAAAATAGAGATCGAGAAATTTTCAAAAGAGATCATCACAAATATCACAATAAGATATTTTCAAACATGATCTTTGGTTTATATTTGATTCAATGATATTTCTTTGTTAAGTGTGTCTAACTCTTTTAGACTTTAGTGAAGAGAGTTGCACTTGTCATGTGTATTTCAAATATATATATTTTTGAAAGTACTAAAAGGAGAAATATGAAAATTTTGTTTAAAGTTTCAATTCAAAAATCATCATCCAACCATAGCTCATTTTAACCTACAACTATCATTATAATATTTAAATCATTTCACAAACTTAGTCAATAATATAATATTTGAATCATCAAATTATTGTAGTTTAGAAGATGCAACAATAATGTTATTATTTTATCTCTTATTAAAGGGTTGATAGGATAAAAATATTTTCAAGAAGAATTATCTTATTTTTGAGTTATTTTTAACTTATGAAATTTCATCAATATCATTGCAATAAAATATTTTCAAACAAAAACTTCAATCTATTTCAATTCTAGTGATTTTTAGAGTGAGTTACCATGCTCATTTCATTCTCATTAAATATATTTTTAATTTTAAAAAATACTAGACAATGAAGCATGATTTTTCTTCCCCTGTTTATAATGTTCTATGCTCAAATTCTATCATTCAATAATATTCATTTAATCATATAACTCATATTTCAAGTTACTTCTTTAACATTATCAATTATCAAGGCCATTACAATAATACATCAAAATGATAAAACATCTTTAAAGCAAAAATTCAACCAATCTCCATTCCAACATGTAAATGAGTCTAACTCTTTACACATAGTGTAAGGAGTTGACGAACTCATTTCAAAATTTTTATTTATTTCAAGTCTATCTAATATAACATTCAAATCAATCATTAAATGAGTTTTAAATGATCATGGTTTATTTAGAAATATCTTTAGTCATAACCATGATAAAAAAAGTTTTATATATATACAAAGGTTTTTGTTTGGATAAATATCTTTAGGAGTCAAGAGGGTTGTTTTATATATATAATACTTTTCAAATCATAGAAACTAATATATCATCAACAAAAACGCAGTTTCATAAATTTTAACATAAATATTTTTCATTAACAATAACTAAGGTTCCTTAGTTCTAGTTCATTTTCATACTAATATGCTCTAATTTTGCATTATCAATCAAGGTTATGATAAGATAAATCAAATGAGTAGATCGCTTTTAAGTGGAGTCATTGCTATGAGATATTCTTCAACCAAAATCCAATGATTTCTTTTATGTTGTAAGATTCTATCATGTTATCAAGAAATTTTTCCTTTAAAGAAAAATAATTTTGTATATGAATTTCAAGTTTAAATTCAATATTTGGTCATTTAATCTCAAGATAATATACACAAATTTAAGCACACAAATCAATACTAATCTTTCATAAATTTAAATTTAGATAAAGTTTCTAATTCATTTAGCATACCAAAGTTAGAGCAATCAAGATTAATGAGTTATCCAAAGGTTCATTACCAATGATTTTATTTCAATATTTTTTTTTTATTACTTAGGCTAGTGAGCTTTAAAGGAGTATTAGATCTCAATTCATATGCCTTGAGCATCTATTTTCAAAACATTACTTATGCTCCTAGCCTTGTTATGAGACAAATTTATAATATGGGAAGTTTTAGTTTAGGTACCCATTTTATATTGGGTCCCTCATGAAACACTCTACCTAATTTTACTAATGGCATGGAGTTGTTTATGGTTCATTTAGGAACCCAAATTAATTTATGTAGACTGCCTTTTAATTGAACATTTATTAGCATAGTGTCCAATTCTTCCACAAAAATTATATTTATTTCTAGATGAAACATATAACATAGGTCCTTTAATGAAGATGGTTGGCTTTTGTTGAGTGTTACTAACAAAGTCTATACTATTTCTTTTATTAATATGACCATTATTCACAAGGATCATATTAAGGGATTTATTCCATATTTTAAATTTTTCTAACGTTTGTTTAAGTATGATATTTTTCTTTTTAACATCATTTAGCATTTCACGTTTAGACCAAAAATTGTGTAATGGTAAAGCATCATGCAAGGTTTCATGTTTGGTGCATGTATTGTGTGATGGTGCTACTTTATGTATTTCATCAAGTTTACTAACTAATGATGCATGCTCTTCCTTAAATAATTTATAGGATTTGCGAATCTTTCTAAATTTATCATAAAGCTTATGGAAAGAAAGTAATAACTCATTAAAAGTAAAAGAGCTTTCGGGTGGGTTACTTACCTCATCGTGGTTAGCCACAAGCACAAAATCTTCCACTTCTTCTTGATTATGCTTTTCATCTTCGGTGCACCATAGCTTCTTGCGTTCATCATAGCAGGTTTTATCCATTTTAAGATTTTTGTTCATATTCATTAATTTGTTGGTTCTTTTGTCAAGAGTTCATGTCCAAGGTTCTCATCATTCGAGATGTCACTCGAGAAGTCATATGTTCTCTTTAGTTCCAATTCCTTCATGTTCTTTGGAAGGTGTTCTTAGGTTCTCAATGTCAAATTTTTCTAGCTCTTAGGGATGTATTCTTCTTGTTCATTTTTGTAAGACATTTCATTTAATGATTCATTTAGATTTAGTGTGCTTTCATGTGTTAATTCTAATGTATGCCAAATTTTAAAACCTGAATCACAAGAGGAAATCCGATCAAATTCATTTTTGGTGAGAGCACAATATAAAGCATTCATAGTCTTAGTATTTAAAGAAAATATTTATTTTTTATAATCATTCCAATCATTTATTGGATTGGATGACTTTTGAAAACCTTTTTCAACAATACACCATAAATCAAAATCTATCGAAATAAAAAATATACGTATTCAAATTTTTCAAGATGTGTAGTCCGTCCCATTGAACATAAGAGGACTTGTGATAGAAAATCCCTCTTAATTACCAATAAAAGCCATATTATTTGGATTTTAAGCCAAATAGAGAGAAACGTGGCTCTGATACTAATTGTTAGGATCAAAGCGGCACTGAGGGGGGGTGAATTACTGCTAATGAAAAATCTTTGTTGATTTAAAAAAATTGCTCAATAAAAAACCATATCAAAAATGCGTTTACGTATACAGATATTTGTAATAGTGTAAGCAAAGATAATAGATAGTTTAATAATAAAGCAATGAAGTTAAAGAGTAAAGAAGAGGAAGCAAACCGATTTTATAGTGGTTCGATCTTTTGACCTACGTCCACTTCCTGATTCCTCCTCCGTTGAGGCCACCGACTTCCACTATTGATCATCCTTCAATAGGAAGATCAACTACCCTCTTACAACTCTATTCTCCTTTTACAGGTTTAGGACATAACCTTTACTTGACTCAAAGCTCTCCCTTAAACAAAAAACTACACAAGATGAAATGAGGAGAAGCTCTCAATTACAACAGCATTTTTATAAATTTTTGCTCTTAATTGCTACATCACTCAGGCAAGAAAGGGTGGGGTATTTATAGGCCCCAAATGGCTTCAAAAGTGGAGTTAAAATTAATTTTTAAGTGATCCCGAGGTGCTTGTCTCGAAGACTGCATTCTAGGTGGTTTTGCCGCCTTACACGGAGACTGTTTTCTTGGCGGTTCAACCGCCTGATAGTCTGGGAGACTGTGTCTGGGTGGTTTAATCGCCCAGTTTAGGCAGTTCAACTGCTTGACACACCTTTGAAGACTATGTCATCTTCGAGATTATCTTCGACGACCGTGCCTTATCTGATCTTGGGTTACTGAAATGACTTTTATAATGTGTTGAAATCAGCCCCAATTAAGGCCTAATGATCCCTTAATTGAGTTAGTAAAACTAACTCTCATTATGATGCTAACTACGACACTCGACATATAATTTGCGTTGTTCGATCGTCTCTTTGGCAAACTCCTAGTATCTTTCCGATGAACCACCGGCGAACTCCCGATTTCCTTCGGTGAACTCTCAATGAACTTCCAGCATTCTTCCGGTGAACTCTCAGCGAGCTCCTGATAACTTGCCAACAAACTCCCGACGAACTTTCCAGCGAACTCCCGGCGAGCTCCTGACAACCTGTTAGTGAACTCCTAACAAACTTCTTGGCAAACCTCTGGTGAGCTCTCAGCGAGTTCCCAATAACATCATCCAAACATCGGTCGACCTCCGACGAACTCTCGACGAGCTCCCACACCGTTATTCAAACCTTGGCCCGATGCTCGAACCTGACTCCAACCCAACATCTGATTGTAATGCCCTTTAACCATTCTAGTTAATCCTACATCACTTTCTTTAACACACGAGTTAGATCATAAAACTCATCAATTGATTCATCATCAAAATATGAGATTCAACAGGATTTACATATTTGCCCTCTTTAATTAAACTAAATTAGGACTCTCTTAGCTATAACACTAGGTGATGTCTCTTAGAAATTTTCCAAATTAATTATTTTGAGATGTAATTACAAGGATATTAAAGCCAAAGAGAGATGATTTATCATAAGAGAACTCAAATTGAGCAAAACTTGTTGTACCACTTGGCAGATGGATCTTTATGCAAGTTCAACCAAGGTTTCAAGATACTGTCAAAGCAGTAGGTTGGACCAATAGAATGCTCTATGAACGGTCATACCATTCTTATTTGACCAATTGTTTAAAACTTGTATTGGACCAAGTTTTTAAAACCAAGAATTCAGTATTAACTTAGAAAATCAAAATGGATTAAGTTATCATTGAACATGACTTCCAAACCAGGAATACTAGTAGCATAAATGCAAAAATGAAAATTTCTTACTTCTACAAGAGCAAAAAAATCTTATGTTAGAGATTAGGATCAAATCTTTAACAACTAGAAGAAGACTTCATTAGTTGCAAGCAAGAACCATTATCATAACTCCATCCAACTGAATATAATTCATTAGAGCTTTCTATAATTCTAGCACCTTTCTATAATGTTACAGTCAGAAAAAACTACTCCGGCTCCTGTCAAGAAAATTTTATAAAATAAAATAAAAAAATTGTTTGGAAAGTTTGTAACATAAAAGAAAGAACAATAATGGTTTGGACCAAGGTTTTCCTTACCGAGCGGTAAGGCCCGTACTGCCTGATACGACAGTTGACCTATACGCGGACCGATCGCTACCGGGCGGTGCCGCAAAAATCGACTGTTAGCAGTTGATTTCGACCACCGACGGTCGATTAAGGGAGAAATCAACCGTCGACAGTCGATTGAGGAAGAAAAAGGGAAGAGGAAGAAGAAGAAGAAGAGGAAAAGAAGAGAAGAAAGGGAGAAGAAGAAATACCTCGCCCGTGGATGACTTTTCTCCCCACGTGGGGAGACAGAACGTCTCCCGCGCAGGGAGAGAGATCTCGGCGACGTCGCCCCTTTATTTGATTTTTTTAATATATTTAATAGTTTAATATTATATTATATTATATTATATTATAAAAATATTATAAAATATTTATTATACCGGGCGGTATGCACTATGCATACCGCTCAGTACTAGTACCATACTGGTACCGATAAAATGTCGGTACACCGATATGGACCAATACGTAAAACCTTGGTTTGGACTACAATCAAGATGGTTACAACTTGTAAATGACAAGTATGTGTTTGTTGTATTCAAGTAACAAGTAATCTTCCATATAGAACTAATATATAGCAAATTAGTAGCTGTAGAAGAAAAGGTGTTTAGTAATATCAGGTTGCTATACCGATATGTACCACCTAGTACAGGCGGTACATATCGGTCCGATAAGATATCAATATGTGGACCGCCCTCTACCGGGTGGTACCGATCACCTAACCCCGTATCGGTCTGTATCGATCGATAACAATCGGATTTCAATCATTAACGATCAAAAGCTGAGATTGCCCTATTTGAAACAGTCAATTTGACTGTTTGAGGCTTCGAAAAGGATTTTTAACCCTTTCCTCCCCCCTCTTTCAACTCATTTCACTCTCTCAATCTCTTAAACGCTCTCAAACTCTATTTTACTCACATCTCTCTCTTATTCTTACAATTTAACTCTCCTAAACTTAACAAAGCTATATTTTATGGATTGGATAAATTTTAAGAGGCTAATTTGGGAGGATTAAAAGGAAGAACACGAGGTATGTATTGTCTTTCTAGGTTTTTATTGATTTATAAGATAATTAAGCCTATTCTATGTGGAGTATGATTTAATGTCTAATATTTTATTTGATATATTTTTATGGTAGAATAATGTTTAATTTGTGAGTAATTAAGGTTTTTAATATTATGATTAACATGTTTAATATTGATTTTTTTTAAATTAGATACTTAATAAGTCAAATCTTTGTATTTCATGTATATTAAGGATTGCATCATAAGTTTGTGATGATATAATAGATTTAATTAGGTTTTAATTAAGTTTTTAATGCTATGATAAATGGTTTTAATGATGATTTAATCAAAATTTGATTGATATTAAGTTAATTTATATTATTTTTGCTAAAATTATACTAAATTTATATTTATTTCTAATTTAAAAATATTAATCTAACTTTTTTCTATTTTTAGGTATATTTGGAGGGGTTTTTTTCTGATTTTGGGTATACTGTCGGTATGATACCGAGTAGAGCTCGGCACGTACTATACCAAGTAAAGCTCGACACATTAGTATGGACTGAAATTAAAATCCTTGAGTAATATTGCATCACAAGTGAATTGATGCTAGTTTCCTTGTGTAGACACACAAAGTTTGATAAAAATTACACAAGTAAAAGAAGAGAAACTATTATAAGTAATCTAATACCAAATTGCCTTGCAAAGACAAAACAAAGTTCTAGGTAGGATGCAAATTGAAGAACATTAAAATATGTAGCTAGATTAGACAGAAAACAACTATTATTCTCCATAGAATATGAAAACACAGAAACATACCTGCTATAGCAAGGTTTGTAATGCTAACTGGTACAACTCGCTACATGGTGTTATTTATCAAATTGATAGCTTATCGGTATGCAAACTTGGATAAATGGGACACTGTGCCTGACACATGGCATGTACAACAGCTCAATACACTTGTACAAGGGGGTACACCCAATATTAATCAGTGGTATAGACTAGCACAAAACTGGTCCAAACCTTGAGTGATGTATTATTATGTTGGAGAATAATAATATAAATTGATGATTTAAACTATCTAAATCTAAGTGGAAGGCTGATGATAATCAACAATTCTAAATCTCATTGAAAGTGGAAGAATTGGATAAGAAATAAACTATCTAAGATCCTACATATGTGCCAAAAATCTAGAATAACAAGTGTTTCTTCCACATACTAAGAGTGCGGAGAAAGTGAAACAAACTCAAGCAAATGAAGAGAATATGTCAATGCTTGCAGATAGCAAATTCCATAGAGTATTCTATACCAAGGATTTCCATATCGATCCATACCGGTAATCCGAGTTCATCTCGATACGATATGGTACCCGGTACCAAGCGATATGCACAGGATATACCGCCCGGTACGAGGCCTTACCACTCAGTCAGGCAAACCTTGCTCTATATAGAACTACAATCCTATAGTCAACATATGATTACACTATTCCAAACTACAGCATGGAGCAAGATAATAGTGAAGCATAATTAGAGACACAACTATATCCAGACAATCACAAATCTGACACCATGAATGTATGTAGCTCAAGTGCAACACTGTGATCTTTGACTACTTGTAATTGTCAAGGTTTAAATCAAACCTAGGTCTAGAAACATTAATAGTCAAGGTAGTGTCAACCATTCTAAGCTAGATATTACATGCCACAACAAGAATATAATGTCTTATAAATATACATCCATGTCATACATTACCTTTTCAATTGCATCTAACTCTTGACATATAATGTCTTATCAATTTACATGTGATCCATATGTCAACATCATGGATGTTGGTTTTGGCAAAACATCTTCCTTTAACTAGGGATTGATGAACAATACCATGGTGTTCAATTGTTTCAACTTGGAACAGCTACAATCATGTATCGAGCAACTAGTAATGATCCAAGTGAGGGTTGATACTCTAAGCATCTAGGTTAGGATGATATACCTCCTTCAAATCATGTAAAGCTCATAAGTATATTAAACCACACTAGAACATCCCTTTCTTAGTCTAATATTGGAATATCGTCTTCAAATGTTTTATGTCAGTTGTCCTTTCGTACATACTGGTCTGGTTGGAAACCGTCTTAATTCTAAACTTATATTATCTAAATTTTACATGGACCATTATCACACAACTGATTGTTGAGACTCTAGAATCTTAATCAATTTAAGAACAAACCATCCATAATTTATCTTTATTACTGTTGAACACCAAAATAATCATTCCTTTATTATCATTCCAAGACAAGTACACCAGATATGATTGAGTAATAATGTGCAAACTAAATTACCTGAGCATAATCAGAGAGCCCTAACTCAAACTCAAAGTATTCAATTCTACTATTAAAATTGCCCGTAACAACTTTAATACTTCAAAAATAAAAATAATAACAATGATAAGAAGTCCTGCGAGAAAACCCTTTATACAACCAAAAGTCAATGTATCTTATGCTGTGGAAGAGAGGTATGAAAGCACCTAAATCTTTTGCAAACTTGACAGACTTCTAGTTATGCCAAACAAAATCAATTGCAAGCAAGACATTCATAATATGCTATAATTCCAGCACAATAAGTGATGTTATAGACAGCAGTCACTAAACAGTCCCTAGGAGGCCTACACTAATCTGCAGCTTCATCTATGTAACTTAAAGTCGTATGGTTTGAAGATATGCTGATTATGTACTTCCTGACTATTCAGACTGTATTAAGTTATGTCATTCCAAATGGCTGATCGAAATCTTACAGAATTATTTCTTATAACTCATAGTAAAACAATCAATCTGCAGAAAACCAATGAGACCTACCGCAAAACAACAGCTTTATTAATTGTGTCCAAATGAATATTTGATTGGAATAGCAAATCAAGCTGTTCCAAATATTAACCAGAATGAATGGCAAAAGACATGTTCTAGAAAGAAAGTTCAACTCCAACAAAGAAAAACAACAAAAGGTAAAAAATTGGTAAGTTTTCGGACTTATATAAGGAACTTTACTACACAACTAAAGAAATCTAGATTTCTTCTTTTTGTCAGAAAAGTAGAACAAGAATAACAAACAAACGTTCATTAACGCACCTCAGACACAAAATACCATAAAATGATCTATCTCATGGTTTACTACACCAATGTATATAGCTCGGTATGGGCAATATACATCGGTCCGATATGATACTAGTACGCAAACCATCCTCTATCAAATGATACCAATCATATGACACCGTATCAGGTGATATACCAGGTGATAATAGTCAAAATCCGACTGTTACCAACCTAAATCGATCGATAACGGTCAATTTGACTGTTTGAGGCTTAGAAAATGATTTTTAAACCCTTTCCTCCCTCATCTTTCAACTCATTTCACTCTCTCAAACTCTTTTTCACTCACACCTCTCTCTTATTCTCACATTTTCACTCTCCTAAACTCAAAAAATCTATGATTTATGGATTGTCAAATTTAGAAGGCTAATTTGGGTTAATTAAGAGGAAAAACACTCAATCAAGAGGTATGTATTCTCTTTCTAGATTTTTATTGATTTATGAAATGATTAAATCTATTCTATGAGGTGTATTACTTAATGTCTAATATATTGTTTGATATATTTTTGATGGTATAATAGTATTAATTAGGGAGTAATTAAGGTCTTTAAAGCTATGATTAGTGTATTTAATATTGATTTTTTCAAGATTACACACTTACTAGGCTAAATCTATATATTTCCTGCATATCAAGAACTGGATCATATGTTTGTGATAGCATAATAGGTTTAATTAGGTTTTAGATAAATTTTTAATATTGTGATTAGTAGTTTTAATGATGATTTAATCAAACTTTAATCAATATTGGATACATTATTTTTGCTAAATTATACTAAATTGATATTTATTTTTAACTTAAAGCCCTAATCTAACTTATTTTCTACTTTTATGTATTTTTTAAGATTGTTTTGATGATTTTGGGCAAACGTATCGTATCGAGCAGGGCTCGGTACACTGATACGAACCGAAATTATAATCCTTGGTCTATATTCACCTTCACATAAATCATTATTCCATCTTAGACCAACCTTTGCGATAGCAACATCGGATAAAAACTCATTGATTTTAATTTAACTCACTGTATCATTAAAATGAACTTGTTGTATTACTTGCCAATTTCTTCTTGGTGAATTACCTTTGAAACAAAGGGTTTGAATCTAATACTAAATAAAAATTCAACGTATCAATTTCATTTTAAATTTTAGAAATTTCTTGTCCCACTATTTAAAAAGATAATCATAATCATTCTCTTGATATTTCTAAATTTTAATGGTAGTCAAGCAACTAAATGACAATAGTAGTTGAGCAACTAAAAATGACAATAGTAATAAGGATATATGGATCCACACTTCAGAAGTATAAATTTCATTTATTTCATAAAAAAATCTCCTATAATCTACTGAATAGAGAAAAAGCAAGGGTTCATCACTCTTCTAACCAGTTCGTGCACAGAAACTTTCATTTCACAATCCCATCTCTCCTCTTTAATCAAGTAATTTTTAATCAAGTTGAAACTAAATCATCTAGTCTAATAATCCTGTTGTTTTTATTATAACATACTATCTCCTGAACTATTTCTTAAAAGCTAGAAACCAAGCATCTACAATTGGCTCTTTTCATCTTACTTAAAGTTGAAATTTGTAAATTGATAAATTAGTTCAAGGAAGAGGTAAGAGAGAAAGAAATATTCAAAAATGATAAAAGTAATAAGTCAAATCATGTTGCATGTTATGTATCCTGCTAAGATTAAAACAGCAAAAGAAAACCAAAATCAGAAAGTTATATTTTGCATCGTGTGTATTCTAGGAGAAAGAAAGCATGCTTAGACTTCTGACCTTTCACAAAATCCAATCTTTCAAGAGCTTAGCTACAAAAAAGAAAACAAAACAATTGGACATAGATACTAATATCTCTTCCTAGAGAAAAGAAAAAAAAAGTTTATCTAGCCCTAGGTTCGCCATACCGGTCTGAACCGACGTACCGAGTTTATCTCGGAATGGTACGATACCCGATATTGAGCGGTACATACAATGCATACCGCTCGGTATAATATTATATTATATTATATTAATATATATTAAAAAATAAAAACAGATGAGGTGTCGCCTCGCCTCGCGCGAGAACGACGCCTCGTCTCCCTGTGGGAGAACGAGGAGGCATCTCGTTCCCGCAGAAGGAGACGAGGCATCGCCTCGATCTCTCGCTGGAAGAAGAGGCGGTGCCTCGTCCCCAAACGGGGAGATGACGCATCGCATCGTTCCCGCGCAGGGAGACGCCGATTTCAACGGTACTGCCCGATAGCTGGCAGTCCGCATACATCTTGATCTAGCCTACCAAACACCTTAAGACAAACTTCATTCTTTAAAAAACCTTGTTTAGAAAGAAAGCCTAATGTAACCTGTGAGCACTTCGAATTTAGTTTGGTCCAAGCAGCCTCTTAAGTCAGTGCTTAAATCTAAAGAATACAAGTACAAATTAGATTATTTGGTAATTTTTCATCAACGCTTCAAATATAACAATAGAAAATGAGGCTTTACGAAATACTAACATTTTTTCTTTAACATTCTTCCAGAAAACGATTTTTGAATATTTTGGTATTAAAATTTCCTTAATGAACTCCAAAATTTTAACATGTTTCGGGTGCTTAAGAGATATTTTCACTAGCATGTACTGAGGATTACAGTTGATGGGAGAACAAAATGAAATAAAGGATAAAAAATAACCCTAAATAGTAGCAGTTTTAGGAGTTTAAGCAGGTGTTTGTCATGTAGTATCCCAGATGAAAACTACTATGGTGTCAGAAATGACTGTATCTAATAACTAATAATGTTTGAGTCCAAATGATACTTCTTGTTTCCTTAAAATAAACTATTAGGATACTTAGTCTATCCCTCAAAATAGTTATTGTGATAATAATATGGCTAATAGCAAAAACAATCAGGAAACCACTGAACTGCAAGTGATTCAAAGAAGTATTTGTAGCTTCTGCTTCGAGAAAGCTTGTAACTATACACATGCATGACCTATATCAGTATGTGTTAGTTCAAATTATGAAATTAAGAGTGATAGAATTGACTTAAACTTTATTGGTTTTCTTATTGATCATGCTAACAACCGCATCTCAAGAAAGTAGTCTGTTAAGATGGATACAAAGCAGGAGCTCAAGTCCAAGGCCACCTTCAAACTACATGATTTTCCCAATGTTTTGAAATTATAAAGAACAAGAATAACACAGGTCAATTCCCGATGATCGATAATATCTGAATAATAGTTATAGGACAAAAGTTAATGAACCACTTAAAAAATAACTCGCACAATTAAAACAACATGTATTCTTTTTTGTGTAATTCTTCAACAATCCTATTGAACACTAATGCTTTTGCAACAATTGGAAATTTGATGCAGTCATACCTGCAATAAGAGAATTTAAACTAGAGGTTGGCCTCAAAATTATAAAGATCAACAAAAGAATAATGCTTTAAGAAGATACCTGGTTTTTCAGTTCTCCGACTTTCTTTGAGAGATTAAATCCTTCAATCAGTTGCTTGAGGTATTTGACATTCGTGAGTAACATCAAAATTACATATTTCTCAAGAAAAAATAGAATTTATTTTAAAAGCAGCTCATATACATATCTTCCTTTATAATGAGATGACTAAATACTGATCTAATTTCTAGTGTGCTGATATATTGATCAAAAATCAATGAATGCAATTTTGGAAACAACACCCATGTCAATCAATGACCAAACCAGTATAGATCTAATATTTTCCAGCATATTGGCACACATTATGCAGGAATGTACCATTGCACGGGGGAGGGTGGGCGAAGGGAGGAAGAGTAAGGAAGAAAAGGAGGTGGTGGCAGAAGAGGAAGATCAAGAAGGAGGAGAGGAAGATGGCGGAGCAAATGGAACGAAGTAGAGGAAGTGAAAGAAAGAAAAGGAAGTACAAAGGAGAGAGAAAAAGGAAGAGGAAACGCTGGAAGAAGAGGAGAAGAAAAGGAGGAAGTGTACCCATAAACAAGGTCACATACCGGTCCAGCAACTGACTGGTATGCGGACCGGCCGCTACCGGGCGATACCGCTAAAATCGGCCGTCAGCGGTCAATTGACGGAGAAATTGACCGTCGACGGTCGATTAAAGAAGAAAAAGGGAAAAGAAGAAGAGGAAAAGAAGAAAGAAGTACTTGGCCGGGCGGTACCGCTAAAATCGGCCGTCGGCGGTCGATTGACGGAGAAATTGACCGTCGACGGTCGATTAAAGAAGAAAAAGGGAAAAGAAGAAGAGGAAAAGAAGAAAGAAGTACTTGGCCGCCGTCCTCGCCTGCGCGCTGCCCGCACACCCTCGTCGCCCGCGGATCGACCGCGAGCCGTCGCCCGCGAGAAGTCGCCACCTCGTAGCCCGCGGGCGACTATCGTCCCCAAGCTGGGGGAGAGACCGAAGCGACGTCGCCTATTTATTTCTTTTTTTAATATTTTTAATATTATATTTTATATAATATAATATTATATTATATTATAATAATTTAATAATATCGAGCGGTATGCACTATGCATACCGCCATGGTACCGGTACCGACAAAATGTCGGTATGCCGGTACGGACCAGTAAGTAAAACGTTGATATCAAAGACATTCAGTTTCTAGACTATCAAATAAAAGCTCGAAAAAGAAAA
Organism: Ensete ventricosum; assembly: GCA_029747655.1. Taxonomy (NCBI): domain Eukaryota; kingdom Viridiplantae; phylum Streptophyta; class Magnoliopsida; order Zingiberales; family Musaceae; genus Ensete; species Ensete ventricosum. The sequence continues at coordinate 16,694,152 of JAQQAF010000005.1, forward strand.
AAAGAAGTAAATAAAAAAAACAAAATGATGTCATTAATCTTACAAACTGCTTCAATTAATTCAGCATCATCATGTAATTAACTAAGACTAAGGTTTCCAATACTGTCTAATACATGGTACTGGTAGTACTTATTGGTCCGATAGCCTACCAATACTCGGACAAGAATATACCGAGCGGTATGCCCAGTATAGGACCTATACTGCCTAGTACACCATGCTCGGTAAGCCTTGGTATTGCTACGTTACAAATTTCAAGAGAGTTTCAGAGGCAAGTGGAGGGATTGAGACATATACTGCCATAGGTATATAGAACATTAAGAGATTGTACTATACAATCTTTTTTTTTCAGTCCTATTTAATATTTTTTTGGATCTTGATACATACCTATGTACCAAACTTTGGTACACAGTACTAATATAATACCTACACTACTGGTACACATAATTATGAGATTAACATTAAGAGAATATGTTTTAAGATACAACTACAAGGATACTATAGCCAAAGAGATAGTCTTCATTCTCGAAGAGCTCATATTTCTTGTGATACTAGGAAGTACAAATCTTACAAGTACCATACCGGTTTGATCGGATGCTTAAAAGATTGAAATCCATAAGTTTAAAGTTAACTTTGAAAAGAAAAATAAGTGGTTTAAATCAAGGCTCTCTATTTCGATCTGTACCCCCCAATATGGGTGATACATACCGGTCCGACAGGATACCAGTACACGGACCGCCGGCTAACGAGCAGTACCATGCATCTCCCCATGCGGGAACGAGGCGACGTCACGTCTGTTTTCTTTTTTTAATATATATTATATTTATATTATATTATATTATATTGTATTATATTATATTATATTATACCGAGCGATACGCATTGTGCATACCGCTCAGTACCGAGTACTGCATCGTACCGAGATAAACTCGGTATGCTAGTACGGACCAATATAGAGAACCTTGATTTAAATCAAGGTTTGCTATACCGAACCTTGATTACAGGGTCGGTAACGAGCGGTCCGCATAGCGAACCGATACATACCGCCCGTATCAAGTAGTACATAACAGTACAGCAAGCATTGCTCACAACATCTAATTAAATAAAATGAAATATTATTGTCTTAAATATGAAAAAAAGAAATTCTAGCAGTTACGGAAGTAAATTATAATAATCTCATATTTCTCTTGTTTAGCATTGACTTCAACAACCAAAACTAAAACTATTTCTTTCTTACAAAAACCTCCACAACATCCAAGAAAAGAAACATAATCATCATTATAGTACAAATAAAGATATATAATCCAAAACACAACCATCAATATAGTATGAAACTATGAATCAAAGTTCGCAATTTCGACCTGTACCGCCTGGTATGGGCGGTACATACCAGTCCGTCAGGTTGCCGATATGCGGACCGCCCACTACCAGGCGGTTCCGTCAAAAATCGACCGTCGACCGTCGGCAACCGACTGAAGGGAGAAATCGATTGCCGACGGTCGATTGAGGGAGAAATCGACCATCGACGGTCGATTGAGCGAGAAAAAGGGAAAAAGAAGAAGAGGAAAAGAAGAAAAAAAGAAAAGAGAAGAAGAATACCTAGCGCCTGCGGGTCGCGACGCTTTTTCTCCCGCGCGAGGAGAAAGATCGAGGCGACGTCACCCATTTTCTCTCTTTTTTTAATATTTTAATATATTTAATATTATATTATATAATATTATATTATAAAATATTTATATTATATTTTCATATATATCGGGTGGTACGCATTGTGTGTACCGCCCGGTACCAGTACCGAGATGAACTCGGTATACCGGTACGGATCGATAAGTCAAACCTTGCTATGAATAACCATCATTATTGCACGAAGAATGAATAAACATTACATTGAAGTACTTAAAAGCAAAATTTAAAAGGCTTATTAAGAACTATCTAAGATATATCATTATCATCTATGATTTGCATAACATGATCACACCTAATTATCCTAAGATGATGTCTAGGTCTATCTTGTTTGTCAACCACAAAGGAAAACTTCAGTGACCTTAAATTTCTTTATCTTCATCACAGTATATACCAAGGTCTGCAATACTGAATGGTACCGCCCATATCGGGCGATACGTATAGGTCCACCAACAGATCGGTACACAAACTGCTCGCTACCGGATGGTACCATCGATTGGAGTTGTTTCTGCCCAATTTAGGCCATCGCCGCCCACTACCGAGTAGTATCAACATGGGAGAAGGAAGAAGAGGGAGAAGCAAAGGAAGAACCTGGAGATCCGTCGCCGCTCTCCTTCGACGATTCCGATCCATCGCCGCTTATCGGACACTGCAGATGAGATGTCGCCTCCTCCTCATCTAAGGCGACGAGGCCTCAGCATCGTCAGCGACTTCTCTTCGTCGAGGCTTCGCAACCGCGCGGGGAGAAGAAAACAAGGTTTCTTCTCCTCACGCGAGGAGAAGAAACGAGGCGATGTCGCCCTTTTTTCTATTTTTTTAACTTTATTATTATTATTATTATTATTATTATTATTATATATATATATATATCAAGGATACGCCCAGGCGTACCACTCAGTAACCCCATACAATATTGTACCGAGCTATGCTTGGTACACCGGTATGGTACGGAATGGCATATTGATATTCACTCTGTCAAATTTTGACAACTTGAGATGTCACCGACTAGCATCCACATAAAAAAGATATGGTACGGAATGGCATATCTTTTTTTTTCAGTCCTTTTTAATATTTTTTTGGATCTTGATACATACCTATGTACCAAACTTTGGTACACAGTACTAATATAATACCTACACTACTGGTACACATAATTATGAGATTAACATTAAGAGAATATGTTTTAAGATACAACTACAAGGATACTATAGCCAAAGAGATAGTCTTCATTCTCGAAGAGCTCATATTTCTTGTGATACTAGGAAGTACAAATCTTACAAGTACCATACCGGTTTGATCGGATGCTTAAAAGATTGAAATCCATAAGTTTAAAGTTAACTTTGAAAAGAAAAATAAGTGGTTTAAATCAAGGCTCTCTATTTCGATCTGTACCCCCCAATATGGGTGATACATACCGGTCCGACAGGATACCAGTACACGGACCGCCGGCTAACGAGCAGTACCATGCATCTCCCCATGCGGGAACGAGGCGACGTCACGTCTGTTTTCTTTTTTTAATATATATTATATTATATTATATTATATTATATTGTATTGTATTATATTATATTATACCGAGCGATACGCATTGTGCATACCGCTCAGTACCGAGTACTGCATCGTACCGAGATAAACTCGGTATGCTAGTACGGACCAATATAGAGAACCTTGATTTAAATCAAGGTTTGCTATACCGAACCTTGATTACAGGGTCGGTAACGAGCGGTCCGCATAGCGAACCGATACATACCGCCCGTATCAAGTAGTACATAACAGTACAGCAAGCATTGCTCACAACATCTAATTAAATAAAATGAAATATTATTGTCTTAAATATGAAAAAAAGAAATTCTAGCAGTTACGGAAGTAAATTATAATAATCTCATATTTCTCTTGTTTAGCATTGACTTCAACAACCAAAACTAAAACTATTTCTTTCTTACAAAAACCTCCACAACATCCAAGAAAAGAAACATAATCATCATTATAGTACAAATAAAGATATATAATCCAAAACACAACCATCAATATAGTATGAAACTATGAATCAAAGTTCGCAATTTCGACCTGTACCGCCTGGTATGGGCGGTACATACCAGTCCGTCAGGTTGCCGATATGCGGACCGCCCGCTACCAGGCGGTTCCGTCAAAAATCGACCGTCGACCGTCGGCAACCGACTGAAGGGAGAAATCGATTGCCGACGGTCGATTGAGGGAGAAATCGACCATCGACGGTCGATTGAGCGAGAAAAAGGGAAAAAGAAGAAGAGGAAAAGAAGAAAAAAAGAAAAGAGAAGAAGAATACCTAGCGCCTGCGGGTCGCGACGCTTTTTCTCCCGCGCGAGGAGAAAGATCGAGGCGACGTCACCCATTTTCTCTCTTTTTTTAATATTTTAATATATTTAATATTATATTATATAATATTATATTATAAAATATTTATATTATATTTTCATATATATCGGGTGGTACGCATTGTGTGTACCGCCCGGTACCAGTACCGAGATGAACTCGGTATACCGGTACGGATCGATAAGTCAAACCTTGCTATGAATAACCATCATTATTGCACGAAGAATGAATAAACATTACATTGAAGTACTTAAAAGCAAAATTTAAAAGGCTTATTAAGAACTATCTAAGATATATCATTATCATCTATGATTTGCATAACATGATCACACCTAATTATCCTAAGATGATGTCTAGGTCTATCTTGTTTGTCAACCACAAAGGAAAACTTCAGTGACCTTAAATTTCTTTATCTTCATCACAGTATATACCAAGGTCTGCAATACTGAATGGTACCGCCCATATCGGGCGATACGTATAGGTCCACCAACAGATCGGTACACAAACTGCTCGCTACCGGATGGTACCATCGATTGGAGTTGTTTCTGCCCAATTTAGGCCATCGCCGCCCACTACCGAGTAGTATCAACATGGGAGAAGGAAGAAGAGGGAGAAGCAAAGGAAGAACCTGGAGATCCGTCGCCGCTCTCCTTCGACGATTCCGATCCATCGCCGCTTATCGGACACTGCAGATGAGATGTCGCCTCCTCCTCATCTAAGGCGACGAGGCCTCAGCATCGTCAGCGACTTCTCTTCGTCGAGGCTTCGCAACCGCGCGGGGAGAAGAAAACAAGGTTTCTTCTCCTCACGCGAGGAGAAGAAACGAGGCGATGTCGCCCTTTTTTCTATTTTTTTAACTTTATTATTATTATTATTATTATTATTATTATTATATATATATATATATCAAGGATACGCCCAGGCGTACCACTCAGTAACCCCATACAATATTGTACCGAGCTATGCTTGGTACACCGGTATGGTACGGAATGGCATATTGATATTCACTCTGTCAAATTTTGACAACTTGAGATGTCACCGACTAGCATCCACATAAAAAAGATATGGTACGGAATGGCATATCTTTTTTTTTCAGTCCTTTTTAATATTTTTTTGGATCTTGATACATACCTATGTACCAAACTTTGGTACACAGTACTAATATAATACCTACACTACTGGTACACATAATTATGAGATTAACATTAAGAGAATATGTTTTAAGATACAACTACAAGGATACTATAGCCAAAGAGATAGTCTTCATTCTCGAAGAGCTCATATTTCTTGTGATACTAGGAAGTACAAATCTTACAAGTACCATACCGGTTTGATCGGATGCTTAAAAGATTGAAATCCATAAGTTTAAAGTTAACTTTGAAAAGAAAAATAAGTGGTTTAAATCAAGGCTCTCTATTTCGATCTGTACCCCCCAATATGGGTGATACATACCGGTCCGACAGGATACCAGTACACGGACCGCCGGCTAACGAGCAGTACCATGCATCTCCCCATGCGGGAACGAGGCGACGTCACGTCTGTTTTCTTTTTTTAATATATATTATATTATATTATATTATATTATATTGTATTGTATTATATTATATTATACCGAGCGATACGCATTGTGCATACCGCTCAGTACCGAGTACTGCATCGTACCGAGATAAACTCGGTATGCTAGTACGGACCAATATAGAGAACCTTGATTTAAATCAAGGTTTGCTATACCGAACCTTGATTACAGGGTCGGTAACGAGCGGTCCGCATAGCGAACCGATACATACCGCCCGTATCAAGTAGTACATAACAGTACAGCAAGCATTGCTCACAACATCTAATTAAATAAAATGAAATATTATTGTCTTAAATATGAAAAAAAGAAATTCTAGCAGTTACGGAAGTAAATTATAATAATCTCATATTTCTCTTGTTTAGCATTGACTTCAACAACCAAAACTAAAACTATTTCTTTCTTACAAAAACCTCCACAACATCCAAGAAAAGAAACATAATCATCATTATAGTACAAATAAAGATATATAATCCAAAACACAACCATCAATATAGTATGAAACTATGAATCAAAGTTCGCAATTTCGACCTGTACCGCCTGGTATGGGCGGTACATACCAGTCCGTCAGGTTGCCGATATGCGGACCGCCCGCTACCAGGCGGTTCCGTCAAAAATCGACCGTCGACCGTCGGCAACCGACTGAAGGGAGAAATCGATTGCCGACGGTCGATTGAGGGAGAAATCGACCATCGACGGTCGATTGAGCGAGAAAAAGGGAAAAAGAAGAAGAGGAAAAGAAGAAAAAAAGAAAAGAGAAGAAGAATACCTAGCGCCTGCGGGTCGCGACGCTTTTTCTCCCGCGCGAGGAGAAAGATCGAGGCGACGTCACCCATTTTCTCTCTTTTTTTAATATTTTAATATATTTAATATTATATTATATAATATTATATTATAAAATATTTATATTATATTTTCATATATATCGGGTGGTACGCATTGTGTGTACCGCCCGGTACCAGTACCGAGATGAACTCGGTATACCGGTACGGATCGATAAGTCAAACCTTGCTATGAATAACCATCATTATTGCACGAAGAATGAATAAACATTACATTGAAGTACTTAAAAGCAAAATTTAAAAGGCTTATTAAGAACTATCTAAGATATATCATTATCATCTATGATTTGCATAACATGATCACACCTAATTATCCTAAGATGATGTCTAGGTCTATCTTGTTTGTCAACCACAAAGGAAAACTTCAGTGACCTTAAATTTCTTTATCTTCATCACAGTATATACCAAGGTCTGCAATACTGAATGGTACCGCCCATATCAGGCGATACGTATAGGTCCACCAACAGATCGGTACACAAACTGCTCACTACCGGATGGTACCATCGATTGGAGTTGTTTCTGCCCAATTTAGGCCATCGCCGCCCACTACCGAGTAGTATCAACATGGGAGAAGGAAGAAGAGGGAGAAGCAAAGGAAGAACCTGGAGATCCGTCGCCGCTCTCCTTCGACGATTCCGATCCATCGCCGCTTATCGGACACTGCAGATGAGATGTCGCCTCCTCCTCATCTAAGGCGACGAGGCCTCAGCATCGTCAGCGACTTCTCTTCGTCGAGGCTTCGCAACCGCGCGGGGAGAAGAAAATAAGGTTTCTTCTCCTCACGCGAGGAGAAGAAACGAGGCGATGTCGCCCTTTTTTCTATTTTTTAACTTTATTATTATTATTATTATTATTATTATTATATATATATATCAAGGATACGCCCAGGCGTACCACTCAGTAACCCCATACAATATTGTACCGAGCTATGCTTGGTACACCGGTATGGTACGGAATGGCATATTGATATTCACTCTGTCAAATTTTGACAACTTGAGATGTCACCGACTAGCATCCACATAATAATTAATAGACCACTTCCATTTTGAATATATCAACCAAAAAATGATATTTATTACTATGTGTATGAATATTTGTTCATTATAATATACAATTTCTAGTTAGTCATTTTTCTCAACATTCAAACACAATAAAACAGAAATAAACAATTGTTTTCAGTAACAAATCAAGCACAATGAAGCAAACAAGAAAAGTTTGTAAATAGTTTAGGACAATAAGGCTCATTGCAAAAGATAGCCAATGCCTAGGGTCATTAGCACCAGCATGTACTCCACTTCATCCTGCTTAAGAGCATAGCCATCATACAAAATTATTTACAATCAAACTGATGGAGATGCTAGATTATTTTAGAAAAACTTCATTAACGATATTTTATGTATGGATATCTGGAGAAATAAAAATGTAGAATAACATTAGATATAAAATTTATTACCATTTTTTATTTATGTCAATAAGCTCTGTGAAGGTCTACCTTAGTTTGTCTACAGAAGTTGTACATGTATCTTTCACATCATCAAAACAAGATAAGATATTATTGCAACCACAAGGATCAATATCTGAGGTCCTAACCTCTCATGTGTCCTCCACTTCAACCTGTTTGGACTATAACTATTTACAATCGAAGTTATTCACAATCCTGAAAATTATTTACAATCGAATTGAAAAGTTATTAAAGCACACTGAAAATTGTAGATATTAAAACCCACTGACAAATTATAAATATCATTTTCATAGGAAAAAAATGATAGATTGCACTTGATTTGCAATATATAATGCATACTTACTCAAAGCAATGGCTTGGGTTTGCAAGATCTTTTCATGACATTTCTTAACCTTGAACAAAATGGGTAGTCATTGGCTAAATGAGACAAAGGGATCAATAAAGTTTTCAATCTCGAAACTTCTTCAGCATTTAAAAAAATGATCCTGGTAGTTTTTCTATTTTCCTCTTCAAGGATGCAGCCATCGAGTCAGTGCTTGAGTCTAAAGATAACAACAAAAGATAGATGATTTAACAATTGTCTTCATAGCAAACTACATATACAAAAAGAAAAGACAATAAGAAACACCTAAAAGTTGTTCTTTAAGATGGTCTTCAGATATTACAAGATAGAAGGCACCAAGCAACCACAAGTTTGGTCACATTAAAGGAACATATTCTTTTTTCTTAACAAAACCTATTGTTGCTACAAAGTAATAATGCTTGTTTCAGATATCACGCTCATTGGGACTTGTGAGAAGTCTCTTTAGACTTACACATTCTTGGAATTCCAAAATACAATAAATGAAATTGCTTCAAATTAATTTCTTTCTTGACATAGTTGGTGATATCAAGCAAAGAAATGTAAGCTTGCCTCTATGCCAACTAAAGAATTAGCCAGTACACATCCATTTATATGATTCTTAGATTTCTACTAACTAAAAAAGTAGCTTCCAGTTGTAGTAAACTAATGAAGAAAGCCTTGTTGTAGATTATGTTGACTTAAACAGTTACTTAGCATGACATGAGCTACATGTATAGAATACACTAAACTTACAACCTGATATTTTTAGCAAAGTGATATTGGTTTCACACATTATCACAGTCACTAAGAAAAGGTTACAAAATTAACAAAGTTATAGAGAAAGATACCTTACATCCTTTCAACTAAAATAATTAGGAAAAGAATACAAAGTGACCATCATCACCAAGGACTATCTACCATCCAAAATGGTACATCCGAGTCCAGGCATGGCCAGTACATGGATCAACCCCATTTCGGTCCAATCTAACCCAATATAAAAAATAAAACAAAAATTGCAAATCACAAACATGAGCCCTCTTCTCATGGAGCACATGGAACCGATGCTGCTACCACCACCGTCTATTTATCTAATATACTTCCTCTTCTTCTCCTCCACTTCTCGTCCTTGTCTTCTTCCTTCCCTCCTCCACTGCTTCCTCTTCTTCCTTCTTCTTCCTTCTACTCCATCCTTTCCTCTTCTTCCTTCTTTCTCCTCTTCCTCCACTGCCTCTCCATCTTCCTTCCTCATCTTACTCTGCCACCTCCTCTTCTTTCATCCTCTTCCATCATCGTCTCCTCTTCCATTGAGGCTATGAGAATAAGTTGCATATTCTTGGAATTCCAAGATACAATAAATGAAATTGCTTCAAATTATTATTTTTTTTCATATGGTTAGCAATATCAAATAAAAAAATATAAGCTTGGATTACCAATCAACATATATTTATATGATTCTTAATAGATGCATGTAGTAAACTAAAAAAGAAATATTTGTTCTATATTACAGTGTAATTTAAACAATTACTCAACATGAAATAGGCCACACGTGTCGAGCACATCCAAATTTCAACCTTACTTCCTACCAAAGTGATATTAATTTGGCATATTATCATCATGGCTAAGAAAAGAGTACAAAACCAACAAACTTATGCAGGAAGATAACTTACAGAGAACCCAGGTTCAGCTTCCACATTTTTGGATGAAAGCTCCAAAAAAAGAAGAGGAATGAGCATCGTTCAACAAAAAGAACCAAAAATGATCACTAATCTTATGATCTGCTTCAACTTATTTAAAATCATCAAGAAAATCCGGTTTGAGATATAACTATACGGGTAGTAAAGACAAAGAGAGAAGATTCATCTTTAGAAAGATCATATTCGAGCAAACTTGATTTGCCACTTGGCAAATGAATCTTAGAGCACATTCAACCAAGTTTTTAAACAACATATTTTAGTAGCCAACTGAAGTCACGACACAGTTAACATTTCAAGATATATGTACATCCTTATTTCCCAAATTTCTAATAATGTCAGGTTGCTAAACACCTTAGTAACAGAATCAAACAACTATCAATTTTCACCTGTAAAAAAATGGATTATCCTTTCTTTCACATAACTACATGCTGATAAACTAAAATCCTACAAATTTTACTAGGATTACGATGTCGTATGAAAGAAGATCAGGATGTGAGAAAATAAAGCATGTAATCATAAATTATTACCACCTAAGGTGATTTTTAAATTCTGTTGTAATACAAATGAGTCAGGTGCAAAGAGAATTTAGTGGTGGCAACCGGGAGCACATAAAACAGGACACACTCATACTGTACCAGTAACACAGAATTTTATATATATATTCGTTTGGAAAAAGAATTGAAAATTGTGTCAGAAATAACAAGGAGGAAGCACAAGACACAAATGTGGTTGTATATTCATTAATACTGCATAAGCAGCCATTGGGTATATGTGGATGCATATGCAATAGCTTTTTCCATATATGAAGTAATGTTACATAATAATGTCACATTGGTCTAATGCTATGATCATAATTGTTGTAGACCAATTTTGAACATTACTTCAAAGGAACCTAAATGAAGTATATATTTATGGATGTACTACAATTTTATTTATTTAACAAAATAAATATTGTTTGAGCATTTTGCCTATCTTTTGTCTCACAAGCAGAAAACAATATTGTTTATGAAGTTATAATGCAAGTCTTCATTCGCATCTCTCAATGGAAGAGCATACAAGGAAAATTTGAAAGGAAACTGAACTTGAAAATGAAACAGGTATGGTTGTACTGCCTCTTGTTCCTAATTTTCATTTGTGTTTTGGTTACTAAACAATAATAACGAAATCAAACAACTATTCATCTTCCCTAATTAAACATGGATTACTCTGTTCTTTCCTTTGCATTAATAATTGCTAATAAGATAGTGATATATTAACAGGGATAGTTATAACACCTAATCATTACCAATTTTCTTATAACTTTAGTTCCTAAACAAAATCAATTCATCATCACAAATAATGATATACATTACTTGATTCTTTTCTTTTGCACACTCACGTTCTTATAAAATAAAATCTGCAATGCTCCACTTGGACTAGGGGACTAGGATACAGAATGAAACAAGATCAGGATGGACAAAAAGAAAACAAACAATTATAATTTGTTATTACTTATGATTTCTGAATTATAAGTGCAATACAAAAGAAACACTGCAGAGAGAATTCAGTGGTAGAAACCAAGAGCACCATAACAGAAGGCCCATAATGTGGAAGTGACGCAACCAAAGCACAAGTTGATACAAACACACTGCTTCCACATATTATGAACAGTTGTATTCGGAAAAAGAAACTTATTATTACCTGCAAAATCGAGTAGATAAGAAAATTGCTAAAACAAAACAGTATATTGATTTATCCTCTGCATGGCCTGATTTGCTTTCCCTGCATAAGATGAGAAAGAACCAAAATCATAAAAGGACGATTAACGAAACAAGAACTACATTACCAATAGGTTTCCCTCACTTGAAAGTGACAAGGATGGTGCTTACCATTCAATCTTTTGGCCTGTAACTGACAGTAATCTTTTATTATGTTCATAGTATTCCTTGATCTTGAACAAAATGGGACATTAAACATTTCCATATAGGAATTAACTACTTCTTCCCCAACCCTAGTACCCTCTTTGTCAGCTTTCTAAAGATAGATTTTAAAATTTTCATGTCTTTTAAGATTTAGTCTCAGAAGTCAAGGATCGCTTGCAATTCTGTTTGTTCTTAGGAATTCCTCAATTAAATTCAATTAAAAGGTAGCATGATGACCAAAAAAGAAATGTTTAGCACCCTAACCTTCCTGACTCAGATCCTCCTAGGTCGCTATGGTCACAAATGCAATCTGCAATGCGTGTGCAGCTAAAACAAGAACAGAATCAAAGAATAAGAAAAGAAGAAGAGTCCAACACAAGGGAAAGAGATTGGGGAGAAAGAAAACAGGTGCTGTGTTTTACAAGCAAGATTACAACGGAAAGGCATAATCCGGGAGACCTCATATCCAATTTTGGAGTCTGTTCGCCAATCTTCAACCAGTAAACCTCATGCTCGAGGATGAACCAATCTTGGAGTTTACCATGGTCCTGTTCCTGGACGAGATCAACGAGCACCAATCAAGAATTGACGGAACCCAGACAAGTTCTTCAATGTCATCCAGGAGGTCCCTTACCAAATTCTTCCACGAAGGGGCAGTAGAAACGGGAGAGAAGGGAGGAAAGAAGAGCAAGAGAGACAAACCCCAGTAACAAATAGAAGCCTAATGCAGAACTAAAGATTCAAGAAGAAACATAAAAAAATCCCTGGAACAAGAAGTTTCAATTGAAAGGAGCAGAGCAAAAGTATCCTCAATTGCGTCTCAATCTCCTACCCTCTGTCTACGCCCTCTTTCGTTTTTGCCATGGCAATTAAGACAAGAGGCAGCCTGAAGAAAAACCATAAATGATTCAAGAACCAAAAGAAATCCCAAAAACACAAAGAAGCCTATAGAAATTCAAAAAGAAACCGAAAGAAATCTAAAATAAAGTCAGAGGAAAGAAAATTAAACCTAATATTAAAGAGAGAAAGAAGAAAGAAAACCAAATATTGCATTCCTCCAAGTGAGATTTCCAAGTAGCACACATGACGCTCCGGTTCGCAGAACCATCTTGGAGGATGCAGCATGTCTATTTGACAACTTGCACCTCTGTTCTTGATATTAGAGGTTACAGCGGTTCCATTACCCATTGAAGTTAAATAACCCAAGGAGATCACCTTCCTCCGCATAGCCTGATCATGACGAGAGAGTTCACAAGAACCAAGAATCCCGAAAAGATTCAAGAACAAACCAAAGAAACACCAAGAAGAGATGATAGAGGAGAGGAGAGGAAGAGAACAAAGAAGATTTAGGGAGAAACAGGAAAGGCTTAGGGAAAAGGAGAGGAGAGGAATAGAACATAGAGGGTTTGATTTCAAGCAGCAAACAGGGAAGAGAAGACGGTGAACAAAACGCTGCGAGTTTGGGAGGGAATATAAGAGACGAGCGTTAATATTCGTGACATCGTATCCTTATATTTTCTATACTAGATCACTATATTTCTGATCAATGCATCCAAATAACTCATGTATGGATCAGAATATTTCTGATCTATGCATCAAGATCCTCTCTATACATTGGATCATTATCCTCATATATACTGGATCAATGGACCCTCTACGAATAAGACTAAGCCAAATATATAATAAAAAGATGCTATAAAAATAGTAAAACTAAGAGATAATCTAAAAAAAAGAAATAAGATTAAAATTAAACCATGGTCAATGATTAGATTCTTAGGTCAATCTCCCATCTCATTTGGGTTCACCACTGACCTCTTGATGTCCTATATCATACACATCCCATCAGATATCTTTGAGGCATCTTTTTAATATACAAAAGCTTGAAGGAATCATAATTTAAAATAGTCAAATTTTAAGATAAATATTTATAGAAATATAAAAAGATAAGTATAAACCTTCAAGATATTGAACAAGTATTCAACTATAAAATAGAGATATAAAAATTTTAAGTGTAAATGAAACAAATTTCTCTTCATATCTTAATTGAATTTTAGGTTAAATTAAAGAGAAAATAAATTAATTATCATAAATAAAAAATAATATAACATCTCGATCCATAATGAATAGAGAAATTCTAATAAAAGAAAAAAGTTTTGAAATATCATTCAAGTTATTTACTAACAGATTCAAGAAGCTCATGGAAGAAGAGGATCTTGAAGTAAATAGATGAAGAAGAATATAATTATTTAGGCTTACATCATAAAAATAATAAAAGGATAAAAGGAGACATTCATGACAAAGACAAAAAGTATACAATAATGATAATTAAGAAATAAAAAATAATTGAAATCATACAGTGCTATCGTAAGTGAGGAGTAAGATTGAAATAGCATAAGTTCTATTGCAAGACAGACATGATGCTAAAGCCATCAGACGACTATCAAGAGAGTACAAAAAAAATAGCTAAAGAAAGAAAGAATAAGGGCAGGTAGAAAAATATACAAGAATTAGTATAATAAAAATAATAGGCTACAAATTTTACGGGACAAATAAATAATTAAAATAAATCTATTCAGGATACTACTTTAAGAATCGCGAGACAAAAGATAAAATATAAGAATAAGTGTATTATTGATTCTACACTTGTTCTTTAGCTTATATTCTATGTTTCACTTGAACTTAATTTTATGATGATAATAACAATTGAAAATATCAAACCCATTAAAAAAGAGGATTGAAGAAACCATTTCAAAAACTTAAAAGAGAATATATTGAATAAAAAACTATAAAAACTATGATAAATTAAAGTAAGGGATTAAGTGCATGACCGGGAAGTTCGTCGGGAGTTCACCGATAGGTTGTCGAGAGCTTGCCGGGAGTTCACCGAAAGAATGCTAGGAGTTTGTTAGGAGTTTACCAAAGGAAATTAGAATCTCGCTAGGGGTTCATTGAAAGGATGTTGAGAGTTTGCCAAAGGAAATTAAGATTATGTGTTGAGAGTCATAATTAGCATCATAATGAGAGTTAGTTTTTACTAACTTAATTAAGAGATCATTAGGTCTTAATTAGGGCTAATTTGGACTCATTATAAAAGTAATTTTAATAACCCAAGGTCAGATAAGGCATTGTCTTCAAAGACAGTCTCCAAGATGACACAATCTTCAAATGCATGTCAGGCGGTTGAACCGCCCAGACATAATCTCCCAGACTATCAGGTGGCTGAACCGCCCAAAACACAATCTCCAAGACTGTGTTAGGCGGCTGAACCGCCCAGAACGCAGTCTTCGAGACTAGCACCTCGGGATCACTTAAAAATTAATTTTTGGCTCCATTTTTGAAGTCATTTAGGGCCTATAATACCCCATACTTTCTTGCCTGAGGTATGCAAGCAAGAATCAAGAGTGAAAAACCTGTGAAAATATTGTTGTAATCCCTTAAGAGCTCCCCTCATTTCTTCTTATGTAGTTTTTGTTTAAGGGAGAGCTGAGAGAATTGTAAAGGTTATCTCCTGAACCTGTAAAAGGAGAATAAAGCTGTAAGAGAGGTGTTTGATCTTTGCCCATTAAAAAAGATTAAGAGTAGAAGCCGGTGGCCTCAAGTGAAGAGGAATCGGGAGTGGACGTAGGTCAAGGGGACCGAACCACTAAAATATCGGTTTGCTTTCTCTTCTTTACTCTTTATATTCATTGCTTAATTGTCTACTACCTTTGCTTGCACTCTTACAAATATCTCTACACTTAAACGTATCTCTATGCTTAAACGCATCTCTACGCTTAAACGTTTCTTTACGCTTAAACGTATTTTCGATACGATTTTTATTGAGTGAGTATTTAAATCGAAGTGAAATTTTTATAAGCACTAATTCACCCCTCCCCGCCCCCCCCCCCCCCCCCCCCCCTCTCTCTTAGTGCCGCTTTGATCCTAACAAGAATATGCTAATTAATAATAATGTAAAACAGATTGTGTAGTGTGTCACATGTGCCATCACTCACGTGATTGGCTTGTAGGGCACTTGTAACCAACAATCTCCCACTTGACCTAAAGCCAATCACCTATGTGTCTGATCCCCATCAGAACCCTGTGACGCTCAAGGACAATTTGAGCTAACGGTTTTATTAGTGAATTTGTAATGTTATCTTCATATGAAACTCTTTCCACTACTATATCTTTTTAGGCTATGATTTCTCTAGTCAACTGGAACATCCACAGAACACTTCTTATGAGACCTAGGTTCCCTTGTTAGACCTATTATCTCGATAATGTCATAGTATATGGGAATCAGCTCCATGTTGCTTAGTACAACTCCTAAATCTCTGATAAACTTCGTCATCTATACCCCTTCCTTTGTTGCTTCTGCTACAATAATATATTCTGCCTCTATGGTCGAGTCAGCAGTAGTATCTTGCTTGGAACTCTTCCAGCTTACTCCTCTTTCATTCAGGGTAAAAATATATCCTGAGTTTGACTTACTATCATCAATATGGGACTGGAAACTCGAGTCCATGTAGCCCTCAACTTGGAGGCTACTTTCTCTATATACCAGTAAAAGATTCTTAGTCCTTCTCTAGTACTTAAGGATACACTTACTACTTTCTAATGTTACAAACCTAGATCTGCTTGATACCTACTCATGACACTCAAAGTATGCGTTATATCAGGCTTGATACATAGCATGACATACATGATAGACCCTATCACTGAGGCATAGGGAAATATTATCATGTCTACCCTTTCTTTAGGAGCCTTTGGAGAAATACTCCTAGAAAGTGATATTCTATGTCTCATCGATATGAGACATCCCTTGAAATTTTTCATGCCAAATCTTTTGACAATAGAGTCTATATACCTCGACCGGGACAAACCAAACATCCTCTTGGATCTATCTCTATAGATCTGGATCCCCAAAATATATAATGCTTTCCTTAATTCCTTCATGGAGAAGTTTTTGAATAGCCAAGCCTTTTGTGGAAAGCATTCCTACATCATTCCCAAATATTAGGATGTCATCCACATACAACATTGGGAAGGTGATAGCACTTCCACTTACCCTCCTATACACACAAGGCTCAGCTTCATTCTTAACAAAATCATAAGATATTATTGCCTCATCAAATCTTATGTTCCAACTTTGGGAGGATTGCTTTAGTCCATAGATGAACCTAAGCAATCTGCACACTTTATCTGGACTCTTTTAAGAAACAGGTCCCTTTAGTTGTATCATATATATCTCCTCTCGAGGTTGCCATTGAGGAATGCAGTTTTCACATCCATCTGCTATATCTCATAGTTATAGTGTGTTGAAATAGCCAAAAGAATTCTGATGGATTTAAGCATAGCTAAGGGTGAAAAGGTTTCGTCATAGTCAACTCATTGTCTTTAACGATATCCTTTAGCAAACAGTCTTACCTTATAGGTCTCAACCTTTTCATCCACTCTGATCTTCTTCTTGAAGATCCATTTGTAACCGATTGGTACAATACCCTCTATTGCATCCATAAGATTTCAAACCTTATTGGAGTTCATGGAATCCATATCAGAATTCATGACTTCTTGCCACTTCCCAGAATCTATACTCATAATAGCCTCATTGTAGGTCTGAGGATCAACATCCTGAGATTCCTCTCCACTGATATATCTCATATATCTTTTAAGACGGTGAAATACTCAAATAGACCTATGGAAAGTTAGAACTTATGTATTAGGTGCCTGAATAGACTTAGACTCTAGAATGGTGCTTGAGCTAGGTTCTCCAAACTCGCTCAACTCTATGTCACTCCCACTATTTTCACCAAGAATGTGTTCCTTCTCAAGAACCATAACCTTCATGATAACAAAGACCTTTTAGCCCTCAGGATGATAGAAATAGTACCCATAAGTTTGCTTGGGGTATCCTACAAACTTGCATTATTCTGTCTTCAATTCCAACTTATCGGGATTGTATTTTTTAACATTGGTAGGACAACCCTAAATCTTAAAAATCTTAATATCAAGCTTTTTTTCTTTTCATATCTTATATGGTGTAGATACTACTGACTTTGATAGAACTCTGTTCAAAAGGTAAGCTATGGTCTCTAGAGCATATCCCTAGAATGAGATGGGTAGGTCAGCAGAACTCATCATGGACCGCACCATGTCCAACAGCGTTTGATTCCTCAATTCTGATATACCATTGAGCTGAGGTGTATAAGGAGGTGTCCACTGGGATAGAATCTCATGGTCCTTGAGGAAATAGGTGAATTCTGTACTCAAGTACTCTCCTCCTCGATCTGATTAAAGAGTCTTAATACTCTTTCTAATCTGATTTTCTACTTAATTCTTATATTCTCCGAATTTCTCAAAGGCCTCTGAATTATACTTCATTAAGTACACATGTCCATACCTAGAGAAATTATTAGTGAATATAATGAAGTATGAGTAACCGCCTATAGCCTGAGTTGACATAGGACCATATACATCATTATGTATAAGTTCTAGTAACTTAGTGGCTCTCTCTCCAGTTCCACTAAAAGGAGAGTTGGTCATCTTTCCACGAAGGCAAGGTTTGCAAGTTGCATATGACTCATAGTTGAATGAATCTAAGTATCAATCTTTTAGCAACATTTGAATCCTTCTCTCATGGATATGACTAATCCTACAATGCCACAAGTATGCATTAGCCACCTCATCTCATTTCCTCTTGGACGTATTTACATTCATGATGTGTTGAGAAGTGTCTAACATATATGTCATTTATTAAGGTCCATCTAGTGATGATCTCATCATCCAGAATTGTTGAATAATTATTATTCTCAAAAATTAATTTATATCTACTAATTGTCAAACAAGAAATGAAAATAATATTTTTGATAATAGAGGAAAAAAAATGGCATGTATCCAAACAATGATAGCTCCACCAGGCAGATATAGGGTGATCTCCCCAACGATAATTGTAGCAACTCTTGTTCCATTATCCATCTTGAGGTCCATCTTGTCTCTAGTCAATCTCCTAGGTCTTGCCAGAATCAGCAACGTATTACAGATATGATAAGCACTCCCGGTATCCAACTCATATGTTATCATGAAAATTTGATAAGTGGAGATTAGTTATGAATATATCTAAAATGAGGATTTGTTTAATAATAGATTATTTGTGAGGACCTATTTGTTAATATAAGGATTTATTTAATAATTCTCTTGATTAAATAATTTTATATTAAAAGTTTATTGCTATAGACCTAAATGTGAATCTTAAAAATATGAGGTAAATTATGAAAGATTCATATTAAGTTAAAAAAAAAAGAATGAGGATAACATGTGTCACTACATAGTTTAAAGTGGTGCCATTTATGCATGTTGCATAGGTGACACATAAGCACCTTACATGCATGCTTGCCACCTAGCAATCCATATGTTAGCTAAAACAAATAGCAATTAGAGAAGAAAGAGATTGCTACTACATAAACTTGAGAAGGAGATGAAGAAGAAGAGAAGAGAAAAAGAATAGATTTGAGGGTTTTGAGATTTTGATCAAATCCACACATTTGGGATCAAAATCTTTAAAGGTAAGTATTCTAACCCATCCTACAAAATGTTTTCATCCTTAATTACATCTCATTTGATATAATTTTGAAAGATTTATGACTTAGAACATTATATCTCTCTCATTCAGTTGTAAATGTATGAATTTATGAAATTTAAGAATTCTGAGCTTTCTATCTTATTTTTACCATAACTTTCTATATTAAATTCTTATTAAGGCAAAACCTTTGTTATCCAAAATTAGATCCATAGATCTTTTGTTTGATATCAAAACTGAGAATTTTGGAGTTCATATGCTTGTCTAAACACTTAAACTTTGTATTCTAGGACCTTTTGATACTAAATTCCTTGTAACTTTCTGTTGAAAAATTAAATTATTGCCAAACCTATTTTATTATAAAATAATTCATATATCTTTCTGATGATATCTTGACTGAATGATTTGGAGTCCAAATAATTGCCCATATATCTATTTCAATTGATTCTATGGATTCTACAAAACAAGGACCGTAATTTCTAACCTTTTGATTCTAAATTGCTTATAACTTCCTGTTGGAGATCTGATTTGAGCAAAACTTATTTTGTTGAAAACTAGACACATAGATATTTCTTTTAATATCTAGATTAAAAGATTTAGAAAAATACAAATACTTATCCAGTCTCCTATTGAATTCGATCCTATAAATTCTACAAAACAGAGCTTTTGTTCTATGATCTTTGGTTACCAAATCATTTATAACTCTTTGTAGAAATATTTAATTTATATAAAACTTATTTTATCTGAAACTAGATTGATTGAGCTTTTCAAAGAAAATCTTTTAAGTAATTTAGAGTATATTTGATTATTTAAAATAACTTTAAGATGTGCCCTCTAAAATCTACCAAATAGTGATTGTATTAGTTTTGCCTATTCTTGCTTTATCCATTTCAAAACTGAATTATATGATGCTCTTGCCTTTGATTTTCTTATATATCTGAATATATTATGTATTAATCGATGTTACATCATATTATTTCGATTAGGCGCATGCTTGATTTATAGTTCCGCATGTGCTTCTGATATATGTCAATTTCATTGCTCATGCCCTTTTGTACTCTAGTGTTTATGGGATATTCTGGACGTTTGCTAGAAATGATAAATGGTATCGTGCTTAGATCCTACGATGCTCTATCGGTCCCCACTTACTTCACCCAGACATGGGTGGATAGAGCTCCCAAACATGGGAGACTTTTGTCTGTTGGTCATCCAGAAATGAATGTACCATATTATGTTTAATCTCACTTCACCCTCTATGTCTTTGATATAATATCCAAAGCATTATTTATGAGTTTGTTTGTGTACTTTGGATAAGAGTGAAATGAATGTTATGTCTGATATGATATTTGAGCTTTTGTTCCTTAATTGTTCATTTGATGAGCTTTGAGATTATTTATACACCATTAATATGCTTCAAAATATATCATATGCATCTTTGATATGCTCTAAAATGTTTTATTTGTCATTGATATATTCTAAAACATTTCATATAACTTAGACATGCTCCTAAATATTTCGAATGCCATTGTTATATTCTGAAATGTTTCATTGCTATTGATATATTTTGAAACATTTCACAAGCCATTGATATGTTCCAAAATATCTTATGCATCTTTGATATGCTCTGAAATATTTTATATACCTTTGATATATTCTGAAACACTTTATACATCATTGATATTCTCTGAAATATTTCATATTTCCATTGATATATTCTGAAATGTCCTATGCATCTATGATATGCTCTGAAATATTATATATGTCTTTGATATGTTCCAAAACACTTTATACATCTTTGATATGCTCTGAAATATTTCATATTCTCATTGATATACTCTGAAATATTTCGTTTGCCATTGATATACTGCTTGACATTCTTACACCTTTAATATGCTCCGAATCATTTCACATTCCATTGATATATTCTGAAACACTTTATACATCTTTGATATGCTCTGAAATATTTTGTATTCGTATTGATATGCTCTGAAATATTTCATTGCCATTGATATGCTGCTTGACATTTTTACGCCTTTGATATGCTCAGAATCATTTCACATTCTGTTGGTATATTTCAAAATACTTTATACATCTTTGATATGCTCTGAAATATTTCATATTCTCATTGATATGCTCTGAAATATTTCGTTTGACATTGATATGTTGCTTGACATTCTTACGCCTTTGATATGCTCCGAATCATTTCACATTCCATTGATATGCTTCGAGATGTTTCATACAATATTAACATATTCCGAGATATTTCACACCAATAATATTCTCCAACTACTCTTCCTCTACTATTATGATCAAAACATGTTCGAATGAAATGATTTATGATTATGTATCTAACGAGATGCTATCTATGGATTCTTATACCCTTGCCTTGCTATCTGATATCAAGTTTATTTTGAAAACTATCATTCTTTGTTTTGAATATGTTAATCACTTGCTGAGCTCTATATGCTCACTCTATTGCTATATAAATTTTATAGGTTAGCTTGTCACTTACATAAAAAGTTAGAATTGTGCTGAGACAGTAGAAAGCTATGTAGATTTTGAGCAAATCTTGTTGGGAGATGTTGTATAAGAATATTTTGTATATAATAGAATATTGTAGATAAATAAGAACTGATATATCTTGAAAAAAGGTTAGAATACCTCTCAGTATGGAATCTTTGAATGTTAAGTTTAACAATTATATGAAGTGGTGGAAAATGGTTAGTTTTGCATTCGTATAAATTACTGAGACTAATGGCTTTATAAGTGTGGTTAATACTTTTGGTTAAGTTAACCTTGAGTTTTGTGGATTATTTTTAAATGTTAATCTGTATCATCAAATTTAGTTTGGATCCTGGATTCAGATTGTTAATAAATTATAATATACTTTTGATTTATGATGGTTTCACACCTTTCGAATGCGATAAATTGGGGGCGTGACAGAGATGGTTTCAGAGTATGATTTGAGGATTACTGATATTTGATATATTTGATGTGCAAAGTATATTGAGACATTATAAATTTAGAGGACTAATTTTCTTTTAAAGAAGGGGGGGAGTGTAATATCCCTCATTTTCAAAATATTTATAATAATCTATTTTAAATTTTTAATGAGGACCTATTTGTAAATATGAGGATTTGTTTAATAATTCTCTTGATTAAATAATTTTATATTAAAAGTTTATTGCTAGGGATCTAAATGTGATCTTGAAAATCTGAGATGAATTGTGGAAGATTCACATTAAGTAAAAAAAAAATGGGGATGACATGTGTCACTGCCTAGTTTAAAGTGATGCCACTTATGCATATTGCATAGGTGACACATAAGTATCTTACATGCATGATTGTCACATAGCAACCCATATGTTAGCTAAAACAAATAGCAATTAGAAGAAAGGGATTGCTGCAACGTAAACTTGAGGAGAAGTAGAAGAAGAGAAGGAAAAGGAGAAGAACAGATTTAGGGGTTTTGAGATTTTGATTAAATCCACACATTTGGGATCAAAATCTTTAAAGGCAAGTATTCTAACTTTATCCTACATAATATATTCATCCTTGATTATATCTCATTTTATATAATTTTAAAAGATTTGGGGCTTAGAACATGATATCTCTCTCATTCAGCTGTAAGTGTGAAATTTAAGAATTATGACCTTTTTATCTTATTTTTACAATAACTTTCTGTATTAAACTCTGATTAAGGCAAACATTTGTTATTTAAAAGTAGATTCGTAGATCTTTTTTTTAATATTAAATTTGAGAATTTTAGAATTTATATACTTATCTAAACTCTTGTTTCAATTAACCCTGAAGAATGTATAAAATAGACTTTATATTATCGAACCTTTTGAGTCCAAATGACTGCCCATATAATCGATTGACTCTATGGATTCTACAAAATAGAGACCATAATTTCTAACCTTTTGATACCAAATTGCTTATAACTTCCTTTTTGGGACTCTGATTTAAGCAAAACTTATTTTGTGGAAACTAGACATCTGTATTTTTCTTTTGACACCTAGATTGAAAATTTTGGAATACAAATACTTACCTAGTCTCCTATTGAATTTGATCCTATAGATTCTACAAAATAGAGCTTTTGTTCGACGAACTTTAGTTACCAAATCACTTGTAACTCTTTGTAGAGACTCTCAATTTATATGAAACTTATTTTATCTGAAACTAAATTGATTGAGCTCTTTAGAGATACCCTTTTGAGTAATTTAAAGATATTTAATTATTCAAAATAACTTTGAGATGTGCCATCTGAATTCTGCCAAAATAGTGATTATATTAGTTTTGCATATTCTTGCTTCATCCATTTCAATGCTTCATCCATTTCAAAACTTAATTCGTTGATGCTCTTGCCTTTGATTTTCTTATATATTTGAATATGTTATGTATTAATCGATGTTAAATCATATTATTTTGATTAGGCACATACATGATTTATAGTTCCATATGTGCTTCCGATATATGCCAATTTTATTCCTCATATCCTTTTGTACTCTGGTGTTTGTGGGATCTTCTGGATCTTTGCCAAAAATGGTAAAGGAGATTGTGCTTAGAGCCTGCGATGCTCTGCCGGCCCCCACTGACTTCACCCAGATGTGGGTGGATGGAGCTCCCAGACGTGAGAGACTTCTGTCTGTTGGTCATCCAAAAATTGATGTACTATATTCTATCTGATCCCACTTCACCCTCTGTCTTTGATATAATATCTAAAATATTATTTATGAGTTTGTTTGTGTGTTTTGGATAAGAATGACATGAATGTTATGTTTAATATGATATTTAAGCTTCTGTTCCTTAATTGTTCATTTGATGAGCTTTGAGATTATTCATATACCATTGATATGCTTCAAAATATGTCCTATGCATCTTTGATATGCTCCAAAAATTTTATTTGTCATTGATATGTTCCGAAATATTTTATATGTCTTTGTCATGCTCCTAAATATTTTGAATGCTATTGTTATGTTCCGAAATATTTCATTGCTATTGATATATTCTGAAACATTTCACATGCCATTGATATATTTCGAAATGTCCTATGTATTTTTTATATGCTCTGAAATATTTCATATGCCTTTGATATATTCCAAAACACTTTATACATCATTGATATGCTATAAAATGTTTCATATTTTCATTGATATGTTCCGAAATGTCATATGCATCTTTGATATGCTCTAAAACGTTTCATATGCCTTTGATATGTTCTGAAACACTTTATACATCTTTGATATGCTCCAAAATATTTCATATTCTCATTGATATGCTCTGAAATATTTCGTTTGCCATTGATATGCTGCTTAACATTCTTACGCCTTTGATATGCTTCGAATCATTTCACATTCCATTGATGTATCCTGAAACACTTCATACATATTTGATATGCTCTGAAATGTTTCACATTCTCATTGATATGCTCCAAAATATTTTGTTTGCCATTGATATACTGCTTGACATTCTTATGCCTTTGATAGGCTCTAAATCATTTCATATTTTGTTGATATATTCCGAAACACTTTATACATCTTTCCGAAATGTTTCATATTCTCATTGATATGCTCCAAAATATTTTATTTGTCATTGATATGCTGCTTGTTATTCTTATGCCTGTGATATGCTTCGAATTATTTTACATTCCGTTGACATGCTTTGAGATGTTTCATACGACAGTGATATGTTCCGAGATATTTCACATCAATAATATACTCCAACTACTCTTTCTCAACTATTATGATCAAAGTTTGTTCGAATGAAATGATTTGTGATTATGTATCTAACGAGATGCTATCTATGGATTCTTATACCCTTGCCTTGCTATCTGATATCAAGTTTATTTTAAAAACTATCATTCTTTGTTTTGGATATGTTAGTCACTTGTTAAGCTCTATATTATCACTCTATTGCTATATAAATTTTATAGGTTAGCTTGTCACTTACAGAAGAGGTTAGAACTAAGCTGAGATAGTGGAAAGCTATATAGATTTTGGGAAAGTCTTGTTGGGAGATGTTGTATAAGAATATTTTGCATGTAATGAAATATTGTAGATAAATATGAACTTATGTATCTTGAAAAAATGTTATAATATCTCTTAGTGTGGAATCTTTGAATGTTAAGTTTTACAATCATATGAAGTGGTGGAAAATGGTTGGTTTTACATTCGTATAGATTTCTGAGACTTATGATTTTATAAGTGTGGTTAATATTTTTGGTTAAGTTAATTTTAAGTTTTATGGATTATCGAGTGATGTAGTGTAAGATTTATAAACTACACATATTTTATGAATGGATGTGAATGATCTTTAAATATTAATCAGTATCCTCAATTTAGTTTGGATCCTGGGTTCGGATTGTTGATGAATTATAATGGACTTCTGATTTACGATGATTTCACGCCTTTCGAATGCGATAAATTCGGGGGGCATGACAGTCCACGTCGGAGGAAGGAGCAAGTAAGGATGAGATCACTCTCTATATGAGGTATATAGATGATTCCACATTGGCAAAATACTATATGTTGGTCTCCATGACTCCTGAGTTACAAAGGCAACATGAGAGCATGGATGTCAATTCTATCATTCTTCATCTCCGCCAACTGTTTGAGAAATAGGAAATAACTCAAAGATATGAGATATCCAAGAGTCTCTTCTGAACTAGGATGATAGAAGGAAATCAGTTTAGAACCATGATAGAAGATGATAGAGTGGATCAAGAACTCATAGGTCCAAGAATAGTCCTATAGGATAACATGTTTGTTGATCTTATACTTTAGTCCCTACCAGATTCCTTTTCTCACTTTATCATGAATTTTAACATGAGTAATTTTGAGGTGACTCTCCTTAAGCTCCTTAATATGTTGAAGAAAGCTGAGAGTGCTATAAAAAGGAGAAGCCAGTGCTATAATATAGCTGAGAGTGCTATATTGGTGAGATAAGAAAGAAAATGAAGGCTAGTAAGACCCTTAAGAAGCGCAAGGGCAAAAAAATTTGGATAAGGCAAAGGTTGCCAAGAAAGACCCGGTAAAGGACAAAGGATAGTGCTTCCACTATGATAAAGATAGGCACTGGAAGAGGAACTGTAATGATTACCTTAAAGACAAGGCGAAATATATAATCGTATCATAAACATACACGATTTTCTCTGCTGTGAGAATAATTCTTAAATTATGAAATCAATCCGTGTAGTTTGGACCAGTAAGGCAGTTGGCATCAAGTATGCCATATAGGAGGTTTATGAGCGATATGTTTTTGACAAACAAGATATAGCATAAATAAATAACACACAGATTTTATAGAAAAATAATTAAGATATGGACTGCTATCTTAATTTACTCCCACTAATTTTTCTAGCGAATCACGTAACACCTTCAACATGTAAATCGAAAGTCTCCAGCAAGCTTCTAGTGGGGATCGGGATCCAATTGACATCTTAATGCAACCTTGAAGGACTTGACCAATTACACTAAGCACAAAAGGTAGACAACTCTTGCCAATCACAACTCTTTGTAATTCCTATCATGTTCGGCCTCTGAACCATCATAGTCTTGAGGGACTCGACCAACCATGATGTTCAATTAAGTCATCACCATCATTACAAGATGAGTTTGATTTGATGATATGCCCTCGAGGGACTCGACCAAGCATACCATGTCCTCAGGTCACCGGTGCATCTCTATATCGTAGGCAAAATCTCGATCACATAGATATATAAGCCTCGAGGAACACTTTAATTTATTCCTACAACGATGGAAGGCCACGTGGGTTAATCTTATTGCCTCACACTCACCGACTTAATATTATCGTAGGAGGGATTTTTGTTTTATTTTTGGTCTCCTAATATATCGTGTCACACATATACATATTTAATATATATCTACATAGCATGCAAATATATATATATAGTGTAACATATGCAAGCCACACCGGATGATCATGAGTCATCACCTAATATGATTAAGCCCGAGTCAATGAGCCTAATCACTTACAATAGGACCTAAGTGTGCATCAGCGCATCTTCATGCCTTATGATCATTGATCTCGTCATCATCGATTTCGTCAGATCCTCGCTGCATCACCATGCATCGTGATCTCCTGTCACGGTATCGTATGTCCCGTTATCACCTTCACGCTCCTATCGCGTCTCTCCTTGTAATTATAAAATAATCACAAGCACGTAGGCCCGGTAATAAATGAGAAAATGGAGGCTCACAGGTCGCAATAATAATAATAATCATATGTACACACATCATATCACATGGCTCATGATCATCCATCCACATCATACATCACATGTACACATCACCATGTAGGATTATTAGATAATAAATAATTAACTAAACTATTTAGTTAATTATTTTTAGAAATCAGGACATGCTAGGAATTTTTAGAATTATCAAGGGTATTTTTAGAATTTTAGACAAAAGGATAGATCATAAAAAAATTTCAATTCTGAGGGGCATATTTGTCCTTTTAACAAAAAAGAAGCCCTTTCCAGTGGCCGCCGCCACCACCCCCAGCCACCTCTACCCGCGGGCGAGTGCTGCTGCCCTAGTGGACGAGCAGGCATTATTGCCCTAACGGGCAGGCACTATTGCCCAAACGAGCAGGCACTACAGCCCCAACGGGCGGGCGATTCCTCTGAACTGTGTGTCTCTACCTACATGTCTCTTGTTTAGCTTGTGATGGTGATTAATGAACTTCAGTGTCTCATGATCAAAATATAGGACAAATGACTAGGCAAAAAGATACTTACTCCAATAAGATATGACTCTATAAATGGTATAGAACTCCTTATCATAGATAAAATATCTTCTTCTTGTATCATTCAGCTTCTCACTAAAAAAAGTAATGAGTTTTCCTTCTTGACTCAAAACAATACCAATATCTACATTAGAGG
The DNA here is from genome assembly GCA_029747655.1 of Ensete ventricosum. NCBI lineage: Eukaryota > Viridiplantae > Streptophyta > Magnoliopsida > Zingiberales > Musaceae > Ensete > Ensete ventricosum. Next base: position 16,722,462 of record JAQQAF010000005.1, read on the forward strand.
CATCACATTCAACCTCAAATACTTTGTCAAAATTAGACAAAACTAAGATGAGAGCTTTAGACACCTTTCTTTTTAACAGTTCAAAAGCATCATCAATCTCACTAGTCCATTTGGATTTATCACATTTTATACATTTTGTGGTTGGAGCAATAATAGAGCTGAAACCCTTGTTGAATCTTTTGTAAAAAAAAATTAAGCCATAGAAATTTCTCACATCATGCAATGAAGCAAATGTTGGCCAATTAAGAATAGCCTCAATCTTACTTTGATTCATTATGATTCAAAGATTGGTGCACTATAAAAAGCCATAAAAATAAAAACTGCATCATATGAGAGATTATTTGCCTAGGGACATCATATATCCATATTTTTCCATATCTGAATGGAGAGGATAAAGGAGGTTAAACGTCCTCCTCTCTAGTGGTATCCACATGATGGATTGCTATAGCAATACTCCTCCAATCGTAGCCTCAAGTCTTGCAACTCTTGTGTAGAGGGAGGGAGAAGAATAGAAGGGGGCGGCCAAAGTTGTAGCCTATTATCTATGTGTCTCCCCTTCTATTTATAGAGACTCACCCATATAACCAGAATGGATCATGCCTTACTAGGTATTGGATCTACATCCAATTACCCTTAACCTTGGATTATTGGATCTTTATCCAATAATCTCCTTTAGCCTCTAATTGAGCCTCAAGCAAGGAGTCCATCAATGTAGGGTCTCATCTAATGAGAATATGGGCTAATTGGATAACTCATATACAATCCTCTATTCGCTGAAGCATCCACCATATGTGTGTGACCTCTAGGCCCAATACTGAGCTGGTCATGAGTCCTACCTGTTAGAACTCCTTCTAACTCAGTGAATTATTATCTCATAATAATTCACTCGACTCATTAACTATGTGTTGGGAAACCTCAGCGGGTGCATCACATGCGCAGCGAAAATCAAAACAAAAATCGATTTCTCACGTAGATCAAACCATCGTGCAAAAGATTGGGGTCGTGAGAAAAATCACAAAAACCGAAAAACCACGATACGTGAGAGATTGATTTTACCTAGGGAGATTGTATATCCCTATATTCTAGATCCGGATGGAGAAGATGAAGGAGGTCAAGCGTCCTCCTCTCTAGCGGTATCCATACGATGGATCTCTGCAGTGAAACTCCTCCAATCTGATCTTGCAACTCTTGCACAGAGGGAGGGAGGAGAATAGGAGGTGGTGGCTAAAGTTGCAGCCTATCAACCATGAGTCTCCCCTCCTATTTATAGAGAGCCACAAAAACCCGAGGGCTCCTGCCTTAGTGGGTATTGGATCTCCATCCAATTATCCACTAATCTTGCATTATTGGATCTCTTCCAATAATCTCCTTAGGCCTCTAATTGGGTCTTAATCAAGGAGCCCATCAACATAGGGTCTCATCTAATGAGAATAGGGGCTAATTAGATCTCCATTCAATCCTCTATTCGCTAAAGCATCCACCATATGTGTAACCCTCTCGGCCCAATACCGAGCTGGTCGTGAGTTACTCCCATCAAAACTCCTTCTGATATAGTGAATTATTATCCACATAATAATTCACTCGACTCATCGACTATGGACGTACTAGGCTACTATGCCAAAGTCCCCATACGGTATAGGGGGATCAAATCTATCGAACCTGTCTGTCCATAATTATCGTGTGTCTATAATCCATTGTCCAACTAATATCCCAGAGACCATATATTGGATATGGTATTGTCAGGCCATATACAGAGTCCGTCATAGTCTCGCTCTAATCGGATTCTCCCGAAGAACCCTTTCTCTCTCAATCCGAATGACTCTGACCAGAGATTTGTCTAAGCAAGCACATATGAGATATTCCTCTCTTGATACCAAGAGTAGATGATCCTCAATTGACACTCAATTACCTTTGTAAGGTTGGCTACAAATCCCTATAACCAGTTGTACTAGATCTAAAACTTTCCAAACCTGTAAGTTTGGCGTCAAATAAAGGAGTACTCATACAAAGTATCCACGGTGTCTCAAGTCTAAGGGCCATATACACAACTGAGACTATGGAATCGTTGTCTGACATTATGTATCATTAAACATACAACATTCCATAAGCGGATCAATCAGTGAACTCATTCTCCAATGACCACATGTACTATATCCTTGATGTCTCCACACAAGTGGCTATGAGACCAGCCACCTCTATCATATGGACGAGTATATAGTACATCAGTCTATCCGGTTATCTCGATATCCCTCTCAGTAACCTATGATCGAGATTATTTAGGATTTGTGTTTAAAGGTGAATTGATCTTATTATCATGATCTCATCACGATCTGATTCTCATTGCACAGAACCAAGGACATCACAATATATATGCAACAGATAATATAATGTGATAATATGCTAATATTAATCATAAAAAAATTATATAATATATTATATATATTATGCAAAATGATGCAACTTCGTTGGAGGACATGACAAGATTGATGTCTCGCCAAAGAGATATTGGTGATTTATGTCTGCATGATAAGAAGTACTGAGATAGGCTTGCCTTTGGAAGCTATTGCATGGAACCTGGAATTACCCTTGCATGGCTCCGTTTGTCTTTTGGAATTTGGTTATGGATTATTCCTTCCTGTTTCAGTAAGATTTTAGGTAGAGTATATCTCATGTGTGAAATATTAAAGTTTCAAAAAGAAAAGAAACTATATTGGAACTATAAAAATCAAAGGAGTTAGTCATGTAAAAATGAGTCATCACATTCAAGACTTAAAACTAGAAAAAAAAATTTATCATAGATGGGAGCCCCGTGCTACACAGGCCCTCAAGATAAGTTCTACTTATATTGATAAGGATAGATGAGATGAGATAAGAGAAGAATTTAAAAAATAAATATTTTAGACCTTTTCTCAATAAGTATAATATTTTTTATAAAATTTATACAAAAATACTATGTTATATTGTTATAGTTTATATATATATATATATATATATATATATATATATATATATATATATATATATATATATATTGTTGAAAACACTATCAGCCAGTATGATGGATCCATATAAGAGAAAAGAAAGGGAAAAAGAGTATTCCAGATACGAGGAAAAGAGATTGATGTTTGCACATTATGAAAATAAGGGTGTTTGTTAGAAATAATTCAAGTAGTTAAGATTGATTAAGGAGTTAGGGTGAGATTTATTTAGATATGTTAAGATCTTTTAGTGTTTTAAAATATCTGTATTATATCTTTTAATCAATATAAATATGTGCTCTTGGATCATTCCAAGATACCAAAGACTGTGCACACTTCAGACTGCAGATTGAAAGTACTCTTAGCACCTTCTACTATTCTCTTCTCCTTCTTTCTAAAGTTCTACAGAAAAACCAACAGTGGTATCAAAGCATGATTCAAAGAAAATCAAAATGAGTATATCAGTCAAAAAGAAGGGAAGACTAGTAGATCCATAAAAAGGAAAAGAAAAAAAGAGAAGATGGTAAGCCTTGGAGTAAGTGCTCCTTATCAACTTCTTCCTATCTTCAAAGATGATAATTATCAATTTTGGGGTGTTAAGATGAAAACTTTATTTATTTCACATGAATTATAGAATTTGATAGAAGATGGTTTTGTTCAGTATGATCTGCAGGATCCTAGTATTACAAAAGATCAAAAAATCGGATGAAGAAAAATATACAGAAAGATGCAAGGGTCATTTATATGTTACAACAAACAATAGATGATTTTCTATTTGCTAGATTCATTATGGCAATAATATCAACAGAAGCATAGAAGATATTAAAAAGTATATTTAGAGGCATAGAAAATGTAAAAATTTCAAAGCTTCAAATTCTTCAACGTGAATTTGAGACTCTTATAATGAAACATTCTGAATCTATTGCTAATTTCTTTTCTAAAATTTCTTCTATTGTGAATTAAATGAGATCTTATTATGAAAATCTAAAAGATCAAACTGTAGTAGAAAAAGTTTTACGAAGTTTATCTTCAAAATTTGATATGATCTCTATTGCAATAGAAGAAGCTAAAGATATAAGTACATTGTCTATTGATGAATTAATTGGCTTTCTTTTAGTTCATGAACAAAAAGTGAACAGATCTTCAGATGAAACTTTGGAACATATTCTTCAAATGAAGATAGATCAGAAGAAGTATCAAAAAGAGAATTCAGAAATCAGATCTCAAGGGAGAGATCAAAAGGACAAAGGATGAGGCTGATCAAATGAAGGTAACAAAGAAACTCAAAAATATTTTTGTTGCAAAAAAGTTGGACATATTAAAAAAGATTGTTGGTACAAAAATAAAAATCTAAATATTTCTCTATGTTCTTACTATAAAAAATATAGTTACCTTGAAAAAGATTGTTGGAACAAAAATAAAAGAAACTATCATGAGGAAAATAACGATGACAAAAGAGATAAAGATAATATTTTCTTTATAGCATCTGATGAAGAATATTCTAGATCTGTTTGGTTTTTGGATAGTGGATGCAGTAATCATATGACAAGGAATAAAAGTTTATTCCAGAGTCTTGATGATTCAGTCAGATCTACTATGCAGATAGGAAATGGTAATAAGATTCAAGTAAAAGGAAAATGAATAGTTGTTATGAAGACCAAATCCGGTAAAAAAGTTATTAATGATGTATTGTTTATTCCTGATTTAAAATAAAATCTCATTAGTGTAGGACAGCTAATGAGAAATAGATATTATATTATTTTTTATGATGAAAATACTTAATTTATGATAAGAAAATTAAAAATAAAAATGAAACTTTTATATTCAAAGGGATTCGATACTACAAATATAGAGTCTCTGTCAGATCATCAAAGATGGCTACCAAAGAGAAAAATGTCAATTTATAGATCTAAGATCTATGAACTGAGGAAAATATCAAGTTCCGATTTCAAGTCAGAAGTTCTCAAAGATCTATGGATAGAGAAAAATATCAAGTTTCAATTTCAGGTTAGAAGTTCTCAAAGATCTGTATATAGAGAAAATATAAGACAGCCACTGCAGCAACGAAAATCAGCTTGCCAACATCTTCACAAAAATTTTGGGAAAAAAAATATTTCTTCAAAAATAATTTTAAATTATAACTACTTGAATTAAATTAAGGGGGTGTGTTGGAAATAATTCAAGTAGTTAAGATTGATTAAGGAGTTAGGATTGAGAAAATAAAAGATAAAGTTTTAGATCTAATTTAGGTTAGATGATGATGAGATTAATTTAAATGAGGATGAGATTTATTTAGAAGTGATAGATTTTTTAGTATTTTAAAATATTTGTATTATATCTTTTAATCAATATAAATAGATGCTCTTGAATCATTCCATGACACCGACGACTATGCACTGCAGACTACATATTGAATGTACTCCTAATATCTTCTACTATTCTCTTTCCCTTCATACTATTCTCTTTCACTTCTTCCTGAAGTACTGGATGCGTATGGGCTATGAATGAGATATGATCCACTATGCTATGAATTCCCGAGTTTCTTTAAAAAAAAAACGTAGGAGTTTCTTTAATGCATTTATATTGGCATTTGGAGTCTACCAAAATTTGTCTTGGAACCCAATGAAAACAATGTGTGTGATGATGAAAGGATCTCTCAAGTTGGATCACTAGGTCTCATTTCACTCGTTAGTCGTGGAGACTTCAATTCCTGCAATTCCTGCACCTTGGATGATGAGAAGACCTTCCACCTCCATTGACTAATAATCTTTATATGTCACTTGACGTTCCACTTTCCAGCACACTCTGCAGATACTTTAGAGCACTCATTTTCACATGTAATCTCCTCTCTTATAGCTGCTTAAATTTGAACTTTCCTTATTTGGTGGCCTCCGTGAGAATAGCTTGCAAGTTGGAGAGCAGAAGATGGAAGTGGGAGACAGAGACATGGAGTTGAGCCCACCCACTTGTGTGTTCATGTAAAAAGGGCGATGGGGCTAAATGCAGTACACCATCTCCGAGAAGATCACATGCCCTACTTATGGCTCAGAAGTATTATTGCCGACAAAAAGGAAGTTTTGAGGACATGATCCTTCATCTCCGATCATGAGTAGGGAAGAGTGAGCATGCACCTCAATGATCTCATAATTCATCTCGATTCTTCTTTCATGGAAGAAAAGATCGACGGTGTTGATGTTCTGGTCATCTTTTTCTGATAATTGGGTGGTATGTATTTAGCCCAAGGATGGAGTTATAAACCAATTCCAAACACTAGCATCCACGGAATAAGGTTTTGTTTACCTGGAGCACCACTGTTTGTTTGATGCTCCCCTCATTGTGTTGCCAGAGTGAGCATGTTAGATGTTTGTTTCCTTTTTGTCAAGCATGAAATCTCTCTGCAGCAGCATTCAAGTACATGTACTCATCAGAGCTAGGGTGGTGATAACAATTTGTAAATGACTCCGTATCATTTCATGTCCACAGTAACCTAATTCCCAAGTCTTTTCTTGGCAAAGCACAGCCCAAACAAGTCCAAACAAGCCAACATGAAACCATTATACTTAATGTAATGCCTTGCATGCTGTCAAGGTTCACTTGATCCTATGATTGAAACAAACTAAAAGAGAGGCTTTTCTTTTCCGTTTCTTCTCAGGTGTACAGAGAAGCATCCATCTTTCATTCTATTATTTACAGCTGAGGTCCTAGAGGAAGCCTGCTCATCATCTGATGATAAACTGAGGCGGCATTCAGCACACGCAGCTCAGAGTCTGGCATGGATTCTTCCTTGGGCTCTACTTTCGGCACCATAAATCCAGCTTCAGTCGGCTGGCAATGACTTAAATAAGGATGAAGCGGAGGAACAACTGGCATCTTCATTGCTGCTGCCATCGGACCCAATCCAGCTATGGCAAGGTTTGCCAGGCCCGGTTGTGCCATGGAAAAAGGGAAGCTGGATGGTTGTCCTAACTGCTCTCTTCCCTGGAAGCCAAATGTGCCGAGAGTTGCATGGCCATGAAACCTCACAAAGACATCTTGGGTTGGCTCAGGCCCTTGCAGAATGCCATTATGTTGTGGAGCTGCATTGGCTGTTGTATTTGACTGGGCAGAACTGGGTTGGCTACTGTTTCTTGCCACTGGCACATCATGGTTATGCTTGCCCTCATAAGTGGTAATCACCGACTTGAGATCATGTGAGGCCCTCTCAATGTGCTTCCGTACTGTGCATCCTGGATTGGTGCACTTATAATAACTCCTGCACTCAGAAAGGGTGTTTTCAGCTCCATCAGCAGTAGAGAAACAAATAGGATTTTTCTAGGAATTAGTGTTGCATTTGCAATCATAATTTGGACCATGACGGAAAATTATGATACCTGGGATTTGGGTTTCCTTTGACAACCTTCTGACCATACTTGCGCCAACGATACCCATCATCCAGAATGTCAACCTCACTGGTAGTCTGTACCACAACTCTTGGTTCGCGAACTGCCCTTGAAGCTGCACTCATTTCAATAGCAGAAGCTTCTAGCTTTCTGTATCAGAACAGATGAAAACAAACAACCAATTATTACGATCCTCATAAATTTACAAGTGACAAAGTTAGGCCATCAGATGTTTTTCTTGCTCAAATAAACTACTGGAAGTCAACAGTAAGGTAGCACCAAGAAAATAACCTTCTTTTTGACTCTGTTTCATCTCCTTCACCATCACAACCAAGTGAGACACTGCCATGGGTTGCTCTATCATCCTCTTCTTCATCATTGGACATTGTTGATGAAACACCAATGGCTTCCGGGGATAAATGAGTTCCGTCTTGGTTCTGTTGCAGGTAGTTAGAAGGGTCACACTGTTCAGCGGCAATAGGGGCTGATGAGGTTGCCTCCAGGCTATCTCCCCACCAATCTTGACCTCCATTCCCTCTGTGTAAGCTTCCCTTTACAGGCTTGCCATCAAAACTTGTTTGTGAGCCAGGCTGTTCAGAGCCATCAATCTGAGGGTCACCAAATGGGTGCAATAAACGGCGACTTATATGAGGTTTGGGGTGATTGTGGGCACCCTTGTAGATTATCTCAGTAATGTGACCTTCATGAGATCGCTCTACCTTTTTCTTTACATCACATTTTGGATGGGTGCATTTGTAATAGCTTCTTGGATATTCACTACCTTTTACCTGTTTCTGGCCATATTTCCTCCAATTGTATCCATCCTCAGCTGGAGTGCCAACAGCTGCAGAAAGTTCTCTTAGGTCTGCTTCCCCATCCTGCTGGGTATCGACAGCCGGAGCATAGTCAGTTCCAACAATGGAGTCAGAGACTCTTTGGTCCAACATAATATTATCAGAGGTATCTTTTCTATCGGATGGTACAGAAAAGCCAGCCTGAAGGTGAAATTTTTGTTGATTCTGGAAGTTATTATTGTCAGCTTCTGTGGATCCTGTTTGCATGGGTTTTTCAGATTGAATGGACACCTCAATGCCTGGCAACTCCTGCTGCTGAACAAAATCCAAAACCACCTTATGAATTTAGTGTATGGACTGCTAAATGTATATGTGAATAAGATACTGATAAACATATTTGTTAAAATACATAGATCTTACACTGAAGAATTTGTGTGGTAAATTTATTTTGTCAATGTAATAAAGAGCAAAAAAAGTCACCATAAATAAGATATGCATAACCATGCCACGAAAAGGGCAACTGAAAAAGTTTCAGTCATTTGGAAAACCAGGGTGCGAAAAGCTTGTGCATTGGTAGGTTCATGGAGACAGCAAGAATGATAATTCCTCCACCAAATATGGATAGACTGATAGGACCCAAGCAGGGTTGGGTCCTAATCGACTGAATCATGTTACAGAATAAATCATGATTGGCATGGAATGGACCCTGATTGGCCGACCACCTATGATTAGGAGTCGGCTAGGGATTGATTGGATCCAAGTCCTAATTGGACTAGGATTTGGCTAGGAGGAGTTTGAATTGGAATAGGAGTCCTATTAGGGTTAGGACTTGAAAACCCTATAAATAAGCATGTAAACTTTTCTTCTTTATTAATAAAATTTCAGCCACTTTTCTTCAACTCTTGGAGCCGAAACCTAGGAGGGCCGATCCCCTATAGCGATCGAGAAGGACCGATCTCCTATAGAGATCGAGGAGGGTCGATCCCCTACAAAGATCAATTATCCCCGATAGCTTTGGGTTCTATCAATCTGGTATCAGAGCAGCGTTCTTGGCGTCTTGCTGTTTATCTACCCTTGCCGCTGCCATCTCCATCTTCATCTATTGTAGCCGACCCCTATGCTGTCGCTGCCACATTCATCTGCAATCAACCCCTGTGCTGTCGCTGCCACCTTCATCTTCATCTGGTATTGTCATCTTCGTCTATTGCTACCATTTTTCCTTGTTTTATCTCCATATATTGCTGTCATCTTCATCTGTGCTGCCTCCTGTTGCCGCCATTGCCAGCCCCCCTGTTGCAGCCGCAGCCAACACCCCTTGTTGCTGCTGCAATCCGCAACCCTAGAGCAGAAATCTAACCTTAGAATGTTGTCGTCGTTGCCATCTTTACCCCCTACTACTGCCCCCAACAGCAGCTATCTACTATAACCATCTAACCCTAGATCGCTGTTGTTGCCAAGGTTTGACTTACCGGTCCGTACTAATGTATCGAGTTTATCTCGGTACCAATATCGGGTGGTACGCACAGTGCGTACCGCCCGATATATTAAAATATAATGTAAATATTTTATAATATAATATTAAATATATTAAAATATTAATAAAAAAATAAAAGGGGCGACGTCGCCTCGACCTTTCTCCCCACACGGGGAGACGTTCCGTCTCCTCGCGCAGGAGAAAAAACACCCGCAACCCACGGGCGGCGACGGCGCGCGTGCGCTGGCGACCCGCGAGCAACGACGGCGCGCCGGGCGCGGGGAAATACGTACTCCTCTTTTCTTTTTTTCTTCTTTTCCTCTTCTTTCTTTTTTCTCCCTCAATCGACCGCCGACGATCGATTTTTGGCGGAACCGCCCGGTAGCGGGTGGTCCGTGTATATACCACCCGTACCGGGCGGTACAGGTCGAAATTGCAAACCTTGGCTGTTGCTGCCTTCCCCCTTCTCCTGTTGCCATCAACACCATCCGTCAACCTATGCTCCTGACTCGTCAACAAAAGGACTTAAACATTACAGATCTTCAATCCTATGTGATGGCCTCGGACGATGCAATTGACGCGAAGCTTGAAGCCTTCGAGGCCCGCATAGAGGACAAGTTACGTGTGCTCTTCGAAGAATTTAAATTGGGCCGATCAGAGAGACCAAAAAGATTTCAGTGCGAAGAAAGTTCAGTTCACAAGGAGAACCAATCCGAGAAGGGCGATCAAGCGTAAGACTCTGCATATCTGCACATGAGGGTGGACTTTCCCAGATGGGAAGATGGAAACCCAACCGGATGGATCTCACGCGATAAAAGGTATTTCTGCTTCCATAAGACTCCTGAAGCATCTATGGCCGACATCGCCGTCATACACCTCGAGGGAGCGCGATCCAGTGGTACGACTGGTTCGAGTATACACACGTGCGTACCTACGTGGAGGCAATTCAAAAGCGGGCTGTTGATCCGCTTTGGACTGTCGAAGTACGAGAACATGGATGGCCAGCTCACGAAGATTCGTCAAACCTCGACCATACAAGAATATCAAACCAGGTTTGAACATCTCTCGAGCCAAACTCATGATTGGACTGAAAAACAATTGCTAGAAACGTTCATCGAAGGATTGAAGCCGGAGATCCGATGCGAAGTAAAGGCATGACAACCGTATACATTGATGGCTGCCATCTCCTTCGCTCGCATCCAAGAAGAAAAGCTAAACATTGATGCCCGAAGGACCAAGATCGTGAATCGACTAGCAACCATCAAGCCTTCGGCCTCCCCTACTGCTAACCGAACCCCTCAACCCAAGAGACTTACCCAAGAAGAACTCCGAGAGAGATTGGGAAAAGGGCTATATTGGCATTGCGACGAACCATGGAGTAGAGATCACCGCTGCAAAAAAGGAAAGCTTTTGATGATTGAACCGATTCAGGATCCAAAAGACATAGATCACGAACCCGAGGAGGAAGATGTGGAGGAAGAACCACGACTGGCCATCAGCACCATACATGCCCTAGCCAGCTACGCCAACCCGCAAACAATGAAGATCAATGGATTCCTCAAACACCAACCGATCACAATTCTCATCGACATCGGAAGCACCAATAACTTCATGAACAGCAAAGTTACTGCCCGATTAATCCTCCGGATCAAAGATTGCAGTTGGTTTGATGTAAAGGTCGCAGATGGCCGAACCTTATCTTGTAGTCACAAGTGTTCGCGGGTGAAACTAATCATGCAAGGCCAAGAGATCACTGCGGACTTCTTCCTATTGCCGCTGTGTCACGGGCTTAGCTGGTATTGCCTAAGCCGTGCGGCACCCCTGCGTGTCCGTCCGCAAAGGTCAGCCTTCCCCGAGATCTCTCAGAGTCCCTCAGACTTACAAAAGAGAAAACGGGCCAGAAGAAGCAATTCCCACGGGATCCACAAGCAACTGCTCAAGCAAACACTTCATACAGCCATATGCAAATTACATCCATGGACATTACAAACTCAGAGAGGTTGCACACAAAGGATAATGGTCCATTACAGACCGAAGTCCCCCACAAGTGCTTACAAGACATACTTGTATTTACAAGCCAAAATTGGCCATAAAGCAAACCAAACTCGGACTACTAAGCCTACTGCAAGCCCGCTACTTGCTATACAAGGTATGTACACAAATCGAAGTACACGGACAAACATGAGCATTTCATCAAACACCTTGTTTACATTATTGTCCATGACATTCTCCCCCACTTATTCCTTCGACGTCCTCGTCGAAGCCGCTGTAGACGTTGCATCTCCTTGCATTTTGCTAAATCTTCAATCTTCTGCTTTAACTGCAACACGCCCCTTTGGCTCCCAGCTACTCTCCGCCGCTGTTGTTGAGTAGTCGAACTCTGATCCGCCATGCTGCTTTAACTCACCACTGACTGAATCTGGTGTGGGGTTGGCTGAGTTGTGCTGATCCTTCTTAATTCTCGCGGATCCTGCTGATGAAGGAAAATATCTGCCTTATTATGCGCCAGTATCGTAGTATACTCATGTTGCTTGAACTGGGTGGATGCTTGTTGGAGCTTTAACGAGCATCGCCTCGCAGACTTTGAAGTTTTTAAGGTCCTTCCTCCACAATGTTTGCCCATTGATCCTTCCTCCATATTTAGTTGTCACTTTCAAGTAGGTTCGCATCACTTTCGCTTTCGATTGGCATTCAATTGGAAAATGAAGCGGACAATCTACTCTCAGTAGTACCGATCACCAATGGTGAGGATTTGACAACTATTATCTTCCGTAAGCTTTCTCTGAAGGCTCACTGAACTTATGCAGAGCTCCTCTACTGGATAAGTAAGAGAACTGGGATACTTAACTTCGCCCATTCTCTTAGTAGTTGAGAAGGCAACGTTACTTGGCTTCGCTCACCTCCTCGAGTTAAGAGGATTGGGGTACTCGATTTCGCCCATTCTCCTGAGTTAAGAAGGCAAAGGTTACTCAATTTCGCCTGCCTCCTCGAGTTTGTACTTCATGCATTGAGCTGGTTACTAACATTCGCCCGCTCTTTGCTCCTCTGAGTAGAAAGGTACAGTACCGTGTACTGTCTACCTCATTCCTTGGTCGAGCACTCCTGCATCAACCCGAAGTCCCTCGCTTTCGGCTATCTTGATGAGAAGCCCATCGACATTGGTCTTATGAAGTTTCTTGGCCTCTGCCCTTCTGCCCTGTCTTGGTACTTGGAGTTTGCCTTTGCATTCTCCACCTCCTCGGCTCCTTTTACGACCAACGCTCTCCCTCCATGAGAGCAAGGGATCGATGACTCCATGGAAGTCCCGCCTCCGCGGTACCATGGTGCTGCCAAGCCCATAGCCCTATTATCCGTTGACTTGCATCTGCATCCCTTCCTTCGCGATCGGTAGATCCGCCTCTGCGGCACTGTGGTGCTCCTCCGAGTCCACCTCCTTTCTAACTGACGCTTTGCTTTTGGGTAGCTGAGCTCCACTGGACTCGTCGTCGCTTCCTCGCCCCTTCCGACCACCTTCTTCGACACCATTGTGTCCTCCTAGCAATTCTCTTTGGTCGATGGAAAGACAGACTGCAACTCTCATGCATGGCCTCCGCCATCTTGTTGCAGGGCTCACGCCGATTCTGTTCTCCTTAGCTTCCTTGGTAACAACGTTCGCTTACTCGGCTTTATCCTCTGACTTGTCGGGCTCCCTTAAGCGAATGTGAGCACTGAAGCAGTCCAACTCTCCAGCTGCTCCGATCATACCTTAGTATAATCAAGTCCCCTCTATGAGACTCACTGGTACTTGCAATCTGACTACTCCTTTGGTGGTACACAACCCCCATATGCTGATGATCAAGGCTTTCATCTGATGCAAGCTTCAATGCATACACACGGAAGACCCGCCTCTGCGGTACTGTGGCATTCACTCCTTAAATCCACAGCCCTTCTTGTCGTTGCATTGGTCACCGAAGTGGAGCTCCCAGTAGTTCCTGATCATTCACATGAGCACATCCCCCTCCATGGGACTCACTGGTACTTGCACTTGGACTTCTTCCTCGGTGGTACACAGCCCCCATATGCTAATAACCAAGGCTTTCATCCAATGCAAGCTCCGATGCACACACGAAGACCCGCCTCTGCGGTACCATGGCATTCACTCCTTGAATCCATAGCACTTCTTCTTGTTGTGTCGTACACCAAAGTGGAGCTCCCAGTAGCTCCTGATCATACCTCCGCATGATCTTGTCCCTCACGGGACTCGATCGCCTGTGTTGCATTGCCACGAACTATTCCACCACGATCCGCTGCACCATGTCGCCTCCTGGTGACATCTCCATTGCATATAGATTATTGTGTGATAAACTCGGACTACGACTTCTCCACGTGTGGCCTCTGCCAACACATCGTAGGGCCTCTACCATCTCCGATTTTTAGTTCGTTCCCTTGGCAATTCACCTTCGTCCACCCACTCTTGGGTCACACCTGGACGAAGCATAGCTCTAGGACAGTCCGTAGCCTAGTAGCTCATGAAGTCCCCTTGACTTCACTAGAATTGGTGCACCATTGTCTGGATCCTGGGCCTCTATCCCCTACCAGCATAATCTCTGCTATGCACCTCTTGTTCCTGACAACACGAATGACAACACTATGACATATTCTTCAAGAGTACCCGCCTCTGCGTCCTCTTGCCCCGTGCTAAGGTATCATGATCCCAACTTTGCCTCCGCAAGTTGAATCACCTTAGTTACTCCGTCAAATGCATCTCTGAGGTAGCTTGCATGTGCCTCGAAGCTCCCTTCATCTTTGGCACCATGGAAGATAAGTCCGCCCCATCAGAATGAAGAACTCATGGAACGACATGATCCCACTCTTGCCTCTACAAGAGTTCATGCCCTTGACCTCCGTCCAAGGAAAGCTTTGTGCCTCCGCTCCATATTCCATCTTCTATGTCGACTCCCTTCATGCGGCTTGGATACTTTACCAAGTTCCATCCAAGTCGTTCCGCTCCTCGATTTGCATTGAGTTGATAGTGGCCCTCGCGTCCACCATTCCATGGGTCAGCCCTTCGTTGAGTTCGATTTTCACATCGACTCGCAGTGTGCCTTCATATGATGTTGCCTTGGATTACTCCCCCACTTAATCTCGAAATGCATCCACCAATGCATTACCTCATTCGAAATCATGTGACGACTCTTCGTCGCTCGCTCGGTCTGTTGAGCGTTTTAAAGATATTACCTTGAGAAACTCTTCCTCAATATGTGTGATATGTTGCACATGATTCTCCCTCTGGAGAACTAGGACTTATCCCTCCTGGATATCTGTCCTATTGGAGCAACTTTCCTCTTTACATTCTTCCCACTGGAAGTTTCGGAGACCACCATCCCCTTTGGACTACTCTGTCTTCCTGAACAACTTGTTCTGCCCCCGTAAATGTACTTGCTAGATTGCGGCCCTTCGCCAATACAGTCTCCACTGCACCCTTCAGGGTCTAGCAACGTGCTGAACTTGTTAAACATTTCAGCTGCCTACGGATGTATCCTTTTATGTCAAAGAGAAAGTTCTGATGCTCCATGGCACTGAGTTCTGATCGCACCTTAGGATGGCCACGAACACTCCGTCGTCTGTGTATAAGCCCTTGCATGAGTTCCGAATCCTTCGAGTTAGCAATTCCCCTTACCTCTGTGAGCTTTGCACAACTCTTTCGGTCGTTACGCAACACCTCCCACTTTGCACGGTCTCATCTATCACCAAACGCCCCGCTTTGCCTTGAGCACCGTCAAGTTTGGTTGCCAATGTCAAGCCATAGCTCGAACTCCACCATCCCAATATTTGTGTGCTACGCATTCTTCTTCGCTTGCTTGTCCTCGTGGTGCCTCTCGCGCAAAGGGTTGGCCATTCCTCTGAATGCCAAACCTGGATGCCCGCTCCTCTGAGCGACTCCTTTCCCTACATCTCAATGTCCGTTTTCCCCCAAACGGTTGCGCGTGTTGGCTGTCCTCCACACAGCCCAACTAGGTCCCCCACGTTTGTATGGCTGGTGTCTCTGCGTGTGCTTGTCCCGCTCTGATACCACATTGTCACGGGCTTAGCTGGTATTGCCTAAGCCGTGCGGCACCCCTGCGTGTCCGTCCGCAAAGGTCAGCCTTCCCCGAGATCTCCCAGAGTCCCTTAGACTTACAAAAGAGAAAACGGGCCAGAAGAAGCAATTCCCACGGGATCCACAAGCAACTGCTCAAGCAAACACTTCATACAGCCATATGCAAATTACATCCATGGACATTACAAACTCAGAGAGGTTGCACACAAAGGATAATGGTCCATTACAGACCGAAGTCCCCCACAAGTGCTTACAAGACATACTTGTATTTACAAGCCAAAATTGGCCATAAAGCAAACCAAACTCGGACTACTAAGCCTACTGCAAGCCCGCTACTTGCTATACAAGGTATGTACACAAATCGAAGTACACGGACAAACATGAGCATTTCATCAAACACCTTGTTTACATTGTTGTCCGTGACAGCTGGATGACTACGAAGTGGTGCTTTGCATCGAGTGGCTATCTATTCTAGATAATGTTTCCTGGAACTTTTCTAAACTTCTTTGAAATTTTTCATTCACGGGAAACAAGTGATCCTACGAGGTAAAAATGGGGGCGAAGTTTCGACTGTTACGACTCAATGAATAGAGAGGGTGCTGCGCAAGACACATTTCAGCTTTCTAATCCAATTGCAGGGGCTGCTAAACTGAACACCCGACGATGAACAAAGACCCGAACCCCTCCTCTTTACTTGCTGAATTTTCAGATGTGTTTGATGAACTGAAAAATCTGCCCCCTACCCGGTTACATGACCACCACATACCTATCCTGTCGAGAAAAGCACCAGCAAATGTTCGACCGTATGGATACCCTCATCTTCATTAGGTCGTGATCGAGAGGATCATCCAAGAGATGCTAGAAACAAGGATCATAAGACCAAGTGTTAGCCCCTATTAGTCACTGGTGCTCCTCGTACGAAAGAAGAACGGAACATGGCGAATGTGCGTGGATCACCGAGCCCTCAACAACATCACCGTGAAGGACAAGTATCCAATCCTGTAGTGGACGAATTGCTCAATGAATTGAAGGGAGCACAAATTTTTACCAAGCTGGATTTGTGGTTCGGATACCATCAGATTCTGGTGCGTGAAGAAGACATACCGAAGATCGCTTTCCAAATGCACAACGGGCACTACGAGTTCCTGGTATTGCCTTTCGGCCTAACTAATGCCCCTTCCACTTTTCAGAGCTTGATGAATGACATCTTTCGGGTTTAGCTCTGTAAGTTTGTTTTGGTCTTCTTCGACGACATCTTGATTTATAGCCCCTCCCTCGAAAGCCACCTCTCACACTTGCGACTTGTTTTGACAATTCTTCGAGAACACACCATTTTTATTAAGCAATCGAAGTGCAACTTCTTGTAGAGCGAGGGGAGTACCTTAGCCACATCATCTCAAAAGAAGGAGTAGCGGTAGACCCCTCGAAGATTGAAGTAATGTAAAGCTTGCCGCTGCCGAATACAATCAACGCGCTACGAGGATTTCTAGGGCTGACTGGCTACTACCGCAAGTTCGTGAAGGATTACAGCAAGGTCAACGCTCCCCTCACATCATTGCTAAAAAAAGATGTCTTCCTATGGTCAAATGAAGCAACAGCAGCCTTCGATGCCCTCAAGGCTAAAGTGATGTCTACGCCGGTGCTAGCCCTACCCGACTTTGACAAAGTGTTTGTGATCGAATCCGACACGTCAGGAGCCTGAATTGGTGTTGTCCTAATACAAGATGGCCAACCACTAGCATACACCAGCAAGGCTCTCTCCCCATCTCATCTGAAGCTATCGATCTACGACAAGGAGATGCTAGCCATTGTGCACGTAGTGAGGAAATGGAGACCTTACCTAAACGGTCGACGCTTCCAGATCAAGACCAACCATAAGAGCTTTAAGTACTACATGGAGCAGAAGGTTCCCTCCCCCGAACAGTAGAAATGGGTAACAAAATTGCTAGGATTTGATTATAAAATTGTTTATAAAAAGGGGAAGGATAACTTAGTTGCAGATGCGCTTTCCTACATACCCGAGCATGCTGAAATTTCAGCCATCTCCCTTCCAATTTGTGACCTCCTTAAAGACATCAAGAAGGAGAAACAAGAAGACCTGGAGACCCAGGAGATCATCAAAAAATTGGAGGAGGAACCGGGCTCAATAGCGCACTACAGTTGGGACTCGAAGGACCTGCGATACAAGGGCCAAATTGTGTTGGTGCCCAACTCCCCATGCCAAACCGCCATCCTATAGGAGATACATTCATCACCAGCGGTTGGACACTCCGAATTCCTTCGGACCTACAAGAAGATTCGACAAACCTTCTATTGGAAAAGGATGAAAAAGACCATTGCTGAATTTGTGGCTCAATGTGACACCTGTCAACGACACAAA
Organism: Ensete ventricosum; assembly: GCA_029747655.1. Taxonomy (NCBI): domain Eukaryota; kingdom Viridiplantae; phylum Streptophyta; class Magnoliopsida; order Zingiberales; family Musaceae; genus Ensete; species Ensete ventricosum. The sequence continues at coordinate 16,740,546 of JAQQAF010000005.1, forward strand.
GGAGAGATAGTAGCAAGCCCAGAAAAATTGCAGTCACTACCTATTCCGGACTCCGCTTGGACCGACATCTCTATGGATTTTATCGAAGGGCTGCCAACATCACAAGGAAAATGTACCATCCTCGTTGTGGTTGATCGCCTCATGAAATATGTCTACTTTTGTGCTGTTTGAAATCCTTCTACCGCTGCCAGTATTGCCCAGATTTTTGTGGAAAATGTTGCTAAAGTGCATGGGATGCCTCGTTCTATTGTAAGTAATCATGATAGGGTCTAAGCCAACAAATTTTAAACAGAACTTTTTCAGTTACAAGGCACTAAATTGAAGATGAGTACAGCATACTATCCCCAGACCGATGCCCAAACAGAAGTGGTGAACAGGTGCCTAGAGAATTACCTCAGATGCTTCACCTAACAAGCTGAAAGAGCGGACAAAGTGGCTTCCCTGGGCCGAATGGTGGTACAACACGATGTATCATTTATCTACAGAATGTACTCCTTTTGAAGTTGTATATGGTCAGCCACCCCTTGTAATCACTAAATATGTAGTCGGCACATCAAAAGTAGATCAGGTAGACCGAGAGCTGATTGACAGAGACAAGATTCTACAACTGTTGAAGTGGTAGGCTGACAAACACAGGAGCGTGTTATGAGCCTAGCCGAGTCAGGTCTTAGTCATTTGGGTCGAGTCCTTAGATTGGGCCTTGTTGGCCAACCTAGACCTGACATTAGGTTAGCTAGGAAGAGATTGATAGGACTCTAGCAGGGTTGAGTCCTAATCTCCCTAAAAGTAGTCAATAAAACCCTGTTAGATTGTAATAAAGCCACTCTTATCTTATAAAGGAGTATGAATATGGTTTAGATTAGCCCTTAGGGCTTAGTGGTCATCGCCCCCTTATTGGGTTGGTTGGCCAGGGTTTTCCCCTGCTTAGGTCGGCTATAGAGCCAACCAAGTCGTCCCTTGTTCCTATTAAGGCAGGTTGGCTATAGGAGGGGCAAAGGGGTAATTTTACTTAGGCAAGCACCCCTTTAGGCTAGGGTTTTGATCCATATAATGATGTAGCCACCCCCTCTTTTGAATCAAGCAATTATCAATTTTATTTCAGCCTTGTGCCGAATCTAGGAGGGAGGAACCCCTACAGCGTTCCAAGGGTTGATCCCCCTCAAGGATCAAAATCTATAGAGCTCCATCTGGGGTTTTATCATCTGGTATCAGAGCAGCGATCTTGCCGCCCCTGTAGCCATCTCAGCCGCCTCCACCTTCCCAAGCAATTCACATAATTGCTACGACACGCGCCTCCACCTTCCACCCCAGCAACAGATCAAATCAGTATGTCGCTGCCCCCCTGCGTTTCATCTGGAATTCTGGTATATTTTTATCATCCACGCCTCTTCAATACTGCAAGATTCCTTACTTTACATGTTGAAGATTTTTCCCAAATTTTATCCGCTGCAAATTTTGTTCGTCGCAAACGTTATCATCGTCGCAAAGGCGAAACGCTGCAGAAATTTTCAGTCGATTGTTGCTTCTTGAAACTAAACTTTTAACCGTCCTTTTTGGCTGAAACTTTTATACAATTTCATAGATCGTCTTAGCTTTCATCTAAGACTGATCTCGTGAAAAAACTCCTTCTGGATCTGGACTTATAGCACTGTGATTCTTCATTGCACAGTACTGAAATTTTACAACGCAGAATCTGCCTTCCGTCTATTGGCCTCTTGAAACCGAACTTTTGTTCATCCTTTTTTGCTGAAATTTTTACACAATTCTCAAGATCAAGTTGGCTTTCATCTGGATTTGACTTCACGAAAAAACTCCTTCTAGAACTGGTTTTTTTGTGTAATATTTGACCATCACGCAGTTCTGGAATTTTACGACGGAGGAATCTGCCTTTCGTCTTTTGCCCTATTTCCTTACTGTTATGCTGCCAAATTTCGTCAAACTTTTTACTGGTATTAACAACATCTGAACCAAGGGTTTCTGCATAATTTCCTTGAACTTTCCTCTGGAATTTACGTCGAGAAGTCATCGTTTCTCTGACGTAAAACCGGTTCAGCAGGACAGCACATCGCAGCACTTCTTTTCACCAAATTCTATCAGATTTGAGTGCTGTTTTTTGTGGGATTTCGGACTTTATTTTCCTCATCTGCAAACTCTACCATCCTCACCAAACACCCTTCCAAATATTACCCTAAACCGAATCCAAACAGCCCCCAAATCAGCCACCCAAATCAGCCTACTTCCTTATCGATCCACTTACCTTTTCAGCCAACTTTCCTTACCGAGACACCTACCTTTGCTGCCATCTATCCCAGATCTAAAATCTATTTTCCTAACCTTCATCTACTGCTATCACAGCCCTAAAATCACACCAATCCGCATCCTAAACTTCACAAAACTGCAGCCCCAGATCTGCCCTAAACCGCAGCCTACTTCCATCCAAACCGATTCACCTTCCAACCGGCCACCCCCTTCTCCAAAATTCCTATGCCACTAACCCGACAACAGAAAAAAGATCTCAATATTATAGATCTAGAGGCATATACTATGGCATCAGAGGAGGCTATCGATGCAAAGCTTGAAGGCTTTGGAAACCGCATGAAGAGAAGATGCGATCCCTTTTCGCGGAATTCAGCATTGGCCGACTATCGAACCCGAGGAAATCACAACACGGAGAAACTTCAGATCGGCGAGACGATCCTCAAGAACATGGCCACATCACCTCTTATCTCAATAATCCACGCATAAAGGTTGACTTCCCTAGATGGGAAGAAGGAGACCCGATCGGGTGGATCTCGCGTGCGGAGCGTTATTTTCGGTTCTACCGAACCGGCGACGCCACACGGGTAGAGATTGCTACCATCCACCTCGAGGGAGATGCTATTCAGTGGTTTAATTGGTTTAAGCACACCCATGGAGGACTCTCTTGGCAACGATTCAAGGAAGGACTACTAGACCGTTTCGAACCAACCGATTTCAACAACATCGATGGACAATTAGCAAAGATTCGTCAAACCTCTACAATACAAGAATACCAAACAAGGTTTGAGCGTTTATCTAACCAAACTGAGAATTGGTCTGAGAAACAACTTTTAGGTACTTTTATCGAGGGCCTAAAGTCGGAGATCCGAGGAGAAGTAAAGGCGCGACAACCGTACACTCTTATAGCGGCGATTTCCTTCTCGCGTATCCAGGAAGAACAATTGAACCACAAGGTACGAAGGACAAGGGTCGCTCCCCGACCAGCCATGCCGAGGCCTACTGCCCCCTCTACTACCATCCAAGCCCCTGCACCAAAAAAGTTGACAAGAGATGAGCTTCGCGAACGATCGGCCAAGGAGTTGTGTTGGCATTGCGACGAACCGTGGAGCCACGAACATCACTACAAAAAGGGCCAGCTCCTCGTGATTGAACTAGCGGAGGATGAGGACAATGAAACATCTGAAGAAGCCTTTGAACCTAAAGAAGAAGCCATGGAGGAAAAGCCCCAACCGGCCAACTACGTAGTGCACGCATTGATCGGCCATTCCAACCTGCAGATGATGAAAGTTAGAGGACTTCTAAAATAGCAACTCATCACCGTTCTCATCGACACGGGCAGCACCAATAACTTCCTCAATAGTAAGGTTGCAACAAGTTTGACGTAAAGGTCGCCGACAGTCGAATCTTTAATTGCGACCAATGGTGCCCGCGGGTGAAACTACTCCTCCAAGACCAAGAAGTGGTAGCTGATTTCTTCCTCCAACCCATCGATGATTATGAAGCCGTACTCGGGATCGAATGGCTCACAACACTAGGTGATATCTCCTGAATTTTTTCTAAATTAATCATGAAATTTTATTGCAAAGGGAGACAGGTCACGTTACGAGACAAGCACGGGAGCCAAATTTCCACCGTTTTGTCGCAACAAATGGAGAAAGTTTTGCACAAAGCACATGGTGGATTCTTGATGCATATTCAGCAGCCATCTATGGGGGAGAACGTACAAAACTCAGATCCTAAGCTTGCCTTTTGCCTGAACGAATTCGCGGATGTTTTCTTGGAGCCGCGCGAGCTGCCCCATAACTGGCCGTATGACCACTGCATTCCTATTTTGCCAGGCAAACCTCTAGCAAATTTGCGATCGTACCACTATCCTCACTTGCAGAAGGACGAGATCGAGAACATTATTAAAGAGATGCTTGACACCGGGGTGATTCGACCGAGCTGCAGCCTTACTCCTCACCGGTGTTGCTAGTGCGTAAGAAAGATGGTACGTGGCGGATGTGCGTTGACTATCGGGCTCTAAACGCCATCACCGTCAAGGATAAATATCCTATCCCATTCGTAGATGAACTCTTGGATGAATTAAAAGGAGCCCGAGTCCTCACTAAATTGGATCTCCGATCCGGATACCATCAGATTTTGGTATACACAGAAGATATTATGAAAACTGCATTCCGCACGTATAACGGCCACTACGAGTTTCTGGTAATGCCTTTCGGACTTACGAATGCTCCTTCTAATTTCCAAAGCCTGATGAATGATATCTTCCGAAGTTTTCTACGCAAGTTCATATTGGTATTCTTTGATGATATTCTAATTTATAGCCCTACGCTTGATATACATTTTCAGCACTTACGAACTGTTCTAACAATTCTTCGGGAGAATACTCCTTATGTTAAACAGTCAAAGTGCAGCTTCTTACAGCGTAAATTGGAGTATCTTGGGCACATTATATTAGAGAATGGAGTGGCGGTGGACCCGACAAAGATCGAGGCAATGCAAGGATGGCCGAGACCTACAAATGCACAATCATTACGCGGTTTTCTTGGACTCACGGGCTACTACCAAAATTTTGTGAAAGATTATAACAATATCAGTGCCCCGCTCATGTCCTTACTGAAGAAAGACTCCTTGTGGTCGGATAAAACCTCCGCAGCCTTCGAACGACTCAAGGCAGTCATGACGATGACGTCGGTCCTAGGCTGCCCGATTTCGGCCGCACTTTGGTCACGGAGGCCGATGCGTCAGGAGTTGGAATTTGGGCTATTCTTATGCAAGATGGTCGACTCTTAATTTACACCGAGGCTTCCCCCACGGTTCATACGAGGTTTTTACAAGAGATACTAATTACTACCAAATTTAAAATATGGTTGGATACAGGTCCATGGCACGAAAGAGGAGTTAAACTAGAAGAATTGCAATCCATGCTCACGCCAGATTGGGGTCTCATCATCCTGAACCATACCAGAGGGCAATCACCATTCCAGAAGAAAGATTGGCTATCACTAAAGACTAACCATGTGGTAGTCCATGCAAGGAAGAAACTTCCCCCTGACAAATGCCAGAGCAGAAGAAAGTTTCCTGAGAAAGATCAAGTCCCCTTTCATCTCCAACTCCACCAGCATGAAATTCAAGCCTTAAAAAAGTGGTCTCCCTATTTCTTTGGGCCTTGCAAAATTGGGGATCATATTGGGGCCCCAACCTGGAGATCAGATCCGTGCACCAGATCAAAATTACAGTTGATCCTCCAAGTATCCCACCTCAAATGAAAATTTAAAGACGATGACTCAGCTCAAGTTCTTCCAACTGACACCCAAGCTGATGAGGAGCTGAAGACCCAGTTCCCTGAGTTCATGAAACTTCAGTCTTGAGGACAAGGCTGATTTTAAGAGGGCGGGTTTGATAGGACTCCAGCAGGGTTGAGTCCTAATCTCTCTAAAAGTAGTCAATAAAACCCTACTAGATTGTAATAAAGTCATTCCTATCTTATAAAGGAGTATGAATAAGGTTTAGATTAGCCCTTAGGGCTTAGTGGCCATCGCCCCCTTACTGGGTTGGTTGGCCAAGGTTTCCCCCTGCTTAGGTCGGCTATAGAGCCAACCAAGTCGCCCCCTGTTCCTATTTAAGACAGGTTGGCTATAGGAGGGGCAAAGGGGTAATTTTACTTAGGCAAGCACCCCTTTAGGCTAGGGTTTTGATCCCTATATAATGATGTAGTCGTCCCCTCTCTTGAATTAAGCAATTATCAATTTTATTTCAGCCTTGTGTCAAATCTAGGAGGGAGGAACCCCTACAGCGTTCCAAGGGTTGATCCCCCTCAAGGACCAAAATCTATAGAGCTTCATCTGGGGTTCTATCAGAGATTTGAGTCTTCTGTAATAAATCAGCCCAAATCCTAGTAGGATTAGGATTTGGCTGCACTGGAGTCAGAGTTGGATAGGGGTCAGAGTCAATTGAGTCATGAATGTAATAAACCCTAATCTAGCCACCACCCCTAGTAAAAAAGCGGTTGGCTAGGGTTAAGGAAGAGTCCTTATAGGATGGGAGTCTCCTAGTCGCCTCCTCCTCTTAAGAGAGGCTAGCTAGGGCAAGAGGGGGAGAGTTCCACTTAGGTTAGACCCTCTATAGGGTGGAATAATAATAAAATTAAGAGTTAGAGACCCCTATAGCCACCAACCACATCATGGTTAGGAGTTGGCTAGGGGTTAGGTGTTAAGGGGAAGAGGAATCTTGGTTTAGTAGGAGTCCTGGTTTACTTGGAGCAAGAGTTGCTTCTTAGAGTTGGAGTTGGAGTTGTTAGACGTAAGAGTTGCTTCTTAGAGTTGGAGTTGGAGTTGTTAGAAGTAGGAGTCTTAGAGTAGGAGTCCTATTAGGAGTTAGGGTTTAAAAGCCCTATAAATAGCTTATATTCTCTCCTCTTTTAATCATCAATAGATTTATAAGGAGGGAGGAACCTCTATAGAGTTATAAGGAGGCCGATCCTCTATAGAGATCACCCTAAGCTTAGAATCTGCAAGGGTTCTAACAGAGCGAAAGAGAGTTTGTTGTTGGAGATTAGGTCTTCCTTCGCCTTCAGCCCTACAAAAACACACATCCATCAGGACCCGAGCATCTACGAAGTTGTCTCTCCACTTCTACGGACCCTACAAATTGTAGAGCGTATTGGAGCTATGGCTTACAGATTGGATCTGCCCGCAGACTCCAAAATTCACCCAGTCTTCCATATATCTTACCTCAAATTAAAGCTTCGAGAGGATGAATCAGCCCAGAGCCACCTACCTGATATCTTGGCTGATGGAGAAGTCTAGGTCCAGCCGGCGACCATACTGGACCGCAGAATCGTGATGCACCATCAACGCCCTTCCACAGAAGTACTGGTGCAATGGACCCATTTACCCGCTAAGGATGCCACTTGGGAGTCATATGAAGAATTGAAAACAAAATTCCTAGAATTCATGGAGGCTCAACCTTGAGGACAAGACTGATTGAAGAGGTTAGGTCTGATAGGACCCAAGCAGAGTTGGGTCCTAGTCGACTAAATCTTGTTACAGAATAAAACCTGATTGGCATGAAAATAAACCCTGATTTTCCAACCACCTCTGATTAGGAGTTGGCTAGGGATTAATTGGATCCAAGTCCTAATTAGACTAAGATTTGGCTAGTAAGAGTTTGAATTGGAGTAGGAGTCCTATTAGGGTTAGGACTTGAAAACCCTATAAATAAGCATGTAAACTTTCCTTCTTTATCAATAAAATTTTAGCCACTTTTCTTCAGCTCTTGAAGCCGAAACTTAGGAGGTTCGATCCTCTATAGAGATCGAGGAGGGTCGATCCCCTACAGAGATCAATTATTCCCATAGAAACCTCCGGGTTCTAATATAGACAGCCTAAAAAAATGTTTCATAAAGACAATGAACTTTTAGATTCTCAAAGTGTCTCCTAAGCAAGAGAAGAAAATTTTAAAAAACCAACATAACAGTTATTCACAAGAATACCAGTCTGGTCTTGACTATTTACCATTATTGCCTCCATTACTTCTCAATCTGCCTAGTTGGATGCCATCGCAAGCTTAGAGGAAAAGATAAAATATATTTCTTCATGTGTAATCAGGTATATAAATGTTTCTTTCCAGCTATACATTTGCCCAACTTCCATGCAAATATCATAAAGCAAGTTGGTCAGAGCAATCAAGTTATTTCATTTACTAATAAGAGAATTTCCACAATTGACAAATTAGGGACGTAGTAGGTAATTCTAAAAAAGAACATAGCAGGTTGGGCAGCACCAATACACAATTTAATGATACAACTTGGGAGATTCTGTATAAAGGTTATTTCACAAGCCTTTTATAGGTCACCAAATTGTTAAAATATAATTTTATCGATCAAACCCATATCTATATTGATCTTGACCGAACATATTCGGCCATTGGAAGTTAAAAAAATACAGAAATAGTAAAAAAGAAATATAAATTATAAAAGCACTTTTTTTCAACAATTTGAGGCATTTAAACTGATCCTTATTGCATCAGAACTTATAAACTGATAAAGGAAACAAACAAAGCCTTGCAAGATGACTGCTATTTTCTTGGTGAAATGTGCCACCATAACTTCCTTTGTAGTGTGTAAGTTTAGCCAGAATCCTACTGGTAGACAGAAAATAATACAAAACCAATTGTGTAGACTACAAAATCGAAGTAGATACAAATTGGCATGATCTGCAATGCTCAAATGACTTACAAATGAAGTGTATGTTCTTTGAAGATTTTGAACATATGATTCAAGTAGGTGGAAAAATAAATACTATCTCAATGACATAGAACAAATTGTGATTTGGTCAATAATTCAGGATCAGTATGATCAAAGGCTTCAACTTAGCAATAAGGTTCTAGATAATATCTGTGCATACAGTGATGAGTCATCGGAAAACTATTGCAGCAACAGAACTTCGTTCAGGCATCCACAACATTACCTTTTCTTCAGTGCTCGCGAGGTGTGAGTGTGACTCCAGAGGAGGCTTAAAGGAAAATGCTTCTGGAATGTTTTCAAATAGATCGTTGTCACTTTTAGTAGAAACTGCTGAAAGTGAGAGTGATATTGGGTTTGAATCAATATCTGCAAAATTGAACTTGAACTTGCCTGTTGTTGGAGATGGTTGAGCCTAGAAAAATAACAACAAAAAGTCAGGTATCAAGAGACCTGGAGTTTCAACCCTATATGTTAATTAACTGAGTATGACAAGTAGAAAATTTTCAAATATAAAGAATGGCCAAATTTAAAATTCCCTAGGACCTCAATGCCAATATACATTGAATTAACAGAAAAAATGTCAAAAGAACAGCAAGAAACTGATACACAGCTCTCGAGCACTTTCTACTCATATTCATATATTTTTAAGTTCCACCGAATTGTTAACTACATTGTATATTTTTCAACTTGTTTGTGTAATAAGCATGAACTAACTAGCAGCGGACTTGCATAAAATGTCTCTAACAGTGTGCACCATTGATTTGCTGAAGTAGAAAATACCATCCTTGTCCTTATCATTTTCCTAGCCCAAGTTAAAATGTGTAAACACCTGCTCCAATCAGATAATTTATCAGTCTGACTATGTATCACTAGCATTCTCAATGATGATGTAATATAAGCAATTAAGGAAAATTAATGCCGAATCGTAAATGAGCCTTTTACATAACATACTGAATCAACACTTATTTCCTGTAACCTCACAGAAATTTCTTCTTCTTTTTTTCTTGCCAAAGAAATTAAACATAAGGACCATGGGCATGCCATCATTTTTTTTAAAGGCAGCTATGATTCATGAACAACAAAAATTCATGTGTTCTTTCACTACTTTGTTAAGAACCATGATGATGTTGGTGCATTCAACAAAGGATCAATGAACACAATGAACCTGTAGTGGTTCTTCTCACTCTACAACAACTAACTACCGGCAAAATTATTGATATTATGTTGCACTTCTTAATTTATATTCTCCATCTATCTGACTTTCTTAACATGTTTATGTAGAAAACACCACAACTACTAAAAGAATGCAAGGTACAATATCTCACCATACAATTAGCAAGAAAAACCGGGGACTCCAACAACATGGTGGGACTTAGACCAGGTGGAATAGTCAAATAAGGGGAACATATTTCCGAGGATGAAACAATGGTGGCCGGTGGTATACGAGCTGTATCAAGCTTCGGCACATTAAATCCTTTTCTGGCTGCCATCCTCTCAGCAAGACCTACAGCAGAGCATGATTTGGGGGCATCAAAAGTTTTTGGTTGCAGTGAGGCATCATTTGAGAAGTCTTTTCCAGCCTCAGCTTCTTCGTTTTTTGTGTTTATGCCCATTTTCTGATTTTCACATGTCCAAGGAACCCCCCCATTTTCATTCTCTGTCAAGAAATCTGAGAATGATTTCGATCCAAATTCCTCATTTATAGAGTTCGAAAGAAAGGCTCTTGAGCTAGGATTTGGAGGTGGGCAGTCGTCGATCATGGCGCTGTTGCCATCTATCTTAGCCATGGTTAATTCAATTCTTCACTTGATTCAGCACAAATTCCTGCAAGATCTTAGTAGACAAATAAAGGAGAAGATTATATTCAGATGAAGCTTATGAACAAACGCAGCTCGGAATTCCAATATTCTAACAAGAGAAACAAAAATCAGAACCTACCTTCAGTGCGACCTGACAACAAACTAGTAGACCAGCTAAAGGGAAAGATCAGATTATGAAGGATTCACAATAACGCAATTGAAGAAAAATGACTTGGATTACTAGAAAGTTTTGATCTTTAGGCGATCACAGGGTAACAAAATCAACATAAAGCTACAAACTTCAGGACGCACGAAGACCCAGAACGTCCAAATGACCACAAACATCTCCAGAATGAAGCTACCGAAAGCCCGTGAAATTGCATCTTTGCAACAGAAACAAAATAGGAGGGAAGAATTACAAGCAAAAAAGAACAAATAAAGGATGCAAGGCAAAAGTTACGGACCCAATCACACCGCTTGGAAGGTGGGAGCAGGAACAGTGGCTTCGAAAACACCCAATGATTGGTCAGCTTCGAGCTCCGAGGCTGTAACACCAGGGAATGGACAGGGACAGGTGCTACAGCAGGAGGCAAGCATCAACGAGACAGAAATCACACACATTTCTTGCTTCCTTCGGGAAAACAAAAAAATTCTCCCAATAAATCTCCCTGCTTTCTCTCTAAAAAAGAGAGAAAGAGAGGGAGACGGCGGTTTGACCGAGAAAGGGAGGAAAAAGAGAGAGGAGAGAGAGCAAGAGGGAGACACGAGAATTAGGATGGATTTGTTGGCATTGAAAGGTTAAAAGAGAGCGCGCAATAAATGGAGAACAACTCTTCTTTTGTTTGTTCTCTTTCCCTTGTTTATTCCACCTTTTCTGTTTTATATTCTTTGTATTTTTTTTTTTTCAGATTAACTCTCATCATTTCTATATTAACATATCACTCCTCATCTCTCTACATAGATGTATGTTAGTACTCGATTCTTCATGTTAATTCATCTAGACGCATGCAAATGTACATTTCCAAAATATTTTTGCTGGTCTAGTGCATTAATTGTATGCCATTTCACAGTGTTTTATCTAAAGGATAACAATCTATGCATCTTCAGATATTGATCACAACCCCCTTTGTGTTAGTTGTTGTTTGCATTTTGTGGATGAAGATTTGATTTAAAACATCATATAACTTTTTTAGGAATCGAGTAATCTATATTCATTTCTGTTGACACTTTCAGAAATATAAGTTTAATTGAAGGATTATTTAAGCCATCGGATGAGAAGTGCGAAGGAATATGAAAATACTTCTTTTTTCCTACCATGATGGAAATATGAAGACCTGAATGATCAAAATGCAAATCTTGAAGTGCTTAATTAAGTTCGGTTTATTGTTTGTTTAATGGAGGGGTAAATAGAGGAGGGATGTAGGAAAGCCGCATACTATGGGAATGGCATGGCCATGTGGAATGATTACAGTCTCTTTGTGTTGTTGCTACGTGAACCGTATACCAATTGCCACCTTTTTTTTTTATTTTTTTTATTTCTATTAGTGTTTATCTTCTTCTCTAATTGTTTAGCTAACGATAGCACAAATCATGATTTGCAAGAAATGAGGTTCCAAAGTGTCTTTAGCTTTGCCTGAGAAAAAGGAGTATGCAGTTCCATTTTAGGTGGCAAGTGAAATCTAAATTTGGAGTGCACGACGACATGACAAAAAGTGATCGTTGCCGCTTAGGTTAACCTCATTCGGTGTCAAGTCTTTTTCGTGGTGGAAGGAAGGGGCGTTTCTTCTTCCAAGAGAATCCCCATATCTGAAGAAGACTCTCCCCCACAGCACTCCTTTTGGAGTATAGCATGAGATCGACACTGTTGATGCACCTGTTACCCATCTCTTCCTCTCGGTAATATTTCTCCAACATTAGGCTCTATAAAGAATGAGATAAAAAACACTGTTTCGGTGAGAAGTTCATAATGATGAAGTGATCATTTTTGGTGGCTCATTCTTGTAATATCTGTCAGAAGAATGGAAAAAACAGTGCTCGTTTTTGGATGCAGCAAATTAGCTCGATTTTTTTACTTAGCTGAGGAGTAAGAAAGGAAGGAAGGAAAGCAAGTGATTGTAATTGCTTGTCTTCTCTTTTGTTTCCTTTTGCCTTCTCCCGCTGCTCGACCTCTCCACGAGCCACGTATTCAAACAGAGCCTCATGATGGTCTACTGGAGAGCAAGCAGTCTTTTCTTCCCAACTTCCACGGTCACGGCGAGAAGGTTGCTACAAGCTATCTGCTGCAAGCCAAAGAGAAGTCTTGTAGACGCACTTGGATGAGTGAAGCTTGCAAGGAATGGTGAGGAAGTCTCTTTCCATTTGGAGTTGGCTGAAGTGCGTCGGCAAAGAAACATCACATGAACTTTCGACTGCTAAGATGTCTTGTCGAAGACAAACAAAGTAGCAATACACTGAGATTTGTACACTTAATTATCAAATGACTTAAATAGCATTACACTACGAGTTGTATGTACACTTTGTTTATTGTTTGAGCATCAAACAAGTTTGGTCGGAACACACAATCGATACTTTTCCCCCTTTTTTTTTTTCTTTTTTTTTTTTCAAGAATCATCGACTTTGAACTTATGCCGAGGATCATAATTGAAGAGAGGACTCGTATTTTCACATTAAAGCTAAGATTCAAATGATGTCTCCAAGAAAAGCAAACCCGGTCAACTCGATCGCTCACGCATTAACAACGTTATATTAGAAGTATAAAATAAATTTTTTTATCTTTATCTAATTTCTTATTCAGAGAACATCTAACAATGGCCCTAGCCGCAACAATATCATTAATCAAAAAGATCCTACTAGATTGATTCATTAAAAAAAAAAGGAAAAAATCCATTTACAACGGATCAAAAAAAGAATCATAAAATCAATAATAAAAAAGAAACAAGAAATAAGTTCAGAGTTGAATGGCTCCACAAATTCTTCAAGTGATATCTAAACTATCAACACTTAATATTTATAATTCCTTGTTGACTAGTGTCCATTGTGTGTTCCAAACTAAAGTAGTTTGCAGGAAAACATATAAGGGTTCAGGAAAGAAGAAAAATATAAGGGAAACTGGAACGAAGGAGTCTCAACTCTCACGAGGTTACCTACAATTTTGTCTCTCCTCTTGAAATCATAAACCTATATGTGATGTTTTGGCTGTGGGGGCGGGGGGGGCGGCTCGGGGCTTACTCGGAAATGATTAAATCAAAATTCTTAATTATTAATATCCCTTTAAAAAAATAAAATGGAATAATATTAAGTGGATGTAGTTCATATGATTTTTTTATATAAGTGTATGTAATTTATACGATTTTTTTCAAAAAAAAACTTTTTAAAATGAGAAAAGAAACCTATAAAGTGAAAACCTCCAACATCACAGTAATAGAATGTAGGCCTTGTGTTGCTCTTCTATAGTCGATTAGACAATATTGGTAATCCAGATTGAAATGATAATGTTAGATTCAAGAATCAAGTAGATAGATAAAATTCAATACAATAATTTATAGATCTAGCACTAGATCTCATGAAGGAGAAACTATAATGAAGGAGTCTCAACTCTAACCAAGTTAACGATAATTTTGTCTCTCCTATTGGAATAATTGACCTATATGTGACATTTTGGCTCTGCATTTACTATGAAATAATCAGGTCAAAGTTCCTAATGATCAATATTTCTTTGAAAAAATAAAATGAAATATAGCTAATTTCCTATTAGAACACACCGACATTTTTTTTATATAAGTGGATGTAATTCACATGTTTTCTTTGCAAAAAAAAAATACAATGAGAAAACAAAACCTATGAAGTGAAAGCCTCCAACATCACAAAACAGAATGTAGGACTTGTGTTGCTCTTTTACAATTGATTATATAATAATGGTAATCCAAATCGAAATGATAATGTTGGATTAAAGACTCAGGTAGATAGGTAAAATTAAGTATAATAATTTACAGATCTAGCACTAGATCTTATAAAGGAGAAACTACAATGAAGGAGCCTAAATTCTAACCAGATTACTAATAATTTTGTCTCTTCGCTTGGAATAATCAATCTATATGTCATGTTTTAGCTCGGGACTTACTCCAAAATGATCAGGTGAAAATTCCTAATGATCAATATCCCTTTGATAAAATAAAATGGAATATAGCTGATTTTCCATTAGAAACACTGCTATATTTTCATATAAATGGATGTAATTCAGAGCCTTTTTTTTTAAAAAAAATTACAATGAGAAAAGAAACCTGTGAAGTGAAAACCTCCAACATCATAGTAACAAAATGTAGGCCTTGTGTTGCTCTTCTGCAGTTGATTAGATAATACTGGTAATCCAAATCGAAATGATAATGTTGGATTAAAGACTCAAGTTGATGAATAAAATTTAGTACAATAATTTACATATCGAACACTAGATCTTATGAAGGAGAAACTATAGAAGGACCTCAACTCTGACTAAGTTACTGACAATTTTGTCTCTCCTCTTGGAATAATGAACCTATATGAGATGTTTTAGCCTAGGGCTTCGTTCGAAATGATCAGGTCAAAGTTTCTAACGAGAATATCCCTTTGAAAAAATAAAATGAAAGATAGCTAATTTCCCATTAGAACACACTAATATTTTCTTTAATATAAGTGGATGTAATTGATAGGTTCTTTTTTTTTTAAAAAGAAATTTTTATAATGAGAAAAGAAACATATGAAGTGAAAACCTCCAACATCACGGTAATAGAATGTAAATCTTATGTTGCTCTTCTACAATCGATTAGACAATATTGGAAATCCAAATTGAAACAATGATGTTGGATTAAATACTCAGATATATGGCTAAAATTCAATATAATAATTTAAAGATTTAGCACTAGATCTTATGAAGAAGAAACTACAATGAAGCAGCCTCAACTCTAGCCGAGTTACCGATATTTCTATCTCTCCTCTTGGAATAATCGACCTACATATGACGTTTTGGCTCGAGACTTACTCCGAAATGATCATGTCAAAGTTCCTAATGATAAATATCCCATTGAAAAAATAAAATGGAATATAGCTAATTTCTTGTTAGAAAATACTAACATTTTTTCAGATAAGTGGATGTAATCCAGAGGGATTTTTTTTCAAAATTTTTTTTATAATGCGAAAAGAAACCTGTACATTGAAAACCTCCAACATCACAGTAACATAATGTTGGCCTTGTGTTGCTCTTCTGTAATTGATTAGACAATACTAGTAATCAAATTGAAATGATAAAGTTGGATTAAAGACTCATGTAGATGCATAAAATCCAGTACAATAATTTAAATATCTAGCACTAGATCTTATGAAGGAGAACCTACAACGAAGGAGCCGCAACTCTAACTGGGTTACCAACAATTTTGTCTCTCCTCTTCGAATAATCAACCTATATGTGACGTTTTGGCTCGAGGCTTATTCGGAAATGATCAAGTCAAAATTCTTAATGATCAATATTCCTTTGAAAAAATAAAATGGAATATAGTTAATTTCCCGTTAGAACACTCCAACCTTTTTTCATATAAATGGATGTAATTCAAAGGGTTTTTTTCAAAAAAATTAATGAGAAAGGAAACCTATGAAGTGAAAACCTCCAACATCACAGTAACATAATGTAGGCATTGTATTGCTCTTTAATACTATTAATCCAAATTGAAATAATAATATTAGATTAAAGACTCAGTTAGATGGATAAAATATAGTATAATAATGTACATATCTAGCACTAGATCTTATGGAGGAGAAACTTCAATGAAAAAGTCTAAACTTGAACTGAGTTTCTGACAATTTTATCTCTCCTCATAGAATAATCGGCCTATATGTGATGTTTTGGCTCTAGGATTACTCCAAAATGATCGGTGCATAGTTCCTAATGATCAATATCCCTTTTAAAAAATAAAATGGAATATAACTAATTTCCTATTAGAATACACCGACATTTTTTCATATAAGTGGATGTAATTTATAGATTTTTTTTTCATATAAGTGGATATAATTCATAGGTTTTTTTTCAAAAAGATAACTTTTTACAATGAGGAAAGAAACCTATGAAGTGAAAACCTCCAACATCATAGTAACAGAATGTAGGCATTGTGTTACACTTCTATAGTCGATTACACAATACATGTAATCCAAATTCAAAAGATAATGTTGGCTCAAAGACTCAGGTAGATGATAAATTTCAGTACAATAATTTATAAACCTAGCACTAGATCTTATGAACGAGAAACTACAATGAAGGAGCCTCAACTCAGACTAGGTTATCGATAATTTTATCTCTCCTTTTGGAATAATCGACCTATGTGTGACATTTTGGCTTGGTGCTTACTCTGAAATAATCAGGTCAAAGTTCCTAATGATCAATATCCCTTTGAGAAAATAAAATAGAATTTTTCATTAGAACACGCCGACATTTTTTTCATATAAGTGGATGTAATGCACAGGGTTTTTTTTCAAAAAAAAATATAATGAGAAAAGAAACCCGTGAAGTGAAAACCTCCAATATCACAATAACAAAATTTAGGCCTTGTGTTGCTCTTCTGCGATTGATTAGACAATATTAGTAATCCAAATCGAAATGATAATGTTGGCTTGAAGACTTAGGTAGATGGATAAAATTCAATACATTAATTTACAGATCAAGCATTAGATCTTATGAAGGAGAAACTATAATAAGGGAGCCTTAACTCTGAAAGGGTTATCAATAATTTTATCTCTCCCCTAGAATAATCAACCTATATGTGTCGTTTTGGCTCGGGGCTTACTCCGAAATGTTTAGGTCAAAGTTCCTAATAATAAATATCTCTTTGAAAAAATAAAATGGAATATAACTAATTTCCCATTAGAAAACACCGATGTTTTTTCATATAAGTATATGTAATTCAAAGGATTTTTTTTCAAAAAAAAAACTTTACAATAAGAAAAGAAACATGTGAATTGAAAACCTCCAACATCGCGGTAATAGAATGTAGGCCTTGTGTTGCTCTTCTGCAGTTGATTAGACAATACTGGTAATCCAAATCGAAATGATAATGTTGGACTAAAGACTCAGGTAGATGGATAAAATACAGTACCATAATTCATAGATCTATAAGTAGATCTTATGAAGGAGCCTTAACTCTGATCGGGTTATCGACAATTTTGACTCTCCTCTTAGAATAATGGACTTATATGTGACATTTTTGGCTCGGGGATCACTCCGAAATGATGAAGTCAAAGTTCCTCTTGATCAATATCCTTTCTAACAAGATAAAATGGAATATAGCTAATTTCCCATTATAACACACCAATATTTTTTCATATAAGTGGATGTAATTGATGGGGTTTATTTTAAAAATTCTTTTTACAATGAGAAAAGAAACCAATGAAGTGAAAACCTCCAACATCACATGCCCTCGTGTTGCTCTTCTACAGTTGATTAAACAATATTAGTAATCCAAATCGAAATGATGATGTTGGATTAAAGGACTCAGGTAGATAGGTAAAATTTAGTGCAATAATTTACAGATCTAACATTAGATCTTATTAAGGAGAAACTGTAATGAAGGAGCCTTAACTATGACTGGGTTACCTATAATTTTGTCTCTCCTCTTGGAATAATCGACCTATATGTGACATTTTGGCTCAAGGCTTACTCCGAAATGATCAGGTCAAAGTTCCTAATGATCAATATCCCTTTGAAAAAATAAAATGGAATATAGCTAATATCCAATTCGAAAAAACCGATATTTTTTCATATAAGTGGATGTAATTCAAAGGGTTTTTCTTAAAAAAAACTTTTTACAATGAGAAAAGAAACATATGAAGTGAAAACCTCCAACATCAATGTAGGCCTTGTGTTGCTCTTCTGTAGTTGATTAGACAATTCTGGTAATCCAAATTGAAATTATAATGTTGGATAAAGGACTCAAGTAGATTGATAAAATCCAGTATAATAATTTACATATCTAGGACTAGATCTTATGGAGGAGAAATTGCAATGAGGGAGCCTCAACTCTGATCGTGTTACCGATAATTCTGTCTCTTCTCATAGAATAATTTTATGTGATGTTTTGGCTCAGGGTTTACTCCAAAATGATTAGTTTAAAGTTCCTAATGATCAATATCCCTTTGAAAAAAATAAAATAAAATGTAGCTATTTTCTTGTTAAAACACACTGATATTTTTTTACATAAGTGGATGTAATTCACAGGTTTTTTTTCATATAAGTAGATATAATTCATAGGATTTTTTTTTGTCAAAAAGAGAACTTTTTGCAATGAGAAAAGAAACCTATGAAGTGAAAACCTCCAACATCATAGTAACATAATATAGGCTTTATGTTGCATTTCTATAGCCGATTAGACAATACTAGTAATCCAAATTCAAATGATAATATTAGATTAAAGACTCAGGTAGATGATAAATTTCAGTATAATAATTTATAAACTTAGCACTAGATATTATGAAGGAGAAAGTACAATGAAGGAGCCTCAACTCTGATCGGGTTACCGTCAATTTTATCTCTCCTCTTGGAATAATCGACCTATGTGTGACATTTTGGCTCGAGGCTTACTCTGAAATAATCAGGTCAAAGTTCCTAATAATCAATATCCCTTTGAGAAATAAAATAGAATATAGCTAATTTTCTGTTAGAACACCCCAATATTTTTTCATATAAGTGGATGTAATTCACAGGGTTTTTCTTTCAAAAAAAATAATGGCAATGAGAAAAGAAACCTATGAAATGAAAACCTCCAATTTCACAATAACATAATTTAGGCCTTGTGTTACTCTTTCAGCAGTTGATTAGACAATATTAGTAATCCAAATCGAAATAATAATATTGGATTAAAGACTTAGGTAGATAGATAAAATTCAGTACATTAATATACAGATCAAGCACTAGATCTTATGAAGGAGAAATTGTAATAAAGGAGCATTTACTCTGACTGGGTTATCAATAATTTTGTCTATCCGCTTGGAATAATCAACCTATATGTGTCGTTTTGGCTCGGAGCTTACTCTAAAATGTTTAGGTCAAAGTTCCTAATGATAAATATCGATTTGAAAAAAATAAAATGGAATATAGCTAATTTTCCATTAGAAAACGTTGATATTTTTTCATATAAGTGGATGTAATTTAGAGGATATTTTTCAAGAAAAACTTTTTACAATAAGAAAAGAAACATGTGAATTGAAAACCTCCAACATCATAATACCATAATGTAGGCCTTGTGTTGCTATTCTGCTATTGATTAGACAATAATGCTAATCCAAATCAAAATGATAATGATGGATTAAAGACTCAAGTAGATGGATTAAAGACTCAAGTAGATAGATAAAATACAATACAATAATTCATAGATCTAGCACTAGATCTTATGAAGGAGAAACTGCAATGAAGGAGCCTCAACTTTGATCGGGTTACTGATAATTTTGACTCTCCTTTTAGAATAATGGACTTATATGTAATATTTTGACTCAGGGTTCACTCCCAAATGATCAGGTCAAAGTTCCTAATAATCAATATCCTTTTAAAAAAACTAAAATGGAATATAGTTAATTTCCTGTTAGAACATGCCAACATTTTTTTCATATAAGTGGATGTAATTGATAGGATTTTTTTTAAAAAAATCTTTTTACAATGAGAAAAGAAACCAATGAAGTGAAAACCTCCAACATCATAGGGCCTTGTGTTGCTCTTCTGCAGTCAATTAAACAGTACTAGTAATCCAAATTGAAATGATAATGTTGGATTAAAGACTTAGATAGATGGGTAAAATTCAGTACAATAATTTACAGATCTAGCATTAGATCTTATGAAGGAGAAAATGCAATGAAGGAGCCTTAACTCTAATCGGGTTATTGATAATTTTATCTCTCCTCTTAGACTAATCAACCTATATGTGATGTTTTGGCTCGGGGCTTACTCTGAAATGATCAGGTCAAATTTCCTAATGATCAATATCCCTTTGAAAAAATAAAATGGAATATAGCTAATATCTTATTCGAAAACATCTGTATTTTTTCATATAAGTGGATATAATTCAGAGGATTTAAAAAAAAAAACTTTTTACAATCATAAAAGAAACATGTGAAATGAAAACATCCAACATTACAGTAACAGAATGTAGGCCTTGTGTTGCTTTTCTACAGTTGATTTGAGAATACTGGTAATCCAAATTGAAATTATAATGTTGGATTAAAGACTCAGGTAGATGGATAAAATTAAGTATAGTAATTTACAAATCTACAACTAGATCATATGAAGGAGAAACTACAATGAAGGAGCCTCAACTCTGATTGGGTTACCTACAATTTTGTATCTTCTCTTGGAATATTTACTCTAAAATGATCAGGTCAATGTTCCTAATGATCAATATCCCTTTCAAAAAGTAAAATGGAATATAGCTAATTTCCTATTAGAACACACCGATATTTTTTCATATAAGTGGATGTCATTCAGGAGGTTTTTTTTCAAAAAATACTTTTTACAATGAGAAAAGAAACTTGTAAATTGAAAATCTTCAACATCACAGTAAAGGAATGTAGGCCTTGTGTTGCTCTTCTGCAATCGATTAGACAATACTAGTAATCCAAATCAAAATGATATTATTGAATTAAAGATGTAGGTAGATGGATAAAATTCAGTATAATAATTTACAGATATAATACTAGATCTTATGAAAGAGAAACTGCAATGAAGGAGCATCAACTTTGACCAGGTTACTGATAATTTGTCTCTTCTCTTAGAATAATTAACCTATATGTGACATAATGGCTCGGGGCTTACTCCAAAATGATTAAGACAAAGTTCCTAATGATCAATATCCCTTTAAAAAAATAAAATGGAATATAGCTAATTTCCTGTGAGAACACACCTACATTTTTTTCATATAAGTGGATGTAATTCACGGGGTTTTTGATAGGACCCATTTTTAATTCATGTTTGAGTCATGTTTTATGTAGTTTGATTAGCCTAGTTGGTGTCAATTATAAGTTTGTTTGTCCAGTTGGAGTTGGTTATGAGTCTATTTATTTTCAATTACGGGTCTATTTTCTTTTTAGTTATGGGTCCACTATAAATTGGGATGTAACCACTTCTTTCGAATCAATCAAGAGAAATCTTAGCCTTTTTTGGCAACCCTAGGAGATTGATCCCCTCGAAGTGATCATAGTTTTATTTCTCTGTTCTGTGATAGAGTTTGAAGTAGTAGCCCCGTCGGCCACTGTTGTCCCTCCACCACCGCTGCCACTGTCGTTGTAACTCCCCTACCCTCGACCTCTTCAGCATCGTCACCTTGCCGCCACTACCACCCGCCGCTGCGGCCGTCGCCCTCAACCTTTTCTCGTCACCCCTGCCACCTCTGCCACCCGTCGTTGTCCCTCCCCTCCTCTTCATCGTCCACCACCTGTTGCAGCTGCCACCCGCCACTGTAACTCTCCTGCCCTCTCCCACATCACCCACTATTGTCGTTGCCCTCTTGCAACACTAGTCGCCCCTGCTACCATTGCTGCTGCCCTCCTTGCCATCGCTGCCATCCATCGCTACTATAGTCGCCCTCCCATGCCATCCCCGTCACCCTTGCCATGCTGCCATTGCCCTCAACCTATGCAGATCTTCTTTTTCTCTTCCATGTCGTTCTTCTCCCACTCTATCGCCCCTACGTTGAAGTTGCTGCCTTCCGGCCCTAGGCCACAGCTACCCATAGTGTCAGCTTCCTCAGTAGCCTCGTGATCCCTCACACCAGCAACGCTGTTTCAAGCAAAGTTCTCAACAGTTGCACTATGTGGGACATACTGATGCCCTTGACCCGCATTAGAAACAAGAGTTGAAGATTACAAATATGTAGTTTTACGCGATGGCTACCTATAATTCAATGGAAGCAAAATTAAATGCCTTGGAGGCCAAAATGGAGAATAGGCTGCCAGAAACCCTTTAACGATTTTAAAAGGAGTCTACTAGAGAGCTTCAGCAATTTCAACAACATGAAAGTTTAAGTCTCATAGTGAATCGATCTGAGCACATAAGAAAAAGGAACCAAGGGCAGGACACAAGCTATCCATGCATGAAGGTAGAATTTCCAAAATGGAAAGATGGAGATCTGACCAGTTGGATCTCGCGGGCTAAAAATTATTTTCGTTTCCATAGAATTCCAAAGGAATCTAATGTGGAGATAACTTCAATTCAGCTTGATGGGGATGTGATCCAGTGGTATGATTGGTATGAAACTTGTCATGAGATTCCTTCTTAGGAGTAGTTTAAGAGAGGACTCCTCGTTCGCTTTGGACCATTTGAGTATAAGAATATTGATAGGCAGCTCACCAAAATCCATCAAACATCCATAGTACAGGAATATTGGAGCAGATTTGAATAATTATCAAATGAAGCCAAAGACTAGTCCAAAAGGCAACTTGTGGGAACCTTTATCGAATGACTTAATCCTGAGATTCAGTATAAAGTTAAAGCTCACCAACCTCATACTATGATAGTTGTGATATCATTTGTCTGTTTGCATAAAGAAAAATTAATATAGAAACCTGCAAAATAGGAATAATCAACAAATCATCGGCCCCACCTGCCAACAGTCGAAACCATATCCCTCAAAGACTTACCAGAGAAGAGCTCAGGGAACGATCAACCGAAGGGTTACGTTAGCATTGTGACAAAAAATGGAGTAAGAAACACCACTACAAGGGAAGCTTCTAATGATCGAGTTAATTGAGGAGGAACTGGAAGCCGATGATGTAACCTCCAATCCTAAAGATATGGATACTGATGAGGAGGTTAAACTAATCACCCATACTATATATGCATTGGCTGGCTACGCTAATCCACAAACCATGAAAGTTGGAGGAATCTTGAAATACAAGCCGGTAATAGTCTTGATTGATACAAGTAGCACTAATAACTTTATGGACAAGAAAATTATTGTCCAATTGGCCTACCACATTGAGAGCTATGACAAGTTCAAAGTAAAAGTTGTAGACAGATGAATTTTAACTCGTGACAGCAAGTATTCAAAGATAAAATTGATTATGCAAGGTTAGGAATTACTTGTGGATTTCTTTTTGCTACCTTTAGAAGATTATAAAGTGGTGCTAGGAATTAAATGATTATCAACCTTAGATGATATTTATTGAAACTTTTCTAAACTTGTCATGAAGTTTTTATTAATGGGAAACAGGTGATTTTAAAAGGAAGGCACAGATGCAAAATCACCATGTCACTAGCCATCGAATGGAGAGAGTTCTTCAAAAAACATACACTAGATTCCTAGTATAATTGTGGGGACTTGAAGGGGAATCGATTGTGCTCAACCAAAATAAACATTGTATATTTATTGATCAGTGAGTTTGTGAATGTATTTGTAGAGACAGAGGGGCACCCACCTCTTGGACTCCATGACCATCAAATACCTATATTACCTAGGAGAGCTCCAACCAACATCCGACTCTATTCATATCTGTATTTCCAAAAGATCAAAATAGAGAAGATTGTCAAATAGATGCTTTAAACATGGATCATAAGACCTAGTGTTAGCCTATATTCCTCCCCAGTCCTATTGGTAAGAAAGAAGGATAGCTTATAACAAATGTGTGTGGACTATCGAGCACTCAATAACATCACAGTCAAAGATAAATATCCTATCCCAATAGTTAGATGAACTGTTAGATGAATTGGAAGGAGCCCAGGTTTTTATTAAATTAGACCTACGATCCAGCTATCACCAGATCTGAGTACATGAGAATGACATTTAGAAGACAGCTTTCAGAAACATAATGGTCACTACGAGTTTCTGGTAATACCTTTTGGACTAACCAATGCACCATTTACTACACTTACGAGCTATCCTGATGATCCTCCGTGAGCATTATCTTTTTGTCAAGAAATTGAAGTGCAACTTTATGCAGATAGATGTTGAATATCTTAGCCAATCATCTCTCAAAAGGGTGTTGCAATTGATCCCTCAAAATTCCAAGCAATGAAAGATTGGTCAGTCCCTACATCAATTAAGTCTTTAAGGAGATTCTTGGGACTCACAGGCTATTATCAAAAATTGATAAAAAATTATGGTAAAATTAGTGCCCCCTTAATAACACTCCTTAAAAAGGATTAATTTAAATGGTCAGATGAGGCAACCAAGGCTTTCAACTCCGTAAAGGCTACAATGATTACTATGCTAGTGCTTGCCTTACTTGATTTCAACAAACTATTTGTAAATGAGTCTAATGCTTCGGGAGTAGGTATTAGAGCTATTCTAATGCAGGAAGGTCGGTCACTTGCTTACACCAGTGAGACCCTCTCCCTCATCTAAATCTAGATATTTATGACAAAGACATGCTATCATTGTACATGTAGTCATAAATTGGAGACTGTACTTAATTGATAAATGGTTTCAAATATACATTTATCACAAAAGTTTAAAATACTGTGTGGAACAAAAGATCTCTTCTCCACAGCAGTAAAAATGGGTCATTAAGTTAGATTTTATTATGAGATTATTTATAAAAAAAAAGAAGTGACAACTTGGTTGCAGATGCACTCTCCTATACTAGTAGCTATCTCTATCCCTGCTTGCGAGACTTTAGAAGATATTAAGAAGGAATGGGCGAATGATCCTGAGACCCAAGAGATTATCAAAGACTAGAAGAATTTTTAGGCTATATTCCTTATTATAGCTAGGATTCGGGCTTACGATGAGATAAGGACCAAAATGTTGTAGGCTCACACTCTTCTTACCAGACAACAATCCTAAAGGAATTCCATTCATCATCAATGGCTAGTCATTTCGAATTTCTCCACACTTTAGACACGTTCGCTAGCCTTTTTATTGGAAAGGTATGAAAAAAATTATTTAAAAATTTGTTGCTCAATATGATGTATGCCAACGTTATAAAGGAGAAACAATAGCTAACCCAGGTTTGCTCCAACCCCTCTCTATTCCATACGTCGCTTAGACTAACATATCTATGGACTTCATTAATGGATTTCTATCATTACAAGGAAAAAGTACTATCTTTGTGGTTACGGATTGTCTTATGAAGTATGCTCATTTTTGCGTTGTATGACACCCCTATACTACCACAACCATTGCCCATATCTTTATTGAAAACATCACTAAATTATATGGAATTCCTCGCTCTATTGTCAGTGATCGAGATACGGTCTTTATCAGTAAGTTTTGGACAGAACTTTTTCATCTATAGGGTACACAACTAAATATAAGTACTGCTTATCATCCACAAATAAATGGCCAAACGAAAATAGTAAACAGTGCTTGGAAAACTATCTCTGATGCTTTACTAGTAATAAGCCAAAAGAATGAACTAAATGACTTCCTTGGGCAGAGTGGTGGTGTAATACCACCTATCATTTTTCTAATTAAGATAACACCATTTGAAGCAGTTTATGACCGAACTCCCCTCGAAATTACAAAATATATGCCCAAATCTTCAAAGGTTGATCAAGTTGACAGAGAATTGCTTGATAGAGACAAAATTATTCAGCTTTTAAAGGATAATCTTGTAACCGCCCAAGCAAAAATGAAGCAACAAGCTAATAAACACCGAAGTGATAAAGATTTTGCTATAGGAGATTGGGTTTTCCTTCGTCTTGAGCCCTATAAGCAAGCTTCCATAAATATCCAATCTTCTATGAACTTGTCTTCTCGATTTTTTCGGGCCTTATAAAATATTAGAGTGCATTGGACTTGTAGCCTACCATTTGGACCTACCACCTAGCTCCAAGAACATCCAGTCTTTCATGTTTTCTGTCTTAAAAGGAAATTAGGTGGAGATGAAATAGTACAGCATCATTTACCGAACATCTCTACTGCTAGTGAAGTTCAAGTTCAACTGTAAGCTATACTTGATCGACGGGTTGTGATGCATCATAAATGTCTTATGGCTGAGGTGCTAGTGTAATGGGCCAACTTACCAATCAAAGATGCCACATGGGAGTCCAGAAGTTCCTAGAGTTCATCATCACTCAGCCTCGAGGACAAGGCTGATTTGAAGGGGATTGGACTGATATGACCCATTTTTAGTTCATGTTTGAGTCATGTTTTATATAGTTTGATTAGCTTAGTTGGAGTCAGTAATAAGTTTGGTTAGCCTAGTTGGAATCGGTTATGAGTCTTTTATTTTCAGTTATGAGTCTATTTTCTTTTTAATTATGAGTCCACTATAAATTGGGACATAACCACTTCTTTTGGATGAACCGAGAGAAATCTTAGCCCTTTTTGGCAAATCCTAGGAGGTTTGGTTAATTACCTCGAAGTGTGATCAAGAGGCTGATCCCCTCGAAACAATCATCATCTTATTTCTCTATTCCTCGGTAGAACCCTAGGGGTTCCTATTAATTTTTCTTTCAAAAAAAAAAATTTATAATAAAAAAAGAAACCTGTGAAGTGAAAACCTCTAACATCACAGTAACAAAATGAGCCTATGGCTCACCAAAACTCTAGGGCTCTTGCCTTAGTGGTTATTGGATCTTCATCCAATTATTCATTAACCCTAGGGCTCTTGCCTTAGTCTCCCCTCCTATTTATAGAGAGTCACCAAAACCCTAGGGCTCTTGCCTTAGTGGGTATTGGATCTTCATCCAATTATTCATTAACCTTGCATTATTGGATCTCTATCCAATAATCTCCTTAGGCCTCTAACTGGGCCTTAATCAATGAGCCCATCAACTTAGGGTCTCATCTAATGAGAATAGAGGCTAATTGGATCTTCATCCAATCCTCTATTCGCTGAAGCATCCACCATATGTATGTGACCCTCTAGGCTCGATACCGAGCTGACCGTGAGTCACTCCCATCAGAACTCCTTCTGATATAGTGAATTATTATCCCCATAATAATTCACTCGACTGATCAACTATGGATATACTAGGCCACTACGGCATAACCCTCAAACGATACAAGGGGGATCAAATCCATTGGACTTGTCTGTCTACAGTTACCGTGTATCTATAATCCCTCATCCAAATAATATCTCAGAGACCGTATATTGGACATGGTACTGTCAAGTCATATACGAAATCAGTTTGTCTTGCTCTATTCGAATTCTACCAGAGAACTCATTCTCTCTCAATCCGAATGACCTTGGCTAGGGATTTGTCTAAGCAAGCACATATGGGATATTCCTCTCG
This sequence comes from Ensete ventricosum, assembly GCA_029747655.1. NCBI lineage: Eukaryota > Viridiplantae > Streptophyta > Magnoliopsida > Zingiberales > Musaceae > Ensete > Ensete ventricosum. The sequence goes on from JAQQAF010000005.1 coordinate 16,768,033, forward strand.
TGATATCGAGAGTGGATGATCCTCTATTGACACTCAATTACCTTCGTAAGGTTGGCTACCAATCCCGATAACCAACTGTACAAGATCTGGAACTTTCTAAACCTATAAGTCTGGCGTCAAAGAAAGGAGTACTTATACAAGACATCCTTGATGTCTCAAGTCTAAGGACCAGATACACAACTGGGACTATGGAATCACTGTCTGACATTAAGTATTATTAACCATACAACATTCCATAAGCGGATCAATCAGTGAATTCATTATCTAATGAGCACTTGTATATCCTTAGTGTCTCTACATAAGTGACTATGAGACCAGCCGCCTCCATCATATGGACGGGTATATAATACACCGATCTGTCCGGTCATCTTAATGTCCCTCTTAAGTAACATATTATCGAGATTATTTAGGATCTGTGTTTAAAGGTGAATCGATCTCATTATCGTGATCTCATCACGATCCGACTCTCATTACATAGAACCAATGACATCACAATATATATGTAATAGATAATGTTAGAATATGCCAATATTAATCATAAGTAAAAAGATCACACAGCGTGTTACACGTGCCATCACTCACGTGATTGGCTTGCAGGGCACCTGTAACTAGCAATAACAATCTAGGAAGATTAAGTGGGTAATTTACCCGGTGAAACCATTCCTCCTCGTGCAGAATGGATATACAATAGGCATGGCTCCTCGTAGATTTTAAATTTTCTTATCACTTCGAGTCCCTCAAATATTGAAACAATACCTCATTTTATTGAGGCTTAGATGTCGTCTCGACTTAACTCAACCCGTGTGCGTAGAAACATCTACGTGGCCTTGTTGGACAAATTTGGGCAAAGCGTCGGTTCCTGAGGGAACCTTCCTGGTGGTCTAAGGTTTGTCAACTCGTTAGTCTCCTGGTCCAACTCTAGTGTCCTACACTAAGGCCTCAGTCGGGTGATGGGGGTGCCTCGACTTTGTACCTCCAATGATCAAGTTAGCGAGATGAAGTATTGAAGTACTGGAGTATAGATTGTGCGGGTGATCACCCCCCCCCCCCTCCCCCTGCTACAGTTTACCTGGGTGCCTTTTATATTACCTACCGAGGGAAGAGTTCATACGTGATTGTTTAATGCGTGCGAGCGTTGGTTCAGAGTCGTATGCTGTCGTGCTCCTCGGATGAGGAGCGGACCATCGGTTTGTCTGCTGATGTCGATCGGAGCTCCTCGAGTGGTGAATCGGGGTAATGTTTCTTCCCGAGATCTTGATCTGAGCTGAATTGGATATGTCTACTCAGTTTTTGAAAGATGACATACAGATTTGATTGGACAAGCCAAAATATACTATGTGAAAGAGGGTTCCACCTGTAACTCTTTTATCACTAAGACCCAACACCATTGGCTTTTCTTATACAACAGTATCTACTACCTCCTTGTTAGAAAGAACATCGGAAACCTGCACAAAATTAATCGTCACTTAGAAACTATATAAGCTTCTAATTTCATCAATGTAAATATCATGCAAGCAAAATGTTAATTAAAAATGACTAAATGAGAAAAGATTCATGACTGATGGTTAATATGTTTCCAATTACGATATGGATGACACAGAAGACCTGTGAAGAACGAATTAGAAGATGGCTACTCTAGTGGGACCAATTGTAAAGAACAAATAGGAGAATTTTCCCTAAATTGTAGACCGACAATCTCACAATGTTTTTAAGACAAAGTATTTCATACAAAATTTGGGTTTAATATGAACAAAAAGTACGAGGTGCCACATATTTGGGTTTAATATTCTGATAACTTGTTGCAGTATGAGGTGCCATGCAGCCATTTGGCACTTGCAACATGCCATGCCAGAAGGCACCAACAGATGTCATGCCAACATATGGCTATGTTAATTTCTACATTTAATAGCCAGAACAGGGGCATGCCATGATCATACTATATATACCAAACAAGTATCAGCATAGCATGCCTTCACACCATAACATGGCAATCCTTATGCAGCATAGTCTACTGAAGAATATTTTCTATGTTCAAAAGGACTGTGTAAAGGATAGTTTTGCAAGAGTGATGACGATGTTCGATGAGAGGGATAAAGACAACTGCAAAATAAGTTTTATGAGGCAACCACAGAACACAGATGCCAATTGGGCTACACTAATCTGGTTTTCATTATTCTTAGATAATAAATTATTATAGCAATATTTTTCACAAATATCTATCAATCTAGATAGTACTTGATCTAAAACTAACATTTTAATTTTGTAACAGTATTTAACAAAGCAAATTACACAATGACAGGAAAGTAGCAAGAACTATAAACTCATCTTTCTCAGTCAGATGGCGACATGAAATTTCTGGAATTGATATATTAGACCATAATCTTTAAGGCAGAAATCCCCAAAAGCCGTGGCCATAGCCAATCCAGGGGAATTAATTGTTGTTTGCAGTGCAAGATGAACTGCAAAAACTCTTCTTCCCTTGCATTGCTGGATTCTGGCAGCTTCCCCTAGTGACAACATATTAAAGTTTAATCCCAGGTAGACCTAATAAGTTAAGGAGATTACTAAAGCTTGTCTTGTCAACAATGAGAAGTGAACATCACTCATCAATGAAGAAATATAGACATAGAATTGTGTTTTTGTAGACTTACGAGTGAATTGTTTCACCTCTTAAAATAACTGATTAATTATGGCAAAGACCTGGATTATTTTATAGATCAGTAACATAAGTCCTACATAAAATGATAGAATATTTTATGCCAACAGTGCTTTCTTTCGATAAAAGTTATAGTTACTAGGAAGATTGGGCTTCAAGTCAACGGTCAACTGTATAGCAATTAAATCTCGTGTTCCCATTATCACTCTGGAGTCACCAATGTTTCCAGGAACAAGATCCTGTCCCTGTAGAAAAAAAGCTGAACTTAAAAGGCCACCAAATAGATCGAGACAACCAATTTTAAGTTTTGGCGACTACTTAAAAGTTCACCAAAACACTTCTGTTTTAAACTATCTGAAACTTCATGCATTAGTAAATAATAATGATGAACCAAGTCAACTTTGGAATTTCTTTTAAGCACCAGAAAGACAAGAATGAACTATTTATTACCTGCTTTACTATAGTAACTGCTGTAGTTCCAATGCAAAAGCAATCGATCAATTGAATGAAATTTCAACTCTTTGTCCATCAATCTAAAATGCCTTCAGGAACACATCCACGTAGTCACTCTAAGAAATTATCATCTTTACTAAACGATGTCGTTTCTTCAGAGTTCATACTCCCAGAAATACTACCATTTAGATCAGGACTCTCATGACTGTATAACTCTCCATTGGGTTGACAACTTTAGAGGAAGTGAAGCTCTGACTTTCTTAACCTTCAAACATCCCGCAGAAAATGGTGTCTTTTGTCAAAGAGAAATTCTACAAACACATATCATTGCAATGTAATCAACAAGAAGTTCCAAATGGTAGCTTTTGCAATTAAGGCAATATGTATCTACTGGTTGGTAAAAACTGAAGGTTTTTCCATGTTATCTAAGTGATTGTTGAACATCATAATAAATGATATATGAAGAAGGTACAGTAACAAGGCAATAGCAATAAGGTGATAAGCGATAAAAATAAGATTAGTGATTGAAGAAAGAATGAAGTGCATACTTTATTTCTTGATTTATCACCTATTTATACACTTAGGACAGGAGGTTAGGAAGGGATGATTTTCCTTAACAGACTAACAAATTATACTCATGCTGTTACGAAAATCTCATCTGTTAACATGCTCCTGCAAGATCGTGCTCCTGTCAAGAATGCCGATCTTGGACCTATGTAATGAGAACAACTTGCGGGTGAGTAGCTTCATGAGGGAGTCCGCCAATTGATCTGTCGTGTGAACATGAGAAATACATTTTTGATTAACTACTTGATCTCATACAAAGTGAAAATCAAGGACCATATATTTCATACGAGAGCGAAATACTGAATTGGTACATAAGTAGGCAGCCCCGATATTGTCACAGTATATCATAGGAGTAGTAGTAGAGTGGATGTCAAGTTCCTTGAGCAGATTTATAACCCAATTAAGTTATGTAGTAGTAGTCACAATGGAATGATACTCAGCTTTTGTGGTCGACCGAGCGATTGTCTTTTACTTCTTAGAACTCCAACTGATTGGATTGGCTCCTAGGAAGACGATATACCCAGATGTTGATATTTTATTATCAAAAATTTCTAGCTCAATCAACATCAACAAAAGCATGAAGTTGGAGTGGAGAGTGTTTATGGAGAAATATGTCATAGTTGAGAGTTCCATTAAGATATCATAAGACCCGTTTAACCGCTGACCAATGCATGGTAGACGATCGATGCATGAATTGTGATAACTTGTTAACTGCAAATGAGATATATGGTCGAGCGAGAGCTAAGTATTGCAAAGCGCCAAGTACTTGTCGATATTGAGTAGAATCCGTAGCAAAACTACCATAAGTTAACTTGAGCGATTCACTTGTTGAGAGAGGAGTTGAAACAACTTTTGCGTCATTCATGTTTGTCCTCAATAATAAGTCATGAATATACTTTCATTGGGATAGGAAGAGTCCTGAAGACGTATACGTTGCTTCCACACCTAGAAAATAATTCAGGGTACCGAGATCTTTGAGAGAAAATCGGTCAGCTAACTATTTGAGGAACTTTGTGATATCCATAGAATTATTATCTGTCACAATGATATCATCAATATAGAGTATAAGATATATTATACTGCTAGGTTGTTGATGGAGAAATAAGGAGGTACCAAACTTGGAGTTGAGAAAGCCAACTAACATAAAAAATGAACCAAGTTTTGTGTAACAAGCTCGTGGAGCCTAACGAAGTCCATAAATAGCTTTGAGGAGTTTACAGACATGCTTCAGATATTGAGGATAAAGAAAACTATGAGGTTATTCCATGAAGACATCTTCAGTTAAGGTCTCTTGTAAGCAGGCATTTTTCACATCAAGTTGTCATAGTTGCCAGCCTTTGGAGATGGCTAAACTCAAAATAAGCTAGATTGTCGTGGGTTTAACAATAAGACTGAATGTCTCTGTAAAGTCAACACTAGGACGTTGATGAAAACCTTTGGCAACTAAGCGAGCTTTATACCTTGCAATGGATCCATCAGGGTTTTGCTTAACTCGAAAAATCCACTTACACCCGATGATATTTTGTGTGGAATAAAATGGAATAAGTGTCCAGGTAGAGTTATGAAGGAGGCCATCAGATTCATCACACATGACTTTATGCCAATGGAGGAACTTTTGGGCTTGAGTGATCGTGGTAGGTGCACTAATCTCGAGAGATAGAGTCACAACAGTATTTAGGTCAAGAACCTGACGTGGTTTAAAAAATATCACTTTTAGAATATGTTGTCATAGGATGTCCAAGTGATTTTGGAGGTGATGGTGGAATGGATGTTAGGGAAGTAGTGGTACAAGGTAAGTTAGATTGAGTAACATCAGCGCCATTGGGTTGAAAAGAGGGTAAAGTAAGTGATTGGGTATCCGAGGATCGAATGTCAATAGTAGGAGGTACATGTGCAGAAGGAATAAAAGGGGCGAGGTGTTGTACTAGAGGAATACTCCACTAATGTATATTTATTAGAGTGGGTGATTCTGGTGGAGACTCATTGGACGATGACATATTCCACTGATGTATATTTATTATAGTAGTTTGCCAAGTAGAAGATTTGGAATTTGGAATTGTAAAATAGAAATGAGGACCCCACAAAGATAACATGATGAGACACAAAGAGACTATGAGTCAGAGGATCGTAACATCGATAAGTATTATATTTAATATAGTAACTAATGAAGACACAAGACTTCGACTTTGGGGCTAGTTTATGTGATGCATAAGGACGTAGCCAAGGATAACAGAGACAATAAAAAACCCTAAGTTTTTGAAACTTTGGAGATTTATGAAACAATTTTTCAAATGGCGACTAATTGTGGAGGACTAGAGTAGGCATACGATTAATGAGATAGACTACAGTCTAAAAGGCTACATACCAAAAAGTAGTTGGCATTGAGGCATGATGAAGATGTACGAGACCAGTTTCAACTATATGCTGATGTTTACATTCAATAGAGCCAATTAGTTAGGGAGTGTATAGGAGAGATTTGAGATGCTGAATACCACAGGCTAACAGACACGATATGAGTGCTTAGTATTCACCCCCACCGTCAAAATAAACTATTTTAATTATGGACTGAAAAATATTATCCACCATCTTTTTTACGGTAATAAAGATTGCTAAGGCCTCAGACCTATGTTGAAAAGGATAAAACCAAATATACTTGGTAAAATAGTTTATAAAGACAACATAGAATCTATATTTATCAAAGGAAGTAATTGGTGCAGGACCTCAAATGTCAGTATAAAGAATTTCAAAGGGTGTTGTGCAAGAGACAAAAGAATTTTCAAACGGAAGTCTATGACTTTTATTACTAAGACATGCATCACAATGATTAAAAATATAACGAGCTTTAAAAGTTGGAAGAGAGTAACGAGAGAATAACTTTTGTTGAGTTAAGAAAGAAGGATGCCCAAGACGACGATGTCACACATCCATTGGAGCAATAACAAAAGAGTAGGCAGTGGGCTGAGAGATTGATGGCCACTGATAGATGTTGTCTTTACTCTAGCCTTGAATTAACGATGCCCCCGTGCTCAGATCCTTGACAAGAAAGGAGTCAGAAAAAAAAATCAATGGAGGTATTATTTTGTTTACAGAATTGGGAGATAGAAATAAGATTTCGTTTAATATGAGGAACACACAATAGATTATCAAGTGTAAAGTTAAGAGTATACGCATTAAGTATTATGGAACCGATATGAGTAATGAAAATTCGCTTACTATCACTGATGATGATGTCATTGTTACCACTATAATTATTGTGAAGGGATAAGTTCTGGAGATCTAAGGTGATGTGATGGGAGGTGCCATAGTTCATAATCCAGATATGTTGATAAGAAGTCGGAGAAGTAGTGAGATGCGCTTGGGGCATAGGAGCTCAAGGTCGAGGACGAGATCGATAGACTTTGGCGGAATGACCAATTTTATTATTCAGCTAATAGACTATTCTTTGTCGAGGCATAGGAGCAGGACGTCGAGGTTGTTAGTAATTAAAGTGGCTATCTTGAGTGTAGTGAGACGAATGAGAAGAGTTGTATTTGGTACCCACAAGTGAAGACAGTACTTGGCCCAAACCCTTGTTGATAGGCTTAGGATATTGATTGTTCTTTCTTTTAAATTTGTGACTTACTTAAGCAGTGATATGTGGTTCTAGTGTCCTTTCTTCATGCTTCAAATATGTCGTGTGCCTGTATTTCTACTGTCAATTCTTTATACTCAGCCCTAAGACCATTAAGGGTGTGAACAATAACTTCTTCATCACTGAGGTAGTGTCCTATCAAAGTTAAATCATCAATGATAATCTTTATATTTTGTAGATAATCAACAATGATACTCCCCTCTTGTTTTGTGTTCATTAGACTAAAGAGAAGGCTGAGCATGTGAGTATATAAGTAATTTGTCATTGTAGTTTGCAACTTGCACCATGCTTCGACAGCAGTAGCATAAGAAGATATAAGTGGGGCAACGGATCTAGCGACGGAGGCTTGAATCGCTTGAAGAATGACATAATCTTGGCATAACCATAGTTTGTGCTCCGGATTTGGAACTGGACTTGCTGCCCCGAGGATATTGATCATTGCTGGTGGACAACTAAAAGATCCATCGACATAACCTAATAGATCATATCTGAAGAGAAGATTAGAAAATTGAGTACACTAGGACGCGTAGTTTTCTCCTTTGGATAATTTGAAAAGGATAAGAGCTACAACATTGATGGAGATGAGTCATGTATTCTGAGAAGCGTACTGCTCCCTGTGGAGATAATGACGGGAATGTGAGAGGTAGATGATGAAGACATTGTGAGGAAAAATATCAATCAAAATCTGAAGATGAGAACTGCGACATAGGAAAAGGGGCTACAACGGAAGAAATGACTTCCTCGCTCGATAAGGAAGGGGAATCCTCAGCAGTTATAAGGGTGGAGGCAATGACGATGATCAATCTCGACGACCTCTTGGAGCAGGAAAAATCACAGAGATATATTGGTAAGGAGCACTTTGTCATTGAGGGGAAGCCGTGAGTTGCTTAGTGCAGATCAGGTGTTGGCGGAGGAAAAGGAGGATAGCGGTTGGGAGCTCTCGGTAGAGAGCTGAGGATAAGGTGTTGGGGACCAGGACGCGATTGGAAGTAGGTTGCACAGAGGATCACGGGCAGTAAAGTAGATGTCGTGGTCGAAGAGAAAAAAGGGGGCTTGAGGATGCAGCTGCTACGGCTGCGAGAGCTGCAGCGGGCAAATAAGGGCGGCAGTAGCAACGAGATGTGGAGATCATATGCAGAAGCAACAGCCACTGGCGGCTGTCGAAGCGGAAGACTTCAGTGTCGTGCAGTATGCCAGATCAGAGCTGGAGCCCAAGTGCATCGGGGTCCCAGGGGAATGCCAGCCTGGAGGTCTCCACGAGATCAGCGGTGACACAAAGGAGAAGGCGGACGCTGCACGACGTGAGGAGCAGAGGCGCAGGAGCGGAGAAGTGGTGCTGGCGACTAGAAGGGGGGGGGGAGAGTAGCCCGCGGCAGAGGAGGTAGATTGTGAAAGCACGAGGAAGAAGCAATCTGCGAAAAAACATGGGTTGTGGTCGGTAGTAGAAGGCAACTAAGCAAGCAGCAATGACGGCAGGGATAGGGAAAGCAATTGCATAGCCGTCGAAGGAGTGGATGAGCGACCGCAGGAGGATTGGAGGGCGTCAGCAAGAGACGCAATAGACGCCTGCCTCCAGGCGCCTGAGATGGATACAGCAGGAGGGCGGACGGTGGGATGCCGTGAGAGATAAGAGCAGTAGACAAAATCACAATGGAAGGCTTCGATAAATCCGAGCAGCGGTGGACATTGATTGATGGCAGAGATCAGAGTAGCAGCGGGACACAGTGACGCTAGCACAGAGCGACGTCGTTAGAGAGATAGAGGGAGGGGCTGCAAACCTCGACGGTGCCAGTGGGGGAGCGGGAGAGGGGGTCGACTGCCCGATAGAGAAACCAACGTTGGTTGCAAAGGGGAGGAAGACACCAATGAGAGATCACTGTCGTTAGACAGATTTAGGGGGTAATCTCTCAACCTTGCTATGGGGATTGTTCCAGAGAGAGCGAGGTCGCCTTCGATCAATCTCACCTTTGTTGCATGATCGGGATGAAGCTGGATTTCAAAGGTGGTGCCGCTGGGAAGGGTCGATCTTTCGGCTGGGAGGGAGCACCGAGATTCGTCCACGGGCAATGGCCCTTAGAGTTGCTTTGATACCATCGTAAAAATAAGAGGAGTGATTCAAGAAAGAATTAAGTGCATACTTTATTTCTTGATTCATCATCTATTTATATATTTAGAAAAAGAGGTTAGAAAAATTATGAAGAGACTAATTAATTCTGCTCGTATAACAACAAACTGTGTTATAGCAACAAGCAAGAAACTTCAATTGCCTTTACCTGTGTCACAATAAGGTACTCATTCTAATAAAAGTAAGATTAAGCTTAGATTCAATTGTTTATTTTGTCAAAGGTCAGTTTCCTCTCACACGGCCTACGATTTTACAGAGTAATTCTCGAGGAAACAGATGCCTAAAAGGCCGTTTGTTTGCAATCGCATTCGACAATGTGAAGGCTTCAGCAATCAGATGGCCATCTACTCTGACATATTCTTTAAAGATGTCATGCAGCTATTGCAAAAATCTCGTCAGTTGATAAATTTCTCCAGATTTCATGTGTCTTTGAGAATAAGCATTAATAATTGATGCATTTTGGGAAGTCAGAGTATGATTATCTCAACTCATTTGGATCACATATATTTAGGTATCTTCAATTAACTAGATTTTGCAAATCACCTGCATGAGTAGTTAACTACAGAAAGGATACAGACTTGGTTATTCTATTGACATATGTCATATATATTTTCATTTATATAAAAATAATTTAAATGAAGACAGTTTAATGCAGGGGTAGCTCCATGCTTAGGCAATCTTGTCACTTTTGGTGAATATGCCAACATGTATGTATAGCAGCAATACATATACGTTAGAGATAATATGTATGTCATGCTCTAGCTTTTTCCTTCAAGACTGGAGTAAAAATAACAAATCAGAGTGCAGTTGATGAGTAACTACTATGCAAAAAGCGAATCTATCACAAAGGAGCACAGAGGCATGAACTCATATATCAAAGATTCATCAAAAATCTTCATGTCACAGGTAACTACAGAAAACTAGAAGTAAGCATAATTGTTAAAGTGAAATTACATAGTGTGATAATTTTGGAAACTATTGTTTAGCTAAAGTTTTTAAGCATTGATGATATATAGTGCAATCTATAAATGTAAGATTTTTTTAACTGTTCTGGCCTCTTTCTTATATTTTAGAAATGGGCTTCTTTATGTTTTTATTCTGGTAATAATTACAAATTAGAGCAGCAAAAAGAACCTCGATACTAGATTAAGAAAAAAAAACACTTAATAGAATTACTAGATTAAGAAAGAAAATCACAAGGTTGCATTCAGCTATTTACCAAAGACTTTGTGAAAAAGAAATAAGACACAAAGAATAAACATTAAAGGACACCAGGCAAGATATTGCTGTATATTGCAAATCGTCAAAAACTAATAGCCTTCCAATTACGAGTGGAATCACCAACTACAAATTTCACAAAAATTCAAGATTCAAGATGTAAAATATCATTAACTTCCCTCAAAATCAGTCAAACAGAAGCCAATTATCAAAAGTAGATTTTTTTTGAGTAAAACATGTGATAAGGTAAGATATTTTGGTCGGTCTAACATTAGTGTAGGCACGCGAAGAATTATTCGTTTTGAGTATACCCACATGATTTTACCATTTGTGGAGACCGAGAGCTCCACAAGGCACCTCTAAGGGTAAGGGAGGTTGGTGGACTTATGAGTCCTTAGCTCCCCTACTTCTCAACCAATGTGGAACTAAAGATTATCTTATCATTACTCCCTCTACAAAGGGAGGGAAGGACTTATGTTACTAGATGCGGGACTCATCTCCGAAGTGAAGTATCTGACTTGGTTGTCCAATGTTGTTTTGGTCAAGAAAAGTAATGGAACCTGGAGAATGTGCATTGACTACACCAGCCTTAATCGAGATTGCCCGAAAGATTGTTATCCCCTCCCGCGGATCGACCTTTTGGTCGATTCTACCTCTGGCTACGAGCTGCTTTCATTCATGGACGTCTTATCGGGATACAATAAGATCCGGATGGCCTTGAAAGATCAGGAAAGCACGGCCTTCATTACCCACCGCAGCACCTATTGTTACAAAGCCATGCCTTTCGGATTAAAGAACGCCAGTGCAACCTACCAAAGAATGGTCAATCGGATGTTCGAAGAACAAATCGGGCGAAACATTGAGGTGTACGTTGACGACATGATAGTCAAAAGCCGGGAAGCAGCCAAGCACCTAGACGATCTAGCCGAGACGTTTCAGAAGTTAAGGCAATACGGGATGAGACTGAACCCAACCAAGTGTGTGTTCGGGGTCGGATCCGGGAAGTTCCTCGGGTTCATCATCCACCGAAGGGGGATCGATGTGAACCCGAAAAAGTATATGCCATCCTTCAAATGCGTTCTCCCTGAACAATTAAGGACATTCAACGGCTCACTGGAAGACTGGTAGCATTGAGCTGGTTCGTCTCCCGAGTCGGAGATAAGAGCTTCCCCTTCTTCCGAGCCTTGAGACGAGCGAAAGACTTCGAGTGGGATTCCCAATGCGAAGAAGCTTTCCAACAATTGAAGATGCATATTGGCCGCCTCCTGCACCTCACCTCAATCGATCCTGGAGAGCCCCTCGGGATCTACTTGGCGACCTCGGAGGTGGCAGTCAGCTCGGTCCTAGTCCGATTCAGAAAAGACGGGCAGGAACTGGTATATTACTATAGCCATATCCTGAGCGGTCCCGAGGAGCGGTATCCACAAATTCAAAAGCTCACTCTCGCATTAATCTTAACCTCAAGGAAGTTGAGGCCTTACTTCCAAGCTCACCCCATTAAGGTAATTATCGACCGACCTTTGCGTTAGATACTCTCAAAGTTTGATGTTGCAGGTCGGATGCTCAAGTGGTCAGTCGAGCACGGGGAATTTGATCTCAAGTATATTCTGAGGATCATGATAAAAGCTCAGGTCCTAACCGATTTCATATCAAAATCAACAAGTCAAGAGGAGCCGCCACCGACCACGAAGTGGACGTTGCACGTGGACGGTTCATCCAACGCGGAGCGCGGAGGGGCCGGGCTCGTCCTCAAGGGCCCTGACGATCAAGTCTTCGAGCATGCACTCCGGCTCGAATTCAAAGCCACAAATAACAAAGCCGAATATGAGGCATTGTTGTTCGGCTTAAATCTTGTCGCTGAGCTCCGTGTCGAGGACATAGAAGTCTTCACCGACTCTCAGCTCATCGCTGGGCAGGTCAATGGAGAATTCGAAGCTCGAGACTAGTCGATGATCCACTACTTGATAGAGGTACGACGTTCCATCCAATGGTTTAACCACTTCGTCATAACAAAAATACCTCGGACGAACAACATACAGGCCGACACCTTGGCTAGACTAGCCTCGACCCGCAGTTCGGTACCATGCCCGACATGGGTAGCCTTCGACGGTCGCCGAGTTGGCCGCAACCAAAGTTGACCATGATTGGGTCGAAGAGATCCTCAAATTCAAGGGCGAAGACACGCTTCCCTAAGACCGTAGCACCGCTCGACGCGTAAAGAGAGCGAGCTCGTGGTATTGCATCCTCAACGGACATCTCTACCGACGAGGGTTCGCATAACCGCTTCTCTGATGTCTACGACCGATCGAGGCGTAAACTACGCTGGCCGAGATCCATGAGGGGATATGTGGAGAGCATGTCGGAGCCCGGACCTTGGCCCACAAAATACTCAGGCAAGGGTATTACTGGCCGACCATGCGGCAAGATGCACAGCTTACGTGCAGAAATGTGAAAGATGTCAAAGGCATGCCAGGATCCAACACTAACCGGCGGTCTCGATGTCCACCCTGGATTGCGCCTGGTCGTTCGCCCAATGGGGAATGGATCTGCTCGACCCCTTTCCCCCAGCCTCGGGGCAACGGAGATTCCTCATAGTCGGAGTCGACTACTTTTCTAAATGAGTGGGAGGCCGAACCACTGGCATCCATCACCGAGAGGCAAGTCGAAGGGTTCGTTTGGAAGAACATCATTACTCGGTTCGGTATCCCAAGGGCAATCATCACCGACAATGGAACACAGTTTAACAACTTAAAATTCAGGGAATTTTGTGAGAGTTATCGGATCCAGATGAAGTTCAGCTCCGTCGCCCACCCACAAATGAACGGACTGGCCGAAGTCACCAACCGGGCCATCCTTGATGGGCTAAAGAAAAGAGTACAAGGTGCACGAGGGACTTGGGTGGATGAGCTCCCAAGCATCCTATGGGCGTCCCGGACAACCCCCAGATGCGCCACTGGCGAGTCGCCGTTCAGCTTAACCTTTGGAACCGAGGTGGTTCTTCCGCCCGAGGTGGTCAACCCAACCTTTCGGGTAGAATTCTACGAAGACGCCGTGTCAACCGACCGACTAAGAGAGAATCTCGATCTTCTCGAAGAATAGGGAGTCGCGACGCATCTGCGAGCCCTCGAGTATAAGAAGGCGGTAGCAAGACTTTACAACCGCTGAGTTCGCCCTCGGGAGATCAGGGCGGGAGACTTGGTACTATGGAAGGTCGAGGTCAACGACCCTACCCGTTCCCGAGGCAAGCTCACAGCGAACTGGGAAGGACCGTACCGAGTAGATACTTCACCCCGAGAAGGCACATTCACCCTGACTACTATGGAAGGGAAAAGACTACCGAGAACTTGGCACATTTCAAATTTACAAAAGTTCTATGTTTAGAGAATCCCGAGCGTTTTCAATAAAAGAGAGCGCTTTACATTGATCTAAGGCAAGTACAACTATTGTTTGGGGTCCGACATACAAAAGAGGAACTCCCGACAGACAAAAAGAAAAAGAAAAACAACAACAACTCATTCTTCGGGCGACGGCAGGGAATCGTTGAAGGCCTGTTCGTCGGCCATCGTGACGTCGGCATCCTCGGGAAGGGTGACGAAGGGGTCCAACTCGATCTCTACCCCCAGATGCGAAGCTTGGAGTTGGGTTAGAGCCAGCTGATACCCGTACTCCAGCGATACCCTCCCCATCCGCACAAGACCCATCTCGAACCCGGGCGACTCCTTGTACTCTTCAATCGCCCTCTTCGTTAGGTCCTCCCGGAGAGCCCCCTTGGACCGAGCCAGATCCAGCAACTCAGTCTCCATTTGACGTACTTGGGCCCTCGCACCCCGGAGTTGGCCCTCGGAGTCGCCCAGCCGTTCCCAGAGATCGACAAGCTGCCTTTCCAGGCTAGCCGATTCTGACCGAGTCTTTTCCAGCTCCACCTCTATCGACGCCCAGCGACCGTTTGCTTCTTCGAGCTCAATCCGGAGGTGCTCGGCTACAGATTGAGCCTCGGCGGCTCAGACCTCGGCCACAGCCACCGCATCTGATTTCCCCCCTCCTTCAAGTCATGGAGTTCTTGGCGCAGGAGGGTCATCTTCCCATCCAGGGAAGTGATCACACGACCCGCGTCATGCACTCGGTCGAACAAGGCCGCCTGATAGTGTTGGTTCTGGAAACCGAGCGGTCGGTCAATAAAAAAAAGAGAGGTGGAAAGTGTAAGAAAAGCCTGAGAAGGTACTTACCAACACCATGGCTTTGGCCGCCCCGTCCATCAACACCTCGGATGGAAGAGTATACAGGTCCGACGCCAGCCGTAGGAGCAACACACCTCAGATGTATGTTGCTGAGGCCTCCCCGCTCTGCCAGACCGGCGTTCCATGCGTCAACGGTCTGAGGTCGAGATCGAGGGGAGCGTCAGAAGCTTGTTCCAAAAGGTTGCACATCCAGATGGCGTGATAATCACGACCATCAAACCCGGTGCAGACGCTGCATAGTTCCCTCACCGACTTGGGCCTTTGTCTTGGGGTTGGAGGCTCGACCGAGGTGTCAGCGGGCCCTTTTCCCCTTGTGGCTCTGTCGGCCTTGTGAGGGGATCTGTGTCGGTCCTTCTTCTTTTGGCCGGCAGAATGCCCCCCCCCCCCCCTCGACGTTTCCGAGAGGCTTCTGGCATGCCTCTGGCCTCCTCGACAGGGATCTCCTGCACGTCGAAGGCTGACTCGGACTCGGTGGGCGGGATCGACGGAGGCGGCGGTGCTGGAGCCGGAACCGAGGGTGCAGTTCCAAGACGCACCCTCCCCCCCCCTCTCGGCCCGGGGATTTCCACGCGTCAAGCTCATGCTCACCATCTCTGCAGAACTAACCATGAGTCGGGAAATCAGATAGCGAAGTTCTAACAAAAGGACAAGGCATACCACGAGAAGCTGGACTGAGGCCCGCCTCAACCAGCCACTCCTCGGTCAAGTTTCTAATGGCCCGAGACGCGGACAAGATGCCCTTCAGCCGCTCGACCACGTTCATCTCCTCATCAGAAAGGTTCGGGGGGACGTTGCTAATAAGTTGGGCCGACCACTCGACACCAAAATCTCATCCCTAACGCCTACTTACGAACAAAAACTGTGGCTTCCAACCTTTGTTGTTGGAAGGGGCACCCCCGACCCAGAATCCCGACCGAGCGGTTATATAGTAACCCCGCTGACCCCTATACAGACGAAAGCAAGATAGGAACAAGTCACGACTCAGGATGATTCTCGATCCCCTACATTCCCCGAGGAAGGTTATGATATAACACCAAGAGTTTGGCGCGATCTGATTGGGCGACACCCGCCACCAGTTAAGACACTCCCCGATGACGGGGTGAAGAGGGAACCTCAGCCCTGCCTCCAAGGCGTCGATGGAAATGCCGAACCCCCAGGACAAGGGTGGTACGGTCGCTGCCCCGACCTAAGCGCATGAAGGACATACTCGTTCGGAATGCTAAAACGCTTCCGAACTGACCCTAAGGACTCTAGACAAATGGTTGAGTCGAAGTCATGGTGCGACTTCATAACCTCCAAGGCTTGAAGGGCCTTAGCTTCAGCCCCGATCATCACACCCGAGGACGAGCTCTCGGGAACCGATTGATTCCCCAAGGAATCATTGGACTTACGTCTTTCCTCTTGGGGAAGAGGAACATGAGAGGAAAAAGAAGAAGAGAAACTGGAAACTGAGAAGGAAGGGGTGGACACCATTTCGACCTAATCGGTAAGGAAGCAGAAAGGGACGGAGCGACTGAGAGGTGTGAGGTCCGAAGGCTCAGCAAAGGAAGGAAGAGAATGAGAAGTGATCCTTGGCCACCATCGACGGGAGGCTTATATGGACAGCGTCGTTTTGACTTCCCGAGTAGGCGGTGGAAACACCTAGGGAATATGTGAGCCGCCCCTTTAACGGTATGTAGAAAAGAGTAAACATCGCCACGTCAGCTCGTCCCTCCTCCTCGCGTTACCCCTCGTTATCTCACATCGCGTGCACGAGTAGCACCCGTCATAATTGAATGACATTTAGACGCCAGTCCGCCAGTTCTTTGCTTGAGTCATGTGTCTCGGCCAGTCCATCCTTTGCCCGAGTCACGTGTCTCGGCCAGTCCGCCAGTTCTTTGCCCGAGTCGCGTGTCTCGGCCAGTTCATCCTTCGCCCGATCGCGTGCCTTGGCCAGTCCACCAATTCTTTGCCCGATCGTGTGTATTGGCCAGTCCGCCGGTTCTTTGCCTGAGTCGTGTGTCTCAGCCAGTCCATCCTTTGCCCGGGTCGTATGTCTCGGCCAGTCCGCCAGTTCTTTGCTCGAGTCGTGTGTCTCGGCCAGTCCATCCTTTGCCCGGGTCGCATGTCTCGGCCAGTCCACCAGTTCTTTACCCGAATCGTGTGTCTCGGCCAGTCCACCCTTTGCCCGGGTCGCATATCTCGGCTAGTCAACCAGTTCTTTGCCCGAATCGCGTGTCTCGGCCAGTCCATCCTTTGCCCGAGTCGCATGTCTCGGCCAGTCCACCAGTTCTTTGCCCGAGTCGCGTGTCTTGGCTAGTTCATCCTTCGCCCGAGTCGCGTGTCTCGGCCAGTCCATCAGTTCTTTGCCCGAGTTATGTGTCTCGGCTAGTCCATCCTTTGCCCGGGTCGCATGTCTCGGCCAGTCCACCAATTCTTTGCCCGATCGCGTGTCTCGGCCAGTCTGCCAGTTCTTTGCCCGAGTCGCGTGTCTCAGCCAATTTGCCAGCCTTTTACTCACATATCTCGGTCGATCCCTCGCCCGAACAATGTGTCTCACCCACCTCAATCCTCCATATAGACCAGAGGTGACTAGAGCTCGGGGTCATCCCCTCGATTCACGAAGTGCCTCGGCGAGACACCTCTTAGGGGGGGGGGGGGGGGAGAGAATGATATGGTACCCAATGGGTCGGTCCGACTCATCCAAGCCCACGCCAAATGGGCAGCCACGATAACACTTCGGAGGAAGCCACGTCAGCCCGAGGGACCAGGTCGGCAGCCAATTTGTTATCCGAGGTGGAGGACCGGGTATGGTACTACCTGGCCCCATGCCCATTAATGTAGTATGGCGCGCCATACCCTCGCCCCATGCTGCTGCAGTCGTACGTCCTCCGTACGTCTCGGCCACATCTCGAGGGACGACAAAGGTAAGGCTGGGTGTACGGACGAGCTCCCCTCTCATAAGTATAAAACACCCGTTTCGGCAACAGGTAAAGGGGAAGAAAAAAACTCTCTCTCTCTCTCTCACTCTCTAGAACTCTTAGCTTCACCCTCTCGGGAAGGTAATTCTTGATTCTCCCTAACTTGGGCATCAAAGGGGCCTCATTGGATCACCCCTCCCATTCCCGAAGAGGCCTGCCTGGGTGCAAGATTGTCATTCCCGAGACGACCCGATGGACAAACCGACCGACGCCCTGGACGTGGACCACCGAGGAAGAGCCAACCCACGCAGGAGGTCTCGATCCCCATCGACGTTGACAGACTTATGCACTCGGACGAGAATAGGTCGAGTCGACACCTCAGCTCGACTCCTGAAAGTTTTGTAACAACATGCTAAATAATGATTCCATTCCAAGAAAAAAAAAATCATACCGAACGGAAATGACTGAGTTTAATTGGACTAACAATATGCAACAACAAGACCAAAATAGACGGCATCAATTCATCACCACTACGCAAAAGGACACATTCTTGCGACCGAAATCACGTAGTATTGTCAACGAAAACTATCATTTGTCGCCATAAAAGCGAACAAGCGACCACAAGCAGATAGATACCTCCCACACGATCATTGCATCCTGGTTAGTCCCCTTCCGTCCCTGCTGCGTGTACAGGCAAGCGACCTCGCTGGCGTCATTCAAGAACATCCGACCCGGCATGCAGTGGAGCTCATCCTCCACGGTCTCGCAGCCGCCGTCGGCCGCTTCCCGCCGCCGGCCGCCGCTACCTGCCCGTCTGTCTCTCTTCTGCTTCTCCTTCCTTACCTTCTTCCTCCCCCTCCAGCTCTTGGAGCCGAGATGAGGGAGGGTCGAGGAGGAGCCTCCATAGCCTGGGCCCACCGTCGCCCGGCGACGGGGATGCGGAGAGGCGCGAGCCCCAAGTATCCGCGAGAGCAAGGAAGACTTGTTTCGGTGCCACCAAGAGCCTTATGTTATGTAAACAACCGGTTGGAGTTTCTTAACTTAGAAATCAAAGTTTTCTTTCTTTTTTTTTTCTTTAATAGTTATTGAATCCAAAAGATATTATTCGTTTTAAAATTATTATAATAATCGATTTGATTTAAAATTAGATTGATATTATATATACGGAGAATTGACTCGTACTCACAAGTGGTTCAGTGCTCACTCCGTAAAATTGATTTAATCTTTCCATAAACTTTATCCGATAAAACTAGTTCAATCTAAGTTAGAGAATAGGAGATCCATTTGGATTTGAATAATTAAAAGAAAAGGTTAGACTATCGATTGAGGATGACTCTCTTTGTCCATTACGGAAATAGAAGGTGTGATCTAAAAAACTTCAAGGCATACTGAATCATCATTTTTTTTATTTTCTTCAAGATTTCATTAATATAAATATCCAAAATTTATTGATTAACTGCTTTTTGTCGTTATTCAGTGTAAGAAATAATTTCACACCGTTTTCGTCTCTTCCAAAAAAAAAAAGAAAGAGAAAATTCTTAGTAAATAGAGAAGGCCACAAATTCTTATAGTTTTTATGCTATGTATATAAAAGAGAGTTGAGTAAGATAAATCTATAGTAATCATCATGGTTTATAACTCAGTTCAAGTTTGGATTTGAGCATTGTTGGATAGCATGCACAAATCATTACAATTAATTTGCAAAGAAGGAGTGTATTTTTGTTTGATTCCTTTGGAGCCATCCTCTTTTTGTCTAGATAAAAGGTAGTGATGAGAAAAGTGGTAGTTCTGGTTGCCCACACTATGTCAATGACAACTAAAGGATAGCAAACAATGCTTTTCATTCTTCTTCTCTATCCACATTAATCAAAACATTAAGTTTGGTAATCCATTATTACTACATTATCTAATTATGCATGAGATTAGGTAGCTTGATTTGGATCTATATCAAATTTTGGCTCATAATAAGGTTGAGTCAGATTGATTGATTTGTTAAAACTATTGGTTGTTTATCATTTCATTATGTCTTTATTATTAATTGTTAGGATTGATTGAATCAAATATTCAAGATAAGGAATTCAAGTATAAAAAAAATCTATATAAATTTTGATAAAAAGAGGATAAAAAATAATTGAGTACTCATAAGGCTCTTCTCTAATAGATCCAGAGTAAGTGAAAAAATTTAGAATATGTGAGTGGGTATACAAAGATCAATTTGTGTTGATTTAAGAAAAAAATTATTCTGTATGTTTTATTATTGTTACATAGTGAAAATTTTAAAATTTTCATGATTAAAGAAAATAATGTATAAAAATCAATCTTATGTTGATTGTTTTGAGTTTATATATTATTATTGATTAGCTTGATTGTTCTTTTGATATCATAGTCTTCTACTAATTGCAATTTAATCTCATAAAATTAACAAGCAGTCCTTCAAAATTCCTTTGAAGTTGGAAAACATTCACAAGTTGAAGAAGAAAAAAAATGAAACTAGTAGTAGTACATCAAGCTAATTAACAACCATCATAAGCTATCAATTCTGAACTCTTGACCTCACAAATGACTTTAAGTCATATGGAGCTCCAGCATCAGACTTGGCATTGTCATCCTGTTCTTAATGCTTGCTTGTTTTGGTTCTTCACCAGAACAAAACCATACTCCATTCAGAGACTCCAAAAGAAAAGTTAGCTCATGCTGCTACTGCTTGTGCCTAAAAAGGCCAAAGTTGCAGAGAGTAAAACAAGAATAAGATAACAGCAGGTAGCATTTATGAATGACCTACCATGCACTCCATTTAATTTGACTACCTACTGCAGAACTTGTCATAGGTATGGCCACTGCAACAGCACATTTCTTCCTCTCTTTTCCTTTTGGAAGTGAAATATAAGCTTTCTAATTATCATAAATTAGGGTCAAAAGTCGGAGCAGAAGTGTTATTTCTAGTCATAACAAGAAGTATATTTTCTGCAGAGCTTGTAGGTTGGGGATGGACAAGCTTCTGTGTCACATTCTTCCACAATGAGCAGAGGGGTGACTCACCCACAACAGCCTATTGGACCAATTTATTTATCACCATGGCCTAAGCAAAGCATATGATTCATTTAATTAAACCCCATCTAAGAGACTTGCTGAGTAGGAAGGCATTCTTAGTTTTACCAGATATTAATGACAATATTAATTCTTTCTAAGCTAATCAGTTTCAAGTCCCTAGCTTACTTTCTTTTCTAGAAAGTTACTGAACACATTAATCAGTACAACATTTATTTATTTGTTTATTAATGGCAATATTATTAATGACCATATTAATCTGCTGTCCATTTATTTATTTGTTTATCAGTACAACAACCTACTTTTTTTCTCTAGAAGGTTACTGAACACATGATCACCTCGCATGACCAGTTTGCCTTTTATTTATTTCTTCCCCCTTCTCTTGTTTCTATGCCTTGGTCAAGGGTATCATATCTTTGTGGTAATATATATTGTCACTGTGGTTAGGGTCATAGGCACAACAAAGGGTTGAGCAATAAATGTGGCCCACAATAAATTTTTGGTCAAACAAGCATAGAATTCAAGTTTGTCCGTAGGACTTCTGCATTACAGATTAAATTTAAAGATTTGGCTTGTACCCTCTTTGTTAGCCTAGTGGGTGTAGGTTGAACTATCAAGAGAGGAGTTTATTCTCATTAGATTTGGATAGCAACAAATGCATTGCATGGATTTTGAACTACCAAGAGAATAGTTAATTGTCATTAGACTTGCATAGCAACAAATGCACTGTAAGGATTTTAGCAAGTTGGAACTATCACAGATTGTAGTTTATTGCCATTATACTTGCATACCAACAAATTTATTGCATGAAGTTTAGCAAGTACTGAACTGTTCAAGCATCCAACAAGAGACCTCGAGATATTAAATAAAAGTCTCTGCTGAAAGGAAACTTCTACTTTTTTATTTTTCAATCTAAAATGCTTGATTACTATCTTCTGTGCTTGGAAATCCCCTGGTGATTCTGAGGATTTGCATATTTGCAATGATGATGAAGAATGCTTGATTTTATACTGGAAACTCCAAAGGAGTTCATGAAGCTAAGTGACTCATTAGACATTGTTAAAACACTTAAATATGTATGATATAAGATCGAGACTATCTCTCTGTCATCATATACTCTCTCTCTCTCTCTCTCTCTCTATGCCTTCCATGAGAACAGAGCTTGTTAATTTTGAGATCTCAATGAGGCATAAGTTCTTGAACAGGAATTTGTGTTCTCATTCAATGATGTTATTGCCCACCATTCTTTTGCCTTGAACTTAAATTAGCTACCAACCTCACTCCATCAAGCCACCTCTTTCGATCTACTGTGATGTAAATAAAATAGAAATAAATTTTATATACGAACAAATACTAGCAGACCATCACATACAACGGAATAAAAAAAAAATCACAATCAAATGAATACCAAGATTTACATGAAAAGTCCCTTCAACTCGAAGGGTAAAAATCACGGGAGCCAGAGAAAATCCACTATCAAAATAATGAATATACAGATCTTAAGGCTTCTTGCCCAAGCAATAGCCACAAGAGAATCACATGGATACAACGACTATAATACCAAACACAATATCCAAAACCTTCTCAAGAGATCACAGTAAGAATCCACTGCAAACTAATCTAACCTGAGATATGAATGATTGATAATAGTCTTTTCCTGTCCTTGTCTTCTACCCTTTCCTGGATCTCTTATTTTTTGCCTCTATTGTCAATCTACAGTCTTCTTTTTCTCTCCCACGTTTTCAACCATCGTTACTCTCTTAATCTTAACCCTAGCCACCTAATCTAGGGTTTAGGTTAATATAAGTGAGGTTCTGGGTTGTGGGCTTCATTAAAGCCCATTATGAGCTGAATCTGGGCCATCTGCCCAACAACCTCTCCCTTCAGCCCATAAGGGAGGTTGTCTCATAACTCCTCAATGTGAAGCCATGCCGACTAGCTGTCGGCACATCTCCTGTCTCTCTTTCGGTAAAGCCTTTGTCAACATGTCTGCCTCATTATCATCTGTGTGAATTTTCTGGAGAACCAACTGACTTTGCATTACTCATACTGAACCTATCCAATACATTCTTAATGTATTTCTCTTGTGACAACCAAATCTTTCTCTTTCTTCTGTCACGATAAATTTGTATGCCCAATATTTGTTTTGCTGGCCCCATGTCCTTCATTGCAAAAAACTTACTCAGGTCCTTCTTCAATCTATCAATCATAGACATATCTTTCCCAAGGATAAACATGTCATCAACATAAAGTAAGAGAATAATAAAATCATCACCAAACCGTTTGATGTACACACAATGATCTGAAGCTATTCTTTTGAATTTATTTTCAATCATAAATGAATCAAACTTTTTATACCATTGTCTTGGAGCTTGCTTCAGCCCATACAAGCTCTTCTTTAACTTGCAGACAAGATTTTCTTTACCTTTGACTTTGAAGCCTTCTGGTTGCTCCATATAAATTTTCTCCTCTAAATCACCATGACAGAAAGCTGTTTTCACATCTAATTGCTCAATCTCCAAGTCTAGGTTAGCAGCAATACCAAGAGCAACACAGACAGAAGATATTTTAACAACAGGAGAAAAAATTTCTTCAAAGTCAATACATTTCTTTTGACCAAAACCTTTAACAACCAATCTAGCTTTATACTTTGGTTGAGAACAATATTCTTAAGTCTTCAACCTGAAAACCCACTTGTTCTTCAAGACATTACTTCCCTCTGGTAGTTGCACCAAATCATATTTGTGGTTTTTCCGTAGAGAATCCATCTCTTCCTGTATAGTAATTAAACCACTTCTTTTCTGCTCACTTTCAACTGCTTCCTGGTAACTCTCTGGTTCACCTGCATCAATAAGCATCACATACTCATCTGTAGAGTATCTCATGGAAGGTTGACGTGGTCTAGAAGATCTTCTTAACTGATATTCTGTGGGAACTTGCTCTCTTTCTTCTTCCTGCTCAACATGTCCTGCAGGTATATCAACATCTGGCTTTGCACAATCTTCCTACACATCTCCCCCATCACCCTAATATACTGGAGAAATAACTGAGTCACAGTCTACAAATCCCTCTGCAGAAGTCTTAGCTGGTGCCTCCTTCAAATCCTCAATAGTTTGATCCTCAAAGAAGACAACATCTTTGCTTCTGAATACCTTCTGCTTTTTTGGATCCCAAAGCCTGTAACCAAACTAATCATGTGAGTAACCAAGGAAAATACACTCTTTTGTCTTACCATCCAGCTTGGACCTCTCATTGTCTGGAACATATGCAAATGCACGACAACTAAACACTCTTAAATGCCTATAGGAGATATTTTTTCCTGACTATACATGCTTTCAACATCACCATCTAGAGCTATACATGATGATAAGTTGATTATATCAACTGCAGTCCTCAAAGCCTCATCCCAAAACCTTTTAGGTAGCTTGGCCTGTGAAAGCATACATCTTTTCAATGATGGTGTGATTCATCCTCTTTGCAATTGCATTATGCTAAGGCGTACCAGGAACTGTCAACTCATGTATTTAAATTGTCTTTCTGTCTCCCTTTTAACTCTAGCATGAAACTCCTTGAAGACATTAATAACCTGATCTTTAGTCTTCAAAGCATAGGCCCAAATTTTCCTAAAAAAGTCATCTATAAAAGTAACAAAATAAAGTGCACCACTGATACTAGAAACATTAACAGATCTACCAGGAGTTTTTATCCTCAAAGGACCACACGCATCTGTATAGACACGATCTAAGGCATGCATTTTTCTAGATAAGGCAGGACTAACAAAGGAAACTCTATGTTGTTTACCAGCCAAACAATCAATACAATGGTTCAAACGTGTACCTCTGAGGTCTGGTAATACCTCTCTCTTGGAAAGTTCTTGCAGCCCTTTCTCGCTCATGTGTCCCAGTTGTCTATGCCACAACTCCATGCTGAAGTCTTTCTCTGTAGCATTCAACTGCTCACCACAAGCTTTAGCCTGCAATCTATATAATGTAGACATTTCTTCCCATTAGCTATAATAAGAGAACCCTTACTGAGCTTCCATTGCCCTCTGTGAAATTTGACATCAAAGTCTTCATCATTCAGCCTTCCAACTGAAATTAAATTCAGTCTTAAGTCAACCACATGCCTCACATCCTTAAGCACCAACTTGCAGCCAAGGTTGATCTTTAGATGGATATCTCCTATGCCAATGATGTTTGCTGTGCCATAGTTATCCATCTTGACAACACTAAAATTTTCAGATCTGTAAGTAGCAAAGAACTCCCTCTATGGTGTAGCATGATAAGAAACACCTGTGTCAATTATCCACTCGAGATCCTGGCACACACAAGAAAAAATATCATCAGAAGTAGACAAAATCAAATAATCACTACCTTACACCATAGCTGTGATATTCTCTTTTGACTTCGTATGCCTCACTTCTTCCCCTTTTTATTGTTCTTCTTAGGTTGCTTGCACTGATTCTTGTAATGTCCTTTCTCACCACAATTATAGCAAATAATATCTTTCCTTGATCTTGACTTACTTCTACCTATACATGAACCACTTCTATCATTTGACTTTGACCTTCCTCTGTTCTCTTAGATAAGTGCTTGTGAATCAATCTGAGAAGTTGCTGAATTTTTTCTCCTCAACTCCTCATTCAACAAACTGCTTGTTATTTGACTTATGGTGACAACACCATCTAGTGCAAAATTACTGATGGAAACCACCAGTGTCTCTCAACTTTTTGGCAAAGAACTGAGAAGTAACAATGCCTACAACTTATCATCAAGAGACATTTTCATAGAGGATAACTGGTTAGTAATACTCTGCATTTTATTCAAATGCTCAGGAATAGAAGTACTCTATTTATATTTCAAGTTCATAAGTTTTCTGATTAAGAAAGCTTTGTTGCCAGCCGTTTTTCTTTCATAAATACCTTCTAACTTTTTTCAAAGAGAGTAAGCAGAACATTCAGTAGAAACATGGTGAAAGACACTATCATCTAACCACTGTCGAATAAAACCAATTGTTTTTTGATCTAACCTCTTCCACTCATTATCTGTTATTGTTATGGGCTTTGCACTATCCCCTTGTAAAGGTCCATACAAATCTTTGCAATACAAGAGATCTTCCATTCTTGGTTTTCATATCATCCAATTGTTTCTGTTTAAACTAATTATGCGAGAAACATTACCGGCCTGCATGTTCAGATACAAAAGATTAAATACCACCAAAATCCTGCTCTAATATCAGTTGATGGGAATAAAACAGGAATAAACTTTGTATACGAATAAATATTAGTAGACCGTCACACACAACGAAATTAAACAAAAATCACAATCAGATAAACACCAAGATTTACGTGAAAAACCCCTTTAACTCGAAGGGTAAAAATCATGGGATATGTTAGAGAAAATCCACTATCAAAATAATGAATATACATATCTCAAGGCTTCTTGCCCAAGCCCAAGCAATAGCCATAAGAGAACCATAGGGATATAAGGATTATAATACCAAACACAATATCCAAAACCTTCTCAAGAGATCATAGTAAGAATCCACTGCAAACTGATCTAACCTGAGATATCAATGATTGAGAATAGTCTTTTTCTGTCCTTGTCTTCTTTCCTTTTCTGGATCTCTGGATCTCTTATTTTCTGGTCTCTACTGTCAATCTGCAGTCTTCTTTCTCTCTCCCATGTTTTAAGTCGTCACTGCTCTCTTAATCTCAACCCTAGCCACCTAATCTAGGGTTTAGGTTAATATAATTAAAGTTATAAGGTATGAGCTTCATTAAAATCTATTATAAATTTAATTTGATCATTTGGCCTTAGTGCAATGATATAAGACCACTGAGAATGCCGAAGTAAATTGGTCATTGTTCATCATGTAACATCATTATATGGTCATCTCAATGAATAACACAAACACAAGCACACACAATCTCAGTTGTCATGGGAATGAAGATATGACTTAACAAGATTGCATCTTGTTTTGCCCAATTGCAATATAACACTGGGTGAGACCACAACAGTGATGCTTATCATGATTTGACAAGAGCTCCAAGCAGGTGTTTGTTAGGGTTAGCATCTGATTGAAAGGCAATGTACTATATATTGTTTAATTATGAGCAATTACAATGGATTTCTCTATTTATGGGGCCTTTGAACAGCACAAGTCCTTTATACTGTGCATCACTTGGACACATCGAACCTCATCTAAGGGAAAGTGGACAGTGACAAAGAATGAAATAATAACAAGCTTATAAGACATCATAACAATAAACCAGAATGCATGTCATAAGCTTATTTTTTTAATTTAAAAAATTACTACGTTAAATGATACACAAGACACTCACCATGAACTTGAGTCAGAGATCTATAATTTATATAATAATATACTAATAGTCTCAGAGACGAGCCTAATTGGTTGGGTGTGTGTGCATTATATTTTTGGAATTTTGTTTCAGCTAACGTGCTCTTCCATGATAGGCCAATGCTGACATAGATAGAAGTAATAGGCCAATGTTGGCTATATCATTATGGCCTCATCCCCAATAGTTTCAAAAATAATGAGCCCTAAATTTTTGAATGATCTTATTTCAAATTGAGCCTGCAAAAATTGTAACTTGTGTGAATGAGTCTCCCAAAATGCAAGTCTTAAGAAGAATTATTTATAATTATTTTCAAATTTTGAAAATCTAACAAATATATCTTTTGCCATTTGTACTTTAGAAGTTTCGAATAAAACCTCAACTAATTAATGATTCAGTTCATCATATATTCATTTGACAGATTAACTAATGAAGTTATTTATAAAAAGATTATGTCTTTTAATTGAATCAGTATTGTCCAATTATTTAACTTTTGATATTTTTTCCTTCTTTTGATGCATCTCAAAAAGTGAAACTTTACTATTATTTTCGCACTCAAGCCCATGCAAATCTTTTTTCTTTTTTTTTCTTCTAAGATTTAGTATATAGAAATGGAAGAAAAATAGCAGGAAAATTAAAAAAAAAAAATGATCCTATTAAATCCCCAGTTTTATGTGCAGAAAGTGAAAATCTATTGGTTCAATCATGGGCTTTTTAATTTTCTTATTAATTTAAAAGAAAATATAACCTAATTTTAAGTCCAAATAAGTTGCATCTCCGTCAACTCCTCAAATTCACAACATGCAGCAATGCTACTACAGAACCTTCTTTCAGGTGTCCTACTAAATAAAAAAGAAGTGCATACTCTGATATGTTGTGGAGTTCTGCAGTCAATACCATGCTTCAGGCCTCTTTCTTCATCCGATGTCTTGCCTCTGCTTGTTCTTTTGCAAGAGAATGGCATCTACAAGCAATGCAGTTAACTGTGCCACAACATGATAGCATCTTCCAGTCTGAACATTTTACATTGTTCAACCTGAAATTTACTGTTTAATATTATTCCTTTGCCGACAAAAAGGAAGTGTAGTGTAGATCCAAAAAAAAAAAAAAAAAAAACCTAGCAACAATCTACTGCTGCTATTTAGTTCATCTTAACGCATGCAAAGTACCTCTCTATCAAGAGATTACAAGAACTGTATACTTCACAACTCCTGGTGGAACTTGCTGCTCCCTCATCTGCCATGGAGGTAGATTTGCCTATTTTACTGGTCTCAAGACAGTGTGTTACACAGGAGAAGAGGAGTCGAACATGCCTCCAACACTAGCAAACTGCAGTCACAGTGTGTACCACAATGCATTCTTATGGAGTGTCCAGCATCTGATAGAAGCAGCATGTCCTCTGAAACATACAATGGAAGGTAAACTCACATGCAGTGGTGTTTTGGACCTACAAAATCCAAAATGAAGTTTACTTTATCCCCAAGCTCAATGTTCTTTCTCTGCAGATTAAATATAACAAGATTAGAGAGTATATTTTCACTACATATCAAGAACTTGAATTCATCTTTGCATAGTCCAAGTCCTTGAATTGTGGGAATCAAGAACAAGCTTGGAATGATTGATACAGATCATTGTTCATAGCTGCTTGGTGATCCTTCAATTGAAGGCACGTAAGAATAATTGACTCTGTTTCTTACTGGCATGTCTTCTATTAATTGTTGCAGACCTGTGAAAAGAATTGGTCATAGGACGAGATAGGGCAATTGAGATGTACCAAACTTGTAACTGGGCAATGAGGGAAAGGAACATTATGAGGACGAATGGTGCGTGTTCTGTGAACAGTTGCATTATTATTCTGTTTCTGGTAATTCCATAGCTGTGCGCAGACAGAGAAAGAAAGAGAAAAGGGGAAAGATCTGAGGGCAATGGAGAGTTCTGTGGATCATTTCTTTCTTCAGTTCTTCCTCCGCACCCTACCTCGCCATCAATCTCCCTTCCAATGTAAGAATCGTCCGATCCCCCAACCGCCTCTGATTCCATCCTTCTCGTCTCGGCTTTTGTGAAATTTAAGAGATTGCTTCACGGAAAAAAAAAAAAAAAAATCGTTTTTGGGGTAGATTTGTGGAGCTTTCTTGGTGTTCGTTGATTTTGACTCGAGATCTTGGTTGGATTTGCCTTTCGGATGGTTGGATCCATCGATGTGGAGATGGATTGAGATGGGTTGACGAGTTTTAGGGAGAAAAATCTCGACTTCTCCTTTCTCTTCTGGTTTTTCTGCAATTTCGTGCTGTGTTTTGGATTTGAGATTCCAAGATGACATTTTTATGTGTGTCTTCGTTGATTGTGGCTCCTTAGTTCTTCTGTAGGTGATCAAAATTTGTTATTGGCTTTGCTCGAGGTACAGTTGTTTTGGTTCAGAATGTTCCATGTTCCAAGATTTCAGATTGAGATGTTACATAAACCATCTCAATCTATTGATTCTTGTTCTTCCAGTTGAGCTTAATCATCTTTACCTATGTTTTGCTTGCTATAGATGGAAAACTTGTATCAATATGAGGAGATGAGAGGGCACAGGTCTGTTGTCAGTATGTCACGTATATTCCTGCAACTTTTAGGAACTGTTGCTTGATTCATGGAAATTGTGTCGTCAGTTCGCTCTAATCTGGAGTATCTAGGTTCTAGATTACCTTGAATTGTCACAACGATGAATGTAGATTAGCATATTGGTGTCTTGCTTTCTTTCTGGTCCGAAAAAAGAGAAACTGCATTCTGTCTTACACATAATAAGTAGCAGAATACCTTCAAGAAGGTTCCTTAATTTTGCTTGTTATGAGAAGTAAAAGATTATAGATTTTACTCATTAGACAGTAGTCCCTGAACTTGACGCGATATATATTCGATTAAATTTTTCGATTAGGTTCATGTATATCAATGTCAGTCCACATATTAGATGTCTACTTAGCTAACACTACATAACACCTTAGGCAATGTTCTCATGTAAAGAGACAGTTATAAAATTCCCAAGTTACAACAGTGCAGTGAATAATGTGATCACCTCGCTTTGTTGATTCTCATTACATCAGTTGTTTGGGTAGCAAGGACTTCTTTTTTTGCAATTCGTTCCTGGTTGAAATCTTTCCCCAGGATCTTACCTCTTTCATTGCATAGACCATGAAATTTCTTCTATTTTTTTTTTTTTTGTGCATCATATATCATGCTTGCATGTACGAATGCTGTGCATGTGCAGCATTTCAAGTGTTCATCAGTGTCACTGTAACCTTCAGTCATCTTTGGCTTGTCATTTGTTCAAGAGTCTTATACTGAAAAGGTGTTTAATTTTCCAGTTGTCTACTTTTCAGGCATTTTGTTGCTTGAGTTAAAGTTTGTCTGCATGAAATTGCAGCCTCTCGAATGATAATTTCATATTCTAATTGCCCCACCGGTAGCAATGGGCATTATAAAGTTAAGGCCTCAGAGGCCAGGAAATGATCATCATTTACTGCGAAGCTGTTTCATCATTTTGCAAAACTATGATACAGATGAGCTGGAGAAGACTCTTGGTGATGATTCCGATGACTGCGAACTTGGTGAAGTGGGCTATGAGTATGTCATGGTTGGAGGTCAAATATGTGGTATTCCTTATGAGCTTTATGAACTTCCTGATCTGAAAGAGATACTGTCCATAGAGACTTGGAATTACTATTTAAACGAAGATGAAAGGTTTTCTCTGGCAGCTTCTCTTCCAGATATGAGCCAAGAGACAGTTTGGCTTGCAATAAAAGAACTGCTTACGGATGTTGATGTGTTCTTCGGTAGCCCTCTCGAGAAGTTCTACAATGGATTGAGGGGTGGACTTTATTCTCCACAAGTAACTCATTTAAGAGAAGGCATACACTTCTTACAGAGAAATGAATACTATCATAGCTTAAGATCATACCATGAGAATCTGTCTCAGGTGTTTGTAGAGATGAAAGAGGTATGGAATAAATGCCGACCAACCACCAGTATCGAAGGAAGAGTTCAAATTTGGAACAGCAGGAAAGGGAACAACCCTGTTTTTGGAGTTGATCTAAATACATTTCCAGATGAAGGTACCTTAAAAAAGGGTGACAGTAATGACAGAATTGCTGAAACTGTACCTTTATCGAAGAAGATTAAGATGTATATGAATCAAAGTCATGACTCGAAGGATCTTGTGAGTGGTCTAGTCTGTAGCACCAAAAGAAAAGCAAAGGGATTTCTGAAGTTAAAGCCAACCGTAATGAACTCGGTGCCAATTCAGGTGATGCAAGCATTGCCAGATAAATCAGGGGAACCATCTATGCGGCTACCAAAAGGCGTTCTGAAAATAAAGCCCAGATATGATCCTCTTCGTGAGGAAAAACTAAGACCAAAACCAGAACAAATTTCTGTGGATAATCGGGGTACTTGTGTACCCCAGGTCTTACCTCCACAATTTGCTTTCAAGAGAGACAACCTTAATCTTAGCAAGAGCCTATCATTTTCACATCAGATAGATAGAGATGGAAGAACTTACAGAGACACAGAGAACAAACAAGATCGGCAAAGAAATGAGGATCTATACACAGGTTGTGGATCAGTTGATTATTCTGAGAGTGAGAGATTCCAAAGGAAGCCAAAGATGATAATAAACTTGAGGCCTGATGATGTAGAGATATGCAAAGAGTGGTTTCCATCACAAACTAACCAGAAGTTAAGAATTTATCCTCAAGAAGATGGTCATTTTAGAGAGTGCCAGGGTAAGAAAAATAGCTGGAATAGCTGGAACATTCAGCCAAATAGATCACTTTCTGAAAGTTTGGCAGGTCCAAAGAAAGAATCTTTCAAACATGGACTTGAAAATTACCAAGAAAAAAAGCCGAGTGCTTTAATTTCTGAAGCATGTTTTGGGATGTCAAACAATTGTACCCACCAGCATGAGATTTTGACAAGATCTTCTGATCATTTGGACCATGAATGTAAAGATAATGGTGCAGTAAATGTGGCAGTTTCAGGAGTCAAAGAAGGTCTCATGCTTCCTATAACATACAAGAGGAGAAAACCTCAGAGAAAGCTCAACCAGGTGAATTCTGTTAAGCAGCAGCAGCCAAATGTAGTGAGTTTGGAGGCAGCTGCTCCTGGCAGAATAATAAAGCCGAAACGAATGGCCATTAAGATTAAGTTCAGTGGTTTGACAGGTTACAATGCTTAACAAATAAAAGCTTCTGCTGGATGATGGTCACATGAGCATCAATCCAAGTAACTCAGCCAGATGCAGCAATGAGAATCTTTGCAAGGCATATTATACGTTGAAGAACAGCAAATACTTCATGAAGCCATGGGTATTGTTTGATGGAACTTAGCCAATCTGCTACTTCTTGGCTTTAGACTCTGAGCAGCCATTTTGATGGATCATGCCAAAACTATTTGTCGGAAATGGTGCTGAACTGACACAGTTTGAGCTAAAGAAGAATTATCCAGCACAGTTCAAATTTATCCCTTTCCCGGGGATGATATGTATTTTGTTCAGTAGAGTAAACAGGGAGATGGTTTTTCTTGCTCAGTAGTCACTAGGTTCATGTGGTCAGACATTGTAGATCGATGGATGCTAATGAGTATAATGAAATTGATATTCTTCATTGCATATGCCTTTCAAAGATGCTCAACATGCTTTCTTAATAATTGAAGCATTTACCTACTTTTATCATTTAAATTGAGTATGGTCAGCATTTACTGTCTAATTGTTCACTGTTTGATCTTCCTCCGTTTTCTTTAATAGTTGTTGACAAATCTCCAAGGTTAGAAATCCCATGGCCATATTGACAAACTTAGTACTTCATAATAGTTACATATTTGTACAATGCAATTACTCTTCATACATTGCGGAAGTGATGTATGGTCCTTGCGTGTGTCGATTGTTCATTAAAAGGAATAGTTAGATTCAACGAAACGTCACCATACTACTTACCAAAAAAAAAAAAAAAACGTCACCATACAATATGTGCAAAATGTGTCGGTAACAAGAAGTTTCATCGAACCCAAAAAAGAGGTAACCTTGCTTCATAATACTTGCTTGTTGCTCTCCCTGTACAAAACACAAAAATAAAAAACCTCATTTGGCAACTTTAAACAAATTGCTTAACAAAAAAATAATCATACAAAATGTTCCCATACTCCAAGGAGCAGATTTGTTAGGATTTTTAAGTTTAAGAGTCCTTAATCATAAAGATTTAATATTAATCTTTATTTTACTATTCAATTTTTCCTAGTTATGATAATTTTTTTTCCTAATTATATTAGAAGTCTTAACAAATTAAGAAATACTATTTTTATTTTTATTAGAAATCCTAGTCCTACTTGACTAAAGGTTAAATAACTCTATATATATAATAATAATTTTAGCTATTTTCTTAAGCAATTAAATATATATAATAATAACTTTAGCTATTTTTCTTAAGCAATTAAATATGACTCAAAGTCTATGACCAACTTGGAGGTGTTCAAAAAGAGATTGATCCCCTCCAAGTGATTCCTATTTATTTTATTAGATAAAGTTTTAGGGTTCTATCATTTAGTATTAGATAAGTATTCCCAAAGTTATTACTGATAATTATAGAAAATCTCAATTTGAAGTCTTAGAAGCAAACATTGAGAGGCTATCATAAATTCTCAATGATTTCAAAAAGAATTTCCTTGAAATTAGTAGCAAAAGTCAACAAGATAAAAGTTTTGCTTCCACTAGTAAACAATTAGATCGATCTTAATTTACAGCATGATAATGACTTTCCTTGCATGAAATTAGAATTTAATAGATGAGAATATAGAGATCGGAACAATTGAATTCCTAGAGTAAATTATTTTTTTCACTTTCATAAAACTCTAAAAGATTCTAAAGTGAAAATAGCTTCAACCTGACTAGATGAGGATGCTATTCATTGGTATGATTGATATAAAATCTATCATGGAGTTTCCTCATAAAAGTAATTTAAGAAATAACTTCTTCATTTTATACCATTCGAATATGAGAATACTGATGGCCAACTTGCCAAGATTCACTATACTTCTGCTATTTTGGAATATCAAAGTTGAGTTGAGCGATTATCAAATCGGGCTAAACACTAGTCTAAAAGGCAATTGGTGGGAATATTCATTGGAAGTCTTAGTTCATACGTCCATTGTGAAGTTAAGGCTTGCTAACCTCGCACTATGATAACTATAATTTTTTTGGCATGATTACATGAAGAGAAAATTAATATGAAAAATCATTGAACTAGGAGTGTTAATAAACAGGTGACTAGCAAGTTAACTACTCCAACCATTTCTAATCAGAATCATAATACTAGAAGACTAACCTAGGAGGAACTCAAAGAACGATTAACAAAGGATTTATGCTAGTAATGTGATGAAAATTAAAATAGAGAGTATCGATACAAGCTAGAAAATCATTTGGTGATTAAATTAATTAAAGAAGAACCAAAGATTGAGACTGTAGACTTAATCATGAATAATGATAATGATGAGATTATTGAACCTTTCATATGTATGTTATTATAATATTCAAACTATAAAAGTTGAAGGGCTTTTGAAACGTCAATTTGTTATTATTTTGATTAATTCTAGTAGCACCAATAATTTTATGGATAGTAAGGTTGCTATGTTATTGATCTATCACATTTGAAATTGTCAAAAGTTAAAGCTAAAAATTGTTGATTGATGAATTTTAACTTGTGATAGTAAGTATTCAAAAGTGAATCTTGTTATATAGGGCCAAGAATTACTTGTGGATTTTCTCTTACTACTATTAGAGGACTATGAGATTGTACTTGGAATTTACTAGCTGTTAACTCTAGGTGAAATATCTTGGAATTTCTTTAAATTAATTATAAATTATTTTATTAATGGAAAACAAGTGATTATAAATGGAAAGCATGATAGTAAGGTCACAACTATTATTGTTGGAAAATCTTAATAGACTATCATATGCATAGTGAAAACAAAATCAAAATCTAGATTTTTCAAAGAACTCAAGTTCGTATGAAGATTGGTACATGAGAAACTACAAAACTGAAAAACATATGTGTTATGTATTAGATATAATATCTAGGGAAATCATATATCCCCAAAAATTATATAACTGTAGAAGAGGATAAAGGAGGTCAACTATACTCCTCTCTAGTGGTAATTCACATGGCAGATGGGGCGACAATGCTCCTCAAATCACCACACGATCTTCCTCTTCATGCGCACCACAAGGCTGTACTATCTTCAAGAAGGGGCCAAACCTTCTTGCTGTCCACACGCCCTAAACAAGGTCTATCGGTTGAGGAGGAGAGGAGGAGGAGGAGAATAAGAGTAGCGAGCAAGAGGAATCTAGCCTATGATCCCTATGGTCCCTTCCTATTTATAGAGGTTCATGACAATTTAACCCTAATGGATCCTACCCTATTAGGTATTGGATCTCTATCCAATTACCCAAGCCTCTTAGATTAATGGATCTCTATCTAATAATCTCTTATTAGCTCATATTAGATCTCATCCATATGATCTAATAATATAGGGGTTTATTGGATATCTAATAAAATAAGACTCCGCAGATATCTTATATCTAAACCTCTACTCGTCGCAACATCTACTATATGTGTGTGACCCTCTAGGCTCAATACCTGAGTTGGTTGTGAGTTGTACTCATCAGAACTCATTCTGACTTAGTGAATTGTTATTTCATAATAATACACTCAACTCATCGACTATGGATGTATTCTGTCACTACGCCATAGTCCTCAAATGGTACAACTGGATCTAATCCATTGGACTTGTTTGTTCTTAGGTACTATGCATCTATAGTTCTTCATCTATTTAATATCCTAGAGACCATATACCGGATATGGTATCGTCATGCCTATTGAATCTCGAATTTTGATGATGAAATTAATTAATGAAGTTATGATCTAATGAGCGTTTAAGTGATATAGGAAAGACTTCGATCATGGACACGAACCATTAGATAAAAATTATCGAAGCAGGATAATCAGATGTTGGGCCACGAAAGTATCATGTCAGAGATTGGATATCGAGCCGGAGGATTAGTTTATGTGTGACAGGATAGACTTCATGCAGAGTTCGGGCATCGGGGTGTAAGGATTGGGTATTAGGCCAAAAGATCAGATCTTGTTGGAAGTCAACATATCAATATATATGGTGATATGTCGAAGGAAAGGACAATATGCCAGAGCTTCAGACGAAGTGCCGGATGATTAGTTTCATGCTAGAATGCTAGACAATGTGTTGATTACTTTGTGATTATGCTGGATATGTGATTGAATGATTATGTCTTGATTGTGATCATTTATAGTCAATTATGCTAGTATTGGGCTATAACCATGCCAACTTAATTTGGCGTCCATTGGGCCTGAACCACGAGTGAGTTAGGCCTGATGAAAAGCCAAATCAGCATCTTGAAAATGATCTGGGTGGTGGTACTGCCATATCCAAGTGGTGGTATAGCCTAGGCTACGGAAAGCACCATTTTGTGCTTTTTGGAAATCTAGACTATCATGAATTTAGCTGGTTTTGCCTAAGTTGTGCGGTACTATCGCGTGTCCATCTACAAAGGTCAGCCTCCTTGAAACCTCCTATGATCCCTTAGGACATACAAAGTGAAAACAGGTTAGAGAAACTATTTCTCATAAGATCCACAAGCAACCACTTCAACAAACTGTTAGAACCCTAACGGATTCTAAGCTTGGGGTGATCTTTATAGGGGATTGGCCTCTATGGAACTCTATAAGGGTTCCTCCCTCCTTAGTTTTATGCACAATGGCTGAAAAATAATTGATCTATTGATGATGAAAGAGAGGAGAATATAAGGCTATTTATAGGGCTTCTAAACCCCAACTCCTAATAGAATTCCTACTTAAGACTCCTACTCCTAACAACTCCTACTCAAACTCTAAGAAACAACCTCTAAACTAATCCTAATCCTATTCTAACTTAACCCCTCCTCAACCAACCCCTCTTTAACTAGGATAAGGGGCGGTTAATTAGGGTGACATGTATTTTATTCTTTCCTCAAAATATCTTCCTTCAAACTAATCCTAACCTAGCCAGCCTCCTCACTTCTTTAATAGGGGTCGACTAGATAGGATTTACATGAATGCCCTTAGGATTTACATGTTCGCCCTCTTCAATGAAACTAAATTAGGACTCTCTTAGCTAGAGTCCTAACACAAACACTTTATATAGCCAGTGTAAATTACAACTATGGACTTTACAAATTTTGAATAGTTGCACATAAAGGATCAAGGTCCATTACAAACCGAAGTCCCCACAAGTGTCTACATGACATAACTCTCATTTACAAGCTGAAATTGGTCATGAAAGCTAACCAAACTAGGGTTGCCAAGCTTACTGCTAGCTTGCTACTTGCTCTATAATGTATGAACAAAACCCGAAAGACATGGACATACATGAGCATTACATCGAGCACCCTATTTATATTTTTGTTTGTGACATTCTCCCCAACTTATTTCTTCGATGTCCTTGTCGAAGCCGTTGCATCTCCTTGCCATTTGTTGAATCTTTAATCTTCTACTCTAGTTGTAAAATGCCTCTTGGCTCCTAGCTGCTCTTCGTTGTTGTTGTTGAGTAGTCGAACTTTGATATGCTATACATACTACTTCAACTTGCCAATGATGACTCTGGTGTGGGGTCGTTTGAGTTGTGTTTATCCTTATTGATTCTTGTGGATTCTTTTGATAAAGGAAAAGACCTTCCTTATTTTGCATTAGTATCTCAAATGTCTCACGCCACTTAAACTAGGTGGATGCTTGTTGGAGCTTTAACGAGCATTATCTCATAGACTTTGAAGTTTTTAAGGTCCTTCCTTCACAAAATTCACCCATCGATTCTTCTTCAACTTAGTTGTTGTTGGGATACCTCAGCAGGTACATCACATGCGTAGTGGAAATCAAAATAAAAAATTAATTTCCTATGCAGATCAAATCATCATGCAAAAGATTCAGATCACGAGAAAATCATAAAAATCGAAAAAATCACGATGTATGAGAGATTAATTTTACCTAGGGAGATCGTATATCCTTGTATTCCAGATCTGGATGGAGAGGATGAAGGAGGTCCAGCGTCCTCCTCTCTAGCGGTATCCATACGATGGATCTTTATAGCAAAACTCCTCCAATCTGATTTCGTAACTCTTGCACAGAGGGAGGAAGGAGAATACGAGAGGGAGGCCAAAGCTGCAACCTATCAACCATGAGTCTCCCCTCCTATTTATAGAGAGCCACCAAAAACCCTAGGTCTCCTGCCTTAATGGGTATTGGATCTCCATCCAATAACCCACTAACCTTATATTATTGGATTTCTATCCAATAATCTTCTTAGGCCTCTAATTGGGCCTTAAACAAGAAGCCCATCAGCATAGAATCTCATCTAATGAGAATAGGGGCTAATTGGATCTCCATCCAATCATTTATTCGCTGAAGCATCCACCATATGTGTGTGACCCTCTAGGCCTGATACCGAGTTGGCCGTGAGTCGCTCCGATCAGAACTCCTTATGATATAATGAATTATTATCCTCATAATAATTCACTTGACTCATCGACTATAGATGTACTAGGCCACTACGCCATAGTGTTGGGAAACCTCAGCGGGTACATCACATGCCCAATGGAAATAAAAATAAAAATCAGTTTCCCATGTAGATCAAATCATCGTGCAAAAAATTGGGGTCACGAGAAAATCATAAAAATTAAAAAACTGTGATACGTGAGAGATTGATTTTACCTAGGAAGATCGTATATCCCTATATTTTAGATCCGGATGGAGAAGATGAAGGAGGTCAAGCGTCCTCCTCTCTAGCGGTATCCACACGATGGATCTCTACAGCGAAACCCCTACAATCTAATCTTGTAACTCTTGCTAAGAGAGAGGGAGGAGAATAGGAGGTGGTGGCTAAAGCTGCAGCCTATCAATCATGAGTCTCCCCTCCTATTTATAGAGAGCCACCAAAAAACCCTAGGACTCCTTCCTTAGTAGGTATTAGATCTCCATCCAATAACCCACTAACCTTGCATTATTGGATCTCTATCCAATAATCTCCTTAGGCCTCTAATTGAGCCTTAATCAAGGAGTCCATTAGCATAGAGTCTCATCTAATGAGAATAGGGGCTAATTAGATCTCTATTCAATCCTTTATTCGTTGAAGCATCCACCATATATGTGTGACTCTCTAGGCCCGATATCGAGTTGGCCGTGAGTCGCTCCCATCAAAACTGCTTCTGATATAGTAAATTATTATCCCCATAATAATTCACTCTACTTATCAACTATGGATGTATTAGGCCACTGTGCCATAGTCCCCAAACAGTACAGGGGGGATCAAATCCATCAGACCTGTCTATCCATAGTTACTGTGTATCTATAATCCCTCATTCAACTAATATCCCAGAGACCGTATATTGGACATAGTACTTACTGTCAGGTCATATACAGAATCAGTCATAGTCTCGCTTTAATTAGATTCTCTCATAGAACTCTTTCTCTCTCAAGCTGAATGACTCTGGCTAGGGATTTGTTTGAGCAAACACATATGAGATATTCCTCTCGTGATACCAAGAGTGGATGATCCTCTATTGACACTCAATTACCTTCGTAAGGTTGGCTACCAATCCCGATAACTAACTGTACCAAATCTGGAACTTTCCAAACCTGTAAGTCTAGCATCAAAGAAATAAGTACTCATACAAGACATCCTTGGTGTCTCAAGTCTAGGGACTAGATACACAACTGGGACTATGAAATCACTATCTGACATTAGGTATATTTAACTATACAATATTCCAAAAGCGGATCAATTAGTGAACTTATTCTCAAATGAGCACATGTACTATATACTTAGTGTCTCCACACAAGTGGCTATGAGACTAGCCGCCTCCATCATATGGACGGGTATATAGTACACCGATTTATTCGGTTATCTCAATGTCCCTCTCGAGCAACCTATGATCGAGATTATTCAGGATATATGTTTAAAGGTAAAAATTGATCTCATTATCGTGATCTCATCACGATTCGACTCTCATTGCATAGAACCAAGGACTTCACAATATATATGTAACAGATAATATAATGTGAGAATATGTCAATAATAATCATAAGCAAAATGATCGCACAACATGTCATATGTGCCATCACTCACGTAATTGGCTTGCAGAGCACCTATAACAAGCAATCACCTATATGTCTAATCCCCATCATAAAGCCAATCACCTATGTGTCTGATCCCCATCAGACCCTTGTGATGCTCAAATACAATTTGAGACAGCGGCTTTGATAGTGGATCTGCAATGTTATCTTTGAATGAAACTCTTTCCATTGCTATATCTTTATGGGTCATGACCGCTCTAATCAGATGGAACATCCTCAGAATAATTCTGATAAGACATGGGTTCCCTTGCTAGAGCTATCGCCTTGTCGCTGTCGTTATATATGGGAATCGACTTCACGGTGCTTGGAACGATTCCCAAATCCCTGATGAACTCCTTCATCCACACCCCTTCCTTTTGCTGTTTCTACTGCAGCAATATATTTCACCTTCGTAGTCGAGTCAGCAGTAGTATCTTGCTTGGAACTCTTCCAGCTTACTGCTCCTCCATTCAGGGTGAAAATATACCCTGAGTTTGACTTGCTATCAATAATGTCGGACTGAAAACTTGAGTCCATGTAGCCCTCAACCTAGAGGCTATCTTCTCCGTATACTAGTAAAAGATCCTTAGTCCTTCTTAAGTACTTAAGGATACACTTTACTGCCTTCCAGTGTTTTGAACTTGAATCCGCCTAATATCTGCTCATAACAGTTAGAGCATGTGCTATATTAGGCCTAGTACATAGCATAGTATAAATGTTAGACCCTATTGCTGAGGCATAAGGTATCTTATCCATGTCTGCCCTTTCTTCAGGATTCTTTGGGGACATATTCCTAGAAAGTGAGATTCTATGTTTCATCGGTATGAGACCTCTTTTGGAATTCTTCATGCTAAACTTTTTAACAATGGAGTCTATGTACCTAGACTGTGACAAGTCAAGCATCCTCTTAGATCTATCTCTATAGATCCGGATCCCCAAAATATAGGATGCTTCCCCTAAATCTTTTATAAAGAAGTTTCTGGATAGCCAAGTCTTTATTGTGGAGAGCATTCCTACATCATTCCCAATGATTAGGATGTCATCCACATATAGTATCAAGAAGGTGATAGCGCTCCCACTTACCTTCCTGTACACACAAGGCTCATCTTCGTTCTGAACAAAGTTAAAAGATCTGATCGTCTCATCAAATCTTATGTTCCAACTTTAGAAAGCTTGCTTTGCTGGTTACAGGTGCCCTACAAGCCAATCACGTGAGTGATAGCACGTGTGACACGTTGTGTGATCTTTTTGCTTATGATTAATATTGACATATTCTCACATTATATTATATGTAGCATATATATTGTGATGTCCTTGGTTCTATGCAATATGAATCAGATCATGATGAGATCATGATAATGAGATCGATTCACCTTTAAATATAGATCCTAAATAATCTCAATCATAGGTTACTCGAGAGGGACATCAAGATAACCGGACAGACCGGTGTACTATATACCCGTCCATATGATGGAGGCGACTGGTCTTATAGCCACTTGTGTGGAGGCATTAAGGATATAGTACAGGTGCTCATTGGAGAATAAGTTCACTGATTGATTCGCTTATTGAATGCTATATGGTTAATGATACCTGATGTCAGACAACGATTCCATAGTCTCAGTTGTGTATCTGGTCCTTAGACTTGAGATACCAAGGATGTCTTGTATGAGTACTCATTTCTTTGACGCTAAACTTACAGGTTTGGAAAGTTCCAGATCTAGTACAACTGGTTATCGAGATTGGTAGCCAACCTTACGAAGGTAATTGAGTGTCAATAGAGGATCATCCACTCTCGGTATCATGAGAGGAATATCTCATATGTGCTTGCTCAAATAAATCCATGACCAGGGTCATTCTGATTGAGAAATAAAGAGTTCTCTGGGAGAATCCAATTAGAGCGAGACTATGACGGATTCCGTATGTGACCTGATAGTACCATATCCAATATACGGTCTTTGGGATATTAGTTGGATGAGGGATTATAGATACACGGTAACTGTGGACAGACATGTCTAATGGATTTGATTCCCCCTGTGTCATCTGGGGATTATGGCATAGTAGCATAGTACGTCCATAGTCGATGAGTCGAGTGAATTATTATGGGGATAATAATTCACTATATCAGAAGGAGTTATGATGAGAGTGACTCACGACCAGCTCGGTATGGGCCTAGAGGGTCACACACATATGGTGGATGCTTCAATGAATAGAGGATTGGATGGAGATCCAATTAGCCCATATTCTCATTAGATGAGACCCTATGCTGATGGGCTCCTTGCTTAAGGCCCAATTAGAGGCCTAAGGAGATTATTTGATAGAGATCCAATAATACAAGGTTAGTGAGTTATTGGATGGAGATCCAATACCCACTAAGATAGGAGCCCTTAGGTTTTTGGTGGCTCTCTATAAATAGGAGGGGAGACTCATGGTTGATAGGCTGCAGCTTTAGCCACCACCTCCTATTCTCCCCCTCCCTCTGAGCAAAAGTTGCAAGATCAGATTGGAGGAGTTTCACTACAGAGATCCATCGTGTGGATACCACTAGAGAGGAGGACGCTTAACCTCCTTCATCTTCTCCATCCGGATCTGGAATACAGGGATATACGATCTCCCTAGGTAAAATCAATCTCTTACACATCGTGATTTTTTTATTTTTGTGGTTTTTCTCGTGACCCCAATCTTTTGCACGATAATTTAATCTACGTGGTAAACCATTTTTTGTTTTGATTTCCGTTGCACATGTGATGCACCCGCTGAGGTTTCCCAACATGCTTTAGTCCATAAATGGACTTGAGCAACCTGCACACTTTATTTGGACTCTCTTTGGATACGACTCCCTCTAGCTGGGTCATATACACCTCCTCCTCGAGGTTGTCATTGAGAAATATCATTTTGATATCCATCTATCATATCTCATAGTCATAGTGTGCTGTAATTGTCAAAAGAATTCTAATGGACTTAAGCATGGCTACAGGTGAAAAGGTTTCGTCATAGTCAACTCATTATCTTTGATGATATCCTTTGATGGGTACGATACCCTCAGGTGCATTTACAAGGTTCCAAACCTTGTTAGAGTCATAAAATCCATCTCAGAATTCATGGCTTCTTGCCACTTCCCGGAGTTTCAACATCTTGAGAGTCCTCTCCACTGATATGTCCCACATATCTTTCAAGAGGGTGAGATACTCTGCTAGACCTATGTAAAGTTGGAATTTGTGTGAACAGACTTGGGCTTTGGAACCTCGCTCAATTCTATCTCATCTCACTGTAATCTCTAGGGTATATCCTCGATCTGATCGAAGAGTCTTAATACTCTTTCCAATCTGGTTCTCTAATTCATTCTTATATTTCCTGAATTTCTCAAAGGCCTCAGATCTGTACTTTATCAAGTACATGTGTCCATACCTAGAGAAATCAATAGTGAATGTTGAAATATGAGTAATCACCTATAGCCTGAGTCGATATGAGACCATATACATCACTATGTATGAGTTCCAATAACTCAGTAGAGTTGGTCGAAGGCAAGGTTTTATAAGTTGCATATGACTCATAGTCAAATGGATCTAAGTATTCATCTTTCAGCAACTTTTGAATCCTTCCCTTATATATATGACTTAGCCTATAATGTCATAGGTATGTATTATTCACCTCATCTCTTTTCCTCTTAGACTTATTTATATTCTTGATGTGTAGAGAAGTGTTTAATACATATAAGTCATTTATAAGGGTCCCTC
Organism: Ensete ventricosum; assembly: GCA_029747655.1. Taxonomy (NCBI): domain Eukaryota; kingdom Viridiplantae; phylum Streptophyta; class Magnoliopsida; order Zingiberales; family Musaceae; genus Ensete; species Ensete ventricosum. The sequence continues at coordinate 16,812,163 of JAQQAF010000005.1, forward strand.
TAGTGATGATCTCATTATTTATAATTATTGAACAACTATTATTCTCAAAAACTAATTTATATCCATCAATTGTCAAACAAGAGATGAAAATAATATTTTTTTATAATAAAAGGGATAAAATAACTCCACTAGGCATATGTAGAATGACCTCCCCAATAGCAATTGCAACAACTCTTGCTCTATTGCCTATCTTGAGGTCTATCTCACCTCTGGCCAATCTCCTAGGTCTTGCAAGAACTTACAATGAATTGCAGATATGATAAACACTCTTGGTATCCAATACCCATGTGTTATCATGAAAATATGACAAGTGGAGACTGATCATGAATATACCTGAAGCTTCTCCAAGCTTATATTTCACCTTATCTGTAAGGTAGTCCTTACAGTTCCTCTTCCAATATCCGTCTTGGCCGTAGTGGAAGCACTATCCTTTATCCTTTGGCGGGTATTTTTTGGCAACCTTTATCTTACCCAGTCTTTCTTTGCCCTTGCCCTTCTTAAGGATCTTACTAGCCTTCTTTTTCTTATTAGTTTCACCAATATAGAGAACTGACTTTTCTTTCTTGATGGTGCTCTCAACTTCCTTCAACATATTGAGGAGCTCAGATAGAGTCACCTCAAGCTTGTTCATATTAAAGTTAATAATGAATTGTTAAAAGGAATCATGTAAGGATTGAAGTATAAGATCAACACACAAGTTATCTTTTAAGACTATCTATATACTTCATAAAGCGAGTGATCTCATCCTCGCTTGTCTTTTCCTCCGGCGTGGGCATAATCATGTTAAAGACATATGCAATTTTCTCCACCGTGAGAATATTATCAAATTACGAAGCCAATTTGTATAGTTTGGACCAGTGAGGTAGTTGGCATCAAGTATGCCACGTAGAGGGTTTGCAAGCGACAAACAAGATATACCGTAATTTAAATAACATGTAAATTTTACAGAAAATACTAATTAAGATATGGACTTCTATCTTAATGTACTCCCACTATTTTCTTAGCGAATCACGCGACACCCTCGACATGTGAGACGGAAGTCTCCAGCAGACTCTTAGTGGGGATTGAGATCCAATTGACATCTTAGTGCAATCTCGAGGGACTCGACCAACTACACTAAACCCAAAAGGTAGACAACTCTTGTCAATCATAACTCCTTATGATTCCCGTCATGTTCGGCCTTCGAATCATCATGGTCTCGACTGCTCGACCAACCATGAAGTTCAGTTAAGTCATCACCATCGTACAAGATGAGTATGATTCGATGGATATGCTCTCGATTGCTCGACCAAGTCATACCATATCCTCAGGTCACCGGTGACATCTATATGTCGTAGGCAAGAACTCGATCACGTAGATAGGTGAGCCTCGAGTGACTCAACCAATGTCGTGATTCAATTTCTTCCTATAACGATGGAAGGCTACGTGAGTCAATCATATTGCCTCACGCTTACCGACTTAATATTATCGTAGAAGGGGATTTCATTTTGTATCGGTCTCCTAATATGTCGTGTCACACATATACATATTTAATATATATCTACATCACATGCAACTATATATATACATATATCTAGTAGGTGTATAACACATCACATATGCATGCCACACTGGATGATCATGAGCCGTCACCTAATATGATTAAGCCCGAGCCAATGGGCCTAATCACTTACAAAAGGAACTATATATGCATCAGCACATCTTCATGCCTTGTGATTGTTGATCTCGTCATCATCGGTTCCGTCGGATCATCGCATCACCATGCATCGTGATCTATCGTCATGGCATCGTGGGTCCCGCTATCACCTCCACGCTCCCGCTATGCCTCTCCATGTAATTACAAATAATCATAGGCATGCAGGCCCGACAATAAACGAGAGAGAAATAGAGGCTCGCAGACTCCAATAATAATAATAATAATAATCATAATTACATACATCATAACACATGGCTCATGATCATCCGTCCATATCATACATCACATGTACATCATATCATATGTAGGATTACTAGATATATAATAATTAATTAAATTATTTAATTAATTATTTTTTTTAGAAATAAGAAATTTCCAGAATTGTCATAGGTATTTTCATAATTCTGGATTAAGAGGTCAGTCCTCGAAATTTCTAGAATTATTTAGGGTATTTTGGAAATTTTGTACACGAGGATAGTTCTCAAAATTTCCCAAATTTAGAGGGGTAAAATAATCCTTTTCTCAAAAGGAATACCATAACCCCTCTTGCCCCCTCTACGATGCCGCCGCTGCGTGGGCAGCTGCTGCCCTTGCTTACCGGCAGCCTCTCTACCAAGGGGCGGGAGCTGCTGCCTTTGCGGCCGATTCTGCCCCTGCGGGCATTCCTACGACCGGCCGCCCTTGTAGGTGGCAGCTTATACCTGCAGGTGGCCTGCCTATGGGCGTCGTGCCCGCAAGCATCGCCCCTGCGGGCGGCTGCCTCTGCAGCCTTACCGCGGACTGCTATCGACCTTTGACATCCCCTGTCGCAAGCTAGCCGCGAGCGGCTACCCCTTGCAAGCAGCCTCTGCCGCAGGATAGCCATGGCCTGGCTGTGGGCTGGCCGTGGCCGGCCGCTCTTGCGGGTTGCCAAGCCGTAGCCGGCAGCCCCTTTGTAGGGAACCTTGGTTGTGGTCGGCCACCCCTACAGGTGGCTTGGCCATGGCTGGCCGCCCATGTAAGGGGTGGCCAGCCACCCCTTTCCTCGCTGCCTGCGCTGTAAAAATACAGTGAGAATACATAGAACAATTCTATGTAATTCAATCTCATCACACATAGTTTAAAACCAATCTTTCACACGAAAACCTTGGCTCTGATACCACTGTTGGAAAACCTCAGCGGGTGCATCACATGCACAACGAAAATCAAAATAAAAAACTAATTTCTCATGCAGATCAAATCATCGTGCAAAAGATTAGGGTCGCGAGAAAACCGTAAAAACCAAAAAAACATGATGTGTGAGAGATTGATTTTACCTAGGGAGATTGTATATCCTTGTATTCCATATCTGGATGGAGAGGATGAAGGAGGTCAAGCATCCTCCTCTCTAGCGGTATCCACACGATGGATCTCTATAGTGAAACTCCTCCAATTTGATCTCGTAACTCTTGCACAAAGGAAGGGAGAAAAATAGGAGGGGGAGGCCAAAGCTGCAGCCCATCAACCATAAGTCTCCCCTCCTATTTATAGAGAGTCACCAAATACCTTAGGACCCCTGCCTTAGTGGGTATTGGATCTTCATCCAATAACCCACTAACCTTGCATTATTGGATCTCTATCCAATAATCTCCTTAGACATCTAATTAGGCCTTAAGCAAGGAGCCCATCAGCATAAGATCTCATCTAATGAGAATATGAGCTAATTGGATCTCCATCTAATCCTCTATTCGCTGAAGCATCTATCATATGTGTGTGACCCTCTAGGCCCGATACCGAGCTGGTCATGAGTCGCTCCCATCAAAATTCCTTTTGATATAATGAATTATTATCCCCATAATAATTCACTTCACTCATCGACTATGGACGTACTAGACCACTACGCCATAGTCCCCAAACGATAAAGGGGGGATCAAATCCATCAGACTTGTCTGTCCACAGTTACCGTATATCTATAATCCCTCATATAACTAATATCCTAGAGATCATATATTGGATATGGTACTGTCAGGTCACATACGGAATTAGTTTGTCTTGCTTTAATCGGATTCTATCGGAGAACTCTTTCTCTCTCAATCCGAATGACCCTGGCCAGGGATTTGTCTGAGCAAGCATATATGATATATTCCTCTCATGATACCGAGAGTGGATGATCCTCTATTGACACTCAATTACTTTCATAAGGTTGGCTACCAATCCCGATAAACAGTAGTATCATATCTGGAGCTTTCCAAACCTGTAAGTCTGGTGTTAAAGAAATGTGTACTCATATAAGACATCCTTGATGTCTCAAGTCAAAGGACCAAATATACAACTGGGACTACGAAATCGTTGTCTGACATTAGGTATCTTTAACCATACAATGTTCCATAAGTAGATCAATTAGTGAACTCATTCTCTAATGAGCACCTGTATTATATCCTTAGTGTCTCCACATAAGTGGTTATGAGACCAACTGCCCCTATCATATAGACGGGTATATAGTACACCAGTCTGTCCGGATATCTTGATGTCCCTCTCGAGCAACCTATGATCAGGATTATTCAAGATCTATTTTTAAATGTGAATCAATCTCATTATCGTGATGTCACAATGATCCGACTCTCATTGTATAAAAACAAGGACATCACAATATATATGCAATAGATAATATAATATGAGAATATGCTAATAATAATCATAAGTAAAAAATCACACAGCGTGTCACACGTGCCATCACTCAAGTGATTGGCTTGTAGGGCACTTGTAACTAGCAGTTGTCGCTTCTAAGTAGGTTTGCATCACTTCCGCTTTCGATTGACATTCTGTTAGTAAATGAAGTGGACAATCTCCTCTCAGTAGCACTGATCACTAATGATAAGGATTTGATAATTATTGTCTTTAATTTGGTTTCTTCGAAGGGTATTTGAACTTGTGCAGTGCTCCTCTATAAGATAATAAGAGAACTGGGGTGCTCGATTTCGCCTATTCTCTTAAGAGTTAAGAAAGCAAGGTTACTTGACTTCGCTTGCCTACTCGAGGTTGTACTTAATGCATCGAGCTAGTTACAAGTTTTTGCCCGCTCTTTGCTCACACTTCCGAAGCACCCTTTGTGTTTGCACTACTTAGGTTGAGTTAGCTACTATGATTCACCTTCTCTCTATCATCGAACTTCCGGAATGCAAGAAGTTTTGGTCGAAAAGAGTAAAATTTTGCCCCAACTTAGAGCAAGTCTTTGATAGTTTTGGTCACCTTTGGGATTGTACCTTCTCCATCATCTTTATTGTCTACTCTTTTGAGTAAAAAAGGTACAACACCACATATTATCTACTTCTTTCCTTGGTTGAGCACTCCTGCATCAATCTGAAGTTTCCCACTTTCGGCTATCTTGATGAGAAGCCCGTTGACACGGGTCTTATGAAGTTCTCTGGCCTCTGCCTTGTCTTAGTACTTAGAGTTTGTCTCTGCATTCTCCACCTTCTCGACCTCTTTCATGACCAACGCTCTCCCTCCATGAGAGCAAGGGATCGATAACTCCACAGAAGTCCCACCTCTACAGTACCATGGCAGTGCCAAGCCCATGACACTATTATCTGTTGTCTCATATCTACGTCTATTTCTTCATGATCGGTAGATCCGCCTCTATGGCACTATGGCACTCCTTTGAGTCCACCTTCTTTCTGCCTGATGCTTTACTTTTGGGTAGCTGAGACCCTCTGGACTCGTTGTCTCTTCCTCGTCCCTTTCGACTACCTACTGTAACACCATTGTGTTCTTTAAGTAGTTTTCCTTGGTCGATGGAAAGACAGATTGTAACTCTCATGATAACCTTTATCATCTTGTTATAGGACTCACACTGATTCTATTCTCCTTAGCTTCCTTGGTAGCAATATTTGCTTACTCGGCTTTATCCTATGACTTGCTAGGCTCCCTTAAGCGAATACTAGAGCAGTCCCACTCTTTATTGGGAAACCTCAGTAGGAGCATCATATGCATAGTGGAAGATCAAAACAAAATCGGTTTCCCACAAAGATCAAAATCGTCATGCAAAAGATTAGTGTAAAGAAAAAGTCGCTAAACCAAAAACTACATCATGTGAGAGATTACCTAGGGAGATCGTATATCCCTATTATTTGAGATCCAATTGAAGGGGATGAGGGAGTCAAACGTAATCCTCTCTAACGGTATATACATGATGGATTGCTACACTGATACTCCTTCAATCGCAGTCCTAAGTCTCAAAACTCTTGCATAGAGGGAGGGAGGAGAATAGAAGGGGGCGGCCAAAGGTGCAGCCTATCATCTGTGTGCCTCCCCTACTATTTATAAAGAGCCACCCATATAACCCTAATAGATCCTACCTTAGTGGGTAATTGGATCTCCATCTAAGTACCTACTAACATTGGATTATTGGATCTCTATCTAATAATCTCTTTTGGCCTCTAATTGGGCCTCATGCAAGGAGACCATCAATGTAGGGTCTCATCTAATGAGAATAGGGGCTAATCGGATAACTTATATCCAATCCTCTATTTCCTGAAGCATCCACCATATGTGTGTGACCCTCAAGGCTTAATATCGAGCTAGCTGTGAGTCAAACCTGTTAGAACTCGTTCTGACGCAGTGAATTATTATCTCATAATAATTCATTCGACTCATCGACTATGGACATACTAGGCCACTGCATTATAGTCTCCAAACAGTACAGGAGATATTATTTATTACACATGCTATCCTTAGTTATCATGTATCTATAATCTCTTATCCATCTAATATCCCAAAGACTGCATACCGGGCATGGTATGCTGGTTACAAGTGTCCTACAAGCCAATCAAATAAGTAATAGCACGTGTAATATGCTACATGATCTTTTTGCTTATGATTATTATTGGTATATTCTCACATTATGTTATTTATTACATATATATTGTGATGTCCTTAGTTTTGTGTAATGAGAATTGGATCGTGAAGAGATCACAGTAATGAGATCGATTCACTTATAAATACAAATCCTAAATAATTCGATCATAGGTTACTCGAGAGGGACATCGAGATAATCGGGCAGACCAGTGTACTATATACCCGTATATGTGCTTACTCAGATAAATCTCTGGCCAGGGTCATTCTGATTGAGAGAGGAGTTCTCCGGGAGAATTTGATTAGAGTGAGTCTCAGACAGATTCCGTATGTGACCTGACAAAACCATGTCTAATATACAATATCTGGAATATTAGTTGGATGAGGGATTATAGATACATGGTAATTGTGGACAGATAGGTCTGATAGATTTGATCCCCCTATACCGTCTGGGGACTATGGTGTAGTGGCATAGTATGTCCATAGTCGATGAGTCGAGTGAATTATCATGGGGATATTAATTCACTATATCAGAAGGAGTTCTGATGGGAGTGACTCAACCAGCTTGGTATCAGGCCTAGAGGGTCACACACATATGGTGGATGCTTCGACGAATAGAGAATTGGATAGAGATCCAATTAGCCCCTATTCTTATTAGATGAGATCCTATACTTATGGGCTCATTGCATGAGGCCAAATTAAAAGCCAAAGGAGATTATTGGATAGAGATCCAATAATGTAAAATTAGTGAGTAATTGGATGAAGATCTAATACCGACTAAGGCAGGACCCCTAGGTTTTTGGTGACTCTCTATAAATAGGAGGGAGGTTCATGGTTGATAAGCTACAACTTTGGCCACCCCCTCCTATTGTCCTCCCTCCCTCTATGCACGAGTTACGAGATCTAATTGGAGAAGTTTCGCTTTAGAGATCCATCGTGTAGATATTGCTAGAGAGGATGACGCTTGATTTCCTTCATCCTCTCCATCCGGATCTAGAATACAGGGATATATGGTCTCCCTAGGTAAACTAATCTCTCACATGATGTAGTTTTTCAATTTTTGTAGCTTTCTCGTGACCCAATCTTTTGCACGATGATTTGATCTGCGTGGGAAACCTATTTCTGTTTTGATCTTCCGTTGCGCATGGAATGCTCCCACTGAGGCTTCTCAATAGTGGTATCAAAGCCAAGGTTTTCGTGCGAAATATTAGTTTTAAACTACGTGTGATGAGATTGAATCACGTTAAAAATTCTGAATCGCGTTGAAAATATTAGTTTTAAAATGCCCTTGACAATTCTGAAAATTCTGTGTATATCCTAATTTCTAAAAAATAATTAATTTAGTTTAATTAATTATTATATATCTAATAATCCTACATGTGATGTGATGTACATATGATGTATGATGTGGATGGATGATCATGAGCCATGTGTTGTGATGTATGTAATTATGATGATTATTATTATATTTTTTATTATTATTATATTATTATTATTATTGGGGCCTGCGAGCCTTTGTTTTTCTCATTTTTTATCGGGCCTGCGTGCTTGTAATTATTTTATAATTATATGGAGAGGCACAATGAGAGTGTGGAGGTGATAGTGAGACCCACGATGTCGTGGCAGGAGATCATGACGCATGGTGATGTGACGAGGATCCGATGGTACCAATGATGACAAGATCAACAATCACAGGATATAGAAATGCACCGATGCACACATAGATACTATTATAAATTATTAGGCCCATTGGCTCGGCTTAATTATATTAGGTGATGGCTCATGATCATCCGGTGTGGCTTACATATGTAATGTATTATACACCTACTAGATATACATATATATATTTGCATGTGATGTAGATATATATATATATATATATATATATATATATATATATATATATATATATATATTGCATATGTATGTGTGTGACACGGCATATTACGAGACCAATATAAAACAAAAACCCCTCCTATGATAATATTAAGTTGGTAAGCATGAGGCAATAAGATTGACCAATGTGGCCTTCCATCGTTATAGAAAGAACTTGAATCACGACATAGATTGAGTTGGTCGAGTCCTTCGAGGCTCACCTATCTACGTGATCAAGATCTTGCCTATGACATAGAGATGTCACCAGTGACATAAGGACATAATATGCTTGGTCGAGTCCCTCAAGGGTATAACATCAAATCAGACTCATCTTGTAACGATGGTGATGACTTAACTGAACATTATGGTTGGTCGAGTCCCTCGAGACCATGATGATTCAGAGGCTGAACATGACGGGAATCATAAGGAGTTGTGATTGGCAAGAATTGCCTACCTTTTGGACTTAGTGTAATTGGTCGAGCCCCTCGAGGTTGCATTAAGACATCAATTGGATCCCGATCCCCACTAGAAGTCTACCGGAGACTTTTGTGTCACGTGTCGAGGGTGTCGTGTGATTCGCTAGGAAAATAGTGGGAGTACATTAAGATATAAGTTGATATCTTAATTAGTTTTTCTACAAAATCTGTATGTTATTTGTTTGCGCTATATCTTGTTTGTCACTTGCAAACCCCCTACATGACATACTTGATGTCAACTGCCTCACAGGTCCTAACTATACGGATTGGCTCCGTAATTTGAGAATTATTCTCACGGCGAAGAAAATCACGTATGTCCTTGTACAATTGTGCCCACGCCGGAGGAAAGGGGCAAGCGGGGATGAGATCGCTCGTTATGTGAAGTATAAAGATAGTCCTAGAGGATAACCTGTGTGTTGATCTTATACCTGAGTCCCTACCAGATTTATTTTCATAATTTATTATTAACTTTAATATGAACAAGTTTTAGGTGACTCTACCTGAGCTCCTCAATATGTTGATGGAAGTTAAGAGCACAATCAAGAAAGAGAAGCTAGTTCCCTATATTGGTGAGACCAATAAGAAAAGGAAGGCTAGTAAGACCCTTACGAAGGGCAAGGGCAAAGAAAGACTGGATAAGGCAAAAGTTGCCAAGAAAGATCCAACAAAAGATAAAGGACAATGCTTCCACTGCGGCCAAGATGGGCACTGGAAGAGGAACTGTAAGGATTATCTTGCAGATAAGGTGAAACAAAAGCTTCAAGTATATTTATGATTAGTCTTCACTTGTCATATTTCATGATAGCGCATGGGTATTAGATACCAGGAGTGTTTATTATATCTGTAATTCATTATAATTTATGGCAAGATCTAAAAGATTGGCCAGAGGCGAGATGGACCTCAAGATGGGCAATGAAGCAAGAGTTACTGCAGTTGCCATTGGGGAGGTCACCCTACATCTGCCTGATGGAGCTATTTGCATTGGATATATGTTATTTTTTCCTCTATTATCAAAAATATTATTTTCATCTCTTGTTTGACAATTAGTGGATATAAATTAATTTATGAGAATAATAGTTATTCAATAATTATGGATAATGAGATCATCACTAGAGGGACCATAATAAATGGCTTATATATTTTAGACACTACTCCATACATCATGAATATAAATATGTTTAAGAGGAAAAAAAGATGAGGTGAACAATACATACCTATGGCCTTGGAGGCTAGGGCATATAAATAAGGAAATGATTCAAAAGTTGCTAAAAGATGGATACTTAGATCCATTTGCCTATAAGTCATATGCAACTTGCGAACCTTGCCTTCGTGGGAAGATGACTAACTCTCCTTTTAATGGAACTAGGGAGAGAGCCACTGAGTTATTGGAACTCATACATAGTGATGTATGTGGTCCCATATCGACTCAGGCTATAGGTGGTTACTCATACTTTATTACATTCACTGATGATTTCTCTAAGTATGGACACGTGTACTTGATGAAGTATAAGTCCGAGGCATTTGAGAAATTCAGGGAATATAATAATAAAGTAGAGAACCATATTAGAAAGAGTATTAAGACTCTTCGATCAGATCGAGGAGGAGAGTACTTGAGTACGAAGTTTACCTTCTGAACAGAGTTCCATCAAAGTCGGTAGTGTCTACACCATATGAGATATGGAAAGGAAAGAAGCCCACATTAGAAGACACAACCTCGATAAGTTAGAATCAAGGATGGAACAGTGCATGTTTGTGAGATACCCTAAAGAGACTTTAGGGTACTATTTCTATCATCCCAATGACCAGAATGAGGTTGGAGAACCTAACTCAAGCACCATTCTAGAGCCCAAGTTTGTTTAGGTACCTACCACACAAGTTCTAACTTTGCATAGGTCTAGCAAAGTATCTCACCTTGTGGATGCACCTAAGGGTATCGTACCTATCGGCTGCAAGTGGATATTCAAAAAGAAGATCAAAGTGGATGAAAAGGAGGAGATCTATAAGGCAAGGTTGGTAGTTAAAGAATATCATCAAAGGCAAGGGGTTGACTATGACGAAATATTTTCACTTGTAGCTATGCTTAAATCCATTGGAATTCTTTTGTCCATTGTAACACACTATGACTACGAGATCTGACAGATGGATGTGAAAACAACATTCCTTAATGGCAACCTTGAGGAGAAGGTGTATATAATACATCTAGAGGGATTTATATAGAGAGAGAATCCAGATAAAGTGTGCATGTTGCTCAGATCCATTTATGGACTAAAGCAAGCTTCCCGAAGTTGGAACATAAGATTTGATGAGGCGATAAGATCTTATAACTTCGTTAAGAATGAAGATGAGCATTGTGTGTACAGGAAGGTAAGTGAGAGTGTTATCACCTTCTTGGCATTATATGTGGATGACATCCTAATCATTGAGAATGATGTAGAAATACTTTCCACAGTAAAGACTTGGCTATCTAGAAACTTCTCTATGAAAGACTTAGGGGAAACATCCTATATTTTGGGGATTCAGATCTATAGAGATAGATCTAAGAGGATACTTGGCTTGTCCTAGTCTAGGCATATAGACTCCACTGTCAAAAGGTTTGGCATAAATAATTCCAAGTGATGTCTCATATCGATGAGACATGGAATATCACTCTTTAGAGGTATATCCCCGAAGACTCCTGAAGAAAGGACAGACATAGATAAGATACCCTATGCCTCAGCGATAGGGTCTATCATATATGTTATGCTATGTACCAAGCCTGATATAGTGCTTGCTCTGAGTGTCACGAGCATGTATCAGACAGATCCAAGTTTAAAACATTGGAAGGCAATAAAGTATATCCTTAAGTACTTGAGAAGAACTAAGGATCTTTTACTAGTATATGGAGGAGGTAGCCTCTAGGTTGAGGACTACATGGACTTAAGTTTCTAGTCTGACATCGATGTTAGTAAGTCAAACTTAAGGTATATTTTCGCCCTGAATTAAGAAGCAGTAAGTTGGAAGAGTTCTAAGTAAGATACTACTGTTGACTCGACCACAGAGGCAGAATACACTGCTGCAGCAGAAGTAGCAAAAGAAGGGTGTGGATGAAGAAGTTCATCAGGGATTTGGGAGTCGTATCAAGCAGCATGGAATCGATTCCCATATACTGCAATAGTGACAGGGCGATAGCTCTAACAAGGGAACCATGTCTCATCAGAATTATTTTGAGGAGGTTCCATATGATTAGCGAGATTATAGCCCGTAAAGATATAGCAATGGAAAGAGTTCCATCTGAAGCTAACATTGCAGATCCACTAACGAAGCCGTTGGCTCATATTGTATTTAAGCGTCATAGGGGTCTGATGGGGATCAGACATATAGGTGATTGACTTTAGGTCAAGTGGGAGATTATCGGTTATAGGTACCCTACAAGTCAATCATATGAGTGATGGCACGTGTGAGACGCTACACGATCTTTTTGCTTATGATTATTATTGGCATATTCTCACATTATATTATCTGTTGCATATATATTATGATGTCCTTTGTTCTATGCAATGAGAATTGGATCATGATGAGATCACGATAATGAGATTGATTCACCTTTAAATATAAATCTTAAATAATCTCGGTCATAGGTTACTCGAGAGGGACATCGAGATAATCGGATAGATTGGTATACTATTTACCCGTTCATATGATGGAGATGACTGGTCTCATAGCCATTTGTGTGGAGACACTAAGGTTATAATACAGGTGCTCATTGGAGAATGAGTTCATTGATTGATCTGCTTATGAAATACTATATGGTTAATGATACCTAATGTTAGACATCGATTTTATAGTCCCAATTGTGTATCTAGTCCTTAGACTTTAGACACCAAGGATGTCTTATTTTAGTACTCCTTTCTCTAATACCAGATTTATAGGTTTGAAAAGTTTTAGATTTGATACAGTTGATTATCGGGATTGGTAGCCAACCTTACAAAGGCAATTGAGTGTCAATAAAGGATCATCCACTCTCGATATCGCGAGAGGAATATCTCATATGTGCTTGCTCAGATAAACCCCTAGTCAGGGTCATTTGGATTGAGAGAGAAGGAGTTCTCTGGGATAATTTGGCTAGAACGAGTCTTAGACGGTTCTGTATGTGACCTGGCGGTACCATATCTAATATATAATCTTTGGGATATTAGTTGGATGAGAGATTATAGATACACGATAATTATGGATAGATAGGTCCGATGGATTTGATCCCCCTATACCATCTGGGGACTATGGCGTAGTGGCCTAGTACGTCCATAGTCGATGAGTCGAGTGAATTATTATGAGGATAATAATTGATAGGACTCCAGCAGGGTTGAGTCCTAATCATCTTATAACTATTCAATAAAAACTTGTTAGATTGTAATAAAGTCACTCCTATCTTATAAAGGAGTATGACTAGGGTTTAGATGATCCCTTAGGGCTTAGTAGTTGCCCCCCCCCCCCCCCACTTACTGGGTAAGTCGGCCAGGGTTTCCCCTTGCTTAGGTCAGCTATAGTGCCAACCTAGCCACCCCTTGTTCCTATTAAGGTAGGATGGCTATAGGAGGGGCAAAAGGATAATTCCACCTAGATAAGTGCCCCATTAGGCTAGGACTTTGATCCCTATTTAAGATGTAGCTGTCCCCCTCTTTTAATTAAGTAATTATCATCTTCAATTCAGCCTTTGTGCCGAGTCTACGAGAGAGGAATCCCTATAGCGTTCCAAGGGTTGATCCCCCGCAAGGATCAAAATCTATAGGGCTCCTTCTGGGGTCTTATCATATGGTATCAGAGCCATATTCCTGTTGCCATGTAGCCATCTTAGCCGCCTCCACCTTCCCAAGCAATTCCCACAATTGCTATGATACGCGCCTCCACCTTCCACCCCAACAGCAGATCAAATCAATCTGCCGCTGCCCCTTGCGTTTGACTTGGAAATCTGGTATTTTTTTATCATACATGCCTCTTTAATATTGCAAAATTTCTTACTTTACACATTGAAGATCTTTTTCAAATTTTATCCGCTACAAAATTCGTTTGTCGCAAACGTTATCATCGTTGCAAAGATAAAACGCTGCAGAAATTTTCAGCCGATTATTGCTTATTGAAACTAAACTTTTAATCATCCTTTTTAGCTGAAACTTTTGTACAATTTCATAGATCATCTTAGCTTTCATCTAAAAATGATCTTGTGAAAAAACTCCTTCTGGATCTGGACTTATAGTGTTGCGATTCTTTATTGCACAATATTGAAATTTTACAACGTAGAATCTGCCTTCTGTATATTGGCCTCATGAAACCAAACTTTTGTTCATCTATTTTGGCTGAAATTTTTACACAATTCTCAAGATCAAGTTGACTTTCATGTGGATTTAATTTCACAAGAAAACTCGTTCTAGAACTGGTTTTCTTGTATGATCTTTCACCATCATGCAGTTCTGGAATTTTACGATGAAGGAATCTGCTTTGCTTCTTTTGCCCTATTTCCCTACCGTTATATTGTCAAAATTTCTACTGGTATTGACAACATCTAAACCAAGGGTTTCTGCATAATTTTCTAAAACTTTCCCCTAGAATTTACGTTGAGAAATCATCATTTCTCCGACGTAAAAACTGGTTCAGTAGGATAGCACATCGCAGCACTTCTTTCCACCGAATTCTATAAGATTTTAAGTGTTGTTTTTTGTGGGATTTTGGATCCTCCTTTCTTCATCGCCAAACCCTACCATCCTCACCAAAAACCCTTCCAAATATTACCCTAAACTGAATCCAAATAGCCCCCAAATTAGCCTACTTCCTTATCGATCCACCTATGTTTTTAGAAAACCTTCCTTATCGAGACACCTACCCTTTCTGCTATCTATCTCAGATCTAAAATCTATTTTCCTAACCTTTATCTACTGCTATCACAGCCCTAAAACTATACTGATTCTCAGCCTAAACTCCAGAAAATCGTAGCCCCAAATCTGCCCTAAACTACAGCCTACTTCCATCCAAACCGATTCACCTTCCAACTGGCCACCCCCTTCTCCAAAATTCTCATGTCACTAACCCGACAATAGAAAAAAGATCTCAATATTACAGATCTTGAGGCATATACTATGGCATCAGAGAAGGCTATCAATGCAAAGCTTGAAGCCTTTGAAAACCGCATGGAAGAGAAGATGTGATCCCTTTTCACTGAATTCAGCATTGGCCGATCGTCGAGCCCGAGGAAATCACAACATGGAGAAACTTCAGATCGGCGGAACGATCCTCAAGAACATGGCCACAACACCTCTGATCTCAATAATCCACACATGAAGGTTGACTTCCCTAGATGGGAAGAAGGAGACCCGATCAGGTGGATCTCGCGCGCGGAGCGCTATTTTCGGTTCTACCGAATCACCGACGCCACACGAGTGGAGATTGCTTCCATCCACCTCGAGGGAGATGCTATTCAGTGATTTAATTGGTTTAAGCACACCCATGGAGGACTCTCTTAGCAGCAATTCAAGAAAGGACTACTAAACCATTTTGGACCAACCGATTTCAATAATATCAACGGATAATTGGCAAAGATTCGTCAAACCTCTACAATACAAAAATACCAAACAAGGTTTGACCATTTATCTAACCAAACTGAGAATTGGTCTGAGAAATAACTTTTAGGTACTTTTATCGAGGGCCTAAAATTGGAGATCCAAGGAGAAGTAAAGGCGCGACAACCGTACATTCTTAGGGCGGCCATTTCCTTCGCACGTATCCAAGAAGAACAATTGAACCACAAGGTATAAAGGACAAGGGTCGCTCCCCAACCAGCCATGCCAAGGCGTACTGCCCCCTCTACTGCCATCCAAGCCCCTGCACCAAAAAATTAACAAGAGATGAGCTTCGCGGATGATCGGCCAAGGGGTTGTGTTAGCATCGTGACGAACCATAGAGCCGTGAACATCACTACAAAAAGGGCCGACTCCTCATGATTGAACCAACGGAAGATGAGGATAATAAAACATCTGAAGAAGCCCTTGAACCTAAAGAAGAAGCCATAGAGGAAGAGTCCCAACCGGCCGACTACGTAGTGCACGCATTGGCCGGCTATTCCAATCCGCAGACGATGAAAGTTGGAGGACTTCTAAAGCAGCAACCCATCACCGTTCTCATTGACACAGGTAGCACAAATAACTTCCTCAATAGTAAGGTTGCTGCACGTTTAGCACTTCAAATTAAAGGTTGCAAGAAGTTCGACGTAAAGGTCACCAACGGTCGAATCCTTAATTGCAACCAACGATGCCCGCGGGTGAAGCTACTCCTCCAAGACCAAGAAGTGGTAGCCGATTTCTTTCTCCTACCCATCGATGATTATGAAGCTATACTTGGGATCAAATTGCTCATAACACTAGGTGAGCCATTTGGCAACACATGTAAAAAAGAAACGACCTCCCGACAATCTTCAAAATGGATGAAAAATTAAATATCGAGTTTTTCTACACCTCCAGCCCGATCAGCATGAAACTCGAGTCTCAATGGTGGTCTCCCTATTTCTTTGGGCCTTGTAAAATTGAGGATCATATTGGGGCCCTAACCTGGAGATCAAATTCGTACACTAGATTAAGATCACAGTTGATCCGCCAGTATCCTACCTCAAATGGAAATTTAAAGAAGACCACTCAGCCCAAATCCTTCCAACTAACATCCTAGCTAATGAGGAGGCCAAAGTTTAGTTAATGATAGCATGAGAGTCACATGAGGAGTTGAAGATCTAGTTTTCAGAGTTTATGGATCCTCAGCCTTGAGGACAAGACTGATCTGAAGAGGGCGAACTTGATAGGACTCCAGCAGGGTTAAGTCCTAATCATCTTAGAACTAGTCAATAAAAACCCTGTTAGATTATAATAAAGCCACTCCTATCTTTTAAAGGAGTATGGATAGGGTTTAGATTATCCCTTAGGGCTTAGTAGTTGCCACCCCCACCCCCACCCCCCACCCCCCTCTTTACTGGGCAAGTCAGCCAGGGTTTCCCCCTGCTTAGGTCGGCTATAGAGCCAACCTAGCCGCCCTTCGTTCTTATTAAGGTATGATGGCTATAGGAGGAGCAAAAAGGTAATTTCACCTAGATAAGTGTCCCCTTAGGCTAGGACTTTGATCCCTATTTAAGATATAGCTGCCCCCCTCTTTTAATCAAGCAATTATCATCTTCAATTCAGCCTTTGTGCCGAGTCTAGGAGGGAGGAACCCCTATAGCATTCCAAGGGTTGATCCCCCTCAAGGATCAAAATCTATAGGGCTCCTTTTGGGTTCTTATCAATAATTCACTATATCAGAAGGAGTTCTGATAGGAGTGACTCATGGCCAACTCGGTATCGGACCTAGAGGGTCACACACATATGGTGGATGCTTCAACGAGTAGAGAATTAGATAGAAATCCAATTAGCCCCTATTCTCATTAGATGAGACCCTACGCTGATGGACTCCTTGTATGAGGCGCAATTAGAGGCCAAAGAGATTATTGGATAGAGATTCAATAATACAAGGTTAGTGGATAATTGGATGGAGATCTAATACCCACTAAGGCATGACCCCTAGGGTTTTTAGTGGCTCTCTATAAATAGAAGGGAGGTTCATGTTGATAGGCTGCAGCTTTGGCCACCCCATCCTATTCTCCTCTCTCCAACTATGCAAGAGTTACGAGATCTGATTAGAGGAGTTTCACTATAGAGATCTATCATGTGGATACCGCTAGAGAGGAGGATGCTTGACTTCTTTTATCCTCTCCATTCAGATCTGGAATATAGGGATATACGATCTCCCTAGGTAAAATAATCTCTCACATGATACAATTTTTCAGTTTTTATGGCTTTTTCGTGACCCAATTTTTTGCACGATGATTTGATCTGCATGAAAAATATATTTTCATTTTGATCTTTGATAGAACCCCAGATGGAGCTCTATAGATTTTCATCTTTGAGGGGGATCAACCCTTGGAACGCTATAGGTGTTCCTCCCTCCTAGAACTCGACACAATGCTGAATAAAAGATTAATCTTGGTTGATAAAAGAGAGGGACATCTACATCATTATATAGGGTTCTAAACCCTAGCCCAAGGGGTGCTTGCCTAAGTAAAATTATCCTTTACCCCTTTTATCATTGACCTGCCTTAGTAGGAACTAGGGGCGGCTAGGTTGGCTCTATAGCCGACCTAAGCAGTGGGAAACCCTAGCCGACTAGCCCAGTAAAGGGCGCGACGGCCACTAAGCCCTAAGGTCCCAGTCTAAACCCTAGCCACACTTCTTTATAGGATAGAAGTGGCTAGGTGGGGTTTTATTACAATCTCATAGGGTTTTATTAATTACTTCTAGGGTGATTATGACTTAACCCTACTGAGTCATATCAAGCCCGCTCTTTTAAATCAGCCTTGTTCTCAAGGCTGAGGGTCCATAAACTTTAAGAATCGGGTCTTTAGCTCCTCGTAAGATTCCCACATCATATCTTCATATCGTGAAAATTATCTCAGAAACTGATTCTACAGCTTTGTAATTCTTCACTACGTATTGCTGAAATTTACGACGAAGAATCTGTCTTCTTTTCTTGCATCGATTTTTCTACCATTACACTGCCAAAATTTTATCGATCTAAATTACTGCTACTATTCATATCTGAACAAAGGACTTGTTGACAAATTGATGCATATTTTTCTCGGGTTTTTCTCTAGAATTTACATCGAGAATCTATTATTTCTTTGATGCAAATTCTGTTTGGCAGGACAGCACATACACAACACTTTCTTCATTGAATTTCATCATATTTGAGTCCTATCTCTTTCAATTTTTTTGGACTCTATTTCTATTATCCTCAAACCCTACCATCACCACCCAAAAACCCTATCAAACTGCAACCAAAAATCAATCCCAATCAACCCCAAAATTGCCCTAACCGTAACCTACTTCCTTACCGATCCACCTACATTTTCGGCCAACCTTCCTTACTGATCCACCTACCTTTTTAGCCAACCTTCCTTTAAAAACCAATCCCAATCAGCCCCAAAGACCACGCTAACCATAGCCTACTTCTTTACTAATCAACCTACCTTTTAGGCCAACCTTCCTTACCATCCACCTACCTTTTCAGCCACCCTTGCTCCAAAAACCAATCTCGATCAGCCCTAATCGTAGCCTACTTCCTTACCGATCCACCTACCTTTTCAGCCAACCTTCCTTACCGACCCACCTATCTTTTCAACTACCCTTGCTCCGAAACCTCTCATGCCCTTAACCTGACAGCAAATGAAAAGCCTCAACATTACAGATCTAGAGGCTTATACCATGGCAATAGAGGAGGCTATTGATGCCAAGTTTGAAGCCTTTGAGACCCGCATGGAGGAAAGATTTTGTGCTATCTTCGTCGAACTCAACATAGGCCGACCACCGAGCCTAAGGAAATCACAACAAGGGAAGCACTACTTTCGGTTTCACCAAATCACCGAAGCTGCCATGGTGGAAATTACGGCCATCAATCTTGAAGGGGACACAATTTAGTGGTTTGATTGGTTTGAGCACACCCATGGAGGCTGAACCTGGCAGCAATTCAAGGAAGGGCTATTGAACCTCTTCGGACTGACAGACTACGAGAACATCGATGGACACTTAGCAAAGATCCGACAAACCACTACCGTACAAGAGTATCAAATGAGGTTTAAATGATTATCTACCCAAACCAGTGATTGGTCAAAAAAGAAACTTCTAGGAACTTTAAATGAGGGCTTACAGCTAGAGATACGGGGAGAAGTGAAGGCACGACAACCGTACACTCTGATGGCGGCTATCTCCTTCGCGCGGCTACAAGAAGAACGCTTGAACCACGAAGCCTGAAGGATTAAGGTTGCTCCCCGACCAGCAATGTTGAAGCCTTCAGCCCCTTCTACTGCCATCCGAGCCCTTGCACCAAACAAATTGGTGAGAGACGAACTTCGGGAGCGATTCGTGAAAGGACTATATTGGCACTGCGACGAGCCTTGGAGCCGCGAACATCGTTGTAGGAAAAGTCACCTTCTTGTGATAGAACCAGTAGAGGATGAAGACATTGAACTACTTGAAGAAAGCCTCAAATCTAAAGAAGAAGTCATGGAGGAAGAACCCCAACCGGCCGACTTTACGGTGCATGCCCTAGCCGACTACTCCAACCCGCAGACAATGAAAGTGGGGAGACTTCTCAAGCTTCAATCCATCACCATTCTCATAGAAACGGGCAGCACAAATAACTTCCTCAATAGTAAGGTTGCTGCACGTATAGCACATCAAATCAAAAGTTACAATAAATTCGATGTAAAGGTCACCGACGGCCAAATTCTTAAGTGCAACCAATGATGCCCACGGATGAAATTGCTCTAACAAGACCAGGAAGTGGTAGCCGACTTCTTCCTCCTACCCATCGTGACTATGAAACCATGCTCAGGATCGAATGGCTCACAATATTAGGTGATATTTCCTAGAATTTCTCGAAGTTAATCATGAAGTTCTAGTGTAAAGGCAGATAGGTCACCTTATGAGGCAAGTGTGGGAACCATATCTCCACTGTTTCGACGCAACGGATGGAGAAAATTTTGCACAAGACACATGGTGGCTTTTTTATGCATATCCAGCAGCCATCATAGGAGAAGAACGTGCAAGTTACAGATCCTAAGCTTGCCTAATTGCTGGAGGAATTTGCCAATGTTTTGGTCGAGCTGCATGGACTTCCTCCTTCCCAGCATGATCATCGCATACCTATACTCCCGGGCCAACCTCCAGCAAACTCAAGGCCGTATCACTATCCTCACTTACAGAAGGACGAGATTGAGAACATAGTTAAGTAGATGCTTAACACTAGAGTAATTCGGCCAAGCTGCAATCCCTACTCCTCGCCGGTGTTACTAGTGCGCAAGAAGGATGGTACGTGGTGGATGTGCGTTGACTACGGGCTTTGAATGCCATCACCGTCAAGGATAAATACCCAATACCAGTAGTGGATGAGCTATTAGATGAACTGAAAGGAGCCTGAGTCTTCACCAAATTGAACCTCCGCTCCAAGTATCATTAGATTCGAGTATGCACTGAAGATATTTCAAAAATAACTTTTGTACACACAACGGCCACTATGAATTTTTGGTAATGCCTTTAAGAGTTACAAATGCTCCTTCTACCTTCCAAAGCCTGATGAACAACAATTTTTGAAGATTTTTATATAAATTTGTGTTGGTATTCTTTGATGACATTCTCATTTACAGTCTATGTTTGACATACATTTTTAGCACTTACGAATTATTCTAACGACCATTCGATAAAATATCCTCTACGTTAAACAATCAAAGTGTAACTTCTTACACCAAAAAGTGGAGTACCTTGGGCACTTTATATCAGAAGATGGAGTGGTAGTAGACCTAGCAAAAATCGAAGCAATGCAAGGATGGCCAAGGCCTACGAACGTAAAATCACTGCGTGGCTTCCTCGAACTTATGGACTGCTATCGAAAGTTTGTGAAAGACTATGGCAAGATCAGTGCCCCACTCACTTCCTTATTGAAGAAAGACTCCTTCCAATGGTCAGACAAGGCATCCACAACCTTCGAGTAGCTTAAGGCAGCCATGATGAGGACGTTGGTTCTAGCGCTGCCCGATTTCAGTCGACCCTTCGTGATCGAGGCTGACGCATCTAAAGTTGGAATCAGAGCTATCCTAATGCAAGATGGCTGCCCCTCGCCTATGCTAGCAAGGCCTTGTCTCCCTCTCATCACAAAATATCTATGTACAATAAAGAAATGCATGCAATTCATACACACCATCATGAAATAGAGACCATACCTGATTGGCCAATGATTTCAAATAAAGGCGGACCACTAGAGTCTCAAATACTTATTGGAACATAAATTATCTTCCCTAGAGCAGCAAAGATGGGTAACTAAACTCCTTGGTTTCAATTATGCAATTATCTATCGAAAAGGGAAAACAAATATGGTTGTAGATGCGCTATCACGGCTATCAGAGCAAGCCGAACTTTCAGCTGTCTCCCTTCCTTCCACCGACTTTCTTGAAGACATTAGGGAGGAATGGAGGAAGAGCCTAGAGACACAAGACATCATAGAGAAATTAGAGAAGCATCTGGGTGCCATTAGCCACTACATTTGGGATTCAAGGGACCTATGGTACAAGGACCGAATTGTGTTTGTTCCCTCTTCTCCTTGCATCAAAATTATTATGCATGAATTGCACTCTTCACCATTAGCAGGGCACTCCAGCTTCTTGAGAACATACAAGAGGGTGAAGCAAAACTTCTATTAGAAAGGCATGAGGAAATCTATTTGTGACTATATGGCCAAATGTGATGTGTGCCAATAGCATAAGGGAGAAACAGTGGCCAGTCCGAGAAAACTACAACCACTACCTATACCAAACTCAGCATAAACTGACATTTCCATGGACTTCATCGAAGGGTTGCCACCATTGCAAGGTAAAAGTATGATCTTTGTGGTGGTAGATCGCTTAACAAAGTATGCTCATTTTTGTGTTGTGAGACATCCTTATACTGCTGTTAGTATTGCACAACTCTTCATGAAAAATATTATTAAACTGCTTGGTATACAAAGGTCAATTATGAGTGATCGTAACAGAGAATTTACAAGTAAAGTTTGGACTGAGTTGTTTCAACTACAGGGCACCCAGCTTAAAATGAGCACAGCCTATCATCCATAAACAGATGGTTAGACAAAAGTGGTGAACAAATGCCTAGAGACTTATCTATGATGCTTCACTAGTGATCGACTAAAAGAGTTGATAAAGTGGCTCCCTTGGGCCAAATGGTGATACAACATGACCTATCATTTCTCCACCAAATGTACACCCTATGAGACGTTGTATGGCCGGCCCCCTCTATAATACTGAAATATGTAATCGGTGAAGCCAAAGTAGAACAGGTTGACCAAAATCTAATAGACAGAGATAAGCTCCTACAACTACTGAAGGACAACTTAGCGGCCGCCCAAGCCCGTATAAAGCAACAAGTCGACACTCATCGAAGAGAGCGGAAATTTTCAATAGGAGATTGGGTCTACATGAGTCGACCCAGACCCAACTGTCGAGCACCACAAGAGGGCGGATACTAAATGTCACAACCCAGGTTGATGAGCTAACTATCCATATAGCTTAAGTTTGGCATGAAAAATTCATACACACAAGTAACCTTTTCCGACGGGGGTCCCCTCACCATGCCGAATACTAGGTTGGCTCTGATACTAAATGTCACAACCCAGGTTGATGAGCTAACTATCCAAATAGCTTAAGTTTAGCTCAACCACTGGCCAAAATACTCAAGCCGAGAGTTAACAATAATACACTCATCAACCCTTATAAGGCATTCATATGTTCCCACATTTCCAATGTGGGACTAAGGGGTATTACATTCTCCCCAACTCATATACTTGAAATAAGGCATTAATAAAACTCTGCAAAATGTAATAAAATCCCCACCTAGTCACTTTTATCCTATAAAGAAGTGTGACAAGGGTTTACTTGGGGTCTTAGGGCTTAGTAGCCACCACCCCCTTTACTGGGCTGGTCGGCTAGGGTTTCCACCTACTAGAGTCAGCTATGCAGCCAACCAAGCCATCGCCTGCCCTATTAAGGCAGGTCGACTATAGGAGGGGCAAAGGGGTAAATTCACTTAGGAAAGCACCCCCCTAGGGCTAGGGTTTTGAGCCCTATATAAGATGTAGCCTCCACCTCTTTTCAAAAGCAAGAATCATCTTATTTCAGCCTTTGTACCGAGTTCTAGGAGAGAGGAACCCCTATAGTGTTCCAAGGGTTAATCCCCTTCAAAGATCGAATTCTATACCTTTGGGGGTTCTATCAGAGTGGTGATTTTTCGGGGCCCATTTTTACTTATTCGTGTTATTAAACTATATGATGCCAAACTTCAAATTCAATAGCAATTAGTATCCCTTCATAGGTCAGAAGCCTCGTGTAAAGTGTATAGAGAGTCTCGGTGCACATTAGGGGTCAACTATCTTGCATAAGGATGGTACCGATCCCAACTCCTGATATGTTTGCTCTAAATTATGAACACATTGCCATGATCGGGTAATGCTAGCACCAATGTAGATGACATCATGGTTGTGAAGGTCATGCAGATGCCTTCCTCCTGTTCTTTAAAATTTTGATCTCCATTTAGGTCTCCACCTTCTTGCGATCGTGGGTCGTGGATCGAAGGTCATCATCAGGGAAGACTTCTAGCATCATGGTCTACTCCTTGGGGAAGTCGTGGAAGTAGCTCGAGATGTGGGAGCGCTGCATCAGAAACCATAACTGGTTCAGCTGAATGTGGCACTTCATGAAGAGCTTATCCTACACACAAAGATGTAAAGCTTTTGGAGATAAAGTGTCATTGCAAGAGAAGGTCATGGTCGAATGATCTGTGTCTCCCACATCTCTTGGACGATCCTTATAGCTTCGGTCCTTTGAAGATGTGGACATCAATATGGCCGAATATATATTGGTGATTCCCTTTGTAAGACTAGCATACGGGGGTCATGCAGTTTGGTAGGAAGGAGTCAGCTCAGTTCAGTGGAGGTGCTTGAGATTTCAATGAGCTTCGCCAAGTGGTGTGTCAAGATCATCTTTTCTTTATTCTCTCCTTTCCCACATAATGTCACATGTTTTATTTTACCATTCATAAGGTTGTTGGAACTCCTGGTGTCGGCGAGGATGGTGATGGGCTGATGCTTGATGAACCTATTAACGTCTATTATCTGTGGTGAAGCATGAAAGGTGGGTGGCCGACTATGGTTTTTCCTTCATATCCTTCTCCTTGGACTCGAGAGCCATATCTTTGAGTTTGAGTTCTTCATTGGGCTCAATCAATAGAGGTCTCTCTTTTTTATAATGGTGGTCTCGGCTCCACAGTTTATTGCAATGCCAACATAGGCCCTTTGCCGATCTGTCACAAAGCTCTTCTCTTATTAACCTTTTCGGCTGAGGTGATCAGTTGGTGTTAGATGGGGCTGAGGGTCCCTGTGCTGCTGGTCGGGCGATGGCTTTGGTCCTTTAAGCATGGTTCAGCCTGTCTTCATGTAGTCATGCAAAGGAGATAGCTGCTGTCATCATGTTGGGTTTCGTGCTTTGACTTCTTCTCAGATTTTCAGCTTCAAGCCCTCAATGAAAGTCCCTAACAATTGTTTTTAGATTAGTATCTTGTTTGGTTAGAGAGTCTTTCAAACCTAGCTTGGTAATCCTGAACTGTGAAGGTCTGGTGGAGTTTTGTGAGTTGGCGATCGATATTTTCGTTCTCGTATGGTTCGAAGTGGAATAGCAGCTCGCTCTTGAATTATCTCTATGTTGGGACACCGTGGGTGCACTTGTACCAATTGTATCATTGAGTAGCTTCTCTTCCTAGATGGATGGCAACAATGTCGACCATAGAAGCCTTAAGGTCCTATGATAGAGGAAGTATTGCTCCGTACGTAAAATCCACCTGGTCAGGTCTTCATCTTCCCATCGAGGGAAGTCCACTCTTGTGCGTAGGAATGATGAGTCTATCTCTTGTTATTTTGTCTTTGTTGGGTTGTCTTTGTGATCAAAACTCCCACTATGCTGTGATCTTCTTGGGCTCGGTGATCAACCCAATCTAAACTCCTCGAAGAGAGCACGTAATTTAGCATCCATACGCATCTCAAAAGCCTCCCATTTGGCTTTGAATAGTCCTATCAATGCCATGGCGTAGGGATCTCCAACCTGTCAAATAAACCAATTGAAGAGTGTGGCTGCAATCTTCAGGTTGAAGGCAGAAGTGGCAGCAAAAGAATGAGAAAGGGTGACTATGATGATGCTGCAAAATTATCGGGCTGCGGTGGTAAAATCTCCAAGTGGCTGCTACGTTGATAGAGGATGGTAGCCAAGGGAATCTGGATCGTGAAGCAGCAGCGACGGTGGAGGAAGAAGATGACAGCAGCAACGTCGGCTGCGAGTCTACGGTGATTCTGCAAGGTCGTCGAGGCTGCGGTAGTGCAGTTTCCAAGTGTCTGATATCTATTAGGGAATGGCAGCCGAGGGATCTGGATTGAGGGGTAGCAGTGATGGTGGAGGAAGAAGTGGGCAGCAGCAACGTCGGCTGCGGCTACGGTGCGACTTTACAGCAAGGGTGCGACTGCAATAGAGGGACGAAGGGGTAGCGAAGTGCACGATTATTTTAGAGGATGACAGTGGCAGTATGGAGTGAGAGACCACTGTTGGTCGTGTTCAGTTCGTTGCTAGCCGCGATTAGCAACGAGAGATCGCTGCGAGCTGTGATGAAGACAGATGGCAGTGAAAGATTGCTACTGGTAGCATTTGTGCCGCAAGGGATCACTACTAGCTACGATCAAGGAGGATGGCAGCGAGAAATCGCTTCTAGCAATGTTATTCAGCTAGAGATGCTTGCTGTGGTTGAAGGGATAAGGAGATTTGGTGGCTGAAAGGTTGGTGGACCAAAGTTTGAAGGCTGTGATTTTCAAGGCTTGTTTTGTAGCTGTTTTGGGTGTAGTTGTAGCTACGATTTTATGGAGTTTTAGGCTGAGATGGAAGTAAATAAATATTAGAAAAATGAATTTTAGATCTGGGTAGATGACAGTAGAGGTTTGGGAGAATTCGGTGAAGGCTTGCTGTTGTAGATGTTGTCTTCGCAAAAGCAGAATTATCGTCAAAGAAATAGCAGTTTCTTGACAAAATTTTCAGTGAAGGACTGAGATATTTTGGGCTGTGATGGCAGGGGTTGAAGATGAGGAAGAGGGAGTTTCAAACCTGCAAAAGACAGTAGTGAAATCTAATGAAATTCAACAAAGAGATGCTGCTTACATGTTGTCCTACCGAACAGAATTTACGTCAAAGAAATAATAAATTCTCGACATAAATTCCAGAGAAAACCCAAGGAAATTATGTAGAATTTTAATAGCAAAACCTCGATTCAGATGTGAGTAATAGCAGTAATTTAGATCGATAAAATTTTGACAGCGTAATGGTAGAAAGTTGATACAGAAAAAGAAGGCAGATTCTTCATCGTAAAAATCCAACAATATCCGATAATGAATTATAGGATAATAAGATCAGTTTCAGACAGAATTTTTTCTAGAGATCAATCTTAGATGAAAGCTAAGTTGATATATGAGATTGTGTAAAAATTTCATCAATAATAGATGAGCAATAAATTGGTTTCAAGAAGCAAACAGGTGGCTGAAAATTTCTGCAGTGTTTCCCTATTGCAACGATGATCATGATTGCGGCAGTAGAAATTTACAGCGAGGAAAAGATGGAAAAGCTTCTTCGATGTGTAAAGGTAAGGATCTGCAATAGTAATAAGGTGTGGGTGATGGAATTTTACTAGATCTTAAATTCAAATGCAGGGGGGCAGCGGTAGATTGATTGATCTGCGGCTTGGGGTGGAAGATGGAGGCGCGTCTTGCAGTAATTATGGGAATTGCTTGGATGGGTGGAGGCAGCAAAGATGGCAGCAGGAACGCAGCTCTAATATGAGATGATAGAACCCTAGAAGGAGCTCTATAGAATTTGATCTTTGAGGGGGATTAACCCTTGGAACACTATAAGGTTTCCTCCCTCCTAGGGTCGGCCAACAAGGCTTAAATAGAATTGATCTTGCTTGATGAAAAGTGGTGGAGGCTACAAGCTTATATAGGGCTCCAAAACCCTAACCCTAGCGAGTGCTTCTTAAGTGAATTCTCTCTTTTGCCCCTCCTATAGCCGTCCTGTCTAAATCAAAGGGGTGGCGGCCTAAGTGGCTACACAAACCATGCTCCTCTGCTAGAAACCCTAACCGACCAGCCCAGTAAGGGAGGCGACAGCTAGGAAGCCATAAGACCCCAAATATAAATCATACTCACTCTTTTTTATAGGATAAAGATGATTTGATGGAGTTTATTACAATCTCTTAGGATTTTGATTAATTACTATCACGTTTTATTAAGCTTCAAGCCTTAATAATTATAACAATGAGTTTCGTCCTCTCCTTACTGCTTGGTAAACTTTTTATTCTTGGATTTCTTATGCTAATCATGCTTTTATTTTTTGTTTTTGCTTAGTTGATTTTTTAAACTTTCGTCAAATAGGTTCAAAAATTGTGGAGTTGCACAACTAGAATTGTGTTTGACAATCAAAATAACTGTGCTGATCAACCACTCATATGTCATGTGAAAAACTGCTTACGAAATGGATAATTTCTAAGCTGAAATAGTTCCAATATATTCATACATAGTGAATAATCTCCAAGGATAAGATAAGATCAAGAGTGAAATCGAAGCCTAAAATATTCTGATTTGAGTAAGATGTGTCATAATTTTTGTATAGAGCAGTTACTCGACCTATGAGATAAACTGTAAACCAAATTGAGTACTGTAGTTTTTAAGAGATACCAAACAAATAAATATATAAAAAAATGTTTGATAGAGATGAGGCGTTATAATTCTGTTTATTACTTTTTTTTCTCCGTGAAATGAACAAAGGTATCGAATTTACATGGCTTTCCATGGATATGCTAGGTCCTCTGCAACATAATGCAAGTTCTAAAATTTGGATATACCAACAGTTACAGTTGCTTGATTACAGTGATAGTGGAGTAGTACCAGTCCTGGATAATCGTTCTTCATTGAATCTGAAGGTTCTGGTTTGTGGTTATTTGAGTGTGCTAGCATTATCTTGCTGAACGTGCTTATTTTTATATTTTTGAATCTATTTGTATATAATCTGACAAATACATATATGAATTTAATTGTACCTATATGCTGGCAGCTTGTACAATATAAATCATAGTAGAAATTGCTCTTATTTTCTATCTAATTTTGGGCCCTTTTTTGTAAGTACCTAACTGGAAGAGAAAAGTGGTGAGATGCGTCCATCATCCTTATGTTAAACGATAGACTTCTACAAATATCTCTTCAAAATGGTTAAGATTATATGTGGGTTGTGATTAGTACGAGGTGTATCAATTAGGATTTTTTGCTGCATAGTTTACCTAAGGCTAAGATGCTCCATATTGATTGATAGATTGGGAAAATAAGCAGGATCATATTTAGTTTTTCTTTCTTATACCAATATGGTGATCTTTCCGGTCAAGACCCCATTTATTTTCAGTTTTGTATAGTGAGGTTTCACCTAACATCACTATGATTATAGCAAGGTTCGTCATATCGATCCATACCAATATTCAAGATCTAGTCGGTACGGTATGGTACGATATGATATGGTATGTGGCATCGAATGGTCCACACAGTGCATACCGCTCGATATATTAAAATATAATATAATATTAAATATAATATAATATATATATATAATAAGAAAAATAAGGCGTAGCCTCGCCTCACGGGAGAAATGAGATGAAGCCTCGTCCTCGCAGGAAGACGGGGCACTACCTCGTCCTCGTGCGGGAAGAAGATGAGGCGGCGCCTCGTCCTCGAGCCGGAAGAGGCGGATGAGGCACTGTCTCGTCCCCGCGCGGGAAGACAAGGCGGCGCCTTGTCTCCGATCCGGAAGAGGAGGCGACGCCTCATCTTCCAGCAGGCGAACAAGGCATTACCTCGTCCCCTCGCGGGAAGACGAGGCAACACCCTCGTTCCCGCACGGGAAAACGAGGCGACGCCTTGCCCTCGTCCCCGCGCGAAAAGACGAGACAACACCTCACCCTCGTCCCCATGCGAGAAGATGAGGTGACGCCTCGCCCTCCCTCGTAGGAAGATGAGGCGTTCCATCGTCTCTCCCACGAGGTGAGGCGACATCTCATTTTTTATTATTTTTAATATATATTTATATTATATTATATTATATAATTATATAATATTTGAGTATCCTTTGTTTGTTGAAGCTTTTGTGTTATTTCTTTACTAAGAAAGTATCTTTGGTGGTTTATCAAATCTTATTGTTGAAAAATTTTGATGCTTTAATTAATTCTTTTTCTTGTTAAGCGGCTTGCCCCTTGACATTTTGTAATCTTTCTTACAAATTAGTTATAATTACCATAAAGGAATTCTGACTTCTGTTAGTTTTACCGTTATGTGGGAATGGAAGAATGTGACATTATCTAATTCTTGAATTACATTATAGATATCATTTTTTATTAGAAATCATTCATCAATATTTTTTTTTTTTTGATATTTTCATTCTTTCGGCCTTCTTTCTCTTTTATTTGTGTGTTTTTCGCTTTGCACTTTTCTAGCAAAATATACTACAAAAGATACGCTATATATATATATATATATATATAATGTTAAAAATAAAAGAAAAAGGGCGATATCTTGTTCCTTCTCCCCAAGCGGGGAGATGTTTTCTTTTCTCACGTGAGGAGAAGAATCACCGTGAGCAATAGATCGAGATTAGGAAAGTAGCACTGGATCTCCAGGTTCTTTCTTTTCTTCTCCCTCTTCTTCTTTCTCCTTCGGTTGATACTACCCGCAATCAGACATTAACGATTGAGATCTACCATTATCTCTTGATAGTGGTCGACAACTGTCGAAATCGATCGTTACCGATCGATTTCGAGTGGTAACGGGGCGAAAAAAACCCCAATCGGCGGTATCACCCGGTAGCGAGTGATTTGTATATCGGTTATTGAGCAGAGTGGTAAGTAGCGCCCGGTACGGGTGGTACCCATCGTTATTGCAGACCTTGCTGCAAACTGATATTTAGTTTGATTTTTTATTATATTAAAACTAACAAATTATCATATTAAGAATGTAGGCTTTTCAAGAGAGCCATATATTATCGAAGTTGAATATAAAGGTGCTAAAGACCATGTAATGCAATACCAATCGGTACTACCTGTATTGAGCGGTACGTATCGGTCCACCAGCTGACCGGTATGCGGATCGCCCGCCAATGGGCGATACCATCGATTGGGGCTATTTTCATTCCGTTATCACCCAAAATCAATTGTTACAACCGTCGGCGGTCGGTTTCGAGAAGTGGCAATCGAGGAAGGGAGAAAGAAGAAGAATGAGAAGAAAAACCTAGAGTCCATCGATCGGTCACTCGTGGGCAATTTCTTCTCCCCATGCAGGGAGAAGAAACGTCTTTCCCCATGGGGAGAAGCAACAAGGTGATGTCACCTCAGCGATATCGCCCCTTTTTTTATTTTTTTACTTTATATTATATTATATTATATCATTTATATATATATATATATATATATATATATATATATATATATATATATATCGAGTATCACACCTATTTGTACTGCTCAATATCAATGTACTATACTATATCATACTAAGCTGAGCTAAGTATGCTAGTACAAAGCGATACTATGAACCTTGTTAAAGATAATACCTTCACTATTTATGAATTACTTAAGATTGCACAATTACCTTATACAACTAGACTTTCTGTTGGTGGCTCTGCTTATCTAAAGTATGTTTCTTTTATCCCCATTTAAGATGATGCAGTGATTAGTTCTATGCAAGGTTTGCTATTTCGACGTGTACCGCTTAGTATGGGCGGTACGTATTGGTCCGTCAGTTCATCGATATACAAACTGCTTACTACTGAGTGGTACCGATGATTGGGGCTGTTTTCACCTTGTTACCACCTGAAATCAATCGGTAACAGTCGATTTCGACCGTCAGCAGTCGATTTCGACCGTCGACGGTCGATTTCAAGCAATATTAGCCGAGGGAGGGAGAAAGAAGACAGAGAAAAATACCTACAATCACGCGCGCTGCTCTTCCCGGTGCTATCTGTCACCCATGGGCGAAGAATTGCTAGCACGATCCATCTTCGATTAGGGATTTCTTCTCCCGCGATCCGTCGCCGACGGGTAATTTCTTCTCCCCGCGCGGGGAGAAGGAATGAGGCTTTGTCACCTCTTTTATTTTATTTTTTAATTTATATTATATTATATTATACATATCGCTTGATACCGAATATCATACCGTACCGAGCTGAGATCCGAATGCCGGTATAGATCGGTTTAGCAATCCTTAGTTCTATGGTTACTCTAAAGGTGCATTTCTATAGGTATAGAATGTAGAAGTGTATCATTACTCTGGCTATGTCATTGAATGATAAAATTAACAAAATATATCTTTCTAATTTTTTTTTATTTTGGTGACACAAAGTCGATTCTCTAATCTTACATAGGTAAAATTTTATTAATGTCACTTGCTTACTGTTACATGGCATGTCATATTTAGTTATTTGTCTCTTTGTATTTGTCTCGCTTAAGATTCAGAAAGTTTATTGTATAATTGATGGGCAGCTACTATCATCATCTGCTGGGATGATGTATGTTTAATTATACTTGCTAGGGTCATACGATACTGAAATTTTCAATTGTCATGATTTAGATTAAAGCACCCACAATTGTGATTGCTTGCCATCTGACCGAATGAGTTTTGGTGGTCTTAAATGAAATAAAATGTAAAGCTACCTTTCTTGCGTTAAGAGAATTCTCCATTGCTTATTGTTATTTATCAAATATTAAGAAGGATTAGAGAGATTTGTGGACTTTCTGCAATCTTGGGGTGCGAGTTTTATCAATCATTTTAGTCTGTTCATTTCCTAGGTAACAACAATAGCAATACGTGGATAGGAAGGATGTGATAGTGTCACTTGGTAGAATGACTTTTATTGGTTTTCAGCTCTCGTGTTGCCTACTTCCTTCCGACTTTCAATAGTATTTCTAGAGTAATTGTGATCAAAATCTTTGTAAACTTGCTTACTTATCAAAATCAAATGATTTATTGGCTCTTACAAGTTTGCTGAAATTAAGTGTGCAATTCATCGTTGATGTTGAAACTGTATTTTTTTTTATGATGAGTTGTCAACAAGTTCTTGTGCATTTATGATATCTATATTGAATATTTACAATCTTTTTTCCTTATCACAATATTACTTATCTAAAAAAATTAATCTGTGATTATAAATGCACAATGCAAAACAATGATATGCAACTTGAATCTCACTCGAATTATCACAATATGCTGCTTCTTAACTTGAGTTCAGGAAAAGTTGCCTTTTAGTCATATGTTAAAACACTTGAATTTATTCATTCTTTTCAAGAACTCAATCCATTGTATTTAGATGGCTAGTTGAAGCTTTTATTGTTAGTCTCCACCAGCTGAGCCTTTGTAGAATCATTATGTTTGGGAATAGATGTATATGCATTAATGAATCATGAAATTTTATGATCATTTTCTATTGTGTATAAAACAAATTGCCTTGTGATAGGACGCGAAGGTTTCTATCGGGATAATTGATCTTTGTAGGGGATTGGTCCTCCTTGATCTCTATAGGGGATCGGCCCTCCTAAGGTTTCGGCCACAAGCTGAAAGGAAACTTTTTTTTTCATTACTTTCTAAAGAGAAATTACATAAGTGTTTATAGGGTTCATGAAAAGATCCCCTAGATCAGGACTCATAATTAGAGTCATACTGGGAATATAACTCTAACTCCAACTCCTACTCCTAATCAAACTCCAATTCAGTCAAATCATAATCCCACTAGAATTTAGGTTGGTTTATTCAAAACAACTCCTAGCTGACTCAATGTTACATCTAGGCCGATCAACAAGGTCCAATCTACGGACTCAACTCAATAGACTAGGACCCGACCCAGTTAGGGTCTTAAGACCTTGCTAGTTAATTCTTTATGTTATAGTTATTTTATTTTTCATGTACTAAGGCATCAAATCTTAAGTATTGACCCTACAGTGGTCCTTCTCGCTTTTTTAAATAGTTTTACGTGCCAATTCTGATTTACTATCCTAGACTGATATAGTGTTAAGGAATGAAATTCAGGTATAACTGATGATTGGACTAGCACATGTCTAGTCCATGCCAACATACTGATACACATAGTATGTCGACATATATTATGGTGCATTTTTCATTTTTCTGTGTTTTTTTGGGACGATAGGAGAAGAATGAAAAAAAATGGATACAGGGGTAGAGGAGAAAGAGAAATACTAAAGATCAAGTGATAGCAGGCAGTGGGCCACAGAACATGAGTTTTGGGCAATGACTACATGATCGTATAGAGATTATAACATGTGGCAATAGTAACAACAGTGCGGAGAGGAGAATGAACATGCAAGGAGTTGAGATCCCTAAAAGGAGCCGGTTCGAGTAATTTAAAAAGAAAATGGTTCAGCTTAGATTTTTGTAAAGAAAAAAACTAGATCTAAAATCTTTTTCTAAAAAACTAAACATAATTGTTTGAAATGGTGTGGTTTGTATCTCAAGTTATACAGTATATACTGGTTGATATGAACTAAATCAGACAATAATGAATTCATCTCAAGTTTTGTTTTTATTTTTTAAAAAAGATATTTGTATTTTTTGTTCATTTATTCTTGTTATGAGTATATATGTTTTTAACACTATTAATTACAGTCCCAAGCCCAAATGAGACAGGTGGAGGGTTGCACAAGACCATTGAGAGTCGTGTGAAAAAAAATATATCTCATAACTAAGATGTTAAACCAAGGTTCGTTGTACTGGTGCATACCGACATACTGAACACAGTTGGTATGGTATGATATATTGGTACAGAGCGATACGTAAAGACATACTCCTCGATTAGGTCTATGGCCATGATAGATAATAAATAGATTATTTGATAACATTTAAATACTCGTTATTATTTGATAATATAATAAATATACTCACTATTATTGTATAAGATAATGAATACACACACCTGAAAATAGGAAATGTCGCCACCACTATTAGAATGAAAAACCGCTCACAACAAGTCTGACTACCATATATATATATATATAGTTAAAAAATAAAAGAAAAGGGCGGACCAGCCATACCGGGGTCAGTTAAACATTTAATAATTAGACTATATTATTATTGAGAATTAATGTGAGATATATTCACCATCCTAAAATCAGAAGGGTGAACGTAGGTCATATGCAAAAAAGAAACTTATTATATCAATATCCATATGTTGTGTAAAATAGATAAGTGTTTTCTTGGTCTATTTTGGACCGGTATGTGTAAATAGTTCAAGAAATAGGATTAGGCTAATAACACAAAATATAGGGGCATTTTGTAGAAATGAGTTTAGATTAATACATGGAAGAAATTTTAATATATTCTATGTATATGATACTTAGTGGGCAGGGTAAAAAGTTTAAGAGATTGCTAGTACCGGAATTATTAAAAATATTAATGGCGTAAGTGGCTTTTGAAGATAGGGCTCAAGATAATAATGTTGTAAAATCAAAAGATATGAGAAATAATTATATTACTATACTATTTATATGAGAAAATATTTTGAATATATGTTTATGCCTTTTATATTGGCCTAAGTGACCAAATCAAAAGGGAAGTTTCTGAAAATTTAGATGAAATTATATAAGGATATCTTTTATTCAAAACTTATGATTAGAGGTGAATGATCATACAAGGAGAGAACGTGGTGAATTTAAGGGAATAGTTTTACTAGGGTTAGGTGGTAGAACTTTAAAGACATATTTGATAGTTTTGTTTAATATTAATCCTATGGACTTCTAATGAACAATCTTCTGCATTGTAAAGTTAGAAAAAGAAAGATCAAATACTGACATAACGTAATAATTTTGATAAGGATGATGATCACAAGATACTTGTTAAGAATATGGAAATTAAAGAAAGATGGAGATTTTTTTTAATAATTAGCTGATGTGAATTCTATACATAGCATAGTGTTTTAGGTAAAACTGTTCTGTATTATTAGAGTAAATACGTTAAAATAAGCACCAACAAAGATGAATATGGGAAAAAGTGTGGGAACTCATGACATAATTGTTATTGTTTGGTTGACTAATTTAGTTTACAAAATTTTGAGAATCAAGAAGATCCATTAAGTGGAGGAAAAACTTCATAGTACAAACAAATAAGAAAAAGGTAGATATCCGAAGCTGCTCTTATTATCGAATAATTAAGAATTAGGGTGATAAAAAATGGGCAAAGACATGTGAGTATTTTCAAGATTCAAATTATTTGTATGCTTAAAAGATCGAATATTAAAGTCATATAATTATCAAGAAAATTAATGAGAAAACATAGCGGACGAAGAAAGTTCTTCAAATGGTTGGTTTTATCTGATTTAGAAAAGGGATTTAGGTTTTTAGAGATTTATTATGATGGATTTTATAGAAAAGAAGGTGCATATACTAATTTTATATTGATGTCATAAATATATGATGTCAATCAATTATAACTTATTTACAATACACTGAGAATGCTAAAGATTCTAAAAGATTAAAATATGATATAGGATTGAGTAATTCTGTGGTGAAACTCAAGCAAAGCTTATTAAGGTTTAGATATTCTTGTATCTCTTAAGAATTTAGCTTTGTGGGATTTATTTATTAACCCTAATTATAGTGAGTAATTCTGTGGTGTCATCTTAGCAGTAACCATATATCCTCCGTATTAAATGCAACACGATTATATATCGTACTAGGGAAGGCGTGGAATTGCTCCTGACATTAATATAATGGTGTTGAAACCCCTCCAACTTTTTGATATTCTAATGAAAGAATTTGCTTTTAACACATTATTTTGGTGGATGTACTTTAGGTTGTAGATTGTTTGGAACATACCAAATACAACAAACACTAGCAATGATGTGGAGCATCCGAAAACTCAAAGCTCTACGTTCCCAAACCTCTTTCTGCTTCTCTAGCATCTTTTATGAAAGCAAACTCTACCTGTGCTGAAGTAGCAGATTCAGAACCAACCCAGAAATTTCACATCCACATTGTGAACTGTACAATTTACTTTAATTGCATGAAATTTATTTGCATGTTGCAGTTCAGTGATCGCTAGTGTGAAGTGTGAGAAATGCTAGATGTGGAAAAATCTCTAAAGTCAAGGATTAGCTTTAGCTTCAAAAATGCTCGTCTCTGTTGACAGCCCAAAATCACATAAATCAGCCAGTATGTCATTTTCTTCTATTTATTTGCTAGGTTCTTTTTTTTTTTTTTTTTTTTTTTACCAAAAAGTGATGAATCAAAAAATGGTTGGTGGTTCAGTATATGTTCCAACATTTTTGTATCCCGAGGTGATTGGGTAGATTCCTTTTTTTTTTTTTCTTTTAGTCTTATAAGTATTTATATCTCATATACAAAACATGAAGGATTATCGTTTTATTCTTTACTATTCAGTACTAGTGGTATGCATCCATCCAATAAGGTATCAATAGACGGATCATCCTATATCGAGCAATATATTATTATTATATTATATAAAAATATATTTAAAAAATAAGAAAAAAATGTGAGGACGAGGTAGTGCCTCATCTTTCAGTGTTTGGTTCTTACGCTGGAAGATAAGACGATGCTTCATCTTCCTGCACTGTGACAAGGCGACGCTTCGTCTTCCTGCTCTGTGATAAGGCAGCGCCTCATTCACCCGTTGGAAGACGAGACATTAGTACAACCCCAAAGGAATTATATGGAGATGTGATCTTTGAAGGAGATCAAACCTTGGAACACTATAGGGGTTCCTTCCTCCTAGAAGTCGATCACAAGGCTGAATAAAATGGATACTTGCTTGATGAAAAGAGGTGGAGGCTACAAGATTATATATGGCTCAAAACTAGCCCTAGGGGGTGCTTCATAAGTAAATTCTTCCTTTTGCCCCTCCTATAGTCGCCCTACATAAATAAGGAGGGCGACGGCTTAAGTAGTTGCACAAGCCATGCCTCCCTGCTAGAAACCCTGACCGATCAGCCCAGTAAAGAGAACGACGGCCAGAAAACCCTAAGGCCCCAAAATAAACCTTAGCCACACTTTTTTATAGGATAGAGGTGACTAAGTGGGGTTTTATTATAATCTCACAGGGTTTTATTAGTTGCTACTTGGTTGAGCAGGACCAAACCCTACTGGGGTCCTATCAAGCCCGCCCTCTTCAAATCAACCTTGTCCTCAATGTTGGGGTTCCATGAACTCAGGGAGTCAAGTCTTCAGCTCTTCATATGTCTCCCATGTGGCATCTTTATGTGGTAAGTTGCTCCAATGTACTAGTACTTCAATAAAGGGCTGTCGACGACGCGTCACAATTCTTCGATCAAGGATGGCTTGTGGTTGGGCTTGAATTTCTCCATCCTAAGTGGCACTTGGCAGTTGAATCTGGGCTGACTCGTGCTCTCCCAATTTAGGCTTCAAGCAAGATACATGGAAGACAGAATGAATTTTGGCATCCTCTAGCAACTTAAGCCTATATGCCACAGCTCCAATACGCTCCATGATCTGATAAGGTCCATAAAAATTTGGGAGATAGCTTCATCGAGGCTCGCGTATTGATGGATAGTTGCTTGTACGGTTGTAGATGAAGATAGACTCAATCTCCTATTGAGAATTCCCGCTCACTATGATGTGTGTTAGCCTGTTGCTTCATCCTGGCTTGAACGACAGAGAGATTATCCTTCAGCAGTTATAGGAGCTTCTCCCTATCAATCAAATTTTGGTCGACCTGATCTACTTTGGCCATACCAATTATATACTTTAGAATTACAGGGGGTGATCGACCATACAATGCCTTATATAGGGTACATTTTGTAGATGAGTGATAAGTAGTATTGTACCACCGTTCGGCCGAAGGGAGCCA
This sequence comes from Ensete ventricosum, assembly GCA_029747655.1. Taxonomy (NCBI): domain Eukaryota; kingdom Viridiplantae; phylum Streptophyta; class Magnoliopsida; order Zingiberales; family Musaceae; genus Ensete; species Ensete ventricosum. The sequence continues at coordinate 16,850,614 of JAQQAF010000005.1, forward strand.
CTTAATCCACTCTTTTGGCCGATCAATGGTGAAATATCAAAGATGGGTCTCTAGACACCTATTCACCACCTCTGTTTGGTCGTTCATCTGTGGATGGTAGGTTGTACTCATTTTGAGTTTGGTGCCCTATAGTTTGAATAGCTTGGTCCAAAATTTTCTTGTAAAAATCCTGTCATAGTCGCTCACAATGGACCTTAACATCCCATACAGTTTAATAATATTTTCAACAAAAAGCTGAGCAATAATCGCAATGGTATATGAGTGTCTCACAACACAGAAATGGGCATATTTTATCAATCGATCTATCACCACGAAGATTATACTTTTACCTTGAGATGTTGGCAGCCCTTTGATGAAGTCCATGGAGATGTCAGTCCACGCTAAGTCCAGTATAGGTAGTGGTTGCAGCTTTCCTGGTCTTGCCATTGTTTCAACCTTTTGCTGCTGACATATATCATATTTTGCTACATAATCAGAAATAAATTTGTTCATGCCTCTCCAATAAAAGTTTTGCTTAACCCTATTATATGTTCTCAGAAATTCAGAGTGCCCTACGGAAGGTGAAGAATGCATTTCATGCATGATGATTTTGATGCAATGGGAAGTGGGAGTAACCACAATGCGGCCCTTGTAGTGTAGATCCCCCTCGAATCCCAAGTGTAGTAGGCTATTGTGCTCGGATCCTTCTCCAATTTTTCTATGATGTCTCGGGTCTCTAGATCCTTTTTCCATTCTTCCCTAATATCCTCGAGAATGTCGGTGGAAGGAAAGGAGATGGCTAAAATTTCGGCCTGCCCCGGTAGTTGTGATAGTAACAACATTTTTTTCTCATTTCAATAAATAATTTCATAATCAAAACTATGGAGTTTAGTACCCAATTTTACTGCTCAGGGGATGATATTTTCTGTTCCAAAAAATAATTGAGGCTTCGGTGGTCGGTTTTGACTTGGAAGCGTCGATTGATCAGGTAGGGTCTCCACTTTATAACAACATGCACAATTGCAAGCATCTCCTTGTCGTATATGGATATTTTGTGATGAGAGGGAGGTAAGGTCTTGCTGGTATATGCAAGTGGTCGGTCATCTTGCATTAGAACGACTCTGATTCCAACTCCAGATGCGTCAGACTCAATGATGAAGGGTTGGTTAAAATCGGACAGCGCTAAAACCATCGTCATCGTCATGGCTGCCTTGAGCTTGTCAAAGGTTGTGGAAGCTTTGTTCAACCATTCGAAGGAGTCATTTTTTAGTAGGGAGGTGAGTGGGGCACTGATCTTCCTATAGTCTTTTACAAACTTTCGGTAGCAGCCTGTAAGTCCAGGGAAGTCGTACAGTGATTTCACATTTGCAGGTCTCGGCCAACCTTGTATTGCTTCTACCTTCATTGGGTCTATCGCTACTCCATCTTAGTTGAGCAAGACCCAACCCTAATGGGGTCCTATCATACGTCTCCTCATCTTTCTTCGCTAGGACGAGACGTTGCCTCATTCTTCTGCTAGAAAGTGAGGCGGGGACAAGGCGACGCCTCATCTTCCTATGTTGTGATGAGGCGGCACCTCATTCCCCGTTGGAAGCTGAGGCGTCACCTTGTCTTCCTTCGTTAGGACAAGGCGTTGCCTTGTTCTTCTATTGGAAGGTGAGGCAGCGTTGTCTCATTTTTCCTAGGTTGGGACGAGGTGCTTCCTCATTTTTTTTATTTTTTAGTATATATTATATTATATTAATATTATATTATAAAAATTATATTATAAAAATATTAAATTATATTATAATATATCAAGTGGTATGCACTATGCATACCATTTGGTACTAGTCATCGTGCCATACCAAGAAAATCTTGGTATGCTAATACGAACCGATACGACGAACCTTGCAAAATATAAATCATTATATTTATGAAACTATTTTCTTAATAAAGAAAATATTTGAAGAATATATTTTTATTTAAATTTTAGTTGATGTGACATATTTGATGGTTTTGTTGTCATTTTCATCTAACTTGAATGCTACTTGCTGAGAGTTTAATTTCAATTGGAGGTGAATATTTTTTCTTTCAATAATATATTATATAAATATTTTTAAAATTTTGTGGTCAGAAGGTTCTCTGAAGTAAAAAATTTAGTAGAAGTTCAATGTTATTCTTTTAATGATCAAAATCCAATTGATTAAAAATTTGACTAATAGAAACATAAAATACTTTGTCAAGTGTATCCTATCAAGTTAAACTTGCAGGGATAAGGAGAAGAATTTTATTTTTCTTTATGGATATAAGTATAGATTTATTGAATCACGTTAATTTTGTATTGACTTTTTGGTATACTTTTGATTATTGATCTTTAAATTTTTTGTTTTTGAAATTATCCTGTCCCTTCCAACAAGTCATATTAGAGTCTAGAAGATCTGATGGTAAAGTTTCACAGCAATGAAGATTAGAAAGAATATGAAGCAAAAGTATTTTCTCCTAAAAGTTACAAAATCGATAAAATACTCAGAAGAGATTATTAGGATTAATAAATATTTTAAAATTCTTGAAGACAGTATCCTACTGGGATAAGAAATCCTAGTATAAGAAGTTTCCACAAAAGAAGAAAATCTAATAATTAGAATTTTGTTCTTCTATAAATATCTTATATATCTCTCAATTTTGTAGGAAAAGAGTAAAATATGAAAAATAATTTTGGTATTCCTAAGTTTCTCTTTATGATATTTAGAGAAAGCACTACTCTCAAGGGTTTCTAGATATGATGAAAACTAAATATAAATTTTTTAGAATTTATGTAAGAGGGTATATAAGAAAATTTATGCATAAGTGACATACAATCATATATCTACATGTAGATATCTACATATATCAAATACCATTTATAACAGGAATCTTGATGACATGATTGTTGTAACTTACCATATTATCTCATGTTGTTGAGATCGTGTGACTTGTAGTCTTATGGCATTCTTAGACTTGTCATGCTTGTAGTCTCCCTCTCAGATAGCTTTGCTGAACGATGCAAACTGAGCTAGTTTTTAAGATTGTCACATATAGTTTTGACCTTCTCTTTCTTTGGCTTTGCAGGTTCATGATGTCTTGGTCGAAGCTGCTTGAATGGTTGAGAGAAATAACGTATTGACTATATGACTTAAAGTTGTAGGAAAAGAGATGGACGATATTATAAAATTGTAAAAAGAAATAGAAGTGTTAGAGAGGTTATGCTAGTTGTATGATGATAGGGATAATAATGGGTCCTTCATCCGAACTGGCTGACTAGGCACACGGACCACACTCCGATATACACGAGCGACGCGTCACAACGAGGGTATGAGCCCAATATGTATATCATCAGGCACCGCGCAACCACCAAATCTCAAAGAATCTGAAAGGATCATACAGCAGCAGGGCTGGAACGACATGCCACACGCTTGCCCGCAGCATGGACGGCCATCGACGGTGCCCACAGTATTAAAGACACCAGCATAGGGCGTTGTAGGGGGGCTGGCAGGAGGGCATGGGTAAGGAGCAACGGGCCGTCAACGGATAGGTATAAAAGTAGCCCTTGAGAGATCTTAGGGGAGGCTGGACTCTCACAGTACAAACACAAGAAGCTCCTCCACTGAAAAGGCATTGGAAATACTTTCATCCACAAGGCTAACTTAGCTGTCGGAGGGACCTAGTTTGGAGGACCTCCCCCCTCCCGACGAAGGTCTTTTCTTACAGGTACCCGACCACGAAACAGGGAAAGGCCTCAGGACGACTAGAACACCCCCGAGCACCAGAAGATGCCTTACACCTTCCACGAGTGCCTAAACCAGTTGAGCTGCTCTTACTCGTGTGGGCCGGACCACGTCGTGCTGAGTCCTCGGACATGGCGAATCACCCAGCAACATTTTGGCACTAGAAGGAGGACCCGATATCACAAGAGCGCTCAGCATCCGACAACTTTGGGGAAGATGCCCCCCTGCGACGCAAATGACCTCGGGAGGAGCCCCGCAACCCTCGCCTCCACTGCCTTTGTTCGGGACGGGAACCCGTCTTCCCGCACCCCAGGGTGATACTGGCACCTATTCAATGACCCCGAACTAACTCCACCTCCACTTAGTCTCGGGGTCCCAACGGTAACTCCAGAGGCCTTTCAGGGGCTTACCAAGCAGGTCCAGGCTATAGTGGGAATGCTCCAAGCAATCATCCCCTACATACCACAACTCACCTAGCGCTTGGACACACAACCCCAAGCGGCCCCTCCAACCCAAGCGGGGGCAATACCATCACTAGAAGGACCACCCTTGGTGACCCAACTTACTGACGACCCACCTCAGATCCCGACAACTTTCAAACAGTCCCTTCGGGCGGTGCAACCAGGAGTCCGACGCCTGCACCCAGCGCTTCAACTCGTAGCCTACTAAACCCCGATACACTTTCTTTGAACTCCATTGATTCCCTAAGGGCGTAGCTGCATCTAGTGAACCAGAGGATAGATGACATCCATAAAACTATCATGATAAAGGACGAGCGGGGGTGAGGGCTTTCTCCACGGCCCCCCCTTCGCTCAAGAAATCCAAGACATGCCCATCCTACAAAGCTTCTGCCTCCCGACATTGGAGGCATACGACGGAGGCTCCGACCCAGCAAAGCACGTCGCTGCATTCAAAGTGCAGATGGCTTTGTATGGCACCTCTGACGCCCTAATGTGCTGAGTCTTTCCGACGACCTTGCATGGGGTCGCTCGAGGGTGGTACGGACGGCTACCATCCTCTTCAATTCACTCCTTCGACCAACTCGCAAGGGAATTTGAGGCCAACTTTCTCGCTAGCACCCGACCGAAGCCAACCACCATATCTCTCCTCGGGATGAGGCAAAAGGAGGACGAGCCCCTTAACTCGTACCTCGCCCGGTTCACAAGGGAGATCTGGGCCATCCCCGACGCACAACCATCATTGATCATCCAAGCATTCATGGTTGGGATCAGGCCTTCACGCCTCTTTTGGTCGCTCATGGAGTGACCCCCAACAACTATGCCAGAAATGCTACAAATGGCCAACCAGTATGTCGCCGCCGAAGCCCTGCAGGCAGAGAAGCGCGGAGATCAGAAGCGCTCGTGGGTCGAATCTTCTCGGGGGCCATCGCCTGTGCCCTCGAGGAAAAGAATGGAGAGAGCCAAGCAGGTCATCCCCCGGCTCCCCAATACCCCGCTCAATTCTACCTGAACTGAAATCTTCCTCCAGATCTGGGAGAATAAGCTCCTAAAAGCTCCCAATCCAATGAGGAATCCGGGGCGTGACCACGGGCACTACTGTCGCTTCCACCATGACTACAGGAATGACACTAAGGAGTGCTATGACTTGAAGAACCAGATTGAAGACCTCATACGTCGGGGCCACCTAGACCGTTTTGTAAGGAGGCCGCGCGAGCTATCCCTCCGCCCGAAAGGCCCCGTAGAGAAGCAAATAGATGTTATAGTTGGCGGCTCGGCAGCGGGCAGCGATAGCTCCTCAGCAAGGAGAGCTTATGCCCATGCAGAATTCTGGAAAAGACCTCATGTGCGAAGCAATCTCGAAATCATCTTCGAGTCCGAGGGTGAGAATCCAGACCACGATGATGCCCTGGTGATCACGGCCCATATCGTGAACGCCAGCGTCAAGCACATCATGATAGATACAGGGAGCTCCATTGACATACTCTAGTTTGATGCCTTTCTGAAGCTCGGCATGACTAACCGGGATCTCGTCCCTATGACTTCGACTTTAACAAGGTTTACCGGGGATGCAATAACTCCATTGGGCATCACAACCCTCCCCATGACTTTCGGCGATGAGCCAAGAATCAAGACCATAATGGTCTCTTTCATGGTGGTCGAGCTCCCGTCGGCATACAATGTAATCATCGGGCAATCAACTCTCAACAAGCTAAAGTGGTCGTTTCCATGTATCATCGCAGCATGAAGTTCCCAACCAACACAGGGCCTGGGGAGATCAGGAGCAACCCTCGGGAGTCGAGACGATGCTACCTGGTGGCAACGACTATTCCCAAGAAGAGCAGGAGGGAGACTCCAGTCCTTGACCCTCAGGAGTCTTCCAAGCCAAATATTTGACCTAAGCCCACTAAGCCGATACTAGAGATCTCCCTGGAAGAAGACCATCCTGAGAAAACAGTCTACGTCGAATTGGGTATGCTCGAAGACCAACGCGTCCAGCTCATAAATTTCCTCAAGCACAATGCAGACGTCTTCGCTTGGTCGCCCAACGACATGCTAGGCATACACCTAGAGATCGCCTAGCGCCGGTTGAGCACCACCCCAGGGGCTCGTCCGATGCAACAGAGATCGAGGAAGTTCGCCCTTGACCGATAAAATGTCATTGAAGAAGAAGTTCATCAGCTACTAGAGGCTGGCTTCATAGCAAAAGTTAGATACCCAACTTGGTTATCTAATGTAGTCCTTGTGAAAAAAGCTAATGGGAAGTGACACATGTGTGTTGACTATACCGATCTCAACCGAGCGTGCCCGAAGGATTACTACCCGTTGTCGAGAATTGACCAAGTGAATTAGGAGAAGAACGCTTTCATCACACATCATGGAACTTACTATTATAAAGTGATGTCATTCGGACTAAAAAACGCTGGAGCTACCTATCAGCGGATGGTTAATCAGCTATTCAAAAGGCAGCTTAGAAGGAATATGGAGGTCTATGTAGATGATATGATTGTGAAAAGCATACAAGCATAGGCTCACTTCGCGGACCTTGTCGAAACATTCCAGACCCTCAGGAGGTTCGGAATGAAACTCAATCCCGCCAAATGTGTCTTTGGCATATCATCGGGGAAGTTCCTCGACTTCATCATCCACCAGTGAGGGATAAATGTGAACTTGGAAAAAATAAGAGCAATCATCGATATGGAACTACCTCGCACCATCAAGGAGGTCCAATGCCTTGTCGGGAGGTTGGCTACGATTGGACGGTTCATATCTTGGGCTGGCAACAAAAGTTACCACATCCTACGAGCGTTAAAGCAAAACACCAATTTCGACTGGGGCCCCGAGTGCGATCAAGCCTTCCAAGAGCTAAATACCCACCTCGTCGCCCTGCCTTGGATGTCCTCGATCAGCCCAAGTGATCAGCTCGAGTTATACCTTGTCGCGTTAGAACGGGCTGTCAGCTCGGCCCTAGTCAAACTCGACAGAAATAACCAACGGCCTCTCTACTACTCTCGCCACATCCTGCAAGGTGCTGAGGAGTGATACCCTTCGAGAGAGAAGCTCGTGCTTGCCCTGATCCTCATGGCCAGGAAGTTAATGTCGTACTTCCAAGCCAACACCATCAAGGTAATCACCGATCGATCGCTACATCAAACTTTCTCTAAATTTGACGTCATAGGGCGGATGCTCAAGTGGTTAGTGGAACTTAGCAAGTTTGACCTGGAGTACACTCTGAGAAGGGCGATTAAAGCTCAAGCCATTGCCAACTTCTCCTTGGAGCTAACTACCCCCAAGCCCTCCAGAGGAAGTCTACTGGGACCCTCCACGTCAATGGATCAGCGAATGCCTCTAGGGGAGGGGCCGGGATAGTCCTGAGAGATCCCTACAGACAAATTTGGGAGCATTTCGTGCGCCTAGAATTCTCAACTACCAACAATGAAGCAGAATACGAGGCATTGCTGCTTGGACTATGATTAGCATCCGAGCTGCAGGTTGAGCACCTGAAGGTGTTCACTGATTCCCAGCTAGTCGCAAGCCAATCGATGGGATTTTCGAGGCTTGAGAACCAAACATAGCCCGTTATCTCACTAAGGCCTGTCCGCTAATAGGTATGACCAAGTACTTCAAAATCTCCTAGGTCCCACGTCTCGAGAACTCCAGGGTTGATGCTCTAGCCAAGTCAACCTCCGCTGACACTACCGGCGGGTTGCCAACCATCCCCAACGACCGATGGTCGCCATTGTCGAAATGGCAACCACAGTCGTTGTCCCGACTAGAGGGAGGAAATACTACACTACAAGAGAGATGCGACTCTCCCGATGGACAAAGCAGCCGCTCGATGAGTCAAAAGAACTAAAGCATGGTACAACATCATCAATGAGCGCCTCTACATAATAGCTTTCAGCCAACCCCTACTAGGTGCTTATCGGAATCCGAGGCTGGTATAGTGCTCGTCGAGGTCCATGAGGGATTGTGGTGAACATATCAGAGGCTGTTCTCTGGCTTTTAAAATCCTCCGCCTTAGGTACTATTGGCCGACCATGTAGGCAGATGTAAAAACTTACGTCCAGAAGTATGTGGAATACCATATACATGCCCATATTCCTCACCAACCGTCTTTGCCACTCTCTCCGACTTACTGTGCTTGGCCTTTTGCGCAATGGGGGATGGACCTCCTCGGCTCGTTCCAACAAGCCGTGGGGCAGCGCAAGTTCTTAATCGTCGAGATAGACTATTTTACCAAATGGGTCGAGGCCGAACCTTTAGCCTCGACCACCAAGAAGCAGATAGAGAACTTTGCTTGGAGGAACATCATAACAAGGTTTGGCATCCCAAAGATCAAAGTCACAGATAATGCAACGCAGTTCAGCAACCCTAAGTTTAAGGCTTTCTGCCAAAAATATCGAATTCAACTAAAGTTCAGTTCGGTGGCCCACCCCCAAGCCAACGGATTGGCTGAGGTAACTAATAGAAGCATACTCGAAGGGATAAGGAGGCGAGTAGCAGGAGCTCTAACATCCTAGGTCGAGGAGCTTTCCAGTGTCTCATGGGCTCTACGGACAATGTCGAAGACCCCCACTAGAGAGTCGCCCTACAGTCTAGCCTTCGGCACTAAGGCTGTCCTACCACCTGAAGTGGTCTTCCCGACCCAAGGATCAAGAACTTCACCCTTGAAGCATAAAAAACATGCCTCATGGAGAACATCGACATGCTCGAGGAACGTAGAGCCAAGGCACATCTAAAGACTCTGCACTACCAGATGGTGATCTCCCGACTCTATAATCGAAAAGTTTGACCCCAATCAGTAGGCATGGGAGATCTGGTTCTCAAGAAGGCTGAGGCCAATGATCCCATACACTCCCGTCAAAAGCTCGCCCCAAGATGGGAGGGTCTGTATCGTGTCGTTCGAGCCATCCGAGATGGGACTTACACTCTAGCGAAAATGGATGCGAAGATCCTCCCTCGGACCTGGCATGTATTGAACTTGAAAAAGTTCAATGTCTAAATGACATATTGAAGACTCAAAGCACCTTAACGCAATCTAGATAATGAAGACATCCAAAAAGTTATTTTATTGATGGACAAGAAAACTACACAGATGGTCGGTTGACCGATACAAAAGGGGCCTCGGTGATCGACATACAATATATATATATATATATACCACAAGGTCAACTACTTCTTCGAGGGGGTGCTGTAGTCGAAAGGTTGGCTGAGATCCATCCCGACGTTGGCATCTTCGGGGCACTTAACAAATGGGTCTTACTCGACCTCTATTTTCGGATGCTTGCCCTGCAACCGCTCGAGCTCCACTTGGTACTCAAACTCGTAGCTAACCCGCCCCATCTTCTCAAGGCTTAACTCGAATCCTCGGGATGCCTTGTAAGCTGCCACCGCCCTTGGCCCCTCGGCCTTCAGTTCGACCTCAGGAAATGTCATCACCTCGATCAGCGACAGCCTGTCTCCCTCTAGACGGGCTCGATCATTCTGAGCCCCATCCAAGCTGGAGTGCAGGACCCCAACTTCTTCCTCAAGCCTCTTTCACTGGTTCTTGAGGGACTCTAGCTCCACCCACAGCCTATCAATGTCCCCCTCCAGCTCCTTTGCACGGAGCTCGGCGGCCGCGACCAAATCCTGGTCAGCATGATGCTTGAGTTCTTTGTTGGTAGCTCGAAGCACCAGGATTCTCTCGTCCTGACTCTAGACCAAACGACCCGCATCATGGACTTGGTCGGTGAGAGCACTAATGAAATGAAGCCCCTACGAAGAAAAGGGAGAAAAGCTAAGAAAAAGAAAAGGATTCGGAATGAAAGAAGGGTTGCTTACCCAGACAGCCGACTTGCCGACCCTATTCATGAGCTCCTCAAAGAGCATTTGTACACTTAATTTGCTAGGGTGAGGTGTAGAGCCCCCCACAGATACTCCCCAAACAACGGACCCTCGGTCCAAAACTGGCTTGATCCGGAGATGGTCAACCACCTCTACATCAGGGGAGCCTCGCCCTCGGCGACCTTCAACTGCGTCATGATGATGGCAAAATACTTGTCCTTCCCAGCACGGTCTTCCACCTTGCATAGCTCATGGAGAGTATACCTCCATTCAAGAGCTTCCTCGGTTACCACCGGCTCCTTCCCCTTTTCAACGGGGACCCTGGTGGTGCTCCCCGAGGTATCCACAGGCTGCTCGAAAGTTTCTCTTCGGCTGCGCTTCCTCAAACTCGAACCCTCATCAATGCTGGGGCGCTTCTCAGCAACAAAGCCAACAGCTGCTACAGAAGCGGATGCATCAATAGCCGATGGGACCGCCAATCTGCTGCCCTTCACGCCACCGGACTTCATCTTTCTAAGGTTGAACATTTCTACATGACAAGGTACAATCAGAAAAACACCCAACATGATAAACAAATAGGAAGAACATACCCCAAGGGGTCGGGCTAAGGCCCGCCTCGGCCAACCAGGCCTCATTCATGTCTTTCACCCCCTGGAAGTAGAAAGGATCCCACGGAGGATCTCGACTAGTCTGGTCTCATCAACCGAAAGCGTTGGGACTGAGTTGTTCACCGTCTGAGAGGTCCACTCAGTCGGGAAGCACCAGCCCTGACAGCAAGAGATGAAGAAAAAACTCGACTTCCAGCCTTTGTTGCTGGAAGGCGCACCTCCCACTCGAAACCCAGCATGAGCAGTCAGGTAATACTCGGCTGTCCTTGACTTAGGTGAAAATAAGTCATGAATAAGTCTCAGGTCGCCATTACGCCTGACCCGTAGCATTCCCAAAGGAAAGCTACCAGATAGCACCACGAGTTGGACGCCATCTGGGAAGAAGAAATCTGCCACCCTTTAAGGCATGCCTCGATCACAAGATGTAGCGGGAACCTTAGGCCCGCCTCGAGGGTATCAATCGATAGACTAAGACCACTCAGAAAAGCATCAGAGGGACGCTCCCCAGGAAGGGGTGCATGGAGTTCGTACTCTGGAGGAATAAAGTAGTTCTTTCTCATCTCTTTCAACCGACGGGTCGTCACGACCGAATCTACATTAAAAAAAGGACTGCATCGCCGCTAGGGCATCTGCGACTCCAGGATCCACCAGAGCCACACCCCCAGATGACAAAACAACGGTGGTCAACCTAGAGTCCCTGGAGGGACGACTCAAAACCCTAGACCTACGGGCCAAAATTTCAACCGAACAAGACTCGGAAATGGGAGGAGGCGGAAGACATCCAACCTGCTCGAGAAATCATTGAGGGAACAAAAAGAAGGGGGCTTGAAAGTTGATGCAACCAGCACCAAAGATGACGGAGATAAGCGGCAGTCATAGAGAAAAAGTAGCAAGAGACTATAAAGGAACCATAGGGATTAATACCTTACCCTGGCACCATTTGATGCTTCTCCTACCCAAAGAGCAGGATAGCTCATTATGATGCTTCGCGCTCTGTGCCCGATGAGATACTATGCAGGACACACATCACTTGCCCAGGGGTTTGATGGGCAAATGAATCGACATCAATTCCAAGGAAGATCTCCCCGCTAGAAATCTGGTTGCATAACGCCCCCGACTGCTCGAGCATCTACAAGCGGGCTCTCAGCCTCGCCAAAGGGCTTTTAGTCCCGAGCATCTACAAGCGAGCTCTCAGCCTCGCCAAAGGGCTTCCAGTCCCGAGCATCTACAAGCGAGCTCTCAACCTCGCTAAAGGGCTTCCAGTCCCGAGCATCTATAACTGAGTTCTCAGCCTCACCAAATGATTTTTTGTCCCGAGCATCTACAAGCAAGCTCTCAGCCTCGCCAAAGGGCTTTCAGTCTCGAGCATTTACAAGCGAGCTCTCAGCCTTGCCAGAGGGCTTTCGATCCCGAGCATCTACAAACAACCTCTCAGCCTCGCCAAAGGGCTTTTAGTCCCGTGCATTTATAAACGAGCTCTCAGCCTCGCCAAAGGGTTTTCAGTCCTGGGCATTTATAAACGAGCTCTCAGCCTCGCCCTAGGGGCTCACGGTCCCGAGTATTTCCAAACAAACCTTCTGCTCCCCGGAAGGCTTCCCGTGTAAAGCCCATCCGAATTGGGTGACGTGGCCTGGATTGACCCGACGTGGAGCAGCATCGGCTGACTAGGTGTATGGACCATACTCTGAGACGCAAGAGCGATGTGTCACAACGAGGGTATAAGCCCAATGTGCAGCATCATCGGGCGTCGCGCGACCGCTATATCTCAAAGAATATGAAAGGATCATACGACAGCAGGGCTGAAATGGCATGCCACACGCTTGCCCACAGTATGAATGGCCGCCGATGATGCCCGCAGCATTAAAGACCCCAGTAGAGGGCACTGTAGGACGGCTGGCAGGAGGGCATGGGTAAGGAGCAATGGGCCACCGACGAATAGGTATAAAAGTAGCCCTTGGGGGATCTCAAGGGAGGTTGGACTCTCACAGTACAAACACAAGAAGCTCCTCCACCGAAAAGGTGTCGAAGATACTTTCATCCACAATGCTAACTTAACCGTTGGAGGGACCTAATTGGGAGGACCTCCCCCCTCCCAATGAAGGTCTTTTCTTGTAGGTATCCAACCACACAACAAAGAAAGGCCTCAGGATGATCAAAACACCCCCGAGCACCAGAAGACACCTTACACCTTCCCCGAGCGCCTAAACTAGTTGAACTGCTCTTGCGCGTGCAGGCCGAACCACGTCGTGATGATTCCTCAGACACGACGGATCATCCAGCAATATATGTAAAGCCTATAAGCTTGGACCCATCTATGTTTCTTGGAGTGATTCTAGAATCCGATTGAATCTAAAAAAATGGGTGATTTACGTTATGGAAGAAACAAATATATATGTGATATTAAAATGACATTAGATATTCATTAATTATAGTTATGTAAGGCTATCCCTATCATCCTATGTAACATCACTATATTACATGAGTTAGTATTTAAGATTGTCACACATAGTTCTGACCTTCTCTTTCTTTGATTTTGTAGGTTCATGATGTCTTGGTGGAAGGTGCTTGAATGGTTGAGAGAAATGAAGCATGCTATGGCTTCAGCATAGCATTACAAGACAACACAGAAGACAACTCAATTAGATTGCGGTAGTCTTACTGCATTGTTCTTCCCAAATCACCTATTTGGACTCTTTGTTAAAGACAACTTTGAGTGGCTGATGCAAATGATTTGTCCTTGTTGATGTCACCAGCATTGTGAAACTTGACGAGAACAAGGTTAGTTTACTCCACAGTACTTTGGAATCTCAAGCAGAAGGCTGCAAATTTCTCCCTTTATATTGCCATCATCTCCATCACCTTTAATCACTTGCCGATGTACAGTGCAATCTAAAAAGAATGGGACTAAAACATGGCACTCTACGGCAGTCTGGCTCTTCACCACTTCCAGGCCAAGAAGAAGCTCCAATGGTTAGGAGAACACTGGCAGAACTATTCATCCCTCGGTGTCTGAGGGTGGACAACAACAACGAGGAAGAAGACGGGGAAGACAGGGCGGGGAGGGAGAGGAAGCCAACCTTGGAGGAGTGGCTCCTCTCCTCTCCTGGCCTTGAAGACTCCGTCGCCGCCAGCGGATCGCAGCACCGCAAACACTCTCCCAAGGTCTGTCCTCTCAGTCTGACGGTTGCCTACGAGCACCTCCGTTCCACACCAAGACGCAGCTCTGCAACTGGTGAAGGGCAGATCTCCTTCAGCAGAAGCGAGAGTCAGAAGAAGAGGGTGAGCTTTCGGTTGCCTGACGAAGCAGACATCCATATAATATATTCGCACGGTGACGCAGAAGAGCGTGATCATGGTAGAGTTGGTGAACGAGTGTAAGCGCAGGACATCTTCCGTAGGTGCAATCTAAAGCTCTCACTCATCTCATCTCCTTTGCTAAGAGAGATGCGTACTGTTTCCAGTTTGATGTGATTGTCAGCGAGGATGGCTCGTTCTCGAGCTTCCAACTGCATGAAGATCATTAGTGGGCAGCACTACTGTACTTGTATCTGGAAATGTTTGTGCATTAAGCCTGCTTGGACAATAAATTATTGATCTGCTACATAGCTTCAGGAGCTTCATCTAATTCCAGCCTTAGGTGCTTTTTCTCGCCTTTGAATGCTTTGGGAGAGACGCCGATAGCAAAAAAAAACCAAAAAACAAAATCCACATATCAACGATACAAAATAAAATATATATATTCAACATAAAATTTACGTGGAAAAGCTTAATTTTTCTTTGTTATATAAAAAAAAATCAAATATCTCGAGTTAACTTAAACTCAAACTCAATCTTTCTCTAGACTTTCATAATATTTAGGGTTAAAATTTATTTTAACCCCTAATGATATATTCCTAGTAAAAATGACCTCTACACTAGTATATAAGTCCTTCCCACCAAATCTGAGTTAACAAATATTAGACCACTTAAGTATATATATATATATATATATATATATATATATATATATATATATATATATATATATATATATATATATATATTATTTAATATAATAATATATATTTAAGTTTTAAAAAAAATATTTTAGTCATTATGATTTTAGTCATAGACCACTTAAATCCTTATAATTTTGCTCGTTTCTAAAATAATCCTTAGACTTTTAAAAGCATAACATATAAGACCATCTTATCAAGTCTGATTTAACTGACATAAGAGTATAGTAATATCACATGTTGATTCATAATAAATGATTAATATAATAATACGTATACTTTAAATTTAAATTTTAAGACCATTATCAATGATGGGAGGATGCATCGTCGTGTAAGTGACCACTACCACTAGCACTAAGCTGATGTTGCCTAACAATGTTTTATACGCATGCAATCACTCCTTCACTAACGACAAGTTCAAGAACTTTTGGTCCTATCTCAAGTGGATACACTTCGACCAGTCCAACCCTAGGAATACAATGATCTCCAAGTTCCTCTTCCTCCTATATATTTTTGTCCCTCCCACCTCTCACTCTGTTCTCTCCTAAGTCCTCACTCATCGTGCCTGTGATGTGGTGGTCTAGTTCTCTCTCACCTCCATCTCCAGCCTCTCCTATTTTTACCTTTCCGCCTTCATCGGTCACTACGGTCTTTGTCGTTTCCTCTTTCTCGATAAGATAGACTTTTTTTAAATTTAAATTATATGTATTATTAAATTAACGATTTATTGTGAGTCAACATATTAAATAAGCAGACTCTAATATTTATCAACTCATACTTGATGGGAGGGGCTTATATGCTACGTTTTAAAATATGTCCAAGTTATTTTAGACATAATTAAAACTATAAAGGCTTAAATGATCTATGATCAAAATCACAATCTCTAAAATAAAATCTTCTTTTAAACTTAAATTATATATATTATTATATTAATAATTTATTATAAATTAGCATGTTAAATAAATAGATTCTAACGTCTATTAACTCAGACTCGACGATAGAAACTTATATGCTATATTTTTTAAAATATATGAGTTATTTTAGACATAGGTAAACTATAAGGACTTAAGTGATACTAAAATCATATGAACTAAAATAAACCTTCACCCTAAGATCTACTAAAGAAAATTTTAGTATTTTGGTGTATGCCTATTCTTTACAAAGATCTAGAGATATATAAAATAATCAAACTTCAATTTACAAATATTTCCTTTTGTATTTAAACTCATTGTTATCCAAATAATCATATTGTTTAGGTAATTTGAATCAAATACATGCCAGCAGCACTAATGCATCAGATATATGTCGAGAGTATTCATTTTCATTTCTAACTTGTATATGCTCCTTGGTTTTTCTAACCTTTGGAAGACTGGAATAATTATTTTTTGCATGTGGAATAATTTCTAACCATCGAAGAGCGTAGAATTGCTTCTTTGTCGTATCCTCTGTACATTCTATTTTTTTCAGAAATCACTTATTGTTTGATGAGCCCATAGTTTCACTGATTGGATAAAGACATCGATAACTGCAACGCAACTAAGACTGATTGATTAAGCAATCATCACACATCCAACAAAAAACCATCGAATTATACTGACGACAAACAAGAAATGTGGCCATTACTGATGACTTGGGTTTCCCGGTAAGATATAATAATAGTGGCTTGTTGATTAAAGAATCTGAAAACTGTGGACTCCAACACAACGGAGTGAAGAGCTAAGCTAGTAAATTAAGGCCCTTGGAAACCAAATGCAAAAATCCAAAAGGTATGAGCCAAACCAAGTTTTTAGAAACAAGTAAATTAAATACGTTTTTTAATATACTGATTTAATTCCACTTTTTGAAATGAGCGAAGAGCTAAGCTAGTCTTCAAGGACTTGATTACTAAACAATGGTATCTTGGGTTCGAGAATTTTAGATAAATGATTTGGAATCAACAAAATTAATTTATCTATCGAGTAACATCATTATATGAGTCGAAAAATAGCACCATTATAACATCGGGAAGTGGGATAAGACATCACTTTTTATTTAAACACATATGTGAATCAATAGTTCAAACTTCACAAAACTCATGCTCTAATGATATCAGTTACT
The DNA here is from genome assembly GCA_029747655.1 of Ensete ventricosum. Taxonomy (NCBI): domain Eukaryota; kingdom Viridiplantae; phylum Streptophyta; class Magnoliopsida; order Zingiberales; family Musaceae; genus Ensete; species Ensete ventricosum. Next base: position 16,867,326 of record JAQQAF010000005.1, read on the forward strand.
CAATGAATGCATTCACCGTAAGAGAAAAAAAAAGAGCTAAAAAGATCATTGTATCATTTAAATGCTCTTATTCTGTACAAATCTGGGAAGAAATCGCCCCTATTTATACTTAATATTCACTTAAAATAAATGACACTATAGAGCCAACATAGAGATTACACATTTTTATTTACCATCTAACCTGAGCCCTAGTTTGATTTAAATCAGAATCGAACTGGTTAGGAATCAAAATTGAATTGGGCCAACAGTTCGATACTTTTCAACTGAACCAAAACTAAGGCCGTACAGTTTTACATTCTAGTCATGGTTCCGATTCGGATTTGAACTGGTTTAAAAAAATAAAATAAAACATGAATAAGATTTATAGTGTAGTATTTGGCAACATAAAATTTAGAATATAATGACTTGGTTTAAACCTTGATAAAGTAATTTACTTTTTTATTAGTCGAAACAGGTGATTCAAATCCGAATCTGAATCCAAATTGACAGTAATTGAAACCATCTTAAAAAACCAATGAGGGCGACGTATTGAGTGTACAATCCAATCGTTTAATTTAGTAGATGGTAGATCTAATAAGTGTATAATCCAATCAATCATCGATTGAATACATCAGCCTATTTTCTTCATTATTAATAAGAAGATCACGTAGCTCTTCCAGAGAGACGTAGAGGTATGTTGATCGTTTTGTCATCGTAGTATGGCAAGATGTGACAACATGATAAATGCTCCTCGACCTACAGAAATGCTATCCAGTTACCTTCTTTTAATTGTTGTATTCCTAGTTTAATAGGCCACTATTGACTGTGACCATACCTTGGAGTCTCCTTCCCAACTGTACACTGTTAATGCCTGGACTCTCTCTCTCTCTCTCTTTCTCTTCCCACCTTCCCAGCAAAAATGGATTAAGGTGCCACATGTTTCATTGATGAAAGCAGTCAAATGAGCATACATATGTTGTAATGAGAAGAGTCGATCTGCTTTTCCTCGATTAAAAGATCATTTGTCACTTACGTAGTAGTCGTCGCCAATGTAAGTACATATATATATATATATTAGTCCTCGATATTTGTTTCTTTTAGGTAGTTTGGTCGTCCACCCATTTATATGTGCAGTAAAGTGAGGTGCTACAACCTTCTCTTTACATCTCGCTTAAACATATTCTGGAGTTGATTCGAGCATTCTTTGTTCCAATGTAACAATACTATGACAGGATAAGTTTATCATCAGTTTCTGACCATATTTGTCAACGTGCAGTGATACGATCATTAATGTGTAGTAACACCCAACTGTATCACTGGCGAGATAACATGCATCCTCTCTTAAATGATCCCAACCAGATCGACACTGCTCGCTATACTGAACATTATAAATAGGGCAGTGCACTCATGGTTCTTCTCACCTCGGACTATCCAGCTTCAGGTAGTTCACTAGTGGACAGACATGGCTTCCAAAGCTTTACTTGTGTTTGGTGTCCTCTGTGCGATTCTCCTCCTCGTCTCCTTGCAGATGGCAACAGCCAGGGAATTGACTGAGAAAACTGGTGAGCTCTCGCTCTCTCTCTCTCTAAGCCAATGCATGTTTTATGGCTTTGTAGAATACATATACTTGGGAATAGTCTGATGACTATTCTGGCTGCCATGCAGAGCACCAGAACATGAAGGAAGCAGGTGCCGAGGATCAGAAGTATCCCGAAGATCGCGGATTCGGTGGCTACCCTGGCCGTGGTGGTGGTTACTACGGTGGCTACCCCAGCCGTGGTGGGTCCTACGGCGGCTACCCTGGCCGTGGTGGCGGTGGCTACTGCAGGTGGGGATGCTGCCGCCGCGGCTACTACGGTGGGTGCCGATGCTGCTCCTTCCCCGGAGAGGTTCCTGATGCTGAATACCAAGCTGAACCGGGGAACTAAATAAGGCTTATGTAGAACAGTTCTAGTAATCCATATTATGTAATGTGTGGTGCTATGGTCTAAAGAGTGAATTACCCAAAGAGTTCTGCCTCATGGGTTTCTCTCTCAGTTCGTAGTTGGTATGCTTTGGTTTCTTATCTGGGACACTAGTGTTCTATGTTCTATCATCATGAATAAAGTGGTTGTTCTTGTTTGATGCAAATGATATCTCCTACGTTCCTCATGAATATGTTGAGTGGTGCTTCTTCTCAGATAAAATGTCATAGAGTGCAGTGCAGGAGGTGAGAGCAGATAAAATAAGGATAGAAGATATGATCTTCTCTTCAACAAAATCATTCTCTAATACCATGATAAATTAAAGTTTGAGAAGAGAAAAATTTCAATGATTCATTCATGTAAGACATAGTCCTATTTATATATGTCAGAGGGATTATGTGGCGAACCCACCATGATTTCACTAAATAGTTGAGATGATACAAGAGTCGTCGAGAGATTCAAATACGAAGTCATTCTTCATAAATTAATACATTGCCTCTCGACAAGGTTTTTATAAACACATTAACGAGGTTGACTTTTGCATGATTAGAGCATTATATATTGTTGTGGTTATCTATCTTATTTTAAAATTATCTATTTCTGGAGTAATATGTCAGCCGGTGTAGTAACTTTTATTTTAGTTGACTGCAGTAACATGTCAATTTTTGTTTACAGTTTCAAAAATTACACACTTATTCACATAGTTAAATCGCCTATTATTGTTACTGACTGCAATAATATTTTAATTTTTATTTATGGTCCCAAAATCACAATAATAAGTTATCCTTATTCACCGATAAAATCAGGTTGACTAAAGCAACATGTAAACTCGGATCTGTAATTTCAAAAAGTCCTATGGTATGTTATTCCGATGATTTTAAGATCATAACTATGATTATGAACTATGTAGATATACGGCTAAAACTGCATATAGAAGTACAACAAATAAGAGCAACTTCTTATCCGAGAGGCTTGCTTTAGTATCATAGCTCACATTTTGCTCTTATCTTTTCTTTTGGATTTAGTCAAGACAACCGTGTCACTTTCTTCAGGATAAGTCAATAGTTATTTCTGTGGATTTATGTGTATGTTCCAAATAGATGATAAGGCTTGGATTAATAGGCATGGACTAACACCCAATTATATCATTTTTCTCCTAAATGTTCACGGCCAATGGCAACAGTGGAGTAAATAGGGTATTGAAGTGCATGGCTCTTCTCACTTCAGTTCATCCAACTTCTAGTAGCACCCACCAGCAGTCAGATATGGCTTCTAAGGCTTTGATTGTTCTTGGTTTAGCAGCTCTTCTCCTTTTCTCTTTAGAGACGGCAACAGCCAGGGACCTGGCTAAGAAAACTGGTACTGGTATCTCTCTCTCTCTCTCTCTTACAGAAATATATGCATTTATGGATTAACGAGTTCAGATGTAAAATGATGCATGTTCCCATGCACATAATGTACGTGACAGAAATCATCACAGCTACCTTAGTGCTTAATTATTCTAATCTTATTTCGTCTGTCATGCAGAAGAAAGAGCACGAAGGAAGAAAGTGTTAAACCAGCAGAAGTATCCTGGCGGATTCGGTGGCTACCATGGTGGCGGATTTGGTGGCTACCCTGGCGGTGGCTATCCTGGTGGCGGATTTGATGCCTACTGCAGGTGGGGCTGCTGCCATGGTGGGGTTTTTTGGAGGTTGCCGCTACTGTTGCCCTTTCCCTGGTTTAGTTGGTGATGCTTTACCAGCGAACTTATGAAGACGTGCTTGTTGCTATGAATCCTTATGTATGGTATTGCAAGAATAATATATAGACTACATGTGTGTGGCGTAGAGAGAGAGAGAGAGAGAGAGAATAAATTAGGGAGTTCTCCCTTGTCTGTGTTTGATTTGTTATATATATACATATGATTTCTCATATAAGAAACCAATATTATGTATATGTTTTCTGCTCACTAATGACACAGTGTGCTTATGTACTTATTTAATAAGAGGCCTCGACATGGGTTTGATGCATGCCAGTGGCATTTTAATGGAATGTATATAGTCAATGCATCCTTCGCAAGATTTAATTTATCAGTATAAAGTCAACAGACAGCTTCTACATGCAAAGTTGACTTCAAGCGTCGGTTACATATGTTTTAATGTGTTCCAATCAGAAGCCCAAAGATCAAAGACGAACCTTCATATTTGGTGCATCATATGCCCTCGTCTGAGTTCGAATATTATCACGTGGAAAGATTGAAGACATATTCACATGGTTCTAAGTTTGTTCTAATGGGATTAAAAAAATAATTTTTTATATAAATAAATATTAATAGACCGTAACACATAGTAGAATCAAACATAAATCATAATCAAATGAAATATCAAGATTTACGTGAAAAACCCCTCCAACTCGAAAGGTAAAAATCATAGGATAAATCAGAGAAAATCCAATATAAAAATAATAAACATACAAATCTTAAACCCTTTTACCTAAGTCAAAACAATAATCACAAAAGAATAACAAGTATATAAAGATTATATTAATATGTACAATATCTAAAACATCACCAAATGATCACATAAAAAATACACTATAAATCTTTTCATTGTCCTTGTCTTCTTCCCTTTTCTCCTGTCTCTTGTTTTTCTGCCCTAACTATCAATGTTGCTTCTCTCTTTTTGCCAATCACGTTCATAGCTACCACTATCATCTTTTTAGTAATAGTCAACAAATCTAGGTTAAAAGAGTTAACGTTTAAATTAAGTGAAAAAGATTAAAGTTGTGAGTTTTATTAAAACCACTGTAGGCTGAATAATCCAACAACTTCATCGGAAATCAACTCCACATGATCTCAACCCAAACACAAAATATTTTTTAATCACATCTCAAACTCAAATTCTTCAGGATACATCTGCAGTATTTCCATGGCAATGTTCATCAGCAAGTGTTATACAATGAAGTGAAAACCTTCTATATATCAATCGGACATTATTCCAGATGACATACAAATTGCTGTGTCATATAATATAACAAAAGTATGAGTAAACGACATATTTATGTAAACCACTCCGTCAAAAAGAACTGCCAGAAAAGTGAATCAAAATGCTGTAAGTTGAAATGCTTTGCAGTGCTGCTCTCTAAAGAATCATCAGACCGCTTGAAACAGCCAAAATGAAGTAGCTCAATAGACCAACCATAGTGTTGTATGAAGAACCGCCGGTAGTAGTTGGTGACTCCAAAGATTTGGGAGATGAAGCGATTCCATTGCGACTGGGGGCTAAATCTGATGCCTTCGTGGTCTCCGGAGCCGGAGCTGGAGCTGGCGCTAGAGGTGGATCAACGCTGAAGATTGCTTCCGGCAGAAGGACGCGACCGATCTGATAAACGGCGATAGGTGCAGTAGAGTAGACGCTGCTAGATATCTTTGGTCGTGACCAAGACGAGACGACATGAATGATCCCAGCGATATCGGTGACGTTGAGAGTGTACTGCCCGCCGGCAAACGTGGTGACAGGGTTCATGTTGCTGAGGTTCCTGAAATCCGAGAGCGAGTAGTACTTGGGGAATGCATGGTACAGGAGAAGCGTCCTGAGTTGGTCGTCGGTGAGGTTGGCCAGGTCTGAGCTTTTCAGCAGTGCGAATGCCGAGTCCTTGGGCACGAAGATGGTGATGCCTTGCTCCGAGTTGTTGGCTTGGTTTTGGAAGGTGTCGATGACGCGGGTTTGAAGAAGATAATTGAGGAAGGTATGGTAAGGACCAGCGACCGAAAGGAGTTCCGTGAGGTTTACATGGTGTGGCGCAGGTGCTGGGGATGGAGGTAGGATCGGTACCGGAGGTGTCTGAGCTATTGCAGGAGAAGAAATCAGCAAGGCTACCAGAGTAGTAGCAAAAGAGATCGCTGTGAGCTCCATGATCTGTCCAAAACTGTTCTTCCTGCAATAAGACTCTCTTGCCCCTGCAATCCGTAGAGCTGATCAAAGTAAGCTTCTTTCCCTTCTTTACGAAAAGATTTCAAACGTAAAGATCCCCAGGCATCAAAGGAAAAAGTGAAAGGAAGAGAAATGTATTAAGAAGCAACTCATGCACTAGCCAGAAGAAACTCTGCTAGAATTAGCATTAGCAGTAACTGAGATCTCATTAAACATCAGAAAACAGTAAGGAGAGAGCATGGAGAACTCACCCAACTGTGAGCTTGAGGAGGCACACAACTGAAGGGATGAAGGAAGAGGAAGGTAGCTTATAAAAGGGTGGCAGTAGGTGGGATCACAGCAAATTGGAGAAGGGTGAAAGAAGGACATGAGTTGGCCATTCTTCTATTCTTTTTCTGAAGCATCAGATACAGCCCATCTCAGTTGAGAATCGGAAGCTGACCCTACAACCAATCTCCCTCTTCTTTTTTCCATAAGCTTTCTCTACCTTGCACTCCACCCCAAGTCCTAATACCAACATCATTACTACGAGATGGGGCATTGTCTTTAGAGTTTCCCACAAGTTTCACAAGTGGTCATGTGGAGCACAACTGTTTCCTGTATCACCTATACATGCTAGTTTGTGCAGAACAGCAAATTTGTACAAACAATGATTTGTGTGGGTAGTAAATAAATGAAGTCAGCTATGGATAGATATCCGTATCCACCATGTGAATCGGCAGGGAGATGATGGACTTTTAAGACATGGGGATCAATCACTCCAACAGCACCACAATTACGGGAAATGTTTCCTGATCCCCAAATCCTTTTTAGTTTGCTCAACTACGAGAAGTAATGTGTTGGACGAAAGGTTTCGTACAGGAGGAACCTAATTAGATCTAATATAGAGTCAAATGGTGGTGTCATTCTGTAGTTGCCAGGATGTGTCTGTGAGATTCCACAGATTTAGTCAATATGCATGGATGCGTCTTGTATCCAGGTTGGTGTCCGAGAGATGATTCCACTTTCATTGCTATTAATGTCAATTTTGATCGATTTGATCTAATCCATTGGGAAGATAATCCTCCTTGGGATGGAATGTCCAAGGTATTGGGTGACTTGTATGAAGTCTTTTTGAGTTCGAAATGGATTTAATTGTTCGAAATAATTTTTTTATATTATTTATTTTGAATTTGTTCAAGTTTTAGGTTAATTCAACCGGTTCAATTGAGTGATTTTGTTTAATATAATAAGTTTTAAAAGGTTAAAGAGTGAGGATGCATGAAAAGAAAAAGAGAAAATATAATTAAGGGTTTTATCAATTTGAAATTTTGACGTTCCTTGGAAAAAAATTTTGGAAGAGGAAGCGCGAACTAAAAATTTCATATATATATATATATATATATATATATATATATATATATATAGCAGATGCAATACCAAATATTGGTAGAATATCCTTTGAGATGGTGCTTTCGGTGGGTCAAAGTCAAAGTTTATGGAAAGATACCGCGATTGGTTTCGGACCAGTTTGACCTGTGGGAGTCTGCCACTACTTTGTCTGATTCTTCCTACCGCCGCTGAGCACGCCAAAATGCCACCGCTTGCCACCATCTCTGAAACCAAGTGCAGAAAACAACTCTCATGCACTGCCCAAAGCATGCAGCAATCACCAATACTTGATCTTGTCACAGTTCTGCCTTCGGTTATATAAATCCCTCAAAAGGAAAATCTTGTTGCAGAACAGTCCGAAGCGGCAGTGCGGTGTGTTCAAAGAAGGCAAAGATGAGCGTGGTGATACTGGACGGGTCGACCATCCGCGAGTTCGTGAATGACGAGGGAGCCTTCAGTGGCTCAGTCGAGGAGCGGGTCGCCAGCCTCGACACGGACCACAACGGCCTAAGGGTGCGATGAGCCTGGGGGTGCGAGAGACCCACTTCGGTGTGGACGAAGCAGGGTTGAGCCATGACGAGCGAGTGCAGCTCTACCTCGGCCTCTTCGGTCGGTTCGATTGCGACGGCAGTGGAGCGGTGGACTTGGAGGAATTCCGGGTGGAGATGAGGGAGGTGATGTTGGTGGTGGCGAACGGGCTCGGATTCCGCCCGATTCAGATGGTGGTGGAGGAAGGCAGCTCTACCTCGGCCTCTTCGGTCGGTTCGATTGCGACGGCAGTGGAGCGGTGGACTTGGAGGAATTCCTGGTGGAGATGAGGGAGGTGATGTTGGTGGTGGCGAACGGGCTCGGATTCCGCCCGATTCAGATGGTGGTGAAGGCAGCTTCCTCGAGAGGGCTGTGGAGAGGGAGTCGTCGGCGAAATCATGCGGTATGAATTGATGATGGCATAGACTTGCCGGTGTTATTGGTTATGCGGCATTCTTGCTCGCGTTTGTCCGGTGGATTTTAGATTATGACTTTGGATGATTATTCCAATGCTGTGTTATCTGTATTCTTTAAGCATATTAGCTTTGGTGGTATATCATTTCATATACGATAGAGGTAAATCTAATATCCATCAGTTTATCTATCATAAAGATTATCATTTAAGTAGGGTTTTATGTCGTTAGTACTTGAATAATATTATAACTCTCTATTTTATCAGAACTTGGGATCGATGATGTTGTTAGGCCATGATAGGATTCCAGCAGGATTGAGTTCTATTATAAAAATCCTATGAGATTATAATAAAATCTCACCTACCGATTTCTATCATATAAAGAAGTATGAATAGAGTTTAGATTTGGACCTTATGTTTTGGTGGCCGTCGCCCTTTTTACTAAGTTGGTCGGCTAGGGTTTCCCTTAGCTAGGTTAGTTATAGGATAGCAAAGGAGTAATTTTACTTAGACAAGCACCACATGGGCTAGGGTTTAGAACCATAGATAATGATGTAGCCATCCCCTCTCTTTTATCAAGCAAGAATCATATTTTATTCAGCCTTGTGCCGATTCTAGGAGGGAGGAACCCTTATTGCATTCCAAGGGTTGATCCCCCTCAAAGATCAAAATCTATAGAGCTCCTTCTGGGGTTCTATCATATAGTATCAGAGCAACGTTCCTGCTGCCTTTGCTGCCATCTCTGCCGCTCCTACCTTCCCAATCAATTCCCACAATTGCTGTGACACGCGCCTCTACCTTCCATCCAAGCCACAAATCAAATCAATCTGTTGCTCCCCCCTGCATTTGAACTAGAGATCTGGTATATTTTCATCACCCACGCCTCTTCAATACTATAAAATATCTTACCTTATACGTTGAAGAGTTATTCCATACTTTCATTGCTACAAAATTCGACCATCGCAAACGTTATCATTGTTGAGAAGGCGAAACACTGCAGAAATTTTTAACCGCCTATTTACCTCTTGAAATACTTTATTGCTTCTTCTTTTTGGCCGAAACTTTTACACAATTTCATAGATCATATTAGCTTTCATCTAAGATTGATCTATGGAAAAAACTCCTTTTGAAACCGGTTTTATTGTACTTCAATTCTTCGTTGCGTAGTATTGGAATTTTACGACGAAAAATCTGCCTTTCGTCCTTTTTCCTATTTTCCTACCGTTACTCGGCTGAAATTTTATCAGACTTTTATTGATATTGACCACATCTAAACTGAGGATTTCTGCATATTTTTCTCAAGTTTTCTTTTGAGATTTACATCTAGAATTTGTTGTTTCTTCGACGTAAAATCTGTTCGACAGGATAGCATATCGCAACACCTTTCTTTGTCAAATTCCATCGGATTTGAGTACCATCTTTTACAGGTTTTTAGACTCTTTTTCTCTCATCTGCAAACCCTACAATCCTCATTAAGAACCCCTCTAAACCGTACCCTAAACTGATCCCAAACAGCGACCCAAATCAGCCTTAAATCGTAGCCTACTTCCATCCAATCGATCCACCTGCCTAACTGGCCACCTCTTCCTCAAAACCTCTTATGCCCCTAACACAACAACAGAAAAAGAACCTCAATATTATAAATCTAGAGGTCTATATCATGGCATTGGAGGAGGCCATTAATGCCAAGTTTGAAGCGTTTGAAAGCCACATGGAGGAGAAGATGTGATCCCTTTTCGCCGAATTCAGCATGGGTTGACCACCAAGCTCGAAGAAATCATAACAAGGAGAATTCAGATCGGCGAGACGATCCTCAACAGTATGGTCACATCATCCCTGATCCAAACAATTCACGCATAAAAGGTTGACTTCCCTAGATGGGAAGAAGGAGACCCGATCGGATGGATCGCGTGCACGGAGCGCTATTTCGGTTCTACCGAATCGCTGATGCTACAAGAGTGGAGATTACTGTCATCCACCTCGAGGGAGATACTATTCAGTGGTTTAATTGGTTTGAGCACACCCATGGAGGTCTCTCTTGGCAATGATTCAAGGAAGGACTACTAAATCGTTTCGAGCCAACCAATTTCGACAACATCGATGAACAATTGGCGAAGATTCGGCAAACCTCTACAATATACGAATACCAAACAAGGTTTGAACGTTTATCTAACCAAACTGTGGATTGGTTTGAAAATCAATATTTAGGGACTTTTATTGAGGGCCTAAAGCCAAAGATTCGAGGAGAAGTAAAGGTGCGGCAACCGTACACTCTTATGGCGGCGATCTCCTTTGTAAGAATCCAAGAAGAATGATTGAACCATGAAGTATGAAGGACAAGGGTCGCTCCCCGACCAGCCATGCCGAAGCCTTCTGCCCCCTCTATTGCCATCAAGCCCCCACATAAAAAAAAATTAATAAGAGACGAGCTTCGTGAATGATCGGCCAAGGGGTTGTGTTGGCATTGTGATGAACCGTGGAGCCGAGAACATCGTTGCAAAAAGGGTCGGCTCCTCGTGATTGAACCAGTAGAGAATGAGGACAGCAAACCATATGAAGAAAGCCTCGAACCTAAAGATGAAGCCACGGAGGAAGAGCCCTAACCGGCCGACTATGTAGTGCACACACTGTCCGGCTACTCCAACCCGCAGACAATGGAAGTTGGAGGACTCCTTAAACAACAACCCATCACCATTCTTATAGATACATGCAGCACCAATAACTTCGTCAACAGCAAGGTTGCTGCACGTATGACACTTCAAATTGAAGGTTGCAACAAGTTCAACGTAAAGGTCACCGACGGTCGAATCCTAAATTGTGACCAACGATGCCCGCGGGTAAAATTGCTCCTACAAGACTAAGAGGTGGTAGCCGATTTCTTCCTCCTACCCATCATGACTATGAAGTCGTGCTTGGGATCGAATAACTCACAACATTATGTGATATTTCCTGAAATTTTTCTAAGTTAATCATGAAGTTTTATTGTAAAGGGAGACATGTCATATTGCGAGGCAAGTGCAGGAGCCATATCTCCACCTTTCCAACACAGCAGATGAGGTGTGCTACACAAAACAAATGGTGGATTTTTTATGCATATCCATCAGCCATCAAAGGAGGCAAACGTGCAAAATTCAGCCTAAGCTTGTCCTATTGCTAGATGAATTCGTGGATGTTTTCACGGAGCTGCGTGGGCTTCCCCCTAACCAGCCGCATGACCACCAGATCCCTATATTGTGGGGCAAATCTCCAGCAAATTTGAGACTGTATTGCTATCCTCACTTGCAGAAGGACGAGATTGAGAATATCGTTAAGGAGATGCTCGACATCAGAGTGATTCGACCAAGCTGCAGCCCTTACACCTCGCTGGTGTTGCTAGTGTGTAGGAATGATGGTACATAACAGATGTGCATTGATTACCGGGCTTTGAACACCATCATCGTTAAAGACAAATATCCTATACCAGTAGTAGATGAGCTCTTAGATGAACTAAAAGGAGCCCGAATCTTCACTAAATTGGATCTCCATTCCGGATACCATCAGATTTGGGTATGCATTGAAGATGTTCCGAAAACTACATTCCACACACATAATAGCCACTACGAGTTTTTGGTAATGTCTTTCGGACTTACGAATACTCCTACTTTTCAAAGCTTAATGAACGATATTTTTTAGAGATTTCTATGCAAGTTTGTGTTGGTATTTTTTGATGATATTCTCATTTATAGCTCTACACTTGATATGCATTTTTAACACTTACGATTTGTTCTAACAATTCTTCGGGAGAATACCTTTTATGTTAAACAATCAAAGTGTAGCTTTTCACAGCATAAAATAAAGTATCTAGGGCACATTATATCAGAGGATGGAGTGACGATAGACCCAAAAAAGATCGAAGCAATGCAAGAATGGCCAAGACCTATTAACATAAAATCGTTGCGCGACTTCCTTAGACTTACGGGCTACTATTGAAAATTCGTAAAAGATTATGGTAAGATCAGTGACCCACTCACGTTCCTACTAAAGAAAGACTCTTCTTATGGTCGGATACAACTTTCACAGCCTTTGAACAACTCAAAGCAGCCATGACGACGACGTCGGTCTTAGCACTGTCCGATTTCAACCGCACCTTTGTGTTGATGCTGATGCGTCTGGAGTTGGAATTGGGGTTGTTCTAATGCAAGATGGCCGACCTCTTGCTTACACCAGTAAAACTTTGTCTCCCTCCCATATTAAAATATCTATGTATGATAAAGAAATGCTTGTCATCGTACATGCCATCACGAAGTAGAGACCCTACTTGATCGGCTGACACTTCTATATTAAGACCAACGACCAAAGTCTCAAGTATTTTTTGGAGCAAAAAATATCTTCCCCAGAGCAACAACGATGGGTAACTAAACTTCTTGGCTTTGATTATGAAATTATTTATCGAAAGGGGAAATAGAATGTTGTTGCATATGCTCTATCTCGGCTACCGGGACAAGCCGAAATTTCAACCATCTCCCTTCCCTCCATCGACTTCCTCAAAGACATTAGAGAGGAGTGGAAGAGCGACCTAGAAACCCGAGGCATCATAGAAAAATTGGAGAAGAATCTGGGTTCCATGGGCCACTACACATGGGATTCGAAGGACCTGTGCTACAAAGATCGAATTGTGATTGTTCCTTCTTCCCCTTGCATCAAAATTATTTTGCATGAGTTGCACTCTTCACCTTCAGCAGGGCACTCCAGATTTCTGAGAACATATAAGAGGGTGAAGCAAAATTTCTTTTGGAGAGGCATGAAAAGATCGATTTATGATTATGTATCTAAATGTGATGTATGCCAGCAGCAAAAAGGTGAAACGGTGGCAAGTCCGTGAAAACTACAACCACTACCTACGCCGGACTCAGCATGGAGTGACATCTCCATGGATTTCATCAAAGGGCTACCACTATCTCAAGGTAAAAGCACAATATTTGTAGTGATAGATTATCTAACTAAATATGCTCATTTCTGTGCTGTGGGACATCCTTATACCGCTGCCAGTATTGCTCAACTCTTTGTGAAAAATATTGTAAAATTGCATATGATGCCAAGGTCGATTGTGAGTGACCATAACAGGGTATTTACAAGTAAATTTTAGACCGAGCTCTTCCAACTACAAGGCACCCAATTGAAGATGAGCACAACCTATCATTCACAGACGGACGACCAAATAGAAGTGGTGAACAGATACCTCGAGACTTACTTACGGTGCTTCACCAGTGACCGGCCTAAAGAGTGGACAAGGTGGCTTCCTTAGGCTGAATGGTGGTATAATACAACTTATTATTCATCAACTACATGTACCCCCTATGAGACATTGTATGGCCGACCACCCCCCGTAATACCTAAATATGTAATTGGTGCAGTTAAAGTAGATTAGGTCGGCCAAAACTTAATTGACAGGGACAGGCTTCTGCAGCCGCTGAAAGACAACCTAATTGTCGTCTAAGCCCGCATGAAGCAACAAGCAGACACTCACCAGAGCGAGCGAGAATTGAATTCAGTAAGAGATTGGGTCTACCATCGGCCACAACCATACAAGCAGTTGTCAATCAACACCCGAGTGTCGATGAAGCTATCTCCATGATTATATGGACCATATCAGAATTTGGAGTGTATTAGGACCATGGCATATAAATTAAAAATCTCAGATGATGCTAAGATCCATCTTGTCTTCCACGTATCCTTGCTAAAGACGAAATTGGGAGAACGTGAGTTGGTTCAGACTCAATTGCCGAGCACTACTAATGATGGCAAGATTCAATCTTAATTTGAAGCTATACTTGAGTAGAGGATTGTGATGCACCGTCGACACCCTTCAACTAAAGTACTCGTGAAGTGGAATAATTTACCAACTGAAGATACAACGTGAGAATCTTACGAGGAGCTAAAGACCCAGTTCCCAGAGTTTATGGACCCTCAGCCTTGAGGACAAGACTGATTCAAAGAGAGTGGGCTAGATAGGACTCTAGTAGGGTTGAGTCTTAATCACCCTAGAAGTAGTCAATAAAAATCCTGTTGGATTGTAATAAAATCCTACCTAGCTACTTCTATCCTATAAAGAAGTGTGGCTAGGATTTAGATTGGGGCCTTAGGGCTTAGTGGTCGTCGCCTCCTTTACTGGGCTGGTCGACCAGGGTTTCCCTCAACTAGGTCGGTTATAGGAGGGCAAAAGGGTAATTTTACTTAGGCAAGCACACCATGGGCTAGGGAATAGAACCCTATATAATGATGTAGCCGCCCTCTCTCTTTTATCAAGCAAGAATCATCTTTTATTCAGCCTTGTATCGAGTTATAGGAGGGAGGAACACCTATAGCTTTCCAAGGGTTGATCCCCCTCTAAGATCAAAATCTATAGAGCTTCGTCTAGGGTTTTATCAGGCCACCAACTTCAAGCAACTGATAAGGGAAGCTCGCAGATTAGGTATATAAAGAACCCCAGATTTATATTAAGAGGGTAGGTGGGCTTGTACACTACACCCTTCCACTCTCTCTATAACTTATGCCATTACATTTTCTCCTTCTTGACTTGAGCATCGGAGGAGTCATGCCGGGTAATCCTAGTGTTGGCCTAGGATGCAAGGTCGTCTGCTTACCATTGGTGGACGCCTAGGCCATCCTATCTTAGGAGGAAGCATCCATAGACTCGAAAGACCCTCGCCTACTCAATCGAGCTGCCTAATGTCAAACACCCACTATAAGACAACATCTAGAATGCCTTCGCACCCTTGCAAAAACTTTACGTCGTATTAGAAGGAACCTCAGGGTGAGCTTGCACCTATGGCAGAGAACCTATCAAATCAACTCAACTGTCGATGGTACTCATGACACCATTATTGATGAATGCTTAATCTATCAAGGTTGTTAGAGTTGATTGATGTAGGATTAATTATGACAGAGATATTATTACAATTAGAGGTTTGGCCAGAGTCAAATCCAAGCATCGGGCCGAGGTTCAGACGATGCGGTTGGGAACTTAACTGGAGTGCGTCGGGAGCTTACCGAGGGTATTGGGAGCTTGCCAGGATAGCGCAAGGGAGTTCACCGGAAGAAGACCAAGACTTGTCAAAAGATTGTTAAGGGTAGCCGGAAGGCTTGCCAGGAGTTGGGAAGGTCTTGAAGTGGATTTGTGGCCATATTGATTATAATTAATTAAGTTATAGTTAGCATCATACAGGTTTAACCACAATGATCAAGCTTAGGCATCGGGCCAAGGATTGGACGATGTGGTGGGAACTCTCCAGGAGTTCGCTAGAACTTCGTCGAAGGTATCAGTAACATCGGTAGGAACATGTTGGGAGATCGCCGGAGGAAGACCATGAGACTCGTTGTAAGGAAAGCCGGAGGTTGCCAGATTGCATGAGTGAGGTTGTGAGCTTGGTGGTCATGTTTGACTGTAATCTTTAAGTCGTAAGTTAATGTTGAGTCCTAAATGAGTGTGATATGGAAGGAATCCAAATCAAATCAAAGAGGCAACCGGGTCCACTGAAAGGGTTTGATTGAGCTCAAGTTAAGCTCAACTGGTTAACCAAAGAATTGTCAATATGTGGTTCATGTCGGGATTGGAAAAGTGAAGGGAATCACTTTTCTGTGATTCTCAATGGATGAATCGCCAGTGATCGACGGGTGTACCATCACCGCCCAGGATTTCGGGTGGCTGTTAGCGACTGAATCGTCTAGGCTGACGGTTCAACCGTTCGTACCCTAGATTCTAGGTATTTTTAGCGATTGACCCACCTAGGTCGACGGTTGAACCACTCGTACCTAGATTTTTTGGGTGAGTTTGAATTTTGGCTCCAAATTCTGAAGCCATTTGAGGCCTATAAATACCTCAAGTTTTCTTACATTCCACACAACACTTTTGGGGGATAAATTCTATGAAAAACTCATGTGAACTATAAGAGAAAGAAAAGGGGTAAGAGAGTGATCAAATAATTATAATTTTGTCGCCCTTGTAAGATTGTAAGGGTTTGGTCTTCACCCAAAGAAGATCGGTAGTGGACGTCGATGTGCCTCAAGGTGGAGGACTCAGGAGTGGATGTAGGCTGGTTGGTACTGAACCACTATAAAACTGTGAGTTCTTTTTGCTTATCTTGCTCACTACTTTTCTATTGATGCTTTCAATTTTGTTTATGATTTGAAAGTAAGGTTTCAAAATCAAGCACTTCACTTACGACATTGCATATCTCGCTATTCGGATTTGCTTATTCTTTCTTGAGTAATCTTTAGGCAAGAAGCTTAGTATTTCTCTATAAGATTGAATTGCTTTACTTGAACGAAAGGCTTCAAATTTTCCTATCTTGCTTCAAGCGAAAAGTTTTTCGTTAAAACGAGAATTCACACTTGCACTAATTCAACCCCCCAAGTGCCAATTGATCCTAACAATTGGTATCAGAGCAATGTCTTATTCTTTGGACTAAACACCCACTAGAGTAAATGCTTTGTTTGGTATGAATGAGGGTTAATGCATCACAAGTCCTCTTATATTCAATGGGACGGACTACACATCTTGGAAAATTCGAATGCGTATCTTTTGTGCTTCAATAGATCTTGATTTGTGGTGTATTATTGAAAAATATTTTCAGAAGTCATCCAATCCAATAAATGATTGGAATGATTATGAAAAATAAATGTTTTCATTGAATGCAAAGGCTGTGAATGCTTTTTATTATGCACTTGATAAAAATGAATTTGATCAGGTTTCTTATTTTAATTCAGCCTTTGATATATGACATATATTAAAAATGACATATGAAAGCATAACTAAATCAAATAAATCATTAAATAAAAAGACTTACAAAAATAAACTTAAAGAACACCTTTCAAAGAACATGAAGGAATTTGAACTGAGCATGACATATGATTCCTCGAGTAAAATCTCGAGTGATGAGGACTTTAAATCTTTGACAAATGAACTAGATAAATTAATAAATATAAATAATAAAAATGACCTTAAATCATGGATAAGTACTCTTGCTTTAAACCCAAGAAACTAAGACACTCCGAAGCTGAAGACATAATCAAAAGGAAGTGGAAGATCTCTCGCTGATGGTCATCAACAATGAGGTAAGTCATTCCTACAAAGTCTCTAAACATGATCCATGTTGATAAGCATCATGTTTATATGGAAAATATTGGTATTGTGAGTAAGACTCATTAAAAATCAACTATCCTCATTAGAAGACTCATATTACACTCTTTGCCCAAAAATAGATATAATTTTTGTAGTAAATATGAACACTTTGCTTATAAGTGTTCATTTAGAAATTATATTCCATATAAATTAATTTAGGTTCCTAAATGAATCATAAACAATATAAAACCATTAGAGAAAATAGGAAGAACATATCATGAAGGACGCAAACTCAAATGGGTACCTAAATCAAAACCTCGTATAATATAAAGTTACCTCCTAACAAGGCTAGGAGCATAAGTAATGTTTTGAAAGTTGATGCTCAAGGCACATGACTTGAGATCTAATACTTTTTCAAAGCTTACTAACCTAAGTAATAACAAAAAAATATTGAAATAAAATCATTGGTAATAAATATTTGGATAACTCATTAATCTTGATTGTTCTAACTTTGGCATGCTAATACAAAAATGAATTAGAGACTTTATCTAAATTCAAATTTATAAAGAAAGATTTTGATGATGATTATGATCGAATGATAGGTTCAAAATTATTGGCTTGAATATTTGTTGATTTAATGCAAGGCTATTGTTAAATGATTTAAATATTATGGTGTTTTTGGTTAAATATCATTGTTGAATAATTGATTTAAATGGTTGAAAAACTGTATGTTGAGATTGAATGTGTATTGTTAAATGATAGATTATTTTTTAATTTAAATATAAAATAAATAAAAATTAGAAATGAGTTTGTCAACTCCTTACAATATGTGTAAATAGTTAGACTCATTTAAAAGTTGAATTGAGATAGATTGAATTTTGGTTGAAGATATTTTATGTTCAATGAAATATGCTTGATGATTTAATGATGTATAGTGATGAGTTTATATTTTAAAATTATGCATGATGATCTTTGTGATTTATGGCTTGTAGATCTTTACCGTAATAAAAATTCTTTTTTCGGTTTTAAATGAAAACACATGTTTTTATTTGGCTTAAAAGACAAAGACATGCTTGTATGAAATAAAAAGGAAATATATTTTCATTGAAAATTTCTCTATCTTATAATTTTTTCAAAAAGAGATTAATGAATCAATTATGTTATTTTTTATGAATCTCTTGAACTATGAAAGTGATTTTGATGATTTGATGATTTGAACTTGAATAAGTTATTATCATGATTTTTGACAAGTTTAGAGAATGAAACTTGAAATCTTTATATAAATACTTTGATTATGAACTTTACATAAACTTCCTAATTGTTATTTTGATAATGACTAAGGGAGATACAAAAGTGATATTTTGCAATAATAAATTTAAATATTTTGATTATGAAAAACCTTCATTGGATGAGGAGCTATTTGTTAAAATTGGAGAAGAATCCATGTTCCATGGGCCACTACACTTGGGATTTGAAGGACCTGCGCTACAAAGACCGAATTGTGATTGTTCCTTCTTCCCCTTGCATCAAAATTATTTTGCATGAGTTGCACTCTTCACCTTCAGCAGGGCACTCTGGATTTATGAGAACATATAAGTGGGTGAAGCAAAACTTCTTTTGGAGAGGCATGAAAAGATTAATTTATGATTATGTTTCTAAATGTGATGTATACCAGTAGCAAAAAGGTGAAATAGTGGCAAGTCCATGAAAACTACAACCACTACCTATACCAGACTCAGCATGGACTGACATCTCTATGGACTTCATCGAAGGGCTGCCACCATTTTAAGGTAAAAGCACGATCTTTATGGTGGTAGATTGTTTAACCAAATATGCTCATTTATGTGCTGTGAGACATCCTTATACCATTACTAGTATTGCTCAACTATTTATAGAAAATATTGTAAAACTGTATGGGATGCCAAGGTTGATTGTGAGCGACCGTGACAAGGTGTTTACAAGTAAATTTTGGACCGAGCTCTTCCAACTACAAGGCACCTAATTGAAGATGAGCACAACCTATCATCCATAGACAAAAGGCCAAACAGAAGTGGTGAACAGATACCTCAAGATTTACTTACGGTGCTTCACCAGTGACCGACCTAATGAGTGGATAAGGTGGCTTTCTTGGGCTGAATGGTGGTACAACACAATTTATCATTCATTAATTAAATGTACCTCCTATGAGGCATTGTATGGCCGACCACCCCTTGTAATACCTATATATATAATTGGTGCGACCAAAGTGGATTAGGTCGATCAAAACTTAATTGACAGGGATAAGCTTCTGCAACTACTGAAAGACAATCTAATTGCCTCCCAAGCCCACATGAAGCAATAAGCATACACTCACCGGAGCGAGCAAGAATTTTCAGTAAGAGATTGGGTCTACCTTCGGCCACAACCATACAATAGTTGTCAATCAATACCCGAGCGTCGATGAAGTTATCTCCATGATTATACGGATCATATCAGATTTTGAAGCATATTGGGGCCATAGCATACAAATTAAAGCTCCCAAATGATGCTAAGATCCATCCCGTCTTCCACGTATCCTTGCTAAAGCTGAAATTGGGAGAACGAGAGTTGGCTCAGACTCAACTACTGAGCACTACTAATGATGGCAAGATTTAGCTCAACCTGAAGCTATACTTGATCGGAGGATTGTGATGCACCGTCGACGCCCTTCAACTGAAGTACTCATAAGTAGAATAATTTACCAACTGAAGATGCAATGTGGGAGTCTTACAAGGAGCTGAAGACTGGGTTCCCAAAGTTTATAGACCTTTAGCCTTGAGGACAAGGCTGATTCAAAGAGGGTGGGTTTGATAAGACTCTATCATGGTTGAGCCCTAATTACCCTAGAAGTAGTCAATAAAAATCCTTTGGGATTATAATAAAACCCCACCTAGACACTTCTATCATATAAAGAAGTGTGGCTAGGGTTTAAATTGGGGTCTTAGGGCTTAGTGGCCGTCGCCCCCTTTGCTGGGCTGGTCGACCAGGGTTTCCCTTAGCTAGGTCGGCTACAAGAGGGTAAAGAAATAATTTTACTTAGGCAATCACTCCATGGGCTAGGGTTTAGAACCCTATATAATGATGTAGCCACCCCCACTATTTTATCAAGCAAGAATAATCTTTTATTCAGCCTTGTGTCGAGTTCTAGTAGGGTGGAACCCCTATAGCGTTCTAAGGGTTGATCCCCCTTAAAGATTAAAATCTATAGAGCTCCTTTTGGGGTTCTATCAGCCCACCAATCTCCGGCCAACCGATAAGGAAAGCTCGCATATTAGGTATAAAAGGAACCCCTGATATACACGAAGAGGGTTGGTGGGCTCGTACACTACACCTTTCCACTCTCTCTACAACTTATGCCATTGCATCTTCTCCTTCTTGACTTGAGCATCAGAGGAGTCGCGCCGGGTAATCCTAGTGTTGGCCTAGGATGCAAGGTCATCTGCTTACTATTGGTGGACACCTAGGCCATCCTATCTTAGGAGGAAGCATCCATTGACTCGAAAGACCCTCGCCTGCTCAATCAAGCTGCCTAATGTCAAACACTCACCAAAAGACAACATCTGGAATGCCTTCGCACCCTTGCAAAAACTTTGCGTCATACTAGAAGGAACCTTAGGGTGAGCTTGCACCTATGGCTAAGAACCTATCAAATCAACTCAACTGTCGATGGTACTCATAACACCATTTTTTTGGCACTAGAAGGAGAGCCGGACATTAGGGGCACTACCTTTCGGTAACCCTTCTAGGGAAGCAAAAATGGGCTCTGTTGAATCTCGGATTTTGATGATGAAATCAATTGATGAGTGCTTGATCTAACAAGTTTGTTAGAGTTGATTAATGCAAGATTACTATGATAGAGATATTATTACAATCAGAGGTTTGGCGAGAGTCAAGTCCAAGCATCGGGCCGGGGTTCGGATGATACGGTTGGGAACTCGGCTGGAATGCATTGAGAGCTCGCCAAGGGTATCAGGAACTTGCCAGGATGGCACAAGGGAGTTCACCGGAAGAAGACCGAGACTCATCGAAAGATTGTCAAGGGTAGCCAAAAGGCTTGCCAAGAGTTAGGTAGGTCTTAAAGTGGATTTGTGACCATGTTGATTGTAATTAATTAAGTTATAGTTAGCATCGTGCATGTTTAACCATGACGGTGAAAATGAGTTATAGATCAGACATGGACCCAGGATCAAGTTTAGGCATCGGGCTAAGGATTGGATGATACGGTGGGAGCTCGTCGAGAGTTCACTAGGACTTCGCCGAAAGTATCAGGAAGATCGCTAGGAACACACTGGGAGATCGCCAGAAGAAGACCGTGAGACTCACCGTAGGGAATGCCGGAGGTTGCCGGATTGCTGGAGTGAGGTTGTAAGCTTGGTGGCCATGTTTGATTGTAATCTTTAAGTCATATGTTAAGGTTAAGTCCTAAATGAGTGTGATCTGGAAGGAATTCAAATCAACTCAAAGAGACAACCGAGTCCACTAAAAGGGTTTGATTGAGCTCAGGATGAGCTTAATTGGTTGACCAAAGAATTGTCAATATGTGGTTCATGTCGGGATTGGAAAAGTGAAGGGAAGCACTTTTCTGAGATTCCCGACGACTGAACTGCCAGTGAGCGGTGGGTGTATCACCGCCGCCTAGGATTTCGGGTGGCTGTCAGCGACTGAACCGTCTAGGTTGGTGGTTCAACTGCCCGTATCTTGGATTTTGGGTACTTTCGACGGTTGACTTGCCTAGGCCGGCGGTTGAACCGCCCGTAGCCAGATTTTCTGGGTGACTTTGAATTTTGGCATCAAATTTTGAAGTCATTTGGGGCCTATAAATACCCCAAAGTTTCTTACATTCCACACAACACTTTTAGGGGATAAATTTTGTGAAAAACTTATGTTAATTATAAGAAAAAAAAAGGAGTAAGGAAGTGATCAAAGAGTTATAATCTTGTCTCCCTTATAAGATTGTAAGGGTTTGGTCTTCACCCAAAGAAGATTGGTAGTGGACCTTGGTGTGCCTCAAGGAGGAGGACTCGGGAGCGGACGTAGGCCGTTGGTGCCAAACCACTATAAAACTGAGTTCTCTTTGCTTATCTTGCTCACTACTTTTCTATTGATACTTCCGATTTTATTTACATTTTGAAAGCAAAGTTTCGAAATCAAGCACTGTCCCTTTAAATTTTAAAAATTTCGAGGACTGTCCTCGTGTATAAAATTCTAGAAATGGCCTCAACTGAAAATTCTGAGGACTGTCCTCTCATCCAAAATTATAAAAATATTTTTGACAATTCTAAAAATTCTGAGCATATCTTGATTTCCAGAAAAATAATTAATTAAATAGTTTAATTAATTATTATATATATCTAGTAATCCTACATATGATGTGATGTACATGTGATGTATGATGTGGATGGATGATCATGAGTCAAGTGTTGTGATGTGTGTAATTATGATTATTATTATTATTACGACCTGTGAGCCTACGTTTTTCTTATTTATTGTTGGGCCTGCGTGCCTGTGATTATTTGTAATTACATGAAGAGACGCAGCGGGAGCATGGAGGTTACAGCGGGACCCACGATAACATGGCGGGAGATCACGACGTATGATGATGCGATGATCCAACGGAACCGATGATGACGAGATTAGCAATCACAGGGCATAGAGATGTGTCAATGCATATATAGATCCTATTATGAGTGATTAGGGCCATTGGCTCGGGCTTAATCATATTAGGTGACGGCTCATGATCATCCGGTGTGGCTTGCATATGTGATGTGTTATACACCTACTCGATATATGTATATATATATCTGCATGCGATATAGATATATATTAAATATGTATGTGTGTGACACAACATATTAGAAAACCGATACAAAAATCCCTCCTAAGATAATATTAAGTCGGTAAGCATGAGGTAATAAGATTGACTCACGTGGCCTTCCATCGTTATAGAAAGAAATTGAATCATGACATAGGTTGAGTTGGTCGAGTCCCTCGAGGCTCACCTATCTACGTGATCGAGATCTTGCCTACGACATAGAGATGTCACCGGTGACCTGAGGACATGGTATGCTTGGTCGAGTCCCTCGAGGGCATATCATTGATTCAGACTTATCTTGTAACGATGGTGATGACTTAAATTGAACGTCATGGTTGGTCGAGTCCCTTGAGACTATGATGATTCAGAGGCCGAACATGACGGGAATCACAAGGAGTTGTGATTGGCAAGAGTTGCCTACCTTTTGGGCTTAGTGTAATTGGTCGAGTCCCTCGAGGTTGCACTAAGACACCAATTGGATCCCGATCCCCACTAGGAGTCTGTCGGAGACTTTCATTTTATGTGTCAAAGGTGTCGCGTGATTCGCTAAGAAAATAGTGGGAGTATATTAAGATAGAAGTCCTTATCTTAATTAGTATTTTCTGTAAAATCTGCTTGTTATTTATTTTTGCTTTATCTTTTTTGTCAGAAACATGTCGCTCACAAACCCCCTACGTGACATACTTGATGCCAACTACTTCACTAGTCCAAACTATACAGATTAGCTCCGTAATTTAAGAATTATTCTCATGGCGGAGAAAATCACATACGTCCTTGATACAATTGTGCCCATGCCGGAAGAAGGGGCAAGCAAGGATGAGATCGCTCGCTATGATCTCATCTCGCTATGTGAAGTATATGGATGATTCCACGTTGGTAAAATGTTACATGTTGGCCTCCATGACTCCTAAGTTATAGAGGCAACATAAGAGCATGGATGCAAATTCTATCATTCTTCATCTCCGTCAGTTATTTGAGAAACAGGGAAGAACTAAAAAATATGAGATATCTAAGAGACTCTTCCAAGCCAAGATGACAGAAGGGACATCAGTTGAGAACCATGTCCTAAAGATGATAGAGTGGATTGAGAAACTCATAGGTCTATGAATAGTCCTAGAGGATAACCTATGCGTTGATCTTATACTTTAGTCCCTACCAGATTCTTTTTCTTACTTCATCATGATTCTTAACATGAGCAAGTTTAAGGTGACTCTCCCTGAGCTCCTCAATATGTTGAGGGAAGCTGAGAGTGCCATCAAGAAGGAGAAGTCAGTTCTTTACCAAAAAGAAAATGAAGGCTAGCAAGACCCTTAAGAAGGGCAAGGGCAAAGAAAGATCAGGTAAGGCAAAGGGTGCCAAGAAATATTCGGGAAAGGACAAACGATAGTGCTTCCACTATGGCCAAGATGGGTATTGGAAGAGGAACTATAAGGACTACCTTGCAGAGAAGGCGAGACAGAAGCTTGGAGAAGCTTTAGGTATATTCATGATCAGTCTCCACTTGTCATATTTTCATGATAACACATAGGTTTTGGAGAGTGTTTATCATATCTGTAATTCGTTGCAGGTTCTAGCAAGACCTAGGAGATTGGTTAGAGGCGAGATGGACCTCAAGATGAGCAATGGAGCAAAAGTTGCTGCAGTTACTGTTGGAGAGGTCACCCTACATCTACCTGGTGGAGCTATTATTACATTAGATGTATGCTATTTTGTTCCCTCCATTATCAAAAATATTATTACTATTCTTATTTGATAATTAGTTGATATAAATTAGTTTTTGAGAATAGTTCAATAATTATGGATGATGAGATTATCACTAGAGGGACCCTTATAAATGGCTTATATGTGTTAGACACTTCTCTACATATCATGAATATAAATATGTCTAAGAGATAAGGTGAATAATATATACTTATGACATTGTAGGCTAGGTCATATACATGAGGGAAGGATTCAAAAGTTGCTGAAAGATGGATACTTCGATCCATTTGACTATGAGATATGCAACTTACGAACCTTGCCTTCGTGAGAAGATGACCAACTCTCCTTTTAGTGGAACTGGAGAGAGAGCCACCAAGTTATTGGAACTCATACATAGTGATGTATGTGGTCCTATGTCGACTCAAGCTATAAGTGGTTACTCATACTTCATTACAATCACTGATGATTTCTCTAAATATGGACACATGTACTTAATGAAGTACAAATCTGAGGCCTTCAAGAAATTCAAGGAATATAATAATGAGATAGAGAACCAAATTGAAAAGAGTATTAAGGCTCTTCGATCAGATCGAGGAGGAGAGTACTTGAGTATGGAGTTCACCCATTTCCTCAGGGACAATGGGATTCTATCCTAGTAGACACCTCCTTATACACCTCAGCTTAATGGTGTATCAGAAAGGAAGAATCGCACGCTGTTAGACATGGTGATGAGTTTCGCTGACCTACCCGTCTCATTCTGGGGGTACGGCTTAGAGACTGTAGCTCACCTTCTGAATAGAGTTCCATCAAAGTTGGTAGTGACTACACCATATGAGATATACAAAGGAAAGAAGTATGATCTTAATATTGTTAATATTTGGGACTGTCCTGCCCACATTAGAAGACACAACCCCGATAAGTTGGAATCAAGAACAAAAAGGTACATATTCGTGGGATACCCAAAGGAAACTTATGGGTATTATTTCTATCATCCCGAGGATAGAAAGGTCTTTGTTGCCAAGAGAGTTGTGCTCCTTAAGAAGGAACACATTCTTGAAGGAAACAGTGAGAGTGAGATAAAATTGAGCGAGGTTAGAGAACCTAGCTCAAGCACCATTCCAGAGCCTGAGTCTGTTCAGGTACTTAACACACAAATTCTAATTATATATATGTCTAGTAGAGTATCTCACCCTCCTGAAAGAAATATAAGACATATCAGTGGAGATGACTCTCAGGATGTTGATCCTCAGACCTACGAGGAGGCTATTATGAGTATAGACTTTGGGAAGTGGCAAGAAGTCATGAATTCTGAGATAGATTTCATGTACTCTAACAAGGTTTGGAACCTTGTGGATGCACCTGAGGGTATTGTATCCATCGATTGCAAATGGATCTTCAAGAAGAAGATCGGAGTGGATGGAAAAGTAAAAACCTATAAAGCAAGGTTGGTAGCTAAAAGATATCGCCAAAGACAAGGACTTGACTGTGACGAAACCTTTTCACTTGTAGTCATGCTTAAGCCCGTTAGAATTATTTTGGCCATTACAGCACACTCTGACTATGAGATCTGGCAAATGGATGTCATAACGACATTCCTTAATGACAACCTCAAGGAGGAGATGTATATGATACAGCTAGAGGGATTCGTATCCAAAGAGAGTCCATATAAAGTGTGCAGGTTACTTAGATCCATTTATGGATTGAAGCAAGCTTCCCGAAGTTGGAACATAAGATTTGATGAGGTGATCAGATTTTATGACTTCGTTAAGAACGAAGATGAGTTTTGTGTGTACAGGAAGGTAAGTGGAAGCGCTATCACCTTCTTGGTGCTATATGTGGATGATATCCTAATCATTGGGAATGATGTAGGAATGCTCTCCACAGTAAAGGCTTGGCTATCCAGAAACTTCTCCATGAAAGACTTAGGGGAAGCATCCTATATTTTGGGGATCTGGATCTATAGAGATAAATCCAAAAGGATGCTTGGCTTATCCCAATCTAGGTACATAGACTCCATTGTCAAAAGGTTTGGCATGAAGAATTTCAAGAGAGGTCTCATACCAATGAGACATAAAATATCACTTTCTAGGAGTATGTCCCCAAAGACTCCTGAAAAAAGGGCAGACATTGATAAGATACCTTATGCCTCAATGATAGGGTCTATCATGTATGTGATGCTATGTATCAGGCCTGATATAGCACATGCTCTGAGTGTCACGAGCAAGTATCAGGCAGATCCAGGTTTAGAACACTACAAGGTAGTAAAGTGTATCCTTAAGCACTTGAGAATGACTAAGGATCTTTTACTGGTATATGGAGGAGGTAGCCTTCCAGATTGAGGGCTACACAGACTCAAGTTTTCAGTCTGATATTAATGATAGCAAGTCAAATTCAAGGTATATTTTCACCATGAATGGAGGAGTAGTAAGCTGAAAGAGTTCCAAGCAAGATACCACTACTGACTCGAACACAAAGGCGAAATACATTGCTACAGCAGAAGCAACAAAGGAAGGGGTATGGATGAAGAAGTTCATCAAAGATTTGGGAGTCGTACCAAGCCGCGTGGAACCAATTCCCATATATTGCGACAACAATGAGGCGATCACTCAAGCGAAGGAACCCAGGTCTCATCAGAAGTCTAAGCATATTCTGAGGAGGTTCCATATGATAAGAGAGATTATAGCCCGTAAAGATATAGCAATGGAAAAAGTTTCACCTGAAGATAACATTGTAGTTCCATTGACAAAGCAGCTGGCTCAGATTATATTTGAGCGTCATAGGGGTCTAATGGGGATCAGACATATAGGTGATTGGCTTTAGGTCAAGTGGGAGATTGCTAGTTACAGGTGCCCTGCAAGCCAATTATGTGAGTGATGGCACGTGTGACACATGACGTAATTTATTTATTTATGATTAATATTGGTATATTCTCACATTATATTATTTACTACATATATATTATGATGTCCTTAGTTCTATGTAATGGAAATCGGGTCGTGATGAGATCACGATAATGAGATCGATCCACCTTTAAATACAGATCCTAAATAATCATGGTCATTGGTTACTCAAGAGGGACATTGATATAACCAGACAGATCGGTATACTATATACCCGTCCATATGATGGAGGCGGCTGGTCTCATAGCCACTTGTGTGGAGATACTAAGGATATAGTACAGGTGCTTATTGGAGAATGAGTTCACTGATTGATCCGCTTATGGAATGCTATATGGTTAATGATACATAATGTCAGACAACGATTCCATAGTTCCAGTTATGTATCTGGTCCTTAGACTTGAGACACGAAGGATGCCTTATATGAGTACTCCTTTCTTTGACGCCAGACTTATAGGTTTGGAAAGTTTCAGATCTGGTACGGTTGGTTATCGGGATTGGTAGCCAACCTTACGAAGGTAATTGAGTGTCATTTGAGGATCATCCACTCTCAGTATCACGAGAGGAATATCTCATATGTGCTTGCTCAGACAAATCCCTAGCCAGGGTAATTCAGATTGAGAGAGAAAGAGTTTTTCGAGAGAATCCAATTAAAGCGAGACTATGATGGATTCTGTATGTGGCCTGACAGTACCATATCCAATATACGATCTCTGGGATATTAGTTGGATAAGGGATTATAAATATACGGTAACTGTGGATAGATAGGTCTGATGGATTTGATCCCCCCTGTACCGTTTGGGGACTATGGTGTAGTGACATAGTACGTCCATAGTCGATGAGTCGAGTGAATTCTTATGGGGATAATAATTCACTATATCAGAAGGAGTTCTGATGAGAGTGACTCATGACCAGCTCAGTATCCGGCCTAAGGGTCACACACATATGGTAGATGCTTCAGTGAATATAGGATTGAATGGAGATCCAATTAGCCCCTATGCTCATTAGATGAGACTCTATACTGATGGGCTCCTTGATTAAGGCCCAATTAGAGGCCTAAGGAGATTATTGAATAGAGATCCAATAATGCAAGGTTAGTGGGTAATTGGATAGAGATCCAATACCCATTAAGGCAAGAGCCCTAGGGTTTTTGGTGGCTCTCTATAAATAGGAGGGGAGACTCATGGTTGATAGGCTGCAACTTTAGCCACCACCTCCTATTCTCCTTCCTCCCTCTGTGCAAGAGTTGCAAGATCAGATTGTATAAGTTTCGCTGTAGAGATCCATCGTGTGGATACCGCTAGAGAGGATGACGCTTGACCTCCTTCATCTTCTCCATTCGGATCTGGAATACAGGGATATACGATCTCCCTAGGTAAAATCAATCTCTCACACATTGTGATTTTTAACATTTTTTATATTTTTCTCGCAACCCCAATCTTTTGCACGATGATTTGATCTGCGTTAGAAACCAGTTTTTATTTTGATTTTCGTTGCGCATGTGATGCTCCCGCTGAGGTTTCCTAACAATAAATACCCTAAGTTTTCTTATATTCCACACAACACTTTTAGGGGATAAATTCTATGAAAAACTTTTTTGAATTGTAAGAAAAAGAAAAGGCGTAAGGGAGTGATCAAAGAGTTGTAATCTTGTCGCCCTTGTAAGATTGTAAGGTTTGGTCTTCACCCAAAGAAGATCGGTAGTGGACGCCGGTGTGCCTTAAGGAGGAGGACTCGGGAGTGGACGTAGGCCAGTTGGTACCGAACCACTATAAGACTATGAGTTCTCTTTGCTTATCTTGCTCACTACTTTTCTATTGATGCTTCCAATTTTATTTACGATTTGAAAGCAATGTTTCGAAATCAAGCACTTCACTTACGACATTGCATATCTCGTTATTCGGATTTGCATGTTCTTTCTTGAGTCATCTTTAAGCAAGAAGCTTAGTATTTCTTTATAAGATTGAATTACTTTACTTGAACGAAAGGCTTCGAATTTTCCTATCTTGCATCAATCAAAAAGTTTTTCGTTAAAACAAGAAGTCATACTTACATTATTTCACCCTCTCTTAGTGCCAATTGATCCTAATAGGCTCTTCATTCCTCTTCCAAAGAGTCTCCTCCTTGTACGGCGGAGGTAAACCTGCGTCAGCCTTAATGGAAGCACTGCCATGCCTCAACACTAAGCGTCGGGCATTCAGAGTGTAGTGGTCCTGTGTCCTGCTCCTGACCTTCTCAGAGTGGCACCTTCACTCAGGAAGGAGAGAATTAGGACCAGGGAGCCCCTCAGGAGATGTGTTCCAAGAGTCAAGGGCTTTTTGCCCCATGAAGCAGCATAATAATGGCCCTCTAAACATTGATCATAATAAAACTAATTGCTTCAGAGGAAAATCTTTACTGATTTAAACAGAACTTCTGATAACAAACAGGGACACCCCAAGAGCAAGTTGCAAAAAGGAGCAAGTGAAAGAAGGGTTGTCGGGGCCCAATGACTTTAGGAAGGTAAAGGCAGAGGTAAAGGGGTGGTAGGGCGATCGTCAAAAGGGACTTCCACAGGAGCAGGCACTTCGACATCCGATGGGATATCAGCGAACGGATCCTCATCGACCTCAAGCTTAGGATATCATGCTTTGAAGCGCCTAAGGGCAATATGGTACTCGAACTCATAGGTGACTTGGCTGGCGTGCTTAAGGCCACAATAGAACCCCTCAGACTCCTTGTAGGAGAGCACAGGCCTCCTTTCTCGCTCAAGTACATAACTCTGTTCCTCCTCCTAAGCCTTCTTGATCTCCTTCATAGCTAGGTGCGTAGTCACCAGCTCGTCCGAGTTGGTCGACAGTCATTCCTGTTGGGAAACCAAACGGGAGCATCACATGTGCAGCGTGAGATCAAAACAAAATAGGTTTCCTATGCATATCAAATCGTCATGTAAAAGATTGGGTCACGAGAAAAATGCAAAACTGAAAAACTGCATCGTGTGAGAGATTGTTTACCTAGGGAGATCGTATATCTCTGTTTTTCTGGATTCGGATGGAGAGGATGAAGGAGGTCAAGCATCCTTCTCTTTAGAGGTATCCACACGATAGATCACTGCAGCAATACTCATCTAGTAGCAGTCCTAGGTCTCTTAACTCTTGCATAGATAGAGGGAGGAGAATAGGAGGGGGCGGCCAAAGATGCAGCTTATCATATATGTGTCTCCCCTCCTATTTATATTGAGTCACCAAAAATCCTAGGGATCCTGCCTTAGTGGGTATTGGATCTCCCACATTTATCATGTAAAAAATAAAAATGTATCCTACATTTATCATGTCATCATGCGATGATTGGTGCACGAAAACCTATAAAACCAAAAACTGCATGTAACATGTGTTACATGTTTTACCTAAGGAGATTGTATATCCCTGAAAGCCCAAATCTAAAGGAGAAGATGAAGAAGGTCATATGCCCTCCTCTCTAGTGATATCCACACAGTGGAAGAAGCGGTAGTGCTCGTCCTTGCAGCATAAAAACTTGTAGCTTTTTGTGCACCTTATTTACAACTTTTGTATACCACCATACAACAAGCATGGAAGAAGAACTCCTTTCTTCACTATCATGATACATCAAAGAGAGGGGTGGTTGGCTGAAAAGAAAAGGGAGGGACGAGAATAGGAGGGAGCGTCGAAAGGTGCAGCCTATCACCTTTCTTGGCTATTCCTATCTCATATTTATAGAGAGCCTCTTTAAACCCTAATAGATCTTACTTTATTGGGTGTTGGATCTCTATCCAATTACCCTCGCATCTTAGATTATTGAATCTCTATCCAATAATCTCAATTCACATCTAATTGGGCCTTATGCAAGGAATCTATTAATGTTGAATCTCATCCAATAAAATAGGAGCTTATTGGGTAACTTATATCCAATCATCTACTCGCCATAACATCCACCATATGTGTGTGACTTTCTAGGCCCAATACTGAGCCAGCCATGAGTTGCACTTGTTAGAAATCTTTTTGACTCAGAACTCTTTCTGACTCAGCAAATTATTATCTCAACTCATCGACTATAAACGTATTAGGCCACTACACTATAGTCCCCAGAAGTATAAGAAGACCTAATCCATTAGACATGTCTGTCCTTAGTTACTATATATTTATAGTCCCTCATTCATCTAATATCACAGAGATCGTATATTGGGCATGATACAATCAGGCCTCATATGAAATCCGTTCGAGTCTTACTCTAATCGGATTCTATTGGAGTACTCCTCCCTTAATTCGAACGATCCTAGTCAATGATTTGCCTAACTGAGAGCACATGAGATATTCTTCTTGTGATACCAAGAGTGGACGATCCTTTATTGACACTCAATTATTTTTGTAAGGTTGAATACTAATCCCGATAACTAATTGTATTAGAACTGGAACTTCCAAATTTATAAGTCTAACATCAAAGAAAGGAGTATTCAAATAAGACATCATTGGTGTCTCAAGTTTAAGGACAAGACACACAATTGGGACTATAAAATTATTGTCTGACGTTAGGTATCATTAATTATCTAGCATTTCGTAAGCAGATCAATCGGTGAACTCATTCTCCAATGAGCACCTATACTATGCCCTTAGTGTCTCCGCATAAACAGCTATAAGACCAGCCGCCTCCATCATATAAATAAGTATACAATACATCGGTCTGTCTGATTATCTCAATGTCCCTCTCGAGTAATATATAACTAAAATTATTTGGGACCTATATTTAAAGGTAAACCGCTCTCATTATCATGATCTCATCATAATCCGATTCTCATTGCACAGATTAAAGAACATCACAATATATGTAATAGGTAACATGAAGTAAGAATATGTCAATTATAATAATAATAAAAAAGATCGCATATCGTGTCATACATGCTATCACTCATATGATTGACTTACAAGGCACTTGTAACTAGTAATCTCTCACTTGACCTAAATCCAATTACTTATGTGTCTGATCCCTATCAGACCTCTATGATGCTAAAAGATAATATGAGATAACAACTTTGTTACTACATCTCTACGGGTCACCATCTCTTTAATTAGGTGAAACCTCCTCAAAGTACTTTTGATGAGACACAGGTTCCCTTACTAGAGCTATTGCCCCATTGGTGTCGCAATATATGGGAATTGATTTTTTGCTAACTGTATGACTCCCAAATCTACGATGAACTTCTTCATCCATAATTGCTTCTGTCATAGCAATGTACTCCACCTCTGCGGTCGAGTCAATAGTATTATGTTGCTTGTAACTCTTCTATCTTATTACTCCCCCATTCAGGGTGAAGACATACCCTGAGTTTGACATGCTATCATCGATATCAGACCGAAAACTTGAGTCCATGTAGCTCTTAACCTAGAGGCTACCTTCTCTATGTATCAACAAAAGATATTTAATCCTTCTCAAGTACTTATGGATACACTTTACTGCCTTCCAGTATTCTGAACCTAGATCCACCTAATACCTACTCGTGACACTCAGAGCATGCACTATATTAGGCCTAATACATAGCATAATGTTAGGATCGTATTGGCATTAAGAGGGTGGGAGCTGAACTAGTGCTTTCACAACAAGATTCTGATTTAAAAATTTTGATCAAAAAAATATGTATCAAAAATACATTTAACTAAGGAGTATGAGCAAGAGTAGTGAGTAGGTAAATCAGTAAGTAATGATAAGGCAAAACAAGAAAAGAAATGCTAATTGATTTATAGTGGTTCGGTCATCCCAACCTACGTCCACTCTCGATTTCTCTTCTCATAAGGCTAGTAGCTTTTACTACCAATCTTCTTCCAAATGGACGAAGATCAACTATCCTTGTTATAACCCTTCTCATTTTACCAGGCCCAAGAGAGAACCTTTACACCAACTCTTTTACAAAAGACCTCATACTTCCTTAGAAGAACCTCTAAACTCAAGGAGGAAGAGACAACCACTTTTAGAAGAGTTTACACACTTTAATTATCAAGATTTCATTATGTTCACCCTTGTATAAAAAAAGCATGAGTGTGATGTTTATAGACCCCCAAAAGCTTTAAAATAGAGTTAAAAATTTAAATCCTTGAGTTTTCAAGGTATTGGTGGTACTAACGTCAATGTCGGGTGGTACTACTACCGAGAAAAGCCCAAGAATTTGAGCTATGATGGTACCACCACCACCTAGCATAAATAGTGCTTTTTAATTGTCTAGATGATACCACCGCCTAGTCCTAGTGGTACCACCACTTAGGCCTACTTTAGATCATCGAATTGGCCTTCCAATAGGCCCAATTCAGCCTTGATTTAGGTCAAATGGGCTCTAAATCAAGTTGGCATGATTTCAACCTAATACCAACTCAATTTGACTCAAAACAACTACGATCAAGACTTAATCATTCTAATTAATTTACAAAGATATTATCTGACACTTCATCTGAACCTCTAGTATATCATCCTTTCCTTTGGCTTATAGTCCAATCTATTGGTATGTTGACTTCCTACAACATCGGATCTTTTGGTATAATACTCAAGCCTTTTGGCTCGATGCCCGAACTCATGGCATAAAATCCATGCTTTGACACGTCGACTAATCCTCTGGTCTGACATCCAATCTCTGACATGATGTTTTCTTAACCCAATGTCTGATTTTTTTTACTTCGATAATTTACCCTTTGATGGTTCGAGTCCATGATCAAAATTTTTTCTACGTCACTTATCTTAAAAGTATATTACTATATATATTAATCAATTAGTTTCAGCATCAAAATATGGAATTCAATAATAATATCCCCCTTTTATATGATGACAACCATGGAGTTTTAATTAAATTTCCCCAGCCTATATGCCATTTTGAGATATTATAATGAACCCGAACTCAAAAATGATAACCTTTCAATGCTACTCTTTAAATTAAAATCAAAATAATTTTTATCAAAAATCATAGTGATTTTCAATAATAATCATGCAAAAATCATATGCATAATTTTAATTAAAAAATCATATCTATAGTTAGAATGTCAAAATAATTACACATCTCGTCAAATATAACAATAAGTGTGCAACATAATTGTTATCGTCATCATAAAGTTACCATTACTTCTGCCTCTTTGTCATCAATAAAAAAAGGGCATGCTACTACTTTTCTCTCGCCCTTTGTCATCATAAAAAAGAAGAGAAGGATATCATGTTATCACGGTGCTACTTCTCTTTATCTACATCAAAGTGTCAATTGTAAAACTACTTTAATATCTCATGAAGAATATTAATATCCAAGATAAGTTCAAGTTATGATAGGTCAATTGATTGATGATGGCCTATACAATGAGTTATATGAAATAAATCTCATATCAAAAAATCAAGATAATGATCCATTGAGATGAATCTCCTTTTTAGTAAAAAAAATATAGTAAAAGATCTTGACTCATATAAAATAAATCTTAAATAATAAATATCGAGAAGTTAAGTAAAAGATCATGATTTATTTGGATAAATCTCTTTCTTACTCATTATCAAAAAAAGAATTATAGAAGAATGAATATAAAATAAATATCAAATCTTGAATATCGAGAAGTCAAGTGAGAGATCATGATTTAATTGTAAAAAATCTCTTTCTCAATGATTAGCAAAAAGAAAGAATTATAGAAAAATAAATACAAAATAAATTTCAAATCATGAATTCGAGAAGTCAATGAAAGATCATAATTTGTTTCAAAAATCTCCTATTTAGTAAAAATAAAGAATTATGTGAAAATAATTTAGTAAGACATTATGATTCATAATTTGAAAGATTTAACATGCCTAATTCTCTTTTAATAAAATTGAATTATTCCTCATTCAGTGGTTTAATAAAAATTTCTACTAATTGATATTTTGTGTCAATGAAATCTAAAGATATATCATAATTGCTAACATGATTCTTAATAAAGTTTTGTCAAATATCAATGCATTTAGTCTTAGAGTGTTGAATAGGGTTCTTTGTTAAACAAACTATACTAGTATTATAATATTTTATAAGGATATTTTTTAGGTAAAGTCTATAATTTTTTAAAGTATTCTTTATCTAAATTATCTATGCATAACATGCACCTACCGTTATATATTCAGCCTTAGCTGTAGATAATACGATAGAGTTTTACTTCTTAGAAGACCAAGAAACAAGTGCATGACCTAGGAACTGACATATTGAAAAGGTACTTTTTCTATTTATTTTACATCTCGTAAAGTCAACATCAGCATAAGTACTTAAATCAAAATATTTAAATTTTGGATACCATAATCCTAGACTGGGAGTTCCATTTAAGTATCTAAAAATTATTTTAATTATTTTATAATGAGATTATTTAGGATTGGACTGAAATCTTAAATAAAGCCCAATACTAAATATTATATCATGTCTAGTTGTAGTATGATATAATAAGTTTGTTAGGATCGAGCTGGCACTAAGAGGGAGTGAATTAGTGCAAGTGATAAATACTTGGTTTGAAAAAAATTATGCTTAAAGAGAAACTGAAAACAAAAGAGCTTTTTTCGGAACTCGTTAAGAGCAAATAAAATAGAGAGCAAATTTAAAGAAGGACAAGGAAGAGATGCTCACAATATTTTATAGTGGTTTGGTCCACCAGACCTATGTCCACTCTCGATCCCTCTTCACTCGAGGTCAACCGGTATCCACTATCGATCTTCTTTCTCGGACGAAGATCAAACATGCCTTTACACACCTTTCTCCTTTTCACAAGCTCATGAGAAAATCAAACATGCCTTTACTCTCCTTTTCTCAAGCTCAGGAAATCAACCATTTCAACTCAATTTTAGCCCTTCCCTTACACAATTCGCTCTTGAAAGAAAATAGGAAGCTCTCAACCCAATTCAACAAAATTTTACCAAAATTTTCCTTTACAATCTTGCTATCCCATGTAAGAATTCTTGGGATATTTATAGACCCCAATTGGCTTCAAAAATTGGAGCCAAAATTTAAACCTTACCGAAAAATTCGAGTACGGGTGGTACTATCGTCGGCACTAATGGTATTATCGTTAAAAGCTGCCAGAAAAACTAGGCGACGATGATACTACCATCGCTTAGGCGATACTACCTAGAAATAATACTTTTTAGTATTGTTTCATATCCGAGTTGTACCTTATGTTGACCTATTTCCAGGTCAATAAAATGAGCTCTATCATGAGCTTAAATCAATCCCAAAGTGGACTTGGTTGGCCCTTAATTGAGTTAGTAAAACTAACTCTAATCAAGATGCTAACTATGATACTTAAGACAAATAATTACAACACACAATATTCGTTGTCCGATACGTCAATCGATCTTTCGGCGAACTCCCGACGAACTTCCCGGTGCCCGCCGTTTCGTCCGAACCCTGGCCCGATACCCGATCTTGATTCTAGCCCAATGATATATTCTTCCTTAATTGTTTTATCTTTTCCCAATCGTAGTTAATCTTACATCACTTATCTCCAACACATAGGTTATATCATAAACACATCAATTGGTTTCATCATCAAAATCCAAGATTCAACAATCTCCCCCTTTTTGATGATGACAACCAAAAAGTGCAACACGTCATTTTATACATTATGCATCCATATAATTTTAAATCATAACACACATAAATTTAAAACATTTTAGCTTTACTTCATGCATGATACCAACAACGTCAACATTGCTTTAAGCATTGCATGCATAAAACTAAAACATTAAAATTTTTAACCATTTAACTTTCATCATCATGATACCAATATTAACATTATTTTCGGCATACCAAGTTTGCTCTATTTCAAAACAAATATTCATCATTTTTTGTTTCACGTGATAAGAATTTCAAACATACCATTTATCATTTTTATATCACATGATAAAAATTTCAAATCAAATGTCATCAACATATAATTTCTCCCCCTTTGTCATCAACAAGAAGGAAAAATGTTCAACTCATATTTATACATTTATCATAAATATTCATCATTTGTCATCAATATACCATTTCTAAACAAATGTTCAAAACAAATGTACATCACATGATAAACAAAACATTTGCCATTATGTCATCAATCATGTCATTTCTTCTCTTTTGTTATCAACAAAAAAGAGAAATATTTACCATATATTTGAACATTAATCATAAACATTCATCATATGTCATCATACTATCTCTCCTCTTTTATAAAATAAGAAGAGGAAAAAGAGAGAAATTTATTCATTTCATAAGATTCAAATCATAAGTACCACATCAAATTTTTTTCTCCTTCTTTGTGAAAAATAGAAGAATAAGAAGGGTGGAGTCAAGTATACCCAAGAATCCAAGAATCAAAGATTAAAGATCAAATAAGAGGATTCATTTTAAAAGCATCACATAAAAAATTGAGTATCCCCAAAAATCCAAGAATTAACTATCAAGAGGGAGGATTCATTTGAAGGCATTGCATCAAAGATTCATGAATTCAAGAATCAAAATATTTTTTCTGAAAAGGGAGGATTCGAAAGAGAGCTCATGAATTCAAGAATCCAAGAATAAGATATTAAGAGGGTGGATTCGAAAAGGAGCTCATGAATCACATATCAAGCATCACAAAAAGTCTTGAATCACATTTTTTTTCTTTTGTAAATTTCAAGAGGAAAGAATGATGTGAAATCATTTCGCAAGAGAGCTCAATTTGCAAAAGCCAAGAAATCTGAGAAAAATATAAAAGCTACCCATGCATTTGAAAGATTTGACATTTCTATTTTTTTTAATCAAATTATTCATCATTTAATGGTTTTGTTGCAAGATAACAATTTTCTTTCCCGCTTTGTTATTGTTAAAAAGAAGGGAATAATACAATATTATAAAATCAGTTTTTAAATCATGATAAATATTAATAGCATGAAAAATGTCAAGAAATATCAATTTGTTGATAGAATTTATCATTCATGAGTACAAGAAAGTCAAGGATAAATCATGATATGAAGGATAACCAATTGTGAATACCAAAGGTCATGATTCAATTTGATAAATCTCCTCTTAGATGACAAAAAGAAATTTTAGGAGATCAAGTAATAAGAAAGATCTTGATTCATATAAAAGTTATCAGGTTATAAATATCAAGAAGTCAAGATAATGATTAGGATGAAAACATCTCTATAGTAAGTTGCAAAAAGGGACATAGGAGAACTAGTAAAAGATATTGATTCATGTATAAGACATTTCAAGTCATCAAGATCATAAAAAAATCTCAAGTTATAATTTCAAAAGATCAAAATGACAAATCATGATTCATTTAGATAATTTTAATAATACAAAAGAATCACAGTGACCGATCTTGATTTATATAAAGATTTCACATTATAATTTTCAAGATGTCAAGATCATGATTTGGATAATAACTTATTTAAGTTCAAATCATCAAAATTACTTTTATAGTTTAAGAGATTCATAAATAATGATATACATAGATTCAACACTTTTATCTCTTATTGAAAACTTGATAGGATAGAGACATTTAAGGAAAAAAAAGCATTCCACTTTTGTGTTTCAATTTATGTAATTTATTTTATGCAAGAATACTTTTATCTTTTAATCCAAATCCATGCATTTTCATTTAAAACCAAAAATCAAGTATCATTTTAAAAGAAATCATCAAGATCATTAATATAACACATTAAAATGATAAAATATCTTCAAACAAAAAAAATTGATTTATTTTATTTCTAACATTTAAGTGAGTCTAACTCTTTATACTTAGTGCAAAGAGTTGACATGCAATTGTCATGCCCATTTGAAAGAAAAAAAAAATATATTTTTTCTTAATTATCTAAAAACACTAGAAA
The DNA here is from genome assembly GCA_029747655.1 of Ensete ventricosum. NCBI lineage: Eukaryota > Viridiplantae > Streptophyta > Magnoliopsida > Zingiberales > Musaceae > Ensete > Ensete ventricosum. The sequence continues at coordinate 16,906,839 of JAQQAF010000005.1, forward strand.
GATAAGCATGATTTTTTTTAATTCAAGCCCTAATTCAACAACAATCTAACATTCAACATATAATATACAACCTATTTCAAGTCAACATACAACTCATCTAACATTCAATCAAAGTAACATTTAAATCAATTATTCAACAATAACATTTATAAGCCAACTTAGTCAAAAGTCTAGTGATATATCATGGTCTATATGGATAAATATTTCCTTTAGTTAATATCAAGAAGAATCATAGGGGAGTGATTAATGAAAGACTTAGACTCATATAAACTAAGATTTGTTTAGATAAATATATTTGAGAGTCAAGAAAGTTGTGTACAAACATCTCAAATCGTAGACTCCATTATATCATCTCATCATATGAAAACACATCTAAGATCATAATCAAAATTTCTTTTCCAAAATTTTTTAACATAGATTGTTTTCCATTAAATATAGCAAAGGTTCTTTAGTTCTAATTCATTTTTCCACTAACATGCTCTAGCTATACATAAGCCATGCATCATCGAAAAGCAATCAAGATTAATTGTATAACCATGAATCATCAAAAGATTTGTTGCCAATAATTTTAATTTCAATAATTTTTCTTATTATTATTGTTTAGGCTAGTGAGCTTGAAAAGTGTTTTAGATCTAAAGTCATGTGCTTTGAGTATCCACTCTCAAGATACAATTTTATGCTCCTAGCCTTTATTAGGATACAAACCTATACAATAAAGGGGGATATGGTTTAGGTACACATTTGGCTTTGGGTTTCTAATGAAAGATTCTTCCTAATTTTAGTAATGGCATTTGGTTGTTTATGGTTCCTTTAGGAACCCAAACTAACTTGCGTGGACTATACCTTCTAAATGAGCATCTATAGGCAAAATGTCCAAGTCTACCACAATAATTATATTTATTTTCGGGTGAAGAATGTAATGTGGGTTGTTTAACAAAGATAGTTAGCTTTTGTTGAGTATTACCCACAAAGCCAATACCTTACTTTCTATTAACATGACCCTTGTTAGCAAGGATCATGTTTAAAGATTTATTATCTATTTTAAATTTTCTAAGGTTTGTTGTGGTATGACATTTTTCTTTTTTTTATTTCATCTTGTGTCTCACATTTAGAGTAAGAAATACATGATATTTATGCTTCATGCATGGTTTCAAATTTACTAGCAAGTAATGTATGATCTATTTTAAGTGATTTATAATCTTTACTAATCTTTTTATACTCATCAAATAATTCATGAAAGATATTAAGTAACTCATCAAATGTAAAAGAGGCTTCAGGGGAGTTAGTTACCTCATCATTGATGGCTATGAGAGCGTAGTTCACTATTTCTTCTTGGTTATCCTCTTGATCTTTGGAGTGTCTTGGTTTCTTACGTTCATAGAAACATGTTGTGTCTTTTTTGAGTTTATTTTTGTTTTCAATATCTTGTTTTGTTTTGTTACTTTTCATGAATTTTTTGGGTTCTTTTGTTATAAGTTCAATGTCATAGTTCTAATCACTTGAGGTTTCACTCGAGAAATTTTCTTTTATTCTCAATTCAATGTCATTCCTGTTCTTTGGAATGTGTTCTTCTTATGTTCTAAGTGTCAAATCTATCATGTTCTTTGGAAGGTTATTCTCATGTTCTTCTTTGGAAGTATATCATTTATTTTTTATTCCTTTAATTTACTTGTGCTTTCGTATGTGACTTTTAATGTGTTTCATATATCAAAAGCCGAAACACAAGTAGAAACCTGATGAAATTCATTTTTATCTGAAGCATAAAATAGAGCATTCATAGCTTTGCATTTAAAAAAACATCTTTCTTTCATGATCATTCCAATCATTTATAAGATTGGATGACTTATGAAATCCATTTTCGACAATGTTCCACAATTCAAAATCCATCAAAATCAAGAAAATCTACATTCTAGTTTCCAATAGGTGTAGTTCATCCCATTGAACATAGGAAGACATATGTTGGAATGACCCTCGTTAATGTCAAAAATAGCTAGTAAACTTTCTTGAGTGTTAATCCAATTGAGTTGAACGTGGCTCTGACACCAACTATTCGGATCGAGTTGGTACTAAGAGAGGGGGGGGGGGGGGGGGTTGAATTAGTGCAAGTGATAAATACTCGGTTCAAAAAACTTTCACTCGAAGAGAAATCGAAAGCAAAAGAGCTTTTGTTGGAACTTGTTAAGGGCAAATAAATTAGAGAGCAAATTTAAAGAAAGACAAGGAAGAGATGCTCACAATTTTTTATAATGGTTCTATCCACCAGACCTACGTCCACTCCCGATCCCTCTTCACTCGAGGCCAACCAGTATCCGCTATCCATCTTCTGTCACGGGTGAAGATCAAACACCCCTTTCTCCTTTTCACAAGATCAGGAGATCAACCTTTTTCAACTCAATTTCAGCTCTTCCCTTACACAATTCACTCTTGAAAGAAAAAGGAAAGCTCTCAATCCAATTCAATAGAATTTTATCAAAATTTTCCTTCATATTCTTGCTATCCCATGCAAGAATTCTTGGATATTTATAGACCCCAATTGGCTTTAAAAATTGGAGCTAAAATTTAAATCTTATCAGAAAACCCGATTATGGGCGGTACTACCGCTGGCACCAATAGTACTACCGTCGACGTTACCCAAAAAATTGGGCAGTGACGGTACCACCGTTAGGAAACCTAGAAATAATACTTTTCAGCATTGTTTCATACTCAAGCTGTACCTTATGTTAATCCCTTTCTAGGTTAACGAAATGAGCTTTATTATGAGCTCAAATCAAACCCAAAATGGACCCCGGTTGCCCCTTAATTGAGTTAGTAAAGCTAACTCTAATCAAGATGCTAACTATGAAATTTAAGACAAACAATTGTAACATGTAATCTTTGTTGTCCAGCACATCAATCAATCTTTCAACGAACTCCCAGTGAACTCCCAACATCCTTCCGACGAACCCCCGGTGAGCTCCCGATCTCCTTCTGGAGAACTCTGGGCATCCTTCCAGCGAGCTCCCGATAACATGTCAGCGAACTCCCGGTGAGCTTCCCGGCAAACCTCCGGCGAACTCCTAGCGAGCTCCCGCCCAATCATCTGAACCCTAACCTGATGTCCGATCTTGACTCCGGCCCAACAACAGATTTTTTTTCATAATTGTTTTGCCTTTTCATAAACACACCAATTGGTTTCATCATCAAAATCTAAGATTCAACAAAGCTACCTATCATACCTCTATAAGTCTTTTGATTAAAGTATTCTCCTTGATTGTCCATATCTAATTTGGTTGAAATATGCATCGATGTGTTAATGCCCTATGCACAATCCATGTGAAACATTTAAATAGATCTAAAATATACTTAGTTTGACTAATAAAAAGTTTCATTATTTAGTTGCTTAATTTACAATCCTGAGAAAGATGTCAATTCACCCATCAAATTCATTTCAAATTCTTAGATTATACTCTTGACAAATGATTTATATAAAGATTCATTTGTAGAACTAAAAATAATATCATCAATGTAGAAAATAAGAAAATTATTTTTAAAATATTTAATAAATAATATAGTATCATTTTTGTCTTTCAAAAAATTATTTTGAATAGGAAATGAGTTAGGCCTCTCATACCAACCCCTAGAGGCTTGTTTTAACCTATAAAGAGCCTTAGATAATTTGTAAACATAGTTTAGAAAAAGATAATTTTTAAATCCGGGTAATTGCTCAACATAAACTTCTTTGGAAATAAAACCATTAAGAAAGATACTTTTGACATCCATTTGAAATAAATTTAAAATTTTTAAAACATGCATAAGCAAGGAGTAATCTTATGACTTCAAATCTTGCCAATGGAGCAAAGGTTTCTTTATAGTTTGCAAAGAAATACCCCACTTGTTTCTCGAGAAGAGATGGGAAACATGCTCAATATCATTTGATTGAATAGTTGCCTCAGCTCCTCCTTGTTGTTTGAAGAAACCCTCCCCTTCAATTGGTCTTTTTTCATGAAAAGCATACATGAGATAACAAATCAAATCTTTCCCTAAGATTTCGAATAGTTGTCCTAAATTCAAGTTGATTATGTTTCGCTTCTTCCTCAGAGAAAGACGATCAAACAATTCCCAATCATGTTCCTTGCGGATCGGATCATTCGTATAGGATAAAAAAAGAAACCCCAGATATTCGCTATCTTTCTCTTTGAATGTGATCCCAATTCCAGCTACGGTTTCATTAGATATCTTACAACTAGAATCCCTCTTTTTTCCGATCCAATTCCTCCACCATCGCAAACTCTGGTTAGATTCAGGCGTGATACACTTTTTATTTATTAGGAGAACCAAAGTACTCTCTTGCAGATGCATGAAAAAACTCTCAAAAATCTTTTTCCCTTTTGGAATCTTGGTTGAAATCTTTGACTATTAATCTAGCCTTATTTTAAACCATGATACCTTGTTCATCTTGCTTATTCCTAAAGACCCATTTAGTGTCAATCATAAAATGATTACTAGGTCTAGGAACAAGTGTCCAAACCTTATTTCTTTTAAATTGATTAATTCTTCATGCATTACCAAGACCCATGAGCCATATTTGAGAGCATCGTTAATGCATTTAGGTTCAATTTGAGATAAAAAATAGTATTTATATAAATATTTTTAAATAAAGAATGAATTTGACTATATTTTGATGTATCTCTAATAATTAGTTCCTTAGGATGTGCATCTATATATTTTCGTTCCTTGCATAAGGTATCTTTGGAAGTAGATATATCTAAGTTGCTTTGGAGAGGATTCATTTAAATTCAAATTATCAAATTCAAAATTATCATCGAAGTTATTTTTCTTAAATTAAAAATTTTATTAAAAATAACATAGATAGATTCCTCAATAACTAAAGTTTTTTTATTGAAAACTCAATAAGCTTTATAAACAAAGGAATATCTAAGAAAAATACTTTATCGAATTTTACATCAAATTTTCCTAAGACATTATTTTCATTTAAAATAAAATATTTACAGTCAAAAACTTTAAAACATGAGATATTAGGTCTTTTATTGTTCTAAAATTTATAAGGAGTTTTAGATAGTATAGATCTTATGAGAACTCTATTCATGACATAGCATGTCATGTTAATAGCTTCAGCTTAGAAGTATTTGGGTAGACTATGTTCATTAAGCATGGTTCTGACCACCTCTTTTAAACTCATATTCCTTCTCTCAACAACTCATTTTTGTTATGGATTTCTTATAGTAGAGAAATTATGATTATACCCATTCAAATAACAAAATTCTTGAAAATCATGTTTTTTAAATTCACTACCATGATCACTACAAATAGAAAAAGTCATAAAACCTTTTTCATTCTAAACTTATTTGAAAAAACATCATAAAATATTTTAAACAATCACTTTTATGTACTAAGAAGTATGTCTAAGTATATCTACTATAATTATCAATAATCATAAAAGTGTATTTACTACATCCTAGACTTGTGATATTAATTGGTCCAAATAAATCCATATGAATTAATTGTAATGTTATATAGGTACTCACTTGATTTTTGGTTGAAGCTACTTTTTATTTTTTTTTCCTAGTTGACATGCATCACAAATTTTATCTTTGACAAATTTAATTCTAGGCATTCATCTTACAAGTTCTTTGTTCTAATTTGTGAGATCAATTTCATATTTACATGACCTAATTCTTATGCTAAAGCCATACATTATCATTTAAAACTAAAAAATAAGTTTCATCATAAAATTCATCAAGATCAATAGTTTAAACATTATTGTTCCTTAAGGTAATTATAGATTTATTCTTATCTGATATATCTATGATGCAAGCATTAGATTCAAATTTAATATTATATCTTTATCACATAATTGACTAATGATTAATAAGTTATGTTTTAAACCATCTACCATTAGAATATCTTCAATCAAAAGAATAGATTTATTACCAATTTTTTCAATACTGATAATCTTTTTTTTGTCATTTTCTCCGAAAGTGACATATCCTCCATCTCGACTAGTGAACCCTGAGAATTATATTAGATCTTCGGTCATATGTCTTGAGCATCCACTATCAAGATACCCTCTTTTGCTCCTAGCTCTTGTTTAGAGACATACTTACCAGAAAGAGGAGTTTACTTTAGGTACCTATTTAACTTTGGATCCTTCATGGTTAGATCTACCTTTCTTTACTTTTAGCATCTAATCAAAAGCGCTTTTGTTGAGGTGGGGGGCTGGAGGGGAGGGTTTGGGGGGGTGAATTAGTGCCGATAATAAAAACTCGATTCGAAAAAATTTCAGTTGAAGTAAAACCGAAATTAGAAGTGCTTTTGTTGGAACTCGTTAAGAGCAAATAAATTAGAGAGCAATTTTAAAGATAAAACCAAATGGAGAAGCTCAAGCTTTTCTTAGAACTAGTTATGAGCTACTAAGATCAACAACCAATTTAAAGGAAGACAAGTAAGAGAAGCTCATAGAATTTTTATAGTGGTTCGGTCAATCTTGACCTACATCCACTCCCGAGTCCTCCTTCGTCAAGGCCTGCTGGTGTTCACGAATGATCTTCTTTGAAGGGTGAAGATCAACTATCCCTTACACACTTTTCTCCTTTTCACAGTTCAGGAGAACAACCTTTACAATCTTTCACCTTTTCCCTTAAACTCACTTTACACTTGAAAGACACAAGGGAAGCTCTCAATCAATTTTTACAAAATTTTCCCATAAATTTCATTCACTTTCTTGCTATCTTAAGCAAGAATACTTGGGGTATTTATAGACCCTAATTTGACTTAAAAAATTGGAGCCAAAATTCAAGTATTGTTGGAAATCCAGGGTACGGGCGATAGTACAGTCAATGCCTGTGGTACTACCACTGAACAAAGCCTGGGATTCTAGGCAGTGGTAGTACTACTACCAGAATTAGTGGTACTACTGCCAACCACCGATGGTACCACCGCTCAAGTATCCCGGAATAGTATTGTTTAGTACTATTTCCTACTCGAGCTATACCTCATTTTGACCTTCTTCTATGTCAATGAAATGAGCTCTATCATGAGCTTAAATCAAACCCAAAGTGGACTCGATTGGCCTATAATTGAGTTAGTTGGATCTCTCCAAAGCTAACTCTAATCAAGATGCTAACTATGATACCTAAAGATAAATAATTGCAATCAGTCTTTGTTTGGATGTCAATCGATCTTTTAGCGAACTCTTGGTGAGCTCCCGGTCATCTTCCGGTGAACTCCTGGTGTACTCCCAGTGAGCTCCCGATTACCTTTGACGAACTCCCGATGAGCTCTCGCTGCATCATCCAAAGCCCCGACCCGATGCTCGATCTTGACTCTAGCCCAATGATAGATTATTTTGTGTTTTTATAGCCATAGTTAATCATACATTACTTATCTCCAACACATAGGTTAGATCATAAATCCATCAATTGATTTCATCTTCAAAATCTGAGATATAATAATTTCACCCTTTTTGATAATGACAGCCAAACGGAGTTAACCTTAACTCTCCCTATCTATGTGTCATATTTGAAATAGAGCAACTTAAATTTAAAAGAAATAATCACCTTTGAGTTCAAGGTAGTATTTTTTATCATTGCGCAACATGTCATTTAATACATTGTCTATCCTCATGGATTCAAACCATAACATGCATAATTTATTTCAATGTTACTTCATGCATGATACCAACACAAGTCAACATTACTTTGAGTATTGCATGCAATAACTAAAACATTAAATTTTTTTAACCATTCATCATCATGATAACATACATGATACAATTTTTAAAACAAACATTTATCATTTTAGTATCACATGATAAAAATTTCAAATAAAATATTTATCAATATGCCAAACATTATCAATATATCATTTCTCCCCGTTTGTCATCAACAAAAAAAAGAAATGTTTAACACATATTTTAACATTTATCATAAGCATTCATCACATAAAGAGAGGAATTTATTCCATTTCTCTTCCTTTATAAAATAAGAAGAAGAATAAAGAGAGAATTTTATTTATCACAAATGTCATATCAAATTTTTTTTCTCCCTCTTTGTAAATAAAATAGAAGAAGAAGAACAAGGGAGGAGTCAAGTATATCAAAGAGTCCAATAATCAAATATCAGGTATCCAAAAAAAAAATCAAATATCAAGAGGGGGGATACATTTGAAAGCATTGCATCAAAGATCAAGTAGACAAAAGATTCATAAATCAAAGAATCAAAATATTTTTTCTTAAGAGGGAGGATTCGAAAAAGAGCTCATGAATTCAAGAATCCAAAAATCAAATATTAAGAAAGAGGATTCTAAAGAGAGCTCATGAATCCAAGAATCAAATATTAAGAAGGAGGATTAGAAAGAGAGCTCATGAATCACATATCAAGCATCACAATAAATTCATGAATCATTTTTTTGTTTTGTAAATTTCAAGAGGAAAAAGTGATGTGAAATCATCTCAAGTAATCCAAAAAAATATAAGAGCAACGAGAAGATTTAAAATCATCTCATATAAATTTCAAGAAGAAGCTCTAGAAATATGAAAAAATAATATGATAGCAAATCATGTATTTGGATGATTTTAACATTCCTAATTCCCTTCTAATAAAATCAAATTATTCTTCATTTAATGGCTTTGTAAAAATATTAGCTAATTAAAAGTTTTGTATCAATAAATTCCAAAGAAATATCATGATTATTCATATGATCTCTAATAAAGTGAGACCTAATATCAATATGTTTAGTTCTTAAGTGTTGAATGATATTTTTTGTTAAATATATTACACTAATATTATCACATTTAATAGGAATATTTTTAAGTAAATTTCATAATCTTCTAAGGTGTTTTTCATCTAAATAACTTGTGCACAACATGCACATGTTGCTATTTATGTTGAATATCATATTTTGATGATAAAATTAATTAATGAGTTATTGATCTAACAGGATTGTTAGAAGTTGATTGATGCAGAATTAACTACGACAGAAAGAATGTGACAATCAGGTTTGGCCAGAGTCAAGTCCACGCATTGGGTCGGGGTTCGGACGGTGTGGTTGGGAACTCTCAAGGAGTGTGTTGGAAGCTTGCCGAGGGTATTGGGAGCTTACCTGGATGGTGCAAGGGAGTCCGCCAGAAAAAGATCAAAACTCGCCAGAAGATTGTCGGGGGTAGCCGAAAGACTTGCCAGGAGTTGGGAAGGTCTTGAAGTGAACTTGTGGCTATTATGATTGAAATTAATTAAGTCGTAGTTAGCATCATGCAGGTTTAACTATGATAGGAGAAGGAGTTACAGATTAGACATGGACCCAAGATCAAGCTTAGGCATCGGGCCAAGGATTGGACGATGCGGTGGGAGTTCGCCGGGAGTTCGCTAGGAGACTCGCCAAAGGGATCAGAAAGCTCGCTAGGAACATGCCGGGAGATCGCCGAAGGAAGACCATGAGACTCACCGCTGGAGATTCGGAAGGTTGTCGGAATGTGGGAGTGAGGTCATTAAGCTTGGTGGTCATGTTTTATTATAATCTTTAAGTCATAGGTTAAGAGTGAGTCTGATTTGAGTGTAATTTTAAAAACAACTCAAAGAAGCAATCGGGTCCACAATGGGGTTTGATTGAGCTCAGGTTGAGTTTAATTAGTTGACCAAAGAATTGGTCAACATTAGATTCAAGCTGGAATTCAAAAAGTGGAGGGAACCACTTTTGTAGAGATTCCAGCAAGTAAACCGATGGTAAGCGACGGTTGTACCATGTACCCAGGATTCTGGGCGATTGTCAGTGGCTGAACCACCCAGGCTGGGTGGCTAAATCGCCCGTACCCAGGAATCTATGCACTTTCGACGGTTGACCGCCTAGGCCGACGAGTGAACCGCTCGTACCCGAATTTTCGGATACGATTGGATTTTGGCTCCGGTTTTGAAGCCAAATTAGGGTCTATAAATATCTCAAGCTTTCTTACATTTCATACAATAATTTTGAGGATTATATTCTGAGAAAATATTATGTGAGGATTGTAACAAAAAGAAAAGAGATAAGGGAGTGAGTGATCAAAGAGTGTAATCTTGTCTCGCTTGTAAGCAAAGTGTAAGGGTTTGGTCTTCACCCAAAAAAGATCGGTAGTGGATGTTGGTGTGCTTAAAAAAGCAGGACTCGAGACTGGGTGTAGGCCGTTAGTGCTGAACCACTATAGAAATTGTGAGTGTTTCCTTGCTTACATATTTTTATATTGACGCTTCCAATATAACTTAACTCTTTGAAAGCAAAGTTTTCACAATAAGTTCTTTCCTTTAAACGTTGCTTATTTTTCTAATTTTCATATTAACTTAGCAGCTTTCTTTTAACCACTCACTCGTTTCACTAAGAACGAAAAGCTTTAGATTTCCTATCTTGGTTTAATGAAAAGATTTCATCTAAACTAAAAGTTGACACTTGCACTAATTCAAACAACACCCCCCCCCCCCCCCCCCCTCCTCCTCCTCTTAGTGCCAATTGATCCTAACAATATACTCATTTCAAAATCTTCTAAGGTGTCTTTTTGTAGTTCTAAGATAAAGGTTAATTCACCCATTAAGCTCATTTCAAACTCTTGGCTCATACTCTTGGTGAAAAATTCACATAAGGATTCATTAGAAGAACAAAAAACAATATCATCCAAATAACTTTGAATAATAAGAAAATTATTTTCAAAATACTTAATAAATAATGTGGTATCAACCTTGCCTTTCAAAAAATTGTTTTGAATAAGAAATGAGCTAAATCTCTTATACCAAGCCCTAGGGGCTTGTTTTAAACCATAAAGAGCCTTAGATAATTTGAAAATATGATTCGGAAGAAAATTATTTTCAAAACCAAGAATATACACTTCTTTGAAAATGAAATCATTAAGAAAAGTACTTTTAACATCTATTTGAAATAACTTAAAATCTTTAAAAGATGCAAAGGCAAGGAGCATCCTTATGACTTCAAGTCTAGCCACAGGAGCGATGTTTCTTCATAATCAATTCCTTCTTCTTGGTTGAAACCTTTGACCACTAATATAGCCTTGTTTCGAACCATGATGTCATTTTCATCTTAGTTATTTCTAAAGACCCATTTAGTACCAATCACTAAATGGTCACTAGTACTAGGAATAAGCTTTCACACCTCACACCTTATTTCTCTGAAACTGATTTAATTTCTCATGCATTGTAACAACCCAAGAATCATCTTTTAGGGCCTTATCAATACATTTTGGTTCAATTTGAGATAAAAATACAGTGTTAGCATAAAATTTTTTAAAAGACAAACGAGTTTGAACACCTTTGATGTATCCCCAATTGTAAGCTCCTTAGGATGAGCGTTTATGTACTTTCATTCCTTAGGTAAGGATTTGGAAGTAGATTTATTCAAGTTGCTTTTACAAGAATTTTTATTCAAATTTAAAGTGCCAAAATCAAAATTATCATCAAAATCAAATTTTTAATTTAAAATTTTTATTAAAAATAATATGTATAGATTATTCAATAATTAATGTTTTTTGTTAAATACACTATAAGTTTTTGAAGTTGAAGAATAACCAAGAAATATGCCTTCATCGGATTTTACATCAAACTTTCATAAGACATCTTTTTTATTTAAAATTAGGCATTTACAACCAAAAACTTTAAAATAAAAAATATTAGGTTTTTCATTATTTCATAATTTGTAAGGAGTTTTAGAGAGAATGGTTTTACAAGAACCCTATTCATAACATAGCATATTGTATTAACGGCTTCGACCCAAAAATATTTGGGTAGGCTATGTTCGTTTAACATGGTTCTAGTCATTTCTTATAAGCTCCTATTTTTTCTTTCTACTACTCCATTCTGTTTTGGATTTCTAGTAGTAGAGAAATTATGATTGTACCCATTTGACTTATAAAAAGTTTAAAAATCATGATTTTGAAACTCACCACCATGATCGTATAAATGAAATTATAAAACCCTTTTCGTTTTGAACAAGTTTACAAAATTTTAAAAAATATTTAAAAGAATCACTTCTATGTACCACAAAATAAGTCCAAGTATATCTATTATAATCATCTACAATAACAAACGCGTATTTGCTACCTCCTAAGCTTATAGAATCAATTGGTCCAAATAAGTCTATATGGATCAATTGTAGTGACCTAGATGTACTTATTTAATTTTTTTACTTTAAAACTATTTTCTATTTGTTTTCCTATTTGGCATGCATCACAAACTTTATCTTTGACAAACTTAATGCTAGACAATCCTTTCACTAAATCTTTAGTTAAAATTTGATTTAATAGTTTTATGCTAGCATGACCTAGTCTCCTATGCCAAATCCAAGCATCATCATTCAAGGTCGAAAAACACATTTCATCATAAAAATCATCAATGTCAATAGTATACACGTTATAACTCCTTAAGGCAATCATCTATTTTTGTGTGATATTTCAATTATACAAGCGTTAGATTCAAGTTTGATAATGTATCATTTATCACACAATTGGCTACTACTTAATAGATTATGTTTCAAACTATCAACTAATAACATATTTTTAATTAAGAGGTTTGATTTGTTACCTATGGTTCCTTTCCCAATGATTTCTCCCTTATTATTGTCTCCGAAGGTAACAAATCCTTCATCTAGGCTAGTGAGCTTAGAGAAATGAGTTGGATCTCCGATCATGTGTCTTGAGCATCTACTATTACGATATCATTTTGTGCTCTTATTATTTGTTTGGAGACATACCTATAAAAAATGGGATTTTGGTTTAGGTGCTCATTTGACTTTGGATCCTCATGAAAAGCTCTATCTAATTTTACTAAAGGCATTGAATTATTTATGGTTCCTTTAGAAACCAAATTAATTTATGTAGACTATACTTTCTAAATAAGCATTTATAAATAAAATGTCCAAGTCTACCACAAAAATTACATTTGTTTTGGAGTGAAGAATATAATGTGGATCCTTTAATGAAGATAGTTGGCTTTTGTTGAGTGTTACCCATAAAGTTAATACCTTCCTTTCTATGAACATGACCCTTATTAGCAATGATCATATTTAGAGATTTATTGTCTATTTTAAACTTTTCTAATATTGGTTATAGTATGACATTTTCCTTTTTAATTATATCTAGTGTCTCATATTTAGAGCAAGAAATACATGGTGTTGATGCTTTATACATGGTTTCAAGTTTACTAGCAAGTATTGCATGTTCTTTCTTGAGTAATTTATAAGTTTTGCTAATCTTTTTAAATTCATAAAATACATTTAACAACTCATCAATTGAGTTTATTTTTGTTTTTAATATCTTGTTTTATTTTGTTACTTTTCATGAATTTTTTAGGTTCTTTTGTCATAAGTTCAATGTCATAGTCCTCAACACTCGAGGAGTTTTCTTTTGTTCCTTATGTCCTAACTGTTCTTTATAAGGTATTTTTCGTGTATTCTTAGTATCAAATCTTTCTTGTTCTTTGGAAAGTTGTTCTCATGTTCTTCTTTGCAAGTTATTGCATTTCTTTTTTATTCCTTTAATTTACTTATGCTTTCATGTGTGACTTCTAATGTGTGTCATATATCAAAAGTTGAAACATAAGTAGAAACCTGATTAAATTCATTTTTTTCTAAAGCACAAAACAAAGCATTCATAACTTTAGCATTTAAAGAAGACATCTTTCTTTCATGATCATTCCAATCATTTATAGGATTGTATGACTTCTGAAATTTATTTTCAATAATATTCCATAATTCAAAATCCATCGAAATCAAGAAAATATGCATTCTAATTTTTCAATAGGTGTAGTCCGTCCCATTGAACATAGGAGGATGTGTGATGGAATAACCCTCGTTAATACCAAAAATAGTCATTAAACTCGCTTAGGTGTTAATCCAATTGAGTCGAACATGGCTCTGATACCAACTATTAGGATCGTGTAGGCACTAAGAGCAAGTGTGAATTAGTGCAAGTGTGATAAAACTCAGTTTGAAATTTTCACTTGAACTAAAATAGAAATCAAAAGCGCTTTATAGTTAGAATTCGTTAAGAGCAAATTAGAGAGCGATTTAAAACTGAATGGAGAAGCTTGAGCTTTTCTTATAACTAATTATGAACTACTAAAATCAAGAGCAAATTGAAAGAAGGACAAGGAAGAGATACTCATAGTATTTATAGTGAATCAGTCTAAACTTTGACCTACATTTACTCTTGAGTCCTCTTTCGTTGAGGCCCACCAGTGTCCACTAATGATCTCCTTTCAAGAGTGAAGATCAACTACCCTTATATACCTTTCTCCTTTTCACAGGCTTAGGAGAACAACATTTACGCTCTCCTTTTCTCAAGCTCAAGAGATTAATCTTTACACTCTCCTTTTCTCAAGCTCAAGAGATCAACATTTATAATTCTTTTTAACTCTTTCCTTAACCACACTGTACACTTGAAAGACAAAGGGAAGCTCTCAATCAATTTTCATAGAGTTTACCCAAGTATTTTTTTCACTTTCTTACTATCCCATACAAGAATTCTTGGGGTATTTATAGACCCCAATTAGCTTCAAAAATTAGAGCCAAAATTTAAACCTTACCGGAAAACTTGGGTACGGGCGGTACTACTACTAGCATCGATGATATTACCGTTGAAAGCTGCCATAAAACTTGGGCGGTGGTAGTACTACCACCACCTGTGAAGTACCATCGCCACCCACCGGGAATGCTACTGTAGGGAAATTCAAAAATAGTACTTTTTAGTACCATTTTATACACGAGTTGTACCTCATGATGACCTCTTTCTATATCAATAAAATGAGCTCTATCATGAGCTCAAATCAAACCCAAAATGGACCTGATTGGCCCTCAATTGAGTTAGTAAAACTAACGCTAATCAAGATGCTAACTGACACTTAAGACAAATAATTACAACATGCAATCTTCGTTGTCCGGAACATCAATCGATCTTTCGACGAACTTTCGGCGAGCTCCCGATCTCCTTCCGACGAATTCCCTGCATTCTTCCGGTGAGCTCCCGACAACATGTCGGTGAACTCCCGACAAACCTCCAGCGAGCTCCTTTTGCATCGTCCGAACCCCGACCGATGCCGATCTTGACTCCGACCCAATAACAGATTCTTCCTTAATTGTTTTATCTTTTCCCAGTCATAGTTAATCCTACATCACTTATCTCCAACACATATGTTAGATCATAAACTCACCAATTGGTTTCATCATCAAAATCTGAGATTCAACAATCTCCTCCTTTTTGATGATGATAACCAATTCATGACATAGTTAACCTTAACCTCCCCTATCCATATGCTATATTTGAAATATGATAAACTTAAATTCAAAAGAAATCACCTTTGAATTCAATGTAGCATTTTTGTCCATTATTCAACATGTCATTTATACATTGTGTATCCTTATAGTTTCAAATCATAACATATATAATTTTAAAATATTTCAGCTTTACTTCATGCATGATACCAATAACAAATCAACATTGCTTTAAGCATTGCATGCATGAAACTAAAACATTAAAATTTTTAACCATTTAACTATTCATCATCATGATACCAAGACTAACATTATTTTAGGCATACCAAGTTTGCTCCAAATCAAACGTCATCAACATACCATTTCTCACCCTTTGTCATCAACAAAATAGAGAAATGTTCAACTCATATTTAAATATTTATCACAAATATTCATCATTTGTCATCATATACATTTTCTCCCCTTTTGTCATCAACAAAAAGGAGAAATGTTCAACGTACTATTTCTAAACAAATATTGAAAATAAATGTTCATCACATGATAAACAGAACATTTAGCACTATATCATTATGTCATCAATCATGTTATTTTTTCCACATTATTATCAATAAAAAGGAGAAATATTCACCACATATTTAAATATTTATCACAAACATTCATCATATGTTATCATACCATCTCTCCCCTTTTGTAAAATAAGAAGATGAAAATGAGATAAATTTATTCATCACATAGAGATTCAAATCACAAGTACCACATCAAATTTCTTTCTCCCCCCTTGTAAAAAATAGAAGAAGAAGAAGAAGAAGAAGGGAGGAGTCAAGTATATCAAAGAGTCCAAGAATCAAAGATCAAGTATCCTAAAAAAGTATTTTAGATCTCAAGTCATGTGCCTTGAGCATCCACTATCAAGATATTATTTTATGCTCCTAGCCTTTGTGTGGATACAAACCTATAATAGAGGGGGTGTCAGTTTAGGTACCCATTTGACTTTGGGTCCCTCTTGAAAGGCTCTTCCTAATTTTACTAATGACATTTGGTTGTTTATGATTCCTTTAGGAACTCAAACCAACTTGTGTGGACTATACCTTCTAAATGAATATCTATACGTAAAATGTCTAAGTCTACCACAAAAATTATATTTGTTTTCAGGTAAAAAATATAATGTGGGTCCTTTAACAAAGATAATTGGCTTTTGTTGAGTATTACTCACAAAGCCAATATCTTACTTTCTATGAACATGACCCTTATTGGCAAGGATCATGTTTAGATATTTATTACCTATTTTAAACTTTTCTAAGGTTTGTTGTAGTATGATATTTTTATTTTTATTCCATATAGTGTCTCATATTTAGAGCAAGACATACATGGTGTTGATGTTTTATACATGGTTTCAAATTTACTAGCAAGTAATGCATGATCCATTTTGACTCATTTATAAGCTATACTAATCTTTTTATACTCATCAAATAATTCATGAAAGGCATTAAGCAACTCATCAAATGTAAAAGAGGCTTTGGGAGAGTCACTTACCTCATCATTGATGGCCATAAGCACATAGTTTGCCACTTCTTCTTGGTTGTCTTCTTGATCTTCGGAATGCCTCGGCTTCTTACGTTGATAGCAAGAGGTCGTGTCTTCTCTGAGTTCATTTTTGTTTTCAATATGTTATTTTGTTTTGTTACTTTTCAAGAATTCTTTAGGTTTTTTTGTCATAAGTTCAATGTCATAGTCCTCATCGCTCAAGGCTTCACGCGACGAGTTATCTTTTGTTCTCAGTTAAAAGTCCTTATTTTTTTGAAGGTGTTCTTCTTGTGTTCTCAGAGTCAAATCTTTCTTATTCTTTGGAAGGTTGTTCTTATGTTCTTATTTGCAAGTTATTTTTTTATTTTTTATTCCTTTAATTTACTTGTACTTTCATGTGAGATTTTTAATTTGTGACATATATTAAAAGCTGAAACATAAGTAGAAACCCGATTAAATTTGTTTTGTCTAAAGCATAAAATAAAGCATTCATAGCTTTGGCATTTAAAGAGAACATCTTTCTTTCATTATCATTCCAATCATTTATAGGATTGGATGACTTCTAAAATCTATTTTTAATAATGTTTCATAATTCAAAATCCATCAAAATTAAGAAAATCTACATTCTAATTTTCAAATAGGTGTATTGCATCCCATTGAACATAGGAGGAGGTGTGATCGAATGACCCTCATTAATACCAAAAACAACCATTAAACTCGCTTGGGTGTTAATCCAATTGAGTCGAACGTGGCTCTGACACCAACTATTAAGATCGAGTTGGCACTAAGAGGGGGGTGAATTAGTTCGTGTCAAAAAACTCAGTTCGAAAAATTTCGCTTAAACTAAAACTGAAATCGAAAGCGTTTTTGGTTAGAATTCGTTAAGAGCAAATTAGAGAGTGATTTAAAACTGAATGGAGAAACTTGAGCTTTTCTTAGAACTAATTATGATATACTAAAATCAAGAGCAAATCGAAAGAAGGACAAGGAAGAGATACTCACGGTATTTTATAATGGTTCGGTCAAAACTTTGACCTACGTCCACTCCTGAGTCCTTCGTCGAGGCTCACCGGTGTCTATTAATGATATTCTTTCAAGGGTGAAGATCAACAACCCCTTACACACATTTCTCCTTTTCACAGGCTCAGGAAAATAACATTTACACTCTCCTTTTCTTAGGCTCAAGAGATCAACCTTTACACTCTCTTTTTCTCAGGCTTAGGAGATCAGTCTTTACAACTCTTTTTAATTCTTCTCTTAACCACACTTTACACTTGAAGGATAAAAGGAAGCTCTCAATCAATTTTTACATGATTTACCCAATTATTTTCTCACTTTCTTGCTATCCCATGGAAGAATTCTTGGGATATTTATTGACCCCAATTTGTTTCAAAAATTGGAGCCAAAATTTAAACCTTGTTGAAAAATCTAGGTACGGGCGATATTACCATCGGTACAAACAGTACTACCACTAAAAGTTGCCAGAAAACCTAAGCAGTAGTGGTACTATCGTAACCTAGGCGATACCATCGTTGCTGACAGATGGTATTACCGTTGACCATCGATTATACTATTGCTAGAAAACTCAGAAATAGTACTTTTAGTACTATTTTATACCTGAATCATACCTCATATTGACCTTTTTCCAGGTCAATGAAATGAGTTATATCATGAGCTTAAATCAAA
This sequence comes from Ensete ventricosum, assembly GCA_029747655.1. Lineage (NCBI taxonomy): Eukaryota > Viridiplantae > Streptophyta > Magnoliopsida > Zingiberales > Musaceae > Ensete > Ensete ventricosum. The sequence continues at coordinate 16,925,289 of JAQQAF010000005.1, forward strand.
CCCAAAGTAGACTAGTTGGCCCTTAATTGAGTTAGTAAAACTAACTCTAATCAAGATGCTAACTACAACACTTAAGATAAATAATTATAACACACAATCTTCGTTGTCCGGCACATCAATCGATCTTTCAACGAACTCCCAGCGAACCCCCGGCGAGCTCTTGATCTCCTTTTGGTGAACTCCCAGCGAGCTCCCGCCACATCGTTCAAACCCCGGCCCGATACCCGGTCTTGACTCCAGCCCAATGATAAATTCTTCCTTAATTATTTTGTCTTTTCCCAATCGTAGTTAATCCTGCATCACCTATCTCCAACACATATATGAGATCATAAATACACCAGTTAGTTTCATCATCAAAATTCAAATTAAACACTTGCATGAGGCGTAATTAGAGGCCAATTGAGATTGTTGGATGAGATTATTGGGTAGTTAGATGGAGATCTAATACCCACTAAGGTAGGATCCATTAAGATTTTTTGTGGCTTTCTATAAATAGAATAGGGGGCACAAATTATGATAGGCTATAATTTTAGCCACCCCCCTATTCTCTTCTCTCCCTCATCTTCTGCGCAAGAGTTATGAGATCTTGACTACAATTGGAGGAGCATCGCTACAATGATCCATCGTGTGGATACCGCTAGAGAGGAGGATGTTTGACCTTCTTCATCTTCTCTATCTGGATCTAGATTTTTAAGAATATATGATCTCCCTAGGTAATCAATCTCTCACGAACTGTAGTTTTTTATTTTTATAAATTTTTGCATACCAATTTTTGCACGATAATTTAATCTACGTGGGAAACTTATTTTATTTTATTTCTTTCGCTATGCATGCGATATTCCCGTTAGGTTTCTAAACAGTCCTTAGACTTGAGATACTAAGAATGCTGGTTATAGATTTTGCAAGCCAATCACATGAGTGATGTCACGTGTGACACACAACATAGTCTTTTTGTATTCTTATTATTAGCATATTCTCACATTATATTATCTGTTGAATATATATATAGTGATGTCCTTGGTTCTGTGCAATAGGAATCAGATAATGATGAGATCACGATAATGAGACTGATTCACCTTTAATCATAAATCCTAAATAATCCTGGTCATCGGTTACTCGAGAGGGACATCGGGATAATCGAATAGACCGATGTATTGTATACCTGTCCATATGATGGAGGTAACTGGTCTTATAGCCACTTATGTGGGGACACTAAGGGCACAATACAAGTGCTCATTAGAGAAGGAGTTCACTTATTGATCCGCTTACAGAATGTTGGATGGTAAATGATACCTATCATCAGACAATGATTTTATAGTCTCAGTTGTGTATTTGGTCTTTAGACTTGAGACACCAATCATGCTTTATTTGAGTACTCCTTTCTTTGATGTCGGACTTACAGGTTTGGAAAGTTTCTGATCTGATACAATCAATTATCAGGATTGGTAGCAAACTTACGAAGGCAATTGAGTGTCAATAGAGGATCACTAACTCTCGGTATCGTGAGAGGAATGTCCTGTGTATTATCACTCGAACAAATACTTGGCCAGGGTCGCTTAGATAGAGAGAGTTCTTAGGAAGAATTTGATTAGAGCAAGACTTAGATAGATGTCGTATTAGGCCTGATAGTACCTTACCTAATATATTATATTTATGATATTAGATGGATGACGGACTATAGATACATAGTAACTGATGGTCCAAAAGATAAGATCCTTGTATCATAACTATGGCGTAGTGGCCTAGCACATCCATAGTTGTTGAGTTAAATGAATTATTATGAGATAATAATTCACTGAGTCAAAAGGAGTTCTAACAGGTAGGACTCATGGCCAGCTCGGTATTGGGCCTAGAGGGTCACACACATATGGTAGATATTTCAGCGAGTAGAGGGTTGGATATGAGTTATCCAATTAGCCCTTGTTCTCATTAGATAAGACCTGACATTAATGGGCTCCTTGCATGATGTCCAATTAGAGGCAATGTAGATTATTAGATAAGGATCTAATAATCCAAAATTTATAGGTAATCAAATAGAGATCGAATACCCACTAAGGTGGGATCCATTAGGGTTATTGGTAGCTCTCCATAAATAGGAGACACGGGCGACACATATGGTGATATGTTACACTTTTGGCCCCCTCCTCATATTCTCCTCCTTCCCTAATCTTCTCGCTGACCTGCCTTTTCTTGCTACCAGAGGGCAGCAAAGAAGATACGGGATCTGTTAGAATCCTTGTGGATTCTAAGCTTGGGGTGATATCTATAGGGGATCAGTCTCCTTGGAACTCTATAGAGGTTCCTCCCTCCAAGTTGATGCTCAAAGGTAGCAGAAAATATTCATCTATTCATGAAGAAAAGTGGATGATTACAAGGTTATTTATAGGCCTTGTAAACCCTAACTCCTAATATGACTCCTACTCCTAACAACTCCTAATGCAACTCCTAATACTTCTCTATGAAGCAACCTTCAACCGGCCCATCTAGGGGTGGTCGATTGCTTATTGATTCCTAATCCTACTCTAACTTAACCTCACCTCAACCAACCCCTCTTTAACTAGGATGAGGGGTGGCTAACTAGGGTTACATGTGCCTCAAAATATCTTTCCTCAACAAATATCCTAACCTAGTCGGCCTCTTCTATTCCTTAATAGGGTCAGCTAGATAGGATTTACATATATACCCTTTTCAATGAAGCTAAACTAAGACTCCCCTAGCTAGAGTCCTAACAGACCTGCCTCTTCAAATTAACCTTGTCCTCAAGGCTGACGCTCCATGAATTCTGAGAATTTAATCTTCAAATCATCATAGTTCTCCTAAGTGACATCTTTTACTGGTAGGTTCACCCACTGTATTAGCACTTCAGTAATGGGTCGTCATGATGAGTCACGAGCCATCGATCAATAATGGCAGTTAGTTGGGTCTTGAGCTCTCCTTGGGCAGTCATATATGGTAGGTGGCTTTGGGCTGTCTCATTTTGTCCCAACTTGAGTTTCAAGCACGACATATAGAAGACTGGGTGGATTCGGGAGCTGGTGGGTAGGTCCAATCTATATGCTATTGCTCCGATACGCTCCAAAATCTGGTATGGTCCATAGAACCAAGGTGAAAGCTTCATGGATGCTCTAGTCTGGATTGATGTTTGCTTGTATGGCTGGAGCCATAGAAAAACTCAATCTCCCACTGAAAATCATCTTTCGCTTTTGTGTTGATCATAGCGTTGTTTCATCCTTGCTTGAGCTGCAGTGAGATTATCTTTTAGCAACTTCAACATTTTATCCCTATCTTGTAGTTCTCTGTCTACTTGTTCTACTTTAGAGGTGCCCAATATATATTTTGGGATTACAATGGAAGGTCGGCTATACATAGCCTCATAGGGAGTTTGTGGATGAATGATAAGTTATATTATACTTTTTTCTTGTGATGAGGGTAGCCCTTCAATGAAGTCCAAAGATACATCAGTCAATATCGAGTCCAGGATGGGTAGAGGTTACAGCTTTCTGGGACTTGCCACTGTTTCGCCTTTATGTCATTGACATACAACACATTATGCTATAAATTCAGTAATAATATTTTTCATCCCTACCAAATAAAAATTTTACATAATTATCTTATAGGTTCTAAGGAACCCATAGTGCCCTGCCGCTTGAGTGGAATGCATCTCTTGAAGGATAGTTTTTATGCATGTTGAATTTGGCACAAGCACAATGTGGCCCTTATAATGTAAGTCTTTTGAATCCCAACTGTAGTGAGCCACGAGGCTTGGGTCTTCCTCTAATTTTTTATGATCTTATTAATATCTAGATCATCTCTCTACTCCTTCCTAATATTCTTGAGGAAGTCACTGATTGGAAGGGAGACGGCCGAAAGTTCAGCTTGCTCGGGTAGCCATGAAAGCATATCTGCAACAATATTTTCTTTCCCCTTTTGTAAGTTATTTCATAGTTATACTCAAGAAGCTTTGTTACCTGATTTTGTTATTCGGGGAAGGATATCTTCTGCTCCAAAAAATATTTTAGGCTCTTGTGGTCAATATAAATTCGTCATGTTCTGTCCTTCTTTCGTACGAGGAGCACTGATGAAGAGTAGGGTCTGCAACTTGGCCGAATGACTCTTGTTTCAAGCATCTCCTTTACAATCCTTTCTATTTCATTTTTCTAGAGATGAGGATACTGATATGGCCGAGTATTTGCTGGAGGTTTGCCCGAAAGAATCGGGATACAATGATCATGCCGACGGGTAGGAGGTAGGCCGAGTAGTTCATAAAATATTTTTAAAAATTCAGTAAGCAAAGGAAGTAGTTTTGGGTCTTCAAATTTGGTAGGCTCCTTCATAGATTGCTACTCAAGTTGTATTAAGAAGCCACTGCATGTCTTGTGCACAACTTTCTCCATTCGTCATGTGCAAATCGTTGATACGTCTCTCCCACGTTTGTCACGCAGCACCACTTGTTTTCCTTTGCTGCAAAATTTTATAATTAATTTCAAAAAAATTCAGGAAGCATTATCTAATGTTGTCAGCCATTCGATGTCGTTGATACGTCGCTCTCCCGTTTGTCGCTTAACACTACTTGTTTTCCTTTGCTACAAAATTTCATAATTAATTTCAAAAAATTTCAGGAAACATCACCTAATGTCGTCAGTCATTCGATGCCAAGCATGGCCTCACAATCATCAAGAGGTAGGAGAAAAAAATCTATAATTATCTCTTGATCCTGCAGCAATAGTTTCACCCACAGGCACTTGCGATCATACTTCAAAATTCATCCGTCAGCGAACTTAACATCAAACCTACTACAATCCTCAATAGGTAAGGCCATTTGAACAGTAACCTTGTTGTTCATAAAATTATTAGTGCTCCCAGTGTCAATAAGGATGATGATTGGTTGTTGCTTCAGAAGTCCTCTCACTTTCATCATTTGTGGGTTTGCGTAGCCGGCAAGAGCATGCATCGTAATATCAATCTACTGCTGTTCTTCATCCGCGACCTCTTCCTCATGCTCCCGAACCTCCTCCTCCACATCTTCAAGAGGTTCAATCAGTAGGAGGTGGCCCTTTTTACAGCAATGATCATGACTCCACGGATCATCGCAATACCAACAAAGACCCTTTGTCGATCGGTCACGTAGTTCTTCTTTCGTCAATTTTTTTGACAGTGAAGGATGGCTGGGAGAAGAAGGAGGTTTATATGTCATGGGCCTAGGAGTGGTTCTCATCCTCCAAGCATCTTGGTTGAGCCATTCTTCTTGTAATCGGGCGAAAGAAATTGCAGCCATCATGGTACGGGGCTGCCGCGCCTTAACCTCCCCTTTTATCTCCGGCTTGAGTCCTTCGATGAATGTTTCTAACAATTGTCAGTCAGTCCAATCACAAGCAAGGTAGGATAGCTTCTCAAACTTGGTTTGGTACTCTGAATCGTAGAGGTTTGTTGAATCTTTACGAGTTGGTTGTCGATATTTTCATACTTCGTAAGTCCGAAGCAGTTCAACAATGCATTCTTAAATTGATTCCACATAGGAGCCCCATGATTATATTCTAGCCAATTGTACCATTGAATAGCATCTCCTTCAAGATGGATTACACTGATGTCCACCATAGAATCATCCGAGGTTCGGTAGTAGCAAAAATAGCGTTCAACGTGTGAAATCCATCCCACTGGGTCTCCTTCTTCCCATCAAGGGAAGTCCACCCTCATATGTGGCTGTAGCATATCCAAGGGTTGTCCCTCCTTCTCGATAAGCCTCTTTTAGCTCTCCCATTGCTGAAATTTGGTTGAGCTTGGTGGCTGTCCAATTTTGAATTTCGTGAATAAAGCGTGCAGTTTGTCCTCCAAGCATAATTCAAGCCACGATTCAAGCTAAGATTCCAACACCTTAAATTTGACATCAATTGGATCTTGAGAAGCCATGGCATATGCCTATAAATCAATGATGTCTTTGTCTTTTTTTTGTTGACGGGTCAACGGCATGGGGTGGTGGAAGGTTCGGACGAAAAATCGGTAGTAGAAGATTATGGCTGCAAGGGTTTATTATTTTGGGCTATGGTTTTGGGTGCTGTTAAGGTTATGAAAATAGGTTATGATAGTTGCATCTTAACGCTAGAGGGATGCTCTAAAGATATCTTAGTTGGTGGCAACAAGATGATTAGGTTTTGGTAGGTTAAGGAGAAGAAGAAAGACGAAGATGCAGCAGAAGATTTTTCATCAAAAAAATTCCAACAATAAAGATGTAATTTTTCCCAATAATTTACAACAAAGATTCAAGTAAACCTCAAGGAAAATCTACTGGTAAGGGAGAGGTAATTCGTCAAAAATTTCATGGAAGAAAATGGCAGCAAAAGGTTTGGCAAAATCAAGGATCACAGAAAGGTACTACGGTAGATTTTTATGTCTAAAGTGCAGCAGATTGGACGTAAAAGATTAGCAAGTTATATTGATAATTTTTCAACAAAACCAAAGGAAAATCGGAAGTTAGGAAGTGCTAAAGCCATCATAAAAATTTCATAGAGATTTGATCAGTAAAAATATAGCAGCAAGATCAATTAGGCAAAGTTATGTGGCTAAAATTCTGCAGCGTAACTTTCATTGTAAAGATGGAAACTTTACAACGAAAAGTTTGTGCAACAAATAGGAATAAATTTTTTGGATTTTTTAAATAGGGATAACTAAATTGCAGTAACAGTAAGGTAGAAAACTAAAACCTGTTACAATTCACGGGGAGATTAAAGGATGATCTGCGGTAGTGGAGATGACGGCAGATTTGGTGATGATCTTCAAGCAATTGTGGGAATTGTTTTGGATGGCTATGGGGGGCTGATGGATGGCTGTAGAAGGACACGAGATGCCAACAACGCTGCTCTAATACCAAGTGTTAGAACCCTTGCAAATTCTAAGCCTAGAGTGATCTCTATAGGGGATCAGCCTCCTTGAAACTCAATAGGGATTCCTCCCTCCAAGTTGCTGCTCAAAGACTGCATAAAATATTTATCTATTCATGAATAAAAGTGAATGATTACAAGACTATTTATAGGCCTTAAAAATCCTAATTCCTAATAGGATACCTACTCCTAACAACTCCTAATGAAACTCCTAATACTTCTCTAAGAAGCAACCTCCAATCGGCTCATCTAGGGGTGGTCGGTTGCTTATTGATTCCTAATCCTACTCCAACTTAACCCCATCTCAATCAACCTCTCTTTAACTAGGATAAGGCGTGGCTTACTAGGGTTACATGTGCCTCCAAATATCTTCCCTCGATAATATCCTAACCTAGCCGGCCTCTTCTTTTCCTTAATAGGGGTCGGCTAGATGGGATTTACATATGTGCCCTCTTCAATGAAGCTAAACTAGGACTCCCCTAGCTATAATCCTAACAAGATCTTCTTCCACAAGTGCTGCAAAAGGTGCGCATGAGTTGCAAGTGATTGGGCTACGATTGGAGTATCGATGCAACGATCTATCGTGTAGATACTACTGGAGAGGAGGATGTTTAACCTTTTTCATCCTCTCCGTCTAGATCTGAAATTTCAAGAATATACTATCTCCCTTATTAAACAATCTCTCACATATCATAGTTTTTTGATTTTACAATTTTTTGTGCACTAATCTTTGCACGATGATTTAATCTACGTGGGAAACCATTTTTGTTTTCTTCTTCCACTGAGCATGTCATGTTCCTGTTGGGTTTCTCAACAAAGGATGTCTTGTATGAGTGCTCCTTTCTTTGATGCTAGACTTATAAGTTTGAAAGTTTCAGATCTGGTACAACCAGTTATCGAGATTAGAAGTCAACCTTAATGAAGTCAATTACGCGTTAACAAATGATCATTCACTCTAAATATTACGAGAGGAATATCTTATGTATGCTTGCTCAAATAAATACTTGGCCAAGGTCATTTAAATTAAGAGAGAATGAGTTCTCCGAGAGAATCTGATTATAGTGAGACTCGAATGGATTTTGTATGGAGCCTGATAATACTATACTCAATATACGACCTTTGGGATATTAAATAAATTAGGGACTATAAATACATGGTAATTATGGATAAACATGCTCGATGGATTAGATCTCCTTGTACTATCTGGGGACTATGGCGTAGTGGCCTAGTACATCCGTAGTTGATGAGTCGAGTGAATTATTATGGTGATAATAATTAACTATATCAGAAGGAGTTCTGATAGGAGCGACTCACGACCAACTCGGTATAAGGCTTAAAGGGTCACACACATATTATGGATTTTGTGATGAGTAGGGGAGCGGATATGAGATATCTGGAGCCCCTAGTTTGGATTCTATGGATAAGATCCAACGGGATTGGGTAATTGGATAGAGATCCAATATCTAAAAAAGATACGATCCATTAAGGGATAAGTTGTATGCACCTCTATAAATAGGAGGCACTTCAGGATTCATAGGCTAGAACTTCTTATGGTTGCCCCTCTTATTCTCCTCAACCTTCTCTCCTCCTCTATGGCCTAATAGCCTTATGGTAGATCTCGTAGCGATCTAAGGAGCATCGTCTGTGTCGATCACCATTAGAGTGGAGCACATGAGTTCTACTTCATCCTCTCTATCAAATCTAGAAATTTCAAAGATATATGATCTCCCTAGGTAACACATCTCACATGATATGTGTATTTTTTTTGTTTTGCAATTTTTTTGCATACCAATCATCACACAACGACTAAGTACTTGACTTTAGAAAATCTAGTTTTCATTTTTTATTTCCACTACACATAAGATGCCGATTGAAAATTTTCTAACAGTGATATCAAGGGCAGGTTCATCATGTGATTATTGGCTTATAAACTGCATGTGATGTGTTTAATTGCATACAATTGGTTTACGCATTCTTTATGCATTTTTAAGTAGTTTTTAAATCTGGAAAGTGCCTTATCAATTTGGTTGAAATGTGCTTTAGAGCAGTTCTTCGATGTCAGAGTTGTTGACATGAAAGGGGTGACAAATTGGTTGAAAGCTGCTTTTGGCCTTAGTCGAGAGCCCTGTTTGAAGCTCTTAGTTTGGCCGAAATTAGCAAGGCCAAGAATGCACCTCGCTGTAGAGGAAGCACCTACGATGGCCGGTTGCAAAGAGTTGGCTCACACGTAAGGGCTAAGAAGGAGCCGCTTGCTCGCGGCCAAAATTGCTTGTGGGCAAGGATGTCATCGACACAGTCGTCTGCCCACAAGGTGCTCGCAGAGGTGACGCCCACGAGCAGGTCACCTGCGCACGAAGGCGGTGACCGCCTGTAGAGTGGGCGACCACCTATGCACCAGTAAAGGTAGTACCGTACTAGCGCCTGCCACATGAGGCTGTGGGTCGATTGTGCCCGAACTTATGCTGCACTGGTGGTCACCTCTGCCATGCAAGGCATCACTTACCGCATGAGGCGATGGGCCGCCTATGCGCGAAGTGACGCTGCACAAGTGATCAACTGTGCGCAAGGCGGGATGACTGGTGTCGCCTCTTCCGCGCATAGCGACGCCTGCCGCAAAGGTGGCGGCTACCAATGGGAGGCAGCGGTCGCCTATAAGAAGGCAACGACTGCAAGTAAAGGGGACTAAGGCTTTTTAGGCAAAAGGATGATTTTTCCCCTTTGTAGAAATTTGGAGGTCTATCTCCTATTCGAATTACTTAAATACACTTTACAAATCAAAAAATTCTTTATATATCTCAAATTTCAAAAAAATATTAATATTTAATTAACTCTACAATGATGATGTATACATATGATGTATGATGTATGATAACTTTGAATTAAATTATATAGATGTGAAATAAAATTTTTTTTGAATGAGGATCTAAATTTATATGGGTTAATATAAATGATTCATAAAAAAATGAAAGAAATATAAAATTTGATAAACAAATTTTAAAAAAATATTTATGATCTTAAACAAGCTTCTAGACAATAGTATATAAAGTTTCTAAATAATGGTATATAAAGTTTCTTGATTGTTAATTCCTTTAGATTTCAGAAAAATATTAGTGATCGGTATTTATATCCTGTAGCCCAGTCTCCCCGAAGGAGGAGTTTCGTATTGTTGTTTTCCCCGTAGCTAAGTTCTCCCCGCAGGAGGAGTTCTTCATTTCTTTGTTTTTTCTTAGTGTTGTCAAGTCAAAGAATTGGCAATGCAGTAAAAGTCAGAGAATTTGCCAGTATATCTCATAGCATCTTTGGTTCCCCCGCCCCTTGTCCCCAAAGTCGGAGAATGGGCGAGGTACTCTAATAGCATTTTCCCTTTAGCGTTCCTTTTTAGTTACAGTTTTAAGAAGAAAAGAAGAGTTTTACGAAGGGTGAGGCTCTGTTGTGTCCCCTTAGACTGCCTTAAGGGTCCTTGCTTCTGCCCTTCAGTTGTTTTTGTTTGGTGTTCCAACTCACCCCATAACTCGAATAAGTAGCTCCATAAGTATATAAGTGGACTAGGTGGTTTTTCTGTTGGGCCAATTTGTTCCTCTCGATACCGAGGTTCTTTCCTCAAGGTTGTTTATTAAAGCAGAGTACGGGTAAGGAGGGTGTTTTTTTCAGAGGAGTATGTTTGGTTTAGGTGTAGTCCGGGCATTAGTAAACGTCTTCATCGGCCCATTCCTCATCTATTAGATCTGGTTCTGAGCTGTTGCTCTTGCATTTCATGGCTCCCCCCGTAATCTTCAAAGTGATTTGTAGCTCCTCCAAGTATGTTTTTGAAATGCTTTGCTCCTCCGATTGGGGTTCCTGATCTGCGTCATGTAACCATATCTTTTCCGATACGGCTTCTTCCGTTGAATAGGTGAGCATAATACTGTTGGACATTGCAAAGGATTGACAGTAAGCCTGTACCGGCCATGAGGCAAAAATGGGTGTATCCCCGGGTTGTGTCCATACAGCATTCCAGGCCGGCTGCCCCTCTGGTTTCTGCCACTGTGTTTCCTCGGTTTTCTTTTTTTGTGTGTTGTAGTTTCCTAAGATGAAGGGTCTGTTTTGCTTCCTGAATCCATGTATAGCTTTCCACGCGATGTGTTTGTTGTCAATATATAGATAATATTTTGTTTACATGTGGTGATCTTAGCTTATTGTACTAAACTAAAAATAATTTACTAAGAATTTTAAAATGATTGATATGAATAAGGTATCTTATATTATTAGCATTGAGATATTCATAGATAAATCTCAAGAATTGCTATAACTCACTCAGAAAGGATATATTAGTGAAGTCTTAGAGAAATTTAGTATACGGCTTTATTTATCAAATATTAAAAGTAAAAAATTTTAGTCAAATTTAGTATTTTTTAAATAACATAATATATTTTCACATATATGAAATTAGATCAGTCTGAAATGATGGTATTTTTCAAGTGCTGATTTTGTCAATTGTCTTGATAACAAGAAATCTACTTTATGGTTTATAACTATATTAATTAAAGAGATAATTTATAAGAAGTAAAATATAAAGTAATATACTATTATATTATTAACAATAGAAATTGATTTTATAACATACTTCGAGACCACTAATCAATCTTTACAAATGTTAAATTTTATGTTAGGTCTTGATGTGGTCAGACTTAATTATCAAGTCGTTGTAGATACTTTGTGACATATCATAGTGACTTTCTTCTTTAAAAATAATAAGTATTATTATAGATCTATGTATTATGATATAAAGTACTTGATGATTAGCGAAAAAAGTTCAAAAATAACTAACATCAGTTAATAATTTGAGTCCTACTATATTGATTGCTAATCCATTTAGTTAAGACTTACAATTTAAATTATTTTAAAAGAACATGTTCTTATGATTAGGTTTGTGTGCAAACCATAAAAGATATGGTAACAAATGTTTGAGTATATATCATAATAGGTTAAGGTTTATTTTAGTCTTTGCGATTTTGGTCATGGACTACTTAAGTCGTTATGATTTACTTGTGTCTAAAATAACTCCTACAATTTAAAAAATGTAACATATAAGCATCTCCCATCAAGTTTAAGTTAATAGACGTTAGAGTTTGATTATGAGAAACGTTAACTCATAATAAATCATTGATATAATGATACAAATAATTTAAGTTTAAAAAATGATTAAGGTGTATCTTGTCAAGGATGAGGAAGCGACGGATTCCATAACATCGAACAAAGGCGAAGAGGCAGAGGTAAAAGAGGCTAGAGGCAAAGGTGAGAGAGACCTGGACCACCACGTCATAGGCGTGATGGGTGAGGGCACTAGGAGTATCACGTCCTCTGAATATTCATATTTGAAAAGCGTGAACCCATCATAAATCAGAAGTACATTATAATTCATCAACAATCCGAACCCAGGATCCAAACTAAATTTGAGGACATTGAAAAACATTCAAAGATCATTCACATTCATTCATAAAAGCTGTGCAGTTTATAAATTCTACACCATATTACTCGATAATCCACAAAACTCAAAGTTAACTTAACAAAAAATATTAACCAGACTTATAAAACCACCAGTCTTAGAAATCTATACGAATGCAAAACCAACCATTTTTCACCACTTCATATGATTATAAAATTTAACATTCAAAGATTCTACACTGAGAGGTATTCTAACTATTTTACAAGATACATCAGTTCATATTTATCTATAATATTTCATTGCATGTAAAATATTCTTATACAATATCTCCCAACAAGACTTGCCCAAAATCTACATAGTGTTCCACTGCCTCAGCTCAGTTTTAACTTTTTTTGTAAGTGAAAAGCTAACCTGTAAAATTTATATAACAACAAAATGAGCATATAGAGCTCAGCAAGCGACTAACATATCCAAAACAAAGAATAATAGTTTTTCAAAACAAACTTGATATCAAATAGCAAGGTTAGGGTATAAGAATCCATAGATAGCATCTTGTTATATACATAATCACAAATCATTTCATTTGAAACGTACTTTGATCATAACAGTATAGAAAGAGTAGTTGGAGTATATCATTGGTGTGAAATATCTCAGAATACATCAATATCGTATGAAATATCTCAAAGCATATTAATGGAATGTGAAATGATTCGAAGCATATCAAAGGCGTAAGAATGTCAAGCAGCATATAAATGATAAATAAAATCTTTCGGAGCATATTAATGAGAATACGAAATATTTCAAAGTACATCAAAGATGTATGAAGTATTTTAGAACATATCAAGGGCATATGAAATATTTCGAAGTATATCAAAGATGCATATGACATTTTGAAATATATCAATGGCGTGTGAAATGTTTTGGAATATATTAATAACAAATAAAATATTTCGGAACATAACAATGGCATTCGAAATATTTAGGAGCATGTCAAAGACATATAAAATGTTTCGGGACATATCAATGGCAAATGAAATCTTTTGGAGCATATCAAAGATGCATAGGACATTTCAGAACATATCAATGGTGTATGAATAATCTTAAAGCTTATCAAATGAATAATTAAGGAACATAAGCTCAAATATCATATCAGATATAACATTTATTTTATTCTTATCCAAAGTGCATAAATAAACTCATAAGCAATGCTTTGGATATCATATAAAAGACATAGAGGGTGAAGTGGGATCAAATGGAATATAGTATATTCATTTCTGGATGACCAACAGACAAAAGTCTCCCACGTTTCGGAGCTCCATCCACCCACATCTCGATGAAGTAAGTGGGGGTCAATAGTGTATCACGGGCTCTAATCATAATACCCTTTACTATTTCTAGCAAAGGCTAGAATATCCCACAAACACCAGAGTACAAAAGGATATGAGCAATAAAATTGGCATATATCAGAACCACATGTGGAACCATAAATCATACATGCGCCTAATCAAAATAATATGGTATAACATCGATTAATACATAACATATTCAGATATATAAGGAAATCAAATACAAGAGCATCAGAGAATTCAGTTTTAAAATCGATGAAGCAAGAATAGGCAAAATTGATACAATCACTATTCAGAATTAAGAAGACACATCTCAAAGTTATTTTGAATAATCAAATATGCTCCAAATTACTCAAAAGGGTATCTATTGAAAGCTCAATCAATCTAGTTTTAGAGAAAATAAGTTTCATATAAATTGAATGTTTCTACAAAGAGTTATAAATGATTTGGTAACCAAAGGTCATAGAACAAAAGCTCTATTATGTAAAATTTATAGGGTCGAATTCAACAAGAGACTGGGTAAGTATTTATATTCCAAATATTTCAATCTATGTATCAAACGAAATATATAGGTGTCTAGTTTCTAACAAAATATGTTTTTCTCAAATTAGAGTTCCAAACAAGAAGTTTTATAAGCAGTTTAGTATCAAAAGGTCAAAAATTATGATCCCTGTTTTGTAGAATCCATACGGTCAATCGAAACAGAGATATGAGCAGTCATTTAGAATCCAAATCTTTAATCAAGGAATCATTTTAGAAAGATATATAAATCTAGTTTCTAATAAAATATGTTTTGCCATAATTTGATTTTTTAATAGAAAGTTACAAGGAATTTAGTATCAAAAGTTCCGAGAATACAAAGTATGTTTTACAGATTCTTTATGGTCAATTGAAACAAGAGTTTAGATAAGCATATGAACTCCAAAATTCTCAATTTTGGTATCAAATGAAAGATCTACCAATCTAGTTTCGGATAACAAAGGTTTGCCTTAATCAGAGTTAATACAGAAAGTTATGATAAAAATAAGACAGAAAGGTCATTATTCTTAAATTTAACAGATTCATACATTTACAGCTGAATGGGAGAGATATCATGTTCTAAACTATAAATCTTTCAAAATTATATCAAATGAGATGTAATCAAGGATGAAGACATTATGTAGGGTGGGGTTAGAACACTTGTCTTTGAAGATTTTGATCCCAAATGTGTGGATTTGATCAAAATCTCACAACCCCCAAGTCTATTCATCTCCTCTTCTATCTCTTCTTCTTCTTCTTCTCCTTCTCAAGTTTACATTGCAGCAATCCCTTTCTTCTCTAATTGCTATTTATTTTAGCTAACATATGGGTTACTATGTGACAAGTATGCATGTAAGGTGCTTATGTCACCTATGCAATATGCATAAGTGACACCACTTTAACTAGGTATTGACACATATCTTCCCCATTTTCTTTTTTTCTTTAAACTTAATATGAATCTTATATAATTTATATCAGACTTTTAAATTTTATATTGAGATCTCTGTAATAATCTTTTAATTAAATCCTTATATTTACAAATAGATCCTTATAAATAATTCATTATTAAATAAATTTTTATTAATAATTTAAAATAAATCACTGCAGATATTTTGAAAATAAGGGATATTATAAGGAGAGAATGAAGTGGGAGGCGATGGGGACAAAGACGTCTAAAAGGAGGAAAAGAGACTAAGAGATCACTACATGTCTAGCGTCGGACTAGTTGACACAGCCACCTAAGATAAGATCGGAAGCTCCTAAGCTCATTGTTAGTGCGGGAGAGGCTACATGCGTACAATGCCCTGTTAGACAATAGCAACTCAGTGCTATTATCGGTGATCACTTTTACGATAATACCTCCTCCCGTCATTTATGGTGGTCTTATTTTTTTAACTTAGATTACATATGTTATTATATTAATAGTTATTGTGAATGAGCATATCAGGTAATCAGACGTTAATATTTGTTAACTTAGACATGACAGGAGGGACTTATATATTACGTTTTTTAAAATATAGAGGTTATTTAAGACATGAGTAAACCATAAAGGCATAAGAAGTCTATAATCAAAATCATAAGAGATAAAATAGATCTCAACTTAAACTATATGTATCATCATATCGATAATTTATTATGAGTCAACATGTTACCTAAGTAGATTCTAGTGTTTATTAACTTCGAGTTGATGGAAGAAACTTATATACTATATTTTAAAATATATAAAAGTTAATTTACATATGAATAAATTATAAAAATTTAAGAGATAGATATATATCTTAACCCTATAATACATTACTACATATGGAGTTCTCCCGTCTCAGCTCTTTAACCTGAGCATACGAAGCTTCAAAGTTCAAAAAAAAAACGTCCACAGGTTCGTGCTCGGTTGTGGCTGAATATTTTATGAGAAAAATCAACGTAGAACGCAACAATTCTAAACATGTGATCCGAAATCAACGGTGGACAACCACTGATTAAATGACTATCATGTATGGCAATTACCCATAGTGGAGGTTTATAATGGAGGAGAAGAGAACTGATGATTAGGTGTAGCATTGAAACTTTATAGAATTATATGTCACAGATAAACCAAATTTAGCAAATCTAATATTTGGAGAAATAAAAACCCTAAGATTTTTAAACTAGAAGCTATCTAATGGCCAATATATGTTGAAGAAAGATGTTTAAATTTCGAACAGTTTCCAGATAATATATAGAGGATAGATAATATGAAACAAACATGAAAAGGGAATGTGTAAATTGCATGTGGTTGAACTCTTCGTATGGATTGATCTCGTGAGAAGGGTGATGGAGAAGTGAAAGCTCAAGATTAATAGTAGCATATATGTGGATTAGAGATGGAGTGCAAGATTAAAAACTTGTTATGAGCTATGGTATAACTCTAAGCTTCAAAGTTTTAATTCTATTCCTAATTGTTAGAGACGATCTAACTTTGTCACCTTTGACAAGGGAGGAAGAAGAGATGATTCTATCGTTTGGAAGCCTCCATTCCAGTAATAAAAGACTATCGTCAAAATCAACCTGATTCGGTCCTTCCTTTGACATACAGAGAGTGGGAAGGTGAAGAAAGACATCCTATTCATAGCTGAGGGCACCTAACCGAAGTGATTCAGAGAACATGTCAGGTCGGCATTCACGTGTCAAGTTTTTTGTTGGATGGATAATTTTATCATATTACTAGTAATATAGGACAACACTTGAGATGAAATCAATACCTATATATTTATTGTGATAAATGATATTTTATGAAACAAGGAATGAATGATTAGGCGACCTCTCATCTTTAGCTTATGATGGATGTGATTTGTCATCCATCCAGAGTTTGCCATTATAGTACAGATGCCATGCCAAAAATTCACAACAAAATGAGTTTGAGATAACTGATAAATAGATATGCATGAGAAGAAATACACGTGGGAGGAAAACATTACTTCATTAAGAGCAAATATATATAGTACACAATTTAGGAGAATCAAGGGGGGAGAAGGGAAAAACCAGAATCCTTTACTGTTGGTGTTGGTTGAGAATGCATATGTGATGACGGCAAACTCCACTCTACTCTGTTTTGATACTGTTTGAATCAAGATTAGATGGGTTTCCTACAATGATGTTCTGTTTGACACGGCAAACTGGATTCTAGCGATGAATTCGTCGATAGTCATCATTCCAAGTTCACCTCCAAACCTTGATCTGACAGTAACCATCTGAGTCTCGACTTCTTTTGGCCCAACAACCGCCATGAGAGGCACCTTCTGCTTTTCTGCATTTCTAATGAGCTTCGGTAGGCGCTCGCCATAGCAAAGCTCAGCTCGGACGCCCATGGAATTTAGTTTTGATACCACCTCCGTGCAGTACTTGACCTGAATAATTCATAATGAAGTTATGAGCTTAGAAGTTTTCACAATAATGTATGTAATAGCAGCACCTCAATAGCTACATAGCATACAAATGAAACATTTCCCTTCATACTGAGCTATTATTAGGACTGGTTGCAAAACTCATCACTAGAAAACATGTATATGTGAACATGAAAAGTGAAAGTCCTCTATTTGTTTTCATTAGATCCTTGGGTTACATTTCACAAGCATCACATTCTGACATTTAATTAGGTATACAGCACACACATAACAACATCCTGATTAAGGGTAAATTAGAAATGTATGAGAAGCATTTTAGCCATTTAGCCATTGTAACTATATATTTAGATTGATATCAATGAGTGCATTGAGATACAAAATGCCTTGATTGTTTCACATGGAAGAAACTGCATGCATGACTGTAGAAGTAGCAGCCCCAACACCACACAATTTATTGATCATCAGTGTTCACCAGCTGAAAAGCCAACAATGACCTAGCATTTATTCTGTTTGCAGACATAATTCTTTCATGAAATATCAATATGCATCTTTTGACTCCAATGACACTGAGGACCCGGGAAAAATATTATGATATAAACTAATAGCTTCCTTTTTAGAAAGTCTCAAATGTATATATAACATTTGTTCTACAGATGTATGTTTGAGTGGGTTGGGCCTGCAGATGTGTTTCGTCAAGTTGGCACCCTCATTAGATGAAAAACAGCAATAATCATTATAAAGATGTGGGTTTAAAAAAGGAACTAGATAAAGAAGAGAAACTACAAAAAAAAAAAAAAAGAACCAACAAAATGCAAGCAAGGATTCAAGACAAATGAAAAGGACATCAACTCCAGTTAACAAAATCCTAAATTTCAACTAGAATGATTAAGCATCACAATACACCAACCAATAAAGGATAACCCCTAAACTCATACTATATGGTAAAGTTGAAAGGAAATCTTTTGCAAAAGTGTATGTGTGTGTGTGTGTCTATTTATATATATATCAAAAAATAATCTCCAACACCCTTGGCA
This sequence comes from Ensete ventricosum, assembly GCA_029747655.1. Lineage (NCBI taxonomy): Eukaryota > Viridiplantae > Streptophyta > Magnoliopsida > Zingiberales > Musaceae > Ensete > Ensete ventricosum. The sequence continues at coordinate 16,943,868 of JAQQAF010000005.1, forward strand.
TACCAAAAGATCCATGAGCTTCAAGAGAAATAGAGGAAAAGAAAGAAAGGGAGTGCCAAGGACGAAAGAGCACCATCGATGTCAACACAAAGAAGAGGGAGATAGGAGGAAATTTTGAAGGAGCATATTGTATTTCAAATCTATTTTGATATAAAAGCACCATTGATATCAACACAAAGGAGAGGGAAATATGCACATGATGTACATAATTTTGATATACATAGACCATGTCATATTGGGTTGGGTAGCCAGACACGAGCAAAATCAAGTTAGGTATTACAGCCCAAGCCTAATGATTTCCAACAAACCTGCATACTGAGAGTTGACAACAATGTAGAAAGATAAATCCCTTAGGAAAACAAATATCAATGCATTTGGGATCAAAAGCCTAACAACAAAATCATGATAAATGGAGAAGCATACCTCAGTATCAGTCACAGGTAAAACACGAGCTTGGATCGGGGAAATCCACAGTGGAAAGTCACCAGCATAATGTTCTATAAGGACACCAAAAAATCTCTCCAAAGATCCAAGAACAGCTCTGTGGATCATAATAGGGCGTCTTTTCCTGGCATCTGAATCCACATAGGATATGTCAAACCGCTCAGGCAAGTTGAAATCAACCTAAAATAATGTCATATAATGGCCTAGTTAGCCTATATGCACATTCCAAAGCTCATTTTGAATGCCCAAAACCAATCGAAAGGAATGCTAAACAACTTGCCTGCACTGTTGAGCACTGCCATTTCCTTCCTAGTGCATCTTCAATTTTTAAATCAATTTTTGGACCATAGAAAGCACCACCACCTTCATCAATCTGGTACGCCCAACCTTTGTCATCTAAAGCATCTCTCAACGCAGCAGTCGCTTTTTCCCATATATCATCAGTGCCCACGAACTTCTCTGGCCGCGTTGAAAGGTTCACCTCATACTTATTGAAACCAAATTGAAGCAGTATCTCCTCAGTCAGATCAAGGACACCCCTAATCTCATATTTGATTTGATCATCCAAACAGAATATGTGTGCATCATCCTACATCATAGTGAAGCCAATCTCAAATCATCAGCATTTTGTGCATTAGTATACAATCATGAATGCTTGGAACTATATTCTCAAGTAATATTAATGAAACTAAAACTATTTGTTTAACTTTGTTCAGTGTGGTCCAAGAACCTTCAAAGAAAGTACAATCAAATATCATTAGGTGACTAGTGAATGTTAAGAACACAGTTTGGTAAGCATCATAATAACTTTCAGAGAGTAGGCCTGTTGTATATTTTGTAAATTGAGAAATCAGACTAAAGTGAATGCTGCAATCTGAAACGACCCAATACTAATATCTCACCACTAAAAGAGTTAGATTCTTTTACCAAATGTGAATTTATTCAACAATAGATATAACTAGGAACACAGATAAACAATAGTATTAAAATAAGACTAACAGTAATGTCTTTTAACTTGACCAATGTAAAGCAAATCCCCATAAGCCACCTACCCATGATAAATAAAGATCATGATTAATATTTCGACAGCAAAAAGTGGAGGTACACTACCAAAACAGGGTTTGTTGTTTTCAAGTTTCTCAAATAATAGCATCCAAAAGGATGACAAAATGGTCAAACACAAGAACATTTTCGCTCGTGCAAACAACCAATGTAACAGGTATCCAAACGAGTGACAATTTGTATAAAACTACTAGCAAAATAACTCTATTTCTTTGCCAGACATACAACACCTGAGACCCTTGAGGGCATTAGCTAGTTTAACTGATAAGGACCTTGACAGTCTATTGCAAGGTCCTAGGCTCGAGTCCCACCTTCGCCACTTATCCTATGCAAAGAAAAAAAAAAACACAGGAGACCCTTAACCCCATCTGTTGTAGAGATTAAACAGAAAAGAAATCTCTACAACAAAAAAGGTCTTTACGTACAATGAGGATCATTGGTCTTGTGGATAGAACCTTGTGAATTTCTCATGGCTAGATTGACAGGATAACAGCTACTGATCAAGGTTCCTTTTGACTGAATTAGAAGTGGGGATAAGCACATGGTATATCACAGAATGCCATGTGTTTGTTACACAATATATCAAGTACTGTGCCTCTCGAGTCAATGCTTCACAATCATCCACACAACAATTTATTTTTCAAATCATAAGTCTATTGATTGATGCGACAAAAATCACATCCATTCAACTTCATCTCAAATCTACTATTAGCATTTTACCACAAAGTAACATGTCATCACTGGATGTCTATAGCTGACATCAACTATTGCACTCCTTCATTAGCAAAGACTCATAATAATCGATCAAGCCAAGCATTATATCATCACTTCCCTAAGGAGTAACAGTTACTGACATGCATAACATGTGCAAGTGCACGACGGTGATACTCTGCACATGTCAGATACATGCCCGGAGTTAAATTCGGAATTTGCATCTCAGGATGTGACCATGCCCAGTGTTAGTACCTCACTGACACGGATAACATAGGGACGCATGACTAGCACATGAAATCCATGCATCAAACGGCTAATTCTTATGTCAACCATTTTCATTGCTTTGCCAATTGACATCACAAATACATGAAATCCCAGTCATGCTATAATACACATGCATTATCATCATATGTGTCAGATGAACCAAATACTAGTAATTTTCTTCAAAAAAAAAAAGACGAATGACCAGAAAACCCTGGCTTAAACTGATTTGTAAAAGTGGAAAAGTGAACACATGTGAAACAGTGAAACAATAACCAAGAATACACCAAAGTAGGATTTGGCACGAAAACATAACAAACTGTGCTACTAGAAAATATTAAACATGATTAATTGCCCAAGATGCTCTAGAGGCCATCATCCATTTGTACCTGGGTGAACCCTCTCACACGAAATAGTCCATGCAAGCTACCAGACAATTCATATCTGTATACAGTTCCCAACTCTGCCACTCTCACAGGAAGATCTCTATATGAATGCAGCTTCCTCTTGTATACCAATATGTGATAAGGGCAATTCATTGGACGAAGCTGATAGAGTTCATCTTCTATATTCATCTGGTCATACATATTTTCCTTGTAAAAGTCCAAGTGACCACTGATTTTCCAAAGAGCAGCCTTTGCAACATGGGGAGTGTAGAGCAAGTCATAACCATGTTGCAGATGAATTTTTTTCCATGACTCTTCAATAATGTGCCTAACCATTGCACCTTTTGGATGCCAAAATACCAATCCTCCACCTGCATCTTCCTGCAAAAGAAAAGAAGGAATATTAGAATATTCCTCGGGAATCGTAGTTCTAATATACAGGCTGAAAATTTAGCATAGTATATGCAAATTAATATAGAAATGCAAACTTGTTGTACATGCATGGAACATGTGAACACCAGACATTGATTGGTCTCACAGAAATTATAGGGAAGAAGTAATCTCAATGTTAAAACCCACATATAAAGATTTCTGAAACCCTAACAAGGAAGCAGTAGAACTTCCTAAGATGAAAAAGTGCAAACGAATTCTCACAAGTTTCACATGTTATACTTTCCATATATCCCTCTCATCTGATGGAAAGATAGAAGTTGTAGCATGAATAAACCAATTCTCAAAGAAGGTCCTCAAAACATTTTTTACTAAACAATTATGGTCTAGCTGATAATATGGTTGAGATAGTTGTTGTACCTGTATAGAGAATAGATCAAGATCCTGACCAAGACGCCTATGATCCCGTCGCTTTGCCTCTTCCTTTAGATGAAGGTAAGCTTTTAGCTGGTCTTCGGTCTCCCATGCTGTTCCATATATCCTTTGCAACATGGGTTTATTTACATCACCTCTCCAATAGGCCCCAGCAACAGATTCAAGTTCAACAGCCTTCTTATCTATATGTCCAGTTGAATCCACATGGGGTCCAGCACAAAGATCCCACCATTCATTTCCTGTATGATAGAAAGATAAGTGAGGAGCAAGTTTTTCCAATAGATGCGGCAGGTTAACTATGTTTCATAAAAAAGTTGACCAAGACACTAGAAGAAGAAGCAAACTTACCTATATGATAAATTGTAATAGGTTCTTCCTCTATGCTTTCCAATATTTTTAACTTGTATGGTTCATTTAGGGCCATAATTCGTGTTTGAGCCTCTTCCCTTGATACCTCTTCTCTTATTAAAGGCAGATTTCGGTTGATGATACGATCCTACAGATGATGCAAGAAATAAATTCTGTACCCTGAAACAATAAGCTAATGAATATTCTTGCATAACTACAGCTATGTCATGACCTTAATTTAGAAAGCCATTTAAGCTTTTGAAGATGAAGTCAGGCTTACCATTTCTTTCTTTATTCTCTTCAGATCCTTGTCCGTCAAAGGCTCCATATCAAAGTCATAATAAAAGCCATTGTCTATCCATGGACCTATGGTCACTTTAGAGCCAGGGAACAATCTCTGAACAGCCATTGCCATGACATGTGCGCACTGCAAAAAGAGATACTAGCATCATGTAATGGCAATGCTGAATACAAGCAGCGATGTTCATCATTTTCACCCTTTCTTCTTTATAAATACACAGTAAATGTTTACAAATGTTAATGAATAAGATACAAATATGAATTTCATGATGACATTTCATTAGTTCTTTGTGTTATTTTCCTCTCCTTTAGCAGCTTTGTCAAAACAAGGAACTTGACAAAGTTTATTATAACAAAAGAGAGCACTTAAGTCTGTAAAACGTAATTTTATTTATCAATGGTGATGGATATCAAAATTGATGATGGAGATACACTTCTTCGCACACACAGAATAAATAAATATGCAAGTTATTTCTTGCTACATTTTTGTATTGAATATTCATGGTTCATCCCATATCATCAATGCTTGATATCAGGTATATGTAAAAATAAATCGTTTGTACCATATGTTATATACTGACCGAGGTGCAGAAAGTTGATAAACAGAATTCTTCTTTTTAATGAGCAAAGCATTTGAAAATAAATTTCATCTTTCTCAGTCACATGCTTAAAGACATTTATCCATCTTTCCATCTATTCTTTCTTCCCTAATTGGAACAGGTCCAAGACTATCATCCCTTCTTCCCAAAAAAATTCCATTACTTGCATAATTTTTCATCAAGAACGTCAGAGAAGATCCAAGGCATACAATAGCCCAAAATAAGTACCTAAAGGCTTGCTATAGACCTTACCAACGACTGCAAAGCATCAAGGTTTAAACGTTAATGGCTTATATCTAAAGAAGAAGGATAGTTCGACAGTCAATATAACTAAAAAAAAAATTTATCTTTTTTCCCCTCCGTCTGAGAAAGGAAAGAAACAAGAAGGGTTCGGTTAGGAGGAAGAGCAGTACAGTGTGGCGAATCCTGAGTAATTTCTCGGAGGATTCATTGGTGGGGAGAACGACCCTCAAACCCTCCTCCTTGTCCTTGGCACTTCTCCCCCCAGTCTCGCCATCCAGCTTAGGCTTCACCTCCACAGCGCCGGGGGCAGGCGAGGAAGAGGCAGCGAACCTGCGGAGGTCTCGCGTCGGAGACCAGAAGGGGAGGGATGGGGCCCTCCGGGTAGCGGGAGGCGAGGGGAGGCGCCCGTTCAAGAGAAGACGAGATAGGGTTTGAGGTCTGGGGAGGAGAAGCGACGAGGGTGAGGCTGCCGCCATGGCGGAGGCGAAGTTCATCTCCGCCTCCCCTCTTTCCTCTCCAACTACGCGGCTTGTGTGGACTGCGGACGTGAGGTTCTGTGGTCGAACATTTCTCCTTTTTTTTTTTCTTTTAGATAAACTAAAAAAATGCGGGATATTTCTTGTTCATCTTTAATTATTTTAGATAATCTAAATTTATTTTATTTTTTTATTGTGGTTATTATTTTTTCCCCTGAACTCTCTATTGTTTACTGTCGTCGTGGATTGGAAATTTTGCCCTCCGATCACATCATAAGTCACACAAAAAAAATTACTTAAAGTCAACACGAAGAATAATTTCTTTCAAAATTTGCCGCTCTGTGTGCAATCGGGTGGGTATATTTATATACATACAAAAAGTTTACTATAAAGATCAATGATTTCTCATAGAAGATCACGTGGAGATCAATTGAAGTTTGGGAACAAAATTAAGCAACTTTGAAAAGTAATGTGAACAAGAAGATTAGAAACACATTAAATTCCACAACGCACCCCACCATCCAAACAAATATAGCCAAATCCTCCTTGTAGTAAAGAAGGAAAAATAAAGGAGTCATCAAAATTCAATTAATTATAAACAAATAAGGGATAAGTCTGGTGGCTTGCTCATGATCGAGAAGTTAGGGAGGCTGTCACCAATTAAAAACAAAGTAATAATTGAAGAAATAAATATGCCAGGGAGTAAGGCATTAATATTTTAGCCTTGTTCTGACTATTTTATAGAAATTAAAAAAAAATTAGCAATAATAATATAAATCTTATCTCTGAAGGATTATTATCGTTTCATAACAAGTACCCTTAAAACAAAAGAATCCATGGATTATCGTTTCATAATAATCTGTTGTTATAAAAAAAAAGAAGACCAAAACTCAATAGCAAAATCTATAATCTAAAAAGATATGCCTTAAGAGAATCCGAGAAATAGGAAGTCAAAAAACCAGTCAATTTTTCACAAAAATAATTTAATCATAGGAGCAACCCTCGAAATGTCAGACCCACTTTTCAACTACATCAAATCTCTTTCTCAGCGTGCCCTAACGTGATGGCAAGCAATTTTAACAGTCAACAATTAAGATTTTAATCTAAAATCGCAAGAGCCCCTCGCCGAATTAATTCTTAGGATCCTTTCCCCATGTAGGGGGTCCAAAGACTCGCGAGATCTTATCCGTATTAACATGAAATCAAATATTTTATTGACATTCCACTCATGTTGACATAAGTGGGCCAAACTTTTTTACAATCATTACTTGTAACTACCCAAAGGCCATTATTCAAATTAAATAAGAAATTAAAAATATTTCTAAGGTCCCAGAAAAATATTTGGTCTTACAATTCCCATACTTCGCTTTATTTAACAACAATGACATATCATATTTATTAAGAAAAAAAAAATCTTTCGACACAAAATTGATCTTTTTTTTAAAAAAAAAGTGTTGAAATCTCTCATCTCAGGCTCCCTTTCATCCTTAGCCTTATCGATTGTGTCTTAACTAATCGATCAGATGTATTCTTTTAGATTCATTCTAGAAAAGACTTAACAATTATGGATAAAACTTATTAAAAATCTTATTCAAAACCTAGCTGTCCATCAAAACATTAATATGAATAAAGTTTTGATCACAGCATTTGGCATGATCAATTTACTAGCTTATGACAAGACAAGACATAATCTTGTATTTTGTTAATAATTTCGTCAGGAGTTTATCATAGTCTAAATTTTTTTTAGGTAATCTTACAAAATTAATATAGGTGCCTAAATAACTAAAAGATCATAACCTTCTTTTGGTGTCAAATTAACCACTGATGTTTATCCTTCACCTCACACTTCCTAGGAAAGTAAATAGTTGACTTAGCTATCTAACTCTAAGATTGGTTAGATCCTCAAATAGATGAAGAATGAATGCTCTTCATGGAATCAATAGATTTTTTAATAACCCAAAAGCCCAAAATTGGGTCATCCCCTTATAAATATAAACGGGGTGATGAACTTTCTATTAATAGAAAGAATAATATATCTTTGTCGACGAATAATATATCCTAAAATCCAATTGTAATACGGTACGCGTAAGGTTTAGTCTAATAATGTTTTGTTCCACGTCATGACATCTTCTCTGCTCCTTTCGGTGGGTAGACAATGAATTGCTCACCCTCTGCCTAATATTAGATTGATTCTAATACGTCTTCTAACGACATTGATGTTAAGTTGGTGTACTATGAACTTAGGCCTTATAAGTCATATTTAGGTCAAAACGAGGTAAGTCCAAGACATAGCAGACCGAATTAGCCCATTAGCTGCTATGCTAGAGGAAGCTCTTCACACCCTTTTTTTTTTTGTAATTTAATTTTCCTTTTCTGAACAATTAACTTATGGCACTCCTTAAATCCAATGTTAATCTTCAACTCAGAGAGGATCTGAACCCTAACATGTATCCCTCCAACAATCTAATTAGTGTCAGGCTGATATGGAGAAAAAATATATATTACGAGAAGAAAGAAGAGAAAGGATAACCCTAAAAACCCTCTTTTATTTCCAAATGAGATCATCTTTATCTAGTCATCCTCTTATACAGTGATGATCTTCTGAACACAGGAAGATAAACAGAAGAGAACTTGCAGCTTTTGATGAAGTTTGATGGATTCAAGTGAATTGCTAAATGTGTCATTTCACGTATGCGAAGAACAACACATCCAAACCAATCAATTCACTTATTTTCCTCTTCTTGGCACCTTGTGCAGCTCTTCTTATCTTTCTTTTCAGCAGAAGAACATGCTGATGAAGCTTGACACCCTATTCATTGTCATGACCAGACTTCCAAAAGGAATTCTCTTTTTTACTTTAGGTATCACTCAATTGACCTTACACCAGCCTCCTCTCCTGCATCTTCCTGGTGCCAAAGACGAGCAGTTCAGGTGAAGAAAGACGAGTCATTCAGAAAAGAAAAGAATTCTGGGTCACACACCTTGTCCTTCTGCTCCAATGTCGTTATCAGATGAAATCAGACGATTGTTCTGATGGCTGAGTCACACAGCATATCGTGTGATATGAACTGTGTCCAAAATAGTGGTGGTCTTCTTCCAGCCAAGTAGCTGGTTCTGCCTGCAGGTTCATGGACGCCACAGTACTGTAAGAGGTGAATCTTTTGCTTGTGCACTTTATGGTGATCGGATTGAGATGAGTGAGCTGTCATGGACCTCAAAAGAAATAAATGACTGTGAGCAGACGGTGAGCTCGATAATAGCCACTGGAGTTTAGTGGTCAAGCTCCCCAGCACAGTATCACTTTTGGGTCATCTCTCAGCTTCCACTGTGCGTGGGACGGTCGGGTACATCAGAAAGAGAGATGATGTTGCGACGGTCGTGTCTCATGCACGCAGGTCTACCCATGCATTGTGAACTGCCAAGTGATGGAATAGTGTTTGTTACTATTAGAGCAGCACAACAATTTTTGAGAGACAAAGATGTCTACCGGCGTTTGATGATTCATTGAAGCTGGAAAGAGTAAAAACTTGAACACGTAAGCAAGCCACTTTGGAGGCAGGTGGAAAAGGCTGAGTCATCATTTTTTTTGTTTTGTCAGAGGGTAAGATTTATTTATATAAGGATAGATAACATCTCACCTTAAACTTTCAATGGAGTAAGGAGAGATTAAAAAAAAGGATGAGGTCTACGCAACAACTAAGATATAGTATTTACTATAGAATTCTCTTGCAAATGTTGTTATACCCCCTTTTTTTCTTTTTAACATATCTACTTCAATCAACTTTTACAAGTTGGATAAAAAAATCAAATGACGATAATACTATTTTTCCCACATGTTCATAGTGAAGGAACATATCACTTGTTTAAATCTCAGTCGAATCCGCTTGCTCAAGAATAATCCAACAATTTCATGAAGTCTTATATCACTTATTTAGGAAGTCCATTGCGACTTTAGAATTATATAAAATGGTGGATAGAATCAATATTTCTGTTATTGGCACTCGAGAGATCGAGTAGTTCAGTAGTAACTCATGCAAATGGATGGGATCTTCTTTGGGTGTTCTCACTACCACTACAAGTATCGACATGAAAGTAGGATCTCTTGGTATCCTACCTGATCCAACCATGGCATCGAATAAAGAGATATCAGTATGTAGAGCGATGATGCCAACTGAAAGGGGGGCTATCAATGCCAAGTAGATTCAGGGAGGTTAAAATATGGGGTATAAATTCTAATTTTCAACAATGGCTCGATCTGAAATATTATCTTCAACATTTTTGTGATAGCTCTGGAATCTCCTACTGACATTATCAACTATTATAGAGATGATGAGGTCAAGAGATCTCTGAGAATTTAATTTAAATCTATAGTTTATCTCAGCCCACACATGATATATGGTGTAGACGAAAGATAAATTTTTGAGACAATGTTGGGGTGCATGGGTCGGATTACATTCTTTAACATAGATCCAAACATACGTTGAAAAGGAGCATCCAAAAAATAGATATATAAATTTATGAACTAATATACTTTTAAAATAAATAATACAGATTAAACTTCGATCATTGACTTGAACTATCAAAGGGCAATTTATCGAAATATACGTTGGGTCAAAATATAGGATATATCCATCACTTTCGCCATATCAAAGGGCAATTTATCGAAATATACGTTGGGTCAAAATATAGGATATATCCATCACTTTCGCCATATAGAAAGTGTTGAATCTTGAATTTTGATAATAAAATTAATTGATAAATTTATGAACTAATATACTTTCAAAATAAATAATACAAATTAAACTTCGAGCATTGACTTGAACTATCGGAGGGCAATTTATCGAAATAGACATTGGGTCAAAAAATGTCATGTCAAAGATTAGACGTCAAGCCAAAGGACTAGTTGACGTGTGGCAGGATGGACTTCGTGCAGAGTTTGGGAATCGGGTCAGAAGATACGTCGAAGGTTCAGACAAAATGATCATGATTGTTTAGAGTCAAATTAAGATAGTTTTGAGCCGAAACCATGTCAACTTAATTTGAAGCTCATTGGGCCTGAACTATGATTGAATTGGGTCTGATGAAAGGCTAATTTGCTGACCTAAAGTTGACCTCCGCTAGAGAGGAGGGCATCTAACCTCATTAATCCTCTTTCATAAGACCTGAAAGTTTCAGGGATATACGATCTCCCTATGTAATATATCTTACTCGACACATAGGTTTTGGTTTTTATGATTTTTCGTGCATCAATCATTGCATGAATTTATCAATTAGGAAAATAAATAAAGAGTTGCTTCAAGCTAAAAAATAAAATAAGTACCTCTAGGCCACTTCAATTGATCCATATGAATTTATTTGGATCAATTGATATTACAAGTTTAGGTGGAAGCAAATATGCATTTGTTATAGTAGGTGATTATAGTAGATATACTTGGACTTATTTTTTGTCACACAAAAGTGATACATTTAAATATTTTATAAAATTTTATAAAATTATTCAAAATAAAAAAAGGGTTTATGATTTCATCAATACGTAGTGATCATAGTGGTGAATTTCAAAACAATGACTTTCAAAATTTTTGTGAATCAAATGGGTACATTCATAATTTCTCTACTCCTAGAAATCTACAACAAAATGGAGTAGTAGAAAAAAAAAATAAAGAGCTTACAAGAAATGGCTATAACAATGTTGAACGAAAAATGGTCTACCTAAATACATTTGGGCCGAAGCCGTTAATACGACATGCTATATTTTAAATAGGATTCTTGTAAGATTATTACTCACTAAAACTCCTTATAAATTATGGAATGGTAAAAAACCTAATATTTCTTATTTTAAAATATTTGGTTGCAAATGTTTTATTTTGAATGAAAATGATACCTTAGGAAAATTTGATGTAAAATCGGATGAAGAAATTTTTTTAGGTTATTCTTCTATTTCAAAAGCTTATCGTGTATTCAATAAAAGAACTTTAGTAATTGAAGAATCTATTCATGTTATTTTTAATGAAATTTTTAAATATAAGAAAATTGATTTTAATAATGAATTTGATTTTGGTACTTTGAATTTAAATGATAACTCTCCGAAAGGCAACTTGGATGATTATACTTTCAAATCCTTACATAAGGAATGGAAGTATATAAATGTTCATCCTAAGGAGCTTATAATATGAGATACATCAAGAGGTGTTCAACCCTCTCTTGTTTTAAAATTTTTTGTGCTAATGTCGCATTTCTTTCTCAAGTTAAACCAAAATACATTTATGAAGCCCTAAGAGATGACTCTTGGGTTATTGCAATACATGAAGAGTTAAATTAATTTGAGAGAAATGAGGTATGAGAGCTTATTCCTCGACCTAATGATCGTTTAGTGATTGGTACTAAATAGGTCTTTAGAAACAAGCAAGATTAAAATTGTGTCGTGGTTAGAAACAAGACTAGATTAGTGGCCAAAGGTTTTAACCAAGAAGAAGGAATTAATTATGAAGAAACCTTCGCTCATGTGGCTAGACTTGAAGCCATAAGGATGCTTCTTACGTTTGCATCTTTTAAAAATTTTAAGTTGTTTCAAATGGATGTTAAAAGTGATTTTCTTAATGGTTTCATTTTCGAAGAAGTGTATATTGAACAACCTCCTGGTTTTAAAAATAGTCTTCTTCCTAATCATATTTTTAAACTTTCTAAAGCTCTTTATGGATTAAAATAAGTCCCTCGGGCTTGGTATGAAAGACTTAGTTCTTTTCTTATTTTAAATAATTTTTTGAAAGATAAGGTTGATACCACATTAATTTTTAAGTATTTTAAACATAATTTTCTTATTGTTCAAATTTATATTGATGATATCATTTTTGGATCAATAAATAAATTATTATGCTAATCTTTTACAAAAAATATGAGCCAAGAATTTGAAATGAGTCTAATGGGTGAGTTAACATTTTTTTTAGGACCACAAATAAAATAATTAAATGATGGCATATTTATTAGTCAAACTAAATATATTTTAGACTTGTTAAAACGTTTTGGTATGGAAAATGCTAAAGCTATAAACACTCCTATGAGCACACCTATAAAGTTATACTTAGACAATAAATGAGAAAATTTTGACCAAAAATATTATAAAGGAATAGTAGGTTGTTTGTTATACTTAATTGCTACTAGACCAGATATCATATTTAGTGTTGAATTATATACAAGATTTTAATCTAACCCTAAGCTTTCTTACCTTAAAGCAGTTAAACGAATATTTAGATATTTAAGAGGAACTTTAAACATAGGATTATGGTATCCAAAATCCAAGAACTTTGACTTATTTGCTTATTCAGATGCTAATTTTAGAGGATGTAGATTAGATAGAAAAAGTACTATAGGGACATGTCAATTTTTAGGGCATGCACTTATTTCTTGATCTTCCAAGAAATAAAATTTAATTGCTTTATATACTGTTGAAGCTGAATATATTGTAGTTAGTGCTTGTTGTGCTCAAATCATTTGGATAAAAAACATATTAAAAGATTGTAGAATTTATCTGAAAAATATCCCTATAAATATGACAATACAATGCAATTTGCTTAACCAAAAATCTCATTCAACACTCAAGAACTAAACATATTGATATTAGACATCACTTCATTGGGAATCATGTGAATAGTCAAGATATTTCATTGGAATTCATCGATACTAAATATCAACTAGCGGATATTTTTACAAAATCATTAAATGAAGAGCAATTTGATTTTATTAGAAGAGAGCTAGGAATGCTAAACCATGAGAATGCATGATTTGTTTGATTTACTATTGTTTGAAATGTATAAATTAAGATGATCTTTAAAATTATGATTTGCTATTTTTTGGATTTACTTGCTATTTTTGCTTGAAATTTTCATAAGATGAATTTAAATGCATGAGTAACTCTTAGATTTATGAATCTTCTTGGATTTTTTGGATTTACTTGCTTTTTTTCGAAATTCACTTTTATAAGATATTGAGAATAATGTTTTACAACTCCTCCTGCTTTCCTTCTTTTTCACAAAAGGAATAAATTTTTATGGCTCATAACCAATTTTACTAAGGGGGAGCAATGACACATATGCCTTGAAATAATTAGCTCTATATTTTACCTTTTTGTTGATGACAAAAGGAAAGAAATTGATATTAATAACATATGGAAGAAAAATTTAAAATAGACATTTATATTTATTTGTTGATAAATAAATGAGAGAAATGATTAATGACTTATGGGGAGATTTTCAAATGTATGACTGGTGCATAATATTTGAAATTGATGTTATATACTTTGAAAATTTTTTATGAGTTGATGATTTGATATTTGAAATTGATATTATATACTTTGAAAATTTTTCAAAGTTGATGATTTAATATTTGAAATTGATGTTATATACTTTAAAAAATTTTCATGAGTTGATATTTGAAATTGATGTTTCATCTATAAATGAATATTATTGAAATATCATATCATGATATTTGAATTCAATAGTATTTGGTTCTCTTGAATTTAAGCTTATTCTATTTGAACTATGATATGGAAATAGGGAGAGTTAAGGTTAACTCCCGTCATCAATTGATTATCATCATCAAAAAAAGAAAGATTATTAAATCTCAAATTTTGATGATGAAATCAATTGATGAGTATTTAATCTGACTTATGTGTTAGAGGAAGTAATGCAGGTCTAACTATGATGAAGAAATTGAGTTACAATCAGATGATGGGTCAGAATAAAGTTTAGGCATCGAGCCAAGGTTCGAACGATGCTATGGGAGCTCACCGGGAGTTTACTAGGAGTTCACCGAGGGATCGGGAAGCTTGCTAGGAACACGTCGGGAGATCATTAGAAGAAGACCGTAAAATTCATCGCAAGAATGCCAGAGGCCGCCAGATTGGCGGGAGTTAAGTCATTGTTTAGCTTGATGGTACTTATGGTTGTAATCAGTGAGTCATAGTTAAGGATTGAGTCATAATTGAGTTTGATTTGGAATGAATTTAAATCAACTCAATGTGAGACAACGAGATCCACAAAGGGGTTAGATTGAGCTCAGGTTGAGCTCAATTAGTTGACCTGAGAATTGGTCAACAGAAGGTACAAGTCGAGATTGGAAAAGTAAAGGGAATCACTTTTTCGAGATTCTTGACGATTGTACTATCGGTGGATGATGGTTGTACCGCCCAGATTGACGGTTGTTCCGCTGCCACCCAGTATTGCAGGCTACTTTCGACGGCGACGACGCTGGCACCGGCGATTGTACCGCCCGTACCCGATTTTTTTGGGTGCATTTAAATTTTGGCTCCATTCTTCTGAAGACAATTGAGGTTTATAAATACCTCAAGTTTTCTTACATTTAGCACAAGCATACACATAAATCATTGGGTAAAAAATATGTGAAAAAGTATGCTAAAAATGTGCAAGAAAAAGAAAAGGGGTAAGGAAGTGAGTCTAAGTATTGTATTTCTTGTAAGAGGTCTCCCTTGTGAGTTGAGATTGAAAAGCTTGTAAAGGTTTGGTCTTCACCCAAAGAAAATCGGTAGTGGATACCGGTGGGCCTCGACGAAGAGGACTCGAAAAGTAGACATAGGCTAAAATTACGACCGAATCACTATAAATTGTGAGTGCTCTTTATTTATCTTATTTATTACTTTATATTACTATTGATTAATTCATAGAAAGATACGAGCATCATTCTCAACTTCTCTTAAATCGGTTTCTTAATAGTTTCCAACAAAACATAAAAGAAGTTTTTGATTTTATTTCTTTCTCAAGCAAAGGTTTTTGAATCGAACACTACCACTTTTACACTAATTCACCCTCCGCTCTTAGTGCCAATTGATCCTAGTAATTCATTGATGTCAAGCCACAATCATCAATTCAATATAAATTGGATCTTTTCCTAATCGACTTTTGAAATTTATGATAGTCTAATTAAATTATTATCATGGTAGAAGAAAAAAAATTATGAGTTCGAATCTTATGTCTGTTTCTTTCTATTTCAAGTATTGTTCAATTAATATCTGTGCAATGTTCTTTCCAAATAATTTGCATATGAGTTTAGTTTCAGTGTCAAGTATAATCTAACTCACATGTTAAATTAAACACTTTCTTGATAAAATTCAAAATTTTAATATATATTAAACACATTTTTGATAGCTTAATCTTTTAGGATTAATAATCACCCAATCAAATTATTTTTGTTTCATCAAATAGATGAGCTAACCATCCAACTTCTTTGCAGCCACAGGAACTGCAACCCTTGAGCTAATGGAGAGCAAGATACAAATACTTTCTTCATCAGGGTAACCACACCTCAGGGGTGTGGGCCTGCATCCAAAATAAAGTCTAGAAACATGGATAGCTGATAGCAAAAGCATAGAGAAAAGTAAAGCTAGGATTGGAAGCTTGCTACTATTCTTTTCCCTATGAAAGCAAGAAGGATGGCATTGTCGATCCATGTACTTCAACTTTTGTTTTATTTTTACTTGAACCAATGTTAGTGTAATTTTGCTCCCAGCAAATATTGTTGTTGTTTGATGAAAAAGTGTACGTCAATCATGTGGTCTAAAGTTGATGAGATGATATGGTGGGGGAAGGAATCTACCTGGCTGCAGACACATTCCTTTCCACAGACCCACATCTCCATCTCTTTCTATGGTGTGCATGAGCCACTGTCCACTGCATTGTTCCTGATAGCTCATGATGCATCCAGACATGGCAGCTTGGTTCCCCATCCTCCAACAACAGCACCTGTGACTTTACCCTGAGTTGTCTTTGGGCAAGGAGGACTGTGTCCAATGGGTAGAGGATGATCCAGAAATCTGGCTTCTGTCATGGAGCACACAAGCTTTGTCAGTTGTGCAGATCCAGCTGCATGACATGGATTTTAACCGAGGAAGAGAGGAGGATTATTTTGAAGGACACCAATTTCAATGATAAGATATGTATGTATGTATACATACCCATATATAACTTGTACAGAAAGAACCAAAAGTATTTTGATTCTTCAGTTAGTCAAGCACTAACCTGTTCAGTACTTCTTCCCTGCTCTCAGAATCATTTGGACAAGAATGAATCGCACTCGATCTTTGATCTAATATGCAATCGTCTTGATAGTCGATAATTGCCATGCAATGGATAATAGTATACAAACAAACAGTAGATAATGTTGCATTGTTTAAACCTACATCAATCATTGCTCCTTCCAATATAACTTGGATACGACTGCTTTTGTCTAATGCTAATCAAGTATTTTATGATAATGAACCACAACACATGGCTCAAGCTTTGCTTGCTCAGCTTTTCAACATATGTATGTATGTATGTATGTATGTACGTGATATTACCCTGGAAAAAAGCATTCTCTTCTCTAGCTCTCACAGTTGAAGACACCAAGATAGTGTCAGCATTGAAGCTTTGACATATGGCGCAGTGCCCACTTGGTTGTATCAGAAGAAGTTTTTGGCTGCTCATACAACACAGGGTACTGTCACTGGAAGAGCCAAATCTGGACTCTACTCAAGTCTCCACATCTGGAATATGTTATCACAGAGAGAGAGAGAGAGAGAGAGAGAGAGAGAGAGACCATGCCCATGAGTTACAAGGTGGTCAGGTCTGGCTGGCTTTTATTCACACACATATATGTGTACATTTGTTTGAGAAAATAATTGATTGGCTTTGTGATACTTATAGTACATTGATCTGTAATATTCTCTTTGTTGTGCACCGAGGACGACTCTGAGTTTTTGGAGAAGAAAACACATTCTAAATTGGTCGGATGGGATCAGATCAATAAAGTTGAGATGGAGCTGAGACGACAAGGAGGACTCTACAGTTGCTCCTCAGAACTGTGGTTCACATAAAGGCATACTACATACAACATTCCATGTCGTACGTCTCCTCACCTTGCTGGGCCATCTGGAGATCACATAATGACAGTATCTTCCATGATGATGCATCTTCAGCAAGAATGCTTTGAATCTTAGAGATGCCTATGAAGCTATCTTATGTGCGTTTGTGTATGTTCTTAATTTAATTATGTTATTTTATATAAGGATGATGTTTTTAAAAAGGATTGGATCGGCTAGGTCGGCCAATTAGACCTAGATATCTTTATTTGCAAGAACAAAAACAATATATTTATCCTTATAAATTTTAGTATAATCGATATGATCATTAGTTTCCATCAAGACCTCACTTACCACATCAATAAAACAGTAAAAGAAAATATTTACTAGTTAAGTCATTTAATATTTTATAACATTTTTCGTTGTGGACCTATTAATCTTATCTGAACACTCGAGCTTATCACGGGATGATATATATTGCCATCTCAAACATCTACGATGCCACTGAATTGAGACACAGTCTAGGGATGATATCCCTCTTCCATGAGAATGTATGTATTCAAGTGATTTAATATTGTTAGGAATCATTACTTCTGTACATCTAACAATATTAAACATTTAGGTTCTGCAATTGAAAGAGTAACCTTATTTTTTGGTCACAAAGTTGCCTAATTATGTACTAAATGTATACTTTAGCTATTTGCTACACTCATTTAGATAGATTTGTTCAACATGTCAAACACCAATCTTATTAAATATAGCATTTAATATGTTTAATTTATAGAAAAGTCATGTGACCAAGGATGTGGACATAATAAATCATGCTCAAACATAGCTTTTGGTGCATTACTTGTTGATTCATAAGTTTCTGTATTATGAAGGCTTTTTAAAAACATGTGAACGAATATCGGAAGACAAGATTGAGAATTAACAAAGAAATGTAAATTAAAATACTGAATATAATATTTATATAGTTTGACACTCCTTATTTACCTTTAGAAAGAAAATTTTAAATTCTTTATCATATGTGATAATACATATAATAGACTTAAGCTAACTCAAGTTTAAGTCAAAAGCCTTGAACACCGTCTAATATAAATCTTTAGTTAAAGTGTTTTTTTATGTCCACTTTTGTATGTTGGGTGATTTTTCAGAAATTATTAGGATATTTTTCTATTGATAACCCCTCATTTTACTTTTTCTTAAATAGTACTTAATTTAAAAAATATCAAAAATATTATTGATAGGTTAATTGATATATCAATTTTTTAAACTAAATTATTAACTAAAAATACTTAAGCTAAAGTTAATAATAATATACTGATAGAACCCCAAAGGAATTCTATGCAGATTGATCTTTGAGGGGATCAACCCTTGGAATGATTATAGGGGTTCCTCCCTCCTAATAGTTGGTCAAATGACTGAATTATAGATTGATCTTGCTTATTAAAAAGTGGTGAAGGCTACATACATATATAGGGCTCTAAAACCCTAATCCTTAGGAGGCTACTCCCTAAAGTAAAATATCATCCTTGTTCTCCACCCTAGCCGACTTGCCTTGTAAGGGGCGACGGTCTATGGGGTTGCAGCAAGCTAGGTGCCCTTGTTAGAAACCCTAACCGACCTACCCATTAAAGGGGTGCGCGATTAGTAAGCCCTAAGGCCCCAAATGTAAACCCTAGCTAATCTTATTTATAGGATAGAGACAACTAGGTGGGGTTTATTACAATCTTACAGGGTTTTTATTAGTGGCTACTTGGTTGAGTAGGACCCAACTCTGCTAGGGTCCTATCAAGCACATCATCTTCAGATCAGCCTTGTCCTGAAGACTGAGGTTTCATGAACTCAAGGAACCTGGTCTTCAGCTCCTTATATGATTACCAAGTGACATCTTCAAGTGGCAAATTATTCTAATGCACCAGTACTTCAGTAGAGGGACGTCAGTGATGTATCACAATCCTGCAGTCAAGTATGGCTTGTGGGTGGGCTCTTATATCTCCATCATCAGTGGTGTTGGGCAGTTAAATATGGGTTGACTCGTGCACTCACAACTTGGGCTTCAGGCAGGACACGTGGAAGACAGGATAAATTATGGCATCATCAGACAAGTTAAGTTTGTACGCCACGGCTCCAATACGGTCCATGATTTGATAGGGCCCATAAAAGCATTGAGATAGCTTCATGGAGACTTGTGTGTTGATGGATAATTGCTTGTACGGCTACAAGCAAAGATAAACCCAATCTCCTACTAAGAATTCTCTTTCACTTCAATGTGTGTCAGCTTACTGCTTCATTCTGGCTTGAAAGACAGAAGGATTATCCTTTAGCAGCTGTAGGAGTTTGTCCTTGTCAATTAGATCCTGGTCGACCTGATCTACTTTGGCTGAGCCAATTACATACTTTGGAATTACAGGGGCCAGTCGACCATACAGTGCTTTATATGAGGTACATTTTATAGATGAGTGATATATAGTATTATACCACCATTCGGCCCAAGGGAGCCAGTTCGTCCACTCCTTTGGCCGATCACTAGTGAACATCGAAGGTATATCTCTAAACACCTATTTAGCACCTCAGTTTAGCCGACAGTCTTTGGAGGGTATATTGTGCTCATCTTGAGTTTGGTGCCCTATAGCTAAAATAACTCGGTCCAAAATTTACTGGTGAAGATCCTATCACTATCACTTACAATGGACCTTGGCATCCCATACAGTTTAATAATATTTTTTATGAAAATTTGAGTAATACTAGCAGGATTGTACGGATTTTGCATAGCACAAAAATGAGTATATTTCGTAAGTCGATCAACCACCACGAGAATTGTGTTTTTACTTGGGATGGTGGCAGTCCTTCGATGAAATCCATGGAGATGTTAGTCCACACTGAGTCTGGTATGCGTAATGGTTGTAGCTTCCCTAGACTTGCCACTGATTCACCCTTTTATTGTTGACATACATCGCACTGTGCTACAAATTTAGAAATAATTTTTTTCATCCCTCTCCAATAAAAATTTTGTTTCATTCTTTTGTAGGTTCTTAGAAATCTGGAGTGCCCTACTGAAGGTGTGGAGTACATCTCTTGCAGGATGGTTTTGATGCGAGCGGAGTTGGGTATAAGCACAATGCGATATTTGTAGTATAGATCCTTCGAATCCTAAGTATAGTGAGCTATTTCACTTGTCTCCTCCTCTAATTTTTTTATGATGTTGCTAGTCTTTAGATCCTTCTTCCATACCTCCCTAATGTCCTCGAGGAAGCCGCTGGTAGGCAAGGAGATGGCTGAAAATTTGGCTTACTCGAGTAGCCATGAGAGTGCATCTGCAACAATGTTTTCTTTCCCCTTTTTGTAAATAATTTTATAATCAAATCCAAGAAGTTTGGTTACCCATTTTTGCTGCTCAGGGGATGATATCTTTTGCTCTAAAAAATATTGAGGCTTCTATGGTCAGTTTTAATTTGAAAGCATCGGCCGATCAGGTAGGGTCTCCACTTTGTTACTGCGTGCACAATGGCGAGCATCTTCTTATCATATATTGATATTTTTTTATGGGAGGGAGACAACACCTTGCTGGTATATGTGAGTGGCCGACCATCTTGCATGAGAACGGCTCTAATTTTAACTCTAGATGCATCAGCCTCAATGATGAAGGTTCCTAGCACCAGCGTCGTTGTCATGGCTGCCTTGAGTTTGTCGAAGGCAACGGAGGCTTTGTCCGACCATTGAAAAGCGTTCTTTTTCAGTAGGGAGGTGAGGGGTGCACTGATCTTCCCATAATCTTTCACAAACTTTCAGTAGTAGCCCGTTAGTCCAAGGAAACTGCACAGCGATTTCACGTTCTTAGGTTTCGGCCAGCCCTGCATTACTTCAATTTTTGTTGGGTTTACCACCACTCCTTCTGATATTATATGCCCAAGGTACTCTACTTTTTGCTAGAGAAAGCTGCACTTTGATTGCTTAACAAAAAGAGTATTCTCATGAAGGATCGTTAAAATAAACTTCAAGTGCTGAAAGTGAGTCTCAACAGAAAGGTTGTAAATGAGAATATCGTTGAAAAATACCAACACAAATTTGTGAAGAAAGCTCTGAAAAGTATTATTCGTGAGGCTTTGAAAGGTTGAAGGAGCATTAGTGAGTCCGAAAGGTATTACCAAGAATTCATAATGGTCATTATGCGTTTGGAATACAGTTTTTGGAATGTCATTTTCATATCCCCGAATTTGGTAATACCCGGATCAGAGGTCCAACTTTGTGAAGACTCAAGCTCCTTTTAACTCATCAAGAAGTTCATCCATCGCTGGTTTGGGTATTTGTCCTTGACAGTGATGCCATTTAGAGCTCGATAATCGATGCACAGCCGTCAAGTTTCATCCTTTCGTACAAGTAACACCGGCGAAGAATAGGGGTTGCAGCTTGGCCGAATCACCCCTATTTTAAGCATTTTTTTAATAATATTTTTAATTTCATCATTCTGGGGATGGGAGTAGCGGTATGACCGAGTGTTCGCTGGTGGTTTGCCCAGAAGGATTGGGATCTAGTGGTCATGGTGTCGGGTAGGAGGAAGACCGCGCGGTTTGACGAAAATGTCGATAAATTCAGCAAGTAGATGGGTGAGGTTTCGATCTTCAACTTTTATTTTCTTCTCCTCTGGTTGCTGCTAGAGTTGCATCAAAAAGTCACCATTTACCTTGTGTAGAACTTTCTTCATTCGTTGAGTCGAAACGGTCGTTATGTTACTTCTGTGCTTCCCGCGTAGGATGACCTATTTGCCTTTGCAGTAGAATTTCATAATTAATTTGGAAAAGTTCTAGGAGACGTCACCTAGTATTGTTAGCCATTCTATGCCAAGCACAGACTCATAATCATCAATTGGTAGGAGGAAGAAGTCGATAATGATTTCTTGGTCTTACAGCAATAGTTTTACCTGCGGGCATCTTTGGTTGCACTTTAAGATTCGACCGTTGGCAAACTTTACGTCGAATTTGCTATAGTCTTCAATGTGGAGTGCCATCTGAGCAGCAACTTTAATGTTTAAGAAGTAATTAGTGTTGCTCGTGTTGATGAGAACAACGATCGGTTGTTGTTTGAGTAGGCCTCCAACTTTCATCGTTTGCGGATTTGCGTAGCCGACTAGCGCATGCACCATAAAATCGACCGGTTGTGGCTCTTCTTCTGCATCTTCTTCTTCCTATTCAAGGCTCTCTTCTGGATGTTCAATGATCTCTTTTTCCACGGGTTCAATCACAAGAAGTCTCATTTTTTTATATGATGCTCGCGACTCCACGGCTCATCGTAATTCCAACATAACCCCTTTACAGATCGCTCTCGAAGCTCTTCTCTTATCAACTTTTTTGGTGCAGGGGCTCGGCTGATAGTAGGGGGGTAGAGGGCTTCGATGTTGTTGGTCAGGGAGCAACCCTAGTCTTCCGGGCTTCATGATTCAATCGCTCCTCTTGAAGTCGCGTGAAGGAGATGACTGTCATAAGTGTGTACATTTGTCGCACTTTAACTTCTCCCCGAATCTCCGACTTCAAGCCCTCAATAAAAGTCTCAAATAACTATTTTTTAGACCAATCACAAGTTTGATTTTATAACCTTTTAAACCTGGTTTGGTACTCTTGGATGGTGGAGGTTTGACGGATCTTCATGAGTTGTCTGTCAACATTCTCGTAATCGATCGGTCCGAAGCGGATCAGCAGTCCTTCTTTGAATTATCTCTATGAGAGGACTCCATGAGTATGTTCAAACCAATCAAACCACTGTATGGTATCCCCTTTAAGATGTATAGCCGTAATTTCCACCATAGATGCATCTGTGGTTTTGTGGCACCGAAAATATCGCTCCATGTGCGAGATCCAACCAATCGGGTCTCCTCTTCCCATCTAGGGAAGTCTATCCTCATGCATGGATAGTAGAGATCGGTCATAGAGTCTCCCCTCTCTCGAAATTCATCTTTTCGGTCCGAGCTTTCTCCTTGCTGTGATTTCTTCGGGCTCGGTGATCTGCCCAAACTAAGTTCGGCAAAGAGAGTTTGTATCTTATCCTTCATTCGTGTCTCGAAGGCTTCGAATTTAGCATTGATTGCCTCCTCAGATGCCATAATATATGCCTCCAAATTTGTAATGTTAAGATCTCTCTTTTGTTGTGTGGTTAAAGGCATATATCAAAGAAGTGGTGGCCGAAAGGGTTGGTGGATTGGTGGATGTAGGCTGCGGTTTAGGCTTGTTTATTAGCTATTTTAGGTATGGTTTGGACTGTGGTTTGGTGGAGTTTTGGGGTGTGATAGTAGTAGATGGAGGTTAGAAAAAGGGTTTTAGATCTGCGGTAGATGGTAGCAAAGGTTTAATGGAAATTAGTGGAGGTTCGTTGCTGATAAGTGGTCTCGTAGGAGCAGAATTATCGTCGAAGAAATAACGATTTCTCAACGAAATTTCCAATAAAAATCGATAGATTTATGGAGGAAATTAGTAACAAGATGTCAGTTTAAATAACCGTAAAGATGACAAATTAGATCAAGGAAATTTTGGCAGCATAACAGCAAGGAAATGTTGCAAGTTGCGGTAGCATAATCTCGTCGAAAAATTCAATGGTTTGCGATGAAAATTTACAGCAACATAAGAACATTTTCAGAGATGAATTCCACGATAGATCAACACAGATGAAAGCCAAGACGATCTATGAAGCATGTAAGAAATTTTGTTCAAAAAGGATGGCAAATAGATCAACTCAAAGACAACAATAGGCAGTTGAAATTTTCTACAACAATCCTTCGTCCGCAAAGATGATAACTTCTACGATGAAAAGAATTCACAGTAAGGGATAGATAAAAGCTTCTTTTGATATCTTTTGGATAGAAAATTGCTACAGCAAAAGATATTGGTGATAGAAACATACCAGATATTTGATGCAATTGGTGGCAACAACAGCAGATTGATTTAATATGCGACAAGGAGATGGTAGTGGAGACGACGTCGTCAAATGCAATTGTGGGAATTGCTTGGCTGATGGTGGGCTGCACGGGTGGCAGCAAAAGTAGCAAGATCACTGCTCTAATACCACTTGATAGAACCCCAGAGGAATTCTATGTAGATTGATCTTTGAGGGGGATTAACCTTTGGAACGCTATAGGGTTTCCTCCCTCCTAATAGTCGGTCAGATGACTAAATTGTAGATTGATTTTGCTTATTCAAAAGTGGTGGAGGCTATATGCTTAGATAGGGCTCTAAAACTCTAACCGTTGGAGGCTACTCCCTAAAGTAAAATATCATCCTTGCCCTCCATCCTAGCCAACTTACCTTGTACGGGGGGCGATGGCCTAGGGGGAATACAACAAGCTAAGCACCCCTGCAGAAACTCTAGCCGACCTGCCCAGTAAAAGGAACGACGGCTAGAAAGCCCTAAGACCCCAAATATAAACCCTAGCCAACCTTCTTTATAGGATGGAGGCAGCTAGATAAGGTTTATTACAATCTCACATGTTTTTAATAGTGGCTACTTGGTTGAGTAGGACCAAACCCTACTAGGGTCCTATTATATACTCATCAAACTCTTATAAGTTAATCTTAGTCTTGCTCACTTTCGATGTACGACTAATCGAGGGTGTTACAAATACTTCTAAAAGAGGATTTTTTTTTTTTAGACAATTGTCTTTGTTCTTATAATACTATAAATAGATATATCAAAAATTTATTAATTTTTGTTTGACTCATTTATAGTGTATTTGTTGTAGTGACAAAAATATTATGAAATTTTTGAGGGACAGTTTGAGTATTTATCGAATTATGGCAATGTTTGAAAAAAACAAAAGAGGTACCAGTCGAAAATGTAAATATTTTCTAAGAAGTATTTTTATACTAAGCACCTTCCAATTAACTTAGCCTTTAGGTAACTTAAGAATCTAAAATTACTTGCCAATCATTATACATATAACTAGTCACTCGCATCATCTTAGTTAATTTAAAAAAAAAAAAGATAAATATAATCCAAAATGATAAGAAGGCAGCATGCTACTAATTGGTCTTGATATATCTCAAGAAGTAAAAGAAATTCTTCTCTATTACAATCCAACTCTTAGAAGAAAAAAGGGAAGAAATTGATTGTAACAGTGATTTCTATTCATTCTCAATCAACACTAATAAAAAATCTTGAATATTTTAGGAGTATCAGCTAAATGCAGTAATTCATAGTATTGCTATGTTTGATGCATTTAATACAATGATGATCATAAGAAATATATGAAGTCAGTGAATCATTTTTCTTTTGGAAATTTAGTTACTTGTAGAAAAAAGAGTATCAAAATAATTCAACTCCAAAATCCAGCAAAAAACATAAGAACAGCTAACGTTCCTTTCTATCTTCGTCATTCATCCTTAACGCCCCGAGTTATAGAAGTAGCAGTATCTTCAGATCCAGAAGATGTATAATTGAAGTTAGTACTTTTAGCCATTGCCTCTTATGCTGTCACTTATTACATGTAATTCCAATTCAAGTTGTAGTTATCTCGCATGTAAACTTCAACAAAAGTTCTATTAGATGCAATGGACCGATTTGCCTAACTTGTAGTAATCCCCATGACAACGAAGTGATAAGACTCATGGAAGTATCATCTCTCTCTCTCTCTCTCTCTCTCTCTCTCTCTCTCTCTCTCTCTCTCACGCACACACAGAAAGGCATTTTTTCTCTAGTAACCACCATCCATAACCTAAACATCAGGATCATGTCCGAGGCCTTGTCATTCTCATAAATTAGTTCCACCTTATAATTCCTATTGTTTTACGATTATAATTAAGTTTTTGTACGCTCCACATGCATTCAATGGTCTGTACGTGGTGATCACATCTTTGGTATGGAATGAGGCCAAGATCACATCTTGATTTGGTCCCAAGAAAAGGCGATGTTGATTGAGATAAGTCAAGATATATGGTCAAGTCCAAGTCATGAGGTGAATGAAAACAACAAGCAAAACATGTGGACGTGGTTGACAACAATGTAATGTCTCAAATTAGCCTCACACACTCCTCAAAAGTCTTCTTCTCTTCTTTCTTTGTGTTGGTATGTATGGGTGTTTACATTATGGCACCATTGGTTTATGTAATTAATATTCGTTTAGTCTTCAATTAGCCCATGCATCTCCCTACTTTACCTACTCATGTAGTTAGTTCTTCTCTCTCTCTCTCTCTCTCTCTCTCTCTCTCTCTCTTTCTCTCTATAATAGGAAACCCTTACAAAGACTCAACAGCGGCCTCTCCTCTCTTCTTCCTCCTCTCCTACCATGGCAGATCCCTACACCAAGTTCTTTAAACTCTACAACCACTACCCTTTCCTTTCCGATCCATCTTCCACACCGACTGCCACTCAATCCTACAGCTTCAACGCACATAGCTACTCCAACTCATTCCCTAGGCAGCTCCCATCCTCTCCCCTTAAAGAAGCTCTCCCTCTCCTCAGCCTCTGCGCCACGAGGCACCAAGAGGAGGAGGAGGAGGAGGAGGAAGGCACCTCGTGCAGTGCCTCCATTGGAGGGGGGAAGAAGAAAGCTGCGCCTGTCGATGATGAAGCTGCAGATGAAGTGGACGCTGTGACTGTGGCTCTTCACATAGGCCTGCCGAGCCTTGGTGCAGTTGATCTGACACCGTCAAGGCTCGCCTCTACCTCGGAAGATAACGGAGAAAAGGAAGCAGAAGAAGGTGACGATGTCGTTACCTTAGGCTACGCTTCCGGTAATCATCCCCTAGGGAGGCTCAACAAAGGCCAGTACTGGATTCCCACACCTTCCCAGATCCTAATTGGACCGACCCAGTTCTCTTGCCCCGTCTGCTACAAGACTTTTAATAGATACAACAACATGCAGGTAATCCGTTTCTTCCCCTTTTTCTTCGGCTACTTCACATGTCTGTTGCTTCTCACCTCAAGCCTTCAAGATGATTAATGTCATGAAAGGTGTTGCTATGCATGGTAAAGGTCTGGGGGAACTGTGTAGCACTTGTCTCATCTACTACTGCAGGGCACTGAGACGGATCCTGGGATTCATCCCAGGATCTTTTTTTATGTGATTGGACTTGACATAACGCTATGTTCCTCATACCTTGGTGGCTTTTGGAGCTGATGTATGTGCATGAAGAAGCATCGGTATTCGTGCGAATTCTGATGGACCTCTTTCTCTCGAAAAAAGTAGTGAAATTTCTGAAAAGATTTGGCCTGTTCTCAGGATGGCTCAGATGATCCGTGAAGCAACTCAGGTTCTTCAGATCTCTCAGTCCCAGTAACTCGAGTACTCCATATGAAGCCTCTCTCTCTCTCTCTCTCTCTCTCTCTCTCTGCGTGTGTGTGAAACTCTGGAATTTCTTGTTATCCCTTTCTTCTCACAATTTCGAGGGGTACCGTCTCACGGAGTTTTTTGACTAACATACCTACTCGCAAGATTTCAGATCTTACAGCAGATCAGCAAGAGAGATGCAGTCTCGTATCAGTATAACTCTTGAATATAATCTTTATGTCATGAACGATAATTCTTTCTTGATGCATCAATGGCTACATTCGTATCAAGCATATCTCGAGTATTAGTGACAAATGCATTCCTTTTCTTATTCCTTGTCATTCTGGACATGATGACCTATTATTTATGAGGAGAATGTGACGAACATTTCTTGAGAACATCTGGGGATCTAATGGTTTTTGATCTAACTCTTGTTCCATTGTGTTATGACAATATGTAGATGCACATGTGGGGGCATGGATCGCAGTATAGGAAGGGACCAGAGTCGCTCCGAGGCATCCAACCGACGGCAATGCTGAGGCTTCCATGCTTCTGCTGTGCGCCTGGTTGCAGGAACAATATAGACCATCCAAGATCAAAGCCATTGAAGGACTTCAGGACCCTCCAAGCTCACTACAAAAGGAAGCATGGCATCAAACCCTTCATGTGCCGGAAGTGCGGCAAGGCCTTCGCGGTGAAAGGGGACTGGAGAACCCATGAGAAGAACTGTGGTAAACTATGGTACTGCATCTGTGGCTCCGACTTCAAGCACAAGAGATCGCTTAAGGACCACATCAAATCCTTTGGACAAGGGCATGCTGCTTATGGCATCAACTGGTTCGAGAATGAAGACGATCCATCATCGGAGATCGAACAAGATTGCCATCAACCAAAAGAGCTAGAGAAGTTGACATGTTATCGCTCGTAATGCTTTTTCATATCTTCTTGGTTCGTAATCTCCTAATACTTGATATGGTAATGAAGTAGATAAGAGTCTCGAGTTGCTACAATTTGAGTTACCTATGAACTGTCTCATTTCTTTTCCTTGTTTTCACTAGCATGTATGTATGTCCATCTGCTTTGCTTTATTTCTTGTTCTGATTTAGTTTTCAGTCTTTTCCTGGTCACCCTCTTCTTGCCCTAAAACTCAATGCTTGAGAGAAAGAAAGCAATCTGCTCAGGTGTTGATATTTTCTGTTCCTGTCAAACACTGTAGATTCTGTTCATTTTCCATTGTTTACTGCTCCATTATTTGTTCGCGGTTCCTTCGGATTCTACAGCGTAAGCCCATCATCAGAAGTAAATGCTCTCTTTATCTTATGTATGTTCTTTTCTTCTTCTTCTTCTTCTTCTTCTTCTTCTTCTTCTTCTTCTTCTTCTTCTTCTTCTTCTTCTTCTTCTTCTTCTTCTTCTTCTTCATGTGTTCTGTTAATATGACTCGAGCATACATATGCACAAGAGTCTATTGTTATCTTAAGATCCTTATGGATGTCTGTATCGCAATGCTCCACGTATGGTTCCCCCAGAGAGGTACAAGGGAAACTCCCATGCTTTTTAACTTCTATCAAAGAGTGTCGAATGCAAGCACACACCAAATGTGGTGAGATTTAGAAATTAGTCTTGTTGATAGACGAACTTCCAATTAATTCATATTATTTTGCCTCATCTATGTGTCATGTCACGACTCGATCAAAGTTGAGGAAAACACTGACGCAATCAGATGTTGCCTTGTTGGAGAACATACATTTAGTCTTTGATACAGACATGGTGAGTGCCTATGTATCACTCATTTGGGCAATAATTGACACGCCAAAACAGTCCTTTTTCTTTCTTTTGGTGTATTTGTATCAGATGGGGATGCCTTAATATTATTAGTCATATCACTACCAATTCATGAATTTAAGGTAGACAACCCTTGTTGTTGACCCTTAGCGTCGGTGATCTTTGCCGAAGTGATAGATCAACCCGATTTAGTTCGAAATACGTGTCTTGACGAAGTGTGAGAGCCCCTCCAAAGATTGTTGGTGATGCTTCAAGGTATAACTTTTTTTTTTTTTTTTAATGAAAATGAATCCGACGCATCGCTTCTCTTGAATAAGACATGTTAAGTGTGTCTCCTCCTGACTGTCAAATACCTTCTATACCAACTTAAGAAATCTTGATATATATTAGAGATAACGACGAAAAATAATCTTACATCATTCAGTGTGTTTGTTGATGTGCCCTTGTTATAGCTAAATTAGGGAAAATATTTTCAATATTTAGATAATATTTTCCATGAACTTTCTCTGTTATAATTTGTGGCAGTCACATGTCAAGCATTATATATGAATTTTTCCCCTCTCACGTATAGCAAGCACATTGATTTCACCTTTCTTTTCTTCCTCAAGTTCTTAGATTCCTTTCTCTCCTTTTATGTATCTCAACCTTTCAGAAAACACTACTCACTTCCATCCCGACTCTTCCCGCGTCAGGAAATGACATAAGCTACGATACTTCCGCCTAGAGTCCGGAGACATTTCATGGATCTTTCAACCCACCTTACTACTTCATCTTTCTTGTCGTTCGTTCCTCCCAAAGCGTAAGACTCAGGTGTCTGGAACCAATTCAACTTGTGGAGTGCATGTATGAGGATGCATTGTTCCTTGGGATGGTGAGTGGATCTTTTAGAATGGTTAGCCTATCCACCTGCCTAATCCCTTCAGGAGAGGAAGAAGGGAAAAAGATGCAGTAGTATGGTACGACTGTCATACCGCACATAGAGAACCACAGCCAATGCTCTGTTGGTCACTGCGTTGGATGACTGATGGATGTCTCTATTACAGTCTTGCAGATATATAATATATGTATATATTATACACGCAAAGAGAGAGAGAGAGAGAGAGCAGTGAACCCGAGGCGTACCTCGAGAAGTCATATCAAGCCACAACGAGTCTATCGTCCGCGAACACTACAGTAGATGGAACTGAGCCCACCAGGTGAGTTGGGCTCCACGCTTCCCACGACTTGATCCTTACGCTTCATCCACTTGTCCTTTTCAATGGTCTGTCATAAAATTATTCTCTGCACCCCATTTGGTCATCTTCTGAAGCCGCTGATATGAAATGGATATATATATACTTATGTGACGCCATGATTACATGTACTGCGCATGGAAAAGGAGTAATAAGATGATAAGTCATGTCTTCCATACTATTCCACAGTTAATACGAAACTAATTAGGTTGAGGTATTACGATAACTTTGCTAATCATGGTTAACGTATCTCCGTGTTCTCCTTCGGGAGACTTAGGGAAAGAGAGAGAGAAGGCAAATGGAAACGGGTCGACAAGATGCACTGCGACATGGGGAGCTACAAGAGGACTTGCAACAGGAGATATGAGAATTTATTCTCTCGCCCTGTTTGGTCGTTGAGGTCTTAAAACCCCAAGCTTTACCCATCCCTCTCTGCTACAGGATCTCCATGGCACGTTCATGCTACTGAAATCTACTGTGCTTAGCCTTGACAAGAAGACACGGGATACCATCAGAAAGAACATATTTATTCCTTTTCCTGTTCACTTCCAGCACATGGAATTACGAGAGGACGAGGGACTCGAATGATGCATGCTGCCGATTTTTCTCTCAGGCATCTATTGTCTTACTTGAATGGCTCATCATATAATTCATTTAATGGAAAAGGAGAAAAAAGAGGAGAGTTAGTAGAATTTTAAGAAGATCGAGAAAAAATTAATGGAAAAAATAGGAATATTTCTAATCTAGAGTACTTTGAATTGATTCAAAAAGATCTATTTATATTAATTTAAAAATAGAATATATTTTTTAAATAATAAAAAAATATATCATGTTCTAATAAATCTTTTCATCCTCATTTATTTATTTTTATTTTTATTTTTATCTTTTATTTTATCTAATCCTAATTATTTGAATTAATCTTATCACACCCTTTTGACTTGAAGTTATTTTTTTTTTTAAATTCTTTCATCAAAACTTTTGTAATAAGCTATCTTTCTTTGATGGTGTTACAAATTCCTGATACTACTCTCAAGCTCTAAGACGGAATATATTTCAATTATAAGTATAACATGTCAAATAATTTAGTTTTAAAGAATTATAATATATTATTAAGACAAATAAGATAGACCAATTAAAATCTACTATGATAAGTCTACTATTACAATGATAAAGAATCTTATCTTCCATAAACGTACCAAACACATCAAAGTTTGTATCATTTCATTCGTGAACAGGTTGATAAAGAAAAAATTCAAATGGACTACTATAGTACCGAAGATCAGCTTGTTGTCGATATCTTTACAAAAGCTTTGGCCAAAAAAAATTATTTTTTTAAAGATAATTTCAAGTTACAACTATTTTGAATTAAGAGGGTGTGATAAGATTACTTCAAATATTTAAGATTATATGAAATAAAAAATAAGAACATATATTAAAATAAATCGATGAGAACGAAAAGATTTACTGGGATATGATAGATTTTTTTAATATTTAAAAAACTTATACTCTACCCTTTAGCTAATATAAATAGGTGCTCTTGGATCTATCAAAAGCATTGTACATTAGAAGTACTCCTAGTTCCTTCTACTATTATATTTCTCATATCCCTGAAAATCTATAGAAAAGCCAATAAGTATGGTATCATAGCATGGTTCAAAAAAGATCAACAAAAGTATATTGATTAAAAAAGAAGAGAAGAGTAGTAGACTTGAAAAAAATAAAAAGATGATAGACATTGGAATAAGTGTTTCTAATTAACTTATTCCTATCTTCAGAGGTGATAATTATCAACTTTAGACGGTTAAAATGAAAAGTCTATTTATTTCACAAGGATTATATAATTTAGTAGAAGATGGTTTGTTGAGTATGATATATAGGATTATAATATTATTGAAGATCAAAAAGATCAAATAAATATAAATATATAAAATGATGTAAGAGCTCTTTACATGCTACAACAAGTAATATATGAGTCCCTATTTTCTCGAATCATGATAATATCAACATTAACATAAGTTTAAAAATATTAAAAAGTGTGTTTGAAGGTACAAATAAGGTAAAAATTTTAAAACTTCAAATTCTTCGATATAAATTTAAAACTTCTATGATGAAAGATTATGAATCTATAATTGATTTCTTGTTAAAAGTATTTTCCATCATGAATTATATGAGATCTTATAGTAAAAATATAAAAGATCAAACTGTAGTAGAAATTTTTTTATAAAGTTTATCTGTAAAATTTGATATGATTTCTACTACTGTAGAAGAAGTTTAAAAATATAAGTACATTATTTATTGATGAATTAATAGGCTTATTTTTAGTTCATGAACAAAAAAGTGAATATATCTTCAAAACATGTTTTTCAGATGAAGAATGATCAAAAGAAAAATTTAAAAACCAGATCTCAAGCGAGAGATCAAAATGATAGAGATTGTGATGAATCAAATAAAGGTCAAAGGAACTCTAATAAAGGTAACAAAGAAACTCATCATTGTTTTGATTGTAAAAGAATTGAATATATTAAAAAAGATTATTGGTACAAAAATAAAAATTTAGATATACCTCTTTACTCTTATTATAAAAAAATATGACCATCTTGAAAAATATTGTTAGAATAAAACTCAAACAAATTATTATGAGAGAAATAATAACAAAAATAGATAAAAAATATTTATTTATAGCATAAGAATATTTTTGATCTATTTAATTTTTGAATAGTGGATGTAATGATCATATAACAAGGGATAAAAGTTTGTTACAGAAACTTAATAATTCAATCAGATCTACAGTGTAGATGAGATATGACAGTAAGGTTCAAGGGAATGAAAAGGAACGAACACCAAATCTAATAAAAAATTTATAGATGATGTTATTCTATTCTTAGTTTAAAATAAAATCTCATTAGTATATAGTAACTGATGTAAAAAGAATATTATGATATTTTTATGATAAAAAAATAATTGATTTATGATAAAAAATTTAAAAAATAGATAGTAATTGTGAGGATGACAAAAAATAAAATACTTTCCTTATTATTTTTGAATTTCTCCTTACATGCATTCTCTACTATTGTTACCGATGAATCAACATTATGACATAAAAGATATGGTAATATGAATTATGATGAATTAGAATTATTAAATAAAAAATATGATAATTGATTTATCTAAGATTAAAAATAAATATACTGTTTATGAAATTATATTTTTAGAAAATAACATAGAAATTTCTAATACTTATCAAAAGCTTGTTTCGCATGTCATATGCCTCCACAACAACTTTGGTTTCCTCCATCACTCTATCTTGAAGAGCCATTTAAAACTCTTTCTCTATAACCTTTTGCTTAGCTTGACCAAGTTGAAGATTGGTTGTATGAAGAAGGTGAAGATGAAACTCTATTAACAAGAAAGTCAAGAAAACTAATGTGCCTTCTTCAAGATAGAGTGATGGAGGAAACGAAAGACAAGAAAAATGCTGTGGAGGCATACGTTTATGACATGTGAAACAAGATTTATGATAAGTATCAGGAATTTTCTCATCTTTGGTTTCCTTCATCACTCTTATCTTGACGAGCTATTGGAACTCTTCATCAACCAACATGTTGTTTTACTCAAACTTTGCTATTAAATGTTATGATCCAACCTAAATCATTGATTAAAAATATTTAAACTAATGTTGATAATAGTATACTCATCACACTATTAAAAGTCAATCTTAGTCTTATCTACTTGTGATGTGGGACTAATTGAGGTGTTATAATTTTTTTTCACTCAAGGGCTTAATATCTTCATTAAGGCTCAGCATAGCCCAAATCATATCCTAGCATAGTGCATATGAGGCGTAGTCCAATGGAGACTCAACGTCATGATGAGTTCTCTAACTTCATCCAGGAGTAACTATTTTCTACTTGAGTCTTCTCACCATGCTCAAATACTAAGATGACTGTAATATCAAACTTATTGATTGTTTTGCCGAAAGGGAGAATGAGGATAGAACAGTAGAAGAAACTATGAGTACTTCTAATCTAATCTATATTAACTTAGATTGATCCAAAAATACTTGTTTGTTTAGCTAAAAGATAAAGTATATATTTTTTAAATAATAAAAAAAATTATTATATCTTAATAAATCTTCTCACCTTCATCTATTTATTTTAATCTAAATTTTTATTTTTTTTTATTTTATCTAGTTCTAATTATTTAAATTAATTTTATCATTATCTATATCAAATAACACCCAACACAAAAACGTCTTCGGAAGTTGGACAATAAACTCTCCGATTGAACTAATCCGGTCCACTGTAGACTGCTCGCTTTGCAGGTTGGCTATGGAGAGAGAATCTTTGAGAAATCGGCAGTTGGTGTTAGGTTAACTAGGGAACACACTGAACAGTGCTGAGAGGAAGAACTTAAAAGAGAGAACAGGTGATGTAAGCTTGAGTTGTGTCATCCCATGATGCAACTTTTTGACATAATATACAACACTGTAAACTACATAGATTACATACCTGAACAGGTAGACTTCTCTTATATACGTTCGTTCTCCTGTTCATCAATGTTCGTAAGGAGAGGGAGGGAGAGAGAGAGCAATCTACAACAGTAGCGGGCGGCCACATGATCAATGATTGGTTGTTTGCACCTGACGGTGACTGTTGCTCCTGCAGGTGGCCACATGAGTTCGATTGCCGATCGATCGCTGTCGTCCGATTTCACGTGCTCTCCAACTATACGGTCTTGATTTGTCAGGCTAAGATTCCGTGTGTGCCAGAGAGAACGGTCCCTCGCGACCCACCGGGACGATCCGACGGCTGAGATTGACGCACCACGACTCGTCCGACAGGGTGAAAGCGATGTGAAGGGTGGGTGGTTTTGGCGGCCACGAGGAGTTGCATTCTTTATCACTGCAAAAGCTAGACAGCATGAAACAGTCGGTAAAGTTTTGGTTCACCAGAAACATAAGCTTCGATCACAAGTTTGTTGTTTGCAGTTCCAACTGCCCAAGTTCTTCAGTAGAGTGATGAGTTCTTCTTGCCCATCTCACTATGTCTGCATGTTGGTTCTTTCTCTTTCTTTTATGTGCCATGATGCATTCAAGTTTGGCATAAATGAAGGAAACGATCTTCCCTTCCCAATAAAGTAGACAGAATTTAGTGCTCCTTTGCCCTTTTGCTACATAAATGACTTTTCATCTCTTTTTCACTTCAGATGATAGCAACTTTCTCCTACTCCCATCAAGATGCAGTACCCTCTCCGTAAAAGACTGCAAGGGTTGTCGAAGCTCGTAGGACACTGAAGGATTCAATCACATAGTAAAGGCTGTTATTATTTCCTAGGAGTAGCAAGAAGTGGAGCCAGACCACTTTCAAGTTGATTGAACTTTATATGAAAACTATAACTAAACTGTAGTACTTGGGGAGTTACTGCTTTACCATACCTGAAGCTGTGAAGGAAGACACCAATCAATATGGTCGGTCATATGCGAAGCGAAAGAGGAGACTTAAATGCTCCATATGCAGACCGCATGTGC
The DNA here is from genome assembly GCA_029747655.1 of Ensete ventricosum. Lineage (NCBI taxonomy): Eukaryota > Viridiplantae > Streptophyta > Magnoliopsida > Zingiberales > Musaceae > Ensete > Ensete ventricosum. Next base: position 16,980,167 of record JAQQAF010000005.1, read on the forward strand.
CATGAGAGTGCGAGGTTGATGTAGCACACACAACACACGATGGAAATACGTAGTAATTTCCAAAGGCTTCTCCTTGTTTTAATTGATGTTTACATACTTATTCGTTGTGGTAATTTAATGGACGAATTTCCTGAGAAAGTCAGCTAGATTTTGCCCTTTTTTTTCTCAAGAAATACCCCATTTTCATTCCCTCCCCCTCCCCCCCGCAGAATATTCTTTTACTTTTTAATTTTACCTTAAAAAAGGTCAGATATTTTTTTTCTACCTTTTTCAACATTTAAATCTTCTTTCTTGGATCAGTGGTTCTGTTTTAAGTTTGGTTTAACGTATTATAAATCACTATAGATAAATATGAACCAGCTTCAATTTTTTTTTTTTGAATAGATAACTCTAAAAATTATTTAAAAGGTAAATTCGGATATTTATATTAAAAAATTAAGTACCATATATATTTTTTAACTCTACTAAAAAATATTTTTATATTTATATATGCTTAAATATTATTTTAAAAAACGAGTACCATGGTTAAATATTTTTCTAATTTTTTAACAGAATTTTAAATTTATTTTTAATTATTAATTTGATTCAATTTAATTCATTAGACCGGTCTTTAATATATTAAACCCGACCAAGAAAGAAACGTTTCTAAAGAGATAGGCGGGAAAATATAAATAAAAATAGAAACTCTATACTATAAATAATAATAATAATAATAGAGAACAATTTAGGAAAAAAAATCAATTCAACAATTCACCCGGTTTAATTTAGGTGTCTCATATTAAATTCTATGCTGATGAGATGAATTTAATATGACAGTATTAGGTGTCTCATAGGAAAAAAACTTCAATGACAGTATATATACATTATGTTGCCAGATAGTAGATAGTGGTCAAAAGATTAGATATTGCATCTCTTTTCTGCTACATAGTTGGTCATTTCAACAAGCATTGAATGCATTGTTGGGCATTTGCTTCAAATTGTATATGACTTGACTTTGTATTAAAATGAAACTGGCAGCTTGATGTTTAATCCTAACAGTAAAAAACACAAGTAAAACCCACATTTCCGGCTGCACTAGAAGTAGACACCGCTTCTGCAGGTCTTCTTCCGATACAGAAAATTACATGATAAAAACTATAAGCAAAAGGAATGCTACCTCAAAGTGCTTATCGAGAAGAAAAAACTAGTTGGATTTTATTGATAGTGAATATGAATTTATATATATATATAATAAAAAATAAAAAATAATTATAATTATAATTTTTAAGTAATAATAAATATAATATATTTGTTAAATCATATTTAGAATATCACATTGAGATCATGATCTGTATTGATAGAATCATGATAATATATTATCATAAATTTTATGATCTAAAATTGTGATAACATAATATCAAAATATTAAGAAGATCATGATAATTTTATTATGATTTAATTTTCATAATAATATCTTTTATAATATTCTCTCACAAGATGGTGCTTCCATCCAAGATATCGATCTTAAATCAAAGTAGAAAGAATTACTAGCGAGATAAAGAATTAGTAAGAGTATCTATAAGTTAATCAGAAAATAAGACATAAGACGCATATAACTTACCATGTTAAATCTTATCACGAAGAAAGTAAAAGTTGATAGCTATGTGCTTCATTCAAGGTGAAATACAATATTAGTACATAAATATATTGTCCCGATATTATCATAATATATAGATAGAGGATTAACAAATAGTCCATATAACAATTATTATATATAACAAAGTTCAACAGTTATAGAATCAACAACCCAAAATTCAACCTTAGTAGAAGATCATGCAATAGTGTTATTTATGGGAACTCCAAGAGATTTAATTGTGACCAAGACATATGATATAAGCACTATTAAATGTCCTATCATCTTTGTCACGTATCCAATAACATCCAAAAATATATAAAACAATATAGGAGAGTCATTTTAGACAAATAAACTATAATCCCTTAGGTACTAAAGATGTTTAATAATTGTCCAATAATTGAAATTAGATTTATGTATAAATTAAAATAATTTATTCACTACATATGTAATATCTAGATACGTAAATGCCAAAATGCCAAATACTATAGACAATCAACAACTTGATTATACTCAATGGTGTCGTTGAGATTGCTGGTTACAGGCGTCCTGCAAGTCAATCACGTGAGTGATGGCACGTGTGACACGCAGTGTGATCTTTTTTCTTATGATTATTATTGACATATTCTCATATTATATTATATGTTACATATATATTGTGATGTCCTTAGTTCTTCGCAATGAGAATCAGATCGTGATGAGATCACGATAATGAGATCGATTTACCTTTAAATACAGATCCTGAATAATCTCGGTCATAGGTTACTCGAGAGGGATATCGAGATAACCGGACAGACCGATGTACTATATATCCGTCCATATGATAGAGGCAAATATCGTAGCCACTTATGTGAAGACACTAAGTATATAGTACAAGTGCTCATTGGAGAATAAGTTCATTGATTGATCCGATTATTGAATGATGTATGGTTAAAGATACCTAATGTCAAACAGTGATTCCATAGTCCCAGTTATGTATCTGGTCCTTTGACTTGAGACACCAAGGATATCATGTATGAGTACTCCTTTCTTTGATGTCAGACTTACAGATTTGAAAAGTTCTAGATCTGGTACAACTGGTTATCGGGATTGGTAGCCAATCTTACGAAGTCAATTGAGTGTCAATAGATGATCATTCACTCTCGGTATCACGAGAGGAATAACCCATATGTGCTTGCGCAGATAAATCCCTAGCAGGGTCATTCGGATTGAGAGAGAAAGAGTTCTCCGGGAGAATCTGATTAGAGCATGACAAACTGATTTCGTATATGACATGACAATACCATGTCTAATATACGATCTCTGAAATATTAGTTGGATGAGGAATTATAGATACACGGTAATTATTGACAGACAGGTCCGATGGATTTGATCCCCTATACCGTCTGGAGACTATGGCATAGTAGCTTAGTACGTCCATAGTCGATGAATCGAGTGAATTATTATGAAGATAATAATTCACTATATCATAAGGAGTTTTGATGGAAGCAACTCATGACCAGCTTAGTATCGGGCCTAGAGGGTCACACATATATGGTGGATGCTTCAACGAATAGAGGATTGGATGGAGATCCAATTAGCCCATATTCTTATTAGATTAGACCCTATGCTGATGAACTCCTTGATTGAAGCCCAATTAGAGGCCTAAGGAGATTATTGGATAGAGATCCAATAATACAAGGTTAGTGGGTAATTGGATGAAGATCCAATACCCACTAAGGTAGGAGCCCTAGGGTTTTGGTGGTTCTTTATAAATAGGAGGGGAGACTCATAATTGATAGGCTGCACCCTTGTCCTCCCTCTGCATAAGAGTTGCGAGATAAGATTGGAAGAGTTTTGTTGCACAGATCCATCATGTGGATACCGCTAGAGAGGAGGACGCCTGACCTCCTTCATCCTCTCTATCTGGATCTGGAAATATAAGGATATACGATCTCCTTAGGTAATCAATCTATCATATGATGTAGTTTTATCAGTTTTTGCGGCTTTCTCGTGACCCCAATCTTTTGCACTATGATTTGATTTATGTGGGAAATCAATTTTTTATTTTTTGATTTTCACTACGCATGTGATGCTCTTATTGAGGTTTCCCAACAATGGTATCAGAGCCAAAGTTTTCGTGCGAAAGATTAGTTTTAAATTACGTGTGATGAGATTGAATCGCATAGAATTGCTCTACGCGTTCTTGCTGCGTTTTTGTAGCAAACGCAGCGAGGAGGGGGCAGCTGGCCAAGCCACCTACAAGGGTGGCTGGCCACGGCCAGACCCCTTGCAGGGGCGGCCACCCACTGCTAGGCTGGCTGCAGGGGCAACTTGTTGCTGCTAGGGCTAGCCCGCAGGGGTAGCAGCCACCCGCGGTCGGCCTTGCCGCCAGTAAGGCAACACTTGCAAGGGCGACGCCGATGGAGGTGCCGCCTGCGGGAGCGGCGTCGACCGCAAGGGCGGCTACCGGCGGGCAAGGGCAGCCGCCGCCTGCGCAAGGGTGGCAGCCACGATGCAGTGAGGGTGAGGGAAGAGGGCTAGGGCATTCTTTTGAGAAAAAAATGATTCTGCCCCTCATAATTTGAGAAATTATGATATCTGTCATATGCACAGAATTTCAAAAACGCCCTCAACAATTCTGAAAATCTCGAGGATTATCCTCTTATCCAAAATTCAAAAAATATCCTTGATAATTCTAGAAATTCTAAGCATATCCTGATTTCTAGAAAAATAATTAATTAATACTTTAATTAATTATTATATATCTAGTAACCAACATATGATGTGATGCGTACATATGATGTATAATGTGGATGGATAATCATGAGCCATGTGTTGTGATGTATGTAATTATGATTATTATTTTTATTATTAGGGCCTACGAGCCACTATTTTTCTTATTTATTGTCGGGCCTGCATGCTTGTGATAATTTATAATTACATGGAGAGACGCAACGAAAGCGTAGATGTGACAGCGGGACCCACGATGTCGTGGTGGGAGATCATGACGCATGGTGATGCGACGAGGATCCGATGGAACCTATGATGACGAGATCAACAATCACAGGGCATGAAGATGTGTTGATGCACATATAGATCCTATTGTGAGTGATTAGGCTCATTGTCTCGGGCTTAATCATATTAGGTGACGGTTTATGATCATTCGATGTGGCTTGCATATATGATGTGTTATACACCTACTAGATATATGTATATATATTTGCATGCGATGTAGATATATATTAAATATGTATGTGTATGACACGACATATTAGGAGATTGATACAAAACAAAAGAACCCCTCATACGTTAATATTAAGTCGATAAGTGTGAGGCAATAAGATTAACCCACGTGGCCTTCCATCGTTATAGGAAAAAATTGAATCACGACATAGGTTGAGTTGGTCGAGTCACTCGAGGCTCACCTATCTACGTGATCGAGTTCTTGCCTATGACATATAGATGTCACTGGTGACCTGAGGACATGATATGACTTGGTTGAGCAATCAAGAGCATATCCATCGAATCACTCATCTTGTAACGATAGTGATGACTTAACTGAACTTCATGGTTGGTCGAGCAGTTATGACCATGATGATTCGAAGGTCGAACATGACGGGAACCATAAGGAATTGTGATTGGTAAGAGTTGCCTACCTTTTGGGCTTAATGTAATTGGTCGAGTCCCTCGAGGTTGCACTAAGATGCATATTGGATCCCGATCCCCACTAGGAGTCGGTCGGAGACTTCCGTCTCACGTGTCGAGAGTGTCGCATGATTCGTTAGGAAAATAGTATGAGTACATTAAGATAGAAGTCTATATCTTAATTAGTATTTTCTGTAAAGTTTGCACGTTATTTATTTACGTTATATCTTGTTTGTCGCTTGCAAAACCCCTATGTGGCATACTTGATGCTAACCGTCTCATTGGTCCAAAGGCTCCACAATTTGAGAATTGTTCTCACAAAAGAGAAAATTGTATATGTCCTTAATACGATTGTGCCCACACTGGAGGAAAGGACAAGCGAGGATGAGATCACTCGTTTTGTGAAGTATAAAGATAGTCCTAAAGGAGAACCTATATCTTGATCTTATACTTCAGCCCTTACTAGATTCCTTTTCACAGTTCATTATTAACTTTAATATGAACAAGTTTGAGGTGACTCTACCTGAGCTCCTCAATATGTTGAAGGAAGTTGAGAGCACCATTAAAAAGGAGAAGTCATTTCTCTATATTGGTGAGATCAAGAAGAAAAGGAAGGCCAGTAAGACCCATAAGAAGGGCAAGGGCAAAGGAAGATCGGGTAAGGCAAATGTTGCCAAGAAAAACCTGGCAAAGGATAAAGGACAGTGATTCCACTACGGCCAAGACGAGAATTGGAAGAGGAACTTTAAGGACTACCTTGCAGATAAGGCGAAATAGAAGCTTGGAGAAGCTTGGAGAAGCTTCAGGTATATTCATGATCAGTCTCTACTTGTTAAAGTTTCAGAATAACACATGGATATTAGATACCGAAAGTGCTTATTATATCTGTAATTCATTGCAGGTTCTAGCAAGACTTGGGAGATTGGCTAGAGGTGAGATGAAACTTAAGATGGGCAATGGAGCAAGAGTTGTTGTAGTTGCTGTTGGGGAGGTCACCCTACATTTGCCTGGTGGAGCTATTATTGCATTGGATGAATACTATTTTATTCCCTCAATTATCAAAAATATTATTTCCATCTATTGTTTGACAATTAGTAGATATAAATTAGATTTTGAGAATAATAGTTGTTCAATAATTATGGATGATGAGATCATCACTAGGGGGACCCTGATAAATGGCTTATATGTGTTAGACACTTCTCCACATATCATGAATATAAATACATCTAAGAGGAAAAGAGATGAGGTGAACAATACATACGTACGATATTGTAGGTTATGTCATATACATGAGGGAAAGATAGATATTTAGATCAATTTGACTATGAGTCGTATGCAACTTGCGAACCTTGCTTTTATGGGAAGATGACAAACTCTCCTTTTAGTGAAACTGGAGAGAGCCACTGAGTTATTGTAACTCGTATATAGTGATGTATGTGGTCCTATGTCGACTTAGTCTATAGGTGGTTACTTATACTTCATTACATTCACTAATGATTTCTCTAGATATGGACATGTATACTTAATAAAGTACAAATCTGAGACCTTTGAGAAATTCAAGTAATATAAGAATGAAGTCGATAACCAAATTGGAAAGAGTATTAAGACTCTTCGATCAGATCAAGGATGAGAGTACTTGAGTACAAAGTTCACTCATTTCCTCAAGGACAATGAGATTATATCTCACTGGACATCTTCTTATACACCTCAGCTCAATGATGTATCAGAAAGGAGGAATCACACACTGTTAAACAGGGTGTGATCCATGATGAGTTTTGCTGACCTACCCATCTCATTCTGGGGATACGCCCTAGAGACCGTAGCTTACCTTCTGAATAGAGTTCCATCAAAGTCGGTACTATCTATACCATATGAGATATGGAAAAGAAAGAAGCTTGATCTTAAGATGGTTAAAATTTGGGGAAGTCCTGCCCACATTAGAAGACATAACCCTAATAAGTTGGAATTAAGGTCAGAACGGTACACGTTCGTGGGATACCCTAAGGAGACTTTGGGGTATTACTTATATCATCCCGAGAATAAAAAAATCTTTGTTGCCAAGAGAGCTATGTTCCTTGAGAAGGAACGTATTCTTGGTGGAAACAGTGGGAGTGAGATAGATTTGAGTGAGGTTAGAGAACCTAGCTCAAGCACTATTCTAGAGTTTGAGTCTGTTCAGGTACCTAGCACACAAGTTCCAACTTTGCATAGGTCTAGTAGAGTATCTCACCCTCCTGAAAGATTATATCCAGAGAGAATCCAGATAAAGTGTGCAGGTTGCTCGAGTCCATTTATGGATTAAAGTAAGCTTTCCGAAGTTGGAACATGAGATTTGACGAGATGATAAGATCTTATGACTTCGTTAAGAACGAAGATAAGCCTTGTGTGTACAGGAAGGTAAGTGGGAGTGCTATCACCTTTATCGTATTTATATGTGGATCACATCCTAATCATTGGAGAATGATGTAGGAATACTCTTTATAGTAAAGACTTGGCTATCCAAAAATTTCTCCATGAAAGATTTAGGGGAAGCATCCTATATTTTGGGGGTCAGGATCTATAGAGATAGTTCTAAAATGATGCTTTGTCCCAATCTAGGTACATAGACTCCATTGTCAAAAGGTTTATCATGGATAATTTCAAAAAAAGTCTCATACCGATGAGACATGGAATATTACTTTATAGGAGTATGTCCCCAAAGACTCATAAAGAAAGCGCAGACATGGATAGGATACCATATGCCTCAGCGATAGGGTCTATCATGTATGTTATGCTATATACCAGACCTGATATAGCACATGCTCTGAGTATCATATGAGCATGTATCAAGCAGATCCAGGTTTAGAACACTAAAAGGTAATAAAGTGTATCTTTAAGTATTTGAGGACTAAGGATCTTTTACTGGTATATGAAGGAGGTAGCCTCCAGGCTGAGGGTTACACAGACTCGAGTTTCTGGTCCGACATAATGATAGTAAGTCAAACTTAGGGTATTTTTTCATCCTAAATGGAGGAGTAGTAAGTTGGAAGTGTTCTAAGCAAGATACTACTGCTGACTCAACCACAGAGGCATAATACATTGCTACAACAGAAGCAGCAAAAGAAGGGGTATAGATGAAGAAGTTTATCATGATATGGGAGTCGTACCAAGTAGCGTCACTGGCTCAGATTGTATTTGAGTGTCATAGGGGTCTGATGGGGATCAGACACATAGGTGATTGACTTTAGGTCAAGTGGGAGATTGCTAGTTACAGGTGTCCTGCAAGCCAATCACGTGAGTGATGACACGTGTGACACGCTGTGTGATTTTTTTACTTATGATTATTATTGGCATATTCTCATATTATATTATCTATTGTATATATATTGTAATGTCCTTGGTTCTGCGCAATGAGAATCAGATCATGATAATGAGATCAGATTCTCCTGAAGAACTCTTTCTCTCTCTATCCGAATGACCCTGGCCAGAGATTTCTCTGAGCAAGCACATATGAGATATTCCTCTCGTGAGCAAGCACCTATGGGATATTCCTCTCGTGATACCGAGAGTAGATGATCCTCTATTGACACTCAATTACCTTCGTAAGGTTGGCTACTAATCCTGATAACCAGTTGTACCAAATCTGGAACTTTTCAAACCTGTAAGTTTGGCGTCAAAGAAAGGAGTACTCATACAAGGCATCATTGGTGTCTCAAGTCTAAGGACTAGATACACAACTGTGACTATAGAATCACTGTTTGACATTATGTATCATTAACCATACAATATTTCATAAGCAGATCAATCAGTGAACTCATTCTCAAATGAGCAATTGTATTATATCCTTAGTTTCTCTACACAAGTGACTATGAGACTAGCCGCTTCTATCATATAGACAGGTATATAATACATCGGTCTGTTCGGTTATCTCGATGTCCCTCTCGAGTAACCTATGACCGGGATTATTTAGGATCTGTGTTTAAAGGTGAATCAATCTCATTATCGTGATCTCATCATGATCTGATTCTCATTGCATAGAACCAAGGATATCATAATATATATATATATATATATATATATATATATATATATATATATATATATATATATATATATATATATATATATATATATATATATATATATATATATATATATATATATATATATATAACATATAATATAATGTGAGAATATGCCAATATTACTCATAAGCAAAAAAGATCACACAGCGTGTCACACGTGCCATCACTCACGTGATTGGCTTGTACAACACCTGTAATCAGCACTGCAGTCTTGGCCTCCCCCTTCTATTCTCCTCCCTCCCTCTGTGCAAGAGTTGCAAGATCAGATTGGATGAGTTTTGCTGTAGAGATCTATCGTATGGATACCGTTAGAGAAGATGACGCTTGACCTCATTCATTCTCTCCATCTGGATCTAGAAATACAGGGATATACGATCTCCCTAGATAATCAATTTATCATATGATGCAGTTTTATCAATTTTTGCATCTTTCTCGTGACCCTAATCTTTCGCACGATGATTTGCTCTGCATGAAAAACTAGTTTTTTTGCTTTTTGATTTTCGCTGCGCATGTAATGCTCCCACTGAGGTTTCCCAACAGAGATTAACACTATCAGATAAGGTAAAAGGAACACTTTTAGAGATTCAAGCATTTTGGTGCGATCAAGAAGATCATAAATATACTTATGGTAATAAAGAAATAGATCATTTGCCATATGGATTACTTGAACACTAAGATAGCTGAGGGACCCAAAATCTTTGATAAAATATTTGTTTCACAGTCATTGAATAAACTAATTAATTATTACTGGTTTATTACTAGTAATAATTAAGCCATCCACATAAATTAGTAAAAACATGATTATGACTTTATGAGAATAAATGAATAATAAATTATCAAATTGAGAATTATAAAATTCAACTGAGATTAGATATGTTCTAACTTCATGAAACCAAGTACGAGAGACTTACTTGAGACCTAAAAGAGCTTTGCATTATTCACGTCTAACTGTCAATAAAGCCTGCAGGTTACTTTATAACTGTTAAAGACTCTAATTGTTAAACAAAGCAAGACATAAAATAATATTAATTATTATTAACTTAAATGTGTCATGGTACTCAAGACTTAGACATTGATAAAGTTTCATTTATAACAAGTCTTGCTTTATATTTATTGATGGATCTATTAGGATTTCGTTTGATAGGAAAAACTCATTTGCACCCTACAAGGTTACTTAGATGGGATAAGGCTAAGCCCCATGTACCATTAAGTAACAAAACATTATATTATTTAAACATTATTGCTTACTGTTCAAGAATTTTTAAGGCTTGGTTAATCGTGGAAAGCTCAGAAATAAAATTTTATGATTATTTTATAAAAGCAAAGAAGATTTATTTGGTTTTAAGACTTAATTTTTAGATCTAGTAACCATATGATGAATTGATGTAGGGTCAATAACATCTCTTGGATGTATTGGACTAAAATAGTTTAAAGTAGGGGTACTAAAACCAAATCTTACTGTGAATTCTCTTATTGCATGATACTCTCATGAGGCAGCTGGATTGATGAGATAGCCTAATGTCATTATGCACTATCATGGAAGGACCTAGTAAAATCTTAGTGGATAGAGTATTTGGATTGGTTAGTGGAGTTGATGTTTCTACTTCAATCAAAATGATAATATGAGATGACTTATGAATTTCAGAAACCCAATCAACAAAGTTATTGAAAGTTAGTCTAGGTAAAACAAAGTCAAGCGATTTATAAAAATAAATAAATTTCAAACAATCAACATAATCAGAAATGAATATTCTTTTAGTTGATAGATCAAAACATTTAAAGACACTTTGATTAGTATAATATCCAACAAAGAAATATGGTTTTGATCAAGCTTTCAGTTTGTTATGGGTTTAATGTTTTAGCCATGGATAATATAGACACTAAAAAACACACAATTTATAATAAGTAGGAATGGATCCAAATATTTTTTCAAATGGTGAAACCATATTTAGAATTGGACTGGACATGCGATGAATAAGATAAGTTGATATAGCAAATGCATAAGATCAAAATTGAAGATGTAAAGAAGTTTGAGTAAGGAGTGTGAGACCAATTTGAACGATGTGTTGATGATAATGTTTTGCAGTCCTATTATGCTCAGGAGTATGTGGAGGGTTGAGAAAATGAGATATTTGATTGGTTTCAAAAAATTACTAAGTTTTTAAAATTCATCACCATTATCAGAGTAAAATAAATAATAGACCGTTAAAAGAACTTTTCGATAGTACGCTTGAACTTTAGAAAAATGATGAATACTTTAGATTTTTGCTTCAGAGAAATAATCATATATACTTTTTGAAATTAATAATAAAAATAAGATAGTAGTTAAATCCATCATGAGATTGTATTAGTGAAGGACCCTAAATATCAGAATATATAAGCTTAAGATATGAATTACTTATGAGAGAGGATGTAGAAAATGGACGCTTATTTATTTTATTACATTTGCATGAGTTACACGAAAATGGATGGTAAGATGATGTGTTATTCTTGAAATGGAGCCTTGATGGTAGCCAAAATAAAGATGGATTTGGATGGTGCAATAATTGGTCATGTTAGGATCGAATCGACACTAAGAGGGGGGTGTTAATTGTTAGGATCAATTGGCACTAAGAGGGGGGGTGAATTAATATCAGTGTAAATTTTTGTTTTAAATAAAAACTTATTGGTTTAAGCAAGATAGGAAGATCCAAAGCTTTTCATAACAAGTAAATGATTCAAAGAAGATTGTTAAGTTACTTGCTTACAAATTACTTAAAAAGGAGCAAGGAAGTCTAAAATATAAGCAACGTTGTAAGTGAAGTGTTTTAACATGAAAACTTTACTTTCAAAGAGTAAATGAAATCAGAAGCGTCAATACAAAATTAGTAAGCAAGGAAAGCAAAAAAAGAACTCACAAGTTTTATAGTGATTCAGCACCGACGGACCTACATCCACTCCTGATTCCTCCTTCTTGAGGCACACCGACATCCACTACTGATCTTCTTTCGGTAAAGATCAAACCCTTACACTTTGCTTACAAGGGAGATAAGATTACAACTCTTTGATCACTCCATTGCCCATTTTCTTTTTCTTATAATTCACACACAATATTTTCTCAGAATATAATCCAAAAAATTATTGTATGGAATGTAATAAAACTTGGGGTATTTATAGACCCTAAATGACTTCATAATTTGAAGCCAAAAATCAAACTCACCCGGAAAATCAGGGTATGGGCGGTTCAACCGCCCAGCATGGGCGATCCAGCCACTGACAGCCGCCCAAAATCTTGGGCGGTGCCGGTTAAACCGTCACTCACGAGCGGTTTACCGGTCGAAATCTCCGAAAAAGTGGTTCCCTCCACTTTTCAAATTTTGACTTAAACTTGATGTTGACCAATCCTTTGGTCAATTGATTGAGCTCAACCAAACCCTCATAGTGGACCCGATTGCCCCTTTGAGTTGATTTGGATTCCTTACAAATCACACTCATTTATGACTCAATCTTAACATATGACTTAAATATTACAATCAAGACATGACCACCAAGCTTATGACCTTTCTCCCACAATCCGGCAACCTCCGGAATCTCCAACGACGAGTCTCACGGTCTTCCTCTGCCGATCTCCCAATGTGTTCCTAGCAATTTTCCCGATACCTTCGGCGAAGTCCCAGCGAACACCCGGTGAGCTTTCACTACATTGTCCAAAACTTTAGCCCGATACCTAAGCTTGATCTTGGGTCTATATCTGATATGTAACTCCTTCTCCTATCGTGGTTAAACTTGCACGATGCTAACTACGACTTAATTAATTATAATCATAATGACCAGCACATCCACTTCAAGACATTCTCAACTCCCGATAAGTCTTTCGGCTACCCCCAACAATCTTCCAACGAGTCTTGGTCTTCTTCTGACGAACTCCCTTGTGCTATCTTGGTAAACTCCCAATACCCTCGACGAGCTCCTGATGCACTTCTAGCGAGTTCCCAACTGCATCGTCCGAACCTCGGCACGATGCATGGACTTGACTTTGGCCAAACCTCTGATTGTCATATTCTCTCTGTCGTTGTTAATCCTACATCAATCAATTCTAACAACACATATTAGATCAATAACCTATCAATTGATTTCATCATCAAAATTTGAGATTCAACCATCTCCCCCTTTTTGATGATGACAAGAGTTAATCCTAACTCCCTCTAAATCCATGCCACTTAAATTTAAGAAAATCACATACTCTTAAATTTCAAGTATTTTTAAACAATCAACATTCCAAGAAATTTCAACACAAATTTACATTAAGTCATCGAATCATGAATTTTCAAAAGTAATTATGCATCCATATCCAAGATATCAAAGTATATGATTAATATCATGTGTCATCAATGTAGATGATCAATATCATGTCATCATCAATATCATGTGTCATCAATATATATTTCTCCCCCTTTGTCATCAACAAAAAAATAAAATATAAGGCTAAGGATTTTAAGGCACATGAGATTTTGCTCTCCCTTTTAAAATACGATATGATTCATAAAGAATTTTTTTCCTCTTGTGAAAAAAGAAGGAAAGAAAACACGGGAGGAGTTATAAAACATCACTAAATATAGCTCTTAATTTTGTAGAGGTGAATTTTGAAAATAAGTTTAAAACTCCAAGATATTCAAGGAGATTCAAAAGTTTAAAAGCTACTCATGCATTTAAAATCATCTAATGTAATTTCAAGCAAGCATGGTAAATAAATCCGTAAAGTAGCAAAACATCATGCAAATTTTCTCCCCTTTTTGTGAACAATAAGATAAAGATATGGAGAGAGTTTTTACAAACATTATCACATAAAAAAACTTAATCTCATAAAATCTAGATTAGCAATTCATATATTTTTATGATCTAGTATTCTTAGCCCTCAACCTCAATCTTGTCGATAAAAAATTTGAAAAGAATATTTCGAATATAAACTCAACAAATCTTTCTCATGTAAATTTCAAGAAAATATAGCAAATAAATCTGAACAATAACAAATCATTATTTTTATGTAGATTTTTAAAATCATCATTACATGCATGATCATCATACATGATTTCACATCATCATATTTTCTCCCCATTTGTCATCAACAAAAGAAGAAGTGCAATTAGTAAATTTTTGATATATGAAGGCTTAGCAATTTAATAAATTTTTCATTACTTTAGAATATGCAAGCTAGTTAATTCTTTTTTCTCTTATGAGAAGTGCAAGCTAGCAAATTTTTTCTTTTTTCGCAATGTTTAAGTTAGCAATTTTATATCATGCAAGCTAACAAGTTTTGCTCTCTCTTTGTCATTATCAAGAAGAAGGGATGGTTACAATAGTGCAAAACTTTTCGTATTACATCATTTTTCAAATCATCACATGAAATATATCAAGAGAAATTAACATGATGATGAGATATATAATTCATGAAGACAAATTATGAATATCAAAAGACAAATCTAAGGGAAAAAATGATTCATGGATAAGAAATATCAAGTTGTCAAGATAATGATTTATATAAAAATCTCCTTTTAAATAATATGGGAACACATAATAAGAGATTTTTATTCATAAAAAGATTTTAAGTTATAATTTTGAGGAATCAAAATTACAATATAGGCAAAAACTTATTCAATTTCAAATGATCAAAATCATCAAAAACACTTTCAAGAGATTCAAAATAAATAGAAATGCTAGTGATTGACTTTATCCCCTTTTCAGTTATAAATAATGAAAATGAGTCTTAGGAGATTAAATAATTTTAATTCATTTAGGATAAATCTTAAGACATATAATTCATTTAGATAGATCTTTTTTTTAATAAAATAGAAGAAGGAACTTAATAAAAAAATTTCAACTTATAATTGTCAAGATCATGAATTTCTTTTTTATTAAAAAGAGAAAATCATAGAGATCAATAACGTGATTCCCATAACGTATAAGTCAAGTCAAGAAATTAAGGGAATATTCATGATAATACAAATCTCTTTCAATTTTTAACTTATCACAAATTTAAGAAATACTAATTTTGGTGATAAATTATGTAATTCATGAGTTTTAAAATAAATCATGTCACGAAATATATTAATATCAAAAGATATTTATGAATATTAAAGATATAATTTAATTTAATAAATCCCCTCTTAAATGATAAAATAGAACCCTAAGTGATCAAAGAAGAGTCTTCATTCATAAAGATATCAAATTATAGATATCAAGATCATAAGTTAATTTTAAGGAATAAAAATATAATATCTTAATTTATATATATGAAACTTCAAGTTTTAAATATGGTTCATGAGAAGATTTTCAAGTTATAGATCCAAAAATACAAATTATGATTCATTTATATAACTTTCTTTAAATAAATTTATATAATGATTTCTAATTACAATTTTTTTAACTTGTCAAGATCATGATAAAATCATCAAAATATCAATAACATTGGATAGATTCATCAATCTCTTTTTAAAATAAAATCATTTAAAAATTTATCCAAAATCATCATCAAAAATCACTTTTAGAAAAATTCGATGAAGACATCCTAGATTATTTTTTAATAGCTAAAGTTCTCTAATCATTTTTATAGTTTAAGAGATTCAACAATAATAGTATTATTTTATCTCTTGTTGAAGGATTAATAGGATCAAAATATTTCAAAGAATAATTATCCTTCGTTTAAAATTTATTTCAGGAATGCAAAGTCATTTAAAGTCAAAAATAAAATTTTATCAAGATCATTGCAATAAAATATTTTCAAACAAAAACTTCAATTTATTTTAAATCCATTGATTTTTATATGTTGGAAGATTATACCATGTTATTAAGAAGTTTTTTAAAAGATAAATGACTTTGTATATGACTTTTTAAGTTCAAATTGAATATTTGGTTATATAATCTCAAGACAACGTACACAAATACAAGCACACAAATCAATACATTAATCATCATTAAAATCTTCCTTTCATGTTCATAATTTTTTATTAAAGATAGCTAAAGTTTCATTGTTCTAATTCTATCATGTTCTATCTATGAATCATCCATAAGATTCATTACCAATAATTTTATTTTTAATATTTTTATTGTTATTTACTTACGCTAGTGAGCTTGAAAGATTGTTAGATCTCAAGTCATGTGTCTTGAGCATCTACAACATTGTTTAGTGCTCCTAGCTTTGTTACAAGACAAATTTAAGACAAATTTATAAGAAAGATTTAGACACTAATTTTACATTTGGGACCTATATGAAGAACTTTATCTTTCTTATCAAATTAATTTTAAGTAGTTTGTTGTTCCTTTAGGAACCCAAACTAACTTGAAAGGACTATAATTTTAAATATACATTTGTTGGTTTTATGTCCTAATTTATCATAAAAATTATATTTTATTTTTGGTGGCAAATTTAAGGTAGATCTTTTAAGAAACATGGTTGGCTTTTGTTGAATGTTTTCAACAAAGCCTATGTCATTTCTTTTATTAATATGACCCTTATTGGCAAAGATTATATTTAGGGATTTGTTTCCAATTTAGAAAAAAATTAATATTGACTTAAGCATGATATTTTCTTCTTTAATGTTGTCTAGCATTTCACATTTAGAACTAGGATTATGTGATGCTAATAACTCATGCATTTCATCAACTTTACCAACTAACAAATCATGTTCATTTTTAAGTAACTTAAAATATTTGCTAAATTTTCTAAACTCATCAAATAAATCCTGGAACATGTTTAATAATTCCAAAAAAATGCTTAATGAATCACTAACCTCATCGTCGATGGTCATAAGAGCGAGGTTTTCCACTTCTTGGTTGTGCATTTCATCTTTGGAGCTTCGCGGCTTCTTGTGTTCATAGCAAAAGGTTTTGTCCATCTTTAGATCATTTTTAAGGTTCACATTCATTAATTTATCCGGTTCATTTGTCAAGAGTTCAAAGTCCTCATCACTCAAGATTTCACTCGAGGAGTCATGGGTTCTCAGTTCAAATTCCTTCATGTTCTTTGGAAGGTATTCTTCAAATTTATTTTTAGAAGTATTTTAATTTAGTGATTCATTTAGATTAGTTGTGATTTCATATGTCATTTCTAATATATGTCATATACCGAAAGCCGAATCAAAACAAGAAACCCGATCAAATTCATTTTTATCAAGTGCATAATATAAGGCATTCATAGCCTTTGCATTCAACGAAAATATTTATTTTTCAAAATCATTCCAATCATTTGTTGGATTGGATAACTTATGAAAATCTTTTTCAACAATACACCACAAATCAAGATCTATTGAAATAAAAAAAGATACACATTCGTATTTTCCAAGATGTGTGGTTCGTCCCATTAAACATAGGAGGACTTGTGATACATTGACCCTCGTTAATACCGAAAAGAGCCATTTCTTTTGGGAGTTAAACCAAATGAGAAAAATATGGCTCTGATACCAATTGTCAGGATCAATTGACACTAAGAAGAGGGGGAGGGGGGGGTGAATTAGTGCAAGTGTAAATTTTTGTTTTAAATTAAAATTTTATGGCTTTAAGCAAGATAGGAAGATCTAAAGCTTTTCGTAATAAGTGAATGATTTAAAGAAGATCGCTAAGTTACTTGCTTATAAATTACTAAAGAAGGAGCAAGGAAATCTGAAAGATAAGCAACATCCTAAGTGAAGTGTTTAACGTGAAAATCTTACTTTCAAAGAGTAAATAAAATCAGAAGCGTCAATACAAAATTAGTAAGCAAGGAAAGTAAAAGAAGAACTCACAAGTTTTATCGTGGTTCAACACCAACGGGCCTACGTCCACTCCTGATTCCTCCTTTTAGAGTCACACTGGTGTTCAATATTGATCTTCTTTGGGTGAAGACCAAACCCTTACACTTTGCTTACAAGGGAGACAAGATTACAACTCTTTGATCACTCCTTTATCCCTTTTCTTTTTCTTACAATTCACACACAATATTTTCTGAGAATATAATTCTAAAAAATATTATATGGAATGTAAGAAAACTTGGGATATTTATAGACCCCAAATGAGCTCAACCTGAGCTCAACTAAACCCTTATAGTAGACCCGATTGTCTCTTTGAGTTGATTTAGATTCCTTCCAAATCACACTCATTTAGGATTCAATCTTAACCTATGATTTAAAGATTACAATCAAGACATGACCACTAAGCTTATGACCTTACTCCCATAATTCGGCAACCTCCGGAATCTCCAATGATGAGTCTCGTGGTCTTCCTCTAGCGATCTCCTGGTGTGTTCATAGCGATCTTCCCGATACCTTCGGCAAAGTCCTAGCGAACACCTAGCAAGTTTTCACCGCATCGTCCAAAACTTTGGCCCGATGCCTAAGCTTGATCCTAGGTCTATGTCTGATCTATAACTCCTTCTCTCGTCGTGGTTAAACCTGCACGATGCTAATTATGACTTAATTAATTATAATCATAATAGCCAACACATCCACTTAAAAACCTTCCCAACTCCCAGAAAGCCTTTTTGGCTACCCCTGATAATCTTCCGACGAGTCTTGGTCTTCTTCCGGTGAACTCCCTTGTGTCATCCTAGCAAACTTCCGATACCCTCGGCGAGCTTCTAACGCACTCCTGACGAGTTCTCAACCGCATCGTCCGAACCCCGACCCTATGCATGGACTTGACTTTGGCCAAACCTCTTATTGTCATATTATCTTTGTTATAGTTAATCCTGATCAAACAATTCTAACAACTTATTAATCAATAACCTATCAATTGGTTTCATCATCAAAATTCAAGATTCAACATTAATTTATGATTTTGAAAAACTTTCATCGATTTGAAGATTCGTTCAATAAAGCTTGTATTGAAAAAGCATTTAAACTTGAAAACATTAGTAACTAAAACAATTTATAAAGTAATCAAACAAAAAAAAGAGAAGGTACACTAATTTTATTATGGTTCGATCGATGTGACCTACTCTATTCTATATTCCTCGTTCGTTAAGGTTACTAGTTTCCACTATTGATCTTATTTCAATAGGTGAAGATCAATTATTCTCTTATAACTCTATTCTTCTTTTCATAGGTTTAGGAGATAATCTTTACGGTCCTCTCAGCTCTCCCTTAAATAGAAACTATACTCGGAGAAAAAAGAAAGAAAGCTCTCAAAAAAATTACAAGAAAGTTATCAAAATTTTTGCTTGATTAAAACAAATCTGAAGGATCTGAAAGTCCCATAATGCAGGAGGAAAAAACTTGCAATTTAAGCTATATACATGTTAAGACTCAATGAAGCTTTAATTTAATTTTCAATCTTCCAATCTCGAAATATTAATCTGAATCTGAATCGTGATACTCAGGTGGAGTTTAGTATGCAACTCGGCACAGAAAAAAAAAAAAAAACCAAAAATCAAGCATTGTTGAGTTGGAAACCAGTAGAAAAGAATTGCTAAATGCTATCAATATGCCGCCAAATTGTCCTCTGGTTTGACATCGTGTGCGTCAGCATTCTGATATGAGCCAACATGTGTGAACCAGCATCGCAATCCTTGATTTGAAATGTATGCATACATATTTCTTGGGCCAGATTGGCAAGGTTTTGCATAAACTCATCACTTACTTGCTAACTGAAACACAAACAAAAGGACATTTCTATGACTTTGCATCATCAAGGTATCTATCAATTACATGTTTTTTCGATTTTAATGTGACATTTAGAAGGTCAAAAAAAAAAAAAAAAAATATTGACATGCAATAAAATGAACGGCATTTGTATGTTTATTTTGAGTTTCTTTGTAAGTTTGAAACCTTTAATCGACTACAAGATAGAGTTCCACAGTCTGTGATATCACATGGACAAGCATCAATCTCCTACATTGTGTATACGGTCCATAGATATACCCTCAAATTAAGTAAACTCCAAAATCTTCCAATAAAAATCATATTCGCCAATTTGGATTGCATTTCAATTTCCTTAAGTCTCAATATAGTAACAATGGCGATTTTGGTTTCATGAATTTAATATTCTTGGACCTCAAAGATTGTTCTCACAATTACTTGTGCCGACACCAAAACTGGTCCACTTTAAGTGCTGTCAAAGATTTCTTCAACAATATGAAGGATTCATTTAGGTTGCCACCTATTTTGTAATCTCTAGAACAGGGAAAGAATTCAGACAGTAGTTCATTTGTTCTTGCAGGTTGATAAATGGTCAGATCAACCAGCAACAAAAGCTGTCAGACTGGGCTATTGTTGAAGTTTGGTTGCTATGGTACCAACTTGATGGATCAGTTTCACATTAATTGTGTCCTCTCTTGAGCTTTAGCTTATCAATCGTGATTGTTTTTAGTTGTTCATATGTCCAGTCCACCACTCTGCTCTTATGATTTGATGGCCACTTATGTAACATTTCATGTCATTACTTGCTTTATTTACATACCACTTCAAATCCTTGTGTGTGAATAAAACTTTGCTAAATGACTGGTTGAAGATTAGCTTAATTCTACAATATGTTCTCTAAAACTTTTCATCCGTAGTTCTGTAGGTATGCTGCTGCTGTACGTTAAAATCCCAATCTTACAAGAATTAAGTTTCTGAGAAAAACATCACCAAGCATTCTAGAGTGAACACAATGTGATTTTCTGTGCAGATTAAAGTACATAACTATACAGTGCTTCCCAAAAACACTATTTCAATTCACATTCCAGTTCTCATGATGAACAAGAAGCAGAACAGTTGAGAGAGGAAAACGAAGGAACCATAAGAGAGCGAGCAGTGGCGAATACCGCACTCTGGAGTAGCATTGGAGTACCATATATTTGGGGATTGGAGAAGAAGCTACGAAGAAGATGGCTCGGCAGTCTTGAAGGAGTCGTGAAGGCGACGGAGCACGTCCTGGTCCCGGCTCCAGTCGAGATTGGGCGCGGTGACGAAGTGGGCGTAGAGCTTGTTGCGGGCGCAAGTGACGGATATCAGGCTGTGGGAACCTGCCCCCTCGATCTCGTAGGCGTAGTACAGCTGCCCATTGTCGTCCTTGCGCTCCTGGGAGCGTACCTCGTCGGCGGTGGCGATCTGGTCCTGCAGGCCCACGTCGGAGAGGGCGAGGTTGGAGAGGACGGCGTCGACGGGGGCCAACGCCCGGAAACCGGGGAGGAAGGTGAGGTACTCGCGCTCGGAGCGCTTCTTGGGGTTGTAGAACTCGCTGTCAGTGCCGTTGGTGCCCTTCTCGACCTTGGACACCAGCCGCTCCTTCCACCCCTCGGGGACCTCGTACGTGTACTCCGCGGTTGCCTTCTTGTCCGCGTTCCCGCCGTATCCGCCGTAGTTGGCTGCGCTAGCAGCGGTGCCGTAGTAAAGGCTGAACGTCGGGTCAGCGAAGGACGGGGCTGGGGCGGCGGAGAGCAGGACGGCGGCGGCGGCGGCCGCAAGAGTGGTGGAGAAGGGCTTGTGGTGGGGCTTGAAGAAGGGTTTCGGAGGCGGCTTGGCAACCGTCACGGTGGCGGAGGAGGCGATGGACGAGAGGGTGGAAGGGGAGGGGAGAGCCGAGGCCATTTGCGGACAGAGCCTTGTTTGTGGTGGGAGATGGGTCTGTGTTGATGTCGGGTTAACCTTATCCACCAATCATATTACCTATCTAAAAATCTCGGTCGGATTCGGATCTGGATTCCGGATCCGGATCAGCACGTCCATCGGAGGGTCGGAGTCCATTACAGATTCTCAATCAAATCGATCAAATCCAAACGATGAAAGCATTTCCCATAATCTTCCATTATAATATAACCTGTGTTGTTCTTGTATGTCAAATTTAGCCTCTCCTATTAATAGAAGGATTCGGTCAAACTTGCTACTTTTCATGCACATGCAAGCACGTAAGCCCTGCACGCCCTAAATAAGCGCCAAGGCCTCAGAAGGAGCACGACCACTACCCCGTCCTATAAAGCTCCCCTCACCCTTCCCTTCTCTCCTCAGGCTTGGAAAGGAGGAAGGAGATATCCCCAGGCCATCTTTCTCCATCTCAGCTTCACAAACTCAGCAGGCGGTTGAGACTCCTGCCGTCGACCGCCAACCATGGAGATGAGGAAGATCGCCTGCGCCATTTTCGTCGCTGCCGCCACGGCGACCACCGCCCTCGCTGCAGAGGCACCTGCCCCTGGCCCCGCCAGCGACTCCTTCGCCATCGTGCCCGCTCTCGGCGCCGTTCTCGGGGCTTCCGTCGTCTCCTTCTTCGCTTACTACTTGTAGAAGCCTCACGAAGGAGAAAGAAAGAAGACAAACCGTATATGTACTGTATTGATTCTATCTTTCTTCCTTAATGGAATTCGTCTGATGTGTTGATGGGCATGCATTGAATAAAATACCACTTTATTAAATCCTTGCCTTGAAGAATTGCTGAGGTGATTGGATGATGATGATAAAATCTATGAAATATCTATCAAATCACACTGATTAGGTCAATGGAGATACAAAGAACAATAACGAAATAAGTTCTGAGCCAAAAAAACAATCTGATCATCACCAGCATGTGTAAAAAAAAAACCCTGCAACAAAGCCCTACAAAACATCACATTTAACTGCAGGAAAGGCGAGGATGGAGCTCAAGTTACTAGTTGGGATCATTGCAAGCGAAGCAGGGTCATTGTTTGGAGATTCGTGGAGTGATACGTAGAATTGAAGAACCTAATTCTTCAGATTAAATAGCTTGCTGTCAGTATAAGTTAAGCAGTGAACTGTGCGTATCTCATTTGATGTGATATCGTTCAGCTAAAGAACTCTTTTTCTGTAAAGGGTGATGATGTCCAACGGGAGTAGGGCCTGATTTAGCACAATAGTATATATCTGAGGTTTTTCGTAACAAAGGAAAGTGCAATCGATCACCATTTGATATGGTAAACCATGAAATATTATTGGATGTAAAGGAAAGCTTAAGGATAACAACATAATTTAATTTATTGAATATGTCATGAATATATAAGGGGTAAATGTATTATTTATTACCTGCATAAAATCATGCATATGTCATGAATTATAAATTATAAATTAAATTATAGATTTACCTGTATAATTAAATGTCATAAGCTTCCTTATGAGAAAAACAAGGTCATTACCTGTATAAATCATTTGCCAACCAAAACTTATATACTTGAATAAAACTCTATCATATATGCATAATTTATTTATTTTTCCTTATATTCCTTTCTCGACTTTCTCCTTTTTATTTATTTATTTTAATCTCTCTATCTTGTTTTTGTTCCTCATTGCCTTTTTCTTTCCTCTGCTTTAATTTTTCTTTTCTCCCTTCCCTTCGTTGCCCAGTGGTTGGGTGGCAGCACACAATTTTTTTTGTTTTCTTTTATTTCCTCTTTCTCCCTTTTTTTTTTTTTTTTGTTGTCCTCCCTCTTCTCCTCTCTTCCTCTTTTTTTTTTTTTTCACCTTATTTTTTTTACTTCCTCTCTCTCTCTCTCTCCTTCCCTCCTTTACTTCCATCCTCTTTCCTCTGCTGATCCTCATTAATTTTCCTCATAATCTGGTGGCATGCACCACCTTGCTCCATCATAATCTGCTCCCCTCTTGCTTTGTAATGTGACGTGCCGACGCCAAGCCTTTGTCTTGCTGCAGCGATGAAATATTTTTCTTTAAAATTTTACTTTTTCCCACAAACTCTTCGTCTCTCGGGTTGCTATGATCCTGCAGTCCACCGCAAGCATGCAACAAACAACAATCTCTCTTTAAGTCTATAATATGATCAAGATTTTATAAATATACATCAATTTAGATTCCTATGAACATATCTAGATTATTAAATCACATCGTTAAAAAATTTTTGGGACCGGCTCATATATTTTCAAGATGAAGAACAGATGATAGATGGAGACCTACAAACTTTAGGAATAAAATCTCGATCCTCCAAAATCATTTTTGATTATCCATGTATGATCTCGTGGATTCCTCTTTATGATATAGAGATAGTCGAGATAGATATTTATATATTATTATCACTTAACAAATCTTAAAAATAATTTTTTTTTATAAGATTCTAATTTTTATAAATTAAACTTTTATAGAACTTATAATTATATGTAGATTCTTAAGTGAATTAACAGGCGTTGCACTACATAAGTAGGGTTTACAATTCCTTTTTTATTTTGATGAACATGCATATGGCTGGCTCTTGGATCCTTAAGCGCTCTCATTCCAACTTCTTTTTGGCTGATCCGGAAATCAGGACTTGTTTCTCTAACATCAAACCAATTCCCTCCTCTATTTTTCACCAACTAGTAGCTTAGCTGTTATATCTTAAATACTTGGATGAAAAACCCCTTCACTGAATCTTAAGAATCCTATGAGAAGTGTCAAGTTCTCATCAAATGGAACAAACTGATGGATGCCTAATAGACTATCCTTTTAATAAAATGGTTCTTGTCAAGTTCTCATCAAATGGAACAAACTGATGGCTGCCTAATGGATTATCCTTTTAATACCAATGGTTGGTTCTTGCCAAAGTCCTCAAGGATAGCAAAAATGGAGTCTGTTTAACTGCTGGTTGCAGCTTCTATGACAAACCCAACTGCTCTACCAGCTACTCTGAAGCTAAAGAGGCATCCTAGAGAGATTAAAGGTTGCTCCTCAATTGGGTATATAACAATATACGCATGGCAATTGATGCAAACCTTTTGGATGAGTCCCTTGATAGTTACCAGCACGACATATATTTTTATTTATATCGAGTCACTAACTTAGCTGAAATTATGTAAGTAATTTGATCTCGTAACTTTTTGTCAGGCTATGAAGATTTACAAAGAATAAAACATAATAGTGGAGCCAACAATAGACCAAACAAGGCCTTCGTTTTGCAAAGACCAAGTAAAAAACTTTGCTAGGCCAAAAAAAAATAAAATAAATAAATAAATAAATAGAAACTAACACTCACAAGTTAATAAAATTTTTATTAGGAACAAATACCTTTCGAACTTCTCTAAAGACTAGTGACTAAGATTGATTAAATAATGTAACATATATACAAGGTCCCAAAAATTATTCACAAAACACGTAGATAAAGATCTCTAATATACTAAGAAAATTAAATTATGGTGAATACTAACTATTGGTTAATGAATTTTTTTTTTATTTCTTTCATCTTTCAATTTGATATTCTAGTGATGGACTTAAAATAACATCTACTAGTGTCATAATTTATCGTTAATCTACGATATTGAGTTAAGCCGATCAAACTCATTTTTCTGAAAGTTGTGTCATGTGCTGACAACTGGATACAAGTTTTCCTCACACAAATGTATTATTATGCCATTAGTGTCACCCATAAAACTAATGTCAAGATATAACAAATCCAGCACTTTAGTTAGTTTGAGATATTAAGTATTAAAAAACAGCAATTAGAGTCTCAAACTATACCTACTATTTATAAAGTGGTGAGAGGAATGTTATTCCTTCTAACTCTTAGATGTGATAGATTTGTCGAGATGGCTTTTAAAAATCTAAAATACTTTATCATATCAATACCAATCTTGGTAACAAAAGTTTTCCATCCAACAATTTGAAATATTTATCTTGATCAGTCTTTCTTTTTCTCCTTCCATGACACACCTGTATCCTGCAGAGGAGATCCATACAATAAGAGAAATACAATCCACTTTGACTAAAAAACAGTCGTAATTGCAAATTGCTGATAGCAACATTTATAAATCCGATATCCGACCCCCAAAGGCATGGATCCTTGCATTGGATCCAATAAGTTCACTATCGGATTCCGGTTCTGCGCCCGACTCCACAAGATCCTCAACCGCAACCATCATGCTTGGTTCGGCTTCGCACGCGTTCTTCCTATTCTTTGTTGACGGTCATCAACAGGGTGGGCTGTCGACTAAAAAAGTATAGGCGAGGTAAATTACCGGCAACCGGAAGCCCATTGGAGAAAGGGTAAAGTAGCAGTCGCCGCGATTCCCCCTTTCCCCGATCCCTAAATACCAGATCTTCCCCTGCGCCTTCGCATGGTCGTCCCAGCCATCGGTCCTCCTCCACCAGCATCTTCGCCTTACCGGATTCGTAAGCTTCCCTTTCTCTCGCGCTCTCGTGGGCGCGGGGGTCGCGTCGTCTCTTTCGGCGAATCATTCATTCGGCGGCTCCTTGAAGCAGAATCGGAGCGGGGAGGTCCCATCGTCGCTCCTAGCACAAGAATGGTGTGTTTTCTTTATCCACCTCAATCCAATCCATGTGTTCAATCTTAAGCACCCGCGACATTTCCGCTCGAGTGCAAACCTAATGATCCATTTGATTATTTGTGGATCCTGGCGGTTCTTTTCGTTATTCCTAGGTTGTTTGTTGATTCTATTGCCTGTCGATTTTAGGTGCTTGTGTGGATTACAAAGGTAGTTCCTTTTTGTTCTTTGATTCTCTTTTGTGTGCTATCTAACAATCTAACAAGAATCATAGAGCTGAAATTGTCGGTCACTTTCTATACATTCCAATGTTAAATGTAAACATATTCGTATGCATTTATCCTCCCTTTTGCACGTTCTGCTCTTTTTCTTCCCTTGATATGCGATATGCTCCTATGTCTTCATTTGTTTGTGATGCATCTGTGATTAGTAGCAACGATCAAATGCGAACTATCTGCCTTCCATTTAGACTTGATTGCTTGATCAGAATCATTTTGCCCTTTCGTTGTCAATTTCTTGAATTATTCAAGTCTTTATACCTCCCTCATTTGTAAGTTCAGTGAGCTTTATCCTGTGGTGTTTTCCATCTTTCTGATACCTGGACTGCTTAAGTTCGTTGATCATATTCTTCTTTCTTCTTGTATGTTGTGCTAATTTGGACAACCAACTTACTGTTTTTAAAGCAAATGTGGTCTCGGCATTCTCATAGTTGCATATGATGTTTCTCATATTCCGTTGAACAATGTAAACGTATTCTATATATGCATCACATGTTGGGAATGTGGATGTAATGAGCATATATATTTTTGGACTACTCCATCCAGTCGTATACGAATTGTTATGTTAGATCATTCATTAGTTTGCAATGACTTTTAAGTAATTGTTCCCGTTTCTGTAACTTTATGTATTGATCAGTGCACATCAGCTTCATTTGGTTAAATGTTATTTCTGATTTCTGTTTTCTTTTTCAAAGTTCTGAAGAAGGAAGAGGAAGGTGAGCTAAAGTCTGGAATTCAACCATACGTAAGTTATCTTCCTTGTTTAATATCTTGTTTTTTGAGTTATTAATCACGTCTAGATGTTTTTGTTGTTAAAGCTTATTTCACACTCTAACATTGATGATGGTGTTTATCTGTTCCATATTGCTTTTCATGTCCAATGCAGAACATTCTCTCTATAGCAAAAGCAAAAGCAATCTTTGTCCTAGTTATATATATAAAGCTAATGCTAATGCTTAGATAACAATACAATACAGCATTTGGTGGTAGTTTAGAGATGACTGTGGTTATATGTTAGATAACATGTTAAAAAGCTGACTCAGGGTTATAATGCTTTTCCGTTGTCTTCTTTCGGCCTGCCCCCTCTTGGTCCTCCATGTCTCCAAAATTTGTCAGTTATTTACCCATCCTCGCAACCTTCCTGTAAGTCATCTACAGTGAATTCAATCAATATCTCCTACTCAAGAACAATGCCTGTTCCCCCTTCTCTTTCTCATCCATCTAAGGCTTCACCTTTTTCTCGGTTCAGGAATCTGATCCTCAATCTCCCCCTTCAGTTTATCTCAGCCTTCAGCAACATGGCTGGATGAGCTTCCTTGTCATCGTTGCACTCAGGTTGCTGTCTTCCATTTTTCTTCTACTTGCTATAGGTATCAGATACAGGACATTCTTAATATAAGATTTTGATTTTTTTTTCTTCTGATATTTCTAGATATTATGGTTAGCTATAAATGGAGTTTTTTTCTTTGCTGTTGGGTCCGAGTGGCTGTCTTTATTAATCTTTTTGTTCTTGTGTATTGCTATTGGTGTGCAGTAGTTGATCCATACGTAGTGGTGTTGCTTAACCTGCAACTGTTCTCACTGAGCTCAAATCGTTGTTGTTACTGGTTTTGTATGTCTTCTTCTAAAATTTTTTACTAAATTTCTGGAGTCTGACATCTGTGGTAGTCTGTAGTTCCTACCATGTGGTTGAAACTGTAAGTGAATTTTTCAAGAATCCATGTCATCTACAATTAAAGTGATGTCCAGGGAACATTTTCATTGCATATAGTCTGTGGTCAATTCTAATCTACTGTGCCCAAGTTGATTGCCAGTTATCAAGTGGCTGCAAAATTATGCATTTAACGCTTTTAAGTTTTTGAAAGCAAATCATAATTTAGGTAGTCTATCTAACATCAATAAACAATGAACTTCCATCTAAAAGTTTAAAATCGATCAGGAGCGACAATTTTTTTGCCAGTTTTTTCTGCTTGTCTTCCATATGTAAATTGGTTAAGCTCTTGAAAGGTGATTTATATAGGGTTGGACTTCCCCATTAAAATTGGTCATAAAGGTTTCCTTTCATCTGGTTTTTGTATTTAACTCAAACCAAATAGGTTTTCATTTGACTTTAGGTTCTTGTTTGGGAACCTTATTTAGAGCTTAATTCAATTTCAAGATGAAGGCTGCAAGTTTCATGCAACTAATTATCCTAGGAGCTTCTAATTCTGTTGCTTGTTTGCTTGAGCCTATTATCTTTAACAAATAATAAAAATATGCCAACCATCTAGCTGGCTTCATGTTGTTTCATCCAAGATGCTCCGGTCACTGATTTTTAGTGACTGAGCCAGAGAAACCTTCCTATCCTGGTAGAAGAATGAAAAGTCTTGAGATCTAGTGTTGTTTTAGATAACGATGTTTCTTTGCTATTGCTACAAAAGAAAACAAAAAATGGTCATCTTCTGTTGTTCCTCTCACATCATGGGTTACATGAGTTTGTGCATAGGGTTGTCAGAAGGATTGGATTATGAGATCTCAGCTTCTCTCCTTATATTCCATCCAGCAGCTTTCTGGCCTGACATGTCTCATGCCACCTAGAGGTTCATAAAGCACTGCTAAAAAAAGAGCCATTGGGTGACTTGGAAGCTTATAATGGTACCAATTCAAAGTGGGTTTGTGAGGGTTCTCTGAGTCTAACCTAAGTGGGAGAGGATGAACTATTGTTAATGGACATCTACACTAGGTGACAAGGCCCTTCTTATTCCCAGAGTTGATGAGACTAGCTTAACTAACAAAGGATTGTTGATAGCATTAAAATTCCCTCAGACACACTATATCATGTGAAAAAGCTACGACAACTTAAAGAGCTTAACCGAAAGCTCCTGCTCATTAAAGTAGCATCTAGCATAGAGAAACAGTGGAATCCAAGGAGAATCGTTGTTGTTTGAGTTTGGTATGTTAGGAGACTGATACAGTTCAAGTGACTCTGGTACCAATATGACTCTGGTACCAAGGAGAATCATAGCAAAAGAACATGGGCAAACAACATGTTCTTTTGCTATGATTTACTAGTTGTGGAAAAAAAAGGGGAAGGGGTGATACTGGGGAAAGGAGAAAGAGGAATGAAATTCGAGAAAAAATAGTCGAGTTGTATTTGCTGGAATATTTTTGGATTGAAAAGAAACAAACTCAAGATAGAACTTGCATAAAATCGATAAATAGTTCATCATCAAGTTTAAAATCACAAAGGAATACAAAAAATTCACCACCCCAAGGATAAACAAGGATACAGAACAGAAAACAAAAAACTCACCACTCAAGGAAGTGTCCAAAAG
The DNA here is from genome assembly GCA_029747655.1 of Ensete ventricosum. Lineage (NCBI taxonomy): Eukaryota > Viridiplantae > Streptophyta > Magnoliopsida > Zingiberales > Musaceae > Ensete > Ensete ventricosum. The sequence goes on from JAQQAF010000005.1 coordinate 17,010,202, forward strand.
ATACAGAGTTTTAGAGAGAACTCCAAATGAGCTTCTGCCGATACAAATCAGATTCTAAACTTCTTTCTAGCCCTAAAACACAAAATAAGTACTAGTGCATGAAACAAACCTTCATGCATAGGGAACTACGAAATTAAGTGCTATACAACTGGTAACTAACCCCTTTAATGCATTCCTTGGTCATGAAGAAAAGCACCTTGAAACAACTTTAACTTTCTACCTTCCAAACCACTTATTAATGAAGCAACTTTAACTTTTTATAGTGAAAATGCTCATGAGCTATCATATTTTAGAGGTTTGGATTAAAGGCTATGAGATAAACATTGTGATTTGTAGAGAATACCATAGGATCAACAAGATTTAGTTGAGCTGACTGTAGCAAATTAGGCACTTTCGTGTCAAGGTGTTAAAGAAGATAAAAGAAAAAAAATTGATATATACCCGACTCTAGTTTGGAGATTTACTCTGAGAAATTATGACCTCGTACCCCTTCTTGTCTCACGTATGGGAAAAGCCCTCGAATTAGTCTGTCTTAAGCAATTATTCTTGGGGATATAACATGTATTTGAGAATAAAGTTTGCAATCTCGTACCGTACCGACGTACCAATCAGTTGTCCGTACGGTATGTACTGAGCTGTATTGAGCGTACCACACATGGTACACTAAGGTACTGAACTGTTCGAGCGTATCGGTTCTCTATCGGATCAGTCTGTACCAAGCGTACCGAGCGGTACGATACGGTATTGCAAACCCTATTTAGGAACACATTTAATATGCATCGAGGGCTCAATACACATTTCAAATGTGAATTGGTATTTGGCATTCTTTTTTAAATTGCATTTGGCCTGGATGTTGCATTGCAAATGCTCAGATGATGTCACCTTAACGTAGCATTAACATTTTAGCATTTGCCGGATGCTAATGAAGGTTTTTTTGAAATTTTTAAAATAACCTTTGACGTTCTCTATAATCATAAGATAGTCCTATATAATACAAACCCTAAGTGATTTATGTCTTCTCTAAGGTGAAATTTTATTTATTTAATTTTAATGGTTATTTTGAATTTATTTATTATATATGGACCATACAAATTTTTTTGAAAGATTACATAAATTCATTTATTTATTTTATTTATTTACTTATTAATTGAAATAAAAAAATGTATCACTTTTGAATAATATTAAAAATATTAGAAGGGTAAATTTGTCACATAATATTCAATGAGCCTTTGAAATATAATTTTACTAAGCAACACTTACGTCAATGCACATTTAAAATGCAGTTTTTGTTTATTGTTTGCCAAACACTGAAAGCATTCTACAACTATACATTCACTTGAAGAACTTTCTTCAAATGCACATTAAAAATGTAAATGTATTCCCAAGCATACCTGTAGCCTTATATCACTTACAAATGTCATGGGGGAGAACTTTTTATTTATTTATTCTATGATACTGTTCATTATAACTTCTTTCCCTCCTTTTATAGAGCCCATTACAAGAAGAAATTTGGGAGCTGCAGAAGGAAAGAGTACAGTGAAGAAAATTACATCAAATAAATCAATGCATATTAATCATTTCTTCCTTTCCTTATTTGGGAAATATATGTTTATCAGAATTATTTTTGAAAAATAATCTTTATTGGTGGTGTGATATTTGATTGACAGACTTCCTTCTTCGTAGATTCTTCAGTGATGATAAAACATCCTTGTGGATGGAATTTTTAATCAGCTTAAAATTTTTAATTAAACCTAATATATATTGTTGGAATTTCCAATCAAGCTTAATATTTCTCTTCTCTTTTTCTTTTTGTTTGGCGTCCTTTTATTTTTGTATTTGGACAATCTTGATAACTAATATAGGGTCATAGAAGACATTGTCATATGACATCATATACCATTTGCAAAACATCACCTAAACTAATATAACTTATTAAGAAAATCAAAATGGACTAGCATGACCACTTGCTAAGAGATGGAAGTAAAGTACCATGCTCACTTCCTCTCAGGAAAAAGAAAATGCTCCCTGAAACGCTTCTTGCTGCAGAGCTCACCAACCATGAAGGTGCTATATCACTGCATATGTTTCTATTGGTAACTTTGTTACAATTATACAACAACTATTAAGGACAATTTGGTATTTACTTTTTGATCGAAGGATCAACCACAATCGTATTTTTTAGTGTATCTGCTTGGAGACACAAATTGAGGGTTGGGATGAAGTGCACGGTCATCTGTGGCACTTGGTCATTTAATTCTAGAGGAAAAGATGCCAGATGTTGACACTTTAACCATGTAATGTCAAAAATCCAAAATCGGCGAATCCAATATTCGAGGATCCTATTTTTGAGAGGGTATAGAGACAGTCAACTTATGCAATTCTACTTGTATTTTTTAGATTCGAATCCTATTCTCCCACAACGTGAAGCAGTAATCTTACCATTGTACCAAGGCCCACACTTACCCTATTTATTTATTTTATTTTTAAAATTTTAGAAATTTTGAGATTCTTCGAGAATAAGTTAGATGGTAGTAATTTCTTAGTTTGATTAGTTGCTTTATAGGATATAAGTTACACTGAACATATTTAGGTTTATCCGAGTACAAGATCGCAAAGCACCTCATACTAGGGAATAAATACTTCAAGCAAAGGGGCTACCCATAAGTAACTATTTTGATTATAAATCCTTGATATTTTGCCTGCATTTTTAAAGTGGATACTGACACGGAAAATATGGGACATGACATATGCTTTATTCATGCTTATCATTGGGTCATCCTTACCACCTATGGTTGACCCACCATTAATAATCTTCTAGCTTTTCAATAATTCATTCAATGTAACAATTAGCTTGGTAACTATTAAATACTATCATTAGTCAATTTATAGATGAATTCTAGTTTGTTACTTTTTATCATTTAGATCTCCTAAAGCTTGATCAAAATGTTTGTAAAAATCTCTTTCATTTTTTGATTTGTGCTACCAGAATGTTTTGTAACAAGCATATTTAGAGGACAAGGACAAAATAGTGATATTGTCCTAATTTGAGTCATCTCAAATTCTCAAACTTCCTAATATATTTATTTGTCACGTATGATTTTCTTTTCACAACACTGCCAATGTCAATCCAAAGTCCGGATGAAAAAGGTGGAGGGTTGCATTAGGTTATTGACAACCAGCGTAAAATTATGCTAGATCTCATGACCATTGATCTTAATTGATTTCAGTATAGAGCTAGGTTGTCACTAAGAAGTGATGCAAGACACCTTCACCACTTAGATGTCTCAAATTATAAACAGTGGGCTAGGAGGTTGCTGGGAAGTGGCTCATCACATCAGTGCTTGGATGTGGTACTAAGTAGATAAGGGTTCTCTCATTGTTGTGGACCAATGAGATTAGTCCAAGAACATAGGGTTAAGTTGGCAACTTGGAATATAGGAACACTTTTAAGGGAAGGAATTAGAATTGGTAGACACTATGATCAGAAGAATTATAAATATTATTTGTTTACAAAAAACTAAGTGGGTAGGGGAAAAATCTATAGAGATCGATAGTATTGGATTTAAAATTTGGTATACTAGAAAAGGTAAACACAAAAGGTAAACACAAAAAATCTAAAAAAGAAGCTAAAAAATGGTTAGTATGACAAGATACAAAGTTTATGATAATTTTTATAATTCATTAGGTACTAAGATAGTGAAAAAGATATATATCGAATTACTAAAGCTACGGAAAAAAAGTGTAAGGATTTACGTAATATTAGATGCATTAAAGACGAAGATCAAAGAATACTTGTTAATGATAACGGGATCAAGGAAAGATGAAAAAATTATTTTTATAAATTATTGAATGAATATTCCACACATGACTTAAATTTAATGATAAATAATAGTGATAGATTTAATAATCATAGATTTGTTCATAAAATTAGAGCTAATAAAATAAAAAAATAGCTAAGAGCGTGGGGCTTGATGGTATCCCTATTTAGGTCTGAAAAAGTTTAGGGGACAAGGGAGTAACTTGGTTAGCTATCTTATTTAACAAGATCATGAGATTCAAAAGGATGCTTGATGAATGGAAAAAGGTTTCTAGTGCCAATTTACAAAAATAAGGGTGACGTACAAAATTATTCAAATTATAGATTTAAAATCATGAGCCATATTATGAAACATCGGGAAAGAGTTATCAAAAGTTGCAAAGGCTTGAAATGAAAATCTCTAAAAATCAACATCGTTTTATGCCAGAAGATTGACCATTAAAGCTATTTATTTATTAAGACAATTAATAAAAACGTATAGGGAGAAAAAAGATTTGCATATGGTTTTTATCAAGGTTTGCAATTTCAACCTGTATTGCCCGGTACGGGCGGTACATACCGGTCCGCTAGGGGACAAGGGAGTAACTTGGTTAGCTATCTTATTTAACAAGATCATGAGATTCAAAATGATGCTTGATGAATGGAAAAAGGTTTCTAGTGCCAATTTACAAAAATAAGGGTGACGTACAAAATTATTCAAATTATAGAATTAAAATCATGAGCCATATTATGAAACATCGAGAAAGAGTTATCAAAAGTTGCAAAGGGCTTGAAATAAAAATCTCTAAAAATCAACATCGTTTTATGCCTAGAAGATTGACCATTAAAGCTATTTATTTATTAAGACAATTAATAAAAACGTATAGGGAGAAAAAAGATTTGCATATGGTTTTTATCAAGGTTTGCAATTTCGACCTGTACTGCCCGGTACGGGCGGTACATACCAGTTCGCTAGGTTGCCAGTATGCGTACCGCTCGCTATCGGGCGGTACCACCAAAAATCGACCATCGACGGTCGATTTCAGCCGTCAGCGGCCGATTGAGGGAGAAATCGGGTCGATTGAGGGAGAAAAAGGGAAGAAGAAGAAGAAGAGGAAAAGAAGAAAAAAGAAGAGGAGAAGAAGAAAACCTACCGTCGTCCTCGCTCGCGCACCGTCGCCGCTTGTGGGTCGCCCGCGCGCCGTCGCCGCTTGCGGGTCGCCCGCACGCCATCGTCGAGTGAGCGCCCTCGCCCACTTTTTCTCTCGCGCGTGGAGACGGAACGTCTCCTCGCGTGGGGAGAAAGATCGAGGCGACGTCGCCCCTTTTCTTTTTTTAATATATTTAATATATTAATATTATATTATAAAATATTATATTATAAAATATTATATTATGTTTTAATATACCGGGTGGTATGCACAGTAACAGTATTGTACCGGTACCGACAATATGTTGGCACATTGGTAGAGATTGGTAAGTCAAACCTTGGTTTTTATTGACATAGAGAAAGTCTATGATAGGGTTCCTAGATATTTATTATAGTGGGTCTTAGAAAAGAAATATGTATCCACTTACTATATTGATGTTCTTAAAGATATGTATGATAATGTAGCATTTGTGTTAGAACTATAAGGAGTGTATTTAGTGAGTTTTCTATTAGCATAGGATTACACCAAGGATCTGCATTAAATCTCTATTTTGCACATTGATATAAAATGAACTTACTAGTCACTTACATGATAGACCTCTCTGATGTCTGTTATTTGCTAATGATATTCTCTTAGTTGATTAGAGCCTAAGTGAAATTAATTATAGACTTGAGCTATAGAGGCAAGCCTTAGAAACAAAAGGTTTTAGATTAAGTAAGACAAACTGAATATATAAGATAATTTTAGTGATTATAGAAATAGACATGATAATATAATTAAGTTGGATAGACAAAATGTTCTTTGAAGTAAAAGCTTTAGGTATCTTGGATCAATTATTCAATAAGATGGAGAGATCGGTGAAGATATTATTCATAAAGTAAAAACAAGATGACTAAAATGCCGAGGGGTATCAAGAGTCTTGTGTGATCATCTAATACCTTTGAGATAAAAAAAATAATTTATAAGATAGTTGTGAGACTAATAATGCTTTATGGATCTGAGTATTGGGTAGTTAAGAAATAACATATGCAAAATGTTTATGTTGTCGAGATGAGAATATTGAGAGGGATGTGTGGTGTTATTAAGAAAGATAAAAAAAGAATGCTTTTATCCATGAACAACTAGATATTGTTTCAATAGAGGATAAGATAAGAGAAAATCATTTAAGATGGTATGGGCATGTGTTTAGGAGACATCTAGATGTGGTAGTCGGAAGATGTGAAATGATTAATGTTAGTGATACAAAAAAAGGTAATGGAAGACATAAAAGACTTTAATAGAAACTATAAAGAAATATTTACGTATTCTAAGCTTAACTAAGCATATGGCTTTTTTCAGGTCTCAATGACGACAAAAGATCCATGTAACTAACCCCAAATTATTGAGACTTACAGCTTTGTTGTTGTTATTATATATGATTTTCTTTTCACGATTATAGATAGATTTTGGTTTGTACTTACTAATGCATGTTGTAGCACAGTTTGGCAGCTTTCTCATTTTTCACATAAAGTATTTCTATATTGTAACTGTATAAAACTGAACTGCTAAGTGCGACAGGTTACAAAGATGGGGATATTGGTGTTTTAACTTGATCACAAGTTGTACATGGTTTGTTAGATTTATTTTTTTCCTTTAATTGTCTTAAGAATGATTTGAGTTTTCAGAATTCTGGAGAGTTTTGGATATGCCACAGCTTGTCAACATGCTATCAACATGCGGTTCCATGTTGTTCCGAGGTTGTGCTGATGCACAACTTTGGCATATCTTTTGGCTTGTGCTAACAGGGAGAGATCAGATGCTATATAGTACCACATCGAGCAAGTTGTATAATAGTGGCAGGTCATTAACGCAGAGCATGCCAGAAAATTTAAATATTTGGTCTTGTGAAACTTTATTTTATTATTATTGGCATACAATAAGCATAGGCATTAGATCAATTTAATGTATTTTTTGGTGTTATTTGTTGCATTTATTTGCCGGCAACAGTGCTACTAGGTGGATTTTTGCATGAGGAACATATCCAATACTACTAATCAAATGTATATTCAAGTACTTCTTCCTTTGTATGACACCCTGAAATTAGATGTTCGCATCTAGTTTGACAGGAAAATACAGTTTCTGTTGCATATTCAATTCTGTTGTGAAGTATACAAATAATTTTGCTTTTGTGTAGGTACAATGGATATATTTTTGCTGGAGGTGTTGCTGGATAGCATCGCACAGTTCAGTCTTGTGTCTTCTAACAACAATGTGAAACCTGAGCTGGTTCAAAGATACTGTCAAAAAATTGATCGGATCCTTGAGCAATTTGAACCGGTGTGCAATGAAATTGCTGCTTCTAAGATAACTTTGGATGAGCAGCTAGTCAAGGTGTTGAAAGAACTAGATTCTGCAGTAAATGAAGCCAGAGAACTTGTCCTTAACTGGTTCCCAGTGATGAGCAAAATTTATTTTGTGAGCAAAATTTATTTTGTAAGTTGATGACATTGTTTTGTAAAACCAATTAGATTGTTTCGTTAGTAGCCAAATAGGCTTGTTATAGGAATGCATAATATTCCATGCCTTTTCGTTTACCATTTTTTTTCCGAGGATGTGCATATTTTGTTTAGTTTTCATGTTCTGCTTTTTGTAACTGAGCAAACATGAAAGTTTCCTCTTTGATTATTCACAAGAATGGTCTGTATAGAAACTTTGTGAAGTTTCAGATGTAAACGTAATGGCCTTGATTTTTATGGCTGCACTGGATTTTTAAAATTCAGACAACTGTCAAGACTAATAGTGCCTCTTTATCATTTATGTATACACAATCTACACATTGACAAGCTGCAAATAATTACGTAGCTGTCTTATACAAGGGAAATATAATGCTTTGTGGTTCTAGATGTTCTTTTACTGTACTTATGCTCTTTATTTACAGCAGCTATGTATATATAATATTTTTATGTGATTACCTCTTTTTAGTTTACAGCAGCTATGTACATCTGATACTTTTTATCTGATATTTTGTATAAGTACAAGAAATTCATTTCCTCTTGCTTCCAACTCTTTTGAGTCTTATTTGTGTTACATCTTTCAAAATTTGTGAATAAGGAGTGCACCTTTCTTGTTGTGACCTACTGCAGTGTCCAACATGCTCACAAATAACTTGTAACTGGAAACTGAATTGCTCTGTGCAGGTTTTGCAAATAGAAACAATTGTAATGAAGATTTGTTCATCTACTCTTGAAATTTGTCAATTGGTTGAATCTCTGCTTCCGAATCCAGTAGCTAGTACCGCTCTGAAAAGCATTGAGGTAATGAAACAAATGAATACAAAATCATTTTTCAAATGCTTTTGTCAAAAGTGTCTTAATCCCCCTAGATTATATTCCATCCTCTTTTGCTTGGATTTATTTTGAAAACTTGTCTTATCACTCTATACAGGGTTTTCAGCACATGGATGAGGAGCCGATATCTGTTGTCATTGAAAGGGCCATAAGAGATCAAACAGAAAAAGATATTCCTAGACAAGAGCATTTGGATATGATTTCAAACTCTCTGAGCTTGTCATCTAATCAAGAGTTGCTGATGGAGGCTGTTGCTCTTGAGAAGCTTAAATCGAAAATTGGCTGCAATGTTACTCAGGCAGAACTGGAGAACATTGATCATATTATTGCCCTCATCACTTATATGCATGATTGCCTTGTTAAATCAAAGCAGTTGCAGAGCATCAATGGTGTGTCTATTCCTGCTGATTTTTGCTGCCCACTTTCTCTGGAATTGATGTCTGACCCAGTCATTGTGGCTTCCGGTCAAACATATGAGCGGGCTTTCATCCGAAAATGGCTTGATCAAGGTTTCAATGTTTGCCCTAGAACCCGTCAAACACTTGGGCACACCAACTTGATTCCAAATTACACTGTTAAGGCTTTAATTGCCAACTGGTGTGAGTCAAATAACATTAAGCTTCCTGATCCAATGAAGTCCATTAGTTTGAATCTTCCTTCATTTCTCAAGCCCATAGATGCAAGTACTACTGATTTAATTGTCTCTCATTCTGGTGATGCGACAAGGGTTGACTGTCCAAGATCTCCAGAACCTTATGTAAAAGTGACAACTTCCCAAAGGGATGCACATTCCTCCAATGGTTTCCCCCATGAGACTCCCCATGAGACTTATCTGAATGATAAGTCTGTGTCTCCTCATCATCGTTCATCCTCTGGTTCATCACCTTTGCAACTTGTAAATGGATCACAGGCAAATACTTCAAGAATATCACCTGTAACTACTGAAGGCAACAAGGAATCTAGCATGGAACAGAGGCATGTAAGTTCTGGCAGCCAAACTGTCAGCCAACTAAAACAGTATTCAGAGCATGGGCAATTTCCAGGTCATAACTGGACTGACTCTGCTTCTGAGGCTGTTTCAAATAATGATCATATTGAAGGACCTGGGGATGCTAACATGGTCTCACAGGTTTCGAGTGATCTAACACATTACAGCAGTGATACCTCAGGGGAACTTGCACAAGATGCTCAAGCATCCTCTGCTCCCCAAAGAGAACCTGACTTCCCACCAAGGTTGGTCGATGCTCGTGCTAGAAGTCAAAGTATGTTTCGGCGCGCATCTGTCTCTCGTATCATTTCTTCTCAGTCCATGGATTCCAGGCCTGACCTATCAGGTGTTGAATCCCAAGTTCGTAAGCTGATTGAGGATTTGAAAAGTGATTCTGCAGACATGCAGAGAACTGCCACAGAAGAGCTACGTCTTCTTGCTAAGCACAGCATGGAAAATAGGATTGTGATTGCAAACTGTGGAGCTATAAGCTTGTTGGTTGGTCTTCTTCATTCAACAGACCCCAAGACTCAAGAGCATGCTGTAACAGCCCTGCTAAACTTGTCACTCAACGACAACAATAAGATTGCCATTGGAAATGCAGATTCCATTGATCCTCTGATTCATGTGCTTGAGACAGGCAACCCTGAAGCAAAAGAGAATTCAGCTGCAACATTATATAGCCTTTCAGTAATTGAGGAGAACAAGGTTCGAATTGGACGGTCTCGTGCTATTGGACCTTTGGTAGAATTATTAGCAAATGGGACTCCTCGAGGAAAGAAGGATGCTGCAACAGCATTATTTAATTTGTCAATATTTCATGAGAACAAATTACGAATTGTGCAGGCTGGGGCTGTGAGACATTTAGTAGAGCTGATGGACCCAGCAGCTGGTATGGTTGATAAGGCTGTGGCTGTTTTATCAAACCTTGCAACTATACCAGAAGGGAGAACTGCGATTGGTCAAGCTGGTGGCATTCCAGTACTTGTGGAGGTTGTTGAATTGGGGTCTGCACGAGGAAAAGAAAATGCTGCTGCTGCTTTGCTTCATCTATGTACCAATAGTGGTAGATTTTGTAGTCTAGTTCTTCAAGAAGGTGCTGTGCCCCCATTGGTGGCATTATCACAGTCTGGCACGCCGCGAGCTAAAGAGAAGGTATTATCAATTCCATTCTACTTCTTTGGCTCTACAATCATGTCAGTGTTAGGCTTCTCTTGTTTTACCAATCACAAAGTTTTGTTGGTTTTGTTAGGCCTAGCTTACCAAATATACTCTCATAGGGATTGCCATGCATGGCCACAGGGGCATGCTGGTTGGCACATGATTGTGCCCCTTGTACATGGCTTATCCTCTGGTAGCCAATGAACCGGCCATGAACTACCCAAAAAGGAGTGGTCCTTGTGCCGATTCATGGCCAAATCAGAAATACATGCAGTACATACTGGTCCATGCAAAATTTAAACTTATGGTTAGAACAATCTTTCTTGGATCAATAAGCAATTATAGAGTATTCATGCTTAGGTTCAGGGCCAGCACAGCACCTTCCAGTTCTGTGCATTTCTATATATGTTAGTTACAGCTTCTATGCTGGACTAGGACAGTTATCTGTCAGTTACATCATACATCCATGTACCATGCAATATAAGTCTGCATGATTGAGCACATGTGGCCATTAACTAATTTCATCCAAGAAACTTTCTTCATAATAGTTTTCTACAGCATGCACCAAATGATACCTTCACCGAAGTGAAATAAAGAGTTGCAAACTGGAAATCTAAGTAAACCAACTATTAAGAAGAGACATTTGTGTCTTATCTTGATCCTTTACTGTTTTTTCTCAATTTAAGAATTTAAGCAATATCCATAGAGTTTAGCATAGATAAGCCTGAGACAATTAAACTATTTCTATTTCAAAAGATACAAAATTTGGTAAAAAGTAACTGAAGATTGTTAAATTATTTGTAAATTATCTTCCTTCTCCAAAACCTACTCATTAAGAGGAACCCTATTTAGAACAGAATTGGGCCATCTTTTGGATAATTAAAATTTTGCCTAAAGGCACTTCTAATATTAAACATTTACTTTGCATGATTACATTGGAGTGACAAACTTGTGTTATTACGATACATCAATAGAATGTCATCCCTGTGACCAAAAGAAAATGAATTTGAAGTTATCACTAGAAGGAAAAAGAATTTGGAAAAGGTTAACAGAGAGAAGCGTAAGAATCATGGGCAATGGCAAGAATTCCTGTGATTATTAAAACCATAAGTGGAACTTCTCGACAATGAAATCCTGGTGAGTAGAGATGGGCGTTCCCAGGAATTTATATGTCAGTCCAATTCATTATTAGCTTAAAGTAACAAAATCCTGTTTTCTAATGTGTCCTTGTTTTGCATAGAAAAGATTGAAGAACTACTATTGGATTGAAATAGGACGATTTGAACTTTTGTGATTAAACTGTCAATATTGACAACTAGAGTATTGTAACCTAAAGTGCATGTTTTTGTTTAATAAGGATGATACATGGATAATAGCAGAGTTTGCAATTTCGACCTGTATTGCCCAGTATGGGTGGTACATACCGGTTTGCCAGGTTACTGGTACGCGGACCACCCGCTACCGGGCGGTACCACCAAACATCGACCGTCGGCGATCGATTGAGGAAGAAAAAGGGAAGAAGAAGAAGAGGAAAAGAAGAAAAAAGAAGAGAAGAAAGAATATTGCGCTGTCCTTGCCCGTGCACCGTCGCTGCCCACGGGTCGCCCGCGTGTGGAGATGGAACGTCTCCCCACGCAGGGAGAAAAATCGAGGCGACGTCGCCCCTTTCTTTTTTTAAATATTTTAATATATTAATATTATATTATAAAAATATTATATTATATTTTAATATATCGAATGGTACCCACTGTATGTACCATCTTGTACAGGTACCGTACCAGTACCGACAATATGTTGGTACATTGGTACGGACCGGTAAGTCAAATCTTGGATAATAGATTGATGCAATATATAGGGTGAAGGGGGGAGAGATGATGATGATGTTTAACTGAAGTTTAAATAATCATGTTTTAAACATTTGCATTAGACATGAATATTGAGATATGCAGCATAATTTGAAATCCTGATCATGTATCAATAGTAGTCATTGGTCGATCAGATTGGTATGATACCATTACCATTGAACCATGTGTATATTCAGTTAGATGATGTTGATATCCATTGGTATCAGTTTCAAACCCCTAAAGCCTCAATTAAATTTTATATTTATGTTTTTATTTTCTTAATTATAAAATTGAAATATATTTTAAGACCCAAGGATTTAATCTTGGTCCCCAATAATGAGGTTAGATTGGTTTGATAGTGGTATATAATGTGGTATGCCAACTTATACCTTCCACTAGAAAAAATCATAAAAAATACAACACAATTAATAAATGGCATTGACCTATCTGATCTGGTGTTGCTGATATCTACTAGTACTTGTAGGAAAGTTGTGACCATGAGGAACTCCTGTTTAGTTCGATCTTAACTAATATTTTGTTCATCTTCTTAACAATTGTCTTCCTCATGTTCTATATTTTCTCCCAGAAACTAATTTGGTGGCTGATCTAGTGTCATGTTTGTCATCTTGGGTAATATGAGTAAGATATTTCTTCGCTGTCCATGCTTCATCTACATATTGGAAACATAACATCATAGATGCAATACTGTCCATTTCACTGTTTACATAGAGAAAAATCTTGTCATCCTCTTCAAATTGTTGATCATTGATGGAATATGATAAGTCAACTGATTGTAATGAGTGACATTTGCCTTCATCACACTATAGGAATGATTGAGATTGACTTAAATGGAAAATTCTCATCATCCTTCTCAAGTTATTGCTTAATAATGACATCTAGTGGGTCAATTGATTGTCAAGATCTGTATTTCTCCTTTGCATGCTATAGGGATGACTCGTTGTGTCATAACCCATGGAGGACTGATTCCCTATAGCTTGGTCACATCCTAACATCTGGCTGCGGTCCTCGTATGAGTATTCTTGTCCAATCAGTCATCCTAGATCTGTTCCGAAATGAACTGAGATGGACAAGATGGATTCCTTGTCTTGTCAAGGAGTGGATCATCATAATTCTTAGTGGCGCTGCCAAATCATCTTGATAAAAGTCGGTGTCCAATGAATCCTGATCTGATGCATCAACAGACTTGTGAAAGATATCTATTATAACATACTAGGGAATTTGATACTTAACCTGGTTAGTCTGGATCAGCTGCCATACCTAAGGGTTAACTCCATATAAGTTCACTGCTTCTTGAAGGTCTTTATCCATGTGATGATTTCCTTGACCTTGTCATCGTGATACCTCCCTATTGTGTCATGGTTTGGTAGGTTATATCCAAAATCATGTTTCTGAATAGTGGATGCTATGAATTTGTTACATTTGTCCAATTTGCATTAGGAAGTGATTAGGTATCAATTTAATTGCTTTTTGATTATCGTGTTATATATCCCTCTTCTTCTCTTGCTTATAACATATGTCAATTTTGATTTATTAGCCATTCTAACAGAAGAATGCATAGGGTCAATATTAGCAATATTATGCACATGCCTTCTGCCAAAAGAGCTGAAGAAAATCTTAATTCCCTTGGGATTGAGATGAAGCTGACTGCTTCTTACTAGCACTTCTTCCTGATAACCATGTGATGTGTCCTTGTGGATCTACACCCTCGTTCTTACTGAGTAAGAAGCTGACTGCTTCTTACTAGCACTCCTTGAGCAGATTCATTTTTGCCCCCTCGATCCTCGTACTCATCATTGATGGGTTGTTTTAGATGCTCATCTATGAGGGTCCTTCTGTACCTGTTGTTCTTGCCTTGAGGTTTTCTTGGCATCTACCTCTGTCATGAAAGTGAGTCTGATTTTGGCAAACCTTTGTGCATTTGGAAATGTCGGAAAATTAATTGATCAAATGCTACCTCAAGCTTTTTCTTCTTCTACCATGACCAACATAGTCGTAATGGATACATTATTAATAATGGTTATGTTCTATGGTATATCTGTATTATACTGTTTAAGTGTCATGTTCGTATTAACATTAAGAAACAAAGTTTGGTACACAGTTAAATAAATATATACTTCATTAGTAAAAAGAACATATATCTATTTTAGATCTTCGTGGATTTAAGTCAGATCCTCATGGATCTCAACCTACTCGCTGTTTTAGCCTTCTAGCTTTTTTTAATATTGAGTTGGACCAGACCGCCGGAAAAGGGGATGGTCTGTGTCCCAGTTCACACCCAGACCAGGATGTACAGCCAGTTTCATACCGGTTTGGGCAGTAAGGCAGTCCTTGGTTTATATTTATGCAGATTTAGACTAGATCTGCAAGGATGTTGGTCACACGTACATGGATGTTGGATGGATTGATGCAAATCTAACGTAGTTTTACATGAAACTTGGTCGACATGGATCTTGGTTAGTCTATGTGGAATTAGCTTAGATCTGCGTGGATCTAGGTAGAATATAGGTTGGATCTGTGTTGGTCTTGAACGGATCTATTCTGATCTTTGGTGGATGTATGTGGAACTTGACTGGTTCATGCCTTTCTAGCCTATATCTACACTGGATCCACAAGGATCTATGTCGATCTTGGGCAGATTCATGCCAGTATTGGGGGAATATACATCATTCTTGACCTCATGAGAATCCATGCTGATCTTGAGCGAATTCTGCTAACATTGGTAACATACTCGACCTCGGCCAAAACCATGTTGATCCAACTCAATTTTTTGTGAACTAGGCAAAATACATGGAGATCCCTCTCAATTGAACAACAATGCATACTTAACAGGGAATTTATTCTTAAGCAAGAAAATAAAATAATAAACATGGTGGCAAGATCCAAATTTACTTGATTTATAGAAAAGTCAAGCTTCACCTCATGAAATTTGGCCCATGGCAAGAAAGAAAGACTCCGAATACAACTTATTCAACAATAGTGATGCAAAAAAGAAGCAATTTGGAGGAAAGGTCAAGAAAAAAATGAAGAGGAAATGAATTGCTAGTGAAGAAAAAAGAAGAGTGAAGGAGGAATCTTGCGTGAAGAGGTTTTTGATGTGATGAGTGTTAGTACTAAATGGGATGCTTATCATCTAATACAACTTAGTGAAAGGTCCGCGAAACCGTACCATACCAGCATACTGAGCTCATCTCGGTACGGTACAGTACGATACAGGGATACCAAGCAGTATGCCTAAATTAATAATTTAAGCATCCAAAAATACCTAAAAAATAGAAAAAAAATGTTAGGATAGAGTTTTTTAAGATAGAAATAGATATATATTTGGTATAGGTTTAGCAAAACAACTGTAGATTAGACAAGAATAGTGTTACATATTTTTTTCGGGCTTTGAGGAATAGTCTTGTGCAAAGTTCGTAATTTCGATCCATTACAGATCCTCCTGTTAATATTGAACTATATACAGAAAAATTATTTGAATTGTTAGATTATTTCGTTACAACATAAACTTTAAGATTCAAATGAATTAAATAATCACATATGTAGATATACCTGATTGATAATTCTACCACCAAAATGAACGACGGGCCTCCATGGGTGGTGGATAGGGATTCTCGATCCTATGTATTTGCATATCAATATGATATGTTTATCAGACCCAATCTTGAAATTGATCTCACGATAGTGTATTGATACACCATATGCCATTGGTGCATCAATGTGGTGATGATCGTAGGTTGATCGTCATGAATCATATGTGTCCGAGGCGGCTCCTAATGCATGTATTGGTGAATGTCGGAGCTTCTACTTTTGCTAATGATCTGTTGCTCTGTATCATATTGTTGATCGGAGAAGAATGACCAACTATCACCGTACTGTTGTTGGCCGTAAGATTCTTCATAATATGATAGTTACGATGAGTTTCGTTTTGTGTTGATATAAGTAGGCTCTATTGCATCTGCTCAAATTCATCCACTGCTTTTCCCGTCCTTTTCCCCTTCCCCTTCCGCACATAAACTTGACCAATACCTGTCGAGCTATGTGATCTGAGTCTTAAGTGACGTGTAAAATACTACTCGGTCCACACACCACCCTCAACTTGTGTAGACGAGACATAGGATTGCCCGACATCGCTGCCATTATTGGTCGAGGAACTGCTATCTGTGTTGGTATCATGTCTCTAAAGCGAGCGAGTTGCTGAATACGATTGTGAAGGTGTTTCGTCGTCCGACTCGATTCCTTCCAACGGTGTGGTTGATGCTATTGCCTTCTCCTTTTCTTTTGCCTTTGCACATTGGGCAGACGACTATGATAGTTGGGTGTCTGATGTTGTTTGACTCCTTCTGCCACGTTTTGATCGAGGAGGATTTGCGACCTGCTGGGGATGTACTTCCTCTTCTTCTATTACCCTGATGATAAAATGCGAAAGGCGTTGATGATCTCCTGCCTCATCATTAGAGGATCCTCTTGGTTCTCTGCCACTTCGACCCACTCTAACATCGACTTTGAATCTTCATCGTAGAATTGGAGGTCGATGGGATCAATCTCTAGTTCCTCTGCCTCCTTATCCAACTCGGTACACTGCAACCTTAGCCGCATGTTATAATGAACATATACCAGTTTTTCTAACCATCTATATGAGAGTCTGTTGTGGACCTTCGTGTGAATCAATGTGAATGTTGACAAATTACGTTTGCAACCACTAGATGTCGTCATATGTGAAAGTATATGAATGATATTAATAAGACTTTATTAGCATAACAAATAATTAACATCAAATATAATTGATAATAAATATGTGTAACCTTTTCTCATCAGGATCCATGGTGTAACGACATGATACAACTATAATGTCGAAGAATGTACCAACCGTTTCTTGGAAATATTGACCCTCCTTAAGAGCCTCGACTGCATCAGTAGTGTTTGACAAGATTCAATATATAATATTTCTTAATGCTACTAGTAAATTATTTTGCATTCCGAGGGCATACTGATACTGAATTGTCGGGTTTAGATTATTGCTGTAAGATATAATTTTGTTTGTATAATTTTTTATTATATAAAAAATTATAAATTAAATTATTTTCAACATGAATTTACCTACATTATAGAAATCTTTATCCATATGAGCTTAAGTGCGATGATTAATGATCTGTACATATTGGTCATCCTTAAAATCATCTCTGAATGCTTTCTGGACCTCCTATCTCGTTGAAGTCAACATATATTTAGGATACGACATCTGTGGACGCTATTGACCTTACAGAGAACAACATAAAGTGGTTGAACACCTTTTATGATTTCAGCCATGGTCTCCCAAAATCTAGAGGAAAGAATGACTTTTTCCATCTTTCCATCGCTCGATCTCGAATATCTGTTATCATACCACTCTTGTGAGATGGCCATTGCCTTCAAGCCATGCCTCTTTTGCTATAATAACTTTAATGCAATAAAATTAGTAGCAAACCGAGTGACTCCAGGTCGGAGTATCTCATCGTTTACATACTTTTGCATTAAACAGTGGACCCAGTGATGATTATATGTAAAATTTGTTATTGATTGTGCTCGAGCTATAGACTTCTTGATCGTGTCCAGCTCACTAATATCCTTCAGCATTAGATCTATACAATGAGCTGCACATGAAGTCCAAAATAATGTTTTTCTTTTTTTTCATCAATTACAAACTGGCTCTCTTTAAATTTGCTCCATTGTCGGTTACTATTTACACAATATACTATGGTCCAATCTCCTCTATGGTAGTTTCCATCAAACTCTCAATATAGTTTGCATCTTGGATCTTTTCGAAAGCAAGGTTTTCCATACCGATCTATACCGCTCGTACCGGGCGGTATGTACCGGTCCGCCAGGTTACCGGTACGTGGACCGTTCGCTACCGGGCGATACCGCCAAAATCGACCGTCAGCGGTCGCTTGTGGGAGAAAAAGGGAAGAAGAAGAAGAGGAAAAGAAGAAAGAAGAAGACGAGGAGAAGAAGAATACCTCGTGCTGTCCTCGCCCGTACGCCGTCGCCGCTCACGGGTCGCCCGCGAGCCATCCTCGCCCGCACGTCGTCACCGCCCGCGGGCGATTTTTCTCCCGCGCTGGGAGAAAGATGGCGACGTCGCCCTTTTTCTATCTTTTTAAATATATTTTAATATTTTTTAATATTATAGTATATAATATAATATTATATAATATTATAATATATTTTAATATATTGGGCGGTATGTACTGTGTGTATTGCCCGGTACTGGTACCGTACCGGTACCAACATTTTGTCGGTACACCGGTACGGATCGATAAGTAAAACCTTGATCGAAAGCATTAATTGACTTGTGAAACATCACTCTTCTGTTGCGATAAATGAGAAAGTTGATGATACTCGTTCTTGTTGGTCTTGTCCAACCGTCACACATCAGTGTCACCATATATTCATCTCATTGCCTCTTGAAGGATTTAATCCAATCCTTCAGTTTTGCCACCTCTTCATCTAAGTACACACCGTAAGTCTCCTTTGGTGTTGGAGGTTGGATCCTCGTGCCAGACTTTTGAATGGAGGAGACCATGCTCTTATAATATGAACCTTGGGCTGTGTTTGTTGGAATCCTGTGGAAGTTGAACCATTCGAAATTACATCATCAATCCGTGTTTGTTTCGTTGTTTGTGGAGGATAGACTTGCGGATCAATATCAATAATATCTGGTGCGAATCTCCTACCAAGACCTCTTATGAAATCATGAGTCCACCATGCCTCATGCTACTAGTTCGGCCTAACTGAGGAGTAGTTGATTGTCTCATGCTGGTCGACCTTTGGATTTTACTGCCATCGCCATGTTCTCATTGTGAGTCAAATCGTTGATGCTTTATTCCTTCGTTGTCCATATACTGACGCTTTGATTATGCATGAATCACAACTATGAGATTTGGGTCGACATCATCGTCACGACCCTCATACTGATCTTAAATTGGTTCCTGCATAGCCCTATAATATTCTTCCTCATCTATTGCCTTTTTTTTAATGTATCTTTCTTTGCTTGTTGTAGCGTGCTTTGAAATAATTTACGGATCTCCGTCAGAACCTTCTTGCATTTTGCAACATCAGGATACCCATTGGCCAAATGCATCTTCACCCGAGTTATTCCTTCACCCTTGCCAATGTAGTCACAGTAAATACGTTGCCAATGATGATGGTTCCCATCCATCTTTTGGGCATGAACCGATGCATCATCTTGTGGTTGTTCTTTTGGTGTCATGTTCCTATTAAATTTAAATCAAATAAGGTATAGACATGTTGAATTGACATAATGTCAATAAAAAATCACTAATCACAGTATTAAATAATTTTTAATTTTTTTAATTATTTATCTTTGAACATTATAAAAATGACAAACACCATAATAGGTATTAAATACATTGAGTTGGCCCAAAATCGATCATATTTTGATGAAATCATCATTAAATTCACTAATCATAACATTAAATATTTTAATACAATCTAATTAAACTTATTTTATCATTATAAATATGTAAAGTATATAAAAAATATTAAATAAGTAACTTTGATATAATGTATATCAAATTATGATGAAATAATCATTATATATACTAATCACATGATTAACATAATTAATTATCCATCAATTACTTGTCTTTCAATACAATAAATATATCAAACATCTTTATAAGTATTAAATATATTGAATTGACCTAAAATCAATATATTTTGATTAAATCATCATTAAAATCACTAATCACAATATTAAATAACTCTAATAAAACCTAATAACACCTATTTTACAATCATAAATATGTAAACCATATGAAATAAACATTAAATACATAATTTTGATATAATAGAGATTAAATTATGATGAAATCATCATTAAATACACAAATTATATGATTAACATAGTTAATTATATATTAATTATATCTTTCGACATTGTAAACATATCAAACAACCTAATAGGTATAAAAGATTATGAATTGACCCAAAATCAATCAAATTTCAATTAAGTCATCATTTAAATTATTAATCACAACATTAAATAACTAGTAAAATCTAATTAAACCTAATTTACCATCATAAATATTTTTGGATATTTAATATACATGAAATATAACTATTTAACCTATAAGAATCTAATTTTGAATAAACCAAAATTAAACACACTAATCGTTATATTAAATATTTTATTTGCTCTCTAATTAAAGAAATAGAATACGTACCTCTTGATTGAAAAGTTCTTCCCCTTGGTCTTCCTAAATCAGTCCCAATTCAATTTACAAATCGTTGCCTTATAAAGTTTTAGGAGAGTGTAAATGTTGAGAATAAGAAAGAGAGTTTGGAATGTGAGTGTTTAAGGAGTGAGTGAAATGGAGTGAAATAGAGGGGGAGGATGAGTTTAAAAAGAGGTGGGAAAGTATTTTTGACCATTACAGGGTCTGTAACAGTTGAAATCGATCGTTACTGACTTGTGTAATGGTCGAAATTTCGGTCGTTACCGACCGATACAGACCCGTACCGAGCGGTATGCAATAGTGGTACCATCCGGTAGCGGGCGGTCTATGTACCGGTCAGCTAATGGATGGTACATACCGCCCATATCGGGTGGTACGATTCGAAATGTCAAACTTTGACTTAGTGTACCAATGATAAATAGTATGCCCGGTATGGTAAATTTACCAAGTGGTCACCAATCTGCATGCTGATTTGTAGTCAGAGCAGTGTGATCCAATGAAATTCATGTTGGATATTGGAAACATAAATAATTGATAATGTCTTAAATATGTTAAGGGAATTACCACTGAGGTTTACTATTATAGATCTAGTGTGTTATCAAGAGGGTTAGACACTTAGAGTTGATGATAATGTGTATGATTGTCACATTGTAACACATGATAAAAGGAGCACAGAGATAAAAGCACATTCTGGGTGCTTATGTGAAATCTGATTGAATAGGTGGTGGTGAGTTGATTGAAATGACGACCATATCCAACAGTGACCTACCTGAAGAGTTTTTACTGCAGAGATAATGGGTCAACTTTGATAAAGAGGATGTCCAAATTTTGTCAAGAATGTACAGAGTCTCCTAAACAACCAAATTGCTTGCATGTATGTGTGGCTCTAAGATCACTTCATCATGATCAAACACAATAGAATTGCTAAAAAGTTTCTGATAGATTCCAAATTTGAGCTAATCTTGGTTGATATCTGGACGTTGTGTGCAGCTTATTCCAATTGCATTCTGATAGGTTGCTTCAGTTCCTTCTTATATCTCTTTGACTGTAGGCCACTAAAGTGATACAGGTTTGGCGTTATTCTGAAGACGATATCGTATCCTTACTATAATTCAATTGTACATGTTTCAGCATGGATCAACAAGATTGTTCTAGAGGAAATTGTTGTACTTAAACAAAGGGTACAGATTGCCAGATTGCAACTTAACTGTGCTAGGATTTTGTTTGATCATATATGTTAACGTTAGATAAGTATTTGTCCATTGTATTTCTTTATCTGTCATCAGACTATACATTGCTATGGTTCTTAAACAACGGTGAATCTTTAGAACAGAAGATTTAAATATTATATCCTTTGAATTGATGATTCAAATTTTATTATTTAACATATGATCTGATCTTTACATGTCTCTCTTTTGTTTTATTTTCACCTCTCTTTCAGGCTCAGGCTCTTTTAATCTATTTCCGGAACCAACGGCATGGAAATGCTGGTAGGCGATGATCTTCATCCAGCTTCAGGTTTCTCATTTTTATGTAATTAAGAGTTTGGTTGTCTTAGATACTTGTTTGATGCATCGGCTATAACTATGCAACTAAGTTTCCACGCATTTTAATGCATTAGAGATTTATTATGGTGTTGTACAAAACAGACTAATGTGTACAGTATTCATTGCTATCAGTTGATTCTTTTCTCGTTGTGATATTGGTGTAGCGGATGTCCTGCTCCTGTAAATGATATAGTCTATCTTTTTTTGGTACCAAGCAGACTTCCATCTCTATAGAAACTCGTTTTAACAGCCTGTGAGCTCAAGTAATTTGTCAAAGTGGTTTCCCAATATATTCTTCTTTTCTGATGATATTAACTCCTTGCTTTTATGCAAATGCCTTTCAGTGAACTATCATTTTTAATTGTGCAAAAAACGCGCTGCTTTTGTAGTCGAGGAAAATTCGGCTTTTGTAGCGAGGTACGAGTATAGTGCAGGAAATAATTGAAGGTAAGTGAGAAAGTTGGCATTCTTTTTATATATACGTATTGTTCTCTGAAGGTAGTATCCAAACCGATCAGTGAGGCTCTGAGAGTTCCTAGCAAATAAGTTCAAAAATATGAACAGACAAATCAGATTGGAAGTAATTATAGGGATAAGAAAGCAATCAATAGCACGTGATTCAATACACGTGATTGAATCGACTGGATGTTAACATATCTCGGATTCGACATATGCCATATTTACGATTAAATCTAAAAGAACACAACCCTTCATGTGATCGACGTCGATCACACGAGTAACACTATTAAGTGTCTCATTATAAAAGGTCCTAATGATCTCGCTCTCAATATAATGTAAAACCATTAGTTAAATCCTCCAATATCTGCGGGTTATTGTTGAGAATATTCCAATAGAGTTTTGTTATTCCTGAAGTCGAGCAAGTTCGATATGGATCAACATAACGGCAGTACAAAGATTGACTTCTGAATAACCTGAAGTGTTTGCACTTCTGAAGAACCTGAAGTGTTTGCACTTCTTGCGTTGAGTTAGCTATCACAATTCGTTCCTTATTACTATTGAACTTTTAGAATGCAAGAAGTTTTGTTTGAAAAGTATAAAATTTTGCCCCGACTCGGAGTAAGTCTTTAATAGTTTCAGTCGCCGATAAGAATGTACCATTTTCTCCATCATTTCTATTGTCTACTTCTCTAAGTAGAGAAGGTATAACACTACATATTGCCTACTTCAATATTTAGTTAAGTACTTCTACATCGGCTCGAAGTCTCCTACTTTCGACTATCTTGATGAGAACCCCGTCGACACTAATCCTACGAAGATGCTTAGCCTCTGCCCTTTGGTCTTATCTCGGTACTTGGAGTTTGCCTATGTATTCTCCACCTACTCGACCCCTTTCACAACCATGCACTCTGTTTGTTACAGGTGTCCTGCAAGCCAATCACATGAGTGATGGTACGTGCGACACGCTACATAATATTTTTTATATTATTATTATTAATATTTTTTTCACTTTATATTGCTAGTTGCATATATTATGATGTCATTGGATCTGTTCAATGAGAATTAGGTTATGATGAGATTATAATAATGAGATCAATTCGCCTTTAAACATAAACCCTAAGTAATCTTGATCATAGGTTACTCGAGAGAGATATTGAGATAACCAGACAGACTAGTGTACTATATACATATCTATATAATGGAGACGACTAGTCTCATAACCGCTCGTGTGGGGACACTAAGGGTACAATGCAAGTTCTCATTGGAGAATGAGTTCACTAATTGATTCGCTTATGGAATGCTGGATGGTTAATAATACCTGACATTATATAACGATTCCATAGGCTTAGTTGTATATTTGGTCCTTAGACTTGAGACACTAAGAATGCATTGTTTGAGTACTCATTTCTTTGACATCGGACTTATAGGTTTAGAAGTTCCAGATCTAGTACAGTCGATTATCGAGATTTGTAGTCAACATTATGAAGGTAATTGAGTGTCAATAGAGGATTATCCACTCTCGATATCATGAGAGGAATATCGCATGTATTCTTGCTTAGTCAAATCTCTAGCCACGATCGTTCTGATTGAGAGATAAGGAGTTCTCGGGGAGAATTCGATTATAATGAGACTCAGATGAATTCCATATAAGACCTGATAGTACCATGTCTATTATATGATCTTCGAGATATTAGATGGATGAGAGACTATAAATATATGGTAACTGAGGACATATACCCTTTATCATTTGGGGACTATGGCGTAGTGACATAGTAAGTCCATAGTCGATGAGTTGATGAATTGTTATGAGATAACAATGCTGGTTATAAGTGCCATACAAGCCAATCACGTGAGTGATGGCATGTGTGACACGCTGCATGATCTTTTTGTATATGAATATTATTGATATATTCTCACATCATATTATATGTCGCATATATATATTGTAATATCTTTGGTTCTATGGAATGAGAATCAGATCGTGATTAAATCATGACAATGAGACTGATTCGTCTCTAAATATAGATCCTAAATAATCCCGATCATAGGTTACTCGAGAGGGATATCGAGATAATCAGACAGACCAGTATACTATATACCCGTCCATATGATGGAGGCAATTGGTCTCATAGCCACTTATGTGGGGACACTAAGGATACAATACAGGTGCTAATTAGAGAATGAGTTCACTTATTGATCCACTTATGAAATACTGTATGATTAATGATACCTAACATCTGACAGTGATTCATAATCTTAGTTGTGTGTCTAGTCCTTAGACTTGAGATACCAATGATGCTTTATTTGAGTACTCCTTTCTTTAATACCAGACTTATAGGTTTAAAAAGTTTAAGATCTGGTACAACCAGTTATTGGGATTGGTATCCAACCATACAAAGGTAATTGAGTATCAATAGAGAATCATCCACTCTCGGTATCACGAGAGGAATATCCCGTGTGGTCTTGCTTGACCAAATCCCTAGCTAGGGTCATTTGGATTGAGAGAGAAGGAGTTCTCCGGGAGAATTTGATTAGAGTGAGACTCAAACGAATTTCGTATATGGCTTGACAATATTATGCCTGATATATGATCTCTGGGATACTAGATAGATGAGGGACTATATATACATGATAACTGAGGACAGACAGGCCCAATGGATAGGATCCCCTATACCGTCTGGGGACTATGGCGTAGTGACATAGTATGTCCATAGTCGATGAGTTAAGTGAATTGTTATGAGATAATAATTCACTGAGTCAAAAGAAGTTTTGATAGGAATGACTCATAACCAGCTCGGTATTGGGCCTAAAGGATCATATACGTATGATGAAAGCTTCAACGAGTAGAGGATTAAATATGAGTTATCCAATTAGCTCATGTTCTTATTGGATAAGACCCAATATTGATTGATCACTATATAAGGCCCAATTAGAGGCTGATTGAGATTATTAGATAAAAATCCAATAATCCAAGATTAGTGAGTAATTAGATGAAGATCCAATACCTTCTAAGACAGGAGCCACTAGGGTTTCTTGGTGGCTCTCTATAAATAGGAGGCAGAGGTGGCACATTAGTGATTGGTTGCACCTTTGGCCACCCCTTCTTATTCTCCTCCCTCCCTCATTTTCTGTGCAAGAGTTGCGAGAGTTTTGGGCTGCGATTGGAGGAGCATCGCTGCAATGATCCATAATGTGGATACCGTTAGAGAGGAGGGCGTTTGACCCCCTTCATCGTCTCCATATGGATCTAGATTTTCAAGGATATACGATCTCCCTAGGTAATCAATCTCTCACGTATCGCGGTTTTTGATTTTATAGAATTTTCATGCACCAATCTTTGTACGATAATTTGATATACTTGGGAAATCGTTTTGTTCTATTCTTCCACTACGTATGTGATACACTCGGTTGGTTTCCTAATAGTGGTATTAGAGCTAGGTTGCTCATGCAAAAGATTGACTTTTAAATTACATATGATAAGATTGAATCACGCAGAACTGTTCTACGTATTTGTTGCAACGATTGGTGGCAAAGGCAGCGCTGCTTGTGGGCGAGGGCTGACCACCTGTGGGCTGGCTGCTTGTAGGGGTGGCCGCCCATGGGCAAGCCCATTGTAGGGGTAGCTAGGCCGCCTATAAGGGCTGGTGCCCGTGACCAGGCTGCCTATAGGGGTGGCCACCAATGGAGGCGGCACTTGTGGGAAATCGGGGTGATCGCCCACGGGCAAAGGCGACCGTCGATAGTACGCAGCACTACCGACTGCGCAAGGGCAGCGATGGCTGCAAGAATAGGGTAGTAAGGGTTAGAGGTTTTGGTGGCAAAAAGATAATAATGCCTCTCAGAATTTGAGAAATTTTGAGGTCTATCCTTTAACTAGAATTTTGGAGATGCCCTTAACATTTCTGAAAATTTTGAGGTCTATCCTTTTGTCCAAAATTTTAAAAATACCCTTAATAATTCTAAAAATTCTTGATATATCTTGATTTCTAGAAGAATAATTAATTAGTAGTTTCATTAATTATTAATTATCTAGTAGTCCTACATGATGATGTGTACATATGATGTATGATGTGGACGGATGATCATGAGCTATGTATTATGATATGTGTAATTGTGATTATTATTATTATTATTGGGGCTTGCGAGCCTTCGTTTTTCTCGTTTATTGTCGAGCATACGTGTTTGTGATTATTTTATAATTACATGAAGAAGCGCGGTGGGAGCGTGGAGGTGATAGTGGGATCCATGATGCTGTGACGAGAGATCATGGTGCATGGTGATGCGGCGAGGATCCGACGGAACTGATGATGACGAGATCAACGATCACAAGACATGAAGATTCGCTGATTCATACATAGATCCTATTGTGAGTGATTAGGCCCATTGGCTTGGGCTTAATTATATTAGGTGACGGCTGATAATCATTTGGTGTTGCTTGCATATGTGATATGTGTTATATATATATATATATATATATATATATATATATATATATATATATATATATATATATATATATATATATATATATATATATATATATATATATATATATATATATATATATATATATACAATGTAGATATATATTAAATATGTATGTGTGTGACATGATATATTAGGAGATTGATAGAATCCTAGAGGAGCTCTACGAGAATTTGATCTTTGAGGGGATCAACCCTTGGAATGCTATAGGGGTTCCTCCCTCCTTGTAGTCGGCCAGATAGCTGAAATAAACTAATCTATTGCTTGATGAAAAGAGGTGGAGGTGACAAGCTTATAGGGCTCCAAACCCTAGCCCTAGGGGGGTGCTTCCTAAGTGAATCCCCCCTTTTGCCATTCCTATAGTCGACCTGCTCAAATAAAGGGGGCGACGGCCTAAGTGGCTGCATAAGCCCTGCACCATAGCTAGAAACCCTAGCCGACCAGCCCAGTAAGGGGGGGTGGCAGTTAGGAAGCCCTAAGGCTCCAAAATAAACCCTTGCCACTCTTCTTTATAGAATAGAGGTGACTACGTGGGGTTTTAATACAATCTCATAAGGTTTTATTGGTTGCTACTTAGTTGACCAGGATCCAACCCTATTGGGGTCCTATCAAGCTTGCCCTCTTTAAATCAGCTTTATGCTCAAGACTGAGGTTCCATGAACTTAGGGAACTGGGTCTTCAGCTCCTGCTATCCAGAATTAGTAGTAGCGGCGGGACTGTGATGTGTCATGATCTTATGTTCCCATGTGATCATCAACTGAACTTTGGCCTCCTCATCAGCTTGGATGTCAGTTGGAAGGATTTGGGCTGAGTCATCTTTTTTAAACTTTCATTTGAGGTGGGATACATGGAGGATTAGTTGTATTTTTGATCTGGTGCGTAGATCTGATCTCCAAGTTGGGGCCCCAATGCGATCTCCAATTTTGCAAGGTCCAAAGTAGCAGGGAGACCACTTCCTTGATGGTTGAATTTTCCGTTGGTAGGCCTGTAAGTGTAGGGAAGCTCGATCTTTAAGTTTGTCGGGAGGTCGTTTCTTCTTTGCATGGGCTGTTATGTGGTTAGTCTTTAGTAGTAACCAATCCTTCTTCTGATATGGTGATTGCCCTATGGCATAGTTCAGGATTATGAGAGCCCATTCTGGCATGAGCAAGGATTGTAATTTTTCTGGGCTTACTTTTTTTCGTGCCATGGACCTATATCGAGCCAAATTTTGAGTTTAGTAGCAACTGTTAATGTGTTGGTCATCTTACATAAGGGTGATGCCGATCCCAACTGTTAATGTGTCTGCTCCAATCATGAACATCTGGCCACGATTTGGTATGGACGATATCCTGGTCATGAGGGATATAGTTCCACTGGGCTAAAGTGGCACATCTTTCTTAACAATGAGAAGGATGATGTTTTATTGAGTCCTGCAAATAATCCTTCTCTTACTCTGATTCTGCTATTGGAGGGACTCAATTTTCTCGTGATTTTGGATCGTGGATCGGAGGTCATCATCAATGAAGACTTTAAGCATTATGGTCTGATCTTAGGGAAAGTCGTGGAAGTCACCTAAGATCTAGAATTGCCGCTTCAGCAACCATGGTGGGTTCAGCTGGATGTAACATTTTAGAAAAAACTTATCCATAGAGACAAGGATGTAGAGATATGTCATAGCGGAAAAAAAGCACGATCGAACAATCTATGTCTTTATCATCTCCCGGGCAACCCTCTTAGCTTCGATCTTCTATAGGCAGTAATCTGGCCAAGCATCAACTGGTGGTAATTTTAGCCAATTCAGCATAGGGGGGTCGGACATCTTGATAGGAGGTAGTTGGTTTAGTTTGGTGGAGACTCTAAAAATTTCAGCAAGCTATGGTATAGGGTACTTGTCTTCAATTTCCTTTGGCTTCATCTCTTGAAACTCATGAATTTGAATTGAGAAGTCATTGGATTCTTTGTTTGGTACCTTCTCCAAGTGTTGTGTTGTGATCATAGTCGCTTTGCTCCCTTGTTTCTCATGTAGGATCACTTGTTTTCCTTTGCTAAAAAATTTTTATGATTAGCTTTAAAAAGTTCCAGGAAACATCTCTTAGTGTGGATAACCAATCAGTGCCGAGCACTACTTCAAAATCATCGAGAGGGAGGAGGAAAAAAAAATCAACAACTACATCTTGATCCTGTAGAATCAGTTTTACTTGTGGGCACTTCTGGTACTTCAAGATTCAGCCGTTAGCTACTTTGATGTCAAACCCACTGCAATCTTCTTTTTGGAGCATTTAATTGATAGCAACCGTATTGTTCATGAAGTTGATCATGCTCCCGGTGTCGATGAGGATGATGATAGGCTGCTGCTCAAGAAACCCTTTGATCTTCATTTTCTACGGGTTTGTGTAGCTGGCTAAGTTATAGATCGTGCGGGTGGCCGGTTTGGTGTATCATTCTCCGTGGACTCGAGAGCCGTATCCTAGAGTTTGGGTTCTTAAGTGGGCTGAATCATCAGAGATCTCTCCTTTTTACAATGGCGTTCTAGGCTCCACAGTTTATTGCAATGTCCACATAGGCCCTTTGCTGATCCGTCACAAAGTTATTCTCTTGTTAGTTCCTTCGGTTGAGGGGCTCGGCTGATAGTAGGTGAGGTTGAAAGTTTTGGTGCTGTTGGTCGGGGAGTGACTCTAGTCCTTCGGGCTTCATGATTCAATCGTTGCTCTTGATGTCGCGTGAAGGAGATGACTGCCATAAGTATGTGCGGTTGTCGCGCTTTAACTTCTCCCCAAATCTTCGGCTTCAAGCCCTCAATGAAAGTCCTGCTTGGCCGCAGCGTTAATGGTTGCTTGGCCGTAACGTTAGTTCAACTGCCGCGCTATATTAGCAGTAGCTTGGCGGCCGTTAATTGTTGCTTGGCCTAAGGAAGTTTAATATACAGCAAAAGAATAATCGGCAAAAAGATATAGGTTTGAGACTTCTTTTAAGTGTTTCTAATGCATTAACTACAGCACTGGGGAACTACTCTCCTACTTCTAGTATCCTTATTATTATATTATATATTTATTCTTAGATGCCCTATTCCTTGGTGAAGTCACTTGCTCCTAATCTCCTACTTCTCATTCATAATAAACTCATTGGTATGACCCAGCGCAATATAGACTTGCAGTAGTAAGTACCAGATTGGAGCTAGTAATAATTAGAGTGGAATTAAGGCGGAGCAATATGAGCAACGAAAGCAGTAGGCAGTTATTAAATACAAATCAAAAGGATAGAAATAAGAAGTAGAGTAGAGTGGAATTAAGGCGGAGCAATATGAGCAACGAAAGCAGTAGGCAGTTATTAAATACAAATCAAAAGGATAGAAATAAGAAGTAGAGTAGTAAGCCTGAACTCTTATTGGTCAACATAATTCTTACTAGCCCACGATGAACTCTTATTGGTCAACATAATTCTTACTAGCCCACGACCCTTATTCACCAGCGCAGTAGTAATCCTTATTGTTGGCATTCGTGCCAGGCCTTATTCACCAGCCGTCTAAAGCTGCCCTACCCCTTACTGTCATTACAAACATACTAATACAATGCTAAGTGTTTTGTCCTTCTTCTCTGTTTTATCAAAAAAAGGTAGTCTCTATTCTGTTGATTTGGTTGGGTGTTCCAGTATTGGTTTCCCTCTTCTTACCGACCTATACCTGGAATCTAATCTATACCTTTCTTTCTGCAAACTTGACTTTACCGATCTAGTAGAGTATAAATATGACCCTCTCGTCAACCTTTCTTTCAAGCGGGAAAGGGAGAACTAAACTAATCTTCCCTTAACTCATAACCGGTAATTCAACTGTTACTGGCAAGGACCTGATACCACTACTGATGGGGGCTATATCGCTCTAAACCAGGAACAAGGAACACATCAAAAAGTAAGATCTATGGGAACCCAGCTACTCGCTATCAGGATTGAACTACTCCCCAAACCATCGGAATTGATCTATTACTTATGAGAACGAAACTTGGAACTTAGTCTTTAGATGCTTACTCGAAAACTTTCCCTATAACTCATTGACGCCTAACATCTTGATGGTTCCCTAGATGGGGTTATGTTGCAGGTTCCGTTGTTGGTTCCCCTACTGGTTGGTTGAATTGAATCATCCATATCTTACAATGCTTGCAATGCTTGCAGCTGCGCCTTAAACCTTTCACTGCACCTTACTTTACAAGTATTTCATTATTATCACGTAGTATCTGTTTGTATCTTTTTTTCTTCTTATATGTATTGGTACGGAATGAATTGAATAATTGAGTTTCAGACTAAACAGGAAGAGCAGTAGATTGATATAGAGCAGCACATACTTGGTTGGTTAGTGACTTTTATCTGTCGTCGTCTACCCTAGCTAATTATTCCCTGGCTCCTTAACTTGCTTCTGTTGATTCTATTTGAACTGCTTCTTTATACGATTCGACAAAAGAACACAAGAACTTGCTGCTAACCTGACAAGCGCGTTAGGGGTTACTAAAACAACGGTACTCGGACCTTATTACCTTCCCCAACAAATAGAAATAGGAGTGTTTGACTCATTTGCGTGTATCCAATTCTGATTTCCACTTGCCTCCTAATGCATTATAGCCTAATCCAACTTTCCCTTGACCGGGATGGGATGCATCATCTTCCACAAGCAAGCACCTTTCTTCTATTTAAACTGATGCTCTAGCTTCTTTTCTTTCGGAACTCTACTTGTTGAACCATTTACCGTAGCACTTGAACCTAATACTGATGGATACTAATCTGATTTGTGAACTCCCCCTCCCATTAACATAAGCTAACTCAACAACGCACCCAAGCAAGCACAATAAGCCTAAGGCGTAATAACCCTGCTTCGAACTGCAAATAGAACATAACGCGAGTAGCTCACAACACCGAGTCTTGCTGCGACGAGGAAAACAGTTAAACAGAATTCATCAATTTAACTAGCACTGAACCTTAGCGTTGAGTCTAATCCTGATCCATATTCTATTCCCACTTCGTCACTTGCAGCTTCCTTTCGCCCGACAGACTTTCCTGTTTCTAATATTCTTTCTGAGCCAACAGATTATGATCCAGCAGGAAATAAATAAGGATAACACTAAACTGGAACAGGCCGACTTGGTTGGAGCTACAACACCGATATCTATTTTTCAAACTATTTACGAGTTTGATTAGATAAACTTTTAAACCTGATTTGATACTCTTGAATGGTGGAGGTTTGATGGATCCTTACTAGTTGTCTGTCACCGTTCTCATAATCGATTGATGCTGGAGGTTCATATGCTGTTGGTTGGGATGTGATTATCGTGCTCCAAGCATCTTGATTGAGGTGCCCTTCCTGATGTTGTTCGAAGGGGATCGATATTGTCTTAACTTTGCTTCTTATCTTCGGTGCGTTCTTTTTATAATTTACATTTGCATCATGTTGTGATCTTCTTAGGCTCGGTGATCGGCCCAATCTAAACTCCTCGAAGAGAGCACGTAGTTTAGCATCCATACGCATCTCGAGAGCCTCCAATTTGACTTCAAATAGACCTATCGATGCCATGACGCAGGGATCTCCAACCTATCAAATACTCTGATTGAAGAGTGTGGCTACAATCTTCAGGTTGAAGGTAGCAGTGGCAACAAAAGGATGAGAAAGGGCGATTATGATGATGCTGCAAAAATCATCGGGCTATGGTGGTGAAGTCTCCAAGTGGCTACTATGTTGATAGAGGATGGCAGTCAAGGGGATCTGGTTCGTGAAGTAGTAGTGACGGTGGAGGAAGAAGATGGTAGCAGCAATGTTGGCTGCAGGTCTGCGGTGATTTTGCAAGGTCGTCGAGGCTGCAGTGGTGCGGCTTCCAAGTGGCTGATTGGGGAATGGTAGCCAAGGGATCTGAATGGGGGGCAGCAGTGATGGTGGAGGAAGAAGAGGGCAGCAGCAATGTGTGCTGTGGCTACGGTGCGGCTTCGTGGCTGCAGGTGAAGATGGTTGCAGCAAAGGTGCGATTGTGACAGAGCGACGAGGGGGTAGCAGAATGCATAACTGTTGCAGAGGATGGCAATGGTGGTATGGAGTGAGAGACCACGCTGGTCGTGTTTAACTTGTTGCTAGTCACAACCAAGGAAGTTGGCAGTGAAAGATCGCTGCATGTAGCATTTGTGCCGCAAGAGATCACTGTTGGCTGTGATCAAGGAGGATGGCAGCAAGAGATTGATGCTTGCAGTGTTGTGCAGTGATGGACCATTGTTGG
Organism: Ensete ventricosum; assembly: GCA_029747655.1. Lineage (NCBI taxonomy): Eukaryota > Viridiplantae > Streptophyta > Magnoliopsida > Zingiberales > Musaceae > Ensete > Ensete ventricosum. Next base: position 17,043,444 of record JAQQAF010000005.1, read on the forward strand.
TCGCGATCAAGGTAGATGGCAACTTTGTCCAACAAGAGATTTGTGCTGCGGTTGAAGGGATAAAGGGAGATTTGGTAGCTGAAAGGTTGGTGGACCGAAGGTTGTGGTTTTTTTGGGGCTTGTTTTGTGGCTATTCTGGGTGCCATTTGGCTGTAGTTTTGGTGGAGTTTTAGGGCTATGATGGCAGTGGATGAAGGTTAGGAAAAGGGTTTGGATCTGGTGTTGATGGCAGCAAGGGTTTGATAGAGATCGGTGGGGATATGCTGCGAATAAGTGCTTGTTGTAGAAGGCTACGGTTTTAGGCTTATTAGGTCATTGTTTTAGATGCGGTTTGGACTACAGTTTTGTAGGGTTTTAGAGCAGTGATGGTAGGTGGTGAAGGTTAGGAAGAGGATTTCAGATTTATGGTTGATGACAGCAAGTTTAGAGGGAATTTGGTGAAGGTTTGTTACGGTAGATGCAGTCTTCGCAGAAGCAGAATTGTCACTGAAGAAACTAGTTGTTTCTTAACAAAAATTCTAGTGCAAAACTAAGAGATTTGGGGCTGTGATGTGAAGATGAAGAAGAGGGAGTTTCAAACTTGGAATGGACAGTAGTAAAATCTGATGGGAATTTGATGAAGGAATGCTACGTACGTGCTGTTCTGCCAAACATAATTTGCATCGAAGAAACAACAGATTCTCAACATAAATCCTAGTAGAAATATGAGGAAATGGTGTAAAACCTCAGTTCAGATGAGGACAATAATAGTAATTTGGATCAAAGAAATTTTGGCAGCGTAACAGTAGGAAAACTGATGCAAAGAAAGAGGGCAGAATCTTCATCGTAAAATTTCAACAATTTGCAATGAGGATTTGCAGCAATATAAGATCGGTTTCAGAGAGGAGTTTCATGATAGATCAATCTCCGACGAAAGCCAAGTTGATCTATAAGAATGTATAAAAATTTCATCCAGAAAAGGTATTCAAAAGTTCGGTTTCATCAAGCCTCTATGCCGCTGAAATTTTTTTGTAGCAATTCCCCTTCGCAACGATGATCACATTTGCAACGGAAAGAATTCGTAGCAAGGAAATGATATAAAATTTTCTTTGGTACATAAGGATGGAAATTTGCAGTAGCAATAAGGTGTGGGTGGTAGGAATTTACCAGATCTTCAGTGCAAATTATGGAGGCAGTAGCAGATTGATTTGATCTGCGATGTGGGGATGACGATGGAGGTGATGTCTAAAGCAAGTGTGGGAATTGCTTAGATGGGTGGTGGTGGCAGAGATGACAGCAGAGGCAGCAAGATTGCTGCTCTAATACTAGATGATGGAACCCTAGAGGAGCTCTATGAGAATTTGATCTTTGAGGGGGATCAACCCTTGGAATGCTATAGGGGTTCCTTCCTCCTTGTAGTCGCCCAAATGGCTAAAATAAACTGATCTATTGCTTGATGAAAAGAGGTGAAGGCTACAAGCTTATATAGGGCTCCAAACCCTAGCCCTAGGGTTGTGTTTCATAAGTAAATTCTCCATTTTGCCCTTACTATAGTCAACCTGCTCAAATAAAGGGGGCGACGACCTAAGTGGCTGCATAAACCCTACACCCCTGCTAGAAACCTTAGCCGACCAGCCCAGTAAAAAGGGCGACGGCTAGGAAGTCCTAAGGCTCCAAAATAAACCCTAGCCACTCTTCTTTATAGGATAGATGTGACTAGGTGGGGTTTTATTACAATCTCACAGGGTTTTATTGGTTGTTATTTGGTTAAGCAGGACCAAACCCTGCTAGGGTCATATCAGAGACCGATACAAAATGAAAATCCCTCATACGATAATATTAAATTAGTGAGCGTGAAATAATAAGATTGACCCACGTGGTCTTCCATCATTATAGGAAGAAATTGAAACACAATATAGGTTGAGTTGGTTGAGTCACTCGAGGCTCACCTATCTACGTGATTGAGATTTTGCCTACAACATAGAGATGTCACCGGTGATTTAAAGGTCGAACATGATGGGAATCAAACTCCTAAGATCATGGTATGCTTGGCCGAGTCACTCAAGATCATATTATCGTATCGGATTCATCTTGTAACAATGGTGATGACTTAACTAAACTTTATGGTTAGTCAAGGAGTTGTGATTGACAAGAGTTGCCTACCTTTTTAACCTCAGTGTAATTGGTCGAGTCACTTGAGGTTGCACTAAGACGTTGATTGGATCCCGATCCCCACTAGAAGTTTGCCTGAAACTTCTATTTCACATGCCGAGGGTGTCGCGTGGTTCGCTAGGAAAATAGTGGGAGTACATTAAGATAAAAGTCTATATCTTAATTAGTTTTTTTCATAAAATCTATATGTTATTTATTTATGCTATATCTTGTTTGTCAGAAACATATCGCTCGCAAACCCCCTACGTGGCATACTCGATGCCAACCGCCTCACTGGTCCAAACTATACGGATTATCTCCGTAATTTTAGAATTGTTCTTATGGCAGAGAAAAACTCGCGTATGTCCTTGATACAATTGTGCCTATGCTAGAAGAAAGGGCAAATGAGGATAAGATCGCTCGCTATTTGAAGTATATACATGATTCCACTTTAGCAAAATGCTACATGTTGGCCTCCATGACTCATGAGTTACATAGGCAACATGAGAGCAAGGATACCAATTTTATCCTTTTGATCTCTACCAACTATTTGAGGAACAGTGAAAAACTCAAAGATATTAGATATCCAAGAGTCTCTTTAGAGCCAAGATGATAAAAGGGTATCGATTCAGAATCATATCTTGAAAATGATTGAGTAGATCGAGAAGCTCATAGGTCTAGGAATAGTCCTAGAGGATAACATGTGCATTGATCTTATACTTCAGTCCCTGCCAGATTCTTTTTATCATTTTATCATGAATTTTAACATGAGCAAGTTTGAGGTGACTCTCCCTAAGCTCCTTAATATGTTGAGGGAAGCTGAGGTGCCATCAAGAATGGGAAGCTAATTCTCGATATTAGTGAGACCAAGAAGAAAAGGAAGGCCGGTAAGACCCTTAAGAAGGACAAGGAATGACCGGGTAAGACAAAGGTTGCTAAGAAAGACCCAGTAAAGGACAAAGGACAATGCTTCCACTGTGGCAAAAACATGCATTGAAAGAGGAATTGTAAGGATCACCTTGCAGACAAGGTGACACTGAAGCTTAGAGAAACTTCAGGTATATTCATGATCAATCTCTACTTGTCAGATTTTCATGATAACACATTGGACCGGGAGTACTTATCGTATCTGTAATATGTTGTAGGTTTTGACAAGACCTAGAAGATTGAACAAAGACGAGATAGACCTCAAGATGGGCAATGGAGCAAGAGTTATTGTAATTATGGTTCAAGAGGTCACCCTACATCTGTCTGGTGGAGCTATCATTGTATTGGATGCATGCTAATTTGTTCTCTCTATTATCAAAAATATTATTTCTATACATTGTTTGATAATTAGTTGATATAAATTAGTTTTTGAGAATAATATTTATTTAATAATTTTAGATGATGAGATCATCACTAAAGGGACCTTAGTAAATGGCTTATATGTGTTAGATACTTCTCTATGTTGGGAAACCTTAGCGGGTGCATCACATGCGCAACGAAAATTAAAACAAAAATTGATTTTCCACGCAGATCAAATCGTCGTGCAAAAGATTGGGGTCACGAGAAAAACGCAAAAACTGATAAAATCACGATATGTGAGAGATTGATTCTACTTAGGGAGATCATATATCCCTGTATTCCAGATCCAGATGGAGAAGATGAAGGAGGTCAAGCATCCTCCTCTCTAGCGGTATCCACACGATGAATCTCTGTAGCGAAACTCCTATAATCTAATCTTACAACTCTTGCTCAGAGGGAGGGAGGAGAATAGGAGGTGGTGGCTAAAGCTGTAGCCTATCAACCATGAATCTCCCCACCTATTTATAGAGAGCCACCAAAACCCTAGGGCTCATTCCTTAGTGGGTATTGGATCTCCATCTAATAATCCACTATCCTTGCATTATTGGATCTCTATCCAATAATCTCCTTAGGCCTATAATTGAGCCTTAATCAAGGAGCTCATCAATATAGGGTCTCATTTAATGAGAATAGGGGCTAATTGGATCTTCATCCAATCCTCTATTTGTTGTAGCATCCATCATATATGTGTGACCCTCTAGGCCCAATACCGAGCCGGCCGTGAGTCACTCCCATCAGAACTCCTTCTGATATAGTGAATTATTATCCCCATAATAATTCACTCGACTCATCGACTATGGACGTACTAGGCCACTACGCCATAGTCTCTAGACGGTACGGGGGGAATCAAATCCATCGAACCTGTCTATCCATAATTACCATGTATCTATAATCCCTCATCCAAATCCCAGAGACAGTATATTGGATATGGTATTGTCAGGTCACATACGGAATCAGTTTGTCTTGCTCTATTCGAATTCTACCGGAGAACTCCTTCTCTCTTAATCCGAATGACCCTAGCCAGAGATTTATTTGAGCAAGCACATATGAGATATTCCTCTCGTGATACCAAGAGTGGATGATCCTCTATTGACACTCAATTGCCTTCGTAAGGTTGGCTACCAATCCCGATGACCAATTGTACCAGATTTAGAACTTTCCAAACCTGTAAGTCGGACATCAAAAAAAAGAGTACTCATACAAGGCATCCTTGATGTCTCAAGTCTAAGGATCAGATACAGAACTGGGACTATGGAATCACTGTCAGACATTAGGTATTATTAACCATACAATATTACATAAGTGGATCAATCAGCGAACTCATTCTCCAATGAGCACCTGTACGATATCCTTAGTGTCTCCACACAAGTGGCTATGAGACCAACCGTCTCCGTTATATGGATGAGTATATAGTACATCGGTCTATCCGGTTATCTCGATGTCCCTCTCGAGTAACCTATGATCGGGATTATTTAGGATCTGTGTTTAAATGTGAATCGATCTCATTGTCATGATCTCATCACGATCCGATTCTCGTTGCACAGAACCAAGGACATCACAATATATATATAACAAATAATATAATATAAGAATATGTCAATATTAATCATAAGAAAAAAGATGACACAACGTGTCATACGTGTCATCACTCACGTGATTGGCTTGTAGGGCACCTGTAACCAGCAATCTCCCACTTGTCCAAAAACTAATCACCTATGCGTCTGATCCTCGTCGGACCCCTGTGACGCTCAGATACAATATGAGCTAGCTGCTTCATTAGTGAATCTGCAATATTATCTTTGGATGGAACTCTTTTCATTGCTATATCTTTTTGGGTCTTGATCACTCTAATCAGATGGAACCTCCTTAGAACAATTCTGATGAGACCTGGATTCCCTTGCTAGAGTTATCACCCTGTCGCTGTCACAATATATGGGAGTCAGCTCCACGCTGCTTGGTATGACTCTCAAATCCTTGATGAACTTCTTCATCCACACCCCTTCGTCTTATTACTTCTACTACAACAATGCATTCCGCCTCTGTGGTCGAGTCAGCAGTAGTATCTTGCTTGGAACTCTTCCAGCTTACTACTCCTCCATTCAGGGTAAAAACATACCCTGAATTTGACTTGCTATCATCAATGTTGGATTGAAAACTCGAGTCCGTGTAGCCCTCAACCTAGAGGCTACCTCCTCCATATACCAGTAAAAGATCCTTAGTCATTCTCAAGTACTTATGGATCCACTTTACTGCCTTCTAGTGTTCTAAACCTGGATCTGCTTGATACCTACTCGTGAAACTTAGAGCATGTGCTATATCAGGCCTAGTACATAGCATCGCATACATGATAGACCCTATCGCTGAGGCATAAGGTATCTTATTTATGTATGTCATTTCTTCTGGAGTCTTTGTGGATATACTCCTAGAAAGTAATATTTCATGTCTCATCGGTATGAGACATCTCTTAGAATTTTTCATGCTAAAGCTTTTGACAATAGACTATGTACCTAGACTGGGACAACTCAAATATCCTTTTGGATCTATCTCCATAGATCCGGATCCCAAAAATATAGGATGCTTCTCCTAAGTCTTTCATTGAGAAGTTTCTAGATAGCCAAACCTTTATTGTGGAGAGCTTTCCAACATCATTCACAATGATTAGGATGTCATCCACATATATCACTAAGAAGGTGATAGCGTTTCCACTTACCTTCCTGTACACACAAGGCTCATTTTCATTCTTAACGAAGTCATAAGATCTGATCATCTCATCAAATCTTATGTTCCAACTTCGGAAAGCTTGCTTCAATCTATAAATGGATCTAAGCAATCTGCATATTTTATCTGGACTGTCTTTGGATATGAATCCCCTTGGTTGTATTATATACAACTCTTCCTCGAGGTTGCCATTGGGGAATGTCATTTTAACATCCATTTGCCAGATCTCAAGTCATAGTGTGCTGCAACGGCCAAAATAATTCTAATGGATTTAAACATGGCTACAGGTGAAAAGGTTCTGTCATAGTCAACTCCTTGTCTTTGATGATATCCTTTAGCTACCAGCCTTGCTTTATAGGTCTCTACCTTTCCATCCACTCTAATCTTCTTCTTAAAGATCCATTTGCAGTCGATTGGTATAATACCCTCAGGTATATCCACAAGATTCCAAACCTTATTAGAGTACATGGAATCCATCTTAGAATTCATGGCTTCTTGCCACTATCTGGAGTCTATACTCATAATAGCCTCCTCGTAGGTCTGAGGATCAACATCCTGAGAGTCATCTCCACTGATATGTCCCACATATCTTTCAGGAGGGTGAGATACTCTATTAGACCTATGTAAAGTTGGAACTTGTGTGTTATGTACCTGAACATACTCGGGCTCTGGAATGGTGCTTGAGCTAGGTTCTCTAACCTCGCTCAATTCTATCTCACTTCCACTATTTCCACCAAGAACGTGTTCCTTCTCAAGGAACACAACTCACTTGGCAACAAAGACCTTTCGATTCTTGGGATGATAGAAATAATACCCATAAGTTTTCTTTGGGTATCCCACGAATGTGCACCCTTTTGTCCTTGATTCCAACTTATCAGGGTTGTGTCTTCTAACGTGGGTAGGACAGCCCCAAACCTTAACCACCTTAAGATCAGGCTTCTTTCCTTTCCATATCTCATATGGTGTAGATACTATCGACTTTGATGGAACTCTGTTCAGAATATAAGCTGTGATCTCTAGGGCATACCCTCAGAAGGAGATGGGTAGATCAACGAAACTCATCATGGACTGCACTATATCTAACAACGTGCAATTCCTCCTTTCTGATACACCATTGAGATGAGGTGTATAAGGAGGTGTCTACTAGGATAAAATCCCATTGTCATTGAGGAAATGGGTGAACTTCGTACTCAAGTACTCTCCTCCTCGATCTGATCGAAGAGTCTTAATACTCTTTCCAATTTGGTTCTCTACCTTATTATTATATTCCCTGAATTTCTCGAAGGCCTCAGATTTGTACTTCATTAAGTACACGTGTCTATACCTAGAGAAATCATCAGTGAATGTAATGAAGTATGAGTAACCACCTATAGCCTGAGTTGACATGGGACCACATACATCACTATGTATAAGTTCTAATAACTCGGTGGCTCTCTCTCCAGTTCCACTAAAGGAGAGTTGGTCATCTTCCCACGAAGGCAAGGTTCGCAAGTCGCATGTGTCTCATAGTCAAATGGATCTAAGTATCCATCTTTCAGTAACTTTTGAATCATTCCCTCATGTATATGACCTAGCCTACAATGCCATTGGTATGCATTATTCATCTCATCTCTTTTTCTCTTAGACATATTTATATTCATGATATGTGGAGAAGTGTCTAACACATATAAGCCATTTATAAGGGTCCCTCTAGTGATGATCTTATCATCCATAATTATTGAACAACTATTATTCTCAAAAACTAATTTATATCCACTAATTGTCAAACAAGAGATATAAATAATATTTTTGATAATAGAGGGAATAAAATAGCATGCATCTAATGTAATAATAGCTCCACCATGCAGATGTAGGGTGACCTCTCCAACAACAACTGCAGCAACTCTTGCTCCATTGCCCATCTTGAGGTCCATCTCGCCTCTAGCCAATCTCCTAGGTCTTGCCAAAACCTGCAACGAATTGTAGATATGATAAACACTCTCGGTATCCAATACCCATGTGTTATCATGAAAATCTAACAAGTGGAGACTAATCATGAATATACCTTAAGCTTCTCTAAGCTTCTGTCTCGCCTTCTCTGTAAGGTAGTCCTTGCAGTTCCTCTTTCAATGTCCGTCTTGGCCATAATGGAAGTATTTTCCTTTGTCCTTTCTCGGGTATTTCTTAGCAATCTTTGCCTTACCTGGTCTTTCTTTGCCCTTGCCCTTCTTAAGGGTCTTGTTGGCCTTCCTTTTCTTTTTGGTCTCACCAATATAGAGAACTGGCTTCTCCTTTCATGATGGCACACTCAACTTCCTTCAACATATTGAGGAGCTCAGGGAGAGTCACCTCAAACTTGCTCATGTTAAAATTCATGATGAAGTGAGAAAAGGAATCTGGTAGGGACTGAAGTATAAGATCAATGCACAAGTTATCCTCTAGGACTATTCCTAGACTTGTGAGTTTCTCGATCCACTCTATTATCTTTAGGACATTATTCTCAACCAATGTCCCTTTTGTCATCCTGGCTTGGAAGAGTTTCTTAGATATCTCATATCTTTGAGTTCTTCCCTATTTCTAAAATAGCTAGCGGAGATGAAGAAGGATAAAATATGCATCTATGCTCTCATGTTGCCTTTGTAACTCAGGAGTCATGGAGGCCAACATATAACATTTTGCCAATATGGAATCATCTATATACTTCACATAGCGAGTGATCTCATCCTCGCTTGCCCCTTCTTCCGGCATGGGCAAAATTGTATCAAAGACATATGCGATTTTCTCCATCGTGAGAACAATTCTTAAATTATGGAGCCAATCTGTATAGTTTGGACTAGTGAGGTAGTTGGCATCAAGTATGCCATGTAAGGGGTTTGTGAGCGACATGTTTCTGAAAAAATAAGATATAACAAAAATAAATAACATGCAGATTTTACAAAAAATACTAATTAAGATATGAATTTCTATCTTAATGTACTCCCACCATTTTCTTAGCAAATCACGCGACACTCTCGACACGTGAGATGGAAGTCTCGGTAGACTCCTAGTGGGGATCGGGATCTAATTGACATCTTAGTGAAACCTCGAGTGAGTCGACCAATTACACTAATCCCAAAAGGTAGGCAACTCTTGCCAATCATGGTCTCGAGGGACTTGACCAACCATGATATTCAGTTAAGTCATCACTATCGTTACAAGATGAGTCTGATTTGATGATATGCCCTCAAGGGACTCGACCAAGCATACCATGACCTCAGGTCACTGGTGACATCTCTATATCGTAGGTAAGAACTCGATCACGTAGATAGGTGAGCCTCGAGGGACTCGACCAACTCAACCTATGTTGTGATTCAATTTATTTCGATAACGATGGAAGGCCACATGGGTCAATCGTATTGCCTCATGCTACCGACTTAATATTATCGTAGGAGGGGTTTTTGTTTCGTATTGGTCTCTTAATATATCGTGTCACATACATATATATTTAATATATATCTACATCGCATGCAAATATAAATATACATATATATCTAGTAGGTGTATAACACATCACATATGCAAGCCACACCAGATGATCATGAGCCATCACCTAAATGATTAAGCCTGAGCTAATGGGCCTAATCACTCACAATAGGATCTATGTGTGCATTGGCGCATCTCCATGCCTTGTAATTATTGATCTCGTAATCATCGGTTCCGTCGGATTATCGCATCACCATGCGTCGTAATCTCCCACCACGGTATCATGGGTCCCGCTGTCACCTCCACACTCTCGCTGCGCCTCTTCATGTAATTACAAATAATCACAGACACGCAGGTCCAACATTAAATGAGAAAAACACAGGCTCGCAGACCCTAATAATAATAATAATCACAATTACGTCGCGGGCTGGCCGCAACTGGTCATGCCCGTGGGCGGCCACATTTTGATTTTCGCTGCGCATGTGATGCACCTACTAAGGTTTCCCAACATTTCCAAGTAAAATTATCAAATCATGCATATTTCATTTAATTTTTAACTTATCATATTCATAAGTTATAAAATAAATCATGTCAAGAAGGATATTAATATCAAAAGACACTCATGAATACCAAAAGATATAATTTAATTTAATAAATCTCCTCTTAGATAATATAAATTTTTGGGAGATCAATTTTGAAAGCAAAATCTTAATTCATGAAAATTGTCAAGTTATAAGTATGGTTTTGCAAAATGAGATATGAAAATATAGGATCTCAACTTATTTATGTGAGTTAAAATCATCAAGATCATTGTTTAGATTCATGTTGTAGTTCCAAATAGATAAACTTATGATTCATTTATAAACTTATTGAAACTAACTTGATTTATGTAAAGATTTCAAGTTGTAATTTTTCAACTTGTCAAGATCATGATAAAATCATCAAAAATATCAATAACATTGATATATTCATCAATCTTTTTTTAAAACAAAATCATTTGAAAACTTTTCCAAAATCATCATAAAAAATCAATTTTCAAAAAATTCAATGAAGGCATCATAGATTATTTTTCAGTAGCTAATGTTTTCTAATCCATTTTTGTAGTTTAAGAGATTCAATAATAGTAGTATTATTTTATCTCTTGTTAAAGGATTAATAGGATAAAAATTCTTTCAAGAATAATTGTCCTTCGTTTGAAATTTATTTCAAGAATGCAATGTCATTTAAAATTCAAAAACAAAATTTCATCAAGATCATTGAAATAAAATATTTTCAAATAAAAACTTTGATTTATTTCAATTCAAATGATTTTTAGACTTAATGTAGTGAGTTACCATGCTCATTTCATTCTCATTAAATATATTTTAAATTTACAAAAATACTAGACAATGAAGCATGAATTTTCTCTCTATTTTCTATATTATTTTATGCTAAAATTTTATCATTCAACACAATCATTCAATCATAGCATTTTAATCAATGTAATATTTAAATCAATCATTCCCTAGACTTTGTTAATATTTGAACCATTTAATAATAGTCTTTACATTTAAACCAAAATCCAATCTAATAATTTTGAACATTTTATTCAATTATCATCAAAATCTTATTTATATAAATTTTAACATATTTTTTAATAAATAAAATAAGGTTCCTTGGTTCTAGTTTATCATCAAGATTAATTGTATAATAATGAAGCATCAAAAGATTCATTATTATTCATTTTAATTTCAATAATTTTCTTATTACTACTTAGGCTAGTGAGCTTTAAAAGGGTATTAGATCTCAAGTAATATGCCTTGAGCATCTATTTTTAAAATATTACTTAGTGCTCCTAGCCTAGTAGGAGGTAACTTTATATTATGAGAGGTTTTGATTTAGATTCCCATTTGAGTTTGGGTCCTCAAGATATATTCTTCCCATTTTCTCTAATAGCTTAAGGTTATTTATGGTTCCTTTAGGAATCTAAATTAATTTATGTGGACTATAATTTTTGAACGAATATTTATAGGCTTTATGTCTTAATTTTTTACAAGAATTATATTTGATTTTTGGTGGTACATTTAAGGTAGGTCCTTTTACAAAGATGGTTGACTTTTGTTGAATATTATCAACAAAGCCTATGCCATTTCTTTTATTGGCAAGGATCATATTTAAGGATTTGTTCTTAATTTTAAAATTTTCTAATGTTGAATTAAGTGTGATATTTTCTTCTTTAATGCTATCTAGCATTTCACATTTAGAACTAGGATTATGTGATACTAATAACTCATGCATTTTATCAACTTTACCAACTAACAAATCATGTTCATTTTTAAGCAACTTAAAAGATTTGCTAAGTTTTTTAAACTCATCAAACAAATCATAGAACGTGTTTAATAATTCTAAAAAAATACTTAATAAATCACTAACCTTATCGTTGATGGCCATAAGAGTGAGGTTCTTCATTTCTTAGTTGTTCATTTCATCTTTGGAGCTCATCGGCTTCTTGCATTCATAGCAAGAGGTTTTGTCAATCTTAGATTATTTTTAAGGTTCATGTTCATTAATTTATCTGGTTCATTTGTTAAGGGTTCAAAGTCCTCATCGCTCGAGATTCCACTCAAGGAGTCATATGTTCTCAGTTCAAATTTCTTCCTGTTCTTTGCAAGATGTTCTTCAAATTTATTTTTAGATGTATTTTCAGTTAATGATTCATTTAGATTAGTTGTGCTTTCATATGTCATTTCTAATGTATGCCATATATCAAAAGCTAAATGAAAATAAGAAACCTGATCAAATTCATTTTTATTAAGTGCATAATATAAGACATTCAAAGCCTTTACATTCAACGAAAATATTTGATTTTCATAATCATCAAAATCATTTGTTGGATTGGATGACTTCTGAAAACATTTTTCAAGAGTACATCATAAATCAATATCTATCAAAATAAAAAAGATATGCATTCATATTTTTCAAGATGTGTAGTCCGTCCTATTAAACATAGGAGGACTTGTAATGCATTGACCCTCGTTAATGTCGAAAAGAGTCATTTCTCTTAGGTGTTAAACTAAATGAGAAACATAGCTTTGATACCAATTGTTAGGATCAATTGGCACTAAAAGGAGGGGGGTGGGGGTGGGGGGGGGGGAGGGGGGTGGGAGGGGATAAATTAGTGCAAGTAAATTCTCTTTCTAACGAAACTTTTCGCTTTAAGCAAATAAGAAAATCATAAGCTGTTTGTTCAAGTAAAGCAAGTGAATGATTCAAAAATAAAATGTAAAGTTTCTTAGAAGTGCTTAACTTAAAACCTTGCTTTCAATGAGTAAATAAAAATGGAAGCGTCACTTGATATTTTGTTGAACATAATTAAGAACCTGACAATTGTAAGTAGTAAATGAAATAAGTAAGGAACACATAATTTATAGTGTTTTAGCTTCAACCTTGGCCTACGTCCACTTCGCGAGTCCTCCTTGAGGCACACTGGCATCCATAATTGATCTCTGATAGAACCCCGGAAGGAGCTCTATAGATTTTGATCCTTGAAGGGATCAACCCTTGGAACGCTATAGGGGTTCCTCCCTCCTAAACTTTGCATAAGGCTGAAATAAAATTGATAATTGCTTGATTCAAGAGAGGGGACGGTTACATCATTATATAGGGATCAAAACCCTAGCCTAAGGGGTGCTTGCCTAAGTAAAATTATCCCCTTACCCCTCCTATAGCCAACCTGCCTTAATAGGAACAGGGGATGACTAGGTTGGTTCTATAGCCAACCTAAGCAGGGGGAAACCCTGGCCAACCAACCCAGTAAGGGGGCGATGGCCACTAAGCCATAGGGCTAATCTATACCCTAGCCATACTCATTTATAAGATATGAGTGACTTTATTACAATCTAGCAAGGTTTTATTGACTACTTCTAGGGAGATTAGGACTCAACCCTACTGGAGTCCTATCAAACATGTCCTCTTAAAATTAGCTTTGTCCTCAAGGCTGAAATTCCATGAACTCAGGGAACTGGGTCTTCAGTTCCTCATCAGCTTGGGTGTCAGTTGGAAGAACTTGAGCTAAGTCGTCGTCTTTACATTTTCATTTGAGGTGGGATACTTGGAGGATCAACTATAATTTTGATCTGGTACACGGATCTGATCTCCAGGTTAGGGCCCCAATATGATCTCCAATTTTGCAAGGCCAAAGAAATAGGGAGACCACTTTCTTGAGGCTTGAATTTCATGCTAGTGGAGCTGGAGATGAAGGGGGACTTGATCTTTCTCAGGAAACTTTCTTCTGCTCTGGTGTTTGTCAGAGGGAAGTTTCTTCCTTGCATGGGCTGCCACGTGGTTGCTCTATAATAGTAGTCATGCCTTCTTTTGGAGTGAGGGCTATCCTCTGATAAAATCTCTAGTAGTCTGAGCCCGATCTGAGTCCGAGGTGGGTAGGAGTGATGATTTTTCAGGGCCCATTTTCACTTCTTCATGTTGTTGACCATCTTGCATGAGGATGGTGCTGACCCCCACTCTGGGTGTGCATACTCTAATAATAAACATTTGGCCATGATTTGGTGTGGACGACATCATGGCCATGAGGGCTATAGTTCCACCGGCCAAGGTGGTGCATCTTTCTTTATAATGAGAGGGATGATGTTCATGCTTCATTGAGTCCTACAAATGATCCTTCCCCTTTTTTGATTTTGCCGCTGAAGGGGCTTAATTTTCTTACGATCTTGGGTCATAGATCGGATGTCATCATCAAGGAAGTCTTTAAGCATCATGGTCTGATCCTGGGGAAAGTTGTAGAAGTCACCTGAGATTTGAAAGTGCTGCATCAACAACCATAGTGAGTTGAATAGAATGTAACACTTTAGAATTAGCTTATTTTTGAGGAAAAGGATGTAGGGACGTGTTGTGGCGGGAAATAGGCATGGCCGAACAATCCGTGTCTTTGTTATCTCTTGGATGACCCTTTTATCTTTGACCTTCTGAGGTTGTATGAAGCAATCTGGTTGAGCAACAACTGGTAGAAGTTTCGATCTGTTCAGCATAGGGGGGTCGGCCAGCTTTAGAGGAGGTAGTCGGCTCGATTGGGTGGAGACGCCCAAAAATTCAGCAAGATATGGGAGGGGTTTTTTTATCTTCAATCTCATGAAACTCTTGAATTTAAATTGGGAAACCACTGGATTCTTCTTTTGGTACCCCCTCCAAGTGTGGTGTTGTGGTTGTCGTAGAATCACATGCTTTCCTTTTCTGAAAAATTTTATGGTTAGCTTCAAAAAATTCCAGAAAATATCTCTAATCATAGACAACCAATCATTGCCAAGCACAATATCAAAACCATCAAGAGGGAGGAGGAAAAAATCAGCAACTACGTCTTGCTCCTATAGGATCAGTTTTACCCGCGGGCACTTTTGGTTACACTTCAGAATTTGGCCATTAGCTACCTTGACTTCAAACCTGTTGTAATCTTCTTTTTGTAGCATTAAGTGTGCAACAACTTTACTGCTCATGAAGTTGTGTGTGCTCCCAGTGTCGATGAGGATGATGACAGACTGCTACCCGAGAAACCCTTCGATCTTCAATTTTTGTAGGTTGGTGTAGCCGGCTAAGGTAGGGACCATGCGGGTGGCTAGTTGTCGTGTATCCTTCTCCTTGGGCTCGAGAGTCGTATCTTCAAGTTTGGGTTCTTCAGTGGGCGCAATCATTAGCAGTGTCTTCTTTTTACATTTGTGTTCTAGGCTCCACAGTTTATCACAACACCCACAAAGGCCCTTTGTTGATTCGTCATGAAGGTCTTCTCTTATTAATTTCTGTGTCTAAGGGGGTCGACTGATAGTAGGAGGAGGTGAAAGCTTTGGTGTCGCTGGTCGAGGAGCAACTCTAGTCTTCCGAGCTTCATAATTCAATCGCCCCTCTTGATGTCGCCCAAAGGAGATGTCTGCCTTAAGTGTGTACGACTGTCGCGCTTTAACTTCTTCCTGAATCTCCGACTTTAAGCCCTCAATAAAAGTCCTCAATATCTATTTTTTAGACCAATCATAAGTTTGATTAGATAACCTTTCAAACCTGGTTTGGTACTCTTGGATGGTGGAGGTTTGACGGATCATCGCTAGTTCTTCACTAAGGTTCTTTTTACAATCCAAATTTGCACCACATTATGATCTTACTGGGCTCGATGATCGCCCCAATCTAAACTCCTCAAAGAGAGCACATAATTTAACATCCATATGTATCTCAAGAGCCTCCAATTTGGCTTCGAATAAGCCCACCGATGTTATGATGTAAGGATCTCCAACCTGTCAAATCAAATTGATTAAAGAGTGTAGCGGCAATCTTCAGGTTGAAGGAAGCAATGGCAACGATGTCGGGGTTACGGTGGTCAAGTCTCCAAGTTGAGGATGGCAACCAAGGGTAGCAACAACGATGGAGTAAGAAAATGGTAGCAGTAACGTCGGTTACGATCCTTCGGTGATGCTGCAATATTGACGCTGCAATGTCATCGAGGCTACGATTTTTTAGGTGGCTGATATTTGTCAAAAGATGATAGCCAAGAGATCCGAGTCAGAAGGCAGCAGTGATGATGGAGGAAGAAGAGGGCAGCAGCAATGTCGGCTACGGCTGCGGTGTGACTTCGTGGCTGCAGGTGGCGTTGGTTGCAGCAAGGGTGCGGCTGCAATAGGAGGAAGTGGGGCAACGATGTACAGGACTATTGCAGAGGAGGGCAGCAGTGGTATGGAGTAAGAGACGGCTACTATTGTGTTCAATTTGTTGCTAGCTATGATCAAGATAGTTGGCAGCGAACGATTATTACGGGTTACGATGTAAATAGATTACAGCGAAAGACTGTTGGTAGCTTTTTACCGCAAGGATTATTATTGGCTGCGATCAAGGAGGATGGCAGCAAGAGGTCACTATTAGCAGCGTTGGGCAGTGAAAGATGCATGCTATTGTTGAAGGGATAAGGGAGATTAGGCGGCTGAAAAGTTGGTGGACCGAAGACTCAGTTTTTGGGTGCAGTTTATGGCTATTTTGGGTGCAATTTGGGGTTGCAATTTTGTGGAGTTTAGACTACGAGTTGGTATGGTTTTAGGGCTATGATAGTAGTAGATAAAGGTTAGGAAAATATATTTTAGATCTGGGATAGATGGTAGCAAAGGTAGGTGTATTAGTAAGGAAAGTTGGCTGAAAAGGTAAGTGAATCGATAAGGAAGTAGGCTGATTTGGGTGGCTGTTTGGATTCGGTTTAGGGTAATATTTGGAAGATTTTTGGTGATGATGGTAGGGTTTGGATATAAGAAAACGATAGTCCAAAATCCCACAAAAAATAGCACTCAAATCTGATAGAATTTGGTGAAAAGAAGTGCTGCGATATGCTATCCTGCTGAACCGGTTTTTACGTCAGAGAAACAATGACTTCTCAACATAAATTACAGAGGAAAGTTTAAGAAAATTATACAGAAACCCTTGATTTAGATGTTGTCAATACTAGTAGAAATTTTGATTAAATTTTGGCAGCATAATGGTAGGGAAATAGGGCAAAAGATGCAAGGCAAATTCCTTCATCGTAAAATTCTAGAACTACGTGATAGTGAAAGATCATACAAGAAAACCAGTTCCAGAAGGAGTTTTTTTGTGAAATTAAATCCAGATGAAAGCCAACTTGATCTTGAGAATTGCATAAAAAGTTTGGCCAGAAAGGATGAACAAAAGTTCAGTTTCGAGTAGCAACAATCGGCTGAAAATTTTTAAAGCATTTCTCATTCGCAATGATGATAATGTTTGCAATGGTAAAAATTTGCAGCAAGGAAACTTTGAAAAACTTCTTCCATGTATAATATGAAGGATCTTGCAGTATTAAAGAGGCATGGGTTATAAAAATATACCAGAATTCCAAATCAAACGCAGGGGGTAGTGATAGACTGATTTGATCTGCTGCTTGGGTGGAAGGTGGCGGTGCGTATCATAGCAATTGTGGGAATTGCTATAGGCAGCAGGAATGTGGCTCTGATACCAAATAATAGAACCTCAGAAGGAGCTCTATAGATTTTGATCCTTGAGGGGGATCAACCCTTAGAACACTATAGGGGTTCCTCCCTCCTAGACTCGGCACAAGGCTGAAATGAAATTGATAATTGCTTGATTCAAGAGAGGGGGCGGCTACATAATTATATAGGGATCAAAACCCTAGCCTAAGGGGGTGCCTGCCTAAGTAAAATTACCCATTTGCGTCTCCTATAGCCAACCTGTCTTAATAGGAACAAGGGGCAACTAGGTTGGCTCTATAACCGACCTAAGAAGGGGGAAACCTTGGCCAACCAACCCAGTAAGGGGCCAATTGCCAATAAGCCCTAATGACTAATCTAAATCCTAGTCATACTCCTTTATAAGATATGAGTGTCTTTATTATAATCTAACAAGGTTTTATTGACTACTTCTAGGGAGATTAGGACTCAACCCTGCTGGAGTCTTATCAATCTCCTTTGGTGAATATCAAACCCTTACAACATTTCAAGGGAGACAAGATTACACACTTGGATCACTCTCTTACCCCTTTTCTTTTTCTTACAATTTACATAAAATATTTTCTCAGAATATAATCCCCAAAATTATTGTATGGAATGCAAGAAAACTTAGAGTATTTATAAGCGCTAAATGGCTTCAGAATTTGGAACAAAAAATCAAACTCACCCGAAAAATTCGGGTATGGGCGGTTCAACTGTCGACCTAGGGGGTCAACCGTCGAAGGTGCCCAGATTCCTAGATACGGGTGGTTCAGTCGCCTAGCCTGGGTGGTTCAATCGCCCAAAATCCTAGGTGGCACTGGTTGAACCGCCGCCCACTGTTAGTTTACCCGTCGGAATCTCTGAAAAAGTGGTTCCCTCCACTTATCAAATTCTGGCTTGAACCTAATGTTGACCAATTCTTTGGTTAAACTGATTGAGCTCAACTTGAGCTCAACTAAACCCTCATAGTGGACCCGATTACCTTTTTGAGTTGATTTGAATTCCTTCCAAATCACACTCATTTACAACTCATTCTTAACCTACGACTTAAAGATTACAATCAAGACATGACCACCAAGCTTATAACCTTACTCTTGTAGTCTAGCAACCTCCGGAATATCCAACAACAAGTCTCATGGTCTTTCTTTGGCGATCTCCTGGAATGTTCCTAGCAATCTTCTTGATACCTTTGGCGAAGTCCTAGCGAGCGTCCCATGAGCTTTCACTGCATCATCTAAAACTTTGGCCCAATGCCTAAGCTTGATCCTGGGTCCATGTCTGATCTGTAACTCCTTCTCCCATCGTGGTTAAACTTGTATGATGCTCACTATGACTCAATTAATTATAATCATAATGACCAACACATCTACTTCAAGACATTCTCAACTCCTGGCATGCCTTTCGGCCACCCCCGATAATCTTCCGGCAAGTCTTGGTCTTCTTCCAGTGAACTCCCTTACGCCATCCTGGCAAACTCCCGATACCCTTGGTGAGTTCCAAACGCACTCCTGGTGAGTTCCTAATTACATCATCCAAATCCCGACCCGATGTATGGACTTGACTTTGGCCAAACCTCTGATTGTTATATTCTCTCTATCGTAGTTAATCATGCATTCAATCAACTCTAATAACATATGTTAGATTAATAACCTATCAATTGATTTCATCATCAAAATTTGAGATTCAACACCCATGTGTTATCGTAAGAATCTAACAAATGAAGACTGATCATAAATGTATATGAAGCTTCTTGAAGCTTTTGTTTTACCTTTTCTGCAAGGCACCCTTTGCAGTTCCTCTTCCAATGCACGTCTTTGTCGTAGTGGAAGCAATAGTCTTTATCCTTTCCTGGGTCTTTCTTGGTAACCTTTGCCTTACCTAATTCGCCCTTGCCTTTCCCCTTCTTAAGAGATTTATCAGCCTTCCTTTTTTTTTCTCAACAATGTAGAGAACTAGCTTCTCTTTTTTGATGGTGCTCTTAACCTCCCTCTATTGAATCTCAAATTTTGATAATAAAATTAATTGATAAATTTATAAACTAATATACTTTTAAGATAAGTAATATAAGAAATACTTTGATCATGGACTTGAACCATCAGAGGGTAAATTATTAAAGTAAATATTGGGCTCAAAAGCGTCATGTCAAAGATTGGATGTTGGGCCAGAGGATTGGTTGACGTGTAATAAGATGGACTTCATACCATAAGTTCGGGCATCGAGTCGGAAGATGTGTCGGAGGTTCAGACGAAGTGCCAGATGATCAAATGACATGCTGGAATGCTAGACAAACATGTTGAAGGCATTGTGATTGTATTTAAAGTGGTTAAGTCTTGATCATAGTCGTTTAGAGTGAAATTAAGCTAGTATTGGGTTAAAATAATACCAATTTGATTTGGAGCACTTTAAGGCTAAACCCTGTTGGGGAAGGAGCAAGGAAACAATAAAATAGAATACTACGATCCAATTAATAAAAACGCTTTCATTCAAGAAAACGACGTAGTATTAAACATAAGGTAAAAGAACAAGAACACTTACAAGATTATCTCCAAATGCATACACTCTCTTCTTTGTATACACTCTCTGCTCTCTTGCTTCATTCTCAAAGGTCCTATTTATAGGACATAATAATAACTACCTCACACCACTTCCTTTATCCCACTATCTCACCCATGATTAATAACTACCCCCACTAACTCTTAAACTACCTCCATAACTCCTAAACATGAGCCATTACTCCTAAACATGTTAACTACCTATGTAACTACCATGAATCAATTCTAAACACTCCCCCTTGATTCATAGTTACATACACCAATTTAAGACATAAAATAAACTTGCTTCTGAACTAGAAGTGACTTGGTGAGAATATCTGCAACTTGTTCATCTGTGCCATAAATACTTCATGTTATGACTCTATTTGCTACAAACTGAGTCTTATGCTTTTGGATATTTCCATCTGCATTATACTTTATTTTGAACACCCATTTCGATCCAAAAGCTTTATTTTCTTTCGGTTGATCCATTAGCTCCCAGATTTTATTCTTCTTAATTGACTTGATTTTCTCCTTCATTGCTTTTCGATATTCCTCAACTGCTTCTTCAAAACTTATAGGATCTGAAATAGATAAAGCAAATGTTGAATCATAAATCTCTGTTAGTGATCTAAACCTTCTTGGAGGGGTTTCATCTGAGAAATCATTTGCTGAATTTGAACTACTACTAGGTGAGGTTGACGTTAAACTTGTTGGAGCAGGATCTGTCACTTGATCGGTGGAGTGACTAGTTATGCTGGAATACGAATTTGTGTTTCACCTTCATTGATCTCCCAATTTCAACTTGCCCTTTCATTAAATATAATATTTTTGTTAATAATAACTTTGCCACTAATATGATTATATAATCGATATACTTTGGATTATGTAGAATATCCAATTAAGATGTATTTTTTTTATATTTTTCATCAAGCTTATGATGATTTTATGAATAAGTCATAAATAACTTACTATTATCTTCATTTTCTTCCACATAGCTTGCTTTTCTCTTTTCCTGCAATCTGCCTTCATATGACCAAACTTCTTACAATATTGACATTGAATTTTACTCCTATAGTTTTTCTGATCATAGTTTGATTGTCTTTCATCATGCCCATCAAAGTGTCATCTTCCTCTTCCATTTCCTCTACCACGAAATCATCCTCTGTCACGTCCTCTTCCTGTTGATTTTTTATCTTCTTTTGAAGTAGAAGACTCCCTCTTAACCTGAAATGTTTTTCTTTACTTTTTTCAAGTGACCTGTTCAACCTTGCTTCATGTGCTTGCAAGGAACTCATTAGTTCATCAAATGAATAAGTAGATAAGTCCTTTGACTCTTTAATTGCCGTAACAACATGATCCAATTTTGGAGTTAAACTTCTCAAAACTTTTGCAATAATTATTTGATCATGAAGATGTTCACCACAAGATTTCATTTGACTAAATAAAATTTTAAGATTTCTTTCAAGATGTTGAGATCCAAAAATAATGACTATCTAATAAGCAAACGTTGAATCTTGGATTTTGATGATGAAATCAATTCATGGGTTGTTGATTTAACATGTGTGTTAGAGATGATTGATGGAGGATTAACTACGACAGAGAAAGAAAATTACAATAAGATGTGGGCCAGAGTCAAGTCTGGGACATCGGGCTGAGATTTGGATGATGCAGTGGGAACTCATCGAGAGACTCGTTAAAAGCTTGCTGAAGGTATCGAGGGCTTGCGAGAGTTCACCGGGAGCTTATCGAAGGTGCTAGGGAGCTTGCCAGGAAGGCATCGGGAGTTCACCGGAAGAAGATCAAGAAACTCATTGGAAGATCATCGGGGGTTGTCAAAAAGCTTGTTGGGAGTTAGGAAGGTCTTGTTGGACTTGATGATCAGTTATAATTGATTAGTTATAGTTTGCATCAATTAAGGATTAAGTCCTACCTAGGTTAGATTTAAAATGAATCCAAATTAACTCAAGTGAGGCAAACTGGGTCCACATATGGGTTTGGATTGAGCTCAGGTTGAGCTAAATTGGTTGACCACGAAATGGGTCAACTGAAGGTACAAGTCGGGATTGAAAAAGTAGAGGGAAACACTTTTCTGGGATTCCCAATGATTGTACCATTAGTGGATGGCAGTTGTAACGGCTAGGTCGATAGTTGTACTACCCAGGTTGGCGGTTGTATTGCTGTCGCCCTTTTTCCGGGCAACTTTCGGTGGTTGCACCGTCGATGCCGGCGATTGTACCACCTGTACTCTATTTTTTTTGATACATTTAACTTTTTGACTCTATTTTTAAAGCCAATTAGGGTATATAAATACCCCAAGATTTACTACATTTAGCACGATACTTTGGGCTAGAAATTCTGTAAAAAATAGTGTGTTAAATTTTTATAAAAAAAAAATGGGCAAGAGAGTGAGAAAAGGAGTTGTAATTCTTGTAAAGTCTCCTTTGTGAGTTTGTAAGGTTCCTCTCCTGAGCATATGAAAAGGAGAGTGGGAAGTGTAAGGATTTGGTTTTCACCAAAAGAAGATCGATAGTTGACACCGGTGGACCTCGGCGAAGAGGACTCTTGGACGTAGGCCAAGTTGTGACCGAACCACTATAAATTGTGAGTATTCTCTCTTTGTTTAATTTCAGCATTTACTAGCTAAATTGAAATCTTTCGAGCTTAAGTTTGATTCGCTCACGTATTCAAATTCAAAAAAAATGCTTCCAATCTCAGTTTTACTTTGAGCAAAATTTTTCTTTAAACCAAAATTTCAGCACTTGCACTAATTCACACCCCCCACCCCCCTCTTAGTGCCAATTGATCTAACAATTGGTATCAGAGCCATATGCTATTCATTAGACTAAAAATTTAAGTGAGTAAATGACTTCGTTTGGCATGAATGAGAGACATTCCATTGCACATGCTCCCATATTCAATAAAAATATTACATATATTGGAAAACAAGAATGCTATTTTTCTGATTTACTTGGATTTTAATTTATGACACATTGTTGACGAGCTTTGACTTCACACTAAATGTCTGGATTAAGTCCTTTGATAAATATTCTCACCAATTGTCGTGCAAGTCAATCTTTAACTTAATTTGACAGTCGTTCAAATCTACTATGATATTCTTTCATTGCACTATGGAAGTATGGCGGATTGTGACGAGCAGCTCATCAACATTCTCACACTCAGATGGCCCAAAGTGATCATGAAGTCCTCTCTTAAGTTGCCCACGAAGGAATCTCGTATCATGCGTACTAGTCATACCATTGGATTACATCACCATCAAGTTGATTTGAAGCTACTTCCACCTTGGATTCTTCTAGAGTTCTATAGAAGTGAAAGAACTTTTTAGCACATGAGATCCAACTGGTCAGATCTTCATCTTGCCATTTTAGAAATTCTACTCTCATGCGTGGGTATCCTATGTCTTATCCTGGATCACTTTTACTTATGTTTTTAAATAAGTTTCCCTGAGGCTGGAACTTTCATCACGTTGAGATTTATTGGGGTTCTCTTGCTGGTTACAAGTGCCCTGCAAGCAAATCACGTGAGTGATGGCACGTTGTGATACGTTGTATGATCTTTTTGCTTATGATTAATATTGGCATATTCTCACATTATCTGTTACATATATATTGTGATGTCCTTGGTTCTGTGCAATGGGAGTCGGATCGTGATGAGATCATGTTAATGAGATCGATTCACCTTTAACACAGATCCTAAATAATCTCGATCATAGATTACTCAAGAGAGACATTGAGATAACCGGACATATCAGTGTACTATATACCCATCCATATGACGGAGGCGGTTGGTCTCATAGCCACTTATGTGGAGACACTAAGGATATAATACAGGTGCTCATTAGAGAATGAGTTCACTGATTGATCTGCTTATGGAATGTTGTATGGTTAATAATACCTAATGTCAGACAGCGATTCCATAGTCTCAGTTGTGTATCTGGTTCTTAGACTTGAGACACCAAGGATGCCTTGTATGTGTACTCCTTTCTTTGACACCAAACTTACAGGTTTAGAAACTTTCAGATCTGATACAACTGGTTATCGGGATCGGTAGCTAACCTTATGAAGATAATTGAGTATCAATAGAGGATCATCCACTCTCGGTATCACGAGAGGAATATCCCATATGTGCTTGCTCAGACAAATCTTTGGCCAGGGTCATTCGAATTGAGAGAGAAAGAGTTCTCTGGTAGAATCCGATTAGAGCAAGACAAATTGATTCCGTATATGACCTGATAGTACTATGTCCAATATACGGTCTATGGGATATTAGTTGGATGAGGGATTATAGATACACGGTAACTATGAACAGACAGGTCTGATGGATTCGATCTCCCCTATACCGTCTGGGGACTATGACGTAGTGGCATAGTACATCCATAGTCGGTGAGTCGAGTGAATTATCATGGGGATAATAATTCACTATATCAGAAGGAGTTCTGATGGGAGTGACTCACAACCAAGTCGGTATCGGGCCTAGAAGGTCACACACATATGGTGGATGATTCAGCGAATAGAAGATTGGATGGAGATCCAATTAGCCCATATTCTCATTAGATGAGACCCTATGCTGATGGGCTCCTTGATTAAGGCCCAATTATAGGTTTAAGGAGATTATTGGATAGAGATCCAATAATGTAAGGTTAGTGGGTAATTGGATGGAGATACACTACCTACAAAGGAAGGAGCCCTAAGGTGTTTTAGTAGCTCTCTATAAATAGGATGGGAGACTCATGGTTGATAGGCTGCAACTTTAGCCACCACCTTCTATTCTCCTCCCTCCCCTGAGCAAGAGTTGCGAGATCAGATTGGAGGAGTTTCGCTATAGAGATCCATCGTGTGGATACCGCTAGAGAGGAGGACGCTTGACCTCCTTCATCTTCTCTATCTAGATCTGGAATACAGGGATATACGATCTCCCTAGGTAAAGTCAATCTCTCTCACATCGTGATTTTATCAGTTTTTGTATTTTCTCGCGACCCCAATCTTTGCATGATGATTTGATCTGCGTGGGAAATCGATTTATGTTTTGATTTTTGCTGCATATGTGATGCACCCGCTGAGGTTTACCAACATCTCCAATAGACTTCTTCTGAATTCGCTGAAGAGTTCTTGCAATCTGCCTTTCATTTAGGCTTCGAAGGCTTCAAATCTTGCTTCTATTGAACCATCGGTAGCTATCACATAAGACTGTAGATCAATAATGTTCAATTCTTATTTTTGATATTAGATTAACGATATCAGAATGTCCCACATGGTGCAACGGCTATGAAATTTGCTCATTGATGGTGTGAGGGATCACGAGGCTACCGAGGAAGCGGAAGCTAAAGGCAATTGTGGCCTAGGGTTGGAAATTGTTGCAATTGGAAGCGACAATGTCGGTGTAGGGGTAACAGCGATGACAAAGGAGCAGCATCATTGATGACAGTGGTGGACAAAGGCAAAGCGGCAGCATTCCGGCAAAGGAGGAAGATGGCAGAAGTTGAGGGGCTGGAAGTTGCCCTATTTTGGTCACTACAAGGAGGGAAGATTGTTGCTTATTTCTGTTACTGTCCTTCTTCTTTTTTTTTTTTAAGTTACAACGAAGATGATGAGAAACTACAGCAAGATGGCAGCGGTAAGGGAGGTATGGCAGCGCGACCAAGGTCTACGGTTGCAATGGCTGGATTGCGTGAAGATCTTGGAGGAGAAGTTACAACGGAGACGGAGATTCATAGTAGAATCGTAGTGAGAACGCCGAGGATCGTCGCTCTGAGACAATTGATAGGAACCCTTGGGTTTTTATCCTAGGTGGAGATAGAAAGGAGAGATAAACGATTATTCTGAGGGGATCTAGCCTCCTTGATCTCTACAGAAAATTGACCCTCCTTGATCATTATAGGGGATCGGTCCTCCTAGGATTTTGGCCAACAGGTTAAAACAAAAAATCCTTTTAATATTGATCAAAAAGAAATAGTTGCGTTATATATAGATACTCTTAATTGAATCCAACTCCTATTATGACTTCTAATCAAATAGACTCTAATTACTACTAAAATTCCTAATAAAATAGATTTTAACTCTTACTAGAATTTTTAATTAAATAGACTTTTAATTAATGATGATATATGACTAACGACCAATACTGTTAAAGTTGGATCAATTACCTCTCAGAACTATTCTTTCTGCATTGAGTTTAGCAGCTGATCGTAACCTTTCAAGTCTCTGTCACTTATCGTGCCATCATAAAGGTTCACATGCAGCTTAATAAAATAGCACAATATCAACTCGTCACCGGGAATGGTACTGGTGTCACATTCATCAGGAGCTCAATTCAAATCTGATAAGCCTATATATTCAAATCGATTTCTGCACATTGTCGGGTAGACATGTGGCATCCGTACGAATCCCAATAAGATTAATGGATCTAAATGATTAGTAGCTAAAACATCAGGTTGACAGACTCCAATACTCCAGAATGATATTTTTCTATCATGTCTTTGACAACTTATTGTTCAAAAAATTGTTAGAATCTGAGAAGCAACGCAACATCCTTTGCTGAAGGAAGGAGCTCAACATTGCTTTTTAAATATCAGAGTTGCTCAAGTGATCGTGTATCATTGACCTCGAGAAGAATAAGTCAGTGACCAAGACATAAAAATGAGAGGAAAGGAGCTCGGCATTGTTTTCCAAAGTAACAACGTAGTGAAGCCTTCTATGTTTGAATTATTTGGGATCAGTTATGCTGCCTTCATTTTTTCACCATCAGACAGCATGTATCAAGCGCAATATCCACTTAACTAAGTTCTTCTTATTTGCATGTTCCCACCAAAATTCTTGTAATTTTTGGAAGACACCATCTTGACCACCATGCCTAGAAGCAGAGGGGCCTTTGCAATGACCGAGTCAACCCGTGTGCACATTTGTTCTCTGCATGGAAATGTGTCGATTATATTTGATTTCCATCAAATTCGTCACTCCTGGTTTCAAACACATCCATCAAATTCATTTTTCTCAACAGCCAGCAAACTTTTCAAGGACTTCAATCAATGAACAGTTTTTAAGAATTGGTGTCAAACTCATATATCCTTTTCCTCACACTCTATACGGTTTCGCGGTTCAGGTACATCAGCGGTTTGAGCGACCCAGATGCATTTGACACTCCAGCACCCAAAACCATGTAATTTGGAGAACTTGTAGTAATGAGGGGAAGAAGCACACGAATTAGGAAAGATGGGGGCTGGATGCTTATCATCATCGGAAGGATTTGGTGGTGTTAGTATCTAAATTAATTCATTCTGAATAGGTTGAACCTAAAACAAATATCTGGATCATGTGGTATGGTTGTGGCTTGTTTGTAACACAGCAATTAATTCATGTGGTATTGAATTAATTGGGCAGCACATTCAAGAAGATGGCACCCAAGAAGCAATTAAGGAGATCGGAAAGTTGGCACAGAGAGCAATGGGGACTACAGATATCAGGGTCGATGTGAAGCTCAACAAGCACATATGGAGTAGGGGGATCCGAGTGAGGATTACTGCTGGGAATAGGAAATGATGAGGATGCCAAAGAGGAGCTCTACTCGTTTGGTCACTGTTGCGGAGGTTCCACCAGAGGGGTTTAAGGGGTTGCCTACTAAGATTGGGGATGAAGCATTACTAACTTCTTTCTCTCATCAACTTGGTTTACAGTGGAGGCCAGTCAAAGCTATTATAGTCAATTTCATTATTTTTGCACTCAGTCTAATGCCTAGTTGCTATGGTTGGAAAACATTTTTAAATACTTCTTTTCAAAACTTGTTGATGAATATTGTGTTTGAGGCTAAAATGTAACTTTAAAATTGCTGCTTCGTGACAATGGTATTTTCGAAATCCATTTATTTGGCAAAACTAGGAAAGAGTCTGAGCTGGTGGAGCTGCTTGGTATTATGACTGTAGGATGGCCAGATTTTAGTGCTTGGTATTAAACCTCTACTTTGCTGCTTCCAAGATTTTAGTGCTTTAAACCTTCCCTGAACAGATTTAATAAATCCGTAATGACAGCATATCACGAAATCTATCATATTATCGGAAATCAGGTATTTATGGTTTTCTGCAATTTGTGGAATTATATCATTAAATTCAATTGTCGCTGTAATTAAATTAAGTAATCAAAGTTATGTATTTATTATTAGCTTAATTGATAAGGTTTTATTAGTCATTA
This sequence comes from Ensete ventricosum, assembly GCA_029747655.1. Lineage (NCBI taxonomy): Eukaryota > Viridiplantae > Streptophyta > Magnoliopsida > Zingiberales > Musaceae > Ensete > Ensete ventricosum. The sequence continues at coordinate 17,071,791 of JAQQAF010000005.1, forward strand.
TACATAGGGTTAAGGTTTATTTTTAGCTCTTGTCATTTTGGTCATGGATTATTTAAGCTCTTATAATTTACTTATATCTAGAATAATCCTTATACTTTAAAAAATATAGCATATAAGTCTCTTCCGTCAAGTCTGAGTTAACATACGTTAGAGTTTACTTATGTGATAAACTGAATCATAATATATAATTAATATAATTATACGTATAATTTAAGTTTAAAAAAGATATCTATTTTAGCTTTTATGATTTTCATCATTGATCATTTAAGCCCTTATAGTTTTGTTCGTATTTAAAATAACATCTATGTCTTTAAAAATATAGCATATAAGTCTCTCCCGTCAAGTATGAGTTGACAAACTTTAGAGTCTGCTAACGTAACATGCTAACTCATAATAAATCATTAATATCATGACACGTGTAATTTAAATTAAAAAAAAATCTATCTTATCAAGAAAGAAGAAGCGATAGAGGTCGTAGCGACAAATGAAGGCATATGTGAGGGAAAACTAGACCATCATGACGTAGGCACGATATGTAATGGCGTAGACACCTAGGAGAAAGAGGGACTAATAGACTATTGTATGTCTAACGTTCGATTGGTCAATGCATATCCACCTAAGGCAGGATCGGAAACTCTTAAGCTTGTCGCCAACACAGGAGAGGCTGCATGCATATGATGCCCTACTAGGTAATAGCGGCTTGGTGTTGCTGCTGGTGGTTGCTTCCACGACGATGCATCCTTCTGCCATTGATAGTGGCTTCAATTTTTTTTAATTTAAATTATATGTTATTATATTAATGATTTAGTATGAGTCAGTATATCATGTAAGCAAACTATAACGTCTGTTGACTCAAAGTTGATAGGAGGGGCTTATATGCTATGCTTTTAAAAATAATAAAAACTTAAGTGATCCATGTTCAAAATCACAAGGCCTAAAATAAATATTTTTAAAAAATATAAAATATAAATTATTATATTAATAGTTTATTATGAGTCAGCATGCCATGTAGGTAGACTATAATGGCTGTTATCTCAAATTTGATGGGAGGAGCTTATATGATACATTTTTTTTAAGTATATGAGTTATTTTAAATACGAATATATCATAGGAGCTTAAATGAATTACGACCAAATTATAAGATTTAAAATTAACCTTAACTCTTATAAATAAGCATTATAGTTTTGATTATTGGACTTGCGTCAATATGGATTTGTCCCAAAATGTGCATGCCAACACATAGTGCAATGCATCGAGGAAGAAAAAGGTACAAAAGAAGATGAGGAGGAAGAGAGAAGGAGGTGATGTGTGATGACGAGTGACGATCGTGCAGGAGGTGATGGGCGAAGACTGTTAAACTCGATAGGAAGAAGGGATAAAGTTATCACTAAGGAAGAGTATGACAAGGCTAAATCTTATATATTTCTCTCAATATTCTTTACAACTTTAAAACTCTATATTTTCATGACCCAACATATGGGGTTTATATAGTCCCCAAAGATATATTACATTAATGTACTCAAAATTTATCTCTCTTTTTTGAGAAATCCTTTCAAGAATCAATGGCCAATTTGACTTATCCTTCCATAAATATTTCCTCTTGATGCAATAAACCTTTCTTGTGATGAAATTAATCTTTTTATAATACTTGAACAAGTTTAATTCCAACATTCTCCCCCCATTAAACTTGTCTCATCTAATATGTCAAATTTCTTTTGAAATTATTAAAATATTTTAAATTTGAGAAGTTTTGTAAGTATATCAGCCACTTGTTCACTTGTCTTGACATGATGTAGCTCTACTTCTTTATTTTTGACATGATCTCTTATAAAATAAAATCTTATGTCAATATGCTTCGATATTTCATGGTAGACTAGATTCTTGGCTAAGGCAATAGCTGATTTATTATTAACATAAATCTTAGTTGACTTCTCCTATGGCATATGAAGTTTCTGGAGTAATCTTTTTAGCCATATTACATGACAAATACAAGAAGATGCTGATATATATTCTACTTCTCAACTTGATAGTGTAACGAGATGCTATTTTTTTTAAGACCAAGTAAATGTAGCTCCACCAAAATAAAATACAAATCTAGTTATACTATTTCGATCGTCATAGCTTTTGGCTCGATCACTATCACTATATACAATAAGCTCCAACCTTTTAAATAATGAGTAGAATATTCTATACCCAATTGTTCCTTTAATATATCATAAAATTCTTTTAGCAACATTTAAATGAGAAGTCTTAGGAGCTTCCATATATCTACTTATTAAACCAACTCCAAATAGTATATCAAGTCGAGTGCATGTCAAATATCTTAAATATCCAACTAAACTTTTATAATAAGTTGGATTAATGTATTTACCTTCGCTTTCCTTGGTCAACTTAGTGTCATATTCAATAAGTGTATATATAGGATGACAATCTTCCATAGAGAACTTCTTTAGAACCTCTTTTGCATAATTTCCTTATGAGATAAAAATTCCCTCATTATCTTATATAACTTCAATACCAAGGAAATAAGTCATTTGGCCTAAGTCGATCATCTCAAACTCCTTCTTCATAGAGTGTTTAAAATATTAAATCATCTATATACAGACATGTAAACATAATATCTCCATTAGAGTTAGATTTCGTATAAAGAGCATGTTCATATGAATATTTAGAAAAATTATTTTGAATAAAATAAGCATCTATCCGAGAATTTCATGCTTGTCGAGCTTGTTTAAGCCTATAAAGAGCTGTCTTTAACTTATGTACCTTATCTTCATGTTTATAAATAATAAAACCAAGGGGTTGTTGAATATATACCTCTTATTCAAGAACTCTATTAAGAAATACTGATTTGACTTCCAGTTGTAAAAATTTTATTTTATTTGAGTTGATAGAGAGATAAGTAATCTTATTATCTCTAATCGAGTAATTGGTGCAAATATTTCTTCATAGTCGATCTCATATTATTGTTTGTATCCCTTTGTGACCAATCATGCTTTATATTTCTCCATCTCTTCTTGTGCATTTCTTTTTGTTTTGAAGATCCACTTAACACCGATTATTTAGTGATTTTCTGAAAGTTCAGTAAGCTCCCATGTATAATTTTTGTTGATAGAGCGAATCTCCTCCTTCATAACTTGTCTCTATTTTTCTTCTCTACAGGCTTCTTCAAAAGTTAATGGATCATATCCTGCAAAAGATAAAATAAAGAAAGTTCATCATTATTAGTATTAATTCTTCAAGTCACATTATATAGTTCCTGAATTAGTCTTGTCCTTCTCCTAATTGGACTTATTGAATCATGTAACCTAGCTGATCTTGGTGATGATTCTAGTAAACTCTTTTTTGTGCTTGCTTGTATTATATTATCCTCTTCTGATGATATAGCTTTTTTATGTTGTTCATTAGTTTTCCAGTCTTAAATCTGTTATTCATCAAACTTAACATCTCTTGGCATCACAACTTTACTTGCGATAAGATTGTAGAGTTTGTAACCACTAGAATTCTCAGCATCACCTAACAAAATGTATTTCTCACTTTTATCTTCAAGTTTTGTCTCTTTTCTTTTGGTATCTTGGCAAATGTAACACTTCTAAAACTTCTTAAATGATCGACTCTTAATTTCTGTAAGCTTCATACTTCTTCTGGTATAAAATTACCAATTCATCTTGTCAGAAACTTGTTTAGCAAATAAACTACATAAGCAACAGCGTCTCCCTAAAATTTTTTAGGAATTTTTTTTCCTTTAACATGCATCAGACCATATTAAGTATAGTCCTATTTTTTTCTTTCTGAGACATTATTTTGTTGAGGTGTTGTATAGCATGGTAAATTGATGTAAAATTCTATTATTTCTATAAAAACTTTCAAATTCATTTGATATCTATTTGTCACCTGTTCTTAAATATTTAATCTTACAGCCACTTTGTCTTTCAACCAAGTCTTTAAATTCTTTGAATTTGTTTAACACTTCTTTCTTTTCCTTTAACATGTAGACCCAAGTTTTACCACTATGATCATCAGTGAAGCTAAAAAAATACATGCTTTCTTCATGTGATACTAGGCTGATAGGGTCACAAATATCCAAGTGTACCGGATCAAGTCGATGTCATGCTCTTTTTGTTCTTTTGATTTTAAAAGACTTTTTTCTTGCTTACCCATAACATATATTTCATATAATCTTGATGGACAGTCAATTATTGGCATTCCTGTCACCATATTAAATTTCACTAGAGGTTTTAATGCATTAAAATTTAAGTGAGCATATCTAAGATGCCATAATATAGAAATATCTTCAATATCAGTCTTAAAATAATTTGACCAATCAAAAATATATAAATATAGAGTAAACATTCTATTCTTCATCATTTTCACATATGAGATTAATATTTTATTCTTATCATAAAATGAAAGAGTCATATCTTACATCTAAATATTATAATATTTTTTAAGTAATTATCTCAAGCTAAGAATATTATTTTTTATATCAAACACATCATAAATATCTAAAAATACATAATTCTTTGCCATTATTGAGTCCCAAAATAATTGTACATTTACCTCTTACTGGTCTTTGAGACAGATCACCAAATGTAATGTTCCCGAAATAACTTATATTCATTTCTGAAAATAATTTTTTAAAATCACAAGTCCGGAATAACTTATATTCATTTCTGAAAATAATTTTTTAATATCACACTTATGATTTAAAGCTCCTGTATCTAGATAGCATATCATAGATTGATCTTTCTTCAAATTATTATAAATTATTAGCAAAACTTGAATTTTGTTCTTCTCTTCTTTTTCAACAAAATTTCTTTTATCACCTTAATTGATAGGATTATAATAACATTCAAAGAAATAATGTTTATACCTTTTGCAAACATAATATTATATTCAAACATTTTATAATTTTTGCTATGTCCAGAGCCTCAACCATGTCATTAACCATAACCTCGGTCTCTTTGGCTAGAATTTTCTCTACCATCTTCATTGTTCGGATATTCTTAATTTATCTGATTTATGCCACCTCTTCATGTTTGCCCATGACCTCTTCCTCTTTAAAAATTTGATTCACCTTTATTTTCAAGAGTAAGCTTGGTTTGTAGTACTTGCTCCATAGTTTTGTCTTCTATACTTTTTGTAATCCTTTGTTTATAAACTTGAAGAGAACCCATAAGTTGTTCTAAAGATATTTTTTTCAAATATTTAGATTTTTCAATCGTAATAGCAATAAAATCAAATTTTGGATCTAGAGATCTTAATATTTTTTTCTATTACTCTTTGATCACTTATTTCTTCACTATTTCGTCTCATTTGATGAACAATAAAATTGATTTTTCTGAAATAATCAGAAATAGTTTTAGAAAAACCTTGTTGTAATTTTTAAAACTCGACTCGTAAAACTTATAGATGAAGTCTTTTTATCTTATCAACATCACCAAATGCTTTTTGAATCATTTCTCAACCTTCCTTTGAAGTATTTGCTGGAGCGATGATCTTGAATATTGTATCATCAAGTCCTTGATAGATTGTGAATAGAGTCTTTTTCTCCCTCTTTCTTCTATCTTCGAGTTATTTTCTTGCTTCTGCATTCATTGCACCTTCTTCTATTGGACTTGGTTCAATAAATCCATCTTCTACAAACTCTCATATATCTTGGGAGCCTAGAAGAACCTTCATTTGGATGCACCATATGTTATAATTTTCTTCTATATTTCTCTCAATATTTTTTTTACAACTTCAAAGCTATATATTTTAATGACCGAACATGTGAGGTTTATATAGTCTCAAAAGATACATTACATTAATGTACTCAAAATGAATCTCTCTCTTTCAAGAAATCATTTCAAGAATCAATAACAAATTAGGCTTGTCCTTCTATAAATATTTCATCTTGATTTGAATTCTAATAAAGAGAACGTCGTGACTATTAGGTGTCATCCAAAACCTTAATTAAAAGAACATATCGATCAACAGTTGTACTAATAAGTATGGAGCAAACCGTATAGAACGAACCAATTTATGATCGAAAACTCTTACCTTCAAGGATTTGGAGGACTTTTAGTTAAAGCTAGTCTCGTATACTTTCTGTAATCGATATAGTTTAAGGCCCCTCGTCCTTATTGTCACGAACTTAGGTGATATTTGCTTAAGCCGTGCGGCACCCTAGTAGCAAACTTGAAGACTTAGCTGAAATTGCCTAAGTCGGAAGCAACCTTGCCCAATATTCCGAACATAGCTGGGATTGCCTAAGTCTTGAAACACCAAAGCATTATTTGCCTGCAAATGGTCCGGCCACTTGCAACCTCGTGTGGGTCCCAAAGGACCTGCAAAAGAGAAGTTGATTAGTTTTGAAGACGAGCGACGAACAAGTACTGACATCTCGCAAAGAGGGCAACTCTTACAAGCAATTCATCGAACACCTTAAGTGCAATAGAGAAAGAAAGAAAGAGAGTGAAACAGGAATTTAGAGGGCTATAGGAACGGCCGTAAATCCATAAATGACGGTTCTCAAGCTATCGGCTGTAAGTCGAGTTCAACTATTGATGAATGCTCATGTCTGATACATACCCGAAGCCCCATCCAATCGTATGCCACCCTAGGGGTTCCAAGGGGCTGAGATGACTGACATTTTGCACCGCTAAGAATGGTCACCACGGCAGACCCAAAACTGGGTTGTTTTGGTTCTACACAGCGAGTGGTCATTCTACAACATTATAAACTATTTTTGCTCGTATTTCTTAGACAAAATCACATAAAACTAATATAAAATATGCTGCCAAATATTTGTACAAGCAAGCAAAAGCAACGAACAGTTCGTTGAGGGAAGAGTTACGGTTGAGCGACAACCGTTTGTGACATTCTCCCCCACTTAAACTGTCGACGCTTGTTGGTAGGCTTTGACGCGGGCTTCTTCATGTCGTAGAGCATCTTCTAGCTCTCAACTGGCTTTTGTTCGGGGAAGCTTTTGTACTTCATCAAGTACTTAGTTTGCTCTGCTTCGCTGGGTAGCTTAGTCTTACGATCCACAAGAATGGTCTCAACTTGCTTCTCATAGGAGGCTCGGATTGGAGGTAGTTAAGTTAAAATATTTCAGGAAGCATCTTGTGGATCTGAATGATAGGCTTTCAAGTTGCTTGTATAGAAGACATTATGAATTTTGAGCTATGCCAACAGTTCCAACTTATAGGAGACGTTGCCCACCCTGTTGATAATTGTGAAAGACCCTTCATACTTGCGTACCAACTCTTTGTGCACTTTGTGCCTAAAGAACTGGAGTGATGTTAGTTGGAGCTTTATCAACACCAAGTCACCAACTTTAAACTTCTGTGGTCGCCTTCCCAAGTCTGCTCACTTCTTCATCTTTTTATCCGCTTTCTCCAAGTATGCCCGAGTAATATCTACATTTCGATGTCATTCCTTTGATATGCTGATGGACTATTCCCTGTGGAGCCAATGGCCAAGGTGTGTGAGGAGTGGATGGTTGTTGCCCCGTAATAATCTCGAAGGGGCTTTTGTTGGATGCAGAGCTCCACTGCAAGTTGTAGGAGAATTGGGCTATGTCCAACAGCTTCACCCAATCTCTTGGTTGGCACTCACGTAGTGTCGGAGGTATTGCTACAAGAGCGAGTTGATTCTTTCAGTCCGGGCATCCATCTGAGGGTGGAGGCTTATGGAGAAATATAACTTGGACCCTAGCAACTTGAATAGTTGAGTCCAAAATCATCTTAAGAACCATGAATCTCAATCACTGATGATATCGTGCAGGACTCTCTAATACTTCATCACATTCTTCATCATCAACTTGGCTATCTCCTCTACTGAACAGTATAGGGGTGCAGCAATGAATGTTGCATACTTCAAAAACTGATTGACTACCACGAGTATCGATCCGAGTCCCCCTATTATCGGTAAGCTTGATATGAAGTCTAAGGAGATGCTCTCTTATAGCCTTTTTGGTACGGGCAATGGCTCCAAAAGCCCCATCGGCTTTTGCTGCTTTACCTTATCTTGTTGGCAAGTAAGGCATGTTCGAACATAATCCTCCACATCAATCTTCATCTTCAGCCAATAGAAGGCCCTCTCCACGAGAGCAATTATTCGGTGAATACCCGGATGTCCATCCCAAAGGAAATTGTTGTTGGTTATAGGTGCCCTATAAGCCAATCACGTGAGTGATGGCATGTGTGACACGGTGTGTGATTTTTTTACTTATGGTTAATATTGGCATATTCTCATATTATATTATCTGTTGTATATATAATGTGATGTCTTTGGTTCTGTGCAATGGGAATCAGATCGTAATGAGATCACGATAATGAGATCGATTCACCTTTAAACACAGATCCTAAATAATCTTGGTCATAGGTTACTCGAGAGGGACATTGAGATAACCGGACAGACCGATGTACTATATACACATCCATATGATGGAGGCGGCTGGTCTCACAGTCACTTGGGTGGAGACACTAAGGATATAATACAAGTGCTCATTGGAGAATGGGCTCATTGATTGATCTGCTTATGGAATGCTGAATGGTTAATGATACCTAATGTCAAATAGCGATTTCATAGTCCTAGTTGTGTATCTGGTCCTTAGACTTGAGACACCAAGGATGTCTTGTATGAGTACTTCTTTCTTTGACGCTAGACTTACAGGTTTGGAAAGCTCCAGATCTGGTACAACTGGTTATTGGGATTGGTAGCCAACCTTACAAAGGTAATTGAGTATCAATAGAGGATCATCCACTCTCGGTATCACGAGAGAAATATCTCATATGTGCTTGCTTAGACAAATCCCTGGCTAGGGTCATTCAGATTAAAAGAGAAAGAGTTCTCCGGGAGAATCTGATTAGAGTGAGATTTTGACGGATTTTGTATGTGACCTGATAGTACTATGTCCAATATACGGTCTATGGGATATTAGTTGGATGAGGGATTATAGATACACGGTAACTATGAACAGACAGGTCTGATGGATTCGATCTCCCCTATACCGTCTGAGGACTATGGCGTAGTGGCATAGTACGTCCATAGTCGATGAGTCGAGTGAATTATTATGGGGATAATAATTCATTATATTAAAAGGAGTTCTGATGGGAGTGACTCACAGCCAAGTCGGTATCGGGCCTAGAAGGTCACACACATATGGTGGATGATTCAGCGAATAGAAGAAAGGATGAAGATCCAATTAGCCCATATTCTCATTAGATGAGACCCTGTGCTGATGGGCTCCTTGATTAAGGCCCAAGGAGATTATTGGATAGAGATCCAATAATGCAAGGTTAGTGGGTAATTGGATGGAGATCCACTACATACAAAGGAAAGAGCCCTAAGGTTTTTTGGTAGCTCTCTATAAATAGGATGGGAGACTCATGGTTGATAGGTTACAACTTTAGCCACCACCTCCTATTCTCCTCTCTCCCTCTGCGCAAGAGTTGTGAGATCAGATTGGAGGAGTTTTGCTATAGAGATCCATCGTATATATATCGCTAGAGAGGAGGACACTTGACCTCCTTCATCTTCTCCATCTGGATCTGGAATACAAGGATATATGATCTCCCTAGGTAAAATTACTCTCTCACACATCGTGATTTTCTGATTTTTACGGTTTTTCTCGTGACCCCAATCTTTTACACGACGATTTGATCTGTGTGGGAAACTAGTTTTTGTTTTGATTTTCGCTACGCATGTGATGCACCCACTGAGGTTTCCCAACAATTGTGACACTCTTTCTAAGACTGAGCACTGATTCTTCTAACACAACAGTCTTTAGGTCTTGGAAGGCAGCATCACATTTGTCTAATAATTTCTAAGACTGCTCCTTCTTCAGCAACTCCATCAGTGGAGCTACGCACTTTGAATATATAGCTATGAAGCGCCAATAATAATTAACGAACCCAAGGAAGGATCTCAACTCTAGCACCTTCTTTGGTGTTCGCTAGTCCGTCACAGCTTGCACTTTAGACTTATCCATTCAAATAGAACCATTGCCGATTCAATACTCCAAGAATAGAATTTTCGTCTAAGCAAAGCATCACTTCTCCCTCTTCACGAATAAAGTATTCTCCCTGAGAAATTTAAAAATTGACTAAAGGTACTTAACATGCTCCTCGAGCGTTTGGCTGTAGACGACCATAAATTTGTCCAAATACTCCTTGAAAAGTTGGTTCATTAGAGTGCATAATGTGGTCGGAGCGTTGATTAAGCCGAAAGATATAACCAGGAACTCGAACGCTCTATACCTGGTCACACAAGTAGTCTTTGCTTCATCGCCTTTGGCAATGCGCACCTGCTAGTACCCCGATCAAAGATCAAGTTTAGAGAAGTACTTTGCCTTGCCCAATTGATCAAACAAGTCCATGATGAGTGGGATAGGGTACTTGTTCTTCACCGTCACCTTGTTCGGGGCTTGATAATCAATGCATAATCGAAGGCTCCTATCTTGTTTCTTCTTGAAGAGGACTGGAGCTCCGAATTGTGCCTTTAAACTACGGATGAGACCACCGCTTAGTAGTTCGTCTAACTGCTTTCTGAGTTCTGCCAACTCTGTAGGGGCCATGTGGTATAGTGGTCCCATTGAAGGCTTAACTCTCGACTCCAGCTCGATACGATGATCCACGCCTCTACGTGGTGGTAGAGTTTTCGATAACTCAATCGACATCACATTTGAAAACTCCTTCAGGATGTTTGCCACCATAGCAGGTTCTTGAATGGCCTCCTCGTCAAGTGTTTTGAGCTTTATGGCCGGTACAAAGGTTGATTCATCTTTTTGTACCCCCTTCTTCAATTGTAATGCCGATATTTATTATGGATCCTTAGTTTCTCCTTGAGAAACTGGAACCACGCAGGGGTTGTCGCCTCCCATTATACACATGGAGTTCAAAAATGGCATAGGCACCAACTTTGTTGCGTGCATAAATTTCATTCCAAGAATCACTTGGAAGTCATCTAAGGGCACTGCCATCATGTTCGTGCTCCCGCTCCATGTTCCGATCTTGATAGGGACTCCCTTTGCTAGTCTAGAGATCCACTTGGCCTTTGTGTTTATAGCTTTCATACGACTTAGATTCTTCTCCAATATTAGTCCAAGTCGCTTAGCTTCTCTATCGGCAATAAAATTGTGGGTAGCGCCCATGTCCATCATTGCCCTGGTTGTTCGGCCATTTAGCTTAATGTCTACATACATCAGCTCATTGCTTATTGCCTTTGATGGCTTTGCCTTTGTGTTCTCCGCCACTTGACTCCACAATGCATTCAACAAGCGCATTGCTCCCTTTCGAGGTCCTTACGACTTATCATCGTCGCTGTTGGATTCAGAACTGCTCGAACTAAGGGCGACGACTTTGCCCTTGTCTGACTTGTGGGGGTGTATTGATGCAGTTAAAGCATTGAGTGTCTATTTTTGTGAAAACTCAGTCACTATGTGCGGTCCTCAGCACAAGCATCTGCCAGATTTTTGAGCTTTGCCTTTCGAGCTTGGTCCGTTGTGGAAGCTCTTCTTATTCTGTTCGCCCCTAGACTCCTTCGCACGAGAGTATTTTGTTAGGTGATTTTTCGATGATTGTTTCTTTTTTCCTAAGTCCTCCAAAGACACAAAATCAGTTAGTCTTTCTGCGACTATAATTGCCCCGACCACGTCGGTGACAATCCTCTGATGTAGTTCTTATTGTACCCATGGCTTTAGGCCATCGAGGAAGTTGAATAGTTTGTCCTTCTCGAACATCTTGTATATCAAACATCAAGGCCGAAAATTGCTTTAAATAGTCTTTGATGGATGTACTTTGGCGGAGTTGTCTCGGTTTCCTTCTTTATGACAAACTCTGTGTTCTAGGGCAAGAACTGAGTTCTTAACTCTCACTTCAGATCTTCTCATGTATCCATATGACATCGACCTTGTTGGATTTCTTTCCAACGAGTTCACCACCAAAGTTTTGCATCTTCGTTGAGATACATTGTTGCTATCGAAACTTTGGTTTCCTTCGAATCGGGTCTCGTAGCACGAAAATACTATTCTATGTTGAATAAAAAATTTTCGAGCTCCTTGGCATCTCTGGCACCACCGTAGCAATGCGGCACAGGTGCCTCGAATCTTTGTGGTGGTGCAGCGCAGGTATTGTTCCCTCCCACATTAAGAGTTATTGTAAGTAATGTCACCTTTGTCATGAGTTTTGCCACAACTTTGTGTAGATATCGTACCGAGTCTTTGGTATTCTCTATCAGTCGGTCGACTAGGGACTCAACCATGTCTCTCCGAGATTCAGCTTCTTCTTGCGAGCTCTCTACCCCAAGGAGTCTTCGTTGCCCTTGGTAGAGTTCCTCCAAGCTTACTTCAAGAACATCGAGGCGGGTTTTCACTGTTGTAAGTCTCTCTTTATGGCTCATTTTCCTAGTTGGCGCACCAGATTGCGCCTCCTCTACTCGCAGAGAATACATCACTTCACGCTCGTCTTGTTCGTTGTCGTGCTCCTCATGAGCAGCTCCAATAGCTTTGCGAGCGAGTTTGTACTTGCAGCCCACCTGCGGTTGCTTGGGGCAAGGGTTCGACTTGCCCCATCTTGCTCAACTCACCATGGTGCTTCGCTATGGCGAGATTACGAATCTTCTTCGTTGCTTGTCGAATTGCTTGCCTGCAAAAGAGAAATTGATTAGTTTTGAAGACAAACGATGGACAAGTCCCGACGTCTCATAGAGAATGCAGCTCTCACAAGCAATTCATCGAACACTTTGAGTGCAACAGAGAAAGAGAGAAAGAGAGCAAAACATGACTTTAGAGGGCTGTAGAAATGACCACAAGTCCTAAAACGACAATTCCCAAGGTATCAGATGCAAGTCGAGTTCAACTATTGATGAATGCTCATGCCCGATACATACTTGAAGCCCCATCCAGCCCTGTGCTACTCGGGGGGTTCCAAGGGGATGAGATGACTAACATTTTGTACCGTTCAAAGCGGTTGTCATAGCACGTGAACACAACCTAAACTGGATTATTTTGGGTTATTTTGATTCTGCGTAGCGAGTGATCGTTCTACAGCGTCATAGATTATTTCTGCTCATATTTCTTTGGCAAAATCACACAAAATCAAGTCAAAACATGATGTCAAACATTTGTACAAACAAACAAAAACGATGAACGATTTACTGAGTGAAAAATTACGATTAAACGACGATCATTTGTGACATTATGGCACCTTCAGCAAATGATGAATTAAGGCCAGATTTTTAGATAACTAACCCCTATTCTACTGCTGCAAACCAACAAGGTATTACTTGTGTTACAGGAAGCTCCATTTTACGAGAGAAAGCCTTCTTTTAGGTGCCCAACTCAAACTGGAGAACCAACGATGGGTACTGCGAGAGGAAAGCAAATGCAGTCCTGTGCTTTGCCATCCATAATTAAATGCTTGTCCATATACAATACTATGCAGCTACTATGTTGAACTTCACTGCTCTCTGCTACGGAAGACTGATATGAGATTGGCTGATGTTAAGAAAGGTAGTCCTGGCATTGAGATGACCCTTTCTTTTTTCTTTTTTTTCCTTTGCGTCTTCTGGACTCTATAATTGTTCATATTGCATGGCAATTATTCATGGCCACCGACTCCGACACTCCCAGCACAGTCTCCGGTTCCTCCCACATGGCTCACAAGGAGCACCGCCACACCCTATCTCGTGTGGCTCCAGTTCAAGGAAGGGGATGGATGATGAGAGAGAGAGAGAGAGAGAGAGAGAGAGCGACAGAAGGAACGGAAGTCATGTTCATGTCGCCTTACCTCATCTAAAACTTCATTTCCGTGACAATTATTGAGTCCACGTTCGCAAAAACTATACGCGCAGGCCTTTTCTATGACACCTAAGCATCCCTAGAGACGCTTGGGTTCTATTGGAACAGAACTAGATTAGTCGTTTGATCGACTCGATTTCCAACAGTTGAATCTATCCCTTCCAACAGTTAAATGAATGACTAATTAAAAATTAAAAAAATAAAAAGATGATAATTTAGAACCAAAGTTGAAACCGAATTCATGAACCAAAAATCATTGAGTAACCTAAAATCAGAATAGTTTGAAACGGATTTGATTTCGATTTTAAATTTAACAGATTGAAATGTGGGTTCTGCGATAAAAAAAATTGAAAGTCGTGACTTACACCACGATTTCAGTAGCGACACCGTTGGAACCATGGAGACGACCGACTCCCTTGTAATGAATGCAGTGCGAGGTGTGACAGAGTGAAGTCGAGATATGACGCACTTATGGGTACTTGTCTTTCTTTGTTCTCTGTACTGGGTGATTCTTATCATTACCAACGAATAATACGTGGCTCCCTCTGCTCATGAGACGTCTATCCTTGTGATCGATGTATAAGCTCTGTCAAAGACAGCCTTCTCTCGGATGTGATAGAGGGTTGTCACCATCTACATTGATCAAAAGGAGCTTTCGCGCTGTCTCATCAACTCCATGAAGATGTCATGATTTCTTCTGCGTCGGTTCCGGAAGTGCTTAGTAGGACGTAGAAGATGTTGCGTGACATCTGTAATAACATCGAGTACATGCTAGTCAAACACACTAATTGAGTTGTAGTAAACATGTAGTAATAATAATTGAGTTGTAGTAAACATGTAGTAATTCAAATATGGAATCGAACTGAGAATTGCATGTGTTGATATTATTTTTGATCATCCGATGAATCAGACTCAATGTAGATTCAATTGCAAGGTCGATGATAGAAGGTGAGCGGATTCGATCGGATAACCTATGAAACTAGATCAAAGACAAGTCGAATAAACATCTCGCCACTTTTAACAGGAGAAATCGTTCAAAGCATCAAACGTTGTGGATTGCAGTTCTTCATGCGGACTAAATTTTCATGTCAGATGGACCATAAAATCGCAACACGAGCACATGTATAAAAAATTTCTCATTGTCTCATGTCCTTGTCCAATTTAGAGAAACTGAAGACATAAATGGCATCATCTCGTGCAGCTATCAAACTCAAGCATAGAGTTAAATGTCCTCGTAACTAGTAGTAGGCAACGGAAGAAGCCCATATTTTGCATTCGTAAGGGCGACAACATGCTTAAAATTATCCACAATGAACGATAGAAGTTGTCCCGTCTTGTCGGTTCTACGCGTTTATAAACCGGTGTTCAACTTTAACGTACTTGAACTTGCTGGAATAATAACACTTCTAAAGAATTCATCTCTCACTAGTCGTCACAGACGCACATACACAAACGCAGGAGTTGGTACGCCCTCACCGGGATTGGATTTCCATGCTGGGCTCACTTGCAAGCCGGCAGCGGTCCCCCGCAGAGGCAGTCGTTGTTGGTGAAGGAGGCGGCCTCGAGGTGGTCGAAGGGGGAGCCGGCCGGGATGGGGCCGCAGAGGTGGTTGTGGCTGAGATCTAAGTGCCCCACGTACGCCGCCGTCACCAGCGTCTTCGGCACGCTGCCTCTTAGCCGGTTGTACGACAGGTCCAGCGCCGTGTAGTACGACCGGGAGCCGAACACGTCCGGGATCTCCCCATCGATGCCGTTTCTGCTCAGGTTCAGGATGCCGAGCCCCCGGCTGCTGAGCAGCGCCGCCGGGATCTGCCCGGTGAGCCGGTTCGAGTCGAGGTAGAGCGACGACAGCACCGGCATGGAACCCAGGGTCACTGGGATCTCCCCGGAGATGCGGTTCTCAGCGAGGTCGAGGTCGGCAAGCCGGGTCATGTAGCCCACGGAAGCGGGGATGGTTCCGGAGATGCGGTTGCGGCCCAGGAGCGCGCGGCTGAGCATGCGCAGGTTGCCAAAGTCGTACGGGATGAGGCCGGAGATCTGGTTGTTGCTGAGGTCGAGGTGCATGAGTGAGGATAGGGCGGGGAGGGAGGCCGGGATGCGGCCGGAGATCTGGTTGTCGGCGACGTTGAGTACTGTGAGGCGGGAGAGGCGGCCGATGTCAGCGGGGATTGTGCCAGTGATCCGGTTGCCGACGAAGTCGAGGATGCGGAGGAAGGGAAGGGAGGTGAGGCACGGAGGAATGGGCCCAGAAATCTGCTTCCAGTCAGCGAGGATGAGGGTGGTCAGGCGGTCCAGGCGGCAGACCTCCGGCGAGATGTGGCCGGACATGAGGCCACCGTAGCGGCCTGAGCTGGCGAGGATGGGGTCCTCCGACTCTCCGCGCAGGGAGATGTCAGCTACGCGCCCGGTCGTGGGGTCGCAGCTCACGCCGTACCACCGGGAGCAGCAGTCGTCGCCTGTCCACGACGAGAAGATACCCAGGTACGGCTCCGAAAGCGCCAACTTAAAGGCCATGAGAGCCGCCCGATCAGATGCCGGGCACCCGAAAGCGCCGCCGGTCGACGTGGCTGCGACGGCCACGACGAGGACGACGGCCACGGTAGAGAGGAAACATGGAGGAGCCATACTAACTCTCGGGCGAAGCGACGAGTCTCTGCTAACTTCTTCCTTGTGACCGGTTTTATATGCCCCTTCGGACGATTATTTCCTCATTAGGATAGTCATATTACGATAGAAATTAACATGATTTTGGTGAAATTAAATGAGATAAAGAGGAGTATATGTGGAAGTACGGGTAGGGAGGGAGCACGCGGGAACCGGAGGCACGTGCTTCGTTTCATATTAGTTTGTCGTTATCCGACGCGGCAGACGAATCCAGCGGACTCCTGCGCTAAAGATAGGACAAGAAGAAAAAGACTTTGCCGAACGCCTTATACGTTACCCCCAAGCTACCCGGCTTGTAGTTCGACAGAGAAAATTCCTCGACGCGGGTCCGCTCTTGGTAGAAAAAGGGTCGGAAAATATTGTTGCTTGTCCAGGAGAGGAAAGGGTCAATGGCTTTCTTACTTTATTTCTCACCGAAAAAAGGCAAACGGAAACTGGGGTGGGGTGGTAACCGGGAGCTGGCAGCACCTAACGGAATAAATGTTGCTGATCGTGGTTGTGATGCAACCCTCTGATCTTAATCCAACGTTCCGCAGAGTGTAGTTGTCTGTCCTATTTCTTACGATCTCATGACTGAGGAAGCAAACCTCGTGAAACACCCAAGTCGGACAGGAGTTATGGGTTGAAATAATGTATGTTGCATGTGTTGTGACGTCAATCTTATTTTACAGCGTCTCAGAGTCACCGAGGAACTAATGAGATCCTTTGGAGTAGGAGCGTCTCATGCTTCATTCATGCTTCAAGCCATTGATATATCGCTGCACGATCAAATCATGTAATAAGAAGATTAAGAACACCACGTTGTCATCATCGACAAAATGGAATCCGCACCTATAAACAACGAAATGGAAGGTTGGATATGAATCTGATGAGGGTAACACGAGACAAACTTGACTCGCTTAAATCCAGGCGGTTCACTGAAGTCCGACTTCACCTAAACGGATGCGGGACCCACTCTCTTCAGATGGTGACAGGTCGGTGGGACCCGCGTCACATGCCTCTGCGGAGTATGTATCTGTCCGCCGAAGAAGGTTCCTTGTACGTGGAAAGAAAGCTACCGCGACGCATTTATATGTTCCCCGGAGGAAGGGCCCAGCGACTCTGTTGAACCGCAAGACAGGTAAAGGTGGGGGCGACTGGTTGAGTGGTGAATAAAAGGAGTGCCCAACAGAGCACGCAGAACCCGCATGTGCGATCACGTGCTCCGTGATTTTCGAGAAAACACGAGTCCGAATCCGAGCGGCGGAGGCGTGAAGCAATCTGCGACGCGACAACCCACGGGAAGTGGGACCCACAAGCTCATGCGAAAAAGTGATGTCCACCGGCTTGAATGCTGCCCGTGTATATATTACGGGTGTCGCGGTAGCAGTGAAAATACAAGGTCTAATTAGACAGACAGCAAGCCTAAACCTTGCCGACGTAAGTATGAAGCTAACATTTAACAAGGTGACCAGATTCATGGCTGGTATTACGATGACGTGGAGCATGGATACATGAAGCACCCCGATTATGTTGCATAATCCATAATAGATTAGGAGCAGCAGTTGGCGACTGTGACCGTGTTGGAAAAGTTCATGTCAGGATAGCGAAAGGTTAATGGATAGTATGAGAAGGATGGGAAGAAAAATCCTTCTCTTATATATGATAGGGTGCCAACCGGATGACCGAGGAGAGAGAGAGAGAGATGTTCGCCAGCCTATTGATGTTAATAGAGATATAACGTGGACCGGCCCAGGACGTAACGTGTGGCTATATATATATATATATATATATATATTGTGTAGGAAGCAAACCGCAAAGCTGCTCATTTGAATCTTTCCTGTTCTGGAGGCATATTCTTTTTTCATTCCTGCGGCATTCCGAGGCAAAGCCAGTACGGGCATTTGGTCCAGTGGAACACAGAAAAGAGATGAAAAGTGTTGGAGCAGCCAACTTTCTCCAGACCACCAAATGATTCAACGGTGACATGACTCTGATGTGTGTCTCATAACCAGGAGGTTAAACATTATTTTCTCGACTCAGTAGTGAGAGAGAGAGAGAGAGAGAGAGAGATTAATTGCTAGCCAGAATGGAATCAATCTTTTCTCCGATATGGGCTTCGTAGTCCTCAAGGCGTCCAGCAACAGCTTCATTCTCCCAACGAATAAGCGTGGGCACACCCTTGAGCTTGAACCTAGGATCTACCCTCCATGGATGGCTAGGATTTCTCCACGTAGGTCTATCTCCAACATATGCTCTCAAAAGTACAAGATTGCTCTTTGATGCTTCCAGCTTTTCATATATTATGGGCTCTGCTACATTGCAATCTACAAATAGAATAGCATTTAAATCGTTTAGTAAATAAAAGCTTGCCGAATCTGACAGGCACAATAATATAAGAAAAAGCAGTTATACTATTTCAAGCCCTGAACAATAAGATGTCATACAATTATCAACCTTCACAGAACTAAAAAGCCACCTAGAGATAAGCCTGTCACACCCTGCTTTTTTTCCTATGTCTTAGACATGGTTAAGAGATATAGTCGAGTATGAAGAAGCAAGAATGTTTCACCTCGAGTACAAGAGAAGAAACAAACAACTTCAGTCCCCCATTCATTGTGCTGATGGCACAAGATGAGGTTCATAAAGGCAACCTACTACATTAAACGCAACATACAGTGAGTCAGAGAGGTATGAGAGAGGAATGTCTTCTCATGAGAAGAGGAACTAAAAGACCATAGGGATAGTTTAGCAAAAACATTCCAAACAATTTAAAATTTTTTTTATTGTGGGGACAATAATGGCATTCTTAGGCCCCATACACAGCTCAAAATTTGAATCAAAATTATTCTGATCAAAAGTGATGCTTTCAAAGTTGAAATTATTGGTACTTTACCCTCGGGCACAGGGCCTCCACTCTCCTTTATTCTTCTTCCCAATGTCTATCTTCCAACACATAGGCAAAGCTGTTTGGTTGTTCCGCCAAAAAATGCCATAGTATATGCTACATTGCATAAAGAAAGGGGCTACTGACTTATTTTATGCATTAAACAAGACCAATTGGATCAACTCCTTTGTCCTTGTCATTAGGATTTTCCTAAAGCTACAAGAGACAAAATAGCCTGGAATCTTGTTTGCAAATCATATCTGATCATGCATTAATTATCTAAATAGCTTTCAATGCTACAAAATAACCACAAAAAAAAATTAAAACATTAGTGCCTTATAATCGCTTATATCCAGAGTCACTGAGAAGATATATCAAATAGTTGCTTAGTGTAGATAAGATTAAACACAGCCTCTAGCTCCTCATCCTAAAACTCAAAGGATTCAAGCATGCAAATGCTTGAGAAGTTAAAAAAAAGCCACCCAATCATATTGCGAAATATGCAAATGCAAGAAAATCCAAACATTAACAGGAGTAAAGATGTAAACCTACAAAGGCTACATCAAGATTTCTTATCAAGACAAATATCATGAACACATGGATACATATGCACACATGCACACACACACACACATATTGCAACACAGAAAATTTACAGGATGTTGGCTTACATAGAATCAGTGGTTTCTCTTAACCATTTATTTTCTTTACAGGTCCAAACATAAGAAATTTTGGAATATATTTCCTTACGTCTCATGAGATAGTTAAAACGAAATAAGATATCTTATCCAATATGATAGCAAATTCTTGCAGTGAGCACTCACATCTAAAGACTCATGAGAAAAAGAATCATTTTTTATTTTCTTCATCCCAATTTTTGCTAAACTGTGCTGATTTCTAGGTAAAGCAAGTTAGAAGCAAGAAAAACTCAATATAGGTTGCTCAATTTCAGATGTCCTATCTGACATTTTAAACTCTGAAATTACATATAAGGAAGACTGAAAATTTCATATTGGGAAAAAATAAATTATCAATACCAGGTCACGTAGATTGGGACTGTGACAATCAGGATCAACGCAAATATAAAAATTAGGCAGTCGGACTGAAGTTGGCAAGAACTGGACCTCCGTTGCTGACACTGATTGAGATTCACTGAGTTTTCCTAAGGGACTGCGACAAAGTCTTCCTTTCAAGGGATTGCAAGTAGAGGAGTGGCGTGCATGCTATGTTATAGTTATGTCCAAGAGTATCATGACTAAGTCCTGAAAGTTAGATGGTAGATAAAAATATTTTTACAAGTAAAAAAAGAAAGAATACATGAAATGCATATATTACTTTTCTAAAAGAAGAGAAATGGGAAATAAACCAGAATTTCTGAGCTATTTAGGACTGAGACAACCTTTAGAATGTTTCAATGAAAAAGGCAGTGATAGTAACTTCACGTATCATAATCTACACATATGAACTGCTAAAACACTACTAGTGGAGCCTTTCTTCAACTAGTAGCATATCTTAGGGAATGACCCTTTGATCAGTCATAGACAGAGTCCACATTAATAAAAAATAACAATAACAAACAACAGGCAAAGATCAACCAGTAGAAATATATCCAAATGATAACCTTAGAAAAAGAATCTGCCTATAAAAATTGAGTCACTAACAACAAGGGCTTTAGGAAGGAAAACTCCAAGAGCTTAACAAGAAGTGCTTGGATGAACCAGGAATTTGCTTTGACGTTTATTGTTTCTTGTTTGTTCTTGCGTAATGAATATAGGATGTAGGGTTGAAACATGCTCCTATAGATTCAAATACTTGGGAACTATTTTTCACTGTGGGATTACATGGTCTTTTTTAACCAATAGAAGATACTCTCCAAGTTGGCGAATAGGCTATCAATCTGAGATCACTATTCACAGCCTTCATCCAAGACAGGATCCAACAACAGAGTAAGAACTAATAGATATCAAAGACAAAGGTTTTACTTCGTAGTGGGTGGTTCTCAAGCAGAAAGAGAGAGGAGAAAGAAGAAAGTGCAACAGATCTGATCTAAGAGAGGAGGAGCGGAAAGGGCACGTGGAACAATGTACCAGGGCACCAGCTGCGATTGGTAGAGGGATCCTTGTCGGCCAAGAACAGAAGAAACTTCAGTTGATCTGGTTCCGATGGGGAGCCCTCCGTCGTCTCCGACTTGGTGAATCGCCCGAAAACCTGGTCGAAGTTGGAGAGATCGGCGTCAAAGGTCTTGAGAGGCATCCCTTCCCCAACTTCGAAACCCTGCCTTTCTCGGTTAGGATCGGCGAGATCGGGGCGTATGGCATCACCAATTGGCTGGCCCGTTGGAACGGACGGCTGATATTCGATGAAAGCAACCTCCATAACTATCGAGGGCATGTCGCCGTACGTGCATCATAGAATCTTTCAAACATCAAAAGAAAATTTAGAAATTAATTATAATTTTTTTTGAATCATCCTTACTTAAGCATAATTTTTTTTGTATACTCTCTTATATAAGTCTTCAAGAATTTATCTTTTCTTTTCTCTCAGCTTCTTTCAAAATTCTATGAAACGACATCATCACCCTAAAAAAATAACTAAGAGTACTTGATATATTCTTCACACCTTACACTTATCGTAAAAGACTACTTCTCATACTAAGTTTTTTATCCTAAGACATTCACCTCAAGAATCCTAAAATAATTTCTAATACTAATAATTTCTTCTTTAGTAAGTAATTATTATGTCAATTTGTATCTCTACAAGAGAAAATATTTTGCTTCATGCGTCTTCTAAAATACTTTCGATCATCAGACATTTTATGCTCTTGTACAACTTAGGGATCAACAAACAAAAGTATATATTAAATAAAACATAGGATTAATGCTGTTAGGATCGCGTTGGCACTAGGGGGGTGAATTAGTGCTTTTGAAAAACTTTCATCAATTTGAAGATTCATTCGATAAAACTTATATCAAAAAAATATTTAAACTTGAAAACATTTGTAGGACTGTAATGATCAAGTAAAGTAATTTATAAAGCAATTAAATAGCAAAGAAGAGAAGACACATCAATTTTACAGTGGTTTGGTCGACGTGACCTACGACCACTTCTGATTCCTCCTCTGTAGAAGCCATCGACGTCCACTAATGATCTTCCTTCAATGGATGAAGATCAACTACTCTTTTTATAACCCTTTCTCCTTTTCATATGTTTAGGAGAGAACTTTCATAAGACTCACACCTCCCTCCCTTAGAATAAAATCTAGAATTTTAAGAGGAGGAGAACTCTCAAAAGATTACAACAACACTTTCACACTTAGAATCAAAAGTATTTCGATATTAAATTTTACTATTTTCTTGCTCTTGCAAGCATGAATAGGTGAATGGATTTCAAATTTGGGCTCCAAATTTGAAATCCTTGATTTTTTAGGGTACAAACGATACTACCACTTGTAGCATTTAATGTTGACGATACCACCGCTTGATAGAGCCTTAGAGATTGGGCTATAGTGGTGGTACCACTTGTAGCATTAATGGGTGGTACTACCACTTGTAGCATTAATGGGTGGTACTATCACTTGTAGCATTTAATGTTGGCAGTACCACTGCTTGATAGAGCCTTAGAGATTGGACTATAGTGGTACCACCACCAGCCCTAGTGGTGCCACTACCTGATGTGGCTCTAGGCCATTGAAAATTAGCCATGATTCGAGCTCAGTAAACCCATAATTGAGTTAGTAGGATTTCTCCTAAAACTAGCTCAAATTAAAACCCTAACTATGATAATTAAGGCTAAAAATAATTACAATGCAAGCAATCCTAATGGTCCGACACGTCAATTGTTCATTCAAACTTTCGATGAACTTTCGACAAACTTCCGACGAACTTTTGGATATCTTCCGATGAACTTCTGTCTTATTGTCCAAACCTTTGGTGTATCCTCCAATTCTTCCGGTCTGATGCCCGATCTTTAGCTTCGGCGCAACGTCCAATTATTCTTTAATTGTTTTTATCTTTTCATGATCGTAGTTAGTCTTGCATCATTTTTCTTAACACATAGGTTAGATCATAAATTTATAAATTTATTTCATCAAAATCTGAGATTCAACAATCTCTCCATTTTTTATGATGATAACCAATTGATGACGGAGTTAACCTTAACTCTCATTTTTAATTATTTTTACCTTTTCATGATCGTAGTTAGTCCTGCATCACTTTTCACAATACATAAGTTAGATCATAAATTTATCAGTTTATTTCATCACCAAAATATGAGATTCAACAATCTTCCCTTTTTTATGATGACAACCAATATATGACAAAGTTAAACTTAACTCCCCCTTTTAATTATTTTTGCCATTTCATGATCATCATCACTTTTCTCAACACATAGGTTAGATCATAAATTCATCAATTTATTTTATCATCAAAATTCGAGATTCAACAATCTCCCTCTTTTTGATGATGACAATCAATTGATGATAGAGTTAACCTTAACTCCTACTATCTATGTGTCATATCGAGATAAGGCAAACTTGAATTTGAAATGAATACTAACCTTTGAATTCAAGTGAAACAATTTTGATCATAGCAATCATATGCAATATGTCATATCAAAATTTCATACATTGTGCATCATCATAGTTTCAAATCATCAAACTATAACATGCACAAATTTTAAAACATTACAACTCACCATCACTTCATGCATGATACCAAAAAAAAATCAACATCACTTTGGGCATAATATACATGATACTAAAACATTAAAATTTTTAACTATTCATCACTTCATGCATGATACCAAAATTAGCATCATTTTGGGCATAATATATATGATACCAAAAATTCATCATTTCTACCCTTTTGTCATCAGAAAAATGTTCAACAAATATTTTAACCATGTAAGCTAGTATTTTAGCAAGTTATACATCACTTTTAGAACATGCAAGCTAGCAAGTTATTGAGATGCGAAGTTAATCTAAATTTTTTGCTTCTTGAGATATGCAAGATAGCAACTTTTGCTTATTGAAATGGGCAAGCTAGCACTTCTCTTTATATGTGCAAGTACTTTTGGTTCTTTTGAGATGTGCAAGCTAGCATTTTAGCTTTTCTTGAGATGGTAGCAAGTTTCTTTCTCCCATTTGTAAAAGAAAAGAAGAAGAAGAAGAAGAAGAAGAAGAAGAAGAAGAAGAAGAAGGGAAGAATTCATTCATCACAAAAAAAAAAAAGAATCATGTCATAAGTGTCTAAAGTCCATGAATCAAAGCTCTTCTATTGTAAATTGCAAGGAGAAGGAATAAGAAAGAAAACTCAATTTACAAAATTTGATAAATTTAAAAAATATATAAGAGGAACTCATGCATTCAAAAGATTTAACATGCTTAATTCTCTTCTTATAAAATCAAATTGTTCCTTATTCAATAGCTTTGTAAAGAAACTAGATAATTGATGTTTTATATCAAACAATTCCAAAGATATATCATGGTTATTGACCTGATCTCTAATAAAATGATGCATAATATCAATATGTTTCGTTCTAAAGTGTTGAATGAGATTTTTTGTTAAATATATTTCACTAGTAATGTCGTATTTTATAGGAATATTTTTAAGACAAAGTCTATAATCTTCTAAAGTATTTTTTATTTATATTACCCATGCACAACATGCACTTGACGTGACATATTCAGCCTCGGTTGTGAATAATGCGACAGAGTTTTGCTTCTTGGAAGGTCAAGAAATAAGTGCATAACCTAGAAATTGATAGGTTTCAGAGGTACTTATTCTATGTATTCTACATCCTTCAAAGTAAGCATCAGCATAAGCAATCAAATTAAAATATTTATATTTCAGATACCATAATCTTATATTTGGAGTTTGTTTTAAGTATTTAAATATTTATTTAACTATTTTTAAATGATATTGTTTAGAATTGGACTGAAATCCTGCACAAAGTTCACCACTAAACATTATATCAGGTCTAGTTGCAGTAAATACAATAAGCTCCATATCATTCCTTAATAAGTTTTTTTATCAAAGCATTCATCATTTTCGTCCATATCTAATTTTGTGGAAGTATTCATTGGTGTGTTTATAGCATTAACAGTTTATGTAGTAAATCATTTTAATAGATCTAAGACATACTTAGTTTGACTAATAAAGGTTCCATCACTAAGTTACTTAATTTGTAATCCTAAGAAGAATGTTAATTCTCTCATTAAACTCATTTCAAATTCATGACTCATTCTTTTGGCAAAAGATTCATATAAAGATTCATTAGTAAAACTAAAAATAATATCATCAACATAAATTTAAATAATAAGAAAATTATTTTCAAAATATTTAATAAATAATGTGATATCGACCTTGCCTTTCAACAAATATTTTGAACAAGAAAAGAGCTAGTCTCTTATACCAAGCCTTAGGGACTTGCTTCAATCTATAAAGAGCCTTAGATAATTTGAAAATATGATTTAGAAAAAGAACATTCTCAAATCCAAGTGGTTGTTCAACAAAAATTTCTTCGAAAATAAAACCATTAAGAAATATGCTTTTAACGTCCATTTAAAATAATTTAATTTTTTTAAAAAGAAGCATAGACAAAGAGCATCCTTATGACTGTTAGGATCAATTGGCACTAAGAGGGGTGGGGGTGAATTAGGTGCAAGTGTAAATTGACGTTTTAACGAAAACTTTTCGTTTCGAGCAAAATCGCAAATCAAAAGCATATCTTGAACTTTAAGGTGAGTAAGTAGATGTTTTAAAAACACAATAGAAAGATGATGCTCTTGATTTTATAATTACGAAAATTATAAGTAGTAAATGAAGCAAGTAAGGAACACTCACAATTTATAGTGGTTCGACCTTAATCTTGACCTACGTTCACTTTCTGAGTCCTCCTTGAGGTACACCAGCGTCTACTATCGATCTCCTTTTAGGTAAAGACCAAACTTTTACAACTTGAGCTTACAAGGGAGACTCTTTACAAGAATTTTATAACTCTTAGCTCACTCTCTTCCCATTTTCTTTTTCTTACAATTCACATAAGTTTTTTCATAAAAGTTTAATCTCAGAAATTATTGTGTAAAATGCAAAAAAACTTGGGGTATTTATAGGCCCCAAATGGCTTCAGAATTTGAAACCAAAATTTAAACGTATCCGAAAAATTTAGGTACGGGCGGTTTTACTCACTAGCGCCGGCGGTGCAGCCGGCCTGAAAATAAGGTACGGGCGGGTGTACTTGGTTGTCTCAATCAAACCCCTTTAGTGGACCCGGTTGTCTCATTGAGTTGATTTAGATTTCTTCCAAATCAAACTCAATTAGGACTCAATCCCTAACTATGACTCAATGATTACAACCATAATGACCATCAAGCTAAAATAGTGACCTAACTCATGCCAATCCGATAGCCTCCGACATTCTTGTGGTGAGTCTTACGATCTTCTTCCGGCGATCTCCCGACGGTTTCCTAGTGATCTTCCCAATACCTTCGGTGAAGTCCTAGCGAACTCCCGGCGAGCTCCCACCGCATCGTCCAAACCTTGGCCCGATACCTAAGCTTGATCCTAGAACCATGTCTTGTCTATAACTCCTTTTCACTGTGGTGGTTAAACTTACACAATGCTAACTATAACTTAATTAATTACAATCAATATGAAAACAAATCCATTTCAAGAACTTTCCAACTCCCGGCAAGCTTTTCGGCTACTCCTGACAATCTTTTGACGAGTCTTTGTCTTTGTATTTTTCTAGCAAACTCCCTTGCGCCATCCTGGCAAGCTCCCGATACCCTTGGCAAGCTCTCGACGCACTCCAAGTGAGTTCCCAACTGCTTCATCCTCATTTCGACCCGATGCCCAGACTTGACTTTGGCCAATCCTCTGATTGTAATCTATCATAGTTAATCTTATATCAATCAACTCTAACAACCTTGTTAGATCAATAACCCATCAATTTATTTCATCATCAAAATATGAGATTCAATAATCTCTCCTTTTTTGATGATGACAATCAATTCATGACAGGAGTTAATCCTAACTCCCCTAAATCCATGTCACAATAAAGAAAACTTAAATTCAAGAGAATCACACACTCTTGAATTTAAGTATCATGAAGCAATTGATATTTCAAGCAAATTTCAATAAAAATTTACATCAAGTCATCAAAGCATGAATTTCAAAAATTATGCATCAATATCGAAGTATATGCATCAATATCCATGTGTCATCAATATCGATTTCTCCCCCTTTGTCATCAACAAAAAAGGTAAAATATATAACTAACAATATCAGAGCACATGATGTCCATTACTCTCCCTTAGTAAAATAGAATATGCATTATAGAATTTTCTTTCCTTTTGTGAATAATGAGGAGAGATATAAGAAAGTAGTTTTGAAAGTATTACATCATTAAGAAGAGCTCTTAATAAATTTTAAAAAGAATATTATGATGAGCTCAAAAGTCCAAGTTGAAACTATTTTAATTACATCATATACAATACATCATATCATTATAATAAAATCATGAGTATTGCATGTATTATTTTAAATCATCATGTATATTTTAAAGATCATCATTACATAGATGATCATCATACATGATTTCACATCATCATGCCTTCTCCCTCTTTGTCATCGACAAAAAGGAGAAGTGCAATTAGCAAGTTTTTGAGATATGAAAACTTAGTAATTTAGTAAATTTTTAGAACATACAAGCTAGTGAGTTCTTTCTTCTCTTTTGAGAAGTGCAAGCTAGTAAATATTTGCTTCCTTTGCAATGTTCGAGCTAGCAATTTTACATCATGCAAGCTAACAGGTTGACAAGTGTTACTTCTCTTGGCATGTTATGAGATTAAGCAAAAATTTTTATTCTCTTTAGATTTACACGATAGCACTTCTTGCTTCTCTTTCGAGATGAGCAAGCTAGCAAGTTTTGCTTTCCTTTTGTCAAAAAGAAGTGATGGTTATAGTGCAAAGTTTTTTCTATTATATCATTTTTGAAATCATCACATGAAATATATCAAGAAAAATTAACATGGTAATGAGATACACAATTCATGAAGACAAATTGCGAATATCAAGAGATAAATCATAAGAGAGACAAATAAAATATCTTGATTTATGCATAAGAAATCTCAAGTTATCAATATCATGATTTATATAAAAATCTCATTTTAAATAATACGAGAACACATAATAAGAGATTTTGATTCATAAAAAATTTCAAGTTATAATTCCAAAAAATCAAAATCACGATATAGGTAAAAACTTATTTAATTTCAAATAATCAAAATCATCAAAATCACTTTCAAGAGATAAAAAAATAACATAATCGATTCATTAATCTCTTTTAAAAAATTTATAAGATAGAGAAATTTTTAAGAAAAATACATTCCTTTTTTATTTCATACAAGCATGCTTTGTCTTTTTAGGCAAATAAAAATATGTATCATCATTTAAAATGAAAAAAAGAACTTTCATTACGGCAAAGATCAATAAGCCATAATCACAAATATCATCATGCATAATATTGAAATATAAACTCATTAAGCACAATCACTATGCATCATTAAATCATCAAACATGATTTCATTGAACATAAAATATCTTCAATCAAAATAAAAAAGTAATAGGAAAATCATCAAGATATACATTATTGTTTCTTAAAAGCATACATAGGATTTATCTTAAGCATTAGATTTAACTCTAACATTTTGTTCATTTATCATAAAACATGTAATTTTCATGATCAATATAATTTTTCAAAAGAAAATAATTAAAGCTCTCTAATTCATTTTGTAAGAGATTCAAATAATAGTATTATTTTATCTAAGATTGATTGATATAAATATTTTCAAGAATAATTATCCTCCTTTTTAGTTGTTTTAACTTATGAAATTTATTTCAAGAATGCAATGTCATTTAATGTCAAAAACTAAGTTTCATCAAGATAATTGCAATAAAATATTTTCAAACAAGAATTTCAATTTATTTTAATTCCAATGATTTTTAAACTTAGTGAAATGAGTTATCATGCTCATTTCATTCTCATTAAATATATTATTAATTTTTTAAAAATACTAGACAATGAAACATGATTTTTCTCTCTCTTTTCTATATTGTTCTATGCTTAAATTCTATCATTCAACAATAATTATCATCAAAATCTTTCTTTCATAAATTTAAATTTAGATAAAGTCTCTAATTCATTTTTATACTAGTATGCCAAAGTTAGTGCAATCAAGATTAATGAGTTATCCAAAGATTCAATATTAATGATTTTATTTCAATAGTTATTTGTTATTACTAGGCTAGTGAGCTTTAAAAAAGTATCAGATCCCAAGTCATGTGCCTTGAGCATCGACTTTCAAAACATTACTCAGTGCTCCTAGCTTAGTTAGGAGACAACTTTATATTGTGGGAGGTTTTGATTTAGGTACCTATTTGAGTTTGGGTCATTCATGATATATTCTTCCCATTTTCTCTATTAGCTTAAGATTGTTTATGGTTCCTTTAGGAACCCAAATTAATTTATGTGGGCTATAATTTCTAAATGAACACTTATAAGCAAAGTGTCCACATCTACTACAAAACTTACATCTATTTTTGGGCAAAGAATGTAATATGAATCTTCTAATAAGGATAGTTGGATTTTGATGAGTCTTACTCATAATGCCAATACCTTCCTTATGATAATGACCCTTATCAACATGGATTATGTTTAGAGACTCATTGTCTATCTTAAGCCTTTTTTGAGTTTGTTGTAGTATGTCATTTTCTTGTTTAATTACCTCTAGTGACTCATATTTAGAACTAGAAAAATGTGATATTGATGCATCATTCAAGGTTTCATATTTAGTGTATGAATTATGTGATGGTGATGTATCATGCATTTATTTAAATTTACTAACTAAAAAGAAATGCTTAATGAATTACTAACCTCATCTTGGATCGCAATTAGAGCATAGTTAGTAACTTATTCTTTGGAGTGGTCTTCTTCATCAAAAGAGCTTGAATCATCCCAAGTGGCCAAAAGTGCTTTCTTCTTATGTGTCGGCTTCTTCTTCAATTGAGGACATTCATTTTTGAAATGTCCCAATTTTTTGCATTCATAGCATATGACATTGTCCTTCTTTGGTTTTTTTTTTTTTTTTTTTATAGTTTTTGTTCTTTTTCATAAGTTTTTTAAACTTTCTTGATAATAGTACAATATCATGGTCCTCATACTCGAGGTTTCACTCGATGAGTCATTTGTCATTCGAAGTGCTATATCATTCCTGTTCTTTGGAAGGGGTTCATCAAGCTCAACAGTTTAGTTCATATGTCATGAGTGAGCCAATAAGTTCTTTAAGAGATAATTTATTAAATCTTTGGCCTCTTGTATAGCAGTTACTTTAGGATCTCAATTTTTAGATAGAGATCTTAAAATTTTACTCACAACTTTAAAATTCGAAAAATATTTTCCAAGTGCTTTAAGGCCATTGACGACATCTGTGAAACGAGTGTACATGTCTCCAATGGACTCACTTGGTTTCATTTGAAATAACTCATAATTATGAACTAAAATATTAATATTAGATTCTTTTACTCTACTAGTCCCCTCATGTGTGATTTCTAATGTGTGCCAAATATCAAAAGTCGATTCATAAATGGAAACACAATTAAACTCATTCTTGTCATGAGCATAAAATAAGACATTCATAGCCTTTGCATTCGAAGAAAAATTCTTTATTTCCAAATCATTCTACTTATTCATTGGTTTTAAATATTTTTCAAATCAATTATCTATAATATTCCATAAATTAAGGTCCAAAGAAATGAGAAAACTATGCATCCTTATTTTTCAATATGTGTAATCCGTCCTATTGAACATGGGAGAACATGAAATGGAATGTCTCTCGTTCATGTCAAAATAGGTCATTTACTCAAGTGGGTGTTAATCCACTGAGTAAGTAACTTGGCTTTGATACCAATTATTAGGATTAATTGGCACTAAGAGGAGGAGGAGGAGCAGGGTGGGGGTGTGGGTGGAGGGGGGGAGGGAGGGGAGATGAATTAGTACAAGTGTAAATTGACATTTTAACGAAAACTTTTCATTTGGAGCAAACTTGTAAATCAGAAGCATATCTTAAACTTGAAGGCGAGTAAGTAGATGTTTTAAAAATACAATCAAAAGATGATGCTCTTACTTTTCTAATTACGAACAATTGTAAGTAGTAAATAAAGCAAGAAAGGAACATTTACAATTTATAGTGGTTCAGCCTTAACCTTGGCCTATGTCTACTTCCCGAGTACTCATCCTTGAGGCATATCGACGTCCAATATCGATCTCCTTTTGGGTGAAGACCAAACCCTTACAATACTCTTTACAAGAATTTTCCAACTCTTAGCTCATTCTCTTTCCATTTTCTTTTTCTTACAATTCACATAAGTTTTTTATAGAATTTTAATTTAAGAAATTATTGTATAGAATGTAAGAAAACTTAGGGTATTTATAGGCCCCAAATGGCTTTCGAATTTAGAGCCAAAATTTAAATGTATCTGAAAAATTCGGGTACAGGCAGTTTACCTGCCGGCGCCGACGATGCAGCCATCGAAAGCACCCTGAAAATAGGGTACAAGCGATTTAGCCGTCGTCAGTCACCCGAAAATATGGGCGGCGACGGTACACCCACCGCTCACCAGAGGTTCAACCGCTGAAATTTCTGGAAAAGTGGTTCCCTCCACTTTTCAAATTCTGACTTGAACCTTATATCAACCAATTCTTTGGTCAACTAATTAAGCTCAACTCAAGCTCAATCAAACCCCTTTAGTGGACCCGGTTACCTCATTGAGTTGATTTGGATTTCTTTTAAATAAAACTCAATTAAGACTCAATCCCTAACTATGACTCAATGATTACAATGATAATGACTATCAAGCTAAAACAATGACCTAACTTCAGCCAATCCGACAGCCTTTACCATTCTTGTGATGAGTCTTACGGTCTTCTTTTGGCGATCTCAAAGCGTGTTCCTAGCGATCTTCTCGATACCTTCGGTGAAGTCCTAGTGAACTCCCGACGAGCTCCCACTGCATCGTCCAAACCTTGATCCGATGCCAAAGCTTGATCCTAGATCCATGTCTTGTCTGTAACTCCTTTTCATCGTCGTGGTTAAACCTGCGTGATGCTAATTATGACTTAATTAATTACATTCAACATGGTCACAAATTCACTTCAAGACCTTCCCAACTCCGGCAAGCTTTTCGGCTACCCTAACAATCTTCTGACGAGTCTCGGTCTTCTTCCGGTGAACTCCCTTGCACCATCTTGGCAAGCTTCTGATACCCTTGGCAAGCTCCCGACGCACTCCAAGCGAGTTCCTAACTGCATCATCCATATTTCAACCCGATGCCTAGACTTGACTTTGGCCAATCCTCTGATTGTAATTTGTCGTAGTTAATCCTGTATTAATCAACTCTAACAACCTTATTAGATCGATAACCCATCAATTGATTTCATCATCAAAATATAATATTCAACAATTGCTTTAAGTCTTGCTACATGAGCGAAGGTTTCTTCATAATCAATTCTATCTTCTTGGTTAAAACCTTTGGCCACTAATTTAGCCTTGTTTCGAACCATGATACCAAATTTATCTTGCTTGTTTCTAAAGACCCATTTAGTGCCAATTACAAGATGGTCACTTAATCGAGGAATAAGCGTCCAAACCTTATTTCTCTCAAATTGATTTAACTCTTCATGCATTGCAAAAGCCTATGATTCATCTTTTACATTACCGTCAATGCATTTAGGTTTAATTTGAGACAAAAAGGTCGCATTGCATATAAATCTCTAAAAGAGGGACAAATTTGAACACCTTTTGATGTATCTCTAATTATTAGCTTCTTAAGATGAGCATCTATATACTTCCATTCCTTGGGTAAGAATTCCTTGAAAGTAGATGAATCCAAATTATTTTGGAGAGGAGAATTTTCATTTAAATTTAAAGTACTAAAATCAAAATTATCGTTAAAATTATTTTTCTTAAATTCAGGAAACTCATCAAAAATAATATGAATGGATTCCTCAATGACTAAAGTTCTTTTATTAAAGAAACAATATGCTTTAGAAATAGAGGAATATTCAATAAATATGTCTTCATTGGATTTTACATTAAATTTTCCTAAGGCATGTTTTTCATATAAAATAAAATATTTAAAATAAAAACTTTGAAGTACGAAATGTTGGATCTTTTGTGATAGATGTTTTGTGTGGTTTTCAATTATACAAGCATTAGATTCAAATTTGATGATGTATTATTTATCATACAATTGACTAATGCTTAGTAGATTATGTTTTAAACTATATACTAATAACATATCTTCAATCAAGAGATTTAACTTGTTACCTATGGTTCATTTGCCAATATTTTTGTTCTTGTTGTTGTCTCTAAAGATGACGTATCCTTCGTCTTGGCTAGTGAGCTTAAAGAATTATATTGGATCTCCGGTCATGTGCCTTAAGCATCATCCACTATCACGATACCAATTTTTTGCTTCAAACCTTTATTTGGAGACATACCTACAAGAAAGGAGGGTTTGGTTTAGGTACTCATTTAGCTTTGAAACCCTCATAAAAAGCTCTACCTAATTTGGCATTGAATTATTTATGGTTCCTTTATGAACCCAAACTAATTTGTGTGGACTATACCTTTTCAATGAACATCTATAGGTATAATGTCCAAATCTATCACAAAAGTTATATTTATTTCTAGGTGAAATATGTAATGTGGGTCCTTTAACAAAGATAGTTGGCTTTTGTTGAGTGTTACTCACAAAACCAATTCCTTCTTTTCTATAAATATGACCCTTATTAGCAAGGATCATGTTTAAGAATTTGTTACCTATTTTAAAATTTTCTAATATTTCTTGTAGTAAATATTTTTTTTCTTAAGTGAATCTAACTCTTTATACTTAGTGGAAGGAGCTAATATACATTTATCATGCTCATTTTTCAATTTTTTAAATTCACTACCAAGAGAAGCATGATCCTTTCTTAACAATTTATACTTTTCAATAACTAATTTAAAATCATCAAACAAGTTATTAAATGCATTGAATAATTAATTGTAAGATAAGGAAGATTGGTTTGAGTTACATATCTCGTTGCCAAATGCCATTAATGCGTAATTTATAACTTCTTTGTTGGTTTGCTCATCTTCGGATGCACTTGAGTCATCCCTAGTTGCTTTGAGTGCTTTCTTTTTCTTTGGTAGCTTCTTCTTCACTTGGGAACATTCATTTTTAAAGTGTCCCGACCTCTTGTATTCGCAGCATATTATTGAATCCTTTTTTAGTTCACTTTTGTTCTTAGTGTCTTGTTTTATTTTGTTCCTTTTAAAAAAAATTTAATTTTTTTTTATAAGAAGTGCCAAGTCATTATCATCATCGTCATCACTTTAGTTTTCTCCCAAGTCTTCTTCTTCGGTTCTCAATGCTATATCCATCTTATTCTTTGTAATGTTGTTCTCAAGTTCATCATGTGCTATACATGTCATTTCGTAGGTCATTAAAGACCCGATAAGTTCTTCAAGCGAAATATTATTTAGGTCCTTTGCTTCTTGTATTACCGTTACTTAGGATCTCAACTTTTTGGAAAAGATCTTAGTATTTTATTAACAAGTTCAAAAGTAAAAAATTTTACTAAGTGCTTTTAAACCATTGACGACATATGCAAAATGGGTGTACATGTCTCCAATGGTCTTACTTGGTTTCATATGAAACAAGTCATAGCTTTGTACCAAAAGATTAATTTTTGACTCTTTTAACTCTATTTGTGCCTCCAAGTATGACTTAGATTGTGTGCTAAATCTCATGTACAGTTTCATATATAGAAACCCGATTAAATTTATTTTTATCAAGAGCATAAAACAAAGCATTCATCACTATAGCATTTAATAAAAAAGTCTTTTTTTTCAAATAATTTCATTTATTCATTGGTCTAGAATATTTTTTAAAACTGCTTTCAATAATATTCCATAAATCAAAATCCATAGAAAATAAAAAAGTTCTCGTTTGAGTTTTCTAATATGTGTAGTCCGTCCCATTAAATATAGGAGGACGAGTGATCAAAAGATCCTCTTGATTATCGGTAGAAGTCATATCTCTTGGGTTTTAAACCAAATAGAAAGAAACATTGCTCTAATACCAATTATTAGGATTGTGTTGACACTGAAGGGGGGAGGGGGGAGAAGTGTGAAAAACTTTGAAGATTCATTCAATAAAGCTTGTATCAGAAAAATATTTAAACTTGAAAATATTCATGAGACCATAATGAGCAAGTAAAGCAATTTACAAAATAATTACATATCAAATAAGAGAAGGCACAACAATTTTATAATAATTCAGTCGACATGACCTACGTCCACTTCTGATTCCTCCTCCGTCAAGGCCACCGACATCCACTAATGATCTTCCTTCAATGGATGAAAATCAACTACCATTTTTGTAACATTTTCTCCTTTTCACAGGTTTAGGAGAGAACCTTCACAAGACTCACACCTCCCTTAAAATAAAACCTAGACTTTTAGGAGGAGGAGAACTCTCAAGAGTATATTAAGATAGAAGTCCATATATTAATTAGTACTATAAAATCTGCATGTTATTTATTTTTGTTGTACTTATTTTGTCAGAAACATGTCACTCAAAAACCCCCTACATGGCATACTTGATGCCAACCGCCTCACTAGTCCAAACTAGACAAAGGCTATGTAATTTGAGAATTATTCTCACGGAGGAAAAAATTGTATATGTCCTTAATATGATTGTGCCCACGCCGGAGGAAAGGACAAGCGAAGATGAGATCGCTCACTTTGTGAAGTATATAGATAGTCCTAGAGGATAACCTGTGTGTTGATCTTATACTTCAATCCCTATCGGATTCCTTTTTACAGTTCATTATTTTTAATATGAACAAGCTTGAGGTGACTCTATCTAAGCTCCTCAATATGTTGAGGGAAGCTGAGAGCACCATAAAAAAAGAGAAGCTAGTTCTCTATATTGGTGAGACAAAAAAGAAAAGGAAGGCCAGCAAGACCCTTAAGAAGGGCAAGGGCAAAGAAAGACGAGATAAGACAAAGGTTGCCAAGAGAGACCCGATAAAGGATAAATGACAGTGCTTCCACTGCGGCCAAGATGGACATTGGAAGATGAACTGTAAGGACTACCTTGTAGATAAGGCGAAATAGAAGCTTGGAAAAGCTTCAGATATATTCATGATTAGTCTCCACTTGTTAGATTTTCATGATTATACATGAGTATTGGATACCAAAAATATTTATCATATCTCAATTCGTTGTATGTTCTGACAAGACCCAGGAGATTGGCTAGAGGCGAGATGGACCTCA
Organism: Ensete ventricosum; assembly: GCA_029747655.1. Classification (NCBI taxonomy): domain Eukaryota; kingdom Viridiplantae; phylum Streptophyta; class Magnoliopsida; order Zingiberales; family Musaceae; genus Ensete; species Ensete ventricosum. The sequence continues at coordinate 17,108,490 of JAQQAF010000005.1, forward strand.
AGATGGGCCATGGAGCAAGAGTTGCTGCAGTTGCTGTTGGAGAGGTCACCCTACATCTACCTGGTGGAGCTATTATTGCATTAGATGCATGCTATTTTGTTCCCTTTATTATCAAAAATATTATTTATATCTCTTGTTTGACAATTAGTGGATATAAATTAGTTTTTGAGAACAATAGTTGTTTAATAATTATGGATGATGAGATCATCACTAGAGGGACCCTTATAAATGGCTTATATATATTAGATACTTCTTCACATATTATGAATATAAATATGTCTAAGAGGAAAAAAGATGAGGTGAATAATGCATACCTATGACATTGTAGACTAGGTCATATACATGAGGGAAGGATTCAAAAGTTGCCGAAAGATGGATACTTAGATCCATTTGACTATGAGTCATATGTAACTTGTGAACCTTGCTTTTGTAGGAAGATGACCAACTCTCCTTTTCGTGGAACTGGAGAGAGAGCCACTGAGTTATTGAAACTCGTACATAGTGATGTATGTGGTCCCATGTCAACTCAGGCTATAGACTCATACTTCATTACATTCACTGACGATTTCTCTAGGTATGGACATGTGTACTTAATGAAGTATAAATCTGAGGCCTTTGAGAAATCTAGGGAATATAAGAATGAGGTAGAGAACCAAATTGGAAAGAGTATTAAGACTCTTCGATCAGATCGAGGAGGAGAGTGCTTAAGTACGGAGTTCACCCATTTCCTCAAGGACAATGAGATTCTATCCCAGTGGACACCTCCGTATACACCTCGGCTCAATGGTGTATGAGAAAGGAGAAATCGCACGCTGTTAGACATGGTGTGGTCCATGATGAGTTTTACTGACCTACCCGTCTCATTCTGAGGGTATGCCCTAGAGACTGCAACTTACCTTTTGAACAGAGTTCTATCAAAGTCGGTAGTGTCTGCGCTATATGAGATATGGAAAGGAAAGAAGCTCGATCTTAAGATTGTTAAGATTTGGGGTGTCCTGCCTATGTTAGAAGACACAACCCCGATAAGTTGAAATCAAGGACAGAATGGTGCATATTCGTGGGATACCCAAAGAAAACTTGTGGGTATTATTTCTATCACCCCGAGGACCGAAAGGTCTTTGTTGCCAAGAGAGTCGTGTTCCTTGAGAAGGAACACATTCTTGGTGGAAATAGTGAGAGCAAGATAGAATTGAGCGAGGTTGGAGAACCTAGCTCAAGCACCATTCCAGACCCTAAGTCTGTTCAGGTACTTAACACACAAGTTCTAACTTTGCATAGGTCTAGTAGAGTATCTCACCCTCCTAAAAGATATGTGAGACATATCAGTGGAGATGACTCTCAAGATATTGATCCTCAAACCTACGAGGAGGCTCTTATGAGTATAGACTCCAGGAAGTGGCAAGAAGCCATAAATTCTGAGATGAATTCCATGTACTCTAACAAGGTTTGGAACTATGTACTACTAGCCTTGCATTATGAGTATTGTACCCATCGACTGCAAATGAATCTTCAAGAAGAAGATTAGAGTGGATGAAAAGGTAGAGACCTATAATGCAAGGCTAGTAGCTAAAGGATATCGTCAAAGATAAGGAGTTGACAATGACGAAACCTTTTTCACCTGTAGCCATACTTAAGTCCATTAGAATTATTTTGGCCATTGTAGCATACTGTGACTATGAGATATGGTAGATAGATGTCAAAATAGCATTCCTCAATGGCAATCTTGAGGATGAGGTGTATATGATACAGCCAGATAGATTCGTATCCAAAGAGAGTCCAGATAAAGTGTACAGGTTGCTTAGATCCATTTATAGATTAAAGCAAGCTTCCCGAAGTTAGAACATAAGATTTGATGAGGTGATCAGATCTTATGACTTTGTTAAGAATGAAGATGAGCCTTGTGTGTACAGGAAGGTAAGTGAGAGCGCTATCACCTTCTTGGTGCATATGTGAATGACATCATAATCATTGGGAATGATGTAGGAATGCTCTCCACAATAAAGGCTTGGCTATCAAGAAACTTCTTAATGAAAAACTTAGGGGAAGCATTCTATATTTTGGGGATCTGGATCTATATAGATAGATCCAAGAGGATGTTTAGCTTATCTCAGTCCAAGTACATAGACTCCATTATCAAAAGGTTTGGCATGAAGAATTTCAAAAGAGGTCTTATATCGATGAGACATAGAATATCATTTTCTATGAGTATGTCCCCAAAGACACATGAAGAAAGGACAGATATGAATAAGATACCTTATGCCTCAGCGATAGGGTCTATCATATATGCGATGCTATGTACCAGGCCTGATATAGCACATACTCTGAGTGTCACGAGCAGATATCAGACATATCTAGGTTTAGAACACTGTAAGGCAGTAAAATATATCCTTAAGTACTTGAGAAGGACTAAGGATCTTTTACTGGTATATGGAGGAGGTAGCCTCCAGGTTGAGGGCTACATGGACTCGAGTTTTCAGTCCGACATTGATGATAGTAAGTCAAATTCAGGGTATATTTTCACTATAAATGGAGGAGCAGTAAGCTGGAAGAGTTTCAGCAAGCTAATACTGCTGACTCGACCATAGAGACGGAATACATTACTGCAGCAAAAATAACAAAGGAAGGGGTGTAGATGAAGAAGTTCATCAAAGATTTGGGAGTCATACCAAGCAACGTGGAGCTGACTCCCATATATTATGATAGCGACAGGCGATAACTCTAACAAGGGAACCCAGGTCTTATCAGAATTGTTTTGAGGAGTCTCCATCTAATTAGAGCGATTATGATCCGAAAAGATATAGCAATGGAAAGAGTTTTATCCAAAGATAACATTGCAGATCCACTTATGAAGCCACTGGCTTAGATTGCATTTGAGCGTCACAGGGGTCTGATGGGGATCAGACACATAGGTGATTGACTTTTGGTCAAGTGGGAGATTACTGGTTACTAGTGTCCTGCAAGCCAATCACGTGAGTGATGGCACGTGTGACAGATTGTGTGATCTTTTTACTTATTATTAATATTGGTATATTCTCACATTACATTATCTGTAGCATATATATTGTGATGTCCTTGGTTCTATGCAATGGGAATCGGATTGTGATGAGATCACGATAATAAGATCGATTCACCTTTAAACACAGATCCTAAATAATCCCGGAAAATAGGTTACTCGAGAGGGATATCATGATAATCAGACATATCAGTGTACCATATACTCATCCATATGATGAAGGTGATTGGTCTAATAGCCACTTGTGTGGAGACACTAAGGATATAGCACAGGTGCTCATTGGAGAATGAGTTCACTAATTGATCCGCTTATATAATATTGTATGGTTAATGATACATAATGTCAGATAGCGATTCCATAGTCTCAGTTGTGTATCTGGTCCTTAAACTTGAGACACCAAGGATATCTTGTATGAGTACTCCTTTCTTTGATGCCAAACTTACAGGTTTGGAAAGTTTCAGATCTTGTACAGCTGGTTATCGGGATTGGTAGCCAACCTTACGAAGACAATTGAGTGTTAATAGAGGATCATCCACTCTCGATATCATGAGAGGAATATCTCATCTGTGCTTGCTCAGATAAATCCCTAGTCAGAGTCATTCGGATTGAGAGAGAGAGTTCTTTGGGAGAATCTGATTAGAGCGAGACTATGATGGATTTCGTATGTGACCTGATAGTACTATGTCCAATATACGATCTCTGGCATATTAGTTGGATGAGAGATTATAGATACATGGTAACTGTGGACAAACAAATCCAATAAATTCGATCCCCCTATAGCGTCTGGGGACTATGGCGTAGTGGCCTAGTACATCCAAAGTCGATGAGTCGAGTGAATTATTATGGGGATAATAATTCACTATATCAGAAAGAGTTTTGATGGGAGTGACTCACGGCCAGTTCGGTACTGAGCCTAGAGGGTCACACACATATGGTGAATACTTCAATAATTAGAGAATTCGATGAAGATCCAATTAGCCCCTATTCTCATTAGATGAGACCCTATGCTGATGGGCTCATTGATTAAGGCCCAATTAGAGGCCCAAGAAGATTATTGGATAGAGATCCAATAATGCAAGGTTAGTGGGTAATTGGATAGAGATCCAACACCCACTAAGGAAGGAACCCTATGGTTTCTTGGTGGCTCTCTATAAATAGGAGGGGAGACTAATGGTTGATAGGCTGCAGCTTTAGCCACTGATAGGACCTTATAGTTCTATCATGGAGGAAGAGGGTGGAAAAGGGGGATAAACGATCTCTTCGAGGGGATCGGGCCTCCTAGATCACTTTGAGGGGATCTGCCTCCTAGGGTTTTGCCTTTTGGCTAAAAGATATACTTCTCATTGATTGATCTTCATGAAAGAGTTTACAGCCTTATTTATAGGGCTCTACCAAGAATCTCGCTAATCTTTGACTCTTAACTAACTTGATAAACTCCTAACTGAAAATAATAACCGACTTCATCCTAACCGAAGATAAAAACCAACTCATAACTTACTCGATTGGGCTCACCCATCTCATAACTGACTCCAACTGGATAGACTAATATGACTCGACTCGATTTAATCATGAATAGATGGATGGACCTGACTTAGGTAGGGTCCTAACAGACCCGCCCACTTCATATCAGCCTTGCCCTCAAGGTTGAGCAGTATCAGATTTCGGGAGCACTTCAATATTTGCCACGCTTCACGACTCTTTGATCAATGATATAACCCCAGAAGGAGCTTTATATATTTTGATCCTTGAGGGGAATCAACTCTTGGAATCGCTGTAGGGGTTCCTCCCTCCTACATTCGGCACAAGGCTGAAATAAAATTGATAATTGCTTGATTCAAGAGAGGGGGCGGCTACATCATTATACAGGGATCAAAACCCGAGCCTAAGGGAGTGCTTGCCTAAGTAAAATTATCCCTTTGCCCCTCCTATAGCTAACATGCCTTAATAGGAACAAGGGGCGACTAGGTTGGCTCTATAGCCGACCTAAGCAGGGGGAAACCCTAGCCAACCAACCCAGTAAGGGGGCAACGACCACTAAGCCCTAAGGGCTAATCTAAACCCTAGCCATACTCCTTTATAAGATAGGAGTGGCTTTACTACAATCTAGTAGGATTTTATTGACTACTTCTAAGGAGATTAGGACTCAACCTTGCTGGAGTCCTATCAAACCCGCCCTCTTAAAATCAGCCATGTCCTCAAGGCTGAAGTTCCATGAACTCAGGGAACCGGGTCTTCAGCTCCTCATCAGCTTCGGTGTCAGTTGGAAGAACTTGAGCTAAGTCGTCGTCTTTAAATTTTCATTTGAGGTGGGATACTTAGAGGATCAACTGTAATTTTGATCTGGTGCACGGATCTGATCTCCAGGTTGGGGCCCTAATATGATCCCCAATTTTACAAGGCCCAAAGAAATAGGGAGATCACTTTCTTGAGGCTTGAATTTCATGCTGGTGGAGATGGAGATGAAGGGGGACTTGAACTTTCTTAGGAAACTTTCTTCTGCTCTGGCATTTATTAGGGGGATGTTTCTTCCTAGCATGGGCTGCCATATGGTTAGTCTTTAGTGATAGCCAATCTTTCTTCTGGAATGGTGACTGCCCTCTGGTATGGTTCAGGATAACGAGAGCCCAATCTGGCATGAGCATGGATTGTAATTCTTCTAGTTTAACTCCTCTTTCGTGCCATGGACCTATATCTAACCATATTTTAAATTTCGTAGTAATTAGTATCTCCTATAAACACCTCTTATGAAGTGTGGGGGAAGCCTCGGTGTAAATTAGGAGTCGACCATCTTGCATAAAAATTGCCCAAATTCCAACTCCTGACGCATTGGCCTCAATGACCAAAGTGCAGTCGAAATTGGGTAGCGCTAGGACCGACGTCATCGTCATGGCTGCCTTGAGTCGTTCGAAGACTGTAGAGGCTTTATCCGACCACAAGAAGGAGTCTTTCTTCAGTAAGGACATGAGCGGGGCACTGATCTTGCCATAATCTTTCACAAAATTTTGGTAGTAGCCCGTGAGTCCAAGGAAACCACGTAATGATTGTACGTTTGTAGGCCTCGGCCATCCTTGCATTGCCTCGGTCTTTGTCGGGTCCACCGCCACTCCACCCTCTAATATAATGTGCCCAAGATACTCCAATTTATGTTGTAAGAAGCTGCACTTTGACTATTTAACATAAGGAGTATTCACCCGAAGAATCGTTAGAACAGTTCGTAAGTGCTGAAAATGTATATCAAGCGTAGGGCTATAAATGAGAATATCATCAAAGAATATCAATACAAACTTACGTAGAAAACTCTGAAAGATGTCATTCATCAGGCTTTGGAAATTAGAAGGAGCATTCGTAAGTCTGAAAGGCATTACCACAAACTTGTAGTGGCTGTTATGCATGCAAAATACAGTTTTCAAAATATCTTCAGTGCATACCCGAATCTGATGGTATCCGGATCGGAGATCCAATTTAGTGAGGACTCGGGCTCCTTTTAATTCATCCAAGAGTTCATCTATGAATGGGATAGGATATTTATCCTTGACGGTGATGGCGTTTAGAGCCCGGTAGTCAACGCACATCCACCACGTACCATCTTTCTTACGCACTAGCAACACCGGTGAGGAGTAAGGGCTGCAGCTCGGTCGAATCACCCCAGTGTCAAGCATCTCTTTAACAATGTTCTCCATCTCATCCTTCTGTAAGTGAGGATAGTGGTATGATCACAAATTTGCTAGAGGTTTGCCTAGCAAAATAGGAATACAATGGTCATGAGACCAGTTAGGGGGCAGCCCATATGGCTCTAAGAAAACATCCATGAATTCATTTAGGCAAAGGGCAAGCTTAGGATATAAGTTTTGTACGTTCTCCCCCATAGATGGCTACTGAATATGCATCAAGAATCCGCCATGTGCTTTGTGTAAAACTTTCTCCATTTGTTGCGATGAAATAGTGGAAATTTGGCTCCCGCCCTTACCTCGTAATGTGACATGTCTCCCTTTGTAATCAAATTTCATGATTAATTTAAAAAAATTCCAGGAGATATCACCTAGTGTTGCGAGCCATTTGATCCCGAGTATGGCTTCATAATCATCGATGGGTAGGAGGAAGAAATCAGCTACCACTTCTTGGTCTTGGAAGAGTAGTTTCACACGAGGGCACCATTAGTCGCAATTAAAGATTCGGTCGTCGGTGACCTTTACGTCAAACTTGTTGTAACCTTCGATTTGAAGTGCCAAACGTACAACCACCTCACTATTGAGGAAGTTATTAGTGCTGCCCGTGTCGATGAGAATGGTGATGAGTTGCTGTTTTAGAAGTCCTCCAACTTTCATCATCTGCGGGTTGGAATAGCCGACCAATGCATGCACTGCGTAGTTGGCCGGTTGGACTCTTCCTCCATGGCTTATTCTTTACGTTCAAGGGCTTCTTCAGATGTTTCATTATCCTCATCCTCCACTGGTTCAATCATGAGGAGCCGGCCCTTTTTCCAGTGATGTTCGCGGCTCCACGGTTCGTCGTAATGCTAACACAACTCCTTGGCCAATCGTTCGCGAAGCTCGTCTCTTATCAACTTTTTTAGTGCAAGGGCTTGGATGGCAGTAGAGGGGGTAGTAGGCCTCGGCATGGCTGGTCAGGGAGTGACGCTTGTCCTTCATAACTCGTGGTTCAATTGTTCTTCCCGGATACGCGCGAAGGAAATCACCGCCATAAGAGTGTACGGGTGTCGCGCCTTTACTTCTCGGATCTCTGGCTTTAGGCCCTTGATAAAAGTACCTAAAAGTTGTTTCTCAAACCAATTCTTAGTTTGGTTAGATAAACACTTAAACCTTGTTTGGTATTCTTGTATTGTAGAGGTTTGACGAATCTTTGCCAATTGTCCGTCGATGTTGTTGAAATTGGTTGGTCTGAAGCGGTCTAGTAGTCCTTCCTTGAATCATTGCCAAGAGAGTCCTCCATGGGTGTGCTTAAACTAATTAAACCACTGAATAGCATCTCCCTCGAGGTGGATGGTAGCAATCTCCACCCGTGTGGCGTCGGCGGTTAGGTAGAACCAAAAATAGCGCTCCGCGCGCGAGATCCACCCGATCGGGTCTCCTTCCCATCTAGGGAAGTCAACCTTCATGCATGGATTATTGAGATCAGAGGTGATGTGGCCATGTTCTTGAGGATCATCTCGCTGATCTAAAGTTTTTTCGTGTTGTGATTTCCTTGGGTTCGATAGTCGACCAATGCTGAATTCGGCGAAAAGAGATCGTATCTTCTCTTCTATGCGGTTTCCAAAAGCTTCAAGCTTTGCATCTGTAGCCTCCTCTGATGCCATAGTATATATCTTTAGATCTGTAATATTGAGATCTTTTTTCTGTTGTCAGGTTAGTGGCATGAGAATTTTGGAGGAGGTGGCCGGTTGGAAGGTGAATCGGTTTGGATGGAAGTAGGCTGCGGTTTAGGGCAGATTTGGGGCTACGGTTTTGTGGAGTTTAGGCTGCGAATTGGTGTGATTTTAGGGCTATGATAGTAGTAGATGAAGGTTAGAAAAATAGATTTTAGATCTGGGATAGATGGCAGCAAAGGTAGGTGTCTCAGTAAGGAAAGTTGGCTAAAAAGGTAAGTGGATCGATAAGGAAGTAGGCTGATTTGGGGGCTGTTTGGATTTGGTTTAGGGTAATATTTGGAAGGGTTTTTGGTGAGGATGGTAGGGTTTGGAGATGAGAAAAAGAGAGTCAGAAATCTCACAAAAAATATCACTCAAATCTGATAGAATTCGGTCAAAAGAAGTGCTGCGATGTGCTGTTCTGCTGAACAGGTTTTACGTTGGAGAAACGATGACTTCTCGATGTAAATTCCAGAGAAAAGTTCAAGGAAATTATGCAGAAACCCTTGGTACAGATGTTGTTAATATCAGTAAAAAGTTTGACAAAATTTTGGCAGCATAACAGTAGGGAAATAGGGAAAAGACGAAAGATAGATTCCTTCGTCATAAAATTCTAAAACTACGTGATGGTCAAAGATTGCACAAAAAAACCAGTTTTAGAAGGAGTTTTTTCATAAAATCAAATCCAGATGAAAGCCAACTTGATCTTGAGAATTGTATAAAAATTTCAGCCAAAAAGGATGAACAAAAGTTTGGTTTCAAGAGGCCAATAGACGGAAGGCAGATTCTATGTTGTAAAATTTCAGTACTGTGCAATGAAGAATCGTAGTACTCTAAGTCCAGATCCAAAAGGAGTTTTTTCACAAGATTAGTCTTAGATGAAAGCTAAGACGATCTATGAAATTTCATAAAAGTTTTAGCCAAAAAAGATAATTAAAAGTTTAGTTTTAAGAAGCAACAATCGGCTAAAAATTTCCATAGTGTTTCACCTTAGCAACGATGATAACGTTTGCGACGAACAAAATTTGTAGTGGATAAAATTTGGGAAAAATCTTCAACATGTAAAGTAAGGAATCTTGTAGTATTGAAGAGGCGTGGATAATAAAATATACCAGAATTCCAGATCAAACACAGGGAGCAGCGACATCTGCTGTTGGGGTGGAAGGTGGAGGCGTGTGTCGTAGCAATTGTGGGAATTGCTTGGAAAGGTGGAGGCGGCTGAGATGGCTACAGGGGCAGCAAGATCGCTGCTCTGACACCAGATGATATAACCCCAAAAGGAGCTCTATAGATTTTGATCCTTGAGGGGGATCAACCCTTAGTGTAGGGGTTCCTCCCTCCTAGATTCGGCATAAGGCTAAAATAAAATTGATAATTATTTGATTCAAGAGAGGGGGCAGCTACATCATTATATAGGGATCAAAATTCTAGCCTAAGGGGGTGCTTGCCTAAGTAAAATTATTCATTTGCCCCTCTTATAGCCAACCTACCTTAATAGGAACAGGGGACGACTAGGTTGGCTCTATAGTCGATCTAAGCAGGGGGAAACCCTAGCAAACCAACCCAGTAAAGGGGCGACAGCCACTAAGCCCTAAGAGCTAATCTAAACCCTAGTTATACTCTTTTATAAGATACGAGTGGCTTTATTACAATATAGTAGGGTTTTATTGACTACTTCTAGGGAGATTAGGACTCAATCCTGCTGGAGTCCTATCTATCAATTAAGTATGATCTTCACTTGGTGTAAGCAATAGTTTGGTCTTCTCATGCAGTTGTCATTGTAGTCTTCTAGAAAACCCTTTTTATCTGATGGCTAGTGGTCGTACCATATCTTTTTTTTAGGATCGCCACTTTGAAGTCTTCTTGAGGTATCAAAAAGAAATCAACAAGTAGTTATTTTACCTTTGAGCACTTTTTATCACAAATTAGGGTTTGCCCATTAGCAATCTTATCTTCAGATTTGGCACAGCCTTCGTGATCAGACTCCACATTATCAATTTTTGATTCCTCCTTAGCTGGTTCAATCGTCAGAAGTTTGTCACGGTCTTCATATTCGAGCTCCACATTGTTATTTTTTATTTCCTCCTTAATTGTCTCAACCATCAGAAGCTGCTCTTGTTTGCATTTGTCTATGTTGACTACCTTGAAGTCTTGTCTATTGAAGCTTCTATTTCGACGAGTGTCCATAATGATTTTTCCTTCATGTACACTAGCAAATGATACGTCTGCTATTATGGTGCAGGGATGACGAGCTTTAACTTTGCACCGAATCTTGGGATTAAGTCCCTCAATAAATTTTCTCACCAATTGTATCTTAGACCAATCTCGGGTTTGGTTCGATAGGTGCTTAAATATGCTCTGGTACTCCTGTACTGTAGAAGTCTAACGAATTTTGATGAGCTGTCCACTAATGTTCTTGTACTCCGATGGTCCAAAGCGACTCAAGAGCTCTCTCTTGAATTGTCCCTATGAAGGGACTCCGTGATAGGTCTTGTATAAATCATACCACTGGATCGCATCACCTTCGAGTTGTGTGGAAGCTATCTCCACCATTGATTCCTCCGGAGTCCTGTGAAAATGAAAAAACTTTTCAACACGTGAGATCCAACCGATTATGTCTCCATCTTCGTATCTAGGAAACTCCATCCTCATGCGTGTGTATCTTGTGTACTCCTTGTGGTCATACTTTTCAAATCAACTTCCTTTGAAACTTTCACCATGTTGAGTTTTGTTAAGGCTCTCTGATCGGCTTCTTATAATTTTACGGATGAGCTCTTGAAATCTATCTTCCATGCAAGCCTCGCAGGTTTTAAACCATGTATCAAGTGCATCCTCTGTAGTCATCATGTAGGATTGTAGATCACTGATGTTCAGTTCTTCTTTTTTTCTTTTCTGCTATCGAGTCAAGGGCATGAGTTTACGTCGTAGATGTGGTCGGACTTGGTCGTAACGAGATTGTCGGTGTAGACAAGCAATGGGAGGAGAGAAAGATGGATGTGGTTGCTAAAACTTGGCTAGGTGGCAACAACAGGATGAAGGTGGCTACGATAGATGCGGATGTGGCAGAGGGAAGAAGATGAGGGCTGGCCGGTGGTGAGGAGGAGGCAGCAGCAGGTGGCCGTGGTGAGGACAGTGATGACCGATGGGAGGAGGAGGCAGTAGCAGGTGGCCGTGGTGAGGACAGCAATAACCAACGGGAGGAGGCAGTAGGCGCCTCGGCATTTGGGGCAGCTGTTGCGGCAGAGGCTGGCGATAGTAGTAGGGAGGCACGGGAGGAAGGTAGCGCTGGAGGATAAAGGGAGATGGTGGTCGGGAAGAGAGGGCAACGGTGAAGAGTGGCAGGCGGCGGCTAATCGATGGGGAACAACGGGTGGCAGCAAGGGTGGTCGGTGACGATGGAGGAAGGCAGCAGCGACATTTAGGTGCGACAGGGGACAGCGATAAAGGGCTAGCCGGTGGTGAGGAGGAGGTAGCAGCGGGTCCGGCGAGGGCTGCGGCAGTGGGAGAGCAGCAGGGTCCAGCGAGGGCTGCGGCAGCGGAATAGAGGTGGCCAATGGAGGAAGAGGCGACTGGGGGAGAGGGCAGCGACGATGTGCGGCTATTGCGGTAAGAGAGGAGGAAGAGGGCTGACAGCAGGTAGGTGGGGAGGAAGAAGGGGGAAGGTGCGGGGCCCTTCTTCTTCTTCTTCCCTCTCTCTCTTTTCTTTCTCCCTTTCTTTCTCTCTTCTTTTTTTTGGAAGATAAGGAGAAAGGAGGGGTGGCTGCGACTTCTTTTTCTTCTCTCTATCTCTCTCTCTCTCTTTTTACAGCAAGATGGTAGATATGACGATGATGACGTTTGACAACGATGGCGACGACGATGATGTTTGATGACGATGGCGGCGACGACGATGATGATGAGAGGAGCGACCGCGGAATCACAACAGGAACGCCGATGATCGCTGCTCTGGTGCCAATTGATAGGACCCTAGGGTTATATCGTGGAAGAAGAGGGTGGAAAAGGGGGATAAACGATCTCTTCGAGGGGATCGGGCCTCCTAGATCACTTCGAGGGGATCTGCCTCCTAAGGTTTTACCTTTTGGCTAAAACTAATACTTCTTATTGATTGATCTTCATGAAAGAGTTTACAACCTTATTTATAGGGCTCTGCCAAGAATCCCGTTAATCTTTGACTCTTAACTAACTTGATAAACTTATAACTGAAAATAATAACTGACTCCATCCTAATCGAAAATAAAAACCAACTCATAACTTACTCGATTGGGCTCACCCATCTCATAATTGACTCCGACTGGACAGACTAACATGACTCGAATCGATTTAATCATGAATGGATGGACCCGACTTAGCTAGGGTTCTAACAACCACCACCTCCTATTCTCCACCCTTCCTCTGCGCAAGAGTTGCGAGATCAGATTGGAGGAGTTTCGCTGCAAAGATCCATCGTGTGGATACCGCTAGAGAGGAGGACTCTTGACCTCCTTCATCTTCTCCATCCGGATCTGGAATATAGGGATATATGATCTCCATAGGTAAAATCAATATCTCACATATAATGGTTTTCTAGTTTTTATGGATTTTCTCACAACCCCAATCTTTTGCACGACGATTTGATCTACGTGAGAAACAAGTTTTTTGTTTTGATTTTCGCCGCGTATGTGATGCACCCGCCGAGGTTTCCCAACAATTTGTTCATCCAAAGCCTCAACGCATCATTATCTCTTTCAGTATATTGCTCGATCCATTGACATGTTGATTGTTGTAACATCTGATCTTAACACAATATCCAATTTTCTAGCTTGATGCTTGTTCTTTGATTCTGGCCCAATGTCTAATTTTCTTACTTCAATTTTTTTACCTTGTCATGATCGAAGATAGTCCTACATCACTTTTCTTGAACACATTATATCATAATTTTATCAATTGATTTTATCATCAAAATACGAGATTCAACAATCTCCCCTTTTTTTATGATGACAACCAATTGATGATGGAGTTTTAACTAAACTCCCCCTATATGTCATATTAAAAGAAAGAAAACTTAAATTCAAAAAAAGTATTAACCTTTGAATTTAAGTCGAAACAATCTGAATCATAGTTGAAATATAATTGCATGTGTCATAAAATCATAAGTATTTCATGCATAATTCTAAATCATCAAATTACATCATACCATGCATGATTCAAATTTTAAATAACTTCTCTGCCTTAAAATACATCATACATGCATGATTAAATAATCATAACCTCTCACCCTTTGTCATCAACAAAAAGGAGAAAAGTGCAATATGCAAATTTTGTCTTCTCTTTTAGGATGTGCAAGTTTATAAGTTTTTCTCTCCCTTTGTTATTGTCAAAAAGAAAGAGAAGGAAAGAATCCAGTGGTGTAAAACTTTGTCATCACATGAAAAATGAAAATCATGAATCATTTCGACAAATTTCTGTTTTTGTAAATAGCAAGAAGAGGAATCGTAGGACACGATCTTGATTCAAAAGAAAAAACTTAAGTCATGAAAAATGAGAAACCAAGATAATGATCAAAATATATATGTAAAGAGTTCATTCATTTGGTAGATTTAACATGCCTATCTCTCTTCTAATAAATCAAATTATTCCTCGCTTAATGGTTTAGAAAAAATATTTGTCAAATGATGTTTTCTATCAATAAAGTCTAAAGATATATCATGATTGCTAACATGATCCCTGATAAAGTTATGCCTAATATTGATGTGCTTAGTTCTAGAATGTTGAATGAGATTCTTTGTTAAATAAATTGCACTAGTATTATCACATTTTATAGGAATATTTTTTAAGAAAAGTCCATAATCCTCCAAAGTGTTCTTCATCTAGATTACTTGTGTACAACATGCACCTATCGTTATATATTCAACCTTGGATGTAAATAGTGCGATAGAGTTTTACTTCTTGGAAGACCAAGAAACAAGTGTATGACCTAAGAATTGACATGTTCAAGATGTACTTTTTCTATCTATTCTACAACCTCCAAAGTTGGTATCACCATAAGCGATTAAATCAAAATTTTTGAATTTAGGATACCATAATCCTAGATTTGAAGTTCCTTTTTAAATATCTAAATATTCTTTTAACTGCCTTATAATGAGATTATTTAGGATTGGACTGAAATCTTGCACACAGACCAACACTAAACATAATATTTATTTTAGTTGTACTTAGATATAGCAAACTACCAATAATTCCTTTATAGGTCTTTTGATCAAAACTTTCTCCTTCATTATCCAAATCCAATTTTGTAGAGGTGCTTATAAGTGTGTTCACAACATTAGCACTATCAATACTAAATCGTTTTAACAAATCCAAAGTATACTTAGTTTAACCTATGAAAATACCATCATTCAATTACTTAATTTGTAATCCTAAGAAAAATGTCAATTCGCTAATCAAACTCATTTCAAATTCTTGGCTTATATTTTTGGTAAAAGACTCACATAAAGATTCATTTGTAGAACCAAAAGTAATATCATCAATATAGATTTGAATAATAAAAAAATTATTTTAAAAATATATAATAAATAATATGGTAACGATCTTATCTTTTAAAAAATTATTTTGAATAAGGAAAGAACTAAGTCTCTCATACCAAGCCCTAAGGGCTTGCTTATCCATAGAGAGCCTTAGATAAATTATAAACATGGTTTGGAAAAAGATAATTTTCAAATCTAGATATGTGTTCAACATAAACTTCTTCGGAAATAAAATCATTAAGAAGAGTACTTTTGACATCCATTTGAAATAATTTGAAATTTTTAAAAACAGCATAGATAATGAGCATCCTTATGGCTTCAAGTCTTACCATAGGAGTAAAAGTTTCTTTATAATCAATACCTTCTTGTTGGTTGAAACCTTTATCCACTAATCTAGCATTGTTTGGAACCATGATACCAAATTCATCTTGTTTATTTCTAAAGACTCATTCAACTCCTCATGTATTGCAACAACCCAGGAATCATCTTTTAGGACATCATTAATGTATTTTGGTTTAATTTGAGATAAAAAGATAACATTAGCATAAAATTTTTAAATGATTAATGAGTTTGAACACCTTTTGATGTATCTCCTTAGGATGAGCATCTATATACTTTCATTCCTTAGGTAAGCATTCTTTGGAAGAAGATACATCCAAGTTGTTTGGGGAAGAAGAGTTTTCATTCAAAATTAAAGCATCAAAATCAAAATCATCATCAAAATTATTTTTCTTAAATTTAAGAAACTCATTAAAAATAACATGAATGGATTTCTCAATGACTAAATTTTTTTTATTAAAAACATGATATACTTTAGAAATAGAGGAATATCCAAGAAATATTTCTTTATCAGATTTTACATCAACTTTTCATTTAAAATAAAATATTTACAACCAAAAACCTTGAAATACGAAATGTTTGGTCTTTTATTATTCCATAACTCATAAGAAGTTTTGGAAAATAATGGTTTTACGAGCACCCTGTTCATGACATAGCATGTCGTGTTAATGGTTTTAGTATGAAAATATTTAGGTAGGCTATGTTCGTTTAACATGATTCTTGCTATCACTTGTAAGCTCTTATTTTTTCTTTTAACTACTTCATTTGGTTATGGATTTCTTGGAATAGAAAAAATATGGTTGTACCTATTTGACTCGTAAAAATTTTGAAAATCATGATTTTGAAACTCACCACTGTGATCACTACGAATAGATGAAATCACAAAATCCTTTTTATTTTGAACAAGTTTACAAAATTTAGAAAACATTTAAAGCAATCACTTTTGTATACCAAGATGTATGTCCAAGTGTATCTACTATAATCATCAATGATTACAAAGGCATATTTACTACCTCATAGAATTGTTATATCAATTGGTCCAAATAAATCCATATGGATCAATTGTGTGGTCTAGATGTGCTTATTTGATTCTTTGATTTGAAATTATTTTTTATTTATTTTTCTAGTTGGCATGCATCACAAACTTTGTCTTTGACAAACTTGATTCTAGGCATTCCTCTTACAAGTTCTCTAGTTCAAATTTGAGAGATTAGTTTATGCTAGCATGACCTAATCTCTTATGCTAAAGCCATGCATCATCGTTTAAACCTAAAAAACATGTTTCAACACAAAAATCATCAATATCAATAGTATACATATTATTATTATTATTTAAAGCAATCATATATCTATTTTTGTGTGATATTTCCATTATACAAGCATTTGATTTAAATTTTATGATATATCCTTTATCACACAATTGACTAATACTTAGTAGATTATGTTTTAAACCATCTACTAATAACACATCTTCAATCAAGAGGTTTGACTTGTTACTTATGGTTCCTTTGCCAATAATTTTTTCTTTATTGTTGTCTCCGAATGTGACATATCCTTTGTATTGGCTAGTGAGCTTAGAGAAGTGTGTTGAATCTCGGATCATGTGACTTGAGCATCCACTATCAAGGTTACCATCTCTTGCTCCTAGCTTTTGATTGTAAATAGATCTACAAGAAAGAGAGATTTTCTTTTAGGTACCCATTTAACTTTGGGTCCCTCATAAGGAGATCTATCTTAATTATTGGCATTAAATTATTTATAGTTCCTTTAGGAACCCAAACTAATCTACATGAACTATACCTTTTAAATGAACATTTATAGGTATAATACCTAAATTTACCAAAAAATTATATTTATTTCTAAATGAAACATGTAATATCGGTCCTTTAACGAAGATGGTTGATTTTTATTGAGTGTTACTCATAAAGCCAATTCTTTCATTTCTTTGAACATGACCCTTATTAGCAAGGATCATGTTTAAGGATTTGTTACCTATTTTAAATTTTTCTAATGTTTCTTGTAATAAAACATTTTCTGTCTTAAGTGTATCTAATTTTTCACACTTAGTGTAAGGAGCTAACATACATTCATTATACTTATTTTTTAATTTTTCAAATTCACTAACAAGAAAAGCATGATCCTTTTTTAACAATTTATACTTTTTACTAACTAATTTAAAATCATCAACAACTCATTAAATGCATTAAATAATTACTCATAAGTTAAGAAAGATTCGTTTAGTTACATACCTCATTGTCAAATGTCATTAATACGTAATTTACAACTTCTTCCTTATTAGTTGGCTCCCCATCTTCGGATAAACTTGAGTTGTCCTAAGTAATTTTGAGTGCATTCTTCTTCTTTGGTTGCTTCTTATTCACTTGGGGATATTCATTTTTGAAGTGTCCTGACCTCTTGCATTCATAGCATATTATTGAGTCCCTTTTTAGTTCATTTTTGTTCTTAGCGTCTTGTTTTATTTAGGTCATTTTTAAGAATTTTTTAAATTTTCTTATAAGGAGTGCCAAGTCATCATCATCATCATCATCATCGTCACTTGAGTTTTCTCCCAAGTGATCTTCTTTGGTTCTAAGTGTCATGTCCATCTTGTTCTTTGGAAGGTTGTTTTCTAATTTATCATGCGGTATACATATCATTTCGTAGGTCATCAAAGACCCGATAAGTTCTTCAAGTGGAAATTTATTTAGGTCATTTGCTTCTTATATTGTCGTTACTTTAGTATCCCAACTTTTTGGAAAGGATCTTAGTATTTTGTTAATAAGTTTAAAATTAAAAAAACTTTTACTATGTGCTTTTAAACCATTGACAACATCTGTAAAATGGGTGTACTTGTCTCCAATGGTTTCACTTGGTTTCATATGAAACAACTCATAACTATGTACCAAAAGATTAATTTTTGACTCTTTGACTATACTAGTGCCTTTATATGTCACTTCGAGTATATACCAAATCCCATGTGTAGTTTCACATATAAAAATCTAATTAAATTTATTTTTATCAAGAGTATAAAATAAAATATTTATCACTTTAGCATTCAAAGAGAAAGCCTTTTATTCCAAATCATTTCATTCGTCAATTGGTTTGGAAGATTTTTTAAAACTATTTTTAACATTATTTATAAATTAAAATCTATAAAAAGCAAGAAAATTCTCATTTGAGTTTTCCAATACATGTAGTCCATATCATTGAACATAGGAGGACGAGTGATAGAAAGACCCCCTTGATTACTGGCAAAAGCCATCTCTCTTGGGGTTTTAACCAAATAGAGAGAAACCTTGCTCTAATACCAATTATTATGATTGAATCGACATTGGGAGAGGGGGGGGGGGGGGGGGGGGGGTCAATGGTGGGTGCGGTGGGGTAGATTGGTGCTTTTGAAAAACTTACGTCGATCTAAAGATTCATTCGAAAAAGCTCGTAACAGAAAAGCGTTTAAACTTGAAAACGGTCATTGGATTGAAATGAGCAAGTATAGTAATTTGTAAACTGATTAAACAACAAAGAAAGAAGGGACACTAATTTTATAGTGTTTTAGTCGTCGTAACCTACTCCACTCCTGATTCCTTCTCCATTTAGGTCATCGGCTTCTACTATTGATCTTCTTTCAATGGGTGAGGATCAACTACCCTCTTACATCTATATTCTCCTTTTCATAGGCTTATGAGATAATCTTTACAGTTTCTTAACTCTCCCTTAAGTAGAAACTATACTTCGAGAAAAAGGAAGGGAGCTCTCAAGGAATTATAACAGTGTTTTCACAAATATTTGCTCTCAGTTCTTGTATCCTCAAGCAAGGATGGGTAGGATATTTATAAGCCTAAAATGACTTCTAAAATAGAGCCGAAATTTAAATTATCAGAGTTCTCGAGGTGCTTGCAGCCTTATAGTTTTGGATACTGTGTTTTAGTGGTAGTACCGCCAACCTGGGCGGTACCATTGCCTAACATAGTCTCAAAGACTATCTTCTCGGAGACTTTGTTATCTAGGTGGTACCACCGCTAGACTAACCTTGGTTCATGAATTGGGCTTTCCAATAGGCCTAAATCAGTCCCAATTAAGGCCTAATAGCCCTTTAATTAAGTTAACTAGGTTACACCTAGAACTAACTTAATCAAGACCTAAAGTATGACGATCATGACGTTAAATGATCATAAAGCGTTAATTGTGTTGTCTGGCATGTCATTTGTTCATCCGAACCCTCGGTGAATCATGCTCTCTTTCGGCATATTGCTCGATCCATCGGCATGTTGGCTCCCGCAACATCCGATCTTGATGCAATGTCATATTTGACTCTGGCCCAACATTTAATTTTCAAGTTTCAATCGTTTTGCCTTTTCATGATCGAAAATAGTCCTGCATCACTTTTCTTGAATATATATTAGATCATAACTTTATCAATTGATTTTATCATCAAAATATGAGACTTAATAAGGATACCCTATGCCTCAATGATAGGGTCTATCATATTTGCTATGCTATGCACCAGGCCTCATATAATGTATGCTTTGAGTGTAAGGAGCAGGTATCAGGCGGATCTAGGTTTGAAACACTTGAAGGTAGTAAGTGTATCCTTACGTACCTGAGAATGACTAAGTATCTTTTACTAGTATATAGAGGAGGTAGCTTTCAGATCGAGGGCAACATAGACTCGAGTTTCCAATCCGACATCGATGATAACAAGTTAAACTCAGGATATGTCTTCACCATGAATGGAGAAGTAGTAAGCTATAAGAGTTTCAAACAAGATACTGCTACTGACTTGACTATAGAGGCATAGTACATTGCTACAGCAGAAGCGACAAAGGAAGGGGTATAGATGAAGAAATTCATCAAGGATTTGGGAGTCGTACCGAGAAGTGTGGAGTCAATTCTCATATACTACGACAACAACGGGGTGATCGCTCAAGCAAAGGAACTCAGGTCTCATTAAAAGTCCAAGCACGTTCTGAGAGGGTTCTACTAGATAAGAGAGATCATAGCTCGAAAAGATGTAGCAATGGAAAGAGTTTCATCCAAAGACAATATTGCAGATCCAATAACAAAGCCACTGGCTTAGACTGTCTTTGAGCATCACATGGGTCTGATGGGAATCAGACACAGATGATTGACATTAGGTCAAGTGGGACATTGTTGGTTATAAGTGCCCTGCAAGCTAATCATGTGAGTGATGACACATGTGACACGCTGCATAGTATTTTTACATTATCATTATTGGCATATTCTTACATTATATTATATGATGAATATATATTATGATGTCCTTGGTTCTACATAATGGGAATTAGATCATGATAAGATTATGATAATGAGATCAATTCACCTTTAAACACAAACCCTAAATATTCTCGGTTATAGGTTACTCGAGAAAGAGATCAAAATAATTGGACAAATCGGTGTATTTTATACATGTCCATATGATAGAGTAGCTGGTTTCATAACTACTTATGTGGGGACACTAAGGATACTATACAAATGCTCATTGGAGAATGAGTTCGCTGATTGATCAACTTACAGAATGCTCGATGGTTAATGATACCTATCATCAGAGAATAATTCTGTATTCTCAGTTGTGTGTTTGGTCCTTAGACTTGAGACATTAAAGATGTCTTATTTGAGTACTCCTTTCTTTAACGTCGGACTTATAGGTCTGGAAAGTTTCAGATCTGGTATAGCCAATCTTGCGAAGGTAATTACGTATCAATAGAGGATCATCTACTCTCAGTATCGTGAGATGAATATCCTGTGTATGATCGCTCGGACAAATCCTCGACTGGGGTCAGATTGAGAGAGGAGTTTTTCAGGAAAAGCTGATTAAAGTGAGACTCGGATGGATTTGATATGTGGCTTGACAGTACCATGCCCAATATATGATCTCTGGGATATTAGATGGATGAGGGACTATAAATACATGGTAATTGAGGACAGACAAGTCCAATGAATAAGATCTCCTATACCATTTGGGGACTATGGCGCAGTGACCTCGTACGTCCATAGTGGATGAGTTGAGTGAATTATTATGAGATAATACTTCACTAAGTTAGAATGAATTATGATATATAGGTCTCCCGGTATTGGGCCTAGAAGGTCACACACATATGATGGATATTTAAGCAAATAGAGGATTGAATATGAGTTATCTAATTAGCCCTTGTTCTCATTGGATGAGACCCAACATTGATGGACTCCCTGCATGAGACCCAAATAGAGGCCAATTGAGATTATTGGATAGAGATCTAATAATTCAAGATTAGTGTGTAGTTAGATGGAGATCCACTACCCACCAAGGCAGGATTCATTAGGGTTTTTGGGTGGCTCTATATAAATAGGAGATAGGGGTGGTACAATAATGATAGGCTACACCTATGGCCGCCCCCTCCTATTCTCGTCCCTCCCTCATCTTCTCAGCTGACTAGCCCTTCTCTACTACAAGAGGGCAAAGAAGATACGTGATCATCTTCCATGAGTGCTACGGGTGTGCAAGAGTTACAATTTTTTGGTGCGATTGGAGTAGTACCGTTGCAATGATTCATCGTGTGAATATCGTTAAAGATGACGTTTGACCTTCTTCATCCTCTTTATTTAGATTTGAAATTTTAGGGATGTGCAATCTCCCTATATAATTGATCTCTCACGTATTATAATTTTCAGTTTTATGAGTTTTTCGCGCACCAATCTTTATATGACAACTTGATATGTGTGAGAAACATATTTTATTTTTTTCTTCCACTATGCATGTGATGCTCCCACTAGATTCTCCAATAAAATTTTGTACATTACTTTACATAGGCTATGGGCCTAAAGTCCTTTACTATGGAGGCATGAGATTTTTTAAGAATAAAAATTAAGTATGTTTTACCCCAACTAGTTAAAATTTTGTTAGTTTAGAAGAATTTGTTTAGAGTATTAATAAGGGTTCCAAAAGATTTTAAAAAGTTATATAGTAAAGCCATCTAAGCCATGGCTTTTGCCTATTTCCATTTGGTTTAAAGCACCAAGGATTTCACCAAGATGTGGGGTTCTGGCTTTCAGAGGAAGAGATTTAGTGAGGTTGATATTGTTAGGGAGAGATTCCCTTTGTTAAGTTAGGTGGAGCCACATCATCATTGGCTGACATGACTCACATTTGACTGCACTATATGAGGTTACATTTTTCAAGTTTTTATGGTTCCCAAATCCAGCCATATCACTTGTTCTACTTGAAGAAGAGGTTTCCCAAGTCAACAACTATGAACATTTTTCCTTATTTCAAGATATATAAGAGGATCTTGTATCTCCGAACTTTCAGTAACATGAAAGTGTTTGATGGAAACACAGATCTTATAGGGCATATGGCGGCCTTTAGAGTGCAAATAGCCTTGTGTGCAACTTCTAATGAACATTTGTGTTACTCTTTTCCTATTATCTAGAGAATAGCATTCAAATTCATCATTAGCCTCCATTGCTTCCTTCCAATAATCAGTAATGGTGTTCAAACTTCATCTTGTTAGTAGTTATCGCTTAAACAAGATTGTCATGATTCTCCTCACCATTCAATAAGGCAAAGATAAACCCTTGTTGTCTCAAGGTTCAACTAGTACTCTATTAGTGCTTGAACCTTATCCATTTTTATATGTTAAAAGCATCTCGATATCTCTGGTCAAAGGCTAAGAAGCCTTCAATAAACTTTCAATGAATTATTCTGAAGGACAAATCAATACATTATTGTCAAGACATTTATGATGAAAAGAAATAAAACATGGATGATTGATCTTCTTGACATCAACTTTGATATTGCTTTGACAAATGGCGAAGCAATGACACAGAGGTCAATAAGGGGACAACTAGCCCAAATGTCAGGTCGATTGTACCTTTCGGGACAACAATATCTTCAAATTCAATTATGTCTTCAAAATCGGCTGCATCTTCAAGATTGATTTGTGTCATCATGTTAATTGCACCTTTAATAATTTCATATAACCTTAAATCAATTTCACTTCTTTTGAGTTGCGGCTTCTTCAAGTCAATCTTGCCTTCATGGCAATTGCATTGTCAAGATGGCAACTTTCCTCTAGTTCGCTACAGTTTTCCAATTTGGTCACTTCTTCTGATCAATCATCCCTTTAAGGTGGTCACATCGTTGAGTTACTATCATGCTTCTGAGTTTGTCACTTCCTTAAATTGATTGCTCATCTCAAATTGATTGTGTCATGCCTTTAAATCAGGCTAGGTCATTAGCGACCCAATCCAATAAGGTGGAACCATATCTATCCTTAAAAGAAGGATAGGTATAGTGCACCCATCAAGAGTAGAACTTTGGACTCCTTTAAAAGCTCCCTTCAACCACAAGTCATGGAACTCTTTCCTCCCACCTCCTAATAGGATGCCCGATTTGAGATTATCATAATTTCCTCCTTTAAGATACTCTGATCTGCTCGCTCCAATGCTCTCATACCTCATGGTAGAGGCTCCTAATTTGGGTTTCAGTACAACACCTACCTTCGGCAATCTCTTCCAACTATTGACGTCTCATAAAAGCCAATGAAGGCTATTTGATATGGTACATTTGTATCCTTCGTCCCTCGAAGTCATAGCCCTCCTAACTATGATAGCATCAATCACTTCATTTGCCCCAAGCAATGACACTTTGTTGTAGCACCAACAACTATTTAACATAGCCAATAGGGTTAGCCCTATGTAGCACTCCATTGCATCAGTGGTGACAAGTAAGAAGGTTTCCTTACATAGTCCTTTTCATCAAGTTCGTCGCCTAAGGTTTCCTTACATAATTGGACTTCATTTCTATTGATCGATCACTTTAATCAGAATCTAATTAGATATTTAATATATCTTAACCAAAGTTAAATAGGGTCATATAATCTAATATTCTTTCACTTAGCCTTTTAATTTATAAGATATAGAACAAAGGATTCAAAATCAAAATAAACAAAATAAAATTTATTTTAAAATTAAATTTACTAATTATAGTTTAAAATTTAAAAAATATTATATATGCATGAATTTTAAAAAAGACTTATTAGTCTAATAAATATAATAATATATTATGTCTAACTACTAATACGAGTCCTAATAATTATATATTATTAATATCATACTTCATTCTATATATAGTTAAGGTTCATTTTAGCCCCTATAGTTTTGATCATGAATCACTTAAGTCCTATGATTTACTCGTGTTTAAAATAACTTCTATATTTTTAAAAACAAAGCATATAAGCCCCTCCCGATAAGTTTGAGTTAACAGATTTTAGAGTCTACTTACATGACATGCTGATTCATAATAAACTATTAATCAAATGATACGTATAATTTAAGTTTTTAAAAAAAGATCTATTTTAACCCATATGATTTTGGGCATGGATCACTTAAGCCCTTATGGTTTTGGTTATGTTTAAAAATAACCTTTATATTTTAAAAAATATAGCAAATAAGCTCCTATTATTAAGTTTGAGTTAATAGATGTCAGATTTTACTTATGTGGCATGTTGACTCATAATAAAATATTAATATAATAATATATATAATATAAATTAAAAAATTGAGACTATCATCAATGGCGGGAGGAGGCGTCATCGTCAAAGCGACTACCAACAGTAGCACCGAGCCGCTACTGCCTAATAGGACATTGTATGCATGTAGCTTTCCCGTACAGACAATAAGCTTAGGAGTTTCCGGTCTTGCCTCAAGTGGATGTACATCAACTAGTCTGACACTAGGCATGCACTGGTATCCTGGTCCATCTTTCTCTTCTTGGGTGTCATCGTCCCCACTGCCTCCCACTTCATACTCTCTTGTGCCTCCACTCGCCACACCTATGACGTGGTGGCCCAGCTCTCCCTTACCTCCGCTTTTGGCCTCTCTTACCTTTATCTCTCTACCGTTATGTGCCACTATAGTCTCTGTTGCTTCCTCATCCTCGACAAGATGAACTTTTTTTTAACTTAAATTATATGTGTTATTATATTAATAATTTATGACGAGTCAACATGACACATAAACAGAGTCTAACGTCTGTTAACTTAGACTTGATGGGAGGGGCTTATATGTTATATTTTAAAAAATATAGGGGTTATTTTAGATATAAAGCAAAACATAAGAGCTTAAGTGGTCCATAGCCAAAACCATAGAGGCTAAAATGAAACTTTTTTAAAAACTTAATTATACATGTCATTATATTAATGGTTTATTATGAGTCACGTAAGTAGACTCTTATGTCTGTTAACTTAGACTTTTCGCGAGAGGCTTATATGCTCTATTTTTAAAAATATAAAAGTTATTTTAGACACGAACAAACTATAAGGGTTTAAATGATTCATGACCAAAATCATAGGTACTAAAATAGACCTTAATCCTTCTATATACTATGATACTATTAGTCTTTCATTATGAGGTCCAAAATATCCCCTATAATTTGTCTTATAAAGATAATCCTATAATAACATTTAATCATAATACATACATATATAAATATAAAATAAATAGTAAAAATAAATAACTTTAATTACATAAATAAGAATATTAATTATAATATCTACTCAAACATGCATCACCGTGTTTTTTTTGTGTTGCTCACAAATCTCAATCATAAGAATATGTTCCTTCAAATATTTTAGGTTGCATGACCTTAGTGAATGATCAATAATTAGTACAATAGAACTCTGGTTTTGATATTTAATTATTTTAGACTCTTTCTTACATTCACTAAGTACTATATGTCAATATACTTACATTCACTTGAGTACTTAATTATTCTCATAGAAGAAAATTACTATGATGATTATAAATTATTTTCAATAGCTTAGCAGTTGAGTTTGACTATGCCTAGTCCTGAAATAAAATTTCACAATCATAAAGTTTGACTAATTGCCTCAAAGTATGCCACTATACTATTAATAATATAATAATATTTTTTATTTTTTATAAATTACCCTTCTAAATAATATAGATTTAAATCATATAGTGAACTTTTTACTATCAATATAATTTACTAAATCAATATTTGAAAATATCATCATTTCATGATCTAATATCCTATATGTAAATATATAATCATTCTTGTATATATCTTATTACCTTTGCAGTCTTCCAATATTTTATTCCTGAGTAACTCTAATATCTATCTAATATTCTGATCGTAAACTAATATCTAGTCCAGTATGGACTTAAACATATAATAAACTTCCAATTAGATATGCATAAGGAATATATTTTTTTATTCAATTCTTCTTCCAGTTAGTTTAAAAGCATTGGCTTTGATTGAAATTTTCACCTTTTGCATTTGTTGAACAAAACTACATAATAAATCATTTTGAGACTTGATAAAAATATATATTCTGAGATAAATTTAGTAATCATTGAAATGTATCCCTAAATAACTCTATGCTAATAACAGAACTTGTATCAATTATATCAATCATCTTAAAGCTCTTAGTGAGAAATTTTTTAATTCTATGAAATAACTAAGATCACTATTAGTAAATAGAATATCATCTACATATAAGATTAATAATATAAATCAATTCCTATTGATCTTCAGATATAATCATTGAACAATAATATTTTTATTAAATCTAAAAAATAATAATATTACGAAACTTTATATATCATTCTCTAGAAACTTATTTAGGATCATAAATGTATTTCCAAAATATGCAAGCCAAATTTTTATTTTATCTCTACGAATACTTCAGGTTGATTTATATAAATTTTCTCATCTAGGTCTCTATTTAAAAAAGTTATTTTCCCATCCATATAATGTAACTTAAGATCGTGGTTCATTAATTTTAACTTTTCTTTTAATATATCATACTACTTTTCAGAATCATTATTTTTCATAACTTATAAAAATAATAAAGGATCCTTTTAATTTTTATATCATAATATGAATCTTATAGATATACCATATAATCATAAAAAAAATGATATATATCATTTCCCTTCGCTTGAGATATTCTCAAAATTATCAAATATGATTGTTTTACATGTTTTATCAATAGCATATTATCATTATATGGGATCTCATTAATATTAGTTTGTTATTTGCTATCATCAAATCATTTAGTAATTTAGGAAATAATGACTTTTTGAATAGAAAATAAAACAGTGTTGGGAAACCTTAGGGAGTATGACATGTGTAGTAGAAGAATATACATAAAATAGGTTTCCTAAAATAAGTTTATCGAATTGTCATTTGATGATTGGGAGCGTAAAACTCAAGAAACCGAAAAACAACATGATATGTGTGAGATGTTCTCACCTATGGGAGATCATATATCCTCAAAAATGTAGATCTAGGTTAGTGGATGAAGGAGGTCAAATGTCCCCCTCACTAGTAGTGATTTACACAGCATATAAACTGGTGACACTCATCCTTTCGCACTGCGATCTTTCCTCTCCTTCGCACACCACAAGGCTGCACCACGATATTTAGTCACACCCAAAACATGGCTGTCGGTTGAGGAGGAGAGGGAGGGAGGAGAATAGGAGGTGGTGGCCAATTAGATATAGTCTACGACCCCTTTAGTCTCCTCTTATTTATAGAGGTCCCTATCAACTTAACCCTAATTATACTGTCCTAGTAGATATTAGATCTCTATTCAATTATCCTAGCATCTTAGATTATTCGATCTCTATCCAATAATCACTATTTACTCTTATTGGGCCTTACCTAAGGAATCCAATAAAACAAGGACTTATTGGATATCCAATAAAAAAGTGTTGAGAATCCAACTCTTTCTGACTAAGTGAATTATTATCAACTCATCGACTATGGACGTACTAGGCCACTACGCTATAGTCCCTGGATTGTACAAGAGGATCTAATCCATTGGACTTGTTTGCCCTCAATTACCATGTACCTATAGTCTCTCCTTTATATAATATCCCATCACTGTATATCGAGCATGGTACTATCATGCCCCATACAAAATCTATCTGAGTCTCACTCTAATTGGATTCTTTTATAGAACTCTTTCTCTCTCAATCAAAATGACCCTGGCTAGGGATTTGCTAAGTAAGAATACATGAGATATTCCTCTCATGATATAAAGAGTGGATGATCCTCTATTGATACTCAATTTCCTTCGTAAGGTTAGCTACCATTCCTAATAACTAATTGTATCATATCTGAAACTTCCAAACCCATTAAGTCTGGTATTAAAGAATAAAGTACTCAAATAAGGCATCCTTAGTGTCTCAAGTCTAAGGACCAGACACAACTAGGACTACATAATTTTTGTTTGACGCTCAGGTCTCATTAACAATCCAACATTCTATAAGCGGATCTTTTAATGAATTCATTCTTCAATGAGCACTTGCACTATATCCCTATTACCCCCACACAAACAACTATGAGATCAGTTGTCTCCATTATATGGACGAGTATATAGCATACCAGTCTGTCCGGTTATCTCGATATCCCTCTCAAGTAATTTATAATTGAGATTATTTTAGATATATATTTAAAGGAGAATTGGTCTCATTCGCATGATCTCATCAAGATCTAATTTCCATTGCATAGATCTAAGGACATCATAATATATTAACCCAATAATAATATATAATGAGAAAATATTAATATTAATAATAAAAAAGAGTGCATAGTCTTGTAGGGCACTTGTAACCTAATCACCCACATGCCTGATCCCTATCAGGTCTTGATGTTGTTCAAAGATAGATTGAGATAATAGCTTTGTTAGTGGATCTACAATGTTATCTTTGGATAAAACTCTTTCCACTACTACATCACCACAGGTTACAATCTCATTGATCAAGTAAAACCTCCTCGGATCGTCCTTTGACCACTGATGAGAAATGGATTCTTTCGCTTGATCAATCGCCATGTTGTTATTGCAATACAAGGGAATTGTCTCTTCGGTACTTAGCACGATTCCTAGATCTGTGACGAACTTTTTTCATCCAAACTCCCTCCTTTGCTACTTTTGCCACAACAATTTACTATGCATCTATGGTCGAGTTACCAATAGTATCTTGCTTGAAACTCTTCAAACTTACTACTCCATTCATAGTGAACATATATCCTAAGTTTGACTTGCTATCATTGGTATTAGACTAGAAACTTGGGTCTGTGTAGCCCTTAACCTGGAGGCCACCTCCTCGGTATACTAGTAAAATATCCTTACTCCTTCTCAAGAACTTAAGGATGCACTTTACTGCTTTCTAATATTCAAAACATGGATTTACCTAATACCTGCTCATGACACTCAAAGCATGCATCATATTAGGCATGATACATAACATATCATACATAATAGACCCTATCATTAGAGGAATAAGGTATCATATCCATATCTGTGTTGGGGAACCCAGTGGCAGCATCACATGCATAGCGGAAGAAAGAAAATAAAATAGGTTTTCCACGTATATCAAGTCATCGTGCAAAGATTAGTGCATAAAAAACCCACAAAATTGAAAACTACAATGCGTGAGAGATTGATTACCTAGAGAGATCGTATATTTCTAAAATCCTTGATCCAGATGAAGAGAATGAAGAAGGTCAAACGTCCTCCTCTCTAGCATTATCCACGATGGATCATTGTAATGATATTCCTTCAATCGTAGCCCAAAACTCATAACTCTTGCGAACCTTCTCGCAGCACTCGTGTTAGAAGATCACCTATCTTTTTCTCTGCCCTCTTGTAGTAGGGAAGGGCTAGTCGGTTAAAAAGATGATGGAGGGAGGAGAATAGAATGGGGGCGGCTAAAGGTGCATCCCATCACTATTGTGCCACCCCTTCCTCCTAGTTATAGAGAACCACCAAAAAACCCTAATGGATCATAGCTTAGTGGGTATTGGATCTTTATCCAACTACCAATTAATCTTGGATTATTATATCTCTATCTAATAAACTCAATTGGCCTCTAACTAGGCCTCATGTAGGGAGCCCATCAATGTCGGGTCTCATCCAATGAGAACAAGGGCTAATTGGATAACTCATATATAATCCTCTACTCACTGAAACATCCACCATATGTGTGTGACCTACTAGGGCCAATACTGAGCTAGCCATAAGTCTTACCTATCAGACTACAGACGTATTAGGCCACTACACCATAATCCCCAGATGGTATAGGGGATCTTATTCATTAGACTTGTCTGTCCTTAGTTATCGTGTATCTATAGTCCTTCATTTATATAATATCCCAGAGATCATATATTGGGCATGGTACTATCATACCACATACGGAATCCGTCTGAGTCTCTCTCTAATCGGATTCTCCCTGAGAACTCCTTCTCTCTCAAACCGAATGACCTCAGTCAAGGATTTGTCCGAACGATAACACACGGGATATACCTCTCATGACACAAAGAGTGGATGATCATTTATTGACACTCAATTGTCTTTGTAAGGTTGGCTACCAATCTTGACAACCAACTGTACCAGATCTGGAACTATTCAAACCTATAAGTCTGGTGTCAAAGAAAGGAGTACTCAAACAAGGCTTCTTTTTTGTCTCAAGTCTAAGGACTAGATACTTAATTGAGACTACATAATCACTGTTTGACGATAGGTATCATTAACCATCTAGCATTATGTAAGCGGATCAATCAGTGAACTCATTGTCTAATAAGCATATGTATTATACCCTTAGTATCCCTATACAATTGGCTATGAGACCAATCGCCCTCCTTCATATAGACTGGTATAGAGTATATTGGTCTGTCTGATTATTTCGATGTCCCTCTTGAGTAACCTATAGCTAGGATTATTTCAGTTTTGTGTTTAAAGGTGAATTGGTCACATTATTATAATCTCATCATGATCCAATTCTCATTGCATAAAACTAAGGACATCACAATATATATATTCATTAGACACTATAATGTGAGAATATGTCAATAATAATAATACAAAAAGACTATGTAACATATCGCACATGCCATCACTTACATGATTAGCTTGCAGGGCACTTATAACTAGCAATCTCCCACTTAACCTAAAGCCAATCATCTATGTGTCTGATCCCTATCAGACCCCTGACGCTCAAAGATAGTTTAAGCCAACACTTTTGTCAATGGGTCTACAATGTTATCTTCAAATAGAACTCTTTCAATTACTACATCTTTTTGGGCTATAATCTCTCTTATCAGGTAGAACCTCCTCAGAATGTGCTTAGACTTCTGATGAGACCTGGGTTCCCTTGCTAGAGCTATCGTTCCATTGGTGTCGCTATATATGGGAATGAGCTCCACGTTGCTTGGTACGACTCCCAAATCCTTGATGAACTTCTTCATCAACACCCATTCCTTTATCACTTCTGCTTCAATAATGTACTCTGCCTCTGTGGTCGAGTCAGTAGTAGTATCTTGCTTGGAATCTTCCAACTTACTGCTCCTCCATTTAGGGTGAAGACATACCTTGAGTTCAACCTGCTATCATCGATATCAAACTGAAAACTTGAGTCTATGTAGCCCTCAACCTGAAGGCTACCTCCTCCATATATCAGTAAAAGGTCCTTAGTCATTCTCAAATATTTAAAGATACACTTTACTACCTTCTAGTTTTCCAAACCTGGATCCACCTGATATCTGCTCATAACACTCAGAGCATGCGCTATATTAGGTCTAGTATATAGCATAGTATACATCATAAACTCTATCGCTGAGACATAGGGTATCATATTGATGTCTGCCCTTTCTACATGAGTCTTTGGGGACATACTCCCAGAAAGTGATATCTTATGTCTTATAAATATGAGACATCTCATGAAATTTTTCATGCCAAACCTTTTGACGATAGTGTTATGTACTTGAACTGGGACAAGTCAAACATCTTCTTAGATCTATCTTTATAGATCTGGATCCCAAAAATATAGGATACTTCCCCTAAGTCCTTTGCGGAGAAGTTTCTAGAACGCCAAGACTTAACTGTGGAGAGCATTCCTACATCATTTCTAATTATTAGGATGTCATCCACATACAACACCAATAAGGTGATAGAGCTT
This sequence comes from Ensete ventricosum, assembly GCA_029747655.1. Classification (NCBI taxonomy): domain Eukaryota; kingdom Viridiplantae; phylum Streptophyta; class Magnoliopsida; order Zingiberales; family Musaceae; genus Ensete; species Ensete ventricosum. The sequence goes on from JAQQAF010000005.1 coordinate 17,140,693, forward strand.
CCACTTGCCTTCCTCAATACACAGCTCATCTTTGTTCTTAACAAAGTCATAAGATTTTATTGTCTTACCAAATCTTATGTTCCATGTACGGGAAGTTTGCTTTAGTCCAAAGATAGATCTGAGCAATCTACAGACTTTATCTGGATTCTCTCTGGAGAAGAATAATCCCTCTGGCTGTATCATATATACCTCCTCCTCAAGTTTACCGTTAAGGAATGCAGTTTTTATATCCATCTACCAGATCTCATAGTTATTATGTGTTATAATCCAAAAGAATTCTGATGGATTTTAGCATGGCTATAGGTGAGAACATCTCATCATAGTGAACTCCTTACCTTTGACGATATCCTTTCGCCACTAGCCTTGCCTTATAGGTCTTCACCTTTCTATCTTCTCTGATATTCTTCTTGAAGATCCATTTATAGCTGATGGATATGATACCTTCAGGTGCATTCATAAGGTTCTATATCTTATTGGAGTATAAAGAATTCATCTCAGAATTCATAGTTTTTTGTCTCTTCCCGAAGTCTATACTCATAATAGCCTTCTCATAGGTCTGAGGATCAATATCCTGAGTGACATCTTCATTGATATATCTTATATATCTTTTAGGAGAGTGAGATACTCTATTAGACCTATGCAAAGTTGGAACTTGTGTTGTAGGTACTTGAACAAACTCCGACTCTGGAATGATGCTTGAGGTAGGTTCTCCAACCTCGCTCAACTCTCTCTCACTCCCACTATTTCCACAAGAACGTGTTCCTTCTCAAGGAACATAACTCTCTTGTCAATAAAAGTCTTCTAGTCCTCGGGATAATAGAAATAATACCCACAAGTATCCTTAGGGTATCCCATGAACTTACAACATTCTGTTCTTGATTTCAACTTATCGGGATTGTCTCCTAACATGGGTAGGGCAGCCCCAAACCTTAACAACCTTAAGATCGAGCTTCTTTCTTTTCTTTCCATATCTCATATTGTATAGACACTACTAACCTAGATGGAACTATGTTCAGAAGGTAAGCTGTAGTCTTTATGGCATATCCCCAGAATGATATTGGTAAGTCAACAAAACATATTATGGATCATGTCTAATAGCATGTAATTCCTCCTTTCTAATACACCATTGAGCTGAGGTGTATAAGGAGGTGTCTATTGGGACATAATCCTATAATCCTTGAGGAAATGAGTAAACTCTATACTCAAGTACTCTCCTCCTTGATCTGATCGAAGTCTTAATACCTTTTTTAATCTAGTTCTCTACTTCATTCTTATATTCCTTGAATTTCTAGAAGGCCTCGGACTTGTATCTAAGTTTCCAATATCTTTTGAATCATTCCCTCTTTGATGTGACCTAGCCTACAATGCCACAGGTATGCGTTATTCACCTCATCTCGTTTCCTCTTGAACGTATTTATATTCATGATGTATGAAGAAATATTTAGTATATATAAGCCATTAATCAAGGTCCCTCTTATGATGATCTCATCATCTAAAATTAAAGAACAACTATTATTCTTAAAAACTAATTTATATTCACTAACTATCAAACAAGAAATATAAATAATATTTTTGATAATAGAGAGAACAT